>OY743122.1:16297500-17795000 GCA_963555685.1 Acrobasis consociella
CCATCGAAATTTAACGCACTTATTAAATCAGTGTGTTCCGTATAATTTTTCTGAGAATCACAATTTCAAACATTTGCATTTCCCAACGTAGACGCGAAGGGCATTTTGCACCTAGGTATAAGTAGTTTTTGAAACTAACAAAATTTAAAAAAAAAGAAAAAAATTCATGAAACCAATCGAAATTCAAACCACCCATTAAATCAGTGTATTCCGTATAATTTTTCTGAGAATCACAATTTCAAACATTAGCATTTTCCGACGTAGACGCGAAGGGCATTGTCTTTAAAAATGCCGGAGCGAACGACCCTCCGAGCGCTGACTCGGAGGCCTATGCACCATGCTGTTTACGTTTATTTTTGTGTTTATCAGATTTCATGATAATAACAGGTGTGGTTTGAAATTCAAAATAAAAGTGTGAACGAGTGACGTTGAGGATCTTGGTAGCCTGGCCGGCGAGAGTATGTATTGCGTAGGAACAATAAGGCTTTTTTTAGGGTTCCGTAGTAAACAAGGAACTCTTATAGTTTCGCCATGTCTGTCTGTCTGTCCGCGGTCCTACTCAGAAACTACAAGTACTAGAAAGCTGTAATTTGGCATGGATATGTATATTAATCATGGCAAAAAAGTCGTAAAATAAAATCTGGAAAAATATTTTTTTTAGGTTAGCTGCCATACAAGTAGAGAGGTAGTCAATATTTTTTTTCGACAAACACATTGTGTGGGGTGTCGTTGAATAGGTCTTTCAAAAACATTGTGAGCTTGTTAACACCATTTTTGGATTTAGGGATCCGTTTCTGAAATATTTGCGTTTAAAGTGAAACTTTCTGTTGGAGGCAAGTGTCCCCCCCCTCTATCTGCTAAACGGTTATATATGGCCACGTGAAAAAATTCACAGCTGTAGTATATATAATGCAGCTTAAAGGAAAACTATCAGAGCTAAGTAGAGTATACAAATTAAAAAGTTATAGGCGATCAAGTTATAAAATGTACTCGGAAAAAGAAATTTCATACAAATTCAATAGATAATTAGTTTTTAAACGTTTTTAGTGGCATAAACTCAAAGTTGGCATTCGGAACTACGGAACCCTACACTGCGCGTAGCCCGACACGCACTTGGACAATTATTTTAAATTTTCATTATTAACCGATTTTCAAATAATAAGGGATCATAGAACTAATGAGAACTAGTTCCATCGGTGAATAGTTCCATGGAACTAGTGACAATTTTTTTTCTCAATACTTTCATTGAATTTCTGTGTCAATGGAAGTATTGAGTAAAAAAATTCTTACTACTTCCATGGAACTGTTTGCCGATGACACTAGTGAGAATGATCTAGGTTGAAGGTAAAAGGTTAGTTATCAATTTATTGCAATTTTTTTAATGTATGTTTATCGATTATTCGAAGAGGGCTGGACTGATTTGAAAAAAAAAATTGTTTAAAATATTATATGTATATGATAATTTTTTTATAGGACCACTTTGCAAGTATACCCATGTTGCAAGTATGCAAAGTGGTCCTATAATAAAATTATCAAAATTATCGTCTACCATAAAGTGTCTATCAAAAACACCTTCCATCTTCGTTATCAGACACTAGGTTAGATATCGTCTACAATAAAGTGTCTATCAAAAGATAAATCAAACGAGTCCTACTCAATAATCATTGTAAGGCAGTCAATAAGCTTTATATCATGTCATATGCTTTGAGTCCCATGCTGATCTTGGAGAAATAAAAAAACTTAGAATGTACCAGCTGCCTCTCTTCCCACGCAGATCGTAAAAGCCGATCGAGGGAATGGGCAAAAATGCAAATCATGTTAACAGGCGATGCGGCTAGCAACCCATCACTGTATTTATTGCTTTTCTATCTTCTCGCCCACCATGACGCTAAAAGTGGCTTTTGGGTCTTGCGGCCCTGGGCTCTGCATAGAACCGCAAGACCCAAAATGCTCTGTCTGCCCCATTTGGGATAAAGACGTGATAGTATGTATGTATGTATGTATATGCTTTGAGGCAAATTTGACACTAGTGTTTTTTCTTTTTATAAACACCACACGAAGTTGGTATTTATAAAAACATAAGTACTAAAAGGTAAAGACTTTTTTCCAAACAGCAAAAAAAAAAAAACATTGAGTTCACAGCTTTATAAATCGTCGAGAATGTCGTTATGCCATTTTCCCGGGATCATTTTTCTTGTCTGTTCGTCTGTTTCTTGTTGCGTCTGACCTTAATGATGTTTTTCCTAATTGGCAATGCTTTAAAGGGATAAATAAATAACTTTGAGGAAAATAATGAGTGTCACTCACTTTTGTTCGAGGTCAAGGATTTTGTAAGCGAATGGAGAGTGCGCTAAAAATAATTTCACAATATGTAAATAGGATGGAATTTCTTGATGATATTTGCACGGATGTATTTAGAAACATAAAAATACACGATACAAAAATAGTTTTGAATTAAGTATTTCGCATATTTTACGTCACACATGCCGATATTAAATTTGTATTTTAGAGATATTTCCGTCATCAACTTTGATTGTCGAATCCAGCCATATTATCAGTGTCGCTTAACAGTCTATCAGAACATATTGCCATAGAAAGAGGTAATATGTGAAGGTATCCTTTTATTTTTTTTATTATACTCCAAAAAGAGATTAAAATTGATCATAACACATTTTAAAATATTAAAAGTAATAAAAATAATACTAAAAAATATTAAAGTGTTATGTAGACTTATCTACATAACTATGCATCTAATGTGAATTAAGTAAAAAGTATCACTATTTTGATTCCTTTTTTCATCTTCTCGCCTACCATCATGCTAAAAGTGGTCCTTTGGTCTTGCAGCTCTGTTATCTGCCTTCTTAGAGCCGCAAGACCCTAAATGCTCTGTTGCTCTGCCTACCCTATTAGGGTAAGGTATGGTAGAGTAGGGTAAAAATATATTCGATAGACATAATGGTGCATTATTATTTTTTATTAAGTTTATGTTAAGATGCAAACTCCATTGTGATTGAAGCACTTTGTTAGTGGTATTTTTGTTTGAAGTGTAATTTTTAACGTAACCACACACCATTTGATAACTTCATTTAAGTGACCGTTCGGTGCATTATTCTGAATTATTGCATTTGTTATTTATTTGGTACATTTAAACAGTTTTACACAATCGTTATACCTAATTAGTTTTCTTTATTTCGTGGAAAAAAGTTTTTCTCTTCTCTATCGCAAGAAATTTTGATTGGAATGTAAAAAATTAATATTTTTTTATTTTTATACTTTATCTCAATTTAAACTATACTAGCTGTGACCGTGGGCTTCGCTCCCCGTGGGAATTTCGGGATGAAAACTATCTTATGTCCTTAAGTGGGTATCAAACTATATCCATATCTTTCATCTAAATAGGTTCTGTGATTGAAGCGTGAATTAGTAACAAACAAACAAATATACAAACTCACTTTCGCATTTAAATTATTAGTAGGATTTCATGGAAACAGAGTTCTTAGTCTTCTCTCTCGAAAGCAATTTAGATTGGAATATAGAAAATTAATTATTTTCTTATATACTTATATATCAAGTTTTTATAAATAAATAAAAAAATCGTACAGTCTTTTATTGTGAAGTCTAAGTACTTATTACTACACATGTAATAAGCCCAAACTCGATGGGGTTGCGTTGCCGTCGTTTTACCACAGGTATGGCACTTCATACAAACGGAGCAGCATATATACCTAGTACTACTACAAACGAAACAATCCGTCCGTGCACACGTCAAATGTGTGAGTTAAACAATCAGGGTCGCCACCACAGAGTTTGTTACTTTGCTTACCTGTTTTCATCACTCGGAAATCTATAAAATTTTCGTTATTTATTGTTTTCCGTGGATAAACAATGACAATGTGCGCAGTTTCTCACCATTATAATTAAATTCTCCTAAGTGACTCGCGTAATGTCAACGTGCGACTACCATTAACCCTGTTTTACTGCCGCTTACACCTCACAATAACGGGGGAAGGGTTGCGGGGACACCAGATTGCGGGGGACGGTGCGTGTTTCCGTTCTGTATGTAATACTATTATTAATTCTGTGGTTTTACTACAGAGTTTCTATAGCCACCTTTTAGATCAGCTTTATGTCATCATTATTGCATTGTCACGTGATATAGTCAAAAATTTCAATTTCATCTGTCTAACGAGCACATTTCATGAGATTACTGCCTGGTTACAGAAAGACGGATAGGCAGACGGACAAACAGACAGACGGATGGATAGCGGACTTTTAGTAATAGAGTCCCGTTTTTACCCTTTCGGACTCTTCTTCTTATATTTAAGAGCTGGGCGCTTATCGGTGGAGTGCTTTCCATGTCTCTCTTCCTTCCGCTAAGGTCTTAACCTCTTTATATGTTTTCACGTTTAATTTTTCTTTTATTTGGTCGTTAAATTTTCTTCTGGGTTTTCCTACTCCTATCTTCCCTTCTATTTTTCCTTCCATTATTGTTTTAAAAAACGCATCGTGGCGTAGTAGATGACCGAACATTTTCCCTCTTCTATTTTCTATAATTTGTATTATTTGTCTTTTCTCTCTCACATCCTCTAGTACCTTCTCATTTGTAATTTTTTCTGTCCAGTTTATTTTTTTCATTCTCCTCCAGCACCACAATTCAAATGCTTCTAATCTATCTCTATCCTTTTTGGTCATCGTCCACGTTTCACATCCATACAAACCAGTGCTCCATATAAATGTTTTAATAAATTTCGGTACGGAACCCTAAAAAGTGTAAAATTCATCATAAACACAGGCAAAATGTGTCAAAAGATGAGGCTGAAGGCGGTGCGAAACTAACGGAAGATTTATAGCGAAAATCTCGCTTGACTCATAAACCGTCCGGCAAAATAAATCTTGCTCGCAGTATATTGAGCTTGGTTTTCACTCGATTTTTGATTATTTTTTAGATATCTATACTATACATATAATAAAACAGATGAAAGGGAATGGGCAAGATTTGAATCATGGTAATAGGCGATGCGGCTAGTATCTAGCAACCCATCACTATTTTGATTCCTTTTCCATCTTAACGCCCACCACCACGCTAAGCGTGGCCTTTGAGCCTAACGGCCCTGGGCTCAGTCTACCCCGTCAGGGATATAGACGTGAAAATGTATTTGTATCTGTATAATCAAACAGTTAAAATATTTTGTCTGTACATTTAGTGTTTTAACTGAAATTGATAAAGGCTCACTTAAAAATAAAAACACAAAGCAAAAATTAAAAAAAAAAAACTCTGTCTGTATTTATGATCACGCTTCTCTCCAGAAATACTGGACGGATTCGAATGAAACTTTCTTTGTTACATAGCTGTTAAGTTTGGGTAACAAATAGGGTAAATAATTGATTGTGGAAAATGGAACACCTGATGCAGAACCATAATGGTCCAGCTAAACTATAAGAAATATAAAATGACTCCTTAGCAAAAGTTGTTCAGCCTGATGAGCATTTTCAGATTTCATAAAGTCCACGCGAAAAAAGTCGCGGGCTTCTGCTAGTAATAAATATGTGTGTATATAGGGTCCGTTTTTACCCTATGGGTACGGAACCCTAAAAAGTGTAAAATTCATCATAAACACAGGCAAAATGTGTCAAAAGATGTTGCGGCTGAAGGCGGAGCGAAACTAACGGAAGATTTACGAGTATAGTGAAAATCTCGCTTGACTCATAAACCGTCCGGCAAAATAAATCTTGCTCGCAGTATATTGAGCTCGGTTTTTACTCCATTTTTGATTATTTTTTAGATATCTATACATATTATAAAACAGTTAAAATATTTTGTCTGTACATTTAGTTTTTTTAACTGAAATTGATAGACGGTCACTTAAAAAGAAAAACACAAAGAAAAATTAAAAAAAAAACTTAAAAAAAAAAGAGCTTGGTTTTTACTCCATTTTTGATTATTTTTTAGATAAAATGAGTCAGTTGGGGAAAACGGTAGAATGTAGAATTTAAAGGCTGTGTAATAGAATTGTTTTGGACATAGCTTTAAAATAGCGAAGCGTATTTTTAAAGTGATATAAAAAATATCAAAAATAAATTATCTTAGAATGGAACGTATGGACCAGATTCATTATAAATAACCGGATTAGTACGAGTGGGACTCGCGCACAAATGTTCTGTACCACTATCTTCTTCTCTTCTTATCGTGTGTGTTAGTGACTAACACTAGTGTCAGAGTTTTTGAACCGCCTTAAAGGCCTCTGACATGGTTTTAGGTAACGACCAATGTCAAAGACACTGACCGGGACCGACGGCTTAACGTGCCCTCCGAAGCACGGATCATCTTACTGATCAGACAATCAGGTGATCAGCCTACAATGTCCTTACCAAACTAGGAGAAGCACACAAAGTCGTTGCCCCCGCCGGGAATCGAACCCGCGACCTCCGGGTATGAGCCGAACGCTCTAACCACTACACCACGGAGGCACAAATGTTCTGTACCACTATCTATGTATATACGAATAAAATCACGTTTATTGTATGGGAGCTCTATTTAAATATTTATTTTATTCTGTTTTTAGTATTTGTTGTTATAGCGGCAACAGAATTATATTAACTGTAAAGATTTCAACTGTCTAGTTATCACGGTTTATGAGATACAGCCTGGTGAAAAGCTGAAGGACAGACGGATATTAGAGAGCGGAGTTTTAGTAATAGGGCCCCTTTTTTACTCTTTGGGTACGGAATCCTATAAAATACCAAGAGGTTTTTAAAATAAAGAAGCGAAAAAATAAAGAAGGGCTCTAAAGGACTAGTATCCAGAGCCGTAAAATAATTTAAAAAAAATACTATTCAATTTTGACATAGTATATCGTGTGCTGATTGGGGTTTTTGGCGGGAAGTCAAGGGGTCCAGTTGGAGTTTGCTTTAAATTGTTTTGCAAATTGATTCTAGTGAACTTTATAATATGAAATTGGTGTAGTTTGGTGTTATAAATGCTCATTCTCATGGACAATATGTGAAATGTTTAAAGTGGACAGTCATAGTGCGGTTGTAGTGATATTTATTTGCGGACTGCGGTGGGCGTCTTTGGACGCCGTCCGCCACTCAATCGGCTATGAAAACCAGTGGACTCGTATAAATTTGTCGCCAGAAGCTCCCGTGAAGCAATCAAAGGACCTATACCAACCTTTGATTGTATAGTTAAGGGTTGAGGATTAGGAATAAAGAAGAGATATTACTAGACACTGGCAAAATAAGCTTTAACGAAGTTTGACTGCCATAATAAAAAAAGAAAAAAAAATCGTGTGCTGCTTCCCTGCTAACCCTTCCACGTTGTAAAGTTAATCCACAGCCAAATAATTCCATCTATTTTTCCACTTTGCTTTCTTTGGTATCCTAGGATGACCATAGCATATATAGTAGTGACATGCACGAATGCTCCTTGCTTGCTTCTTTATTTTTTAACGGGTAGGTCCCTTCCACGTCACACTATCACACGAATAGTATAAAGGTCACAGCACACTTATCAACTCGGAAAGGGATCGACACCGTATCGCCTTTCGCCGCGCGGTCAACCAGGTGTCAACCTGACGTAGGCACGTAACCAAACAGGCTCAGCTTCGGTACGTCGACTCGCGGACTCGCGGTCAACTCGACTACGGCTGGGCGACGCCGCGCTTACCAATCGCCGGCCGCTCTGATCTGGCTGGCACTAGATCATTTTAAACGTAAAGTGAAGCGCACGGTTATATCTCGGTTCACAATACGCGAGTTAGCAATCATAGCCATCAATTTTTGTTTATCTACAAATAAATAAAACGCGGGTGTGAGGAAACGGAGAGACGTCAGCTTGCATACGGAGAGGCGTAAGCGCGCGGACGACGAGCCGCAAGCGCGGGGACCGCTACTTGACCGACCAGCAAAGCGGTTCGTGAGCTGGTCCCGAGGCGAGGCGTTTACGTTACGAATCCGAATAGTGTGCGTTGCAGTAGGAAGTTTCGTACAAAGAATACTGAGCTGCTCAAGTCGATACGTTTACGTTCCGTTTACGAGTTGATAAGTGTGCTGTGATCTTAAAGGTGAAAATTTGTGAGTGTGTGTGTGAGTGTGTATGGTTGTTACTATTATACCGCTGGACCAATTTCGATAAAATTTGGTACGCTGGAAGCTGATAACTTAGATTAACAAATAGGCTACTTTAAGCGCGGGAAACATCGCAGGGTGTAGCTAGTACTTACATAAAATCAAAGCAAAGAATAACTGCAAAGAAAATGTTTTTACGGTTAAGATAAATCATCTGTTAGTTTCGCCCCACTTACCTCCAAAACGTTGTCCTTTGACACAGTTCGCCTTTGTTTGAAATGCATTTTTCCGCGAATAAAGTGACAAAGTAAGATGAAACGGGTGCGGCTAATTAACTATGAAAATTCACGGGTAATAACTGCGGGCGGAAACGGTACGTTTTATGGAGCAGTTAGCGTAGCGCAATAAAAGAAAATAATTAAGTAATTAAGTTTTTAATCTTTATTTTAAGTCCAGCTTTTAATTTTGTGTTGAGCTATTGTGAATGTGCACTTTTTGAAACTTTGTGCAATACTTCAAATAAAATGAAAACGGTTTATTTGCAAAAAGTTGCTCACAAGCTTTTTGCCAGAGTCTGGTTTGTAAAATTTGTTATGATAAATGTACAAAATAATACAAATAAAATAAGAGACAAGTAATAAATACAGAATAATAAAAAATGTTACAATAATACAAACAATTATGTCATAATTGTACCTCTGCGTGTCAATTTAATTAGTTAGTTTTTATGATTAAATTTTTTGTGCGGTGTACGGGCTGTAGTCACATTCCCTGATGAAGATCTCCGGATGATGTCGAAACATGTCGGCAGTAGCTGACTCTATACGTGAGTAACCCGTTCACTAAATATAATAATTATTAAAAATGTTTGTGATAAAACAATTCAAGAAAGTAAAGATATTTTTCTTCAAGTGGGTAAAGCACGTAATCGACTTGCACTTCTGTATATAGAAACAGGTTTTTAAAAAAAAAAAAAAACAAAATTTCTTACTTTTGTTACTTTTCGGCAGTTTGAAAAATCTGACACCTGTCCTATCAAACTATTTGAAAACATGAATTTTAAAACTGCGCGTGCGCGTCAAAAGTATTATTTCGTGAGTCCACAAACGATGTTCCAAATATGACAATGCAGTTTCAAGAATCCACAACTGGGCTGTAAAATCGACGGCGATGTTTATTGTTCGGAAATTATACCCGTGACGTTTGGTATATTCGGTCAAACGGTATTCGGTTTCTTTGTCATGCGTTTTTCACTGTTATTTTATTTTATGGTATTTTAATACTTGCCTGCAGTGTTTTCAGTCAAATTTTAATGGAGCATGTGAAATTTTAAAATGTGAAAATACGAGATTGAAAAACCCGGACAAGTGCGAATGGGACTCGTACATGAAGGGTTCCATACCTTCGAACAATGTTTTAAATTGTTCAGTAAACTAGTTCATATTAATTTCGGGGTTATTAAATTTTTCTTGATAAGTGCTTGCAAGTTGCTTACAAGCTAAACAAAGCTTATAAACATCAATGAGACCTTTCCAACCCTTTTGGCCAGCGAGGAGAGTGTAGGCCAAGTCTCTGGCTGCTCTGGGCAAATATGGCTCTGATAGTACAAAGATAGTCGTGTTCCTGCAGTGGAGACAAAAAAACCAGATGATGATAAGTATTTACATCTTACAATAAAAGCTTGTACGAAAAAGTACTTTTTTCTTTTATAATCCACCAGGATAACAGGATGGCTATCTCACCACTAAACCGGTGGTTAAACTTAACTCTTTAACGACCACATAAAGTTATGAATTATTGTTTTATCACGCCATCTAGGTCATAATTTCAGTTGTTAAATCCGTTTTAGCATTATCTTACGGGTATTAGCTGTTTATTTCAAAATCTTAGAATTTAAAAACCTAGGTCAATCTGAAAAAGATCATTTTCTATCTTGACTTGACTGGGGACCGAACCATGGACCTCCGGTGTGCCAGCCTGGCATAATGACCACTAGGCTACAAAGATCATCAAAAATAAAGACCTAATAATCTAAGATGTCGTGTGGTTTCCGGCAGAGTAGAATAGGACCACTCCAAGTCTTCACGTGCGTGTCGTAGAAGGCAACTTAGAAAATACAAGCTAAACAATGCTTATAAATATCAGTGAGACCACTTCAACCCGTCTGGCCAGCGTGTCCTCTTGCTGCTCTGGCCAAATATGGCTCTAGTAGTACAGAGAGCGTCGTGCTCTATCAAAAAAGACCTTCTTCTTCTTATCGTGTGTGTTAGTGAGTAACACTAGTGTCAGAGTTTTTAAACCACCTTAAAGGCCTCTGACATGGTTTTAGGTAAAGACCAATGTCAAAGACAGTGACCGGGACCGACAGCTTAACGTGCCCTCCGAAGCACGGATCATCTTACTTATTAGACAATCAGGTGATCAGCCTGCAATGTCCTAACCAAACTAGGACAACAACACAAAGTCGTTGCCCCCGCCGGGAATCGAACCCGGGACCTCCGGGTATGAGCCGAATGCTCTAACCATTACACCACGGAAGCAGTTAAAGACCTGAATAATGATGATGATGATAAATCTACGAGCTGCTTCTTTTCCCACAAATATCGTAAATGTTGCACTAAGAAATAGTTGAGAATTAGAATCATGTCAATTGCCTATGCAATGTGATTAGCAAGCCATCACTATTTTGATTCTCTTTTCCCGCCATTACCCTAAATGTTGCCTACTGGCTCTTGGCTGTGTCTATATGGAGTCTTTACGCAAAAGAAAACCAATAAAAGTTAAAGCATACTTCATATTTTTTATAGGCACTGCACAAAAAGCGCAAATATAGGACACAGAAAGACAGACCGACAGACTTCAGCGTCACAATTAAAACTATTTTTTAAAAACAAAGGATAAAAGCTATCTTTCGCAAAAGAAAGCGAATAAAGGTTAATAAGGTATTAAAAAAAAAAAGCTTTGCCGAATGGTGAGGGATAGGTGGGCTCACATAACGACCATGTGGATTCCAGGAAACGATCAAAGGAGAGGCCTAAAATGAGATGGAGTGACCTGTTTGCGTTTGACAAGGATTGAAAAGAAGTAGCTAAAGATCGAAGTAGGTGGAAACAACAAGGGGAGGCCTTTGCCCAAATATGGGACATAAATGGCTATTAAAAAAAAAAAGTATTATACTCATAGGTTTTTGACGACCTCCGTGGCGTAGTGGTCACCATGCTAGTCCGCCACCCAGAGGTCCCGGGTTCGATTCCCGGTCAAGGAAAGTTGGAAAATGGCCTTTTTCAAATTGTCCTGGGTCTTGGATGTTTATCTATATATGTATTTGTTATAAAATACAGTATCGTTGAGTTAGTATCCCATAACACAAGTCTCGAACTTACTTTGGGGCTAGCTCAATCAGTGTAATTTGTCCCTATATATTTGTCCCTATATAGGTTGAACACGAAAAACTCCAATCTAACATGAATCTAACTCGAAATTGCAATTTATGACAGCTTTAACGTCGCATTTGTCACCTTCAAAGTCTCGCCCGCGTTTGCATAGAAAAAGGGCTCTGTATCGACCGTTGTGTCACTAATTTATTATTGAAGCGAACTCGTCACGCGAATGGACGGAATTAAGAGATGTAGCGGAAGGATCACTTTTACTTTTAAGAAAAAATACAGTGACTTTTTACTTTTTACCTATAGCAGCCAAATTTTTGGAGCAAGTTTACTTTCTGAAAGTTGTAAAAATTAATGAAAAAACTTCCGTAATTCCATAAAATATCCGTTTTGCCGAGCGTAGATTTGTGTAAAAGCCGATTTTTTTTCGTTTTTCGTCGATTGTTTTTCTAGACAATATTTATGACATGGCGTTTTGGCGGCTGGCAACCCTAGAGCATAAATGTCAAAATTATTGCTCCGTATTTAATATTGTAAATTTAAATATTTTTATAGCTAAATCTAATAAATAATATTACTTGTTTGTAAAATAAACTAGGTTTAATCATAATTGATAATTTGTTTGTGTAATTTCAGTGTATTTTGTGAAATAATAGTGCTCTTAGCTGACGTTCAGTGGGTATAATTGTTACCGGCTTTTTACAACTTTTACAAGGTAAGAACGGTACAATAACTAATCCTTTTTACATATCTCAATAAACACCACGTCCTTTGTGCACTGTTTTTCATAATTTTGGAAAATTTACTCATATAAAGCACATACAAATTGACACTTGTTTTTGTAACAGTAGGTAGGTTATGTTTTTGTTATTTCTTAGTAAGTGATCGGTTTTGTTAGCTATTCTAGCGTTTATTATCTTCCTTACACATTTTGTCAGTCCCTATATTGTAAAAATGTCCACCACAACCCGTGCAACGACAGCCAGGCAATTGGAAATTCAGCTGAAGGATGCCTTACTCCAGCTCAAGGCAGAAAAGGAAGACAATGGGAAACTATTATTGGAAAGGGAAGATAATGAACGTGAATACGAATTAATGTGTACGAAAAACATTAGACTCGAACAAAAGCTTTCTGAGAGTCTCCAATTATGCGATGAATTAAGCGAGCAACTTAACCGATTGCATTTAGAAGTAGATTCTTTCCGCCAATGCGGTGATACGTATGAGCAAACGCTCAGACGTACCTCCGAGTTAGAAAAAGAGCTGGGAGAGGCATATAGACTTATAAGTAGTTACGAATAAGATGCTCAGTCGCGTCAGTCAGCGGAGGTGTCCAGCCTCTTTGATGAGCTTATTGAAAGTGTCCATGTGCCTCCCTCAACAAATTCCTCAGTAGTTGATCTCACTAGTGAGACATCATGCAACAATAATTACTTAGATAATTCAAATGCCATGATTAGTCACAATAAAGTTAAAAAACATTTAAAAATTTGTAAAAAAATCAAGAGAACCAATAATAAATTAAAGATTAATCTCAGGAAATCATGTTTATTAAAATCCAGTTCATTAAATTGTAAATTACAAACAGAGTTAGACTTATGTAATGAAAAATTGGCGGAAAGTCAAGAGTTGTATGAGGTCAACAGGATTAGACTTGAATCTCATATTATTAAATTGCAGGAGGACTATTCCTCCTTATTTTCTAAGTATGACCACCAACAAAAACAAAATACTGAGCACATGCTGACTGTGGAGAAATTGATTAGCGACAGCAAGTACAATCAAGAAACCCTTGATTTATTAGCTAAGCAATGTACTTGCGGGCAGCTCAACCAGCCCACCATCAGTGTCCCCACACCAGAGCTCTCTCCTTGTGTCAGTAATTTGTGCAATAGTGTGTCTGATTGTGTTGACCTTATGGAACCTCCGTGTAATACAATAGTTTTTTCCGATAGTATAGGTCGCAATATGGGTTGCATATTTGACACACTTCTTGATAACTCTTGTGTCAATTACTGCTTCCCGGATGCAACATTTACTCAAATTTTAGAAAAAATAAAATTAACCAAAATAAATTGTAAATCTACTGTTGTATTACTGTTAGGCAATTGTAACAGAATAGGAAAAAAAGAAATAATCAGCTGCATGGATTATTTAACTAAACTAGAAGTAGGCAAAATAATTTTATGTGCATTCCCATATATACGTTGCCAGCCTCCAACAAATAACAGAAACATTCACTAAGTATATAAATACTTTGATGCATAATATAACATGTCGTTATAGTGATAAATTAGTGTTTTTTGACACCAATAATTTCATAGGTGAATGTGATCTGACAAAAGATAATATTTATCTATCAAAATATTCTAGACGTAAGATTGCTACATTAGTAGCAAATAATATTAATTTTTGGACGAGTTTACATTGTAAACAAAACCCTAGTTTTAAGACACCTACCGATTTACCAGGAATATGTGATGGTAAATCTGTAGACTTGACGGCAGTTTTAAACTGAACATTAAGACAACGGAAAGGCCTCATGAACTCAGAATAGTACATCAAAATTTAGAAGGTTTTTCCGGCAAAGAATTATTAGTCGAATTATTTCTAGAAGAGTTGGATGTGGACATTCTATGTTTGACTGAACATTGGCTGTATGAGAGTCAGATGATGTTTAGCCTAAACAACTATAATATTGATAGCTGCTTTAACAGGAAGTCTGCTCAGCGAGGGGGTTCCATAATTTTTGTAAAAGATTCTTTCCGTAGCAAAGAGCGGATGGATATTGTCAGACTTTCTGTTGAGCGCGTTTGTGAGGTGACCTGTGCCGAGCTAGATCATCATATAATTATTTGTGTATACAGTCCTCCTAATAGTGATTTTAAAAGTTTCCTTAAAACTATGGACCAGGTACTTAAGTCCTGTTCATCTAGTAAAAAGAATTTAATTGTTTGCGGAGATTTTAATGTTGATATCTTAGTAGATAATCCAAAAAGTACACAATTTTTAAATCTTTTTAAATGTTATGAATTAGTAAACGTATTCTTTGAGCCAACCCGAATTACTGCTACATCTGCTACTTGTCTAGACAACTTTTTTAGTAATATTCAATATTCTGATAAATCTGTTATTAATAAACTGCCTTCTGATCATTCAGGTGTATATGTAGTTTATGTCAAGGAGTCCAAAGGCAAGTCCAGCATTTTGAACAAAGATAAGACTTTTTGTAGGCCGATTACTTCTAAAAATATACAAAAACTAAAAAATAATTTAGATAACAAATTGTTGTCGGTCGTTTACACAGGAAAAAATCCTGACGACCATTACAATAAACTATTTAACGTTATTACCTCAGAATATTCAAAAACTTTGAAACAAAAACAAGTTGTAGTGCATAGAAAATTACAGTTTAGTGAGTGGGCTACTACCGGCATCTACATAAGTAGGAGCAGGCTTTATGACTTATATTCCCAAAAACAATATAATTTTAGTCCTTCCTTTCTAGAATATGTTAAAAATTATTCCAAAATATTTAAAAAAGTTTGTAGACAAGCCAAGGCAAATCGTATAAGTAGAAAAATAAATAATGCTCCTAACAAAATAAAAGAAACTTGGAATGTTATAAATAAAGAAACGGGTAAAAATAAAGCCAAAGAAAATATCTGTCAAATCAAATCTTGTGGTAAGACTATTACTAAAACTGAAGAAATAGTAAATATTTTTGATGATTTCTTTACTAACATTCCTTTGGAACTTACTTCTAATGTGAATTCTTGCCCCCAGCGTGCTGAAGCCTTGCTTAAGAATAATGTTAGGCCTTGTGATTCTAAATTTAAATTTAAGCATATTGGCCCCAAAGATATAATAGATGCATTTAAACAGTTAAATTTAAAAAAATCTGAAGACCATTGGGGCATGACAGTTGCTGTAGTAAGCCATATCATAAATATCATAGCTGCTGATTTAGCTTTTATATTTAACGAATGTATTGATGAAGGCATATTTCCTAACCTAATGAAATGTAGTAAACTAATCCCCTTATTTAAAAAAGGAGAAAAAGCAGATCCTGGCAACTACAGACCTATATCTATCCTGCCAGTTTTGAGTAAGGTGTTCGAAAAGATAATGCTCAATCAAATGCTTCTTCATTTTAAGACCTACAACCTTTTCCATAGCCAACAATTCGGCTTTACTGGCGGGAAATCGACCACCGATGCGGGAGTAGCACTTGTTACTCATATATACGACGCATGGGAGAACAAAAATGATGGAATTGGATCATTTTGTGATCTCTCCAAAGCATTTGATTGCGTAGATCATCCGACACTTTTGCTTAAATTTCGTCAATACGGTTTTAATGATAAGTCAATAAAACTTATAGAATCTTATTTAACAGATAGGCATCAGACTGTTGATTTAAATGGCATAAAATCGCACGGATCTAATGTTAAGATAGGCGTACCGCAAGGTTCAATTCTTGGACCTTTCCTTTTCTTGGTTTATGTCAATGACTTGCCTTACATGGTTGAGAAGCAGGCTGGCATAGTACTGTTTGCTGATGACACCTCGCTTATATTCAAACTTGATCGACATAGCACAAACGCTAGTGCGGTGAACAGCACCTTGTCTTCCATTTCTGATTGGTTTTCTGCCAATAATCTCATGTTGAATGCGAAAAAGACTCAATGCGTTAGATTTTCTCTTCCCAATGTGAGACAGGGCTGCGTTGACATAATGATAGATGGTGAAAAACTCGATCTTGTTGAAAGTACTACCTTCTTAGGAATTACAATAGACTCGAAACTTCAATGGGGTGCTCATATAACTAAACTTTCAAATAGGCTTAGTTCTGCGGCTTATGCTGTTAGGAGAATAAGACAATTGACAGATGTAGCAACTGCTAGACTAGTGTACTTTAGTTACTTTCATAGTGTAATGTCTTATGGCATACTCCTGTGGGGGAATGCAGCCGATATTCAGACTATTTTTATTTTACAAAAACGGGCAATTCGTGCTATTTACGGGTTAGGATCTAGAGACTCACTCAGAGAATTATTCAAGAAAATAGATATACTTACCTTAGCATCACAGTATATATTTGAAAACATAATGTATGTAAGGAAAATATTTCCTCATACAATAAAGTAAGCGATTTTACCGATAGAAACTTACGTAATAAGAATGACTTAGTTGCCCCGTTTTATAGGCTTAAAACAATTAATAAGACATTTATGGGGAACTGTATACTTTTTTATAATAAATTGCCAAAATCGATCCTTGATATGCCAGACAAAAGATTTTAAACTTATGTAAAGAAAGTACTTTGTGAGAAGGCTTATTATAGGACCGATGACTACCTTAAAGACAAAAAAGTCTGGCGTGAGCTTGACGCGGGTCCCTCTAAAAGTTTGTAATACAGGTACTCGAAAATGTCATAATTTGGTACATTTTGTACAAACTGAATCTACAACTTGACATTACTTTAAAATTTTGACATTCTAAAAATTAAATTTAAATTATGATATGACATAACAAACAAAACAATGTATTCTCTGTCCACATTAACTTTAAGTATTAATTAAATTGTGAGTTGACGTCCTTGGAGAAAAGGTGCAGTGCAGTTTGTTACCGCTTCTTCTGCACTAGCGCTTTGGAAGCGGTAGTAAACTTAGCTGTAAGTAACTATTTGACGTCAACAATTGTGCAACAAAATAATGACGATTATTAAGAGATATTATAAATATCCTATTATAATAAAGATATATTTGATTTGATTTGATTTGACATGAACAGAAAGTTTATATTCCAAAAATTTGGTTGGTGGTTAAAAAGTCACCCTGTATTGTTGAATCCTGGTCAAAAAAAGAATAATAGAAATATATATGGTCGAAATAATATTATTTACCATCACGCTGAAAGGTGGGTTTGGTCGACCCCATTAAAAATAAACACATGACAATGAATAATAAAAAAATGCCATTTTAACGTGTTATGAAGAAGAAGATTCAAATAGTTTATATGCTATATAAACTATTTGAATCTTCTTCTTGTAAGCGTCAACGTAATTCATCATTTCAGCCGCATAGCGTCCACTGTTGGAAATTTACAAAAATAAAACTTTTTTTATTAACATTAACAATTATTTACAATTGGCGGACGTGTATTAAATATATTCCCCAAGCTAAAACAATCAAAGTTTATGAGTAACGTGATGACGCACCTGTCACTGACTTTAATTTATCTTGTGGTCGAAATTACCCGCTGTTTCCAGTGGAAAATGTTTGGCTTGCAGTTTTTTTTGTGTCTGCATACGCTAGCGATAAATAGATGTTTTTGGTCCGATAATTTAGAAAATACCTTTAATGTGAAGGTAATGCTCTTGTTTGTTTGTTTATAAAGCTTTATTGTACGTAAGAAAGAAACACAGATACAAAACAGAAAAGTAAACATACAACGGCTGACTTATCCCGAATTGCTCTTATCGTCGAAGTATAAATTTTCTTCCATTTTTTTCCATTTTTTGACGACCTCCGTGGCGTAGTGGTTACCATGATGCTAGTCCGCCACCCAGAGGTCCCGGGTTCGATTTCCGGTCAGGGCAAGTTGGAAAATGGCCTTTTTCAAATTGTCCTGGGTCTTGGATGTTTATCTATATATGTATTTGTTATAAAATATAGTATCGTTGAGTTAGTATCCCATGACACAAGTCTCGAACTTACTTTGGGGCTAACTCAATCAGTGTGATTTGTCCCTATATATTTATTTTATTTTATTTATATTTATTTATTTGCTATTTTTTGCTGATTTCACATAATGATCATCATCAATCATCATCATCAATAAATTTAAGAACCAGGTTCTTGTCGGTGGAGTATTTTCCATGTCTCCCTATTTTCCGCTAAAAGCTTGACCCCCCTATACGACACAACTTTTGCCTTTTCTTTTACTTCATCCATGAAGGACCTTCTTGGTTTTCTTTTTCCTCTCTTGCCTTCCACTTTTCCTTCCATTATGTTTTTTATGAAGTTGTCATGCCGCATAAGGTGTTTTCACACATAACATTTATTATTTATTAGCCGAAGCTCGCGACTTCCTTTGCGTGGACTTTATGAAAATGCCCATCAGGCAGAACAGCTTTGTCTAAGGCGTCATTTTTACATTTCTTATAGTTTAGCTGGACCATTATGGTTCTGCATCAGGTGTTTCATTTCCCAAAATCAATTATAATCTATATGTTGCCCAGGCTTAACAGTTATATAACAAAAAAAGTTTTCATTCGAATCCGTCCAGTATTTCCTGAGATTAGCGTGTAGAAACAGACAAACAGTCTTTTACTATTTCTCCATAGCCCCAAATATTTTTTTGGATATAATATTCAAAGTACAGACAATTTTTTTTACTGTTTTATTTATATGTATAGAAGAATCTGAGAAAATGTTGCTTATTACTTGATGGCGTTAGGGTTCACTTTTGCTTGCGGCAGATTTAACTATTTATTAGAGGATCGAGATAAAGAAACACACGACTTAACCGACAGAACGTTTATTGCAACTGAACCGTACATCGACAGAGGCAAATGTATATATAGCGCGAACATGCCGCCCACCAAAAGGGCTTAAACAGGCCTTTTACAACATTTATGAAAAAAAAAAATTAAGTGAATTCCTAACATGCAATGAATAGTGCAGACTACCACAGACTATTTTCTTTAAAATAACTGAGTGTCAAGCAAATAACAAATATGAAATTATCACATATATTGATAGCATGCTAATTACATTATAAATGTATTCAGGCACTAAATGACTATGTAAATGAAAGAGACTTTATTTACAAACATGCACTATTAGTAATTAAATCTAAATCAGACTGTATAGGTATGGCGCATAGTTTAGAAATTGATCTCTTTACAATATTACTGCCACTTTTGATACTGTAGACCCTGGTAAGGCCATCTAAACCTGGATGTTTGTCAACCACACGCCCTAAATGCCACTTGCCTGGAGGTAAACCGTCAGTCTTTATAAGAACAATCTGACCTACGTCGAATTCAGTCTGCTTACTCATCCATTTGGGCCTCTGTTGGAGTCTGGTTAGATATTCTTGTTGCCAGCGTTGCCAAAAGTGAGATACCAATTTCTGGGTGTGTTGCCAGCGAGTTAAACTGCTAGCAGATATATCCCTTAAGCTTGGTGATGGAATTAAAACCAACGGCTCTCCAATCAGGAAGTGTCCTGGTGTGAGTACGTCGCAATTATTGATATCAGAATCATCGACAGGGTACAAGGGTCGAGAGTTGAGGCAGGATTCAACTTGACAGAGAACTGTTGTCATCTCCTCGAATGTTAGGTGGGAGTTCAGGATTCTCTTTAGGTGATATTTCATTGAACGAACTCCAGCCTCCCATAATCCCCCAAAATTTGGACTGGAAACAGGAATAAAATGCCACTGTGTCCCTTCAGCGGAAAGTATGTCAGAAATCTCTTGTCCAAATTCAAGCCGAGCTGCCTTAAACGCTTCAATCAGTTCCCTGTTAGCACCAATAAAATTTCTACCCTGGTCACTCCACAAATGACTGCATCGACCACGTCGTGCCACGAAACGTCTAAAAGCACCCAGGAAAGCTTCCGTTGTTAGATCTCCCACGAGTTCCAGATGAATAGCTTTCGTTGCCATACAGACAAATATGGCAATATAGGATTTAGTGGTTTTACCTCCTCTTCCTCTGGACATCAATACATCATACGGTCCGGCAAAATCTACGCCACTGTGCAGGAAGGGGCGGGCCGGTGTAACTCGTACCTTGGGCAGTTCACCCATTAGTTGTGTTTGAGCTCTTGCATTTAGTCTAGCACAAACTACACATCTATGCAATTGTTTTTTGACAAGTTTTTTCACCTTTAGAATCCAGTACCTAGACCTTAAATAATTCAACATTAACTGTATTCCTCCGTGAAGGGTTTTGTGGTGAGCTTCTGCGATTAGTAATAAGGTAAGATTGTTTTTGTTATCTAAAATTATTGGATGTTTTTGTTCATGATCTATGTCTGCATGCTTAATTCTTCCGCCCACCCTGAGAATGTTTTCTGAGTCCAGATAGGGATTAAGTGTTTTTAAAAAACTTCTGTTCTTAACCTTTTTTATCTCTTGTAAATCTCTAATATCCTCTGAAAATGTCTGTCTTTGTATAATCCTGATACAAGTTCTTAAAGAATTTTCCATTTCATCTGTACTAATTGCTGAATCTATAGCTGTGCCTTCTGTCTTTCTGTATGTCAAAAACCTTTTTGCAAAAGTGATTGTTCTAAGAAGTTCTGTTAAATCTCTAAAATTTTCAAAGTTTCTAGCAATCGAGTTGTCTTCAGTATCTTCGTTAATGTTTAGGTAAGTATGAGTATTTTTTCTTTTTTCTAATTCTAAGTTTTCATCTACTAATATTTCCATGTCTATTTCTTTATGTTTCAGATGTTCCGGACCGTGCCACCAAAGATTGCAGTTCCTCAGTTCAGATGCCAAGATTCCTCTTGAGGCAATATCAGCTGGGTTCTGTTGTGACTCAATATGGTACCATTGATTGCCAATATTATCCAAAATGGTGACTACTCTGTTTCTCACAAACGTCTGCCATCTGTTTGGGTCTCCTTTTAGCCATGATAGTACAATCGTGGAGTCAGTCCAGCAAAATATTTGACTTGTAGGTATTCTCATTGCTTCACTTATTTGCTTCAAAAGTTTTGACAAGAGAACAGCTCCACACAATTCCAGTCTCGGCAGAGTCAAAGCCTTGATTGGTGCAACCTTAGTTCGGGCTGCAATCATGTTTATTTTATACTTCCCTTCTTCGGTTTTGACTCTTAAATATGCAACAGCCCCGTAGGCTTTCTCTGAAGCATCACAATATCCATGTACGGTAAGTTCTCTTTCACTTGTACCTTCTAACCATCTTCTAATTTTGATAAAGTTTACATTCTCTAGATTCTGTCGTATCTGTGTCCATTCTTCTCTTAATTCTGAATTTATTTCTTCATCCCAGCCAATTCTTTGTAGCCATAATTTCTGTATTATTAGTTTTGCAGGTACTAGTGCAGGAGCGAGCCAACCAAGAGGATCGAAGAGACGCTGAACTTCGGAGAGTATTATTCTTTTAGTAACTACTCGAGGTAAGTCTGGTAATTTTAAGTTATACTCTAATTCATCTTTTCCCATGTTCCAGGATAAACCCAATGTTTTGATTGAACTGTCTAACATGATATCAATATTTACATGAGAGCTGAGTTCGTTTGGATGAAATTCTTTAAGAAATTCGGTGCTATTAGATGCCCACTTTTGTAGAACAAAACCTCCCTTTCTCAAAATACTGCTCACCTCTTTGGCTACTTCAACTGCTTCTTCTATTGTATCTCTTGAACACATAAGATCGTCCATGTAGAAATCGGTCTTTATGATTTCAGCAGCAGCCTCATGGTTTACTCCTTCGTCTATGGCTACTTGATGTAGTGATCTTACGGCAAGAAAAGGTGCACTCGCTGTACCAAATGTGACACGTAGAAGACGATATTCTTTCACAGGCTCGTTCGTGTTGGAACGCCAGAGTATTCTTTGATAATCTGTGTCTTCTTTCGCAACTAGGATTTGAAGATACATTTTCTGAACGTCTGAAGTGAATGCTATTTTTCTCATACGCCATCTCATGACTAATGATCGCACATCATCTTGTAGTTGATGGCCGACTAATAACTCATCATTTAGTGATACGTTGTTGGTGCCTTTGTATGAGGCATCAAAAACTGGCCTGATTTTTGTAGTTTCGCTAGTCTCCTTGAACACTGCGTGATGTGGAAGATACACTGATGGCTTGTCAATCTCAGACTCTCTAACTTCTTCCATGAGTTTCATATCAGCATATTCATTAATTGCCTTCGTATACATCTCTCTGAAATTGTCATTCCTTGAAAATCTTTTCTCTAGCTGTAATAATCTCTTCATAGCTCCTTCTCTTGTATTTCCCTCCGGTGATATCGGTTTCTCTACTTTAAATGGTAATTTAACTATGTAACGCCCAGTCTCATCTCGTGTTGTTGTATTTGTGTAAATTCTCTCGCATTCTTCTTCATCTCTCGTAAGTGTTTGTTTGCTATCTGTATCTACCTCCCACAGGATCTTCAACATATCATCAAGGTTGCACTGGTGATGCATTACAACGACGTCTCTCTCTGAAGAGTGTGACTGTATTTTTCCAAACAGGATCCAACCCAAACTTGTATTCTGGGCACATGGGGAGCCAGGTGGTCCTTTCAGAATCTCAGCCTTCAAGATTTGGGCACAAACTTCTACGCCTAGGAGCATATCTACTCGCCCTGGTGAATGGAAACTAGGATCGGCCAGGGTGAGTCCTCGCAAGTGTGTCCAGGCGTGTGCTGTTGTTGTAATGGTTTTGGATGGTAGTAGCGACGTCAACTTGGTAGGCATTACGTATGCGTCTACCGAAAGCGTGAAATCTCTCTCATATCTTGATCCAATGTTAAGTTGTACCATCTGCTCAACTCTCGTACTACTGCTGCCAACACCAGTGATGGTTGCTTTTATGGGGGTTCTCTTGAGTTTGAGGAGTTGCGCGGCGCGCTCAGTGATGAAGTTTCCTTGAGAGCCTTGGTCAACTAAGGCGCGCAATACTGTGGTATGCCCATAATCATCTACTACTGTGACCATTGCCGTAGCTAGCAAGGCTGTGGACCTCTCGGATGCGAAATGTGTAGATATTGCGACCTCTTCTTCATTCTTGTGGCTTGGCTCTTCTTCAACTCTGCTATGGTGAGTTTTATTGTCTGGCTGACCGTCTCCGCTTGAAGTGTGTAGTAACGTATGGTGGCGACGGTTGCATTTTCTACAAGACATTCTATTACGGCAAAACCTCACGGCATGCCCTGTAGCCAGACAGTTAAAACACAGCCTGTTCTTCTTAATGAACTCGCATCGTTCTATCGGTTGTATATTACAAAATTCTTTACAGTGACATAAGGTGTGATCAGCTCCACACATGCTGCAGGACTTTGGCGGTGACGTGCTCTCTTCAGCGGACGCAGCATGGTAAGTCTTAGTCTTAACTACTGTTTTCTCTTTTACAGGTACAGGATTCACCATCTCAAGTGTGCGGAACTTCGTCTCCAGAAAGGTCTTCAAGTCAGCAAATGTACATAAAGTGTTAGCATCGTCTTTATATGAATACTCTTCCCAATCCTTATGCGTTTCTACATCTAATTTCTGAACCACTAGGTATATTATGACTTGGTCCCAGTAGTCAGTAGGTATATTCAGGTTTTTTAAACTATTCAGGCATTGGCAAGTAGTATCTAAAAGATTTTTCAAAAGCGGTGCCGACGGTGTAGTAATTTTCTTCTGATTAAATAATCTTTGCAATGAGGAATGCACAATTAATTTTTTGTTCCCATACCTTTGTTTCAGTGTGTCCCATGCTTGATCATAATTCGTTTCACACACCGTGATATGTCTGAGTAGTGCTTCAGGTTCGCCACTAATGCTTGACTTTAAATAATGTAGCTTCTGCACCTTACTAAGTGACGTGTTATTGTGCACCAACGATATGAACAAATCTCTGTAGGTAGGAAACTCATCGTATGATCCAGAAAAGGTTTTTAATTCAATTCTCGGTAGTTTTACGGCTTGAAACCCATGCTCGGTGATATTTTCGCTCGGACTCGATGTACTACGCTCGCTGAGTGCTGATAACATATCTCTCAAATCGCCAAGCAAACATGAGCACATCTCTTCCACTTCGAAATATTCATCTTTTTCAAAATGTTCAATTTCTTTACGTTGTGCTTTCTGTGTACACTTCGCCAGGTTCTGATGCGTAGACACGTAACTTCGCCAGTAGTCTTCTATGCATTGTATTTTAGCTTGTATATAGCCCTTAGTCAACCTAGCTTTCGAACACTTCTTTAAATTTGTTTGTGTCTTTTTTAAAAGCATAGAAAAGTCTTCAAGTGCATTAATAAATCCTTGTTGTTCACTAGACAAACTCATCTTCAAACAATCTCCTCAAACTTGTTTACGATACGAAATCACTAAGTGTTCTGTTCACAGTAATAACACGATGAATATGTAATCAATAACTTGCATCAATACGGTGCACAAATCCTCGCTCAGGTAACTATCTGCCTATTGTTTACGCCGGGTGACCGGTCCTCAAGGTCGACTGGTCGACACTTCACAGTTCGTTACGATTTGCATCCGGCTCGATGTCAACCATAATATGATGGCGTTAGGGTTCACTTTTGCTTGCGGCAGATTTAACTATTTATTAGAGGATCGAGATAAAGAAACACACGACTTAACCGACAGAACGTTTATTGCAACTGAACCGTACATCGACAGAGGCAAATGTATATATAGCGCGAACATTACTATTAGGATTCCTTTTTCCAATTCCTCGCCCTGGGCTCTCTCTGCCCCACTACGGGTAAAGACTTTATATGTTTATTACAGGACATGTATTGTATCTATAGATATATAAAGCACACTGATTGGCCCGCGTATTGTGGTTTCGAACACAACTCTACTTTTTGCGGTCGGCTCCCCGCTTTGTCGGTTTTATCAATGCCAAAATGGCGCCTAGACTAGATTGATTTATTTTGAAACCAGAAACAAAGGTCTACGTCTATATAAAACGAATAATATTTACCATGGAAATAAATACACAAACTCAAATAATTTTTCCAAACTAAAAACTGACTTCAAAGCTAAACTACACAACCGACTTTGATAAAATTTCTATAGGACCACTTGATAAGCATGCCCTTTCAAACAAAAAAGAATTGTCCTAATCGGTCCAGCCGTTTTGTATGATTGGTGTACATACCTAAAAAAGATTCTGGTGAATTGATAACCTCCTACTTTTTGAATATCGGTTAAAGCGAAACGGTGGCAAAAGAGGCGCCCTTATTTAAAATAAATTGTTTACAAGTAAAGGTGATAATTAAAAATTTTACTGCCAACAATCTGTAGAAAGACCTTTAAATTATTTTGTAAATAACCTTTGATACTATTATTCGAAAATTCATCTAGTTTTAAAGAGGCCACTTTTGGCGAAAACTAATTTTAAAACTTGATGCACTAACGCAATTGCATATATTTTCAATATTACATTTACATAATATTTTCAAAAATTATTCATAAAATAATTTAAAGGTCTTTCTACAAATTTGTTGGCAGTAAAAAATTTATCTATCACCATATTTACTTTTAAACAATTTATTTCAAATAACGGCGCCACTTCTGCTCCCATTTCGCCTTAAAATCCGAAACAACCATAATTCAATGCGCTGACAATGATACTAAATATTTTGGCAATCGCCTACGGTCCGAAAGCCAAACGCATGAAAAATCAAAAACACCCAACCGCGATATATCTACTGCTTATTATTTTTACCCATTAAAATTATGAATGACCATATTTTTTGTACCCGCCGAAGAATTTTGGCAGCCAGCCGAATTCGGGCGGGTTATTCGCTTTTATTTCTCCGCACCGTAAATCAATTTTTGCATTAAGTAATTGAATTATGATCTGTTTATTGCTATCGGATATTGTTGTTAAACGGCCATTATTTTATTTTGATTTAATGGTTCGCTAGCGGATTCATTATTTTTGATATATTGCTGATTGTTGGAAGGGGTGGTGGCTAAACTCAAACATTTTTTTTTAAATTAAAATGTAGTGTTTTATCTTGTATTTTATCTATAAATGTATTTGTTATAAAATATGGTATCGTTCAGTTAGTATCCCATAACACAAGTCTCGAACTTACTTTGGAGCTAGCTCAATCTGTGTTATGTGTCCCTATAAATTATTATTCATATCTAAATTATTGAAGTTCAGTTTTTAGCGTTCCGCTTACTAAGATTACGTAGTCCGTCCGTCCGTCTGTCTGTCAGTCTATCAGCAGGTTGTATCTCGTGAACCGTGACAGATAGACAGTTGAAATTTTTACAGATGATGTATTTCTGTTGCCGCTATAACGCTATATAAAGTGGAAGAGACAAACACGTAATAAATCGAACCAAGGGATACTAAATCACTATAGTATAATTAAATTAGAATAACAGTAGAAAATCAAAAAATGATTCGACACTTCCATACAAAAGTGAGCAGCCGCCCGGGCATTTTGTATGGGAAGGTCGGATATATTTTTTTGTATTTGCCTATATTCTATCTCCCATGCTGGTCTGGGAGAAATAAAAAAACTTAGAATGTACCAGCTGCTTCTCTTCCCACGCAGATCGTAACAGCCGATCGAGGGAATGGGCAAAAATGCAAATCATGTTAACAGGCGATGCGGCTAGCAATCACTGTATTGATTGCTTTTCCATCTTCTCGCCCACCATGACGCTAAAAGTGGCTTTTGGGTCTTGCGGCCCTGGGCTCTGCATAGAGCCGCAAGACCCAAAATGCTCTGTCTGCCCCATTAGGGATAAAGACGTGATAGTATGTTTGCTATATTCTGATTTCATTTTACTCTAGTGATCTTGTTTTATTACGGGTACATAGGTTCCACGTTGTAAAGAAATTTACGACTTGCACCCTTCTATTCTGTATTCTAAACCACGAAGATTGATATCGTGTCATGTTGAAAAATACCCTGAAGCCCAGCGCTTGCTTCCTAGCAATAAAAATATAGTGTTTCCATATTTTTTCGTCGTTTTCACAACTGCAACCACGTTGCAAGCTGCATAGCTGAACGCGATTCGACACTCACTTTTATTGGGCGGGTCACGCGAATGCTGTAGATTCTGGGCTTTGATCAAAAATTATTAGATTTAGCGTCTAAAGTCTATTCGTCGCGAGTTAATACATTTTAAAATTCGACTGGTTTTAGGCAGAGCAGAATAGAGCCACTCCAAGTTCTCCCGTGGATGCCGTGGAAGGCAACTTAGGAATTACAAGCTAAAAAAGCTTATAAACATCAATGAGACCTCTCCAACCCATCTAGCCAGCAAGGAGAGTGTAGGCCAAGTCCTATGACTTCTCTGGCCTAGTATGGCTCTGATAGTAGTAGAGAGGGTCGTGCTCCTGCAGTGGAGACAAGAAGACCTGATGATGATGAGTAAAATCGCCTCCAAATGTGCATAGCACTAGTAAAGAGAGCCTCGATAGGAGAAATATGCAAAGTCGTAAAATAATTTAAAAAAGATCTAGATCATGGTATAATAAAATAAGGTATTCTCTTCCCGAGATGGAACTTGACTAAGTCATGAAAGTGTTGCCACTGATTGTTCTTTTCTGTAGATTTAAGGACTTTCTCAATTAGTTCATAAATATTAAATAAAATATTAAGTAACTTAGCTAGTTAGTATCTCGCGATTCTCGCGTGATTCATCAATTCAATATTTTATAAATTGATATAATGGATTATTAATTCAAAATTGGTAAATAAAGTTCAAAAATTAATTACGCTCGGGTAATTCAATTTTACACAGTGGCAGCACATCAAACTGATGACGTAGTTAAGTTCCACCTACGTCATCAGCTGTCACGGGAAGAGAATACCTTGTTTTATTATACCATGATCTAGATGATCTAGTGTCGCGAGCCGGTGCGGTGTACAGGCTTGTAGTCACATTCGCCCTGATGAAGACCTCCGGATGAGGTCGAAACATGTTGGCAGTAGCTGACTCTATACGTGAGTAACCAGTTCACTAAATATAATAATGATTGTATCTCAAATTATAAACTTTATTACGACGAAAAATAATTATATGTACACATTAAATTTTCTTAAAAACTAAAATAAAGATTAAAAAACTACTTACTACACCACAAACTAATATTTATCTCAAATTAGTTTTAATTGAAACATCTAGATGAAATATAACATCGTTGGTTTCTAGTTCAATGTTATAGTTTCTTAAGAATGCGCTTTTATGTTTACCCTTGTACTTGTACTGTTATGACTGCAAATGGGAAGGAAATCCTACTTGTGCCAAATGACTGACTGACAGGCAAAGAACAACTTCATCCAGGTAATAAAAATATTATGTAAATCAGAATAGCTGAAAGAAATGGTGACTCTCGCTCTGGCTCGTTTTTGGTGCAAAGGATGGCCATTGCGATACAGCGTGGTAATGCAGCTAGCGTTTTGGGCACTTTTGCACCAGAAACGATTCAGGGCGGGTTTTAATTGTATTTATAAATTGACATTATGTGTAGTAATAGTGACAATATGTTATGTAAATAAATAAAAGGTCCATCAAAATATACTGGAACTATTTTAGAGGTGAATTCAGTCCGCGATAGTGAAAAACTTGCCTCAAAACCTATGTCGAAATGTGAACAAATTTTTGACTTTCCATACAAACTCGGATCAGCTGATCATGTCAAAGTCAGAGTAAAAATCAATTTATCTTTGGATATTTGCATCACTTGATAATTGCTACTTGTTTTTATTTTTCTTTCGATTTCTTAAAAGGTAAATGTTGACGTCAGATCATTTACTCACAGCTAAGTTTACTGTATTGATTGCTCTTCCATCTTCTCGCCCACCATGACGCTAAAAGTGGCTTTTGAGTCTTGCGGCCCTAGGCTCTGCATAGAGCCGCAAGACCCAAAATGCTCTGTCTGCCCCATTAGGGATAAAGACGTGATAGTATGTAATGTAATGTAAGTTTACTGCCGCTTCCTAAGCGCAAGTACAGAAGAAGCGGTAACAAACTGTACAAACTGCAGCATTCTCTCCAGAACCGATACCGATATTAAAATCTCAACGTCATTAATCGGTCAACATGTGTTTTGGGAGGCCAAAAAATATTTTTGATATTTCGATACGTGTTCCTTGGGGAAAGTTGTTCAGTATCATGGACTGAATTCACAAACAGTTTCAGTATATTTTGTTAGAACTTATTTAAACAGACAAATCACACAGATTGAACTAGCCCCAAAGTAAGTTCGTTCTCTGTCTGCTCCATTAGGGATAAGGACGTGATACATACATAAATACTCTCTCATGTCACTCACGTCTTTATCCCTAATGGAGCAGACAGAGCATTTTGGGTCTTGCGGCTACATGCAGAGCCCAGGGCTGCAAGACCCAAAAGCCACTTTTAGCGTCATGGTGGGCGAGAAGATGGAAACAGTGATGGGTTGCTAGCCGCATCGGCTGTTAACATGATTCGCATTCCCAATTTCTCGATCAGCTTTTACGATCTGCGCGGGAAGAGAAGCAGCTGGTACATTTTAAGTGTTTTCTTTTCTCCCAGACCAGCATAGGAGGATAGTTTAGTTGTAGGAGGGACGTGATAATGCATAAGTGTTCAGGTCGACAGCCTGCGTTGTCATAAACCCGCTGCATTCAAAGCTCGTAAAGTCTTCACCAAGTTTATATTTCTCTTATTTATTGCACTACTCTAATGTTCCTGAATTTTAGTGTTTACGACAAAACTTTTTCATATTTTCTTCAGTTTTAAACGTGCTGCGATTAAAGTGATATTTTTTTTAATATAAAAGTTTTAGGGTTTTATTTGGGTATCTATATCGAATTTTTTTATTAAGTTTGTCTTTATAACTAGTCGTATTTTTTTGGAGAAGGTTATGGAAATCCTTTCCATTAAGTATATATGCTACGAATAGTCATTGTGTGTCTTTATTAGTGTTGAACATCTTCCGAGCATTCCCTGTTACATCCACAGCGGTAACGCTGCAGAGCCCTGGAGCTACCTAACTTAGGTAATTTGACGAGGTTACTGAGGCCAACACTAGATCGAACTTGCGCCTCACAGACACACAGCCAGCCTACCAAAGCACCGCTTCACCTACAATAGTGGAAATCGTGGAAATGCATACAATTTCACTGCAAATTCTCACGCCAACTGTTGTACAGTCTTCGTAGTGCGCTAATTGAAAGAAAACTGATCCTGGATACAGATTCTTCGTTTTATACGTGTGATAACGTGGAAAATTGTTTTCTTTTGCTGCACTTTCCACGAAATCCACGAATTTTCACGCTCGCTCAAGTATGGCGGATGTTTCTTGGTAGAACTATGTAGGTACATTGTACCGTAAAGAGTTATCTATCGATCTCTCTATGTATGTAGGCACTATTTTTTTTAAATCATTTTATGAGACAAACGTTTGTTCGTACATCGTCTGCAAAGACAGTGATTAGAATTACTTAATATAAAATAAAGTCTTTCTATGCCTTATCTTAGATACCGTTCGATCCTAGGTCAGGTCAAGATGGAAAATGAGATTTTTCAGATTGACATAGCTCTTGGATGTTTATATTTTATTTATTTATTAAGTTTATTGCACACAATCTTATGATGGATTGATAACATGGGTCAATCTTAATACTAATGCATTATCTACTAGTTTTTATCTATATAGTTATAGTTATCTTTATATGTACTTGTTATCAAATATCGTGAGTTATTCTCGAATGGTCTTAAATGCAAATAGTCTAACTCGTCTAAAACGCAACTCGTAACACTCACCTAAGTTGCAAGTAGACTCAAATGTTGTTTTGACTAAATTGTAGCTAGTACCTTATGTTATTATGTCTACTGCTGAAAGTAATCTTATCGCACGAAATGCAAGAATATAAAGTAAAATTAACGAAATAAAGTATTTTGTTGGCAGTGGGCGGGACACAAAGCGCGACGAACCGATGGCCGATAGGGCAAAAAGGTTCTCGAATGGCGACCACGTACAGGCAAGCGAAGCGTAGGACACCCACCCACGCTGAAAGGCGCTGGATGCAAGCCGCTCTAGATCGGTCATTTTGGAAATCTTTGGAAGAGGCATATGTCCAGCAGTGAACATTGTGCAGCTGAAATGAATGAAAGTATTTCGTTAAGTAGTCTAAATGTTACTTAGCCTAACTTGCAGCTAGTCTTACATGATTTTTAGCCTAGTCCTGCAGCTGGCCTAAATACATATACATAAAAAATATACACGTCAAACCGATAACCTCCTCCATTTTCTTTTAATAAAAATGCAAAGGCGCCTTCAGCCAAGCGCTCAAAAAATCAGGACCCTTATTTCCTGGAGCAAATGACGTGGCAACTCCGAGTGCGGACGCCAGACAATAGAACTTTATATAGGGCAATTAAAGTAAATGGGGAGGAAATTAAGACGATATCACTGGGAGCGGGGAGTTTTTACACTTTTTACCCCGTTCGCTGGGAGTTTCTTAGGGCTGGCACAAGATAGGGATGACTTTCCCGGTTCCTCCTATTTTATTTATTTATCATACACGTAAACGGCGGTTTCAAGGCCTTTTCTAACAGTCAACCAAAAGGTGATGCTGAGAAAGCAATTTTTTGGGGGAAAATATAGCAAACAAAAAAAAAGGAAATATATTGGCTTTTAAAAATGTATATATAATACAATGTATTATTTTTTAAAATGTTGACCGCTTAATTTTAGTGATAATGAGTTATTTCGTCTATTTTCTAAAAAAACTAAAGATTTCAATATGTTATGAAGTTTTATTTAAATGTTTATGAATATAATTTCAATTTACAAAAAAGTGTTTTAATATTTGCAATAGCTGGAAGTAACACATATAGAAACAAAATAATCCCATAAACGACACATTTCTTTGCGCCCAGATTTCCCTGTCATTTTTAGAAACGAGAATTCCCGAGAGTTAACCCTGGAATCATGTTTTTAAATGGCCCATTTTGTTCTTAGCCCTTCAGTGGGAGATTGGATTTTTTGAGAGGATAGTTGAAAGTTAAGAGGTTTGTGCTAATGATTTGAGGGAAATAAGTATGGTGTTTATTTCCGCGCATTTTCTTAAACTGCGTTGATAAACGAATAGTAAAAAAGTATAGTGACGTAACGTTTTTTTTTGAGGATACGAAGTACAGTTACTTTATTTATTTTATTTATTTATAAATCACATACAGATTGACAGTTATTCACCAAAGCATATGCACTGTAGTCAAGACTACAACTATTTGCCCAAATAGTTTGCACACTTTGTGAGAGCCCCGACAAGTGTGACTCTTTTTGCTAAATATTATATTTTTTTATAGTAATGCTATGCAGAAATAACTTAGAACGCACCAACCGCTTTTCCTGCAAAGATCGTATAAGATAGATAGATAGATAGATAGATAAAACGTTTATTTGTGGCTATAGTCACACACATACAGAATAAAGATACAAAAATTACAAAACAAAACATGTAAAAACAACGTAGTATAACGTAGAAGCCAATCGAGAGGATGAGCGAAAATTCAAATTGTACTAAGTAGCAACCCATCATTATTTTGATTTCTCTTCTCACCTTCCTTCTCACCCTCACGCTAAAAGTTTGGCGGCTCTTTAGAAACGCAAGACCCCAAATGGTCTGTCTGCCCCAATAGGGATAAAGACTTCACATAGCAAACTGCACAATTGAAGTGGCCATGGGCTGGACACATCTGCCGCAAACATGATGATCGATAGAGCCAGAGAGTTCTGTATAGGCGACACAGTGCCGTGTGGTTTCCGGCAGAGTAGAACAGGGCCACTCCAAGACCTCCCGTGGATGTCGTAGAAGGCGACTTAGAAAATACAAGTTTAGATTATAAAAGACCTGATTTTGATGGTGATACTGACCCCGCACAGGAAGACGAAGCGTATGCAGAGAAGCCAGATGGTTGGATGACATCAAAAAGACGGCAGGACTGACCTGGACCTGAATCGCCGTAACAAGATCAGAGTCAAAGTCACGATTTTTTTTCAATGAAGGATAAATGTATCTCTTCATCACCATCATCATTTCTGTCGCATAACGTCAACTGCTGGACATAGGCCTTTCCTAAAGATTTCCAAAATTACCGATCAAGAGCGGCCTGCATCCAGCGCTTTCCAGCGACCCTGGTCAGGTTATCTGACCACCTTGTAGGTAGGTGCCCTACACTTCGCTTGCCAGTACGTTTATATCTAACCTATCGTAAATTTATTAAAGGCGATTTTTTTTAATTATTTTAGTGCAAAAGCTAGAAACTACTAGCGAAGATAACGCCGAAAGCAACCCAGTTCAATATTGGATCTAAATGGAAATCCATGGAAGAGGTATAAGTCCAGCGGACGCAAACATGCTCAGAAGAAGAAGTAAGTGCAAAGCCGGGACAGGGTTCTAGTATGCAATACAAACATTGGCAATGACTTCCACTACGCAGAGCCACAAGGGCGATCCTTGCACTTGTGATAATGATGCTAATGAAGCGATAGCTACTTACTTCTTGAACATTGAAAGCCTTGTACGATGTGAATAAGGAAATGAATACAGAACATCACATCCTTATACATGTTGCGGTGTGGTTTCCGTCCTAGAATTGGCTACTTTAAAGCGACCCAGGGCCGCAATACCTAAATACCGCTTTTATTGATGGTGGAGGATAAGGTGGATTTAGAGAAGAAATGGCCGGTAGGTGTCATCGGCCATTGGCCCTTGGCCTCTAATTTTAAGTAATTTAAACTTTAATTTTAATTTCAATTTTAACTTCAATTTTAATTTCAATTTTTGTGTTGAATGCAATGAACTCTCGTTGGAGAAAGAGAGAGTTCTCCGACTTAAACAGTTTTGAACGGAGCTTCATGAAATTTGGTTAGAGTGTATAGCTAATTAATAGTTTTTAATTTCGATCATGACCCAAATCAGTCGAGGTTAACGAGATATGACGTCTGCAAGTTTTGGACGAACTAGTATTATTAAGTAATGTGGTATTATCTTATCCCATGCTGGTCTGGGAGAAACGAAAAAACTTAGAATGTACCAGCTGCTTCTCTTCCCGCGCAGATCGTAAAAGCCGATCGAGGGAATGGGCAAAATGCAAATCATGTTAACAGGCGATGCGGCTAGCAACCCATCACTGTATTGATTGCTTTTCCATCTTCTCGCCCACCATGACGCTAAAAGTGGCTTTTGGGTCTTGCGGCCCTGGGCTCTGCATAGAACCGCAAGACCCAAAATGCTCTGTCTGCCCCATTAGGGATAAAGACGTGATAGTATGTATGTATGGTATTATCTTTTCGCACAATGTACCAACAAATAGCTTCTACAAATTTTACTGTTCTACCAAGAAACGCATAATCCCAAAATGCAGTTGCATGCAACGTCAAAAGCGCAGCAATAAAAACATCTAAAAACAGGAAGCGGCACAACAAAACCTACGCGACTGCGGTGTTTATAAATACGCCTCTCCGACCTTCGGTGCTGTCCAAAATTATCACGTCTCTGTACTGGACGTGAGTTAAAGAAGGAAGCGGTAGCGATTTAAATTTCAAGGTCATAATTATATTATATCTTGTCATACAGCACAAATCAAATCTAGTTTCGTCATCAGAATAGTCTCCACTGCGGGAGGATGACCCTCTTTGTATACTAGGAATAATAGAAAGAGTAGCCAGAGGATTTGGCCTACACTCTACGCTGGGTAGACGGGTTGGAGAGGTCTCATTGATGTTTGAAGATCATTGAAGCTCTGGGTGGCGACACGGAGGTCGACAAATTTTGAGGATTTTGTTCATAACATCACAACGTTTACCTTTTCTTTTATCTGTTTCATGTAGTTATGGAAAATGAAAATCTATCCTTACTCTAGACCAAACTACACTTTTCCATACAAACGTAGTCTACGTTTTATTTCAAAACCACATGCCCGATTTCGGCAAAATTTTGTAATTTCAAAGATATTGCATATATTATTATCTAATCATATGTAACTACATATGCCTAGATATGTGCAAATTCATATTTTGTTTAAACTAGTTAGTTTTTACAGTCAAAATATGAATTAGAATTAGAATATAGTGTGTGTCATTTATTTTCTTTCCAGTTCATAATTTTCTAAACCAACCACCAACCAGTTCGGAAACCAGTTATAACCCTAGATAATTGCAATTTCTTTAAAATTAAAAATTTACATTGTAATGTAATGTATCAACAATTTTCATACACTATTTAAAACTTGCATTATGTTAATCGTGTTTAGATGTAATTATAAAACCTTGTACGTGTTTGCACTGACCTCAAATTGTTGCACTAATTTTAGCGATCTTGACATACAAACATACAAACTGACACGCGATTTTATTTATCAAGAGGAAACGCCAGTGAATTGAAATGTGATATTTACAAATAAAACACTTCTTCATTTTTACCTTCGCTTGAAGTCTAAAATTACAATGTTTCAGTGTTTGGTACAATAGTTTAGCGGAAGCGTTTCGTTTTTTTTAAATAAGTTATTTTTTAAATTTATTAACTAAATGGCAGGAAGTAGCGTTAGACAGGCACACTTACACAAGTGGGAAATATATGATTTAGAGTACTACTAATAACAGTACGATTGGGAAATAAGGGCTTTTACAAAGTTAATAAAAAAATCCTACATACTTTAATTTTCTCTCGTTAAAATCAGTTCAAGTAAGTACTATTGATTTGATCGGGATTGTATGATAGGTATTTACTTGACTCTTATTTATGTACTTACAACTAGAACTAGAATAGGGAAGTACTTATACACTATATTAGTTTGTGTAACATTTAATTACTGGCATGAAATTATGAATAAATATGGACTACTCACACTGAGCTAGTCCCAAAGTTCGAATTCGTTTCATGAAATACTAAATCAACGATACTATATTTTATAACAAATACATAAACATGAACATCCAAGACGCAAGACAATTTGAAAGACGATATTCCTGCTTACCCTGACTGAGGATCGAACCCAGAACCTGCGAGTACGGACAAGCGTGTTAACTCATTACGCAACGGAGGTCGTCAAATCATGGTAATAAAAATAATGTAAGTGCGATAAATCACTTCAGCTCATGAATTACGCCAGAGCGGGTGCAACATACTGCGTGGCCCTGACTCGGCTAATGCCACTGGCGGCCACTGCTTTCGGCTGCGTCATATTAAACTGCATATTACTTACAATAATCCAAGTACGAGACTAATTTGGTTCTTGTCAATGATACCTCTGTGGCGTTGTCGTCACCATGCTAGTCCGCCACCCAGAGGTCCTGGGTTCGATCTCTAGTCAGGGCAAGTTGGAAAATCGCCTTTTTTAAAGTGTCCTTGGTATTGGATGTTTATCTATATATGTATTTGTTATAAAATATAGTATCGTTGAGTTATTATCCCATAACACAAGTCTCGGACTTTCTTTGGGGCTAGCTCAATCAGTGTTATTTGTCCTTATATAATTATTTATAATTGTTATTATTTACTATACAATTTATGTAATAATACAATTTTAGTATTTAATAATTTACTATAGTTGCCCTGTAGTTTCCGGCAGAGTAGAATAAGGCCACTCCAAATTTCAACCTACTATACCTACCAACGTAACACATACTTTCTGTATAGGTTAGTCTTAAATACTAGCCCCCTTATCTATACAACTATATCTATATCTATCTATATCTATACATATAATAAATGTCTGTACATTAAATATATTTCAAAAAATATTGGGGGCGATGGAGACGTAGTAATAGAGTAAGAATTTAAAAAAAAATGTCTGTCTGTATGTCTGTTTGTCTGTTTGTACACGCTAATCTCCGGAAATACTGGACGGATTCGAATGAAACTTTTTTTGTTATATAGCTATTAAGCCTGGGCAACATAAAGGGTATAAATGATTTTGGAAAATGGAACGCCTGATGCAGAACCATAATGGTCCAGCTAAACTATAAGAGATATAAAAATGCCGCCTTAGTAAAAGTTGTTCAGCCTGATGAGCATATTCCAGAGACATAAAGTCCACGCGAACGAAGTCGCGGGCTTCGGCTAGTTCATAATAGTTACAAACGTTTGCAAAACTTGTTTTGTTTACAATATGTTTTATCTTTTTCTTGCAAAGTCAAATATTATTAAAATTAGTTATGGGGTTACTCACGTATATAGTCAGCTACTGCCGGAGTGTGTCGCGAGCCGGTGCGGTGTACGGGCGTTTAGTCACATTCGCCTTGATGACCTCCGGATGAGGTCGAAACATGTCGGCAGTAGCTGACTCTATACGTAAGTAACCCGTTAACTAATTTTAATAATTTGTGTCTCACATTATTTTTAATCAAAAAATAACAGATATTGAAAAGAGACAAAACATAAAATAGATTTAGCAAAAGGTTTTTATTTTTTATGAATATGAGCATTTCCTTCTTACTAAAACCGAGCCGCTTATGCTTTGGGCCACAGCGGGTGCAACACACTGCGTGGCCCTGACTGGGCTAAGGCCACTGCCTTAGGCTTCATCCGCTGCGTGAGTAATACACGATGACGATAGGTTTTCGGTATTGATCATTATAGCACTTTCTACAACGCCTTTTTCATCATTCATCACTACGTGACTCATCATCATCATCTCAGCCGCATAACGTCCACTGCTGGACATAGGCCTCTTTCATGGATTTCCAAAAAGACCGATCTAGAGAGGCTCGCATCCAGTGCCTTCCAGCAACCTCAGGTCGTCAAACCACCTTGTGGGTGGGTGTCCTACGCTTTGCTTGCCTAAAAGAGCCAAACATAAAAGTGGGGTTTTAAGTTTAAGTTTTATGTCTGTCCGTCTGTGGCATCCTAGCTCTCGAACGGTAGGATCGATTTAGATGCCTTTTTATTTAGTTGAAAGTAAGTTTCTTGCTGTAGTTCTTAGCTATGTTTGATGGAAATCGGTTCAGCTGTTCAAAAGTTATGGGGGTATTTGCTTGAAAGTTAGAATACTTTTAAATTTGCCTGGCAAAAAATCTTTTTTGTTTCTCTAATCAATTTATATCGAAAATATGAAACAACTAATTGGCTTTCCCGTACTTTCGTACCGCAGTTTGTAATGACTCTTCAAGTCGTGATTCTAACGTGTAAGTAGTAATACTTACGCCAATGTAGCAACATTTGAAGACCAATTTTCAATTTTGCCATGGTAAGTTGCCTCGCCCCGGCTTGAGATTGTGTCCGTCAATCCATCTACGACGGCAATCTTAACTCATCGCACTAGACACCTAATTTTAAATGCGGGAGGCATACAATGAATGATTTTAGAATCGCTTATACGCGAAGGATCGAGTGATCTCAAAGTGGTTACTCGTTTTCGCTATAAAAGTCAAAGAAACAAATTTGTTGTTAATCATCGAGAATCTGTTACGTTTAACACTGCTTTTTAAGCACGTTGATTTTTTTAATTGCTAAGTTTTCTGCGTGCACAATATTATTTTTGGCTGAAGCAACGGTTTAAATTTTTTTACTATATGCAACGTGAAAGGGTCATACGTAATACATCGAACCACGGGCTTTACTAGATCACTATATTATAATGAAATCAAAATAAAAGTCAATTTAAAAAAAAACCGCATTTCCATGCAAAACATGTCTAATTTAATTTTTTGCTTTTGACAGTTATTTTATTATTATTATACTTAAGTAATCTAGTAGAGGACGTGATTGAATTATAACGGGTATGTCCCTTCCAATTTGTATTTATGGTATACAATATTGTGTTTATTGTATTGACTTAAAGAGCGAGCGGTGACTTGAAAAAATACACATTTTGTAAAATTCACTGACTCCCGCGATTAAAAATAGGTGTCCAGGACGGCCATAGCCCGGGGTCCTGAAATTCAAAGCGGTTTACGACGTCCACACTCGTCTATTATCGCGCTTTTGATGGCACATAAACTGGACGGGACACAGCTGTGACGTACGAGTATAGTAAAGTCGGTTCCAATAGCGAAGAGAATATTTGTAAACAATTTTTTTTTTTTGGAGCAGAACATTATTGTATCTATTCAATAAAATCTGCACTGCCTGATTTTTTTACAATTCAGTGCTGCCCTCAGAACAATTTGGTCGAAGGTGCTGCCCTCATTTGAAATGAAACGAAGAATTAATTAAAAACCATAGATCTTACTAATACGGTTCGGTAGGTTAAGTTTAGCATAAGTTTAAGAGACTTTGTGGAACTTGTAATAAATATCGTCGTCTTGTGTAGAAGTAGTTTGATTTGCCATCCCTCTCCATCAACCCCATAGGCACAGACCCCGTCATACCACTCTGGTCACGGAGTCTCTAAATTTTATGTTGACGTTAGCGTCCGTGGTTCGATCCCGCGCAAACGCTACGTCACATACTATTTTAAAATTGTGTCTTGATCAAGCCCTAGATAATCCATCAAAATATTTAGTTTACAGTTTTTAAGTAGTTAAGTTTTTGTATGCACATTAGCCAAAAGTGACGTTTTTCGCAAATAGATATGGCTGATTTTATTCAACATATCTAATATGTAGATTTTCTGAAGCTCCGACCAAGATACTCGAATAATCGTCGAACAAATATAAATACAAACGCTGGATTGTCTTAGTAGACTGAAAACTTTTCCTGCTAGATTGAAAAATTCACAGTATTTTGATACATACATTTTCTACTTAATTTATACACTTGTATAATAAAAACAACGAATTATATAATACTATTTGTGCCCGTCTGCTTCACTCCCCATGGGAATTTCAGAATAAAACTTATCCTTTGTCCTTCTCTGGGTATTAAACTATATCCATATCAAATTGCACCAAAATAGGTTCAGTGGTTGAAGCGTGAAGTGGTTACAAACAAACTAATATACAAACTCACTTTCGCATTTATATTATTAGTAGGACTAGCTGTACCCGCGGGCTTCGCTCCTCGTGGGAATTTTGGGATAAAGAGAACCCTATGTCCTTCCCCAAGGCTCAAACTATATCCACACAAAATTTCATCCAAATCAGTTCAGTAGTTTAAGCGTGAAGAGTTAACAAACAAACAAATATACAAACTCACTTTCGCATTTATAATATTAGTAGGAAGTAGGATTATTAGGATTAGGATATTAGGATTAGGATTAAGCAAGGAAAGGAAGTTCAAACTTTTCTTCTGCTTCTTGGCAGAGACTATAAATCCACAGAGCAGCGTAACTGCTGTACCGCGCCATATTTTATGGTCTTTCCCGTCGAATAAACGCTTTGTAAATTTTTGTCGGCAAAAATTTAGCCCACAAGCGATTTTGATACATACGGCAGAGCTTGCCAATTAAAAAATAAAAGCATAATATTTCGATAACTCGAATAAATTCTATGGTAGCTTGATGAAAACATGAGCCATATATAGGTCAAAGAGATATAGGACCCGCAAGTTCACATTTCAGGCCGAACTACCATTTACTATGATCAAATTGTCTCCTAATTCTTTATTTTTCTTCTTTTTATTAGTAGTCATATTTAGTTCAGTTATAGTTTAGTATAGTTTATTTATGTTATTTTAGTTTATGTTTTTAAATAAATATTTACTGAACTAAATATAAAAACTCAATTAAAAATCTAAATTAATATCTAAATTACAATCTAAATTAAAAAACTAAATTAAAAGTCTAAATGTTGATCATGTGGCATGGTGCCAAGAACACTGGCTGTATTCCCGCGCTGAATAGCTACTGCAATCCTCTGCGCGAGATATGAGCCAGCCCTCTTGTCACCAGCGACGTCGACAAGCCGAGAGGTTATTTTTTTAATAAATTTTTTAGTACTTGGACCCCACGGAATTTTCTAGTTTATGAATAATAAAAATTTTATTTCTTACCAAAAATTATTTACTAAGTACCAGTAATTTTATCCACGGACTTTTTATGAAGCCCCGATCAAAGATATCCGAGTTATCGACGAACAAACATACACAACCGCTAGATTATTCAAGTAGACACAGAGACCTCTCGCTTCACTCGCTCGTACAAATATGTATTACTAAGAGCGGATTTCATCGTTGAAGTAAAACGCGATCAATTGAAGCTAAACTCGTTTACGCACGTAAACTGGTTCCTTTGGATTTCATCGACGAAAACTAATCGCGTTTAAGGCTAAACGCGTTTAACAATCTGAACGTCCGATATTGGCCGTTTAACGCTTCTAAACGCGTTTAATCAAACAAATGTCAAGTCAATGCCGACGGGCCGGGCGCGCGGGAGATTTGACAACTTTGATTGACAATATTGACTTATGTAGGTATATACTTTTTAATTTACATCCCGTTCCTTCGCGATTCTTTACCGGTTTTAAATCAATGTGTTTTGCTTATACGTTATTTATATTTTCTGCGTGAAATGAAAACTATCAAATGATTTTTACTGTAATCTGTGCTTTTTTGTCTACGAGTTTAGGTGAACGTCGTTTTCGTAAACGCGATCAAAAATTTGCTCCGAATTGACGGTGAAATTCATTTGAAGTTGATCGAGAGCAAATCAAACATTTGAACTCAGTTATGTTGAACTCAGTTTTGCTAAACTCGTTTATCAATGAATACGATGAAATCGGCCCTAAGTACAGGAACAACTTACTTTGCAAACTTGTTTCTCAATGTGTTGGTCAGACTTGCATCTAGACACCGCATCAAGTTAGTCCTCAGTCTTGATTAAGTTGTCTTAATTAGGGGTAGAACTTTAGTACACTACTTGTGACCACATACGATGCACTGTCTAGCTGTTAATTTATTTGTTAGTTGAATTTTTAATATTCGATTTGAACTTCAAAATTTAATCTTTGACTTTGTTATACTAAATCATAAAAAACATGTGAGATTCATAAAAAATATCAGAAAATTATGGTTTCAGCCGATAATTTCTTTCCACTAAATTTTGATATTCTGTCATGTCTGTTTTTCTTTATTTTTCATATTTTGTTAACATTTCCTGAAGAAATGTAGATACACATAACCAAGAGTTTGCGTAAAAACGTATTTTGGTAATAAAATTGTATGTAGATAAAACTTAAAAAAAAATAACAAAGAAGTGAGTACATTTTGTTTTTCCTAGCAAAGTTTTTAATAGATAATATTTTTTTAACACAACATTATAAAATAATTGGCTAAGTGCGTGTCGGGCCACGCGCAGTGTAGGGTTCCGTAGTTGTAAATGCCAACTTTGAGTTCATGCCACTAAAAACGTGTAAAATGTAACTAAGTATCTATTGAATTTGTATTAAATTTTCCTTTTCGAGTACATTTTATAAGTTGATAGCCTATAACTTTTTGATTCCCTACTTAGCTCTGATAGTTTTCCTATAAACTACATTATATATACTATAGCTGTGATTTTTTTCACGTGTCCATATATAACTGTTTAGCAGATAGAGGGGGGACACGTGACTTTAACAAAAAAATTCACTTTAAACCTAAATATTTCAGACACGGATCCCTAAATCGAAAAATGGTGTTGCCATACTCACAATATTTTTGAAAGACCTATTCAACGATACCCCACTCAATGTGTTTGTAGAGAAAAAAAATATTGACTTCCTCTTTATTTGTATGGAAGCTACCCTAAAAATTATTTCCATGTTTTATTTTACGACTTTTTTGCCATGATTGATATACATATCCATGCCAAATTACAGCTTTCTAGTACTTATAGTTTCTGAGTAGGACCGCGGACGGACAGACAGACAGACAGAGACATGGCGAAACTATAAGGGTTCCTTGTTTATTACGGAACCCTAAAAACGTAAAAATCGGAGTAGATGGATGGAGGGGTGGAAACCGTCACTGACCGCTTTTCGTGAGAAAATTAACTATACTTATGTACATATAATTAAGTATACGAGTATAATATTTGTAGTAGGTAATAAAAATTCAAACAAAAGAAAACAAATCTCCTGTCATTCCTCATCATTAACTTTAAGTTCCCACTTGTATATAGCCTCATTGTATTCACACCAAACATTATATTAACTCATCCGGCACTTAAATAGAAGGAAAGTGTAAAAAATGACGGTCGAGTTACACCAGCTTCAGTAAAACATTTGCCAGGTAAATTAAAAAGAACCCCGACTTTTAATAGTTATAGATAAATATCTAAGACCCAGTTCAATCGATAAGCCCAAACTCGATGGAGTTGCGTCGTTTTATTACTGAGTTCCGTCGACCATCTTCCGTCTCCGTGATCGGACCCTATTATCGTCGCATCGTCTACCATAAAGTCCTCGTCAAGACAAATCAAACGAGTCCTACTCAATAAGGTTATATCTCCCGCCTCCATCATCAGAACAGCTTATTGACTTCGTAATATTGTACTTACATAAGTATGCAAAATTCAGCTAAATCGGTTAAGGATAACTGGTTGAAAATTGAGTTGCAAGATTTGACCTAAACAAACATTCATACATACAAGATACATTGCAAGTTAAATGAAAGCTTCTAAAAAATACTTTTTTCAAACGTGTTTCTATACTTATTCATAAATACAAGTACTTGATCCTGACTTTACGAAGGTAACCCGAGGCAATAAAAAGAGTCATAAAATTCGCACCTCAGAGTTAATGAAAAATGATAAAAACTGATTTAATTTTACAACCTGGTTATATCCTGCTGAGTTTCGATATCATGGTTTATAATTTATTTGCATAGGTTTGATGGGTTCTTGCTTAATGTACTAGTACCTGGGTGACCGAGCTTTGCTCGGTCGGTTACATCTCAAACATTAACTATTTTTTTTAAACTTGTCTAAAAACAGTACAAAATAAAAAAATTATATATAAACTTGAACATAAAAAAAAACAAAAGTAAGTCACCGAGTGGGATTTGAACCCGTAACACTCTTTCTAGCGGTCAGCATCCTTAACCGCTGAGCTAAGCGGATGGCGGCCGGCGCGACAAAATTAGCCACCATATTCTGCGTGGAAAGAAAAACGCATGAAAACTCGAAAACACGCGTTTTCCCAAACAAAACACTAATCTAGATCGATTGTTTACCCCCAAAAACCTCCATATACCAATTTTCAGCGAAATCGTTAAAGCCGTTTTCGAGATCACAGAAATTTATAAATATATAAAAATACAAGAATTGCTCGTTTAAAGGTAGAAGATATTTTAGAGAGGAATAATAAGTAGCTCGTTGGCCTAGTGTAAGTATGCGTTGCTAGTGCTTTCGCAAGCTAAGCGACCCACCCCGGGCGCACTTGGATGGGTGACCACAAGTTGCATATAATTTTTTCGAGCTCATATGTACTTGCAATGGCACGTAAAGCCGTTTAGCAGCTTAAAAAAATGATCTTATCATCATCTTTAGGTCTTCTTAGTCTCCACTGCAGGAGCACGACCCTCTCTGTACTGAAAGAGCCATACTTGGCCAGAGGCAGTCAGATGACTTGGTCTACACTCTCCTCGCTGGCGAGACGAGTTGGAGAGGTCTCGTTGATATTTATAAGCTTTCTTTAGATTGTATTTCCTAAGTCGTCTTCTACGACATCCACGTTATGAGTTGGAGTGGCCCTATTCTACTCTGCCGGAAGCCACTCGGCAAAGGTAAAGACGTAATAGCACTGATTACTATTAAGTTTCTACGTAACAAATCTATATCTAAAATGTATACCAAAAAGGGGGTATCAACCCGACTATGGGACCATCCCTGAAATGGCAATAAAAAATCTGCAGCTCTATACATTTTGGCACCGTATGTACCTATTTAATTTTGTATGGAGCTAGTGATTTTTTGCGGTTTCAGTGATAGTCCATAGTAAAAGTTGTTCACATTGATTAGTATACTTACTTCCTTTCAGGTTGATACCCCCTTTTCGTTACACGTTGTGTATGTATGTATGTATATATGTATGTATGTGCGTATGATAATTTGAACAAAGTTCTTTAAAATTTACCTAAATCCCTACCATTTAAATGCCAATACGCTTATGCCAAGCAACAAGGTCTATTAGATCAACAAAAGAACATGCCTGCTTATCCAATTCTTTAAAATCGTAAATATATATTATCGAACGACGTGTAACTATCCTTGCCTTCCTTGCCTTCCCGTGGATGTCGTGGAAAGCGGCTTAGGAATTACAAGCTAAACAAAGCTTATAAACATCAATTAGACCTCTTAATCAATCCTTCTGTCGAGTGTAAGCAAAGTCCTCTGGGTGCTTTGGCCAAGTATAGCTCTGGTAGTACAGAGAGGGTCGTGCTCCTGCAGTGGAGACAAAAAGACCTGATGATGATGACGTAATTATGCGATACAAATAAAATATACATAATGATTCAATTATGGGTCCGGCATGCAAAGTATTGGGTTCTCTGGCAACCGCAGACTTCCCTTATCACCTATTGTGTCTGTCCATAATTTATCTGTCGGTATATTCCGGTGTGTAATAAACTACTAGCCGAAGCCCGCGACTTCGTTCGGCTGGACTTTATGTCTCCGAAATATGCTCATTAATTTTGCATGACAACTTTTACTCAGGCGTAATTTTTAGGGTTCCGTAGTAAAAAAGGTGTCTGTCCGTCCGCGGTTTTACTCTGAGACTATAAGTACTAGAAAGCTGTAATTTGGTATGGTTTGTATATTAATTATGCCGCAAAAGTGGTAAATAAATAAATGATTTTTTTTTGCGTAGCTCCCATACGAGTAAGAGTATTTTTTTCTTGTCTTACGAAATCATTAAATAGGCCTTTTAAAAATGTTGTAAGCTTGTGAACACCATTGACGACCTCCGTGGCGTAGTGGTCACCATGCTAGTCCGCCACCCAGAGGCCCCGGGTTCGATTCCCGGTCAGGGCAAGCTGGAAAATGGCTTTTTTCAAATTGTCCTGGGTCTTGGATGTTTATCTATACATGTATTTGTTATAAAATATAGTATCGTTGAGTTAGTATCCCATAACACAAGTCTCGAACTTACTTTGGGGCTAGCTCAATCTGTGTAATTTGTCCCTATATATTTATTTATTTATTATTTATTTTTCTATGTAGCGATCCGTTTCTGAAATATTTGGTTTTAAAATGAAAATGTTGTGTCCCCCATCTATTTGCTAAACGGTAGTATATGGACACGTGAAAAAAATTCACAGGTTAGTAAATATAGTGAAGTTTAAGCTAAGTAGAGTTTACAAATGAAAAAGTTATAGTTATAGAAAATAAGTTTTTTTTACACGTTTTTAGTCGCGTGAACTATGATTTGGCATTCGTAACTACGGAACCTTACACATCGCGTGGCCCGACACACACTTGGCTAGTCATTCTTCTTCTTTCCGTGTCGAAAGCTCAAAGTTAAACCAGGTTTTTCACTCCAGGTTGCTATTTTCACGTCTGAGGCCTTATATAGGTCACGCTTAGTGCAGCTGGTAGGGCACGATAGGCAGGAGAGGTGTGTTATAGTCTGGTCGTTATGACCACATTGACGTTGTGTTGCAGTTGGATCAACACTTTTTTAGGGGTTTTGTTTAAGTTGTTTATAAAATAGTTTGAAGGGTTATCTAGGAATAGGTCAAAACAAAAATTTTAAATGATATTTCCGTTTCCTTTTAAATTACTTATTTCAAATAGGGACAGCACTGGACGCTGGAAAATTTATGTATATACATGAGTTTTTTGGCGTAAAATTTAATTTTTATTTTTATTTTCTTTGAGAATCACGTGTCTTTTCACCCCGGTCGTTTGAGAGGCTTGCGTGGGGATACAGATCCAACACGTAGAGGCCCTTTGGAGAAGTTGTTGCCATGTGGCGCTCCCGCCAAAACCTATTACTGGGTATACCTATGAAAGGTGTACCCTTGAATAGGTTTTGGCAGAAGAAAAATCTATTGCATGTAAAAGGAAATTTTCCGGGGTCCAGTGGCGCCGCCATTTAAAATAAATCATTTAAAAGGAAACGGAGATATCATTTAAAATTGTGCCTTGGTCAAGTTCTAGATACCCATTCAAAGTATTTTTTAAACTACTTTTTGTAGTTTAAAGTGAGAACGTGAAGCTTTTCTACGCACATTTGCGAAAAACGGCCACTTTTAGCTAATGTGCGTAGAAAAGCTTCACGTTCGCACTTTAAATTATAAACAGTAGTTCATAAAATAGTTTTAAAGGTTATCTAGGGCTTGACCAAGACACAATTTTGAATGATATCTCCGTTTCCTTTTAAATGATTTATTTCAAATGGCGGCGCCACTGGACCCCGGAAAATTTGGGTATGGCTTTAAGGGTTATGGAATGAATTTGGGATGGACTGATACTGGGTTATTGCAACAGAAACGTCACCTGCCATAATCATGATTACTGACTATTATAGGCAGGTGGTGGCTTGCCGCCCACTAGATGGGCCCCTCAAACGCACCGACAGTAGTTGCCGGAGTAAAGCGAGAAGCTTTCTATTTCTTAATTCGGTCCGTTCTTATGATATTGTTCATTTGCAAAAACAAAACACATTGCTACTAAAATATGAACCTTACAACCGTATTAAGAGCTCAAAAGCCGTGTCAAATAAACACTTAAAGTCTTAAATGGGGTTTAAATTTATATCTTCCGAGCAGAGGGGGTCGCCATAAAAATTTTAATTGGACGGGAACATAAAAATCGCGCGCTGTGTGTGTATCAATCAGTGTTGGACATTTGCATTCGTTAGATATGCAGGGAGATTGCACCCAAATTTCGGTGTACTGTTGCATGCAACGGTGTTTTTTTTGTTTGAGCTAGCAGCGAAGTGAACTTACCATTGTATTTGTTACTAAAAATATACCTACATTTACTCAAATCAGGTATACCCGTTTTTACCCTTTGGGTACGGAACCCTTAAAATACATGCCAACTGTGGAAGGGACATATCCGTAATAAATCGAACCACGAGCTATACAAGTCACTATTAGTATAACGAAATTCAAATAACAGCCACTCAAGTTTTAATTAATATGGAAAAGTCATCTAGTGAATAGTGATGGGCGGAGGAACTTAATAGTAGAACTAATATCCGTTGCGCAATCTATGTATTATTTGGCAAACTACTAAAACCCTGACTTACAAGCGTTAACGCTTGTAGGTCAAGTAACCCCTAAAAACTTTTAAGCAGCTGAACCGATTTTCATCGAACATATCTATGAACCACCCAAGGGAAGTTGCTTTCACTTAAAAAAACGGGTTGCACTCTGGGAGTGCCGGCAGAAGTGAAAACTTGAATATTAACGTTGTGCATTTTTGATATACGAAACAGCAGGCGCAGGCATACATTTTCGCCGCGCCGTAGAAAGAGAGGGGGATACTCCCTATCCTACGCCGCGCCAGCTGTCTACTCTCCATCCGTCTTACGAATTTTCGATCAGGTCACGTGTCCTGACGCAAGCGTGTCCTGACGCGAGTTTAAAATTTTTTACCCATTCCATAAAAAGTGCACAACGCCGCTAAAGAAGTTTTCACTTCAAAAAACCGCATCGAAATTAGAGAGATACGTTGCCACAGACAGACATTAGCCTCAAACTTTTAACTTATATCCCCTCTTTTCAGTCGAAGGTTAAAAAAGACAATTTTCTGTCCCAGTGTACATACATACATAACGTCAGAAATGTGCGTACGACCACGGTGTAGGTATTTCGTCATGCGCGGTACACACGCGCCGGAGCGCGCCAATTTTTGTGGTTCAGCCTGTAATTCATGGCGGGCGCGCAATTAAAAGGGGATTTGGATGCAGCCGAGGTTTTAATGGAAATGTTTTGAAGCGCCATAAAGTAAGCGAATAAAAATAAAAATTAAAAGTTTCGTGTTGGAGCCCTGGTGGCTCAGTAGTTTGGCACTAGCTGTTTGTCAGACATAAGTTCGATCCTCGAATACGGTCGATGAAACATCTGAGTAACTCAAGAAAAACATTGTAAAGAATCCATTAAGTGAAATGTGGAAGGCAGCGGCAAATCTTTCTTTGTATCGTCTTTAGCATAGTTATGAATATGCAATAAATAATAATTTATATAATGATAAATGAAATTCCTGGGGCTGCCACTCCATTTAAAAAATGTCAAAAATAATTTATTTATCTTTGAATATTTGTATCACTTGATAATTGTAAGTTGCCAAAAAAAAGTGGCCGTTTTAAATGTTATCTCCTTTTTCTTTATATACAGTTATGGCAACACTGGACCCAGGAAAATTCATGTGTCCCTCATGAGTAGATATTTTGCTTTTCGCGCCAAGAAATTTTCTCTGTTTATCGCTATGGTTGACTGGGAGAAGATGCTCTTAGCATTAAGTCCGCCATTTGTTAAAATTATATTTTAATTTGGAACAATATAGTGTGTTTAATAAATAAATGCCGTATGATTGCCCTTTAAATCAAGAAAATAATTTCATGTTTTTAAAAATTCCATCCAAAAATAAGCGGCCAAGTGCGAGTCGGACTCGCCCATGAAGGGTTCCGTAGTAGCAAATAACATAATATAAACGTCTTTTAGTATGTTTTAAAAAAAAAAATATATTTGAGTTGATTGAATGAAAGGTACATTGCCGTTTATGATTTATGACGTATTAAAAAAAAACTACTTACTAGATATCGTTCAAACCAATTTTCGCTGGTAGTTTTCATGGTAATGAACAACATATATTTTATTTAGTTTTATCATTCTCTTATTTTAGAAGTTACGGGGGGGGGGACACACTTTTTTCCACTTTGGAAGTGTCTCTCGCGCAAAGTATTCGGTTTAGAAAAAAATGCTATTAGAAACCTCAATATCATTTTTGAAGACCTATCCATAGATACCCTACACGTATGGGTTCGATGAAAAATAAATTTTTGAGTTTCAGTTCTAAGTATGGGGAACCCCCAAAATTTACTGTTTTTTTTCTATTTTTGTGTCAAAACCTTAATGCGGTTCACATAATATATCTACTTACCAAGTTTCAACAGTATAGGTCTTATAGTTTCTGAAAAAAGTGGCTGTGACATACGGACGGACAGACAGACAGACATGACGAATCTATAAGGGTTCCGTTTTTGCCATTTGGCTACGGAACCCTAAAAATGTAACTATTTGAATTGAAAACATATTTCTTTTTAAAGTCAGTTAAAAATGCATGAAAGCTGATTTTTACGCACGGTGCGTTTATCTTGCACGTACCTAATTTACGCTACGTCACGCTTCGGAATACCTGCATATTGTTCGCTGCAGTTTTTTTCTTAATTGTGATGCATATCTGCATATATTTGTTGACAAGCATGAGTTGATATCATGTAATTTACTATGCCTATTACCTTCTTAGAGTTAAGATGGGTAAAAACGGGACCTATTACGAAGACTCGGCTGTCCGTGTGTTTGTCACCAGGCTGTATCTCTTGAATTGAAAACATATTTCTTTTTAAAGTCAGTTAAAAATGCATGAAAGCTGATTTTTACGCACGGTGCGTTTATCTTGCACGTACCTAATTTACGCTACGTCACGCTTCGGAGTACCTGCATATTGTTCGCTGCAGTTTTTTTCTTAATTGTGATGCATATCTGCATATATTTGTTGACAAGCATGAGTTGATATCATGTAATTTACTATGCCTATTACCTTCTTAGAGTTAAGATGGGTAAAAACGGGACCTATTACGAAGACTCGGCTGTCCGTGTGTTTGTCACCAGGCTGTATCTCATGAACCGCAATAGTTAGTTAAAATTTTCTTACTTTAGGGCTAGCTCAATCAATGTAATTTGACCCTATATAATTAGTAATTTTATGAAATTGTAGAACCCGTCTTTTTCCTGAGGTTAAAATAATGGAATTTTATTAGAATTAATCAAATTCTATCAGCCATATGTTATTTACTAAAAAGCGTATTTCCTAGAATGACCCCAGACCTTGGTAGGACAATAGGCGATAGGGAAGCCTGTGGTTGCCAGCCGCTGCTTTGCACACCGGTCACGTCACCAGACAGCCGCGAACCCACAAAATGGAGGAGGCAGTTAGAATTAAAATTAAAAGTATTGTCTGTTTTTTCAAGTTATTATTTAAAAAGACCAATTTGATGACGTGGCGTAGTGGTCCCCATGCTAGTCCGCCACCCAGAGGTTCCGGGTTCGATCCCCGGTCAGGGCAAGTTGAAAAATTGCCTTTTTAATTGTCCTGGGTCTTGGATGTTTATCTATGTATGTATTTGTTAAAAATTATAAAATATAGTATCGTTGAGTTAGTATCCCACAACACAAGTCTCGAACTTACTTTGGGGAAAGCTTTATCAGTGTAATTTGTCCCTATATATTTATTTTACCTCCCACGTGTAATTGACTGAGCGAGCGAAGCGTCTCAGTTTCGAGATTGGGCAAAAATGCTTTTGTTTTTGTTCGTCTGTTGGTTTGTCAGTTTATCTGACTATTCTCGCCTACAAGTCACATACCTTAACCGATTCTCGTGAAATTTCAGGTTCGGTAATTAAATAGGATTATTCCTAGATTCAATATTTCGACTTTTTTTTAAATTTCGGAAATAAGTATGGGTGTTGAAAACTTTAAATGTATCATATTTCAGCTATTTGGATAAGTTTTCAAAAATGTCATAAAACTCGATTTTTACCCGTCATCATCATTTTTATAATTTTTTTTATGAAAAAAAAAACTTAAATGTTTTAATTTGCTCAGAGTTACATACGACATTACAGTAAACGCAGCCAAATCGCACCTTTTCTTTTGAAGTCGGTTGAAAATGAAAAACACATTACACGGATCGACCATTCAATAAGACACGAACGACAATGCAGCCATAAATTATCAATTTTAGTAACATTTATTGCATTTATTTTTAAAATGAAAGACCTGGCTTGATGCCATAGAGTACGCACGTGTAGATACTAAGTTTTGTTGTGCTTCACTACGATAATAACTATCTCTAGTTTTTATTTTTAAGTAATAAAATTTTAGACCATTCTTTTTGTTTCGATTTTTAAATTTTTCATGTTTATTATTTACACAATGATGTTTTTGTAAAATGTGAGTTAGAATATTGCCTTTTCTTTGTTTTGCCTTTTGTTTAAAAGGGCATCATTTTTAGATAGTCCTACAGAAATTTTATCAAAATTCGGGTGTGTAGTTTGGGGGCGAAGTCGGTATTTAGTTTCGATTATTATTATGTAATTTATGTTTTTGAGCGCAATAGGTCGACTGATCCCCTCGGTTCTTTACACCATTTCGGAATAATATTGAGTACTTTTTATTTCGTTTTGTAACAATTACTTACATGGCGCAGGGGACTTATGCTCTAATCCCCATCCAATCTAAATCTACTCTGTCCTCGACTTGCACCGAGTAAACACGCGTACAGAAACGATCAGGTTTACGATCTCAACAAAATATTGTTTCATAAAGCGCTGTATTCACGACCAACTCTACAGTTTATGACAACGGCCAAGTTGTTCGCGCGTCAGGCAATCAACGATCGGCGTCTGCAGCTGCCTCCATAAGGCGAGAACAGAGGAGAGGTGCAGGGACGAGAAACAGGGACGCATATTGCGCGGGACTTTAGGAGATACCGTTCTGTATGTTATACTTATATTCATTATGTGCTTATGGCTAAAAGTAGTGACGACTTTCCAAGCCACACTGTCCTATGCTGATTTAATTTTTATTTTGGTATGTTGTTGAGCGTTCTTTACACCATTTCGGAATAAAATTGTATACTTACATCCCACAGAGACTATACCTACCCCTGTGGGAAACAGGCGTGATATTATGTATGTATATGCCACATGAGTCTTATGCTCTAAAAAGCATCTACTCTGTCCCCGACTTGCACCCAGTAAACACGCGTACAGAAATGATCAGGTTTACGATCTGAACAAAATATGTTTCATAAAGCGCTGAATTCACGACCAACTCTACAGTTTATGACAACGGCCAAGTGGTTCACGTCAGGCAATCAACGATGATCCTGTTTGTATCAGGAGACGTTGACACGTTCCCAATATAGCTATCATCCTGAGTTTGCTCAATAATAAGCTTGTAAATATGAAGCTTAATAAAAACACTACCTATTTTAGGTTCAAATATTCATATCTTTATGCAGTAATTAACTCGAGCAATGAGTCATTAATTCCAGCTCGTTGAAATGGCAGTGGGCGGGACACATAGCGTGATGAACCGATGGCCGATAGGGCAAAAAGGTTCTAAAATGGCGACCGCGTACTGGCAAGCGAAGAGTAGGACACCCAACAAGGTGGTCTGATGACCTTACCAGGGTCGCTGGAAGGCGCTGGATGCAAGCCGCTCTAGATCGGTCGTTTTGGAAGTCCTTGGGAGATGTCTATGTCCAGCAGTGGATGTCATGTGGCTGATATGATGATGATTTAGTATTTTGACGTATACAGGCATTTTTACATCTCAATAAGTATAACTTACATTACGTATAGGGTATATTAAAATTACATTTTGATTTTACCAGCGCTTCGCAACTGCTGAGAAGAAACGCCGAAAGAATCATATATTTTTTAAGACAATTTTTCAAAACTAAAAACTGACTTCACTCCCAAACTACACAACTGATTTTGATAAAATGTCTATAGGACCACTTGAGAAGTATGTCCTTTTAAAATCGGTCCACCTAAAAATTTACAAATCGGTCCAGGCGTCATGTAATAATCGGTGAATATACACAAAAAACAAAGATCGAGACGAATTGATCACCTCCTCCTATTTAGAAAAGGAGGTAAAATCTATCATTGTATATTATCTTCCAATAATAGAAATATACTAACTGCGCCCTGCGGTTTTACCCGCGGTTAAAGTAGCCTATGTGTTAATTCAGGGTGTCAGCTCCCTGCATACCAAATTTTATCAAAATTGGTATAGACGTTTGCGCGTGGAGAAGTATTAAACATACATTCACACACACACACATACACTCACAAACTTTTGCCTTTATTACAAGCTTTTATTTAACTTACAATGTATCATGTATGATTGAATGTTTGTTTAGGTCAAATCTTGCAAATCAAGTAGGATGAAAATCCAATATTATGAAGTCAATGAGCTGTTCCGATGATGGAGCCAGAAGATATTCGACGGAACTCAGTTATATAACAACATATCCTCATTGAGTAGGACTCGTTTGATCTGTCTTGACAAGCACTTTATGGTAGACGATAGATCTGATTACGGAGACGGAAGGTGGTCGATGGAACTCAGTAATAAAACGACGCAACTCTATCGAGTTTGGGCGTTTTCATTTGTCATAATAAGTCATCTTCATCATTTCAGTCCACTGCTGGACATAGGCCTCTCCTAAAGATTTCAAAAACGACATATCAAGAGCGGCCTGCATCCAGTGCTTTTCAGCGACCCTGGTCAGGTCATCTGACCACCTTGTAGGTGGGCGCCCTACGCTTCGCTTGCCAGTACGCGGTCGCCATTCGAGAGCCTTCTTGCCCCATCGGCCATCGGTTCGTCGCGCTATGTGTCCCGCGCACTGCCACTTCAACGAGCTAATTCGCTGGGCTATGTCAGTGACTTTTGTTCTCCTACGGATTTCCTCATTTCTGATTTGATCACGCAGGGAAACACCGAGCATAGCCCTCTCCATAGCGCGTTGAGCGACCTTGAGCCTTCTTATGAGACCCATATAAGTACTCACAATAAAAGTTTATACATAAAATGTATTTTTTTCAAAATCTTATAATATTAGTGTAATTAGAATCCCACGTATTACACTTGCTTACAGCTGTATCCATAATAACATTTCCTTCTATCGCATAGGCGGTCTTCATACATTTTTGGCTTTGACCACTTCCACGTAGCTCAGCCAATAGCCGTTCACTAGCAGAAGAGAACGCCCATCCCCCCCTCCCCCCACAGTTTGAAAGTGAAAACTTTTGCTAAGCCTACGATTATGTAACATCGACGTTTTCATTGTTATGAAAAGTGCGAGTCGAATTCGCGAACTGATGGGAGCCTACTTTAATAGGTATTTATTTTATTGTGTTATGTTAATACACCTCCTCATTCCTCCTCATTGACGACCTCCATGGCGTAATGGTCAACACGCTAGACCGCCAACCCGGAGGTCCTGGGTTCGATCCCCAGCCAGGGCAAGTTGTAAAATGGCCTTTTTCAATTTTTCCTGGGTCTTGGATGTTCTATCTATATCTATATATGTATTTGTTATAAAATATAGTATCGTTGAGTTAGTTTCCTATAACACAAGTCTCGAACTTACCTTAGGGCTAGCTCAATCAGTGTAATTTGTCCCTATATGTTTATTTATTTATTTATTATTCATTCATTGTGAGATTAGCACACGGATATAGAGGACGTGGACATAATGGCGGCATGCGCGCTACATTTATAAGGTTTATATAATTATGTCTTCTTCCCGGGTATTTACCCACGCTTAGGTATACCTGTATCTACCCGTTTGGGTGGGTAGATTGAGACGTTTATTAAAAAATAAAAAGGATTAGTTGTTATAGCGGCAACAGAATTACTTCGTCTGTGAAAATTTCAACTGTCTAGCTATCTCTGTTCATGAGGTACACAGGCTGGTAACCTCAGATTAAAGAGCTGGTAACGTAGACAGACGAACAATGAAGTTTTAGCAATTGGGTCCCATTTTTAGCTTTTAGGTATGGAACCCTTAAAATAATGTCTATTTATTTAATTCTATTTTGGGCGGGTATGATTTTATGTTGTTCTACGAAAAAAGAAAAACTTAGGATGTACCAGCTGCTTTTATTCCCGCGCAGATCAGAGCAGAGTAAAAACTGATCGAGGGAATCGGCAAAAATGCGAATCATCCTAATAGGTGATGCGGCTAGCAACCTATCACTATTGATTTCTTTTCTTTCTCGCCTACCATTACGCTAATTGACTTTTGAGTCTTGCAGCCCTGGGCTCTGTTTTCTTAGAGCCACAAGATACAAAAAGCTCTGTCTGCCCCATTAGGGATAAGGACGTGATAGTAGAGATATATGTTTATTATATTTATTTTATGTTAAATCAATCTTTGAATATAATAAAACAGTAAAAAAAGTGTGTTGGTACATTAAATATATCTCCAAAAAAAAAAAAATTGAGAGATGGAGACAAAGTGATAGATAATTGAAGAATTGAAGATTCGAAGAAACTTTTTTTGTTATATAGCCCAGTTAAGCCTGGGCAACATATAGTATATAATATAACCGGAGGGCATGTATGAAGAGATTGATGAGTGTAGATGAAGTAAAGAGGTTTGTCAGGATCTTAGCAAGTGGAGAATTTAATTTAGTGTATAATTGATTTTGGAAAATGGAACACCTGATGCAGAACCATAATAGTCCAGCTAAACTATAAGAAATATAAAAATGACGCGTTGACAAAAGTTGTTTTATTTATTTAACTTCATACACAAATACAAGTGTAATGGCGGACTTAAAGCCTAAGGCCTTATCTACCAGTCAACCAAACGGGTCAACAAATTGTTCAGCCTGATGAGCATTTTCCAGAGACATAAAGTCCGCGCGAAAGAAATCGCAAGCTTTGGCTAGTAAAAAATAAATTAATATTGTCACGAGAGTGGGTTGGGGATAGGAAAGGAAACACCAATCCTATGCAATAGTGCCTTTATTTACGACTCTAGGGTACTCACAGTTGTCACAGGTACGTACGCGGAAATGTCACTGTACCGTCACACACACGGAAACGTTACTGCACTGTCTTGCGCGCGTAGTAGAAAAAATTCTATGTCTATGCTTGCGCGCGTATACGTCACTGTACTGTCACGCGCGGACACGTCACTTGCGCGTATTTACAAAAGATTGCGATTATAAAAAAATTATAAAAGATTGCGAGGACTTGAAAATCTCCTTCTTTTTGGAAGTCATTTAAAAAACTAGATTATCTAAATGCGATTCTGCCGCTGGTTTACCAGACTCAAAAGCCAGTTTTTCTTTGTTTGATTTTGGAAAATGGAATACCTGATGCAGAACTATATAATAGTCCAGCTAAACTATGAGAAATATAAAAATGACGCGTTAACAAAAGTGGTTCAGCCTGATGAGATCATGAGCACTTTCCGGAGACATAAAGTCCACGCGAAAGAAATCGCAAACTTTGGCTAGTAAAAAATAAATTAATATTATGTGAAAAGCAACTGCAAAACTCTAATTTTCTTGCATCCATGTAGGTACTACAGGTTTATAATGATAGCGATGGGCTTTCAATCATAATTCATAACATAACTAATCGTTTGGACGGCTGCCAGCGTATGGAAAAAACGCATTTGCGTATCGATGTCGCATTTATATGCGATGGACGTGAGGTAGACACGTGACTGTCTCTGTGTAGATAAAATGACCAGTGATTTTTCTGTCTTTCTAGGGTTCCGTAGTAAACAATATAAATACCTAGCCGAAGCCCGCGACATCATCATGCTGAACAACTTTTTTTATGGCGTCTTTTAAGGTTCCGTAGTAAACAAGGTACCCTTATAGTTTCGCTATGTCTGTCTGTCTGTCTGCCTGTCTAGAAAGCTGTAATTTGGTATAAATATGTATGTTTATTATGGCGAAAAAGTGGTAAAATAAAATCAAGCAGACAAGAATGGAAGGGTTAGCTATTATATAATTTAAACTAACTTGGAGTGACATCACATAACGTTTTGACACGGATTTACTTACGCAGTGTAGTCGGAAAAAGCCACTAGTTTCGATCGGTTCAGACAATCATCCCCAGGACGAGTCTTAGGAGGAGCGGCGACACAACGGTTGCGCTGTCCTCAACGCACTAAGATGACCTTTACCAACTACACTTTACTCTGTTTGATTAGGTATTTAACTAAATATAAACAATCTTGAACACTTTATAAATCAATACCTTTGCAAATGACATATGTTGAAAATTATGATTGATATAATCACTTTGTAATTTGCAAGAATATTGATTTATAAAGTGTATATTTCAGTAAAAAGACATGTCAAGATTGTTTACATTTATTTAAATACCTAACCAAACAGAGTATATAATATTTAATAATGGAATAGATTCAAATTATTATAGCATATTCAAAACTCCCATGCTGGTCTGGGAGAAATGAAAAAACGAAGAATGTACTAGCTGCTTCTCTTCCCGCGCAGATCGTAAAAGCCGATCGAGGGAATGGGCAAAAATGCGAATCATGTTAACAGGCGATGCGGCTAGCAACCCATCACTGTATTGATTGCTTTTCCATCTTCTCGCCCACCATGACGCTAAAAGTGGCTTTTGGGTCTTGCGGCCCTAGGTTCTGCATAGAGCCGCAAGATTCAAAATGCTCTGTCTGCCCCATTAGGGATAAAGACGTGATAGTATGTATGTATGTATGTATATACAAAACTCTGGTCTCAATTATCTTATTTTAGCTGATAGATTTGGATACATAGTAGTAAGCTTTCAAAGGAGTTAGAACATCGTTTTGACTTGGTTTGATTTGCATCAAAGGTAGCAGATACCCCTATATTGGAGACGCTACAATGTCATTTAGAATTGAGATGCCTTTGATAACTCGACGATGGAATACGAGTGTTTGGATTCAGGCTCCGAATTGAAGTGAAATAGATTTTGTTGCACGAAACGCTAGCTTGAAATGGGACTGGACTGGTTACGTCACTGCCAGAATCAATATAAGTAATGCAGAACGGAATCTACTAAGGTCCCACGCTATATGCGAACCCATCCCCCGTCCCTTTGAAATAAAATAAAAACAAAACGTAAAATTATCTACAAAAAAATATATTAATTTTATTTTGTTTCAGTATTTGTTGTTATAGCAGCAACAGAAATACGTAATTTGTGAAAATTTCAACTGTCTAGCTATCGCTGTTTTTGAGTTACAGCCTGGTGACAGACAGACGGACAGACAGTAAAGTCTTAGTAACAGGGTCCCGTTTCAACGCTTTGAGTGCGGAACCCTTTCTATCGATCTTTAGGTCTTTTTAGTCTCCACTGCAGAAGCACAACCCTCTCTGTACTACCAGAGCCATACTTGGCCAGAGCAGCTAGTAGAGGACTTGGCCTACACTCTCCTCGCTGGCCAGACGGGTTGGAGAGGTCTCATCAATGTTTAGCTTGTATTTCCTGAGTCGCCTTCTACGACATCCACGGGAGGACTTGGAGTGGTCCTATTCTTAATAAAGAATTTTCCAAATTGATACAGGTGTCTTCGACTAATCAGTGATACAAAAAAAAAGTAAATAAAAGATTGCGAGGATAATCTCCTTCTTTTTGGAAGCCATTAAAAAAACTAGATTATCTTAATGCGATTCTGCCGCTGGTGAACCAGACTTAAAAGCCAGATTTTCTAAACCAATAGTGTCTAACTAATTATGAGGATATCTCCGTCAGCCGCTGTTAGCATAATGTGGACATACGTCTGGGCTTTTACGGACAATTTAATTAAATTTTCATAGCATTCAAATTTCAAATACTTGTAGAGTTTCAACAAGTATTTTGCATGTAACAGAATGTTACCTTTACTAAGTAATAAAGGGAATTAAGTTTTTTTTTAAGATTGCCAGCTCTAGTCCAAATAATGCTTTTTGGAGCTCCGACCAATCACTAAAAAATATATAAGTAAATAAATATGGTTTTATATACAACATTGAAGGGTACGTACCCGTAATAAATAGAACCACGGGCTGTACAAGATCACTATAGTATAATGCAATTGTGTTTTGACTGTTTTTTTATAATCATTATGCATATGTTCAGCATTAAACTATAGTGATCTAGAAGAGCTACGGGTATGTCCCTTCCACGTTGTATACGATTATTAGTCATGTGTTTCGAAAATTATTAATAGGTAAGAAATATACTTATTTTCAAATTTGGAATGCCACGGCAACACTTACCGTATCGGTCAAAAAAACCAAAGAAATATACTATCTTGACAAATATTTTAAATTATTTTTTTAAAGAAAGTAATGAAACACATTAATTTTCACACTTCAATATCATGGTAATACTTCAAAATATTTTTAACTCCAATTTTTTAATTAACTTCAAAGTAAGTAATTAAATAGACTTATTCTCAAAGTTGAAGTATCATGGCTACACTCTCGCGCTATGTCGGCAAGCCCCAAGACGACGGAGTGTTACAAAGCGCGCTCATTAACTCCGACGACTGTCGAGCTACCGCTATGAGATATAGACTGTCATATTGTACAGAAATGACATTTAGTTCGATGCCTACGTCGCACTGTGACGACGGAGTGTTACAAAGACTGTCGATTATGTTTTGGATGGCAGAAGGGCCGTCAAAATATCTGACAAAAAACGATATAAATCGCGGTAAGACCTGTAATACTAATAAGAGTAATCATGACCGTGAAACTTTAAAATCATATAAAGACTGTCGAGCTAAAGTTACGAGACATAGATTTATGATGTTGTACGGAAACGACTTTCTCTTGGTTCGATGCCTACGTCGCACTGTGACTGCATGCCCCAAGACGATGGAGTGTTACAAAGCGCGCTCATTAACTCCGATGACTGTCGAGCTACCGCTATGAGATATAGACTGTCATATTGTACAGAAATGACATTTAGTTCGATGCCTACGTCGCACTGTGGCTGCAAGCCTCAAGACGTCACAATGTTACAAAGACTGTCGAGCTACCACTATGAGCTATAGACTGTGATATTGTACAGAAATGACATTTAGTTCGATGCCTATGTCGCACTGTGACTGCAAGCCTCAAGACGTCACAATGTTACAAAGACTGTCGAGCTACCACTATGAGCTATAGACTGTGATATTGTACAGAAATGACATTTAGTTCGATGCCTATGTCGCACTGTGACTGCAAGCCCCAAGACACGGAGTGTTACAAAGCGCGCTCATTAACTCCGACGACTGTCGAGCTACCGCTATGAGATATAGACTGTGATATTGTACAGAAATTACATTTAGTTCGATGCCTACGCGCACTGTGACTGCAAGCCCCAAATCGACGGAGTGTTATAAAGCACGCTCATTAACTCCGACGACTGTCGAGCTACCGCTATGAGCTATAGACTGTCATATTGTACAGAAATGACATTTAGTTCGATGCCTACGCGCACTGTGACTGCAAGCCTCAAGACGTCACAATGTCACAAAGACTGTCGAGCTACCACTATGAGCTAGAGACTGTGATATTGTACAGAAATGACATTTAGTTCGATGCCTATGTCGCACTGTGACTGCAAGCCCCAAATCGACGGAGTGTTACAAAGCGCGCTCATTAATTCCGACGACTGTCGAGCTACCGCTATGAGATATAGACTATGATATTGTACAGAAATGACATTTAGTTCGATGCCTACGTCGCACTGTGACTGCAAGCCCCAAGACGACGGAGTGTTACAAAGCGCGCTCATTAACTCCGACGACTGTCGAGCTACCGCTATGAGATATAGACTGTCATATTGTACAGAAATGACATTTAGTTCGATGCCTACGCGCACTGTGACTGCAAGCCTCAAGACGTCACAATGTTACAAAGACTGTCGAGCTACCGCTATGAGATATAGACTGTGATATTGTACAGAAATGACATTTAGTTCGATGCCTATGTCGCACTGTGACTGCAAGCCCTAAATCGACGGAGTGTTACAAAGCGCGCTCATTAACTCCGACGACTGTCGAGCTACCGCTATGAGATATAGACTGTCATATTGTACAGAAATGACATTTAGTTCGATGCCTATGTGGCACTGTGACTGCAAGCCTCAAGACGTCACAATGTTACAAAGACTGTCGAGCTACCACTATGAGCTATAGACTATGATATTGTACAGAAATGACGTTTAGTTCCATGCCTGTGTCGCACTGTGACTGCAAGCCCCAAGACGACGGAGTGTTACAAAGCGCGCTCATTAACTCCGACGACTGTCGAGCTACCGCTATGAGATATAGACTTTGATATTGTACAAAAATGACGTTTAGTTCGATGTCTATATCGTGATATCTAGGAAGCAACGCCTAAGTATCTGAGTAAACTGTTACAAATACCTACATAGCTTAGGCTTTGAGATATATATTTTTTAATTGTACACAAATAATTCCAGTTTTATGTAAAAGCCCAAGTAGTGATAAATTCATCTATTGATAAGTTTAATTTATGCGGTCAGCTGATTAAGAAACTCGGGTACTTATTGTGTTTCAGTAATATTATTAAGTATATTCAAATAACTTCAACTAGTAGGTACTAGGTATACTAAATATAATGCTTTCTCACACAGTTTATATGCAAGACAAATAGTCACCAAGCGAAGCCGTAGTCCGTGCAATATGGAGAAGATAAAATCGGTACTATCAAAGCTTTTAGATATTAACCTTTCTTGGAAATGTTATTGTTGCACAAAACTTTTGTGCTTAGTATTTTATTCGCTTTTACGTGGTCCTATTCTAAGCTGGAAACCAAAAGGCACACATACCACTATACTGTCCTTTCTACAGAATACCCACTCGTTAGTCTATGAACACGTTTGAGCAGAACCGGGAAGATGGAAAATTTTAATAAAATATGTTTCCCGCGTAAACTGCCATCCCGCACGTCACGTCCCTTACAGATCCTTTAAACACTTACCACCCTCAACTTCCCACCACCCTTCTCACCCTACAATAAGGGTTATTTTCCTTTAACGAAACTGCAAATTTAACTTTGTTACATTAAACTATAGCGCGCTATAAGCAAGGGATGTGATGCGATTATGAAATAGTATTAAAGTATTGTCTAGTTGCGAGTGAATAAATTATGTTGTGTTTACGTTATTTTCCGCTTGTTATGTTTGGTTGATAAGTGGATAATTGGATGAGGAAAGCGGGGTTCTCCAAGTGTACTTGTAGAATCTGATAGTTATACACGGTGATTTTTCATTGATTTTGAAGCCGAAGGCCACTTCATAGGCATCGTTAGTAAGACCTAATTAGCTAGTCAAAATAAAAATTCAGAAACAAAATATGTTGTCTAAAACTCGAAAGTAAATTGTGAGATCAATTAGTAGTACCGCCGCCATACACCGGCCGCCGGCCGGCTGGGGTCATCAACATTACGCGGCTGTTTGGCCGGCGTATAACTACGTAGTCTCGATCGAAAATCATTTACGCAACTTCCTTATCTTATGACATACAGAAATTTGGATTACGTATATGGATAGAGGAATTTATTTACTACACGACATTTATTTTTCCAAAACCAATGAAAAGTCAGCGTATATGTGCGTATGTAGGTATATTGTGAATCATCATCATCACCAGGTCTCTTTGTCTCAACAGCAAGAGCACGACCCTCTCTGTACTACCAGAGCCATACATGGCCAGAGCAGCCAGTGGACTACACTCGCCACGCTGGCCAGACGGGTTGGAGAGGTCTCACTGATGTTTTTAAGTTTTGTTTAGCTTGTATCCTAAGTTGCCTTCTACGACATCCGCGGGAGGACTTGGAATGGCCCTATTCTACTCTGCCGGAAACCACACGGCAAGTATATTGTGAATGTTAGACGATAATTGAAGCATTTAATAACCCCCGATGTGCTGTAGTGGTTAGAGCGTTCGGCTCATACCCGGAGGTCGCGGGTTCGATTCCCGGCGGGGGCAACGACTTTGTGTTGTTGTCCTTGTTTGGTTAGGACATTGTAGGCTGATCACCTGATTGTCTGATAAGTGAGATGATCCGTGCTTCGGAGGGCACGTTAAGCCGTCGGTCCCGGTCACTGTCTTTGACATTGGTCGTTACCTAAAACCATGTCAGAGGCCTTGAAGTGAAGGCGGTTTAAAAACTCTGACACTAGTGTTAGTCACTAACACACACGATAAGAAGAAGACCCCCGATGCAAAAAGAGGGATGTTATAATTTCGATGAGTCTGTGGCATCGTATCTTCTAGACAAATGGTCCGGTTTTATTAAAAGCATTGTATGTCGAGATAATTCTTAACTGCGTTTTGATGGAAATCGGTTTAGGTATTTAAAAGTTATTGGGTCTGAACGCTTGAAAGTTGGTGATTTTTTTAATTTGCCTGGCAATTATTGGACTACATTTGACAGTACGAAACAGCACTTGTTCTATGCTGCTATACTTTTCCGCCACAAACTTTTTTGGGGTCTGGAATTTTTGGGGGCTTTTTAGGGCCTTCAATTTTTGTAACTTATACATACATACATACATACTATCACGTCTTTATCCCTAATAGGGCAGACAGAGCATTTTGGGTCTTGCGGCTCTATGCAGAGCCCAGGGCCGCAAGACCCAAAAGCCACTTTTAGCGTCATGGTGGGCGAGAAGATGGAAAAGCAATCAATACAGTGATGGGTTGCTAGCCGCATCGCCTGTTAACATGATTTGCATTTTTGCCCATTCCCTCGATCTGCGTGGGAAGAGAAGCAGCTGGTAAATTCTAAGTTTTTTTATTTCTCCCAGACCAGCATGGGAGTTGTAACTTATACAACCGACTTATTTATTTATATTTCATTTCCCAGTTCATATGGCCAAGGAATTTCACTTCGCTTCAACAAAAGCCATAAACCTTGGCCTTCAAGTCAAGGCCTGGACCTTGCGCATCCGAATTGCACCGATAAATACTGATACCAGTCCAGGATATGTCAGGGACATTGTAAATGTTTTGGTTAATATCTGGTAAGGAAGTTTGTGACAGCAGCTTATAAATAATAGAAAAATACGTAGAAATACGGTATTTTAGTTTAATGAGACTCGCGCACATAAAAAAATCACGTTTGTTGTATGGGAGCCCCTTTATATATTCATAAAGTAAAAAATCTACTAAATATTCTGTAAATATTTGAAGCGTCTACCTGTTGCCGTTATTATCGGGCAAAAACGGCAATAAAATCACGTTTATTGTATGTGTACCAAATATATATTTTATTCTATTTTTAGTGTTTGTTGTTATAGCAGTTTCATGAGATATATCCTGAAGATAGATAGACAGCGGGGTCTTAGTAAGAGGGTCCAATTTAAACCTTGGGTTACAGAACCCTAAAACTAAAGATATGTTCACGAGATAGCTTAGTAACAAACAGTCGGAAATGTTTGTTTAAGTTCATAAAATAACAAAACGAATTTTAAAATTCAACTCAAAGTTTTCAGTTTTTGCAATGCGTACTCCAACCAGGTCAACGAGCTCTTCTTCACTCAAACCTAGATTAATAAGAAAAAAACTTTATTGACTTGACTTGACTTATTGTCCTATGTCCCCTGGGTGGGGCAGAGGGCCGCTACAGTACTTCTCCATCTCGTTCTGTCTTTAGCAACGCGCTTCACTTCAGGCCAGGATAGCCCAATTGTCTTCATTTCCGCTGTTACCGACCGTCGCCAGGTCGACTTTGGCCGACCACGCTTCCTCTTGCCTTGAGGAGTCCTGCCACACAGAACTGCCACAGGCGTTCGTTAATTAAGAAAAAATCTTTATTAGTGAGCAAAAAATAACTTCACCATTTCTATCTAAAATCCAATTGTTTTTAGTTAGGTAACGTTACAATACGGATTTCCACTTAGCTAATTTTCCATACACCCGGCCCGCTGGTCCGAAAGATCGGATAGACATTCTTACGAGATAATTTTGCGAACCACTCGTTTATAAAATACGAGTTACTGAACAGTTAAAAAGATAAAGAGGTTTTTACTACAAATAATTTGCTAGGGAATGTTTAAATTATAAGGGAGAAAATCTAGACTTACCTGACGATCGACGAAGTGGAAAACACATGTTTATTAACAAGGTAGGTTGTTTTGTCTATAAAAGAAAATTGCTAAGAGATTTAGGTACTAACAAGGATCTTTGTAGCTGTTATTTCTGTATATATTTTGTGCTAAGAGAATAAGAAGGTTTCCAACAACTCAATTCGGATACTTAGTTTTTTCTAAACGTCAAAACAAACATCTTATACAGAAAACATTGTATGAAATAAAGACTAATTACGTTATAGTTTTTTGGTGTCCTAGTTTGGTTAGGACATTGTAGGCTGATCACCTGATTGTCTGATAAGTAAGATGATCCGTGCTTCGGAGGGCACGTTAAGCCGTCGGTCCTGATAGTGACCAGTGACCATGGTTTTTGGTAACGACCAATGTCAAAGACAGTGGTCTTTGACATTGGTCGTTACCGAAAACCATGTCAGAGGCCTTTAAGGCGGTTTCAAAACTCTGACACTAGTTTTAGTCATTAAAACACACGATAAGAAGAAGAAGAAGGTGTCAAATAGCGCTCAGTATATTATTGATCAGTTTTTCCGCAGTAATGAATCTAAAATCACGTTGAAAATGGATATGATCAATGACAATTCACATTATTTTGTTACGTTTTAATCTATTAACCGTTACCAAATATTATTTTTGGCACAACAGTACAGTTTCCTAATTGGGTACTGGTATTTGAGAAGAAAAATACTCCCAAGTATACAATGTCCCTTTTAATTAAGTACAAATATTTTAAAAGCTGATTCAGTCCATCATTTCTAACAACTATTCCCAATAAATGTATATCGCAATACGAAATAAAAATTTCATTTTCCATAGTAATGATATCACGTGACTACTTCGATTTGTATGAGAACCTAAAATTTTTTTTTCATATTTCGATATACATTCACCTGGAAAATTTGTTCAAAATGATGGACTGAATTACCCCTTAAAATATTTGTACCTAATAAAAAAGGACATTGTATAAGTATTTAAAAAAAAATAGGATTATATTTTACCACTTTTGTGGTACCGATTAATATACATGTACTATGATCTATCTAGTCTAGATTCTAGATGGTCAGACGACCTGCGCCATGTTGCAGGAAGGCGCTAAATGCAGGCTGCTTCCGATCGGTCATTTTGGAAATCCTTGGGGGAAGCCTATGTCCAGCAGTGGACTTTCTGTGGCTGATATTATGATAAATAAATAAAATAAATATATAGGGTCAAATTACACTGATTGAGCTAGTCCCAAAGTAAGTTCGAGACTTGTGTTATGGGATACTTACTCAACGATACTATATTTTATAACAAATAAATATATAGATAAACATCCAAGACCCAGGACAATTTGAAAAAGGCCATTTTCCAACTTGCCCTGACTGGGGATCGAACCCAGGACCTACTGAGTGGCGGACTAGCATGGTGACCACTACGCCATGGAGGTCGTTATGCATGATGATGATGATCTATCTGACAGTCTATCTAAACCTTAAAATATATCTAAATGAGAGAAACATTATTTCCACAATTTTAAGAGCAGATATTGCAACAAAGATAAGCTGTTACAAACTAAATTTTAGCATAATAAGGCATGTTCAATGTTCATACTTCCATATTTATGACGTAAGTACTTAGCTCACAAAATATAAATAGTATAGACAGATAAGTACAATTGTTTTATTTTTAAATATAAATATTTTAGTTTATAGTTTTCTTTTAATATAGGTAGGTATTAAGGTATTTATTTGAGTACTAGCCGAAGCCCGCGACTTCGTTCGCGTGGACTTTATGTCTCTGGAAAATGCTCATCAGGCTGAACAACTTTTACTAAGGCGGCATTTTTATATCTCTTATAGTTTAGCTAGACCATTATGGTTCTGCATCAGGCGTTCCATTTTCCAAAATTATTTATACCCTATATGTTACCCAGGCTTAATAGCTATATAACAAAAAAAGTTTAATTCGAATCCGTCCAGTATTTCCGGAGATTAGCGTGTACAAACAGACAAACAGACATACAGACAAACAGACAAACAGACAGACATTTTTTTTTAAATTCTTACTCTATTACTACGTCTCCATCGTGCCCAATATTTTTTTTGGAAATATATTTAATGTACAGACACTTTTTTACTGTTTTATTATATGTATAGATTATATTATCTATTTTTTTAATGATTAATTTGAGTAAAATAAATAAATTCCAAGTGAACGTGAACAACGCCGAGTGGTTGCCGACAGAGTAGAAATGGACGACTCCAAGTCCTCCCGTGGATGTCGTAGAAGGCGACTTAGGGAATACAAGCTAAACAAAGCTTATAAAACATCGACCTCTCCAACCCATCTGACCAGCGTGGAGAGTATAGGCCAAACCCTCTAGCTGCTCTGGCCAAGTATGGCTCTGGTAGTACAGAGAGGGTCGTGTTCCTGCAGTGGAAACTAAAAAGACCTGATGATGATTATGACGATGTTAATTCCAAGTAAAAATATATAAAAAAGAAAATACCTGGTTATATTTTCTTGTTGACTTATACTCCCATGCTGGTCTGGGAGAAACGAAAAAACTTAGAATGTACCAGCTGCTTCTCTTCCCGCGCAGATCGTAAAAGCCGATCGAGGGAATGGGCAAAAATGCGAATCATTTTAACAGGCGATGCGGCTAGCAACCCGTCACTGTATTGATTGCTTTTCCATCTTCTCGCCCACCATGACGCTAAAAGTGGCTTTTGGGTCTTGCGGCCCTAGGCTCTGCATAGAGCCGCAAGACCCAAAATGCTCTGTCTGCCCCATTAGGGATAAAGACGTGTTATTATGTATGTATGTATGTATGTTGAGTTATACATAACACGTTAACGGACAGTAGAACTTCTATAGCATTCATCAATTGTTTTCCCTATTGTGTCTGGCTTAGTGTCCGTGAATGAGTTAAGTGCCTCGGTTCGTCAAACCCAATAAACTGCTGTTATTGGATACATGACGGAGCAGAAAAGAACTTGTCAAATGATGGCCCAATGACAACAGTCTAAGTTAAATGTCACTGTGTTGCCATGTGCCACGTATTGTTTTTGAAATTTAATTCTTTTCAAATATATCTTTACTTACTGTGCCCGCAGCACAGGTATGGCACTTCATACAAACAGAGCAGCATAAATACCTAGTACTACTACAAACGAAACAATCCGTCCGTGCACACGTCAAATGTGTGAGTTAAACAATCAGGGTCGCCACCACAGAATTTGTTGCTTTGCTAACCTGTTTTCATCACTCGGAAATCTATAAAATTTTCGTTATTTATTGTTTTCCGTGGATAAACAATGATAATGTGCGCAGTTTCTCACCATTATAATTCAATAATACTAAGTGACTCGCGTAATGTCAACGCCGCGACTACCAATAACCCTGTTTTACTGCCGCTTACACCTCACAATAACGGGGGAAGGGTTGCGGGGACACCAGATTTCTGGGGACGGTGCGAGTTTCCGTTCTGTATGTAATACTATTATTAATTCTGTGCCCGCAGGCTTCGCTCCCCGTGGGAATAATAAGCGGCCAAGTGCGAGTCGGACTCGCCCATGAAGGGTTCCGTAGCAGCAAGTAACATTATTAAAAGTGTTGTAATATGTTTTATTTTTTATTTTTATAGTTGAGTTGATTGAATGAAAGGTAAATTGGTTTACGATTTATGACGTATTAAAAAAACTACTGACTTAATCTCGTTCAAACCAATTTTTCGCTGGTAGTTTGTATGGTAATGAACATCATATTTTTTTTGTTTTATCATTCTCTTAGTTTAGAAGTTACAGGGGGGATACACACATTTTTCCACTTTGGAAGTGTCTCTCGCGCAAACTATTCAGTTTAGAAAAAAATGACATTAGAAACCTCAATATCATTTTTGAAGACCTATCCAGAAATACCCCACACGTATAGGTTTGATGAAAAATATTTTTTTGAGTTTCAGTTCTAAGTATGGGGAACCCCAAAAATTTATTGTTTTTTTTTTTCTATTTTTGTATCAAAACCTTAATGCGGTTCACAGAATACATTTACTTACCAAGTTTCCAATAGAATAGGTCTTATAGTTTCGGAAAAAAGTGCCTGTGAAATACGGACAGACAGACAGTCAGACATGACGAATACATAAGGGTTCCGTTTTTTGCCATTTGGCTACGGAACCCTAAAAACTATCCTATGTCCTTCCCTGAGACTTAAACTATATACAAACCAAATTTAATCTAAAAAGGTTCTGTGGTTGAAGCGTGTGACAAACAAACAAACAAATGTACAAACTCACTATCGCCTTAATATTATTAGTTGGGAGTGGGATTATCAAGACGATTAATAAGACATATGAAATAAAAAAAATATGTATGATAGATGTATAAAATGGTAAATATTGTTGACTGTATTATAATGAGCCCAAGATATCACGAAATATCACGTAATTTTTTTTGTCAGAGATATTATAAATTAAATATCTCTTAATAACCGTCACTTTGTTACTTACAGCTAAGTTTACTACCGCTTCTTAAGCGCTAGTGCAGAAAAAGCGGTAACAAACTGCTCTGCAGCATTTTCTCCAAGGACGTCAACTCACAATCAAATTTAAGCCAAGAAAATTGATATCAGTAAGTATATCAATTTTCTTTTAAATTACCATCCCAGTAGAAAAAAAAATAAGGTTAATAGTAATAACAATAATCATTGTTTGTTATGTCTTATTTTAAATTTAATGTTTAGAACGTCAAGATTTTAAAATAATGTCAAGTTGCAGATGTCATCTGTAGATTTACAACTGTTCTAGTTGTTACGACAGAATTATTAAAAGTATTTCATACAGAACGGAAACTCCTAAGATCCCGCGCAATGTATTATTTCCCCCGTTCCCCGTGTCCGCACTTATCCCCGTTTTCGCCTTGTCCAGTGTGATGTCGCCACACACACTTGCCGTGTGCACGGATGTATTGTTTCGTTTGTAGTAGTAATAAGCCTATATATAACTGCCTCCGTGGTGTAATGGTTAGAGCGTTTGGCTAATACCCGGAGGTCGCGGGTTCGATTCCCAGCGGTGGCAACGACTTTGTGTTGTTGTCCTAGTTTGGTTAGGACATTGCAGGTCTGATAAGTAAGATGATCCGTGCTTCGGAGGGCACGTTAAGCCGTCGGTGCCGGTCACTGTCTTTGACATTGGTCGTTACCTAAAACCATGTCAGAGGCCTTTAAGGCGGTCTAAAAACTCTGACACTAGTGTTAGTCACTAACACACACGATAAGAAGAAGAATAAGCCTATATAATACTCCGCTTCTATGAAGTGCCACCTGCGACGAAACTGTAACTGTCAAACCAATTGGACTACATCCTAATTCAAAAGTTTTAGTGCCTTAGATAAAGCCTATATATCTTTAACTATCTTTAGTTTATACTCGGCTATGATAATCCCCTTGCTACCTGTTACCTCACTGAACAAACTAAGCGGCTTACAAGCTTTGAAAAATAATGACGCAAAATGGATGCAAACTAACGTGTGGTAAGTACTGGCAAATGCATGAAGCTCTTAGTACTGATTTTAAATCCTATACTCCTATATATTTAAATGTTATTTTCATGTGTTTTGGTGCAATAAAGTGTTTTTATTATTATTATTATTATGTATCTCCTTTGAGAATCACGGGTCTTTTCACCCCGGTCCTTTGAGAGGCTTGCGTGGGGATACAGATCCAACACGTAGAGGCCCTTTGGAGAAGTTGTTGTCATGTGGCGCTCCCGCCAAAACCCATTCCTGGATATACCTATGAAAGGTGTACCCTTGAACAGGTTTTGGCAGAAGAAAAATCTATTGCATGTAAAAGGAAAAGGTTTAAGGGTTATGGAATGAATTTCGGATGGACTGATACTGGGTTATTGCAACAGAAACGTCACCTGCCATAATCATGATTACTGACTAAATTATAGGCAGGTGGTGGCTTGCCGCCCACTAGATGGGCCCCTCAAACGCATTACTATTATTATTATTTACTTAAATCATTTTTATTCTCCCTTTTAAAAAGGGGTGTATCTAGACACGTATTATTATTATTATTACTCCTGGTAGTATACTGTAGTAATATTTTGTATATTTTAACTCCCGTCGCAATAAAAGGTGAGTTTTAAGTTTGCCGCCAATGTCTGTCTGTGTATGTGGCATCATAGCTCTCGAACAGTTGAACCGATTTGGGTGCGGTGTATTTTACACGAAAGTTAATTTCTTCATTGAAAATTGGTGTAAACTTCAAAAGTTATTGGGGGTGAACGCTTGAAAGTTCGGGTTTTTTAAATTGCCTGGCAAATGAACTTGTCTTCTTATTCTTTCTATTTCTATCATAGAAAATATGAGTGCGCACAAATTGCTTGTCACACAGGCCTTGTCCGCATTTGGATTAGGTGACCACAAGAGGCATATAAAAACAGCGGCATTCCGGAATTACTAACAGAAGTGAAAACTTGGTGTCGGTTTCGATAACAGTGTCAAGAGTTCAATGTTTTTTTTCTAATATCAAAGTTTTCACTTAAAATATTACAATTTATTAAAATAATAAAAAGACTCAAAAAAATTTACCTAGAAACAATAAATAATAAATTAAACAATTAAGTTTTGAAACAATATTGGCGTGTGCTGTGTTTGAACCGGGAACACTGACTATCTAAGACATATACTCTCCCAACTGAGCTATCGACGAGATTTTCCCAACTAGGCTATCGACGAGATAGTCTTTTTTAGTTATTGGAAAAATATTTGTCTTAGCTTAATTACTAGAGTAAGTGTCTCAATGATTGTGTATTCCAGAACTGAAATAAAAAAAAAAAATTCCAAAATTCAATAAAGTCAAACATGTGAAATTACCTTTCACTTTTCACTTAGTGTCGGTAACAATGTCGCGAGTTCAATGGTTTGTTCCCATCTCAAAAATGCCCAACGCACCAAGTTTTCACTTCAATAATTCACGCCCCATTCTTACCTGTTACTATTGTATGGAAGTCGTAGTCAGTTTGAAGAATCTGACGCTGGATAAATCCACCTTAATTAATTGCTTTTCTGTTTGGGTAATAACTTGAAAAAGAAGAATAAGTTAACTGGAGAATATACATAAAAATTTGGTCCTAATGGTCAATATCTGACGCTTCAATCAATCAATTTAGCTGTAAATGGTCGATATCTGACAATAGTAAAGTAGTGGTCACTTAAATTAATCAACTTGACCGTAAGTAAATGGTTGATCTCTGACACTAGGTACCGTTAATAGTCGCATCGGACGCTAGACATGAAAGTCAACCTTGTGGAAAATTTGAATACAGTTTGGGAAGTTCGGAATGTATTTTTATATATTTTAAAGATGAATATTCTAGAACAAAACCGCCAGTGAAAAAATAACAAAGTATTTCTAAAACACAACGATAAACTACAATGACAAACTAACCTACAAGCCGCTGATAACATAATATTAGCATACAAAATGCTCATTGAGCAAATTGTTATGCAAAACAATTTCAAAGTATTTGAATAACTCACTGGGGCTCTTTCCTTGACAATAAGTGGCCATATTACAAAGTCTTCCGTGTTTAGTATTCCCTTTTTTGTACAGTCATCGATACGAATTTTCGCACATATATTAGGGATTTGGGTTGACTTGGTACAAGTGAAGAGGAGACAGAGGTTTCTACTTCCTTTGACGTATGTCACTTGTAGCAAACGTTCACTCGAAGGAGTTAGGTTGCCCGGCGGGAGAGTGGATTTCTAGAATAAATATATATAGGGACAAATTACACTAAATGAGCTAGCCCTAAGGTAAGTTCGAGACTTGTGTTATAGGATACTAACTCAACGATACTATATTTTATAACAAATACATATACATATAGATAAACATCCAAGACCCAGGAAAAATTGAAAAAGACCATTTTCCAACTTGCCCTGGCTGGGGATCGAACCCAGGACCTCCGGGTTGGCGGTCTAGCGTGTTGACCATTACGCCATGGAGGTCGGATTTCTAGAACTTTCGCAAGATAAGCCAAACCGGGTGTTATCTACACTTTAAGACTCTGGACACATAGAAATGACGTAAGACGGTCCGGCATGGACTGGGCGCCCGTCTTTACATTTTGAAAAAAAGCTTAGATCAATATAATTAAATGTTCAAGTGCCAGCAAGTCTTGTAACTTGGAACTTATGCCAACCTCTTTATGTAGGCATAAATATTATATATTTAATCGGGTGCTGCATAATTTTTTTTTAAATGCTTATGTTTTTAAGCGAAGTCTTTACGTACGACTCTTTTTACTTGGGCCACACAACTACCTCGTTACATACGCAAATATATTTAGAAGGGTGCTGTTTAGGAAGTAATATCAATTACAAGCTGTATGTAGTAATCCTTGCCTTTTGTTTGTAATCAATTTAAATTTACTGACTGATTGATGTGTGCTCACTCTGAATGATTCTGATTTCTTGTTTTATTTTATATTTCTTTTTTTGTCTTGAAAAAGAAAAGAGCTATTTATTTATTTATTTAACTTTATTACAAATGTAATAGGCGGACTTAAAGCCATAGGCTCTATCTACCAGTCAACCCACTGGTGGTGCCGAGAATAAGAAGTCTTTAGAAGGAGGTGCAAAGTAAGTAATTTTGAAAGATTTACTAATATTTAGTAATATAAATAAAAACATATATTTAATAAATAAAATAATATATATCAATAAACTTACATTCCAAATATACATACATACATACTATCACGTCTTTATCCCTAATGGGGCAGACAGAGCAATTTGGGTCTTGCGGCTCTAAGCAGATAGAGCCCAGGGCTGCAAGACTCAAAGGCCACTTTTAGCTTGATGTGGGCAAGAAGGTGTATGAAGAAATCAAAATAGTGATGGGTTGCTAGCCTCATCGCCTATTAACACGATTCTAATTTTCGCCCATTCCCTTGATCGGCTCTTACGATCTGCGCGGGAAGAGAAGCAGCTGGTACATTCTAAGTTTTTCCTTTTCTCCCAGACCAGCATGGAGAGAAAATATACATAGATAGATATAATAACCCTAAACATAGATAGATATAATAGCTATCCATGTCACTCGGCAGTTTTGACAGTTTGTAATTGATTGAAATATGCCACGCGACCGTTTGCGACAGACGGCGACGGTCGCCGACAAGTGTCGCTTGTCTTTAAGACCGCTTTATCAAAAAAGCAAATTTGCTTCTTCTCGTCGAGTCACAGAATAAGTACTTGTACTCACGTATAGAAGTATTACTCAGCAAAGGAATTCAAAGAAATATCTACTTAATGTCGTAACCGATATGGTTTAATTTAGCTCGCGTCAGAACTCGCCACCTTTTCGTTTAGATACCTAGAAGTGGAATGCAAGCCAATTTCATTCTAATTACTCATACGATTCATGCCACTGAATTTACCACTCCGGAGTGGTCGCCGCCCGCATAGTAATAATGTAGGTATATTTTCAATACGAGTCTATGGTTCCATGTTTAACCCGTCAACGACCGGAATCGCAGACACAATAGATTTCTATTGTTAACGGGTTCACATGTGAACCGTCGGGGTTTGATAGATTAATGATGGTTCAATATCGTTAACATAGTTTCAAATAGAAACTCCTTTTTCCAAACCAGCCAGTCAAAAGGCGTAATAAGAGTCCCCGACCCTAGACTTCTCCATACAAATGTAGTCTACGTTTAATTTTGAAACCACTTGTCAGATTCCGGTAAAAATTGGTAATTGTAAAGAAATTGCAATTATCTAGGGTTATATTGGGTTTCCTATAGTAAAATTATGAACTGGAAAGAAAATATAACGATTTACAAGTTTCCCATACTAATGGTCAAAAATGATATAAAACACTATATTCTATTTCAAGTTCATATTTTTACCGTCGGAAACTAGTTATAAACCTAGATAATTGCAATATCTTTGAAATTACAAAATTTTGCTTAAATCGGACATGTCGTTTTGAAATAAAACGTAAACTACGTTTGTATGGAAAGTTGTATTTTGGTCTAGGGTCGGGGGACCCTTAATGGGAATAAACGTACCAGCACCCAATAAACATCTGCGGTAGGCATGTCAAATGTATTAAAGTTATGCCACAAACAAAAATTCCATTGAATCCAATCAAATACCTATTCGGCGGCAGATCAAAGGGCGGCGCTCACAAAGCCAATGGAATCCACTAGAATCCCCTAATTAGTTCGGCCAGCTGTGTTGTCAACTAAATTGTTGTTTGTAATTAATAGTTCACATTGATTTCGTTTTGAGGATTTAAGGATTGTTTGATACGATGTTTTTTTGGGTTATTTCCAGAATCGTCCATTGCTATTGTTCTCACAAAATTAGAATCTCATACATTAGTTCCCAAGTTGCTGCAAGCAATAATTTTATATGAAATAAAGTTTTTATTAGCGACTAGCCGAAGCCCGCGACTTCATTCGCCTGGACTTTATGTCTCTAGAAAACACTCATCAGGCTGAACAATTTTTACTAATGCGACATTTTTATATCTCTTATAGTTTAGCTACACCAATATGGTTCTGCATCAGGAGTTCCATTTTCCAAAGTCATTTATTTACTTATACCCTATATGTTGCCCAGGCTTAATAGCTATATATCAAAAAAAGTTTCATTCGAATCCGTCCAGTATTTCCGGAGAATAGCGTGTACAAACAGACGAACAGACAGACCTTTTTAAAATAAGTGGCCAAGTGCGAGTCGGACTCGACCATGAAGGGTTCCGTAGTAGCAAATAATATAATATAAAAGTATTGTAGCATGTTTTTTTAAATTTTATATTTGAGTTGATTGAATGAAAGGTAAATTGCCGTTTATGATGATGACGTATAAAAAAAACCACTCACTAGATCTCGTTCAAACCAATTTTCGCTGGTAGTTTTCATGGTAATGAACATCATATATTTTTTTTAGTTTTATCATTCTCTTATTTTAGAAGTTACGGGGGGGGGGGACACACTTTTTTCCACTTTGGAAGTGTCTCTCGCGCAAAGAATTCAGTTTAGAAAAAAATGCTATTAGAAACCTCAATATCATTTTTAAAGACCTATCCATAGATACCCCACACGTATAGGTTTGATGAAAAATAAATTTTTGAGTTTTAGTTCTAAGTATGGGGAACCCCCAAAATTTACTGTTCTTTTTCTATTTTTGTGTCAAAACCTTAATGCGGTTCACACGATACATCTACTTACCAAGTTTCAACAGTATAGGTCTTATAGTTTCGGAAAAAAGTGGCTGTGACATACGGACGGACAGACAGACAGACAGACATGACGAATCTATAAGGGTTCCGTTTTGCCATTTGGCTACGGAACCCTAAAAAATCTTACTCTATTAATACGTCTCCATTGCCCCCAATATTTTTTTGGAAATATATTTAATGTACAGACACACTTTTTTTACTGATTTATTATATGTATAGATATAACCGCCCATAGTACATTTGAATGGTTTTTTATGTCTATATTTGAATTATTGTAATTTTTTTGGTGTACAATAAAGTATCACTAAACTTCTTTTTCTGATAGAACAGATTTTGGATTTACGGGTTTTTACTAGGCTAAATAAAGTGCAAGATTTTTCCTTCACCAATTGGAACGTAGTTCCTTACCGCGCATTGCGAAAGGGGGCTAGACGGAAAAAATTAAGACTAAAAGTTGTAACGACACTTTTTGCTATAGTTGTAAGCCGTGCGGCGTGCGCGTGTTTGTCTGTCTGTCTCTCTCTCTCTCTCTCCTAATTAATCGAAAGGAACTTCGTTCCATCCGGGTGTCCCTTGACACCTCTCAAGTTTTTATTTTTTCATTCCAACCGAGTGTTCCACGACACTTACGCATTTTTTTGGAGGTTTATCCTGCTTTTATACTGTAGGTTCTCTAAGAGATAAAAGAAATCAGTACCTAAATTAGGGTTTTCAAAAATACCCCTACAGTGAAGTCAGTCTTCGAAATTTCAGAATGGGAGTGGTTAACGTCAATCAATCATCAACAGGTCTTTCTTGTCTCCATTGCAGGAGCACGACCCTCTCTGTACTACTAGACCCATACTTGGCCCGAGCAGACAGAGGACTTGGCCTACACTCTCCACACTGGCCGGGTTGAAGAGGTCTCCTTGATATTATGTAAGCTTTGTTTAGCTTGTAATTCCTAAGTCGCCATATACGACATCCACGGGAGGACTTGGAGTGGCCCTATTCTACTCTGTCGGAAACCACTCGGCTTTTACGTTTACGTCACGTCTGGTCAAAAATCTTAGCTGATAATGACGTCACGCACATTTTAAATGCGCTGTGTCTTCGTCATTATTTCATAATTAGAAAAAGGAAAAATAGGTATATCATACTTTTTAATAATCTATCTAATAAGCCACCTTTTTAGGGTTCCGTAGCCAAATGGCAAAAACGGAACCCTTATAGATTCGTCATGTCTGTCTGTCTGTCTGTCCGTCCGTATGTCACAGCCACTTTTTTCAGAAACTATAAGACCTATACTGTTGAAACTTGGTAAGTAGATGTATTATGTGAACCGCATTAAGGTTTTGACACAAAAATAGAAAAAAAACAATAAATTTTGGGGCTTCCCCATACTTAGAACTGAAACTCAAAAAATTATTTTTCATCAAACCCATACGTATGGGGTATCTATGGATAGGTCTTCAAAAATGATATTGAGGTTTCTAATATCATTTTTTTCTAAACCGAATACTTTGCGCGGGAGACACTTCCAAAGTGGAAAAAAGTGTGTCCCCCCCGCGTAACTTCTAAAATAAAGGAATTATAAAACTAAAAAAAATACATGATGTTCATTACCATAAAAACTATCAACGAAAATTGGTTTGAACGATATCTAGTAAGTAGTTTTTTTTTAATACGTCATAAATCATAAACGGCAATTTTCCTTTCATTCAATCAACTCAAATATAAAATTTAAAAAAAAACAACTACAAGACTTTTATATTATGTTATTTGCTACTACGGAACCCTTCATGGGCGAGTCCGACTCGCACTTGGCCGCTTATTTTTATTTCACATACGTATTGCTTAGGCGCTAAGTCACAGACAGACACAAAGACGTGTCAAACTTATAATTATAACACCCCTCTTTTTCGTTGGGGGTTGAAAAGATAAATTTCGGCGTTGAATATACATCTTCCTCACCACAATCCTCTTTGCAGAACTGTACTCATTTAGCATTTACTGGGTTTACACCAACATTTCTCTCACATATGACGTAAAGAGAACCGAACGCATGAGTTAATACTAACAAAGAATCCATATTAAATACTGGCACACTTGCAAACATATGACAGCCAGATGTATATTTGCCAGACATAAATAAAAAAAACTTGAGCGGTGTCAAGGAACACCCGGATGGAACGAAGTTCCTTTCGATTTATGAGAGAGAGAGAGAGAGAGAGAGAGAGAGAGAGAGACAGGCAAAGAAACACGCGCACGCCGCACTGCTTACTACTATAAGTAGCACAAAGTGTCGTTACAACTTTTGGTCTTAATTTTTTCGTCTAGCTCCCTTTCGCAATGCGCGATAAAAAATACAGTTTTAAAGAATAAGTCAGCTTCAAACAGACAAAAATTACCAATGTTACACTCCAAAAAACCACGACAAAAAACTTGATGAGTTTTTTAGCCAATTTGTTTAGGCCTTCCACAGACAAATACACAGAATGTCAAACTTACACCCCTCTTTTCGTTGGGGGTTGAAAAGAGAAATTTCGGCGTTGAAAATACATCTTCCTCACCACAATCCTCTTTGCAGAACTGTACTCATTTAGCATTTACTGGGTTTACACCAACATTTCTCTCACATATGACGTAAAGAGAACCGAACGCATGAGTTAATACTAACAAAGAGTTCATAACGAATATTGACACACTTGCAGACATTCATCGTCGTCATCAGGTCTTTTTGTCTCTACTGCAGTAGCACGACCCTCTCAGTACTACCAAAGCCATACTTGGGCAGAGCAGCCAGAGGTATATTTGCCAGACATAAATAAAAAAATACAGTTTTAAAGATTATGTCAGTTTCAAACAGACAAAAAATTACCAATGTTAGAATCCAAAAAACCTAGACAAAAAATTACTAATGTTACACTCCAAAAAACCAAGGTAAAAAACTTGATGAGTTTTTTGGCCAATTTGTTTAGGCCTTCCACAGACAAACACACAGAACTGTCAAACTAATAACTACCCTCTTTTTCGGTGTGAAAAAGATAAATTTCGGCGTTGAAAATACATCTTCCACACCACAATCCTCTTTGCAGAACTGTACTCATTTAGCATTTACTGGGTTTACACCAACATTTCTCTCACATATGACGTAAAGAGAACCGAACGCATGAGTTAGTACTAACGAAGAGTCCATAATGAATATTGGCACACTTGTAGACATTCATCGTCGTCATCAGGTCTTTTTATCTCCATTGCAGGAGCAGGACCCTCTCTGTACTACCAGAGCTATACTTGGCCAGAGTAGCCAGAGGTATATTTGCCAGACATAAATAAAAAAATACTTGAGCGGTGTCACGGAACACCCGGATGGAACGAAGTTTCTTTCGATTAATCTTCTTATCGTGTGTGTTAGTGACTAACAGTAGTGTCAGAGTTTTTAAACCACCTTAAAGGCCTCTGACATGGTTTTAGGTAACGACCAATGTCAAGGACAGTGACCGGGACCGACGGCTTAACGTGCCCTCCGAAGCACGGATCATCTTACTTATCAGACAGTCAGGTGATCAGCCTGCAATGTCCTAACCAAACTAGGACAACAACACAAAGTCGTTGCCCCCGCTGGGAATCGAACCCGCGACCTCCGGGTATGAGCCGAAAGCTCTAACCACTACACCACGGAGGCAGTCTTTCGATTAATGAGAGAGAGAGAGAGAGAGACAGGCGAAGAAACACGCGCGCGCACGCCGCACCGCTTACAACTATAAGTAGCACAAAGTGTCGTTACAACTTTTGGTCTTAATTTTTCGTCTAGCTCCCTTTCGCAATGCGCGATAAGGAACTTCATTCCAAAAAATACAGTTTCAAAGATTAAGTCAGTTTCAAATAGACAAAAAATTATCAATGTTACACTCCGAAAAACCTAGACAAAAAACTTGATGAGTGTTAGCCAGTTTTTTAGGCGTTCCACAGACAAACACACAGAACTGTCAAACTAATAACTACCCTCTTTTTCGGTGTGAAAAAGATAAATTTCGGCGTTGAAAATACATCTTCCTCACCACAATCCTCTTCGCAGAACTGTACTCATTTAGCATTTACTGGGTTTACACCAACATTTCTCTCACATATGACGTAAAGAGAACCGAACGCATGAGTTAATACTAACGAAGAGTCCATAATGAATATTGGCACACTTGCAGACATACATCATCATCATCAGGTCTTTGTTGTCAGGACTCAATTGATAATTTTGTCTCCGAATAAACTCAGTTAGCGAACGGACATGTTTTTACTGTGCTCCCGTAGTATCTCGATCCCCGGTGTAATCCAGGCTACATATTTATCAGTATTTTTGTCTCCATTGCAGGAGCAGGACCCTCTCTGTACTACCAGAGCTATACTTGGCCAGAGCAGCCAGAGGTATATTTGCCAGAAATAAATAAAAAAAAATACAGTTTCAAAGATTATGTCAGTTTCAAACAGACAAAAAATTACTAATGTTAGGCTCCAATAAATCAAGACAAAAAACTTGATCAGTTTTTTTGGCCACTTTGTTTAGGCCTTCCACAGACAAACACACAGAACTGTCAAACTAATAACTACCCTCTTTTTCGGTGTGAAAAAGATAAATTTCGGCGTTGAAAATACATCTTCCACACCACAATCCTCTTTGCAGAACTGTACTCATTTAGCATTTACTGGGTTTACACCAACATTTCTCTTACATACGACGTAAAGAGAACCGAACGCATGAGTTAATACTAACGAAGAGTCCATAACAAATATTGACACACTTGCAGACATACATCATCATCATCAGGTCTTTGTTGTCAGGACTCAATTGATAATTTTGTCTCCGAATAAACTCAGTTAGCGAACGGACGTGTTTTTACTGTGCTCCCGTAGTATCTCGATCCCCGGTGTAATCCAGGCTACATATTTATTAGTCTTTTTGTCTCCACTGCAGGAGCACGATCCTCTTTGTACTACCAAAGGCATACTTGGCCAGAGCAGCCAGAGGTATATTTGCCAGACATAAATAAAAAAATACAGTTTCAACGATTGAGTCAGCTTTCAAACAGACAAAAAATTACCAATGTTAGAATCCAAAAAAACCTAGACTAAAAATTACCAATGTTACACTTCAAAAACCCAAGGCAAAAAACTTGATGAGTTTTTTGGCCAATTTGTTTAGGCCTTCCACAGACAAACACACAGGAGTGTCAAACTAATAACTACCCTCTTTTTCGGTGTGAAAAAGATAAATTTCGGCGTTGAAAATACATCTTCCTCACCACAATCCTCTTTGCAGAACTGTACTCATTTAGCATTTACTGGGTTTACACCAACATTTCTCTCACATATGACGTAAAGAGAACCGAACGCATGAGTTAGTACTAACAAAGAGTCCATAACAGATACTGACAGACTTGCATACATTGTCACAGAATTAATTTACGTAAAAAGCAAGTTTCTTTGCCGTGGTTCTTTCTTAGCTATGTTTGATGGCAATCAGTTCAGTAGTTCAAAGTTATGTAGGGTGTACCTTAGAAAGTATAGGCTTTTTTAATTTGCCTGGCATATAAACTTGTTAGTCTAAACAATATCACAGAATTAATATCAGTATTTCATACAGAAAATAATCTCCTAAAGTCCCACGCATATGCATCACCTTTCCCCGTCCCCGTCCCCGCATCTCTCCCCCGTTCTCGCATTGTCAAGGCGGCTGCAGATACTTGCAGCGCCAGCTCAACATCCTCCACAAGTTTCAAAATATACCGATTTTTAAAAGTACACCCTTATCGGCGGCTTATCAGCTTCGAAGAACGGATAAGCTCAAGAAATTTTTATAATTTTTACTTATGATTACACATTATTATTATTATTATATATTTTTTTATCTAAATTCGGATCTCGTGTCGCTTAACTTGCTAGTAATGCGCACTTCTTCCAGACCACCGAGCTTCAGTGCTGGACAACTGCATTTTTAATGGTCTTGTATTTAATTTTGTGTTTCTCTACCGGTATGTTCACTCAATGGCAGCCACCACAAATCCTCTCAGCATACATAGTACCTACAAACACGGTACATGCAAATCGGCTCCACGCTAATATGATGTTAAAGGTAACGCTATATCTTCCTCATTTTGGAGTTTTAGGTGCACTGTATTGCTTTTCTTCTCAAAACATAAATGGAGAAGAAAACCGGGCAGGCTTTAGTTTTTTTGAAAAAATTAATCAACCTGGTTATTAAGAATCAGCTACATTACGGCCTAGTATTAAATGAATTAATAGATTCATTTTATCATTTGTTTTAGTATTATAGGACTTACTAATTAATGTCATTTTTTGCTATCATGGTCGCTGGCCGATTGTATTTGTGACAGTAATGTGACAGCGAATTTCTCAAATCATATAACATTTTTTAAATTATTTAATGTACAGCTCTGGATATTAGTCCTTTAGAGTTCATTTTTATTTGTTTACTTCTTATCTCTTACCCTAACTATACAATCGAAGGTTGGTGCAGGTCCTTTGATTGCTTTAAGGCAGCTTCTGGCGACAAGTATCTAAACGAGTCCACTGGTTTTCATATGCGATTGAGTGGCAGACGACGCCTAAAGACGCCCACTACAGTCTGCAAATAAGTTACTACGGCACTTTGACCGTCCACTCTAAACATTTCACATATTTTTCTTGAGCATGAGTATTTATAACACCAATATACACCAATTTCACATTATAAAGCCCACTAGAATCAATTTGCTAAACAATTTAAAGTAAACTCCAACTGAACTCCTTGACTTCCCGCCAAAAACTTGGCGACCTCCGTGGCATCACCATGCTAGTCCGCCACCCAGAGGTTCCGGGTTCGATCCCCGGTCAGGGCAAGTTGGAAAATGGCCTTTGTCAAATTGTCCTGGGTCTTGGATGTTTATTATGTATTTCTTATAAAATATAGTATCATTGAGTTAGTATCCCATAACACATGTCTCGAACTTACTTTGGAGCCAGCTCAATCAGTGTGATTTGTTCCTATATTTTTATTTATTTCTTTTATTCTTCTTATATTAAAGAGCTAAGTTCTTATCGGTGGAGTGCTTTCCACGTCTCCCTTTCTTGCGCTAATTTCTTAATCTCCTTATATGATTTTACGTTTAATTTTTGTTTATTCCGAATGTTGCACGCATTGAATTGTATGTACTACGTACTTGCATCTTAGGCTGCAAAAAAAGAAAAAAACTTAAAATGTTGTTACCAACCAGTTGCTACTCTTACCAAATATCGTAAAAGCACACATGGCTTTTGCAAATAGGTGATGCTAGCAACCCATGACTATTTTGGTTCCTTTTTCCACCTTCTCGCTCATCATCACGCTAAAAGTGGCATTATGGTCTTGCGGCCCTGGGCTCTGTCTGCCCCATTAGGGATAAAGACGATAGTGTGGTGCCGTGTGGTTTCCGGCAGAGTAGAATAGCACCACTCTAAGTCTTCCCGTGGATGTCGTAGAAGGCGACTTAGAAAATACGCTAAACAAAGCTTATAAACATCATGAGAACTCTCCAACCCGCCTGGCCAGCCTGGAGAGTTTAGGCCAAATCCTTTGGCTGTACTGATCAAGTATAGCTCTTTTAGCATAGAGAGGGTCATGCTCCTGCAGTGGAGACTAAAAAGACCTGATGATGATGATGCTGATGACGTAATAGTGTAATTTCTAGAATCTTCTATTTAAGGTCTAACTTTATTAAAACGTTCACGCTTGTTCGAAGTAATAAAATTATCAGATAGACGATATCTGCCGGCAGTTTTTGTCCGTCTGGCTATTTTTAGCTCGTATAGGGTTGTTGCAGACGACAAAAGATATTACAGTTATATATTTATATAATAGATCGTAGAGCCATAATATCTGGCTTGAGTTGGCCGCAAGTTTGTATTTGTACACTCACAAATGTCATAAAGTCATAATTGTACTTGTATAATAAATACAACAATAATACACATGGAAAAAACTAAAATGTAAGTCAAAATTTGGTCAGAGTTTACAAGGCAATTCATAGACAGCTTAGAATTTTTTGTACTATTTTCTGTAATAACCATTGATAATATGTAGGCCTATGTCCAGCAGTGGACTTCCTGTGACTGATATTATGATGATATGTGCAGGTATGCTTAGATATTGTTTTTATAAATTCTCTCTTTAATAGCAAAATGGGCTTCAAAATAGGTATACTTACTTAAAAGCTTGTAGAATATAAAATAAATTCCAAGAAACACAATTAAAAATAATTCATATAAAAACTCTCAAAATTTAGATTTTGCCAACCCTAAGTAAAACTCGTAGGTATTAAATACTTGTCTATGGTTAGCAGACGGTCCTCATGCTATGATTTCGTTTTTACAACCTTCTCGCTAGCCACTTGTGATCTGTACCGCTTCAGACTCTATAAATCTTTAAACAATTTGCTATAATAGAATTTCTCATTCATTTTATAATTTTATTAGATTTTTTTTATTAATTAGTGACGGAGGTTTGGGCCACCTAGAAGTAGAATATATCTACTATTATTTTTATTTGCTGTGTGGTTTCTGGCAGAGTAGAATAGGGTCACTCAAAGTCCTCCCTTGGATGTCGTAGAAGGCGACTTAGGAAATACAAGCTGAACAACGCTTGTAAACATCAATGAGACTGCTCTAACCCGTCTGCCCAGCGTGGAGAGTGTAGGCCAAGTCCTCAGACTGCTCTGGCCAAGTATGGATCCGGTAGTTCAGAGAGAGTCGTGCTCCGGCAGTGGAGACAAAAGATCTGATAATGATGATGACGATGGTACTTTCAAACCGATAAAAAAAAAAGAATGGTTGACTTAAAAGTAGACGGGTATAGAGGAAGAGGAAGGCCGAGAAAGACGTGGGAAGAATGCGTAAGATTGGACATGGGGGAACAGGGGGTCAGTACAGGGATGGCAAAGGATAGAGCCGACCCCAAATAGGGAAAAGGCAAGGAAGAAGAAGAAGAAACTACAAGTGATCAGGAACGTGATGCAAAGACAGACTAGCGATTTCTTCAGCTCACGTAGCCAAGTATAAAATGATTTATAAAAAATCTGTACACCAATTAAAAAGTTACGATCCAATTATTTTTGTAATTTAACATTATGTCATAATTATAAGTGTATCGTTTGTTATGATTAGAGAAACGAAATAAAAGATGACACACAGACAGACACATGTTTTGTGACGTCAATGGCCAGATGTTTACAGCATGTGGCAGAAATGAGGCCTTGATTGGGTAATGTCGTGGTAAGCATAGATTTAGAAGGTATAAGATGGATATGAGTATTGTAAAATGTGACCAGAAACGAAATATTTCTGTGTAACTTTTTATAGGTTGTATTTGTACCTACTACACAAACTATGGGTAAAGCAGTACGATAACATCTTTCCAGTTTATGATAATTTATAAATTAACACAGTTTACGATTTGGAAAATCAAATTTTCGACATGTGACATGTTTTGTATGAAAACTTGTCTCATTGTCAGATTGATGCTATCTCTTTTGCTCTTATGAAAATGACATCATATTATCTGTCGCACTCGGCTAGTGTGGTCTTTTTACGCAGTAAAAAAATTCTACTTCTATGGTGGTAAGTGTGTAGTATCTATACGATCTATAAAACCTATTTATAGTCATTTCATTTTGTACATAATATGTGCTACAGTACAAAGATCAAGAAAATAATATTGGTATTATCTACGAACGGAATCTGACGATATTTTCGATAGGAGCTTCTTAAAATTTGATAAACGTATAGTTAATAATATGTCCAATTAAATTGTTGAATACAAATATGAGCCATATTCATTTAGGGGTTGCCGAGATATGGATTTCGCGAGTTCGAGGCAAACTACTAGTATAAAATGTCTTAATGAATATCTCTGAGCTAAAACCACGACGGACAGACGGACCGAAACCGCTTATGGGACTCTAAAATAGATGACCCTATTAGCCAGACTTTGGAGCCAATGACCTGAGCTTCCTTTAAACTATTTTATTTAGCGATTAATTTAAAAATCAGTTTACAATACAAATGAAAATTCCAGGGATCGCGTTTCGGCGCACTCAAAGCACAAAATGAAGTGATGTACAAAGGAATAACTCAACTATTTTTAATTTACTATGACATTATTTTTTATATATTATCGATTGTGTTATTATACTTACACTGGTGTAAGATTTTTCATGCTGCCTATTGAAGGTCAATGACTGTCATCTAATGACAACAATCATTAGTAAATAAGCGCATTTTGGTCCATTCTCTCAACAGGCTCTTCTGGCTTACTTTCATTAACTTATAACTTAGTCGATATACAGCATGCGGGGACTTCCCGTACGCGAGCTAACAAACAATGAAAGCCAAAGTAATCGATGCAGATCATTTTGGAAATCCTTGGGAGAGGCCTATGTGCAGCAGTGGACGTTATGCGGCTGAAATGATGAAGATGATGAATCGACAAGCCGACCTGCGGGTATACCACACATGCTGTATATCGATTGTTCAATACTCTGTTGACTAGTGAAAATGGCTCCCCGCATGCGTTACTAATATCTCTCGTAGGTACCCTGATTCGAGTTAAATTAACTAGTGAAAACAATTACCTCAATGCGTGCCTTATAGCATAAGTTTCATAAATCTCCCGCACCCCAAAGGCGTACCAGAACGACCAATAAAAATGTGCCTTTACGATCAGCGCGGTTCTTCGCAGATTGATAGCAAAATCATAAAATAATTCAGCTGCTTCTCTGAAGAGCTCGGTGGCCCAGTGGGAGTGCGCATTGCTAGCACTTTTGCAAGTAAAGCGTCACCGGGCGTGGTCCGCACTTGGATAGGTGACCACAAGTGGCATAAAAAATTCCCAAGCTCTCCGTGCTTTGGAAGGCACGTATAAACCGTTGGTCTCGGCTGTCATCATCGTATGGCAGTCGTCAAGTTTCGTCAGATGCCTTTAGGCAGACACCAGTGCTGGCCGCTTACACACACGAAAAACGAAACGAAACGTTGCTTCTCTAAGCAGCTAGTATTTTTCTTTTTTCCCAGACAAGCATGGAATGTTTAAAATAGCTGCATTATAATAAAATAATAATATTGATTATTGATTTTAGATGAAATGCTTTGTATTTTCTAAGAGAACGAAAATGAAATCGACCTTTTAAAGCTAGTCGTAGCTGTTCTTTACTCTATTTTGGTCTCAAAGCGCGCGGCAGCCATTTTGATTTGAATTCCCGTCTTTCACTCATTTTACACAGCACAGGTATGTACGTACAGTCAGTTAAGCAAATTAATAAACAGATTATTTATTTTGTCACCCTATTATAGTTACTAGTAAGCTAATATAGTAAGTATTGCCAATCTGGTGACAGTGTAGATTTCTACGGATGGACGAAGAAAACCGGGTAGGGTAAGGAAGCGTTGGAGAGTTGATTTAAAATATTTTGCCAATCTGGTGACAGGGCCGATTTCTACGGAAGGAAGAAGAAAACCAGGTAGGCTAAGGACGCGTTGGAGAGTTGGTTTAAAATATTTTCAAAACTATTGGTCACAAGCATTTGACAGGGATAAGAGGAAGATGGGCCTTTGACCAGAAGTGAGACAATGTAAGTTAAGATATTTTTTCAAAATTAAAAACCGACTTTACGTTCAAACTACACAACCGATTTTGATAAAATTAAACCACCTCGCATATACCTATATATACCTATACATATACCCTTTCAAACTAAAAAAGAATTTTCCGAATCGATCCAGGTTTCGAATAATCGGTGAACAAAAAAAATTTTGCGACGAATTGATAGTGATAACTTCCTTCTTTTTTTGGAAATCGGTAAAAAAGAGTCATGGTCAACTGAGAGAGGCCTTTGCCCAATACTAGGACACAATCAAAATTAGGTTGCCCACATGCAGTGTACCCACTAGCAAGTCACCATCTAACAGGTTAAAATTGTTGTAAGAGATTTTTAAGTAGATGTTAGTATCTCACTCCATAACCCAGTTATCCGGTCCACTGACATCCCATTTCCATAGCCGAAACCAAGTCAATCCCTCCCTGGCAACAGTTCAGTAGCTATGAAAGGCTGTGTAGGAGAACTAAAGTCACTGACATAGCCCAGCGGATTAGCTCGTTGAAATGGCAGTGGGCTGGACACATTAGCGCGACGAACCGATGGCCGATGGGGCAAAAAGGTTCTCGAATGGCGACCACGTACAGGCAAGCGAAGCGTAGGACATTCAAGCACAAGGTGGTCTGACGACCTAACCAAGGTCGCTGGAAGGCGCTGGATGCAAGCCGCTCTAGATCAGTCATTTTGGAAATCTTTGGGAGAGGCCTATGTCCAGCAGTGGACGTTGTGCGGCTGAAATGATGATAAAAGGCTGTCCATTAGTGCATCTCAATGGTACTACATTAAATTAAGGGATAAACCCCTATAGTTGCAGCCATCTCACTTTTTAGATAAAAAGGTACTAAAGTGCCTTTTCAGGTCAGCTTTGACCCCATGAACGCCCCAAAAGACCGGGTCCCCATGGACCCGTGGCTAAAAAGCGTACCAACATTGTAATAATTATTATTTATACTAAACTAGCTGTGCCCGTGGGCTTCACTCACTGTGGAAATTTCGGGATAAAGAGACCCTATGCCCTTCTTCGAGTCTCAAACTATATCCATACCAAATTTCATCCAAATCGGTTCAGTTGTTGAAGCGTGAAGAGGGAACAAACAAATATACAAACTCACTTCTACATTTATAATATTAGTAGGATAGGATAGGATTAGGTACCTACATTCATTTGTATATTTTTCTTGCTTGCATGCAAAAAAAAATGTTTCTTTTACGAGTAGGACTGTACAGATTCGCGGTATGTTCAAAATGAACAGTTGATCGGTTTTCGTATTTAATTAAAGAGCTGTTAACAACCATCGCCAAACAAAGGTTTCACTGGAATTGAGCGACAGGCCGCTACATAAAGTTTTGTAAAAAATATTATACAGGTATTAAAATTAATTATAAAAAAAATAATTAAAAAAGCAATTGGTTTCTAGATAGCTCAAGCATAAATGGTACTTGCGGTTCTATGCTTTAAACCCACATTGAACCTCAAGAAGACGGAGTCCAGGGCAATACCCAAAGGCCACTTTTTGCATGATAAAGGCCTGAAGTCCAACTACGTTACCCTATCCTCAAATAATTCTCGTACTGGAAGATCTATGGTCTACAAATATACTTATTATCATTGGTATTAAGTTTATATAAATTTTTTGTTTCTCTTCTATTACAGGTTTTCTAGCCTTACTGTATTAAACATACATATTATTAAAATAAAATCATTGTTACCCAAAGCATACTGGGTTTACGAATAAGATTTAAGTTTTATTTGTAAGTTCTTTGTAAATAAGTGTTGTAATAACTGTTGGTTAACTAATAAACAAGAAACAAATATAATTTCCATCATTAAAAGTGTTTTGAATTTTTGCTTTGCTTTTTCGTGTGTGTAAGTGGCCAATACTAGTGTCAGATTTTTCTATAGATAATAGATCTTAAATCTTAAAAAATCTTATACCTTTAAATGAGCAATTCTTGTATATTTATTTATACATATATATTTATACATTTCTGTGATCTCGAAAACGGCTCTAACGAATTCGCTCAAAATTTGTATATGGGGGTTTTCGGGGGTAAACAATCGATCTAGATTAGTTTTATGTTTGGGAAAACGCGTGTTTTTGAGTTTTCATGCGTTTTTCTTTCCACGCAGAAGGTTTGGTCGCTAATTTCGTCGCGCCGACTGCCTTGTTTTTAGCTCAACGGTTAAAGATACCGACCGCTAGAAAGAGTGTTACGGGTTCGAATCCCACTCGGTGACTTACTTTTGTTTTTTTTTATGTTTACGTTTATATATATTTTTCTATTTTGCAATGTTTTTAGACAAGTTTAAAAAAAATTAGTTAATGTTTGAGATGTAACCGAGCAAAGCTCGGTCGCCCAGGTACTTATTACTAATACATCGTGTATTCGTATGAGAAATTGCAATATTTTCGTCATAATTATGTTTAAAGTTTAGTTTCAAAGTCATACAAAAGATCAACAGTAAATACTTGCTCAAATTGCCTTCAGACCACTTTCAAAGTCAAACTAAATCTATAATTTCCAACTTATAGGCCATGTCAGTAGCTAGTTACGTCTAGAAATTATGCGAAAGCCATTGAGATATAATTCCTGTAGACAATAGATGACAAAGAAATAAGGGTAATAGACGTTTTATGTGATGTTCTGATACCATGTAGAGTGCATGTAAGGTGGATTAGGTAGAATCAGGTAAATCAACGAATTATTCAATTTTTTGAAGTGAAAACTTCTTTAGCGGCGTTGTGCACTTTTTTTGGAATGGGTAAAAAATCTTAAACTCGCGTCAGGACCACGTGTCCTGATCGAAAATTCGTAAGACGGCGCAGGGCGCTTGCGCGAATGTTCGTGTGTGTTTATGTTACGTTACGTTCGTGTGTGTAATGTGTCATGCTTGTGACATTTGTGACAGACTGTGGTTCAGAAAATATTTGAAATATTTTATACTGATAATTAAAGCAATTCGTGCAAAATTATTCCCTAACCATTCCAAAATATCAAAAATGCACAACGTTAATATTCAAGTTTTCACTTCTGCCGGCACTCCCAGTGTGCAACCCGTCGTTTTTTTTTAATAATCTGCCAAGTGCGAGTCAGACTCGAGCACGAAGGGTTCCGTACTATTATCTACAAAAAAAACAGGTTTTTTTGTTTGCTCACTTAAATATATATTGTCGCGAACGAGATAGATGTAGAATATTCGCGAGTAAGAACTCTGCTGGCGAGATAGACTCGGAATGTTCGCGAGTGGAATCGTATAGAAAGACGTCAGGATAATGCAAGCGAAACTAGGCCTTATATTCTTACAGCATAAAGGCTAGAGTTCTTTGAATGGTCGCCGGCTTAGTCGCACTCACACATACATACCGGCGTCTCGATGTTTCCCGTCAAACGAAATACATTCGTCAAGTGAGGCGAATATTCGAGAAAAGTGTAGACTTCTGTATCGGCGCATATAAAAAGGCGATCGAGTGCGCGTCCCGCCAGTTCAGTACGAGCTACGAAACCGATAACTTCGAAGCGAACCGAAGCGAAGGAAACCTACCTCAGTGCGACAAGTGGAAGTACCTGCGACTACTTTGGCGAGATACCTGGACCTCAGCTGCTACGCGACTTGGAATTGGACATCAGGAAGACCATCTTCACGTGTCAACCTTTGGGTTCCGTAGTGAATAAAAACCCTCATACGAACTTTGGCGTTTTACTCCAAATCTCGAACCCAGTTTCGTAACAATATTTTACTAGCTGTACCTGCGGGCTTCACTCCCCGTAGGAATTTCGGAATATAGAGTACCCTATGTCCTTCCCCAAGTCTCAAACTATATCCATACCAATTTTCATCCAAATCGATTAAGTTTAAGCGTGAAGAGGTAACAAACAAACAAACATACAAACTCACTTTCGCATTTATAATATTAGTAGGAAGTAGTGTAGGATAGGAAGTAGGATTCTATTTTTAGTATTTGTTGTCATAGCGGCAACAGAAATAGGTACATCATGTGTAAAATTTCAACTGTCTAGCTATCACTATTCATGAAATACAATTTGGTGACGGACACACAGACAGACAGCGGAGTCTTAGTAATAGCGTCCCTTTTTTAGGGTTCCGTACCCAAAGGGTAAAAACGGGACCCTATTACTAAGACTTCGCTGTCTGTCCGTCAGTCCGTCTGTCCGTCTGTCAGTCACCAGGCTGTATCTCAAGAACCGCGATAGCTAGACAGTTGAATTTTTACAAATTATGTATTTCTGTGGCCGCCATAACAACAAATACGAAAATCAAAATAAAATAAATATTTAAGGGGGGCTCCCATACAACAAACGCGATTTTTCATAGAAAACGGCACAAATTTACAGAAAAGTAAACTTACTAAGGTTACAGAAAAGGAAATAAAGGTTTGTATTTAATTTTTTTTAGAGGTAACTTTATCCTTTTATCCCAGTATTTATTATTTACAGCTTTCAGCTCTCTATTTAATACGATATCGGTGTCAAATGCTAAACCTAGCCCGGGGGACGCCCAGACAGACTGAAGATTTAACTGTCCAACTTTACAGAGCTTTATTGCAAATGGGAGAGGAGTTATGAGGTGTATTGTTGAATTTGTTTCGACGGAGCTATGAATTCTAATAGCGTAAGTTAGGTAAAAAGTGAAGGTTATGTTACACCTTTAAGAGTCCGGCGACCCTAGACTTCTCCATACAAACGTAGTACACGTTTAATTTTGAAACCACATGTCAGATTCCGGTAAAAATTGGTAATTGTAAAGAAATTGCAATTATCTAGGGTTATATTGGGTTTCCTATGGTAAAATTATGAACTGGAAAGAAAATATAACGATTTAGAAGTTTCCCATACTAATGGTCAAAAATGATATAAAACACTATATTCTATTTCAAGTTCATATTTTTACTGTCGGAAACTTAATATAAACCTAGATAATTGCAATATCTTTGAAATTACAAAATTTTGCCCAAATCGGACATGTCGTTTTGAAATAAAACGTAGACTACGTTTGTATGGAAAGTTGTATTTTGGTCTAGGTCCGCCGGACCCTTAAACGAGCAATTCTTGTATATTTATTTATATATTTATAAATTTCTGTGATCTCGGAAACGGCTCCAACGATTTCGCTGAAATATGGTATACTGGGGTTTTCGGGGTAAACAATCGATCTAGATTAGTCTTATTTTTGAGTTTTCATGCGTTTTTCTTTCCACGTAAAATATGGTCCCTAATTTCTTACTGTCGGGTGCTATCCGTCTGGCCCAGCAGTTACGCGGACCGCTAGAAAAAGTGTTATGGGTTCGAATCCTACTCGGTGACTTACTTCCGTTTTTTTTATGTGCATGTTTATATTTTCTTTTAATTTTTATTGTTTTTAGACAAGTTTAAAAAATAGTTAATGTTTGAGATATAACCGAGCAAAGCTCGGTCGTCCAGGTACTAACCTATTATTTTAGCATGTTCTATACAACGTGGAAGGGACATACCCGTAATAAATCAAACCACGGGCTATACTAGGTCACTTTAGTATAATGAAATTAGAATAAAAGTAAAAAAAAAATAATACCAGAAAGCTCTAATTTCGCGAAGGTATGTATATTTTTATTATTTATGCCAAAACAGAGGTAAATAAAATTTTGAAAGAAAAGTTTTTTTAGAATAGCTCTCATACATATAAAAGTGTGAGTAATTTTTTTCTCAACCAACCCATCGTGCAGAATGTCGTTAAATTGGTCTTTAAAAAACACCGTTTTTCAATGTAGGTATCCGTTTCTGAAATATTAATTTTTAAGCAAGTTCATGGTAAATAAACTACTTTTTTTTTAAAATATAAAACTAAAAAATAGAATCAAATAATATAAAAAATGGACCCCAAATCACTGCGTTCGTGGGGTAGGGTGCCCAAGAGGCTGGCCGCATTCCCCCGTTGAATGGCCAGGCTCACCTTTGGCCAAAATGCGCGCCAGCTCTTGGATCTCCTGAGGCGTCGATGAGGCGTGCGGAAATCTCCTTGAACAGGCAGGTGACGGGCTTCCGCACCCCAAGGCCCCAAGGTCTCCACGGCAAAAGGCGTAAATATATACGGCTCTCCCAAGGCCGCATATTTACGCCTCTTATTGGTTTCTGCAGTAAAAAACTAATTGTACTTTATATGCGATTTGTCAACAAAAATATAGTATACCGACGAAGCGATGAAGGCACCACATAAAAATTTGACTGCATAAAAAAAAATCCCGTATTTTAATATGTAATTAATATAATCAACATTGTCAATATCACAATAAAAAATAGCTTCCAAGTTGTAAGAATTTTGATACGATTTGTGCTATCTGAGGAATTCAGAAGGTTCTACCACCGGGGCAGAGCTATAAATCAACAAAAAACCTCGTAAAGTTCAAAGAACTGCGAGGATGGCTCGTATAATAGTGGAGTCGACATGAATGCTCGCGTTCTTGATTATCTAATTTGAGTGCTTTCTTCAGGGTATGGCCGTTAATCTAGAGTTTTTTGGGTTGGGTGCTACTGAGAGCGTTTAAAATTTTTCGGGATTTTTTTTATTCAAACTAAAGTGAGGCAATACTCAATCATTTATACAGGTCTTTGATTATATTATTAGGATTAATTAAGGGCCCTGACGGGCGCTGCAATAAGAAACTGACTTTTAAAAAAAGAAATGGTTAAATTAATGTATTCCTTTGCAAATGCAGAATATTTATAATGTTTATTTTTAAGTAATTTAATATAAGAATCTATTTGGTAGCTTTCCGCTTTTATTAATTTTTGGTATACCTATATATGTCATAGTTGGATTGTATAATCCGTTGTTAGACAAAACCTCTAGCTGTTTGACATTACAGCTGGGTTTTGTAAAACAGCTAACAGCTAGAGTTTTTTTCAAACATCTGCCAACTGCGACATATACATACAATTGTAACACAGACACACACATTATTATTATGAAATTAAACAGGTTTCTCACGTAGAGAGTCAGCTACTGACATGTTTCGACCTCATGCGATGGTCTCGAGACTATATAAATATATACTATCGCAAAAAAATACCCAGACTTTCAATAGTTTTATATGTAAATGATGATTGGCGAAACTAAATAATAGAACTAACATCTGTAGCGTCATCTACTACAAAAACTCAACTTTCAAGCGTAAACAGGCAAATCGATTTTCATTAAACATAGTAAAGAACTACCGCAAGGGAACTTGCTTTAACGTAAAGAACCGCATAGAAATTGGTCCATCTGTTGAGCGCTACAATGCTACAGACCGACAAACAGACAGGCCGAAAGACAGATATTAAAGTACTCGTATTTATAACCTCCCCCTCTCTTTTAACCGGGTTAAAAAACGTCGCTGCAAAAGAGACCACACCCAACACATAAAATAAATCAAACGAGTTTATAGCGCAACTATAGCACCGTTAAAATATGCTGAAACGCTAAGCGATGTTAAAAAAAGGTTTTAGAGGTGAATTTTGAGCAAATAGATGATTAAGTGCGTATATAAAATGCATGTTTCTTTTTGTTTATAACCTCTGTCAAAAAAGAGGGGTTAAGTTTAACGTGTGACGGTAATTTTTTTTAAAAGAAACAACATTTAGAAAGACCAAACTCTTTAATTCAATTTTTAACAGATTATACATGAAATGCCGAAAGTAGTCACAGGTAAGGGTCGTAGGTTCACATCCACGAGATTCGTTGTTCCAGGAGAGATTTCCAAATTTACTCAGCTTTTGAAGACGCCCCGGCCCGGCGTCCAGTCGTGGCCAAAAGAGAACGAGATCCCTCACGCCGTCTTTTTATATGGGCCACGCGGGGTAAAGTGCGGAGGGGAGGGAAGCACTAGTGCGATCCAACGTCACAAACGATAATGTTTTTCTGTCTGTCTTTGGTATTGTAGCGCTCGAACAGATGGACCGATTTCAATGTGGAATGGAAAATGCTCATCAGGCTGAACAACTTTTACTAAGGTGTCATTTTTAGGGTTCCGTAGTAAACAAGGAACCCTTATAGTTTCGCTATGTCTGTCTGTCTGTCTGTCGGTCCGTCCACGGTCCTACAGAGAAACTATAAGTACTAGAAAGCTGTAATTTGGCATGGATATGTAAATTAATTATGGCAAAAAAGTAGTAAAATAAAATATTGAAAAAAAATTTTTTTCGGGGTAGCTGCCATACAAGTAAAGACATTGAGTGGGGTATCGTTGAATAGATCTTTCAAAAATATTGTTAGTTGTGAACACCATTTTTCGATTTAGGGATCCGTTTCTGAAATATTTGGGTTTAAAGTTCAAATTTTTGTTCGAGTCAAGTGTCCCCGCCCCTCTATCTGCTAAACGGTTATAAATGGCCACGTGAAAAAAATCACAATTATAGTATATATAATGTAGTTTGAAGGAAAACTATCAGAGCCAAGTAGGGTATACAAATTAAAAAGTTATAGGCGATCAACTAATAAAATGTACTTGAAAAAAGACATTTTCATACAAATTCAATAGATATTAGTTTTTAGACGTTTTTAGTGGCAAGAACTCAAAGTTGGCATTCGCAACTACGGAACCCTACACTGCGCGTGGCCCGACACACACTTGGCCAATTATTATATTTCTTTTAGTTTAGCTGGACCATTATGCTTCTGCATCAGATTTTTATTTTCCAAAATCAATTATCCCCTATATGTTGCCCAGGCTTAACAGCTATATAACAAAATGTATGTGTATATGTTTTTCTATTTATATTTGACGGCCTCCGTGGCGTAATGGTCAACACGCTAAACTGCCAATCCGGAGGTCCTGGGTTCGATCCCCAGCCAAAACAAGTTGGAAAAAGGCCTTTTTCAAATTGTCCTGGGTCTTGGGTGTTTATTTATATATGTATCCTACTTCCTACTATCCTACTAATCCTACTAATATTGTAAATGCGAAAGTGAGTTTGTATATTTGTTTGTTTGTTACCTCTTCACGCTTGAAATACTGAACCGATTTGGATGAAATTTGGTATGGACATAGTTTGAGACTCAGGGAAGGACATAGGGTAGTCTTTATCTTGAAATTCCCACGGGAAGCTAAGCCCGCTGGTATAAAATTTAGTGTCGTTTAGTTAGTGTCCAATAATACAAGTTTAAACTAACTTTGGGTCTAGCTCAATCAGTGTGATATGTCCGTATATACTTATTTATTACTAGCCGAAGCCCGCGACTTCGTTCGCGTGGACTTTATGTCTCTGGAAAATGCTCATCAGGCTGAGCAACTTTTACAAAGGCGGCATTTTTATATCTCTTATAGTTTAGCTGGACCATTATGGTTCTGCATCAGGCGTTCCAATTTCCAAAATCATTTATACCCTATATGTTGCCCAGGCTAAATAGCTATATAACAAAAAAAGTTTCATTCGAATCCGTCCAGTATTTCCGGAGATTAGCGTGTACAAACAGACAAACAGACAAACAGACAAACAGACAGACATTTTTTTTTAAATTCTTACTCTATTACTACGTCTCCATCGCCCCCAATATTTTTTTTGGAAATATATATATATACTTTTTTTACTGTTTTATTATATGTATAGATATAGATATATTTCGTCACCAAATGTCATTTATTTATCTGAACAATTTTTAATTCACCATGCGTGAAACTGCACCAAGTTTTTATGCGCCTGTTGATCTAACTACCGCATTATGGGCCATTATGAGGAATAACATTTAGCAGTGCCAACCGAGGACGTTAAATCGGCAAAGCGGAATTTTTATGAGCTTTATAATGGATGGGAGGAGATATATTATACGTCGATGTATTTCAGTCACTCCCATATTGGTCTGGGAGAAATAAAAAACTTAGAATGTACCAGCTGCTTCTCTTCACGCGCAAATCGTAATAGCCGAGAGGGAATGGGCAAAAATGCAAATCATGTTAACAGGCGATGCGGCTAGCAACCCGTCACTGACGCTAAAAGTGGCTTTTGGGTCTTGCGGTCCTGGGCTCTGCATAGAGCCGCAAGACCCAAAATGCTCTATCTGCCCCATTAGGGATAAAGACGTGATAGTATGAATGAATGAGTGTATTTCAGTGGCTTTTCATTCTGATCGGATATTTTCTCTTCACTCTAGGACGTATAGGATCAGTTGTAATGATTTGGTTATACGTATTTCACGACCGTAGGTCTGAACAGCACTGAGAAAAATAAATTGCTAAACTAGTTTTGCTACTTGCTATTTGGTTAGTGGATACCAAACTTTTTTCTAATTAGCAAAACCATGTATTTGCAAGTCAGTTCTTCTTCTTATCGTGTGTGTTAGTGACTAACACTAGTGTCAGAGTTTTTAAACCGCCTTAAAGGCCTCTGACATGGTTTTAGGTAACGATCAATGTCAAAGACAGTGACCGGGACCGACGGCTTAACGTGCCCTCCGAAGCACGGATCATCTTTCTTATCAGACAATCAGGTGATCAGCCTATAAATGTCCTAACCAAACTAGGACAACAACAAGAAGTCGTTGCCCTCGCCGGGAATCGAACCCGCGACCTCCGGGTATGAGCCGAATGCTCTAACCACTACACCACGGAGGCAGTTAATTCCTAAATTACTATTCATTGAAACACATTTTACATTTGAAACACATTTTTTTTGACGAAGCATGTTGTGGATTCTTTTTGTACGTTTTTTGACGAAGCTTGTTGCTGATGAATCTTCATTGTAAATCTATTTCTTTTAGTAGTGAAGTTGTATTGTATATTGTGTTTTTATAAATGAATGAATAACCTTTTAATTTTACTTATAGTGGCCCTGAGTTCAGCAATCACTTGACTTTGGTAACGTGTAGCAAACATTTTTGCTACTAGCAACCAGTCTTTTTTTTCTCAGTGAAGGTCGCTGGAAAGCGCTGGATGCAGGCAGCTCTTAATTAGCTATCTTTGGGAGAGGCCTACGTGTCCAACAGTGGACGTTATGTGGCTGAAATGATAATGATGATGATTTGAAGCAAAAAAAGCGGGAAAGCGCTCTCCGGGCTCCGAAGCAGCACAGCTGAGGATGCACCCGGGAACACGCTAAGATGAAGAAGGAAAGAAAATAAATGAAATGAAATAATGGTCATAGCTCATCAAGGGAATAGGCGAAATTTCAAATAATTGTCAATAGCTCATAAAGGGAATAGGCGAAATTTCAAATAAGTCAATAGCTCATCAAGGGTGTAGGCGAAATCTCAAATAATTACCAATAAGCGATGCAGCGGGCAAGTTGTTATAGTAACCTTAAAGGGAATACATTAATTTTCAAGGGGCCAGAGCAGCTTCCATTTGAAAAAAATATTTAAAAGAAAAAGAAGACACATTTAAAAACTTTGTCTTGACCAACCCCTAGGTAACCCTTCAAACTGTTTTATGAACTACTGTTTACAGTTTCATGTGAGAACGTGAAGCTTTTATTCGCTTTTTTTTTATTCTAGCCTATTAGTGTGTCCCACTGCTGGGCAAAGGCCTCCCCTTCTTTCTTCCACAAATCTCTATCGATAGCTGCCTGTTGCCACTGCTTTTTGAAGCTGTTGATGTCATCGCACCATCTTCTCCGTAGTCTTCCCCTACGCCTGCACCCTTCTGGCACCCACAAGGTTGCTTTCCGGGCCTATCTATCCGGATGCATGCGGCAAACATGCCCCGCCCAGTGCCCGCTCACCTATGGTGCACAGACCTGGTCTCTGACAGAGAGTCAAAAGTTCAGACTCAAGGTATGCTAGCGAGCGATGGAACGCAGCATAATAGGAGAACGAAGAGTGGACTGGGTACGTAATAGCGATCTGCGATCTAGAACTGGAGTTGTTGATGTCGGCGTCTAGATGGCTAAACTTTTATTCGCTAAAAACTGAAAAAGGCTACTTTTGGCAAATATGTGAAGAAAAGCTTCACGTTCTCACTTTAAACTAAATGCATGTAGGGCTTGGTCTGGTCAACACAAAATTTTAAATGATACTCCGCTTCCTTCCAAATAATTTATTTTTAAAATTTCAATTCAATAAAAGCATTGGACCCCGAAAAATTCATATTAAAGCACAAAATAAATATTTACATAGGACACAATAATTATATAACTAAAAACTAAATAACCTACCTAAATTATAAAACTATAAACTAAAATAATCTAATTAAAAAAAAAACATTATATTAAATAAAAAATAGACCCCAGATCGCTACGGTCGCAGGACAAGGTACCTAAAAGACTGGCGGCATTGCCTCGTTGTATTGCGCACTACACATTTAGTATTTCTATATGAATTCATTGAGAAAAGTTCATAAGAATGATGGTCTGAATCGCCCCCTTAAATTATTTGTACTTAATTAAAAAGCACCTTATATAGCACTGCTTAATCTTTCAAAGAAACTTGTACTAACTAACAATTACATCAATAAATTGCACAAGATCCATAGCTATCCATTTTTTCTGAACCTGTCTTCTCCATAACCGCTTAAAACAATTTTTATTATCAATTACATCAAGTTCCTGCATAGTCGAGAAAAAATATAGAATGCGTCATACATGCGTAACACTAGTTGATTCCTGCGACTTCGTTTGCGTGGACAAAAAACACATTGGGTTGAAAAAATTTTGCTGACGCGTCATTTTTATATCCTATCCGACTATTCTACTACTGATCCACCTAATTCTGATAACCTACTTCAACCACTGAACCTATTTATATGAAAATTGATATGGATATAGTTTGATACCCAGGGAACGACATACGATAGTTTTTATCCCGAAATTCTTACGGGGAGCGAAGCCCACGGGCACAGCTAGTTTCTTATAGTTTAGATGGACCATTATGGTTCTGCATCAGGTGTTCCATTTTCCAAAATCAATTGTACCCTAAATTAGTTGCCCATTCTTAACAGCTAATAATATAACAAAAAAGTTTTATTCGAATCCGTCCAGTATTTCCGGAGATTAGCGTATATAAACAGATAAAGAGACAAAGACACACTTTTTTCTTAATTCTTATTCTATTACTTTGTCTCTTTTGCCCCAAATGGTGTGGAAATATATTCAATGTACAGACGAATTGTTTTTACTGTTTTATTATATGTATAGATAGGAAATCATTCTTGTATATCTACTCGTATATAAATATATATCTATACAAGAATGATTCCCACGGTTCGCTCTCCTGGTCCATATGAGTCGTTCATGGTCGCCATGCAGTCTGTAGATGGTCGTTTTGACCATAAAGGACACTAATTTATTAACGTGTGGAATGGATTGTACTGTAATTAATGTTAGTTGGAGTGATTGTGATTGAATTGTAATGTTATCTGATGTAAGATCAGACAATATCCTACTATTATTATAAACGCGAAAGTTTATAATAAATAATAAATAAATATATAGGGACAAATTACACTGATTGAGCTAGCCCCAAAGTAAGTTCAAGACTTGTGTTATGGGATACTAACTCAACATACATATATAGATAAACATCCAAGACCCAGGACAATTTGAAAAAGGCCATTTTCCAACTTGCCCTGACCGGGAATCGAACCCGGACCTCTGGGCGGCGGACTAGCATGGTGACCACTACGCCACGGAGGTCATCAAATTTGTTTGTAAGTATAGATGGATGTTTGTTACTCTTACACGCGCAAACGGCTGGACTAATATTGATAAAATTTGGTACGCAGGAAGCTGACACCCTGGATTAACACATAGGCCACTTTAGGCGCGGATAACACCCCGGGGCGCAGCCAGTCACAAATAAGGTGTAGGATGTGATGTAAGATTACATTCTGTCGCACCACCCAAATTATTCTCTACTTGGTCCAATAGACTGGCAAAGAACGCCATATGGCGTTAATTCCGCCATTTGTACACTTTTTTCGTGCAATCAAGTTTAAATAAATAAATAAATACAACAATAGGAGATCTCCTCGCGACTGATAGCTGCCGCAGGTGACAAGGGGGCTGGCTGCTTTTTCGCTTAATGGATTAACATTGCTATTCAGCTAGGGAACGTAGCCGACGTTCTTGCAACCATGCCGCAAGGCAAGATGACATTTTTTTTAAATATAGCATAGTTTAGTATAGGTTTATTTTATAGTTTAGTGAACTATGGGCCAAAAGACTGACTTTGTGGACCCCAACTAATGGACGTTGGCGTCCTGGAAAACCTAGGCGCAGAGGCGTGACGACCTAGACGCCTACTCGAAGGACTGGCACACGAAAGGACAGAACAGGGATAAATGGAGAGCCGAGAGGGAGGCCTTTGCCCAACAGTAGATTAGTTGAGTGAAAAGTAGTAAATATTCAGCGATAAATAAAAAAAGTGTGGCACTCGGGGACTGCCGCGGTAAAGCTATTGCAAACAAGGAAGGACGGCAACGTCGCAAACGGACGACAGAGACGAAGCGGCAACCTACATGGTAGGCGGAGTGGGGAGCGTGAGGTTTTTTCGTTACGGAATTTCTGGATTCGGTCCCCACGCTCAAGGCCCGCGATAGAAGCTATGCAATAGCTTAAAAGCTTAGAGAAGTATAATGCTGACCCACGCGTCAACTCGTGAACGGATGCCGACAGTAAGGACTGGTTAGCTCAGTTTGTTTTTACTTTTTTTTAGGACAAATCACACAGATTGAGCCAGCCCAAAAGTAAGTCTGAGAATTGTGTTATGGGATACTAACTCAACGATACTATATTTTATAACAACTAGAGAAACATCTAAGACCCAGGCCAATCAGAAAAAGATTTTTTAAGCTATTGCATAGCTTCTATCGCGGGCCTTGAGCGCGGGGACCGAATCCAGAAATTCCGTAACGAAAAAACCTCACGCTCCCCACTCCGCCAACCATGTAGGTTGCCGCTTCGTCTTCGTCGTCCGTTTGCGACGTTGCCGTCCTTCCTTGTAAAAATTCACCTCAGTTGAGAATCGAACTCGAGATGGGATATATTACAAATATTGCGTTGTTTTCGTGAATAGAATTTGTTGTAAACATTAATGCACGTTTCATTCGTAAAAAATAAAACATTAACGCCATCTATTATGATGAGTGAGATATAAATAATAAATATATAGGGACAAATTACACTGATTGAGCTAGCCGTAGCCGCAGGTAAGTTCGAGACTTGTGTTATAGGATACTAACTCAACGATACTATATTTTATAACAAATACATATATAGATAAACATCCAAAACCCAGGAAAAATTAAAAAGGGCCATTTTCCAACTTGCCCTGGCTGGGGATCGAACCCAGGACCTCCGGGTTGGCGGTCTAGCGTGTTGACCATTACGCCATGGAGGTCGTATATAGATGACTAAGACGGTGAGGCTCCTAGCGGACCGAATCGAACCACCTTAATGCAATAGCTTTACCGCGGCAGTCCCCGAGTGCCACACGTCTTTTTTTAATCTTGAAATGACCGAAATCAAAATCGGGATCTCCGCAGTAGCGGACAGGCATATTAACCATTACGCGACGGAGATCTTCACTACGATTATAACTAAATACCAATCGGTCAGGGGATGGGAAGAGCTTGCAGCAGACAGAGATGAGTGGAGGAACAAGGGGGAGGCCTTTGCCCAGCAGTGGGACATAACAACAATAGGCTAGAAAAAAAACAATCGGTGATCTTAGATGTCTTTAGGCAATTTGAAAAATCTGACACCAGAGCTACTAACACACTCATAGTGGTATAAGGTTATCTAGAATTCAATAAGTTACTAGTAAACAAAGAAAATCTTGAACTAGGCATATGACTTATCAGCTCAAAACTAGAGCAAAAGAAGTAAATTTCCAGTTTACAAGTGTACTGGGGACCTATTTTTGTATGTGGGAGTCAATCTAATAATTCTGAAGAAATATTACTCCTATTATGACGTCATGCGACTATTTTGCTTTTAAGACCAATCGAATCTCTCGTTACAACGAATGATTTACAAGAACGTTTTTAAAATGTCGCATTTTTAAATCGATCTGATCTTATCTAATATGTTGCTTATCATTAAAAAATCTATTTTTTTTACGTAGCTATTCATGTTGATTTCTAAAAACATTACCAAATTTCAAGGTTTTTTGCTGTTGCGACGAAAATACGGTTTATGGATTTGATGACTTGAAACGCGAGCTGAAAAACTTCACCTTTTGTTTTGCTGACTCCCATGTTCAAAAATAGACGTCCAGATGGCATAGGTTATCAGATATTAAAATGACAGATGGCATTACACAAAACATGCAATTATACAATAGTTTACGACACAATTAGATGGCATATTACATCTATTGACCTGCAGCTGTGTGTTTGTTTGTTACCGACAGAGGGTGTATATATTTTTTTATTAAATTATATTTTCACGTAGCTTAATGCGTATTCCGCCGACAAGAGGGACAAAAGTCTGTCTATTAATAAAAAAATTACAAGTGTCAACTGCTCAATGTTTTTTTTATGACAGTAATTCAATTATAAGTGATAATATTTATACCAGAGAGAGTCTTTTTATAATTTAAATTGAAAAAGATGTACATTTAATATTTAAAAAAAAAAAGATGTTAAATTCGTGGAGTACCGACAAAGGTTACGTTTTATGATATTTTTTTATGACGGCTTAATATTTAAATAAAGGTAATATTAGACACACCTGCTTATTATAGGTATGTTCTATGCATAAATATCGAAATTGAGACGTGTGATGACGGCATAGAGTGGTATCCCAGAAATGGTAAGCGCAGTTTGGGACGTCCCGTGGCTAGGTGGGTCGACGATATCAGGCAAGTCGCTGGTAAGAACTGGATAGCAGCGGCTGCGGACAGAACGGGATGGCGCAGACAAAGGGGGGCTTATGCTCAGCAGTGGGTTTTTGAATGCTGATGATGATGATGATGGTGATAAAAGAGTAGAATACAATTTGACTCCAACCCTTCCTTCTCTCACGGGTGGCGTAAGAGGCGACGTAAGGAGATATATAACATGGCAGCAGCTTCCTCGGTGCATTGCCTTTATACCATCTAATACGTTGACCAACCCGCCTACCCAGCGAGTAAATTATGGGAAACACCTCCTTTTTTAGAGAGGCCTGTAGTCCAGCATTGGTCTGATGTTTGCTAATAAATGGTACACATTACTATGGCCCAGGCCTTGTCTTCGAAGAGAAGCCGCGCATACAAATTTTGGTTGTAAAAATCTAACTTTTGGTTTCGCTCGCCGTCATATTGTTTTTTTAATATGTTATTTATGTCTCTTTGTAAGTCAATGTTTATTCTTTTAAGAAATAAAGAATCTTTAAACATAAAGGAAACAAGTTTATTTGCCAGGCAAATTAAATTTTAGCTCGACTTTAAATAGTTTTTGGCGACCTCTACGCCACTACGAGGAACTAAAAAACCACAATCAACAATGAACCATGGTGTTTGTCGATTTAGAGAAGGCATATGATAGGGTTCCGCGGAAAGTTTTGTGGTGGGCTTTGAGGAAGAAAAGAGTACCAGAAAAATACCTGCAGCTCATACAGACCATGTACAGTAAAACCAGTACATCCGTCCGGTCCGAAGCTGGCGTTACCGGCGAGTTTGGTGTTGCGGTAGGCTTGCACCAGGGATCGGCTTTAAGCCCTTATCTGTTTCTCCTTGTAATGGACGCATTGACGTCAGACATTCAAGAGGAAACACCCTGGTGCATGTTATTCGCGGACGACATAGTTCTCGTCGGTGAAAAGGGACTTAAGGTTCAGAGCAGACTGGTAAAGTGGCAACAGAAACTGGAGAACTTTGGATTTAAAATAAGTAGGTCAAAAACTGAACAGCTCTGTTTTGATTTTGGTGGTGCTTCCAGCTTCACTTCAGTTTCGTTGGTTGGTGTGACTCTACCAGTCTGCTCCGATTTTCGATACCTCGGTTCTCTCTTGCAAAACGACGGCAATATAGACCGTGACGTAAAAAATCGCATAAACGCAGCTTGGGCGAAATGGCGGCAAGTGTCAGGGGTAATTTGTGATGCGAGAATGCCACTTATAAAAGCGTAGTCAGACCAGTCGTTCTATACGGTTCAGAATGTTGGGCTACTAAAGTGACAGAGGAAAGACGACTTCATGCAGCGGAGATGAGAATGTTAAGATGGATGAGTGGAGTGACAAGAAAAGATAGAATTAAAAACGAATACGTAGGAGGAAGTACGAAGGTGGCTCCAATAACGGAAAAGCTAAGAAGCAATAGACTAGGATGGTATGGACACGTAATGAGAAGAGAGGAGAGCCACGTTACGAAAAAGATGTTAAATTTAAAGATTAATGGATATAGAAACAGAGGACGGCCTAAGAAACGGTGGATTGAATGCGTTAAGGACGATATGGACAAAAAGAATGTAACAAGTGCCTTGACAAAGGATAGAGGAAAATGGAAAAAACTCACATGCTGTCCCGACCCCACGTAAAGTGGGACAAGGTGAGAAGAAAGAAAGAACAATGAACCATCCTTCACAAGAATCTACAAGATGGCGCCAACAGTATCTACATCGCGATCTCAGAGTTCTGGTTGCAACTGACTGCATACAACTTTTATACAACCTCCGACGATACACCGTCGGAGCCGCGGTTACCCAGGCGCAACATATGCCTGGCGGGAAGATCTTTTCTTTGTGCCGGTCGAGCATATCACCTCGCTCCCGCTACAGTTTCATAACTAGACGCCATATAGTGATGGACGGAGGAATTAAATAGAAGAATTAATATACGTAACGCCATCTTTTATTTGACAGGTAAACTACAATGACCCCAAATTTCAAGCGATAACTTAATAAGTTTTAAACGGCCAAATCGATTTTCATCAAACTAAGCTTAGAACCACCGCTAGAGAACTTGGTTTTGAAAAAAAATCGCTTCGAAATTGGACACACAGACATATAGACAGACAGACAGACAATACAAATATTAGCGTCAAATTTCTATTTTTTTTTTGTCTGGGTTTAAAATTAACGCTAAACCCAACCATATTAGAGGGAATCTAGTGATCCAAAGCTATCTATTAGTCGCGGGGAGTCTTTAAAAATCCCCGCTAAAATACGCTACCGGCCCATGGTCCAAATTTTTCGACACCAAACGGTACAAATAAATAATATGGTTGTATGTTAATTTTGTTTTTAAAATATACCTACCTCGCAGCTGCTGTGGTCACGCTCAAAAGCTATATTCAGAAATTAAAACCCATCATTTATGTCTTATCTCATTTATGCCAAATTATGTATTAATTAAACCATTCGGCACTTTTAATCCAATAAAACATACAAAGCCGGCCTATTAACAATATTATTTTATTACGCAACTCATTTCCATACCAATTACTATAAATACGAATTTTCACCAACTCTGTTTATAATAGCTGTAATAAATGGTGTGGATGTACGGTACACCATAGATATAAAGTTTATCATCAACATCATGTCTTTTTTAGTTACATTGTAAGACCACGACCCTCTCCAACCCATCTGGCCAGCTGGAGAATGTAGGCCAAATCCATTGGCTGCTATGGCCCAGTATATCTCTGATAGTATAGCTATAAAGTTAAAATAACCGGCGAGCGAATTGGATTCGAGCACTAAGGGTTCCGTACCATTATCTATAAAAAATCGCGTTTGTTGTATGGGAGCCCCCTTAAATATATATTTTATTTTGTTTTTAGTATTTGTTGTTATAGCGGCAACAGAAATACATAACTTGTGAAAATTTCAACTGTCTAGCTATACATATATCGCGGTTCTTGAGAATCAGCCTGGTGACAGACAGACAGACAGACGGACAAACAGCGAAGTCTTATTAATAGGGTCTCATTTTTAGGGTTCCGTAGCCAAATGGCAAAAACGGAACCCTTATAGATTCGTCATGTCTGTCTGTCTGTCTGTCCGTCCGTATGTCACAGCCACTTTTTTCCGAATCTATAAGACCTATACTGTTGAAACTTGGTAAGTAGATGTATTATGTGAACCGCATTAAGGTTTTGACACAAAAATAGAAAAAAAACAGCAAATTTTGGGGGTTCCCCATACTTAGAACTGAGACTCAAAAATTTATTTTTCATCGAACCCATACGTGTAGGGTATCTATGGATAGGTCTTCAAAAATGATATTGAGGTTTCTAATAGCATTTTTTTCTAAACCGAATACTTTGCGCGAGAGACACTTCCAAAGTGGAAAAAAGTGTGTCCCCCCCCCCCGTAACTTCTAAAATAAGAGAATGATAAAACTAAATAAAATATATGTTGTTCGTTACCATGAAAACTACCAGCGAAAATTGGTTTGAACGATATCTAGTAAGTAGTTTTTTTTTAATACGTCATAAATCATAAACGGCAATGTACCTTTCATTCAATCAACTTAAATATAAAAATTTAAAAAAACATACTAAAAGACGTTTATATTATGTTATTTGCTACTACGGAACCCTTCATGGGCGAGTCCGACTCGCACTTGGCCGCTTATTACCCTTTAGGTACGGAACCCTAGAAAAAAATCAAAAAATGTCAACTAAATCATTTCGATCACAATAAAAAAAATCCGACATTCACATACAAGTTGTCTGGGCGGCTGCAATCTTTCGTAGGATTTTGTTTTTGTTTTTGACTCTTGTTTTATCATTATCATACTATAGTGATCTAGTATATTATAAAACTAGAAGTATAGCCAGTGGTTTGATTTATTGATTTTGTCCGTTCCACGTTGTATGCTTTTTAATTCTGTTTTTGTCATAAAATCACACCCTGTGTTCCCACTAACTGCGTTACGTGTTTACGTACAAAATCGCGTAGTTATAATTAATTAGTTTAAATACTAATTAAATTTGAACCGTGATAAACGTGCGTGCGCGGCTGACCAGGATGGCTTTATCCGAGATACAGCACAATAATAATTATGATATTTTGACATACATTAAAAAAAGGTAGTTCATGTTTTTTAATGTATGTCCTTCATTTTTAGGGTTCCGTAGTAAACAAGTAACCCTTATAGTTTCGCCATGTCTGTCTGTCTGTCTGTCTGTCCACGGTCCTATAGAGAAACTATAAGTACTAGAAAGCTGTAATTTGGCATGGATATGTATATTAATTATGGCAAAAAAGTCGTAAAATAAAATATGGAAAAAAAAATTTTTTCAGGGTAGCTGTCATACAAGTAAAGACGTAGTCAATATTTTTTTTCTTGACAAACACATTGAATGAGGTTTTGTTGAATAGGTCTTTTAAAAATATTGTTAGTTTGTGAACACCATTTTTCGATTTAGGGATCCGTTTCTGAAATATTTGGGTTTAAAGTTTAAATTTTTGTTCGAGTCAAGTGTCCCCCCCTCTATCTGCTAAACGGTTATATATGGCCACGTGAAAAAAATCACAATTATAGTATATATAATGTAATTTGAAGGAAAATTATCAGAGCCAAGTAGGGTATAGAAGTTTAAAAGTTATAGGCGATCAACTTATAAAATGTACTTGAAAAAAGAAATTTTCATACAAATTCAATAGATATTAGTTTTAAGACGTTTTTAGTGGCAAGAACTCAAAGTTGGCATTCGCAACTACGGAACCCTACACTGCGCGTGGCCCGACACGCACTTGGCCAATTATTTTGTTTTTAATGTATACTCTATAAAATAATACGTTAATCGTACGATAGTGACCTCCTATTTATATAGCGAACGACATTAGACTTTATTATCATAGGTTAGTGCTCAATGTTGCTTGACACTGAATCGTGGAGATGCAGTAACGTCCGTCTTGTGTAACGCTTTTGAAGTACCCTCCCGACGAATTTAGAAAAAAAAAACGATGTTGTAGTTTGGTGTCGAAGTCGGATTTTAGTTTGTAAAATTATTTGGTTAATTTTATTAAATTTCTCTTATGATTTCACTAAGTATATACAGTATTTTTTTAAAAACCTGTCCAAGCCGTTAAGGTAATGTTGGGTAGCTTGTGTAAGTACTATTTATCGGTTTCTCCCATCCCTGAAAACGCAAAAAAAAAAACTTCAGCTCCATACATTTTATGGTAGATATTTAATTTTGTAGCCGGTAGATATTTAAATTTGTAGTGGATCCGCAGATATTTTTGCAATTTCAGGGTTGCGAGAAACTGATATATAGAACCTACACAAGCTACTCAACATTACCAGAACGGATCGGACAGGGTTTTTTTAACATGCTGCATGTGACTAAGAAGTTAGCAAATTGTATGTTTGCTTAGTTAACCGTTCCTTTACCACCAATACCAGACACAATAGTAAGACAATGAACGTGGACATTTATTAATGTCGTGCGGGTCTTGACCGGCTAATGAATACATTATCTTAACGGATCGGGTTCGATTCCCAGCGGGGTAACGACTTTGTGTTGTTGTCCTAGTTTGGTTAGGACATTGCAGGCTGATCACCTGATTGTCTGATAAGTAAGATGATCCGTGCTTCGGGGGGCACGTTAAACCGTCGGTCCCGGTCACTGTCTTTGACATTGGTCGTTACCTAAAACCATGTCAGAGGCCTTTAAGGCGGTTTAAAAACTCTGACACTAGTGTTAGTCACCAACACACAAGATAAGAAGAAGAAGAACGGATGGACATGGTTTTTTTAACATACTATATTGCATATTGCATACAGCCGTCCATGTTATCTGTCAGCGCTGGGGGCTCCAACGATAATAAATAATAAAATGCGACGCAGTTCTCCACGATAACATATACTTAACCTACTTTGTATTTGTATAATACCTAACATTTAACTAAATACAGGGACTGAAACTTATTTAATTTCTTGCATACTTTTAATAAAAAAGGGCTTTCGCCGTGGCGGCCGCTATCCGTTTGGCTCAGCGGTTAAGGATGCGGGCCACTAGAAAGAGTGTTACGGGTTCGAATCCCACTCGGTGACTTACTTTTGTTTTTGAAGTGAAAACTTCTTTAGCGGCGTTGTGCACTTTTTTTGGAATGGGTAAAAAATATTAAACTCGCGTCAGGACACGTGGCCTGATCGAAAATTCGTAAGACGGCGCAGGGCGCTTGCGCGAATGTTCGTGTGTGTTTATGTTACAGCGTGCTACGCGCATCCATGGATGGTGACAGCAGCTGATGGCTCGACCGTCTGTGTAGTGGCCATACTGCTGTGTATTTGAAAATGATTTTGTTGAAAATGAATTTGGTCATGCTTGTGACATTTGGTGACAGACTGTGGTTCAGAAAAGATTTGAAATATTTTATACTGATAATTAAAGCAATTCGTGCAAAATTATTCCCTAACCATTCCAAAATATCAAAAATGCACAACGTTAATATTCAAGTTTTCACTTCTGCCGGCACTCCCAGAGTGCAACCCGTCGTTTTTTTTTTATGTTCAAGTTTATATATTATTTTTTATTTTGTATTGTTTTTAAACAAGTTTAAAAATATGTAGTTAATGTTTGAGATGTAACCGAGCAAAGCTCGATTGCCCAGGTACTATTAATTTAATTGCGAGTTGACGTCCTTGGAGAAATTGCTGCAGTGCAGTTTGTTATCGCTTCTTCTGCACTAGCGCTTAGAAAGCGGTAGTAAACTTAGATGTAAGTAACCATTTGACGTCAACAATTGTGCAACACAACAAGGTGACGATTATTAAGAGATATAATAAATATGTTATGATAGTAAGGATACATTTGAATTTGAATTCAAAGTGAACAACTTTTACTATGGGACCACCACAAAAAAAAAGTCTCCAATTGTATTCAAAATTTAATTCTTATCTGACTTGCGAAAGCTGTAGATTTTTATTTGAATAAGCTTATTTTTAAGTACCTAGCGTTATAAAAGACTAAATTAATTAATTTCAAATTATTCTCTATTTGATAAATTTTCAAGTTTTCTATTGCTAAAAAGAACTAAGTCCAGACAGGTCTTTATAAATATATTATTGCGTATTACAGTCTGGCTTTGATGTATTTTCTTCAAAGATCAAAGTAAATCAGAAAGTACCTACTTATATTTCAAAAACTATAAGATTATGATCGGTATGGGAAATGATAACATTATAATTTAGACACACTATGATTTGACACACATTTTGAGGTACCTACTCCAAAAATATATTGTCAAAGAAAAAAAAATGCATTCAAGAACAAAATTTAAAATAAAATTTAATTCAGATATATAACATGTCTTTATCCCTGACGGGATAGACAGAACCCCGGGCCGTAAGACCCAAAGGGCACGCTTAGCGTAGGGGTGGGCGTAAAAATAAACATTAGGAAAGAAAGTTATGCGTGTGAACTTGTTATGTAGTTGGCAGGCAAAGTAGTTTTTTGGAGAGTATAGTCATTTTGTACTAATCAGGCAACTGAAAAACCCATCTGCCATCACTCTAGCAAGAAATCTTACTTCCTTTGATTGAATCTAGTCAAAGATAATATAATTACTAACGTAACAGATACCCAATGCCTTATAGACTATTAGATGCAAAAGTAGGCAATACTGACGTTACGGGTTGGCACATAGAGATGGCAGCACACACGACTAGCAAAAAAGTGTTGAATATACTTGAAAAATATCTATTGCATCTCATATAAGTCATATTTAACGAGTACCTACTACTTTATTTAAATACTAGGAGTGAAAGATTTTATTGTTTTAATTATTACCATAAAGCGTGATCTAGTGACAAGAAAGAGAAATAGTTATGTTTCATATAAACATAACTATTTCTCTTATAGTATTAGTATAATTAACTATCTAGAATTAGTATAAAGACAGGCACAAATAGAATGTCTGCAAAAACTTAACGCCCAGAATGAACAAACATCGAACTAAATCTAGTGATCACCAAAGTCCTGTTATTAATGTCTACTAAAACTAAGTTATCAGTGACGTCGTAATTTAGTGTAATCCAAAAACAAGGGCCGGACCACAGAATAAGTTTTAGTTCTTACGTACAGAAGTCTTACTCAGCAAAGGAATTCAAAGAAATATCTACGCAATGTCGTTAGCGATATGGTTTAATTTAGCTCGAGCCAGAACTCGACGCCTCTTCGTTTAAATACCTAGAAGTGCTTTGCAACCCAATTTCATAATTTTTACTCTAGACTACGACGTCTTTATTATAAACGGTGTACACTGAAATTAAAGTTGTAATACTCTTAGCGTGAAGACAGAGAAAGAAAATCAAACCTGGTTGTTAAATTAAAGGATACATTTCAATGGTACTTGTGAGACTAAACGCCCTTGATCGGCTTTTACGATCTGCGCTGGAAGAAAAGTCATTTAACATTTTAGGTTTATATTTTTACCCCAGACCAGCCTGTGTCACTCCCCTTTTAGGTATCGAAAATATACCTGCATTATTACTATGCGCGCGGCGACCACTCCGGTATAATAAAACAAGGTATTCTCTTCCCGTGACAGCTGATGATGTAGGTGGAACTTGACTACGTCATCAGTTTGTTGTGTTGCCACTATGTGAAATTGAATTACCCGAGCGTAATGCATTTTTGAACTTTATATACCAATTTCGAATTTATAATCCATTATATCAATTTATAAAATATTGAATTGATGAATCACGCAAGATACTAAATAGCTAAGTTACTTAATATTTTATTTAATATTCATGAACTAATTGAGAAAGTCCTTAAATTTAGTGAAAAACAATCAGTGGCAACACTTATCGTGACGTAGTCAAGTTCCATCTCGGGAAGAGAAGACCTTGTTTTATTATACCATGGTAATAACCAAACTCCCGTTAATAATGTCTACTAAAACTAAGTTATCAATAACATCGTAATTTAGTGTAATCCAAAAACAAGGGCCGGACCAAAGCGGGGTAACCCACAAATCATAAATTTCGCGTAACCCGTCGTTACAAGCCACAAAGATCCTTATCGCTAGCTTCACAGCCCTGTATCATAATTTCTTTAACATTAGGCGTAAAATGTGCTAAGTACAAAATTCATTTTTTACTATCGCGATAAATTTGAGCGGTTAGACTGTAAATTTTAACACGTGAGGTAATTGTATTAAGTAGTTTAGTGTGGTCGAGGTAATTCAATATGGTGATGGCGAGTACAGTGAAATTATAGCTTTTTGAAATATCCGAATACAGTTTCGAATCGGTTAAAATGTTTCAATAACAGTTCTGGAAATAATATAAATACTTGAGTAAGTTTGGGTTTTATTTTTGTCGCTTTTTATGTTTATGCTACCAGATACAATACAATACATATAGTATGTATTTGAATTTAATAACCTCGCAGCTTAACTTTTATTTAAACAAGAATAAACTTTACAGCTTTATTAGGATCATCTAATTTCTTAATCTTACTAATAGTTTTTAGTAGAATTAATTAAGTTAAATTATAATAAATAATCATAAATGATAAAATAATAATAAATAATCTTATTAATACTAAAACTCATCTGAGCTTACGTCTCTCAATTTTATTCCTTCTTTATAAATTTAAAAATAAATGGTTTATTTATAAAAAATATTAAAGCTCCGATAAAATTATCTGTTATTAAAATTGTACATACAATAGCCAATAAAACAAGGATCGCTAAAGTAAAAAAAAAAATACTTACACAAGTTTCTCTCCCAATATGAACCTTCAAGTACAGTTTTATACCGTAAATCGTGCAGTATGAGAACGTAGTCTGTAATTAAGAAACGTGGCTTAGAACTTATTAACGTTTAGCTCGCAAGTGAAACTTAGCGGTTTTCTTAGTGAAATATTGGTTTGTGATATGTGGAGAGTGCTTACTGGTTTATGAATATTAACTTTGAACCTTAAACATAAAATGCTTAAACAGTGTACTTTGAATATAAATTATTTAGCTGTTCCATTGCTACATTTTATTTGAGAATTATTATTGGCAACTTTTTTGTTATATTTTCAGTTAATATTTAGCCGCAAGAATTCAAGATTTCCTTACGTTTTCTAAAAGACAAAAGATGCTCCCAACTACATCATTAATTTTAATCGTAATTTGATACTTATATCAAAAGTCAAGTTTATAGATGCAGCTAGCAATCTACCACTTTTTTGATTCCTTTTTCATCTCAATCATGCTTAAAGTGAGCTTTGAGTATTATGGCTCTGGGCTCTATCTTCTTCATCATCATCATCATCATCATCATCATCATCATATCAGCCACAGGAAGTCCACTGCTGGACATAGGCCTCCCCCAATTTCCAAAAAGACCGATCGGAAGCGGCCTGCATCCGATTATCTGCTTAAAGCTGCAAAACCCAAAATGCTTTGTCTGCCCCATTAGGGATAAAAGCGTGATATTAAATGTGATCTAAGAATTATTAAAATTGTACTTACGTCACTTTGCCAATCTGCCGTGATGATATCACACATGTGAATGCTTGTCCTTAAAAAAAACTTGTCCTTTGATGCGAAATTAATTACAGTTTTTACGTACCGCCATGATTACAGATTTTTTAAGAACTGTTATAAATCACGTCTTTATATAAACGGTGTACACTGAACCTAAGTAGTAAGACTCTAAGCGTAAAGACAGAAAAAGAAAATCAAAACGTTTGGTAATTAAACTATAGGACAAATTGCAATGGTAATTGTGAGACTGAACGCCCTTGTTCGGCTTTTACGATCTGCGTTAAAAGAAAAGTCCTGATGAAATTAACGTTTTATTTCCCCCCCTGGCTATGAAAGAAACTATGCCTTTATGTGCTTTTATAATATAAATTTTTTCTGGCTATAATAATTTTTCAAAACTAAAAACCGACTTTAACACCAAACTACCTGAAAAGCATTTTGAACAAAAAGACATAATGAACTTTAAAACGTTCTGAGCGGAGGTGATTTACGTCATCGTAGCTGATCGTGACGTCACGCGAAAATGAAATGCGATGTATCTTTGTCATTTTTCGCTAATCAAAGAAAAAAATACATACACGATACTTTTTAATAACATACCTACCTGTCTATTGATAATCTCCTCCTTTATTAAAGTCAGTTAAAAACTCTTTGTACTACATAATAGTAACATGAAAGAGCCTTAATTCCGAAAAACTTCCCTTAATTTTACTTCTGCCAATCAAGAATATTTCAATAGCTTTTTAATGAACAACTGCCTGTGACAAAATAACAGACACAAATTCCGGCGAAAAATGTTCGGAACTCTCCGAAATAGTTCCGATTTCATTCCGCAGTGTTCGGATTGGTTGGATGTTTATATCCCGCATTTTAACAGAAAAATATTCGTTAATAAACACTTTTTTCTGATATTATTTTAGGGTTTTCGTCCAATAGAACTTGGCAGCTTTTTCGCCCTACAAATTAGCTTAGCTAGGAAGCGGGGGAATGCTGCCAGTATTTAGTGCACGTTGCCTCGATGTGGCACTTTTGATGAAATTTTAGAAATAGTTGTAAGTTTTAAATATAGTTTAGTTTTAGTTTATTTATGTTTTTTTGTTGTTATTATTTACAATGTTCAAAAAAACTTATTAAATTTGAGAAAAATATAGGTACTTAACAACAGATTGGAATTTATTGTTTATTTATTTATGTAAAAAAAATTGATAAGGACAAATTATACTGATAGTGTTAGCCCCGCCCCAAAAGTAAGTTTTAAATAGTGAAACGAAAAATCTTAGCTTGATTTACAATCGACGTGATTCATCCACAAAAAAAATGTTAAAAACGTAGAAGAATAAAGATTATTAAACTGGCAGTGGGAGGGGAAGGTATTTTAGTCTCCACTGCTAGAGCACGACCCCCTCTGTCCTACCATGGTAGTACAGAGGCAGGCTCTGCAGAGCCATACTTGGCCAGAGCAGCTACCTAGATGATTTTTAGAAAGTTCGATAAAGGCATAACTTTTCGACCTTTTTGAAAATCTTTGAAAGAGGCCTAAGTCCAGCAGTGGACGTTATGCGGCTGAAACGATACAAGTAATTGAAGCCAGTGGAATAGTAGCTTTAACTCTCAAACGCAGCTGCAAACCATTCGCTAACGCATTTAATTTTGCACATAGATAAAAAAAGCATTTTATTTTACGTTCGCAAACGCTAAAATAAAAAAATATATGCACATGTATTTAGGTTTTCGTTTTTTATTTACTTTAGAAATATGCTTTTGATTGGATTTCAAAAATGCTGATATTTTTTTCCAATTCATTGAATGTCAGTCTGTATTTTGTTATTTGTGCGTATGGTAATGGTAAAATAATAGTTTTTGATACTGGCTTTCGTATGGTAAATTATTTAGAGTAAATATAAGATGAAACATGGATAAATTATTAAGTCTGTATCCCTTATGGAGTAGACAGAGCCAGCAAGCTGGACGAAACGTTAGCGAAAGTAAAAAAAATTATCACACGCGCACAAAGAGTTTCGTACCATCATCCATAAAAAATCACGATTGTTATATGGGATCCCCACTTAAATATTTATTTTATTCTGATTTTTAATTTGTTGTGTTGTTATAAAGTCAACAGAAATACCTACATCATCTGTGAAAATTTCACCTGTCTTAGCTATCACGGTTCATAAGATATAGCTTGGTGACAGACAGACAGCGGAGTCTTACGAATAGTAATAGGGTCCCCCGTTATCACCCTTTGGGTAAGAAGGCCTAAAAAGATATGTTTCGCATTTATTCCCATATGCGTTAATTAAGATAAAACGAAACAGTTTCAAAATAGTGACAGCAATTTCACCAATAAGTATTAAAAAGTACTAAACCCTAATTAGTAAATTTCGTACGTTTTGAGGCGTATTAGGGACATAATAGGTGTAAGGTTAGTGCGCAAGTTTCCGAGGTGAATGCAGTTCCCGTAATGTATTAAGTTTGAGCGTGCTGATACGTAGTAGGGATGGAAAATGCATTTGGAGACAGTATCGATAAAAATAATATTAGTAATAAATACCTAAGTTTTTTTTTGTCGTGTGGTTTCCGGCAGAATAGAATATGGATGGATGTCATAAAAAGTGACTTAGGAAATGCAAGCTAAACAAAGCTTAACATCAATGAGACCTCTCCAACCCGTCTGACCAGCGAGGAGAGTGTAGGCCAAGTCCGCTTGCTGCTCTGGCCAAGTATAGCTCTGGTAGTACAGAGAGGGTCGTGCTCCTGCAGTGGAGACAAAAAACCTGATGATGATGATGAATTTTTTTTTAATAACCCGTTTTTGTCCCATTGTTGGGCAAAGGTCTCTCCCACCTTCTTCCAATTATCTCTGTCCTGTGTTAGGCTCGATAATCCTTTCCAAAATACGTCGAGATCGTCTTGCCAGTGCTTTCTTAGCCTACCCGGGCAAAGATAATCATCTTTAGGCAACCAATCTGATGTGATTCTGGCTCATTTCCCTTAAAAGTATCAAAAGGAAAAAGATACTTATATTTTTATGTAATCTTTATTGAACATACTATTTTGTGAGGCACAATTAGCGGACTTAATGCTAAAAGCATTACCTTACAGCCTTTGGCTTATTAGAGAAATTTAGGTGGGTGTAAAACAATGCGATAGGGAAAAGGGAAAGTGGTTTGGTATAATTCAGATAAATATTAATAATTAATTCAAAACATAAACGGCCGTGTGGTTCCGGCAGAGTAGAATAGGACCACTCCAAGTGGAAGTGGATATCATAGAAGGCAACTTAGGAAATAGTTTAGTTGGTTTTGTAGTCTCTTGTTACAAGATAAATATATAAGATCTTTGTCTAGCGACGTAAAAAAAACTTCGATATAATAAACAATACGTATCGTCCCATCACTAGTAGTTAATAGTAACTCGTGGACGTCTCTGCTCTCTTAAGACAATTTCCGGAGATGCGCCATGGCATCAGTTTAAAGTCGGAACCCGATTCCGAAACTCGTTCTCGAAGTATTCTCCTCATTTAGGAGCGATTTTGTTTACATATTTAAAGTGGACAAGTTTTTTTGTCTGGCAAATAAAAAAAACAAACGTAATTTCAAACATTCACCCCTCATAATTTATAAACCGCTGCATAAATAACGATAACTTAAAGTTAAAGTCAATATATATATATATAATAAAAAGTATTCAATGTAGGATAAATTTATCTCCTATTGTTAGTAGCTAAAAAAACTTTATAGCGTATTTTAGTATGTTAACATTAAATCTACTTTTAGTGACAAGTAGCAGAACGATTCGCAGAGCTTATACTTACACGATATTATTTGATTAATTATTATTTTGTATCTCCTTTGAGAATCACGGGTCTTTTCACCCCGGTCCTTTGAGAGGCTTGCGTGGGGATACAGATCCAACACGTAGAGGCCCTTTGGAGAAATTGTTGTCATGTGGCGCTCCCGCCTCATGACAACAACTGCCGCCGCGTATTTATTAACAACCCTTGTAACTTTTAAAGGGCCAAACCGAATTTCATCGAACATAGCTAAAAACCACCGCAAGCAAACTTGCTTTTACCTAAAAAAAAAATACATCGAAATTGATCCTTCCGTTCAGGCGCTAATGATACCACAGACTAGATAAGCGTAAAACTTGTAACACCCTTCTTTTTTGTAGTTTTTGTAGGGGTTAAAACTACAGGCCCGTTTGCGCTGAGCCTAAGCACTTAGTAAGTATCTCATATGATATTTTTACAAAAAAAAGTAGGAAAAATAAACTTAAGAGGTGTCAAAAAATAAACTTAAGAGGTGTCAAGGGACACCCGGATGGAAGTTCCTTTCGATTAATTGGGAGAGAGAGAGAGAGACACACAGAGAAACACGCGCACGCCGCACGGCTTACAACTATAGCAAAAAGTGTCGTTACAACTTTTGGTCCTAATTTTCTTCGTTTAGCCCTCTTTCGCAAGACGCGATTAGGAACTTCGTACCAAAAAAAAAACAAAACAGCTTGCTCTAAACTAACGCACATAATGTAAGTAACATAAAAGCTTGTTAAAAGAAAGAACCCTTATTTCACCGCGGCTGAGCAATGTAAACTAAATAACTTATTCACGTATGTATCTCGTAGTCACAAAACACAGAATATTTCCAAGAAAGTCTTGGCAGATGCATTTCTGTAAATCAAGGAAACGGCCTCGCGCTTTACAAGGTAAAGTTGGGGTGCGACTGTTCTAATAGGGGTGACGACGGGGTAAAATAACCGACGTTGAAAAAATAGACAGCTGAGAAGCTATCAAAAACACCTCGCTTAAACTGCGTTACAGGTTACAGTCCGCACCCTCAAACATTTCTGTAGCACCTTTAAATTTTCCAATTCAGCCACTGTACTAGCTGTAAATCAAATCTATTGTAATATTTTGCAATAACTTATGTTTTATAAGTCTACAAGCCTTATATAATATTAGTACCATCTTATTTTTTAAAATTTTATTGCACCATTAAAAAGAAACCATTTGGCGGACCTAATGCCATATGGCATTCTCTCCCGGTCAACTATTCGGCCAAATAGAAAAAATGTGTAGTTGACTTGATAAAATTCATCTATCCATTCATTAAGCCATCTCTTTGGTCTTCATGCAGAGTTGAAAAAACAGACAGCGGGGAAGCCAACTTTCAAAAACGCCCGCTTGACCCGCTCTACATACAGGCGACAGGATGGCGACGCTTGTCGCTACCAGTGAGACCACACCCTCAAACATTTCTGTAGCACCTTTAAATTTTCCAATCCAGCCACCGGATGCCGCACTAACTGTAAGTCAAATCTATTGTGATGGCGGCAATTCCCCGTTTGGAATAAAGGTGTTGTTCATTTTATTTTAATGCACTTTGGTCGCGAGATTGCAATCTGTTTAGCTGGAGCAACAAGGTTTGTTATGGGAAATTGACTGTATTAGCGTGTTTTCTTTACAATAAACTATTTGTAACCTTCGACGAAAAACGAGAGGTGTTTTAAGTTTGACGCTAATGTACTTACATGTTTGTTTATCTGTGGCATCGTAGTGCTTAAACGAATGGTCCAATTTTAATGCGGTTTTCACGTGAAAGCAAGTACTTTTGCGGAAAATTATTTTTACCTCTCAAGACCTTCAAGACCCATAAGGCATCTTAAGATAATACTTTTATTATTTTACTATTGTGTCTGGTATTGGCTGGTTTTGAAAAGCCGTCCTGTCTGACGGCAACCGTTCACGAGTTGACGCGCGGATCAGCTATTCTAGAACCGAATCTAGGTAGAGGTAAATCAGCGACCAGGTGATGAATTTCTACTCTGACGTCACACACCAAAAAGATATACGTTTTAAAAACCGGAGTCATGTACAGCTTACAATATACCTATCCACAATTTTAATTGGTTTTGGAAAAAAAAAATCATACAGTAAATAAATTCCTCTAACCTTATTCGTAGGTTGTCCAAATTTGAGTATGACATTAGATAAAAAGTTGCGAAAATGATTTTTAATTGAGACCAAAATTGCCGCGTGATCCACCATGAACTCCGGCCGCGGCGCCTGGCGGCGAGTCTACTAATTGATCCCACGAATTTACTTTCGAGTTCACATTTTTTGTTTCCGAATTTTTATTTAGACTAACTAATTAGGTATTTATTACTAACGATCCTTATAAAGTAGCCTTCGGCTCCAAACATTTTGACATACCAATTTGTAGCCTATGTCACTCTGATAATAATAACGAATCAATTGACATATCATTTTTGAAAATTGGACAAGCGGTTCAGATGCTACGATGAAACAGACATACAAAAATACATACAGAGACTACTAAAATCGTTACCCTCCCTCTTTGCCGTGATCGGGTAACAAATAAGAACCAGAGTGATCCTATTACGTCAAAAAGTAAACGAAACAGTAAACAAAGCTATCAGAAATCGAATCATATTAATTTCGCTCACAAACCAATACAGTGACTACATTAGATAGATAATTTGCGTACACACGTGTATGACCTGACTGTATTGATTTATTACTAATCCCATACCACCACTAGTCTTATTACAATGCCATAAGGTTCAAAATAGCAAGCTTTAACGTCCAGGTGTTTGGGCGTCGCTGGGTAATATTATGGGTGTACGGATTAGGCTAATGTTGGGAATTAAGGTGTTTTAATTAATAAATGCCCTTGAATGCTTTTATGATAGGCTAGGGACACGTCCCAGGTCTGTTTTGATATGTTGTCACCATAATCTATACTTTTTAACGTACGGTAGACATTTAAAGGTAAATTTAGTTCATTAATCTAAACATAATTAAGCATTTTTAAAAGGTAATAGATAGATAGATAGATAAAAAAAGACGTGTGGCACTCGGGGACTGCCGCGGTAAAGCTATTGCAAACAAGGAAGGACGGCAACGTCGCAAACGGACGACGGAGACGAAGCGGCAACCTACATGGTAGGCGGAGTGGGAAGCGTGAGGTTTTTTCGTTACGGAATTTCTGGATTCGGTTCCCGCGCTCAAGGCCCGCGATAGAAGCTATGCAATAGCTTAAAAGTTTATATGAAGCTATAGTCACACACATATGTATAGAAAAAAATACAAAACAAAACTTGTAAAAACAACGTATTGAGAACATATATCAATAACTTTGTATCTGTGTGCTACAGCAATCCAAAAAGGTCATAGCTCAGTGCTTCGTGCCGCTCAAAGAGTAGCTCACTGATTATCAGCTACAGCCTTTCAACAATACTAACATATATGTAATACACGCACGCAAGGTGGTTTGACGACCTGACGAAGATCGCTGGAAGGCGCTGGATGCAGGCCGCTTTAGATCGATCATTTTGGAAATCCTTGGGAGAGGCCTATGTCCAGCAGTGGACGTTATGTGGCTAAAATGATGATGATGATGTAAAGGTACGTAATAATTTTCACGTTAAGTAACTAGGTTCTCTCATGTATGGGTCTTCTTCTTATCGTGTGTGTTAGTGACTAACACTAGTGTCAGAGTTTTTAAACCGCCTTGAAGGCCTCTGACATGGTTTTTGGTAACGACCAATGTCAAAGACAGTGACCGGGACCGACGGCTTAACGTGCCCTCCGAAGCACGGATCATCTTACTTATCAGACAATCAGGTGATCAGCCTGCAATGTCCTAACCAAACTAGGACAACAACACAAAGTCGTTGCCCCCGCTGGGAATCGAACCCGCGACCTCCGGGTATGAGCCAAACGCTCCAACCATTACACCACGGAGGCAGTTCATGTATGGGTATGTGAGCTGTAGATCTCGCGAGTCATCCCGAATATAAAAAAAAAAATGTTGCGTTTTAATGAGGGTAGTAAAAAAGTTTCATGACATTTTTGAAACTTTTTCGAAATGACTGAGAAATAATATTTTTAAAGAATTCAACCATCATATGTCCGACATTTTGAGAATTTTCGTAAATCTAAATTGACAAAGTTTTACCCATGTAATTTTCGAACCGTCTCACAAAATTGCACAAGAATCGTATGAGAAATGCGACCTGAAGGCGAGAACAGCCGGACAAACAAACTGACGGACAGCTAGTTATAAGAATTTTTGGCCAATCTTGAAACTGAAACGCTTCGCTCGCTGGGTTAATTAAGAATGTTTCATATCGACGAAAATTTACTTTTTTCAGCCTATCCCGTAGTTTGATAGGATGAAAAATACCACCAAAAACATAAATGTGGAAATGGAAGCCAAGTTCAAAACTCGACAAAAGAATTGAGTGCAAAATGCCGCCAAGTTCTGTAAAGAATCCTAAAAGGTATCAAAGCATGAAATTATGTAGGTATATGTTTCCTAAGAATCCATCTTTCAGTTTAAAATCCTAATTTTATAAACAAAAAACAAAAACCCCTACCTCGGGAGCGATGCAGACTTTTTAATATCTGCACCGTTTTAAAATGGACTATAAAAAATTAAATACGCAAAAGGCAAACACAGATATAAACGGTCGGGACGAATTTACATACAGATGAGGTGGAATTATTTCAAGAGACGCCTGCATCGGTCGCTGAAAAAAGAGTGGTGGACTGAGAATTGGTATATTTTAGAGTTGGTTCTGTATTATTAAAATCAGTGGTAATGTTTGGACTGGTTTGGATAAAAAAAAAATTGTCTTGTCAGGTGGTCCCATAGAAATTTCATCAAAATCGTTTGTATAGTTTGGGGTTATGTAGTTTTGAAAAATTATAAACGAGCAATCCTTGTTATATACCTGATAAATAAATAAATAAATAATATATAGGGACAAATTACACAGATTGAGCTAGCCCCAAAGTAAGTTCGAGACTTGTGTTATGGGATACTAACTCAACGATACTATTTTTTATAACAAATACATATATAGAAAAACATCCAAGACCCAAGACAATTTGAAAAAGGCCATTGTCCAACTTGTCCTGGCTGGGGATCGAACCCAAGACCTCCAGATTGGCGGTCTAGCGTGTTGACCATTACGCCACGGAGGTCGTCGTAACCTATGAAACTTAACTCTGTCTGTCTGTCATCTCTTGACGCTTCAACCACTGAATCAATTTAAGGGTCCTCCCCGCGCTAACGACCTTGAAAACACAAAAAAAATAATTTCTCTTTCTGTAAGTGAGATTATTAGAAACCCTCGTACAACTTTTTAGCTAGTATCCTTAAGTTTCATTAGAACCTCGAAAATCATTGAAATAAAATACCCTGAATTTTCCTTTGCAAAAAATACTAAAAACGGCCATTTTTGACTCTTTTTGTAAAGGTTTCTAAACCGGATAATATTTCAATGACTTTCGAGGTTCTAATGAAACTTCAGGATACTAGCTAAAAAGTTGTTCGAGGGTTTCTAATAATCTCACTTACAGAAAGAGAAATTAATTTTTTTGTGTTTTCAAGGTCGCTAGCGCAAGGAGGAGCCTTAAATAAAATTTGGTATGGATATAGTTGGAGACTCAGGAAGGGCAAAAAAGTGGCCTTTGACTCTTGCGATCCTAGGCTTTATCTATTTAGATTAGGGTTAAAAACGTGTTATATATCTTATCTTATCCTTTATAATTATTATACTTAATTAATTAAAAGTAATTGTACCTAGGTATAGGTATACCTATATAGTGTAAATGTGTATTTGAACGAAGTTCCTTATCGCGCGTTGCGAAACAAGGCTAGACGGAAAAAATTAAGACCAAAAGTTGTAACGACACTTTTTGCTATAGTTGTAAGCCGTGCGGCGTGCGCGTGTTTCTCTGTCTGTCTCTCTCTGTCCTAATTAATCGAAAGGAACTTCGTTACATCCTGGTGTCCACACGGTTTTCTTTTTCGTCTTCAGAGTGTTAGTACGTTGAGAGTTTCCGTATATTTCCAAACGGCACCCTAAAATCTATGCTTTTTTCCAGCATTTGGTCCGGGAATGGTCAGTGCTCTATTGACGGTGTTAGCTTTGTTTTACTGCGCTGTTTTATTGCTGGCGTTCATTGAAATTCACGAAATTGGTTTTAGGAATTTCACGGACTTTGTGTTCAATTGCATGTGGGTTTGGTACAGTGGGCCCCAAATCGATTAAGACTGTTTACCCATAGAGGGTAAAACCCCGATGGTTGCCTCGAGGGAATAGTTGCCTTGATTGCAATTACTCTAGTTTCGCGAATTAAACACACATTATTTTATTTATCTATCGAGAGACTGCAACTTTGACTAAGTTGACCATGTTGCATGTCTCTGTACGATTGCATGGGACGGCTAGGTGCGATCAAAGTTTTTGCGCGATAAATGTCCTCTTTCTCAACTATTCTATCATAAACGTACATGAATTAGGCAACTATCCCCTACAGGGGACAGATGTCCTTAAAATTAAAGGTCCGCAAAAATCGACAATACTCTGGAAATAGCAAAGATATTGTTTATTCTTTTTATAAATTTGAAGATAGTAAGCCAAAGTACCTACCCATTTACAAATAAAGAATGTTGCTTTTTGGACCAAGATTATATAATAAATAATAAAAAAATAAAAATTGTTTATTTGGAAACTAGTAACATACATAAATTTTATTGCTGGAGCCTCCTTTTAAGCAAAAATATGCTTGTGCCAGGAGACTCCGCTCTTTCTTATCTCTAAAGTTTAATTGATCCTAATAAACAATGCATTCAAAATGTACTTAGTGCTTAAAATAACAAAAGTCAGATGAAAATCAGAACGACTAATCATATATTATAAAAATAAATAAGTATATAAATATATATGTGTGTATATATATATAGTCTGCTATCATAACAATTATAAGATATATAAAAGTGATAGAAATAACAAAAGAGGGTCAAAATTTAATATTATAAAAATAATGGGAGGGGGTTACATGGGTGTGTTATCTATGAAGGTTTCAAGTTCATCGTAAGTTTTGGTCTCAAGCCATGAAACTAAAATTGACTTGCACTCATTATATGGTTTATTATAGATATGTAATATATTATTTAATTCATTATATATAAAGGTAGCCCTGGAATCAAGCTGTACTGCTGCAAATTGGGTTTTGACTATATTAACTTGAGCAACATTTCGTCTTCTATTTCTTCGTCCCACAATTTCTGGAACATGTTTATATATAGTTTTATGTTTATGTAGAACCAGATGATAAACATACAATTTTCTAACTGATAGTAGATTGCAAAGATTGCATAATTGAGTAGTAGGAAAGGTTCGCGACTTGAAGTACATCACTTTTAGCAATGCTCTTTGAACTCGCTCCACCTCCAAGAAACGGGTTTTTAAAGCACCACCCCAGACTCGTATACAGTAGACAATAACTGATTGTACCAATGATATGTAAATTTCATTCAGAAGTTTTTTAGGCAGCACATGACGCAAAGTCTTAAACATCCATATGAGCTTGCGAACTCTTTCAGTTATTAGTTCTATTTGAGGATACCAGGATAGTCTCTCATCTACCATTATTCCTAGATATTTGATTTGTTTGACTTTAGTTATTGAGGGACAGTCGCAGTTGTCATTTAAAGTTTTGCCACAATTGTGAATTTTTATATTAAAGTCGTGGTTAGGCTCAGTTCTGCTATCGATAGAAAAGCATATGTAATTTGTTTTGTCTGTGTTAAGAGTCAGTAGGTTATGTCTAAGCCAGGTTGCAAGCCAGGCCATACCCTCTTCAGCATTTTTGCGAACTTCATTCCAGTTTGATCCAGTAAAAGTGATTGCTGTGTCATCTGCATACGTAAAAATCTTGGCATTTTTTAGTGAGGTTTCGCATAAATCATTGATATAGATGAGAAAGAGGGTGGGACCTAGCACGCTACCCTGGGGTACCCCGTATGTCACGTCTGTAGTATCGCTAACAATGTCATCAAGCTTAACTCTTTGTGATCGACCCGTGAGATAGTCCTCGAACAGAGCCAACTGTTTACCTCTTATTCCGATCTTTTCCAATTTTTGCACGAGGATGGGGACGGAGACAGTGTCAAAGGCCTTCTTGAGGTCTATAAAACAGGACGCACATTTAGTACCTTTATCTACATTATTTATAATAGTGGATGTTAATGATGTCACTGCGTCTTCAGTCGAAATACCCTTTCTAAAACCAAATTGTGAAGTTGATAAAATTTTGTGTTTTTCTAGATAATTTAGTAGTCTAACATTTAATAATTTTTCTAATATTTTTGCCAGAACTGTTATGACTGAAATAGGTCTATAATTATTAACGTCTTCTCCGTTCCCACCCTTGTGTATAGGAGTAACCACAGATATCTTAAGCAATGACGGAAAGGTGCCAGTTTCGAAACAGATATTGGCAAGATGGGTTATAATTGGTGTTATATCATTTTTTATATATTGTATATATCGTGTGGAGATATCTCTTGGTAATTTCAAAAAGTGGAGCAAATATCCTGGTTTTACCTACAGACTTAGATTTTTTACTGTGGTTTAACCTCTTAATGAGTTTTACCATTCATAATCAGGTCTTTATGTCTCCACTGCAAAAGTAGGACCCTCTCTGTACTATCAGAGCTATTTGGTCAGAGCAGCTAGAGAACTTGGCCTACACTTTCTACGCTGGCCAGACGGGTTGGACAGGTCACATTGATGTTTATAAGCTTTGTTTAGCTTGTATTTCCTAAGTCGCCTTCTACGACATCCACGGGAGGACTTGGAGTGGCCCTATTCTACTCTGCCGGAAAACACACGGTGGTTTTACCATTACATATAGATAATCAATCACTAGGGATGTAATTAAATTATTCGAAAAAAAGGAAACAATATTTTTTCCGTTTATCAAATTGGTACAAATCACAATGACGCACAGCTTAATTGTCTGAGAATAAATGATTTAATTATTTATTTAAAGCACCAAAATTCCGATGTGCCTTATGACGTACCATCGTGCGCAAATCGAACGAAAGCATGACGTTATGTAAATGGACTGTAGTGTATATTCGTCCTTAATTATTAGTCATGAAAAATAATAAATTATTTTCCATATGCATTACCAAATGCATATGGGAAAATAATTTATTATTATTACCTGATGAGCTAATCACCAGATTAGCTCATCAGGTAGACCTGATAGGGGTGGTGACAGGGTCGGAAAAGGTTGATTTTTCAGTTAACCCACAAAGTAAAAATGCACAAAGACACGAAGCATCAAAGTGACAGAGTGGGGGGACTTGTGACGTAACCGCCGTGACGTCATCTGTAATTTTAATGCGAAAAAATATGTGTACTGTATTTTTTAATAATCATACGGATGGGTCAAAAATATGTTTTCATTGGTCATGCCTACATAAGCTAGGTTTGGGAAAACAGGTATTCTATGATAAAAGAGGGGTATTAGAAATAATGACAGATATAAACTATTTCAAACAACCAAATATTGATTCAGAAACTAGGCCTCGCCGTCAACCGGAAAGAGAAGCAGAAAAAGCTTAAAATGTACCTAAATTTTAAGCTTTGTCATGCAATTCAAACCTACAATTAAATTTCTAAAAGTTATATATTTTTTAAACCAAATAGAAAGTTTTAAAAAACAATTTACACATCATGCAACCAAATCTAAAGATGTGAATATCTTTCGAATTTACACATCCACAAAATATACTTTAAATAAAGCGGCCAAGTGTTCCGTAGTAGCAAATAATATAATATAAAAGTCTTGTAGTATTTTTTTTTAATTTTTATATTTGAGTTGATTGAATGAAAGAAAAAAGAAAAATAAATTGCCGTTTATGATTAATGACGGATTTAAAATAAACTACTTACTATATATCGTTCAAACCAATTTTCGCTGATAGTTTTTATGGTAATAAACATCATATATATTTTTTAGTTTCTTAATTCCTTTATTTTAGAAGTAACGGGGGGGGGGACACACTTTTTTGCACTTTGGAAATATCTCCCGCGCAAAGTATTCGGTTTAGAAAAAAATGATATTAGAAACCTCAATATCATTTTTGAAGACCTATCCATAGATACCCCACACGTATGGGTTTGATGAAAAATAAATTTTTGAGTTTCAGTTCTAAGTATGGGGACCCCCAAAATTTATGTTTTTTTTTTTCTATTTTTGTGTCAAAACCTTAATGCGGTTCACATAATACATCTAGTTACCAAGTTTCAACAGTATAGGTCTTATAGTTTCGGAAAAAAGTGGCTGTGACATACGGACGGACAGACAGACAGACAGAAATGACGAATCTATAAGGGTTCCGTTTTTGCCATTTGGCTACGGAACCCTAAAAAGGATATTTTTCGTCAAGGGTTAAAAATAAGATGGATGGAGACAAATCGCATCACCGTTGTCAGACATAGTTCAAGATGACACAACACCAAAAGAAGCCATTTTCCGATCAATTTTCATACAAAGCCCGAGGAAAATAAATCGTATACACGGAACGACGCATCTTTTCGACCGAAAACCGTTTAGACACAATCTAACACCTTTTATTCTTTTCGTACAATGTTCACGTCATTTGTATCCATTGACCTGTATTATGGATATAACTAGATTTCTCACCCGCAAAAACGCTATTTTTTATGGCAAAATGATGATGTAGACTTTTAATTTCACAGTCCATAACGGACTTCTCTTTCTAATTGAAACTTTGAAGTATCACATATTTAAGTATAAATATCGATATTTTCCCGCTATAATGTAGTGGGTGCACGGGTAAACCGAAATTCCCCGTGGACCCACTGGTGGGTTAAGCTGGTGGGTGGACGGGTCGCGGCTCATGATAGATTGGCTAAATATAACCTGACTTCTGTCAGAAGGAGGCTTATGTCTAGCAGTGGATCCGTAATAGTGGTCTATACGTCCCTGAAAGCTGATGAACATGCCTTATTATAAACAAAAAACACGGATTATATTTATAACTAAGTTTAATCCATTACATATCCGCCCAGATCAAGTTGACTCACTGACAAAACCATGTTGATTTGGGCGGATAATTTTTTTCTTTTTATTGTCTTGAAAAAATAAAAATAATTTTTTTAGAATGTTACGATAGAGTTTTCATTGCACCGGCTGTAAGAATAACTTACAACAACGGCAAAAACGTCAAAATATTAAAAACTTATAACATATTTAAAAGGCCAGAAAATATGATAAGGTTTATCCAATATGTGGTTAAAACGATTTTAACCCACATTCAAAAGCTAAATTAAGCTTTATATTACTATTTATTTAACCAATTATAAACTTATTTAAAATTAAATTCGTTATAAACACATATTTGATAAACCTTCATTAAGATTCGTTTTTATTACATTGTGTGGCCTTTAAAATGCACCAGAATATCTCTAAATCTATTCTGGCAAGTCTATGTAGAACATAGATAGGTCGTCGTGAAACCTCCACAATACGCCTGTCATTTTTACCACTTCATTTTTCAAAGGGAATCAATAAGCCAATAGTTTTGGTGTATAGAAAATCTGTTCTATTCTTGCAAACAAATTGCTTTCGTAAATCATGGAGTTAGGTTGAATAGTGGTCAATGAATTCATCAAGAATAAAAGTGGCTCTGAGATGTGGACATCGCGAGTCTGTTTTTGAAAAACATGATTTTTTAAAGTTATTGATCTCAGCATGTATGAAGAGATTGATGAGTTTAGATGAAGCAAAAGAGGTTTGTCAGGATCGTAGCAAGTGGAGGTCCATAGTCTCTGCCTACCCCTGCGGGAAACAGGCGTGATATTATGTATGTATGTATTGATCTCAGTGTGATCGAGCTGGTAGCTCGCTTCTTTGGACTGTATGAATTTATGTTGAGCTTAGGACTTTTCCACATTAAATAAAGACTTGTATTTTTCATTACTTGTTTATTTTCCATCTTTTTCATGACATCTCTCTGATTGACAACATAAATACCTTTTTCTTCATGAACATATAACCAATGAGGTTTTCACACTTATATACAGTGTTAACCCCTATATTTTTGGAGGGCGGAACCTATTATAATAGGCTATTTTACTACATATGTTTTAAGTTAATATTAATTTATTTTTTGAAAACAGCAAGACAATTGATTAATGAACGAAGTAGTAATTAATATTTCAAATATATGAGTGGGAGCGTGGTGGAGACATCTCACTTTCTCTTTCGCATGCGCGAGACCATGGTATAATAAAACAAGTATTCTCTTCCCGAGATGGAACTTGATTAAGTCACAAAGTGTTGCCACTGATTGTTCTTTTCAGTAAATTAAAGGACTTTCTTAATTAGTTCATGAATATTAAATAAAATATTAAGAATCATCAATTCAATATTTTATAAATTGATATACTGGATTATTAATTCGAAATTGGTATATAAAGTTTAAAAATGCATTACGCTCGGGTAAATCAATTTCACACAGTGGCAACATATCAAACTGATGAAGTAGTCAAGTTTCACCTACGTCATCAGCTGTCATGGGAAGAGAATACCTTATTTTATTATACCATGCGCGAGACCTAATAGCGTGAAGCCGAGTTCTGTTACTTGACATTTTTCCTTTCCATCTGATTCTAAACTTTTAAAATTTGATTAAAAACTTGAATATTAGAATAAAATTGATAAAATCCTCTTTTTTTGAAGTCAGTAATTTTTTTAAATATTTTTCGAACTTGCTCCCAAAATTTCATGAGAATCCGTTAAAACTGAGACGCTTTGCTCGCTCGGTCAATTATATGAGGAAAAAGATGAACGAATTGTATTTATCAATTGTATAAATATAATTTGTATGGTACTGTTAAGAAAATTAAACGTCACAAAAGAATGACACTTGTCAAATCATAACTATACTCGAATCCATTTTCAACGTAATTTTATATTTATTATTACAAAAAACTGATATTAAGAACATATTTGTGTTGAAGAAAAACTAACACGTCGGTAGATATTTTTAATTAAAAAAAAACGACGGGTTGCACTCTGGGAGTGCCGGCAGAAGTGAAAACTTGAATACTAACGTTGTGCATTTTTGATATTTTGGAATGGTTAGGGAATAATTTTGCACGAATTGCTTTAATTATCAGTATAAAATATTTCAAATCTTTTCTGAACCACAGTCTGTCACAAATGTCACCAGCATGACCAAATTCATTTTCAACAAAATCATTTTCAAATACACAGCAGTATGGCCACTACACAGACGGTCGAGCCATCAGCTGTCACCATCCATGGATGCGCGTAGCACGCTGTAACATAAACACACACGAACATTCGCGCAAGCGCCCTGCGCCGTCTTACGAATTTTCGATCAGGGCAAGTGTCCTGCCTGACGCGAGTTTAAAATTTTTTACCCATTCCAAAAAAAAGTGCACAGCGCCGCTAAAGAAGTTTTCACTTCAAAAAAACAATTAATGTACACTACACGTAGTGCTAAATATACTGTAAAGGTCTAGTTACTGAACAAACATTCGAATTTTGAATTAACTATTATATTTCGTACAAATCACATAGAAACTGTTTGCTTTGAGGTTTAGAAAAAAATATCTCATTTGGGATGTTGGAAAGAACCTATTTAAATCGTGTGTATTTTCTCTCAACGTTTTTAAATACATTCTGCACTAAATAAAGCGAATGCAGGCGAGTCCGAATCGATTTCTATGTTAATTCTATGAGTCTGGCGCACACTTTTAACTCTAATGAGAGTGAACGGCTTCACCATTTTGGTTTAAAATGGTTTTACTGGCTTTACCCGACTGCGTCAGCGACAGAGGAGCGTTGTGTTTTTTGAGAGTATGTATGTATATTTTTGTGGGGCGCTCTGCAGCCTAAACCACTTTTGAATTTTAAAGTTGAAAGATGTAGTTAGAATTCATCTTAATTCTTAAAGTGACACTAGATACTTAAAAAAATAAACAAAACCAAATAACAGATTTAAAAAAAAAAATTAAGCAGCCAAGTTTTTATAACTAATTCCTTGTTATTTATTTGTATTATTTGTATGTATTTTCTTTCATGCTAGTCTGGCAGATAAGAAAAAGATATTAAGATATTTCTCTGTATATGTCGCAGTTGAATTGTATAATCCGTTGTTATTCAAAAAACTCTAGCTGTTTGGGATTACAGCTCGGTATTGTAAAACAGCTGAAAATAGTTCAGCTCGATTGTCAATGAGTTACGTAATCACGCTTATCAAAACAGCTAGCGTTGACATGACATATAGGGTTACCATTATTGAATAAAACTGTGTTACCAAACAAAATAATATATAAGCGGCAATAGTTTTTCTTTATTATTTTTATATTACTCGTGGGATGGAAATAAAATCTCAATTTAACTCCTTACTAAATAATTTAGTCTCCAACATCATAAAACACCAATGAAAAATTATAATCAGCTCGATGCAATTGGATATTGAAATTTGTATAAACCGGACAACTCAATGGCGGAGCAGTCCACGTGAATTTTCCATCTCGCCGGAAGGTGGGCGTCGAAATAACAATATGTGAACCAAGCTAAAGGTTTGCTTTATTTTTTTCAATCTTTTGCAGTCCGAAATCACAGACGATGCCCCCGATGTCTCTCGATAAACAGCTTAGTCCCGGAACGCGGCGAAGAATTTACTTTATAGGAGGCCATATTTGTTGTTATGACATTGACACTTTACAAGCCACAAGTGGCAGAATTCCGAACTAATCGATCTACAATCTTACGTTAGCTAGTTTGTTGAACGTAACGCATTGGACGATCTAGCTGAAAAAAAATCAGCTGTATTACAAAACCGAGCTGTAATGCCTAACAGCTAGAGTTTTTGAATAACAGCGGATTATACAATCCAACTGCGACATATATATATCGCAGAAGCTGACCGAGGGAATGAGCTAAAATGCAGAATTTCTACGATGCGGCTAGCAAACCGTCACTATTTCGATTGTTTTTAATTTTTTTATTTACCACTTACATGAAAAATATATACACACATGAAATCAAAGTTGTAAAGCATTTATATACATAAGTTCTAATTAATATGAAAATTTCCGGCTTCATAATTTCTATGACACCACCACAAGTATGCCGTTTCAAAACAAAAAGAGGACTTTCTAATTGGTCTAGGGGTATGAGTAATCGGGTGACATACATAAAATAAATAAACTTAAATATATAGGGACAAATCACACTGATTGAGCTAGCCCCAAAGTAAGTTTAAACTAGTATCATGGGATACTAACTCAATGATACTATATCCATACATATAATTAAACAGTAAAAAAAGTGTGTCTGTACATTAAATATATTTCCAAATAAAATATTGGGGGCGATGGATACGTAGTAATAGAGTAAGAATTTAAATAAAATAACTGTCTGTTTGTACACGCTAATCTCCGGAAATACTGGACGGATTCGAATGAAACTTTTTTTGTTATATAGCTATTAAGCCTGGGCAACATATAGGGTATAAATGATTTTGGAAAATGGAACGCCTGATGCAGAACCATAATGGTCCAGCTAAACTATAAGAGATATAAAAATGCCGCTTTAGTAAAAGTTGTTCAGCCTGATGAGTATATTCCAGAGACATAAAGTCCACGCGAACGAAGTCGCGGGCTTCGGCTAGTTTTATAATAAATACATTATATAAATAAACACAAAAGGAAGAAAATTTGAAAAAGGCAATTTTCCAACATGCCCTGGCTAATTATAAAAATATATATTCAAATTGGCATCTCCTTAAGTTGTTAAAAATAGATAGGTAACATATCATAGTTAGCAAGTCTGTTGTCATATTTGCTGCTATGATGCAGTGACATCAAACACATTAGCCGTGCATCTAAACTAAATGCATTAAACAATGCAAACCATTCGATCTCTATCACGATGCACTGGATCTTCATTTGTGCATTGCAGATGCATTAGCTTATACTCGATGCATTTCATATGGATGACAGGGTTTGTTGTTCTTTTCAATTAATTTATTCAAGAAAACAATGACAAAAATGAGTAAGTAACCATTTGTCGTCAACAATTGTGCAACAAATCAAAGTGACAATTAATTATTAAGAGATATTATAAATATGCTATAATTTTTCAATTCCAATATAAATATAATTATAAAGATATATTGGAATTGAAACGGGAGGTAGTTATTTGAAAGAAAGAAAGAAAGAAAATCTTTATTCGGCAGCTTAAATCTTATTTATACCTATTAAGAGTCCCCAGACCCTAGACTTCTCCAAACAAACGTAGTCTACGTTTAATTTTGAAACCACATGTCAGATTCCGGTAAAAATTGGTAATTGTAAAGAAATTGCAATTATCTAGGGTTATAACTGGTTTCCTACGGTAAAATTATGAACTGGAAAGAAAATATAACGATTTAGAAGTTTCCCATACTAATGGTCAAAAATGATATAAAACACTATATTCTATTTCAAGTTCATATTTTTACAGTCGGAAACTAGTTATAAACCTAGATAATTGCAATATCTTTGAAATTACAAAATTTCGCCCAAATCGGACATGTCGTTTTGAAATAAAACGTAGACTACGTTTGTATGGAAAGTTGTATTTTGATCTAGGGTCGGGGGACCCTTAAGAATGCCGAAAAAGCGGCCAGCTCTGGGGGACTACTCCAAAAGCAGTACGCAAGACGAACGTTACTGCAAATACGCGTTTTAGTGTCAAGCAACATTAAGCTCTAACGTATGATGATAAAGTCTAATTTGGTTTGACACAGAAACAGGACGTCACTATCGTACGACAAACGTTATATTTAGTGAAGTAACCTCCCAGCTTTGTGTTGCGGTGTGAACCACAGAGCTGATTTTTAGCTGATTTGCATCGTATACAATACAATACAATGCAATACAATACAATACAATACTCTTTATTGCACCATAAACAAAAGGAAATACAAAAAACAGAAAAAAATTATAAGACAGAATTATGATACAAAGGCGGACTTATCGCATAGCAATCTCTTCCAGTCAACCTTTGGGTAGAGTGAGAAGTAAATATTCAAGAGATAGCCGGTGCAGTATGTTAGATTAACTGTAAATAGAATACACTAACCAAAACTGAACCAATTTTAATGTCCAGTGAAACTGTGATTTAATGAAACTGTGATACATTATCCACAACCGATTTGATACCGCTGCAGGAAACAGATTTTCCAACCTTCTTTCTTCTTCTATTCTGAGCTGCAAAAGTTTCATTTTTTTTTCAAACAACTTAAATCAAGACCTAGATCAAATTCAATATCCCTAGATCTTGAAAGAGCAACGTATGTACATCCAGCCGCCAACTATTTTACGCCTACGTCTCATCATCATCATCATTTCAGCCGCATAACGTCCACTGCTGGACATAGGCCTCTCCCAAGGATTTCCAAAATGACCGATCTAGAGCGGCTTCCAGCGACCTTGGTCAGGTCGACAAACCACCTTGCGGGTGTGTGTCTTACACTTCGAATGCCAGTACGGGTGTGTGTCGCCATTCGAATACCTGTTGCCCCATCGACATCAGTTTGTCGCGCTATGTGTTCGCCCACTGCCATTTCAACGAGCTAATCCGCTGGGCTATGTCAATGACTTTAGTTCTCATACGAATTTCCTCATTTCTGATTCGATCGCGTAGAAAAAACACCGAGCTTAGCTTTTCATAGTGCGTTGCAGCTTTAGCCCTCTCATGAGACTCATAGTAAGGTACCACGTTTCAGATCCATAAGTCATCACTGGTAACACACATTGTTTGTACTTTAGTCTTAAAAAACTAAGGTATTTTTGACGAGAAGACACTGCGTAGCTTCCCGAACGCTGCCCAGCCGAGTCGGATTCTTCGAAAGACCTCTTCCTCGAACCTGAAGCTTCCTGCCTGGATCAATTGACCCAGGTCTACAACTTCGAGGGTGGACTCCCAACACTAACAGGTGGGGCGCAACATGGACATTCTACATTACTTTCGTTTTGTCCATGTTCATTTTAAGGCTCATTGTCATCATCATCATTTCAGCCGCATAACGTCCACTGCTGGACATAGGCCTCTCCCAAAGATTTCCAAAACAACCGATCTAGAATAGCTGGAAGGCGCTGGATGCAAGCCGCTCTAGATCTGTCATTTTAAGGCTTACCTGTTGGGAAACTCGGTTTAGGTCTGCGAGCATTGTACATTGTACATACATACTTAAGTCTTCCATCGAGTCCGCCATGACAACGATATCATTGGCAAATCGAAGGTGAGTGATATACTCCCCTTTGATTTTAATGCCAAATCCTTCCCATTGCAGAAGCTTGATCTTCCAGTGCAACGGTGAACAGTTTCGAAGATATAACGTCTGTTTTACACCTCTATGCAGTGGAATTGCCGTCTTCCACTGCTCGGCCGGACACATAACGGCCGGTTATACGCCCTCGTCTTCTCTATAACCTGCGTACGAATGTGGTCCATGGTGCTAAAGCCTTTACGGAAACCGGTTTGTTTGGGAGGCTGCAAGGCATCAAACCTGTTCGCGGGACGATTCGTGTTGACCGTCGAAAACAACTTATAAACATGACTAAGACACGTGATAGGCCTATAGTTCTTCAATAGAGTGTTATCTCCCTTTTTGAAGAACAGGGCCGCAATGCCCCTGTTCCACGCTTCTGGCGTTACGCCCTCGAGCAGAATGGAATTAAAGAGTCTCTGAAGGACTTTCAGTAGCAGCGTTCCGCCCGCTTTCAGAAGGTCTGCTGTGATTCCATCTTCGCCCGGCGCCTTGTTGTTTTTAAGCTGTTTAAGGGCCATCCTAATCTCGTACAGGCTGATGTCCGGTATAGTGTCGGGTTAGCTTGGCTCTTGGGCAAACGCTTACGTCTACGACTACTTTATTCTAAGTGAGTCCTTGCGATTTGTGCACATTTATTGCCCAGGCAAGCGACAGTGAAAATTGCGTTCGTGAGCATGACACTTGGCCAGTCTTCCACGACCGGGTCATGCGAGGGATGGGAACCGTGTTCTGGTAAGGATTCTTGCCCTTGAATCTCCACAGCGTGCTCACGCATTGAACGCTAGCGCTTTAAGCGTTCAGGGTATATAGTTCCTGATTTCGTACTTCCCTTGCGTACTTACGCTGAGAACACAAGCGTTTGGAGCGTTCGGGCAAAGTTTCTTGCTGACAAAGCTCTTATTGGCACGAGAATTACCTACTGGCATATTCCCTTAGTTGCGACTCTCTACGTAAAACTACTTCGCGGGCTTTGGTTGCCGCTGATCTCTTGTTAGTTTGTGACATTATTACTAATACTACAACAGAAGCACAGACAAGCAGTGATATCGATTGAACCAAAGTCCGCTCGACAAAATTGCTAAATTTAGTAAACTACCTAGTAGTTCGCCGCGAACTTAGACCTCGTGATTATTTTTCGCAATTCAGTTTGCTAAATAACCCCTAGATGGCGCTATCCAAAGTTAGAACGCGCTTTTGGTTTCATTTGTTACATAATCGCGGACATTTTTATTAATGTTTCAAAAACTACTGAACCGATTTTGATGCCAAATAAACTTGAAAATTCTATTGATATTTCCTACATGCCTACCAAATTTCATCAAAATCAAACCATCGGTTCGGCTGTTATCACGGTACAAACATACATACATACATACATACATACATACATACATACATACAATGTGTTTTCGCCCCAACTCGATTTAGAGACCTGCCACAATATATACTAGTAGTTTGTATACTAGTAGTTTGCCGCGAACTTAAACCTCGCGTTTGCTACATAATCGCGAACATTTTTATTAATATTTCAAAAACTACTAAACCGATTTTGATGTCCAACAAACTTGAAAATTTTATCGATATTTCCTACATACCTACCGAATTTCATAAAAATCAGACCATCGGTTCGGCAGTTATCGCGGTACAAACATACATACATACAATGTGTTTTCGCCCCCAACTCGATGTACAGACCTTCGCTCGCTTCGCTCGCTCGGTCAATAAATACATACAGATGCTTACTCTACACACATAATTACATACTGAATTGATTGACCTATTGTATCATATATCAATACGTGACATCACATACATTTCCCATGCCCTAACTAAACTCATGTAAACCATTCAATCTCTATTACGAAGCGTTGCATCTTCATTTGTGCATTATAGAGATACATTAGCTGACTAACTGTTACTAGGTGCATTTCATATGGATAATTGTTATTTGTGATGTGATGGCATTGCTTAATCATAAGTACATACTTACATGGAAAATCTACCCTGGAAGCGCAGCGATTTAGGCCCAATTTTGATGTTATTCCTAGTATTTATATTAAGTTTATTTCTTTATTTTTAGTTGTATTAAGTTTAATCATAGTTTATTTTAATGTTATTTACAGTTTTAATAAAGCAAAAAAAGGGTATAATAATTTCCAATTCAAATATCTTTATCATCTAAGTTAAGGTTTAGGGCTCTGTAACCAAAAATTAAAAAACGGGATTGTATTACTAAGACTACACTGTCCGTCTGTCTGTCTGTCACCAGACTTTATCTCATGAACCGTGATAGCAAGAAAGTAGAAATTTTCACAAATGATGTTGCCGATATAATAAAAAATACTAAAAACAGAATAAAATAAATATTTGAGTTGGGCTCCCATACAGTAAACGTGATTGTATACCTATTTAAACTTGAAAATCCACAAATGAAACCTTACAAAGGAAACGTATGTCTATACATAAATGCTGCTTATTTCTATAGATTTTTTTATTATGGCAACATTTTTCCGCTTTATGCAGGCTTAACTTATAAAACAGCATATTTCATGTCCGCTAATGCAAATAAAAAAAACATCAAAACAGCGCCATATTCCATATTTACATTCACAATTTCGGATAGCTCAATTCAAAGTTAATTTTTCATTAAAATTTCATTTGCAAATGGCGTGAAACGTGTTTCCGTGTATGTGTATGTCGTAATTTTTTACGATATCATTATACCACTGTATGGGCGTAGATAGAGCATGATGGGGGGGGGGAAGCAAGCAAGCGTGGTTTATCAAATGAAATAAAAATTTTCATAAAAAAACCTTCGTAAACCTTATCGCAGACACAGTTTTAGCCTTAGTTCTTCTTCCTAATCTTAGCGCATTTCTGTTTGCTTCTTTAGCTGTGTTGTTTCGAAGTTCGAGATGCTTTCTCCCGCTTATTTTTCTGCATATCAATGGTCAACCAAGAATGCTAAACACCGTGCGAAATCAGGAGATTTCACATGGCACTACAACTAGCCCCAACCTGACGTCAACTTCTTGGGAAGGCAGTTGTAGCACGACTCGCCTCTTAAGACATCCACAGAAGAAGTAAAAGTGGCCCTATTAGACCGAAAGCCACAAGGCTTACTTTGTAAAATAAAAAACAAGTATTTATTTATTTACTAAAAAAAACCATCTGCCAGAAAAAATACACTAAAAACACTTGGGTTTTTAAGATGAATCTAAAGATACCTCAATTGTCGCAATTTATCTAGGTGTCTGGAAGATATATGTCAACAAAATAAATTTACAAACATACCTACAACATCGCGAAACACCCTTCTTGGTAGTCGGAGCAAAAAGACACAACACGTATTATTCTAATCAAAAGATGGGCACTGGATTTGAATACCCTAGCCCATTTCATATATACGCCCATGGACCCTGGTATGATTCTGTACTGGTCGCAATACACAGGAACGCTTTCAGAATGGGTTAAAAAGTTTTTGGACTATAGGCCTTTGTTCTCACGTATCATATGTGCTTTTATCTTTTTTTTACTAGTTAATAAAAAAAAAATATAATAAAATAGCCCGTCGTGTTTATACTTTTTGTTGTTTTTGTTTTTCGAGTGTTAAGTGGCCAATATTGGTGTAAGAATTTTAAATGTATACAATGATATTCTTTTTTGTGTTCCACCATTTTTTGTTTCTATATAAACCATTTCATGCCCAATATTTATCTAAGACCTTTATGCAAAACCCAAAAAAACATAACCATTAATTTTTGAAATGGGCCGAATTTGCTGACCGTGGACAGTCAACCGTAATAATATATGCATCCCATCCGATGATATTATATTTTTTCAAGATGATGCAATTTCTAACACACATTTCTACAAAAAAAATATATACAAAGGTACGTTTAACCTCCTTTAGTTAAAATACTCTTTGTTCTTATTTACGGTTAATTTATTTTTAAGCCTGTTCTTATATTATTATTTTTTTGAAACAAACTCTTTTTAATGTTTGAAATAGTAAGAACAAGATAAATAGGTTTGGCAAACGTTCGATATTTTATTTATTTATTACAGTATCATAAATCCAATCCGTTATTTCGCAGGTCTTTAGATCACCTCCCTATTGATGGCAATAATTGTGTATATCCTTTGAGAATTTGGGGTATTTTCACCCCAGTCCTTGAGAGGCTTGCGTGAGAATACAGATCCAACACGTAGAGGCCCTTTGCTGACGCTAAAACCCATTCTTGAATACACCTATGAAAGGTATAGGTATAAGTTTCGGCAGAAGAAAGATGTATTGCAAGAAAAGGACAGATTATGAATAGGGGTGACGACAGGGTCCGAAAAGTATGATTGTAATTGGTTCGATTTTTAGATTATCCAAAAATGATGGACCCGTATTTTTCAGTTTACCACAAAAGTAAAAATTTACAAAGATACTGAGCGTCAAAGTTCCGGAGTGGGGGCTTGCGACGTCAACAATAAGTAAAAATCGTACCCAGCCGTGACGTCACGCGAAATTTATACCTATGCGCTGTATCTTGGACAGTTTTGGTTTCTCAGAGAAAATAAAAAATACGTGTACAATATTTTTTAGAAATCCAATCGATGGACGAAAATATTTTTCCATTCGTGATGCCTATTATGGAATGAAGGTGGGATAGACTGATGCTGGGATATAAAATTTTCAATCAATAAAGAAGTTTCCAACAAATCAAATCAGACACTTTTTTCTAAACGTCAAAACAAAAATTTTCTATGGAATTTGTATGAAATAAAAACGAATGACGTCATAGTTTCTTAGAGTCAAATAGCGCTCTTAACCTATCAAACCCCGACGGTTCACATGTGAACCCGTTAACAATAGAAATCTATTGTGTCTGCGATTCCGGTCGTTGACGGGTTAATATCAGTTTTTCCGCATTATTAAATCTTATATCACGTTGATAATGGATATGGTCTATGACAAGTGACATTTTATTCTTTTGACAGTGCCAAATAATTTATTTTTGACCCAGGAAACTTGCTTATTATGCATAGCAAAAAATTCTTCTTCTTTCAAAATAGAGTGATCAATGTGCAAAATTCTCTACACTCTTATTTAGATCAGTTAAACGTATTTTGTATGATCGTGCTACATCTATAGATGTCTTAATCAATAACCTACCATAATTACATGGGTTCGCTAATTTTTAGTACCTTAATCCAAATTTGTATACGCAGGATATCCGTCGACCGCCCACCTGCGATTCAACTCTTTGTCTTCGTGTTTTTATGCTTTTTTGGTGTGAAACTGTACATTAATAATCGTATTTTAATTTTTAGACTTCTGAAGTGCCTAGACGGACTTCTTTAGGTATGTCTGTCCGCGGCTTAGCTCAGAGAATTAGTACTAAAAAGCTGAAATTAAAAATCTGAAATTTTGAATGGGTATTCGTACGCTTTGACGACCTCTGTGGCGTAGTGGTCACCATGCTAGTCCGCCACCCGAGGTCCCAGGTTCGATCCCCAGCCAGGGCGAATGGGGAAATTGCCTTTTTCAAATTTATTTTTATTTATTTATTTAACTTTATTACAAAAATGTAACAGGCGGACTTAAGGCCCAAGGCCTTTTCTACCAGTCAACCTACAGTCAAATTGTCCTTTGTCTTGGATTTTTATTTATATATGTATTTGTTATAAAATATAGTATCGTTAAGTATCCCATAACACAAGTCCCGAACTTACTTTGGGTTCAATCTATATAAGTATCGTTAGATAAATATTATCTATTGAGGGTTTGCGAAGACAACTTTCAGATTTAATTTCCCGTTTTCGAAATATTAAACTTTCTCCTAACTCGGAGCGTCCCTCACTCTAAAAGGTCTGGTTATCAATTATTATTATCTTGTAACATCTAAAACAGTCAATTCAATTCAATTCAAACCTATATCTTTATTACTTGTTTATAAATATCTCTTAATAATCGTCATATTCTTGTTGCACAATTGTTGACGTCAAATGGTTACTTACAGCTAAGTTTACTACCGCTTCCTAAGCGCTAGTGCAGAAGCGGTAACAAACAGGTCTTAGTAGAATACTGATTTAGGCTATAAGATAACTTTAAATGATAATGTAAAGAAAATAACGGCTGGCATAGCAGAGTTCAAAAATTTACTTTGCTCTCAAAGCGCGATAAAATAACACAAATTTATATTCACGTCATAACATTAAATTTAATCCACTTAAGCGTTGAAATTTCAAATTAATTCTCATAAAGTTTCCTAAGCCTTTTGATCATTATCCCTTCATATTTTTTAATACTTTCATTTAAAAGAGGGAAATTTAATTAATTGCTCATAATAACCTTAAGGGCGGTTGTCATGGCAACCCGGATTAACCCTTTAAAGGGTAAAAATCTAGATTGATAAGTGTGAGTTAAACTCTTACAGTGAAGGTTCCTTATAAATTAAAACTAAAAATTTAGTCGCAAGACTGAGCTGGTGTGCACTGAGAGAAGCCTATTCCCAACAGTGAGATAGAAGGCTTTAAATGATGATGATGAAAAGTTTAGTTTAAGTAATAAGCATATAATGTACTTAGCATTTTCCTAACCTAAATAAATATGTACGGACAAATCCACACAGATTGACCTAGCCCCAAAGTTTGTTCGTATTATGACTTGTATGAGCCGCTATTTTATTTGAATCAAAGGTTACGAGATACTAACTCAACGATTACACATTACAACAGCGGATTAGCTGGTTGAAGTGGCAGTGGGCGGGACACATAGCGCGACGAACCGATGGTTGATGGGGCAAAAAGGTTCTTGAATGGCGACCGCGTACTGGCAAGCGAAGCGTAGGGCACACACCTACAAGTACAAGGTGGTCAGATGAGCTGACCAGGGTCGGTGGAAAGTGCTGGATGCAGTTGGAAATCTTTGGGAGAGGCCTATGTCGTATGTGTGATGATGAACTCAACGATACTATATAGTAAAATTTAGTAATTGTAACTGATTTGGAATGGATGTAAAACACAGCATATTAAAATAAGATAAGATAAAATTTCTTTATTGCACCAACTAAGTATGACAATAATCAAAAGTACATTTCAAATATAGTAGGTACAAAGGCGGACTTATCACTAAAGTGATTTCTTCCAGCCAACCTTTGGGTAAAGAAGACTATAAAAGATTTGGGGGAGTTGGCGCAGTTAGAGTATTACAGTGTAGAAAAATACAAGTACCTATACAATTAAATTATTGGAGTACATACTATAACATATAAACGAACAATAAAGTAATATAAAATGCATAAACTATAAAATTGGTACATACGAACATTAAGGAAAATTAATTAATGCTCATCTCTAATGCTGTTTCGGCCGAATAGACAGAGATCCATTTAATTGACTTTGGAACCCTAAAATCTGGCTGGATATTTGGTCTGGAATATTAAACGTTAATATTAGGGACTTAGAATGTTCAAAATATTAATCTTTGATCGAAATTGAATAGAGAAATCAAAGAAAATTTAAATTAGTTTAATAATTTTCTAAAATAAATTAGTTTTGGACTATGCCTTTTTAACTAAATTTTTGTCAATTACGATCTCTACTTTTCTAAATTATAAAGTCGATAATAATATGAGAAATTAATTAAGTGTCCACCTGTTTACAACAGTCAGAAATCTCTGAACATCCAATTGTTTAATCATCGGTAGATAGTAGTTCTGTGTTTATACTTATATTATTCTGTTTATTTAATTATTATATATATTTTTTTTATTTAAATATTATTTATTTAATTTGGCAGTATCACCTAAAACTGTATTATTATTATCGGAAATAGTATACATAACATGTTTTCGACTTGATCATTGTCAATGGATATCTGGTAGTGCTTCTCTCATATCTTGTGGTACCACGGAAGACCAGCGGCATGATGTAAAGATACATCATTGCCATATGCTGAGTGGTGCCATTTTGGTGTAAAAATAGTTTTATTTTTATAATGGATAAATAATGTAAATCCTGTTTTGCACCAAATAAAGTATTTTTCTTTCTTTCTTTCTTTCTTTCAAATCATGATTTTGGCAGGTGCCGTTTCGATTGCAATATCCCAGCATTAGTCTATACCTTTTTCTTTTCTCCTGCAGAAACCTATTCAAGGGTTTCTTCGTCGTTTTTCTTTCATAGATATATTCTCCAAAGGGCCTCTACGTGTTGGATTTGTATCACCTCGCAAGCCTCCCATAGAACAAGGGTAAAAAGATCCGTGATTAAAAAAGAAATAATACAAACCTATTATGAATGTGAGTAAAAAATAGCGTGAATTAACACCTAAATTATATTTAACACTTCCCGTGACGTAATGGTTGTTACGATGGTCCGCCACTATGGGGGTTTTAGGTTCGATTCTCAGCAATGTTGGAATAGAAGATAAGCATTACCCTATTTTTTATCTAGTCTAATATATCTGTTTGTGTGGGTGAGTGTGTGTGTGTGTGTGTTTTTTTCGATCATATCTGATGGTTATTTTTACTATTTAAGCCTTTTTATTACCATCTGAAAAATTTGATCAAGTTATAATGACCAAAGGCTTAATTTTTCAAACAAAAAGAAATGCAAATACGAAAAGACGATTAGCGAATATATCTATTTTTTAATCCAACCAACTTAGTAAGTTTTAAAGTCAAATGTACTTTGTTTTACTTAAGCTGGGTTAAGTTTAGCCATCTGGGTCTGTTCTCACTACGCCTGTCTATTACGGTCTAGCTTTTTATTTTAATAGCACTATTACTTCTTCTTCTCCAGGGGAATAACCTAACCAAGGTGATTTGACGAGTTTAAAAAATAAATAAAAACTTTTTGAAAAAAATAATAACCGACTTCAAATCGAAATGCACTAAAAAGCAAAAAATAATTATTTTTTATATCAGATGTCCCTGAAGATCTGGGTAAAAAATCTCTATAATACTCATTATTTATTTGGAGTCGGTGCCAATCTTCCTGCCTCAGAGTCCAGTTGCAAAGAAGTTTAACATGTACGAGTACGTCGTCGTAGCGCCCAAAATACGGATACCTACCACGTCGTAGCTCCCAAATCAATGAACCGATTTTGATTTTTCTTGTTACAAAAGTAATTCAACCGAGAGTGTTCTTTGCTATGATCTATTCAGCCGAGTTACTTACAGCTCTTTTTCGAGTTGTAATAATTACTTATGTAATAAGTATTATTTGCAGATAAAATGTGTTTTTTTTTTCACATTATTTCGATTCCCGCGGCGTATTCTAAAGTACTTCATGGATGTTTTCAAGGTAAAATAGGTACTGAGATTGGCACCGACTCCAAATAAATAATGAGTATTATAGAGATTTTTTACCCAGATCTTCAGGGACATCTGATATAAAAAATAATTATTTTTTGCTTTTTAGTGCATTTCGATTTGAAGTCGGTTATTATTTTTTTCAAAAAGTTTTTATTTCCCAGCTTTTAGCAGGAAGAAAACTAAGCTCTAGCTAATAGTAATTATTATAAAAATATTTTTTCATACTAGCTTTAAATGTGAGGCCTCAGTGCTTATTAACCAGTAAAGACCCGCATGACATTAATAAATGTCCACGTTCATTGTCTTACTATTGTGTATTGGCAGTAACGAAACAGTTGAGTAATAATATTAATTAATATTAATAATAAAACCCTGCGTCAGGTCTTCATTCAAATTATAAAAAACTAATTTTATAATAAGCGATTCTTCCAAACGAACATTGAATCATTAGAATCGGTTTATTGACCGAGCGAGCGAAGCGAGCAACGTCTCTAAATCGAGTTGGGGGCGAAAACACATTGTATGTATGTATGTTTGTACCGCGATAACTGCCGAACCGATGGTCTGATTTTGATGAAATTTGGTAGGCATATAGGAAATATCAATAGAATTTTCAAGTACCCGAATCAATATCCGAACCGATTTTGATGCCCTCGTTGGGCATCAAAATCGGTTCGGTAGTTTTTGAAATATTAATAAAAATGTCCGCGGTTGTGTAGCAAACGAAACCATAACGCGTTCTAACTTTGGATAGCGCCATCTAGGTGTTACTTAGGGAATTAAATTATCTGATACCTAAATTACATAGGACCAACCTTGCAATGCATTCTTTAAAAGGACACATATATTTTTTAAATCTGTTCATATTTGACGGAGTTATGAGGTAACATACACAAATATTTGAGCAGCAGTTGTCTGTTAATAAGGAATTTCGGTCTCCAGGTCCAAGATCTTTTCTCCGATCTTAAAAAAATTTACATGGGACCAACCTTGCAAAGCATTCTTTAAAAGGACACATATATTTTTTAAATCTGTTCGTATTTGACGAAGTTATGAGGTAACATACACAAATATTTGAGCTACAGTTGTCTTTTTTGAGGTATTTCGGTCTCCAGGCCCAAGACCTTTTCTCCAATCTTAAAAAAAATTACATGGGACCAACCTTGCAAAACATTCTTTAAAAGGACACATATATTTTTTAAATCTGTTCGTATTTGACGAAGTTATGAGGTAACATACACAAATATTTGAGCTACTTTGTCTTTTTTGAGGTATTTCGGTCTCCAGCACCAAGACCTTTTCTCCGATCTTAAAAAAAATTATATGGGACCAACCTTGCAATGCATTCTTTAAAACGAAACATATTTTTTTATAAAATCGGTTCATATTTGACGGAGTTATGAGGTAACATACATAAAACATATATACACGTCGAATTGATAACCTCCTCCTTTTTTTGAAGTCGGTTGAAAATAGATTTTTTGATTCCTTACATACAATATTAGTTTTTGATTTTATAACGCAGGTCATGCCATTATTTCACATGTTACAGTAAAATTAGTTTTTTTTTTAGTTTTGTTATATAAGATTTACAGTATTATAAGTAAAAACTTATCTTTTGGTTAAGATAAAAGGCAAATCATATTTAATTTCTTATTCAATTTAAATCATTGATCAGTTTAATGTTCTTATTATATTTGTGTTAGTATTGAATTTATATTCTACTAGCTGTGCCCGCGGGCTTTGCTCCCCGTGGGAATTTCGGGATAAATAGTACCCTATGTCCTTCCCTCAGTCTTAAACTATATCCATGCCAAATTTCATCCAAATGGGTTCAGTAGTTAAAGCGTGAATAGGTAACAAACAAACCAACAAACACAAATATACAAACTCACTTTCGCTTTTATAATATTAGTACGTAGTAGGATAGTAGGATAGGATTACCAAAAAAAAAACAATGAAATAAAAAATAAAAACTAAATTAAGATATTTTGTAATAAAATTATTGATTAAGTCTATTTCAATTGTAAGTTGCGGTAAAAGAATTCTCCATTTTATGGATTTGACGAGTTTACTGGTTTTTAAACAGAGCAAATGCCATCTGACCTGCGCTGCGCAACCTAAAGAGTAGACCAGAACCAATCCTTGGATAGGTTTGAGCAAACACCTGCAGTTTATAAAAGAGTAGACCAGAACCAATCCTTGGATAGGTTTGAGCAAACACCTGCAGTTTATAAAAGAGTAGACCAGAACCAATCCTTGGATAGGTTTGAGCAAACACCTGCAATTTATACGTGCCTTCCAAAACACGAAATTATCTTTTTTTTCACATAATCAGGTGATCCAAATCTGCAATATCCTTACCAACACTGGAAACTGGAAACCACTTTTCACAAAGTATGCTTTCCAGTGAGATTCGAACCGGATTACTTCGCGAACGCCTTGAAAACTGGAACACGGAGGCAGTCATACACCCAAATACACATACAACGTGGAAGGGACATACCCTCAATAAACCAAACCACAGGCTGTACTAGATCATTATAGAAAGTATATAGTGATAGTAAAAAAACAGTAAAAACCAAAAAAACTTTTTGGCCATTTCCATGCCAAAGTGTGCAGCCGCCCGGGCAATTTGTATGGGAATGTCGATTTTTTTTTTTGTTTTTAGACTGATAATTTATTATCATTATACTACAGTTATCTGGTGTAGCCAATGTTTCTGTTTATTACGGGTATATTTATCAAACCCGTATGTGCTTTCCAAGTATTCGTCAAATACAAATAATTATAAAATAGGAACAAATTGCTAGTATCCGCAACACGCTTCGTCAAAATATTCACAGTTAGTAATCCGCAACACGCTTCGTCAATATTTTCACAGTTAGTAATCCGCAACACGCTTCGTCGCTTTCCAAGTTGTTTAAACACAAAATATATTAGCATCAATGGCGATGAAATTCTGAGGTACAAAGGAACTAGCACCCCTATCTGCTATTAACATAAAGTTGGGAAGCTCCGAGTCTTTTAAGTTTCCTTGAAATTGATAAGGTACCACCAACAAGATTTAAAAGGCGGCTTTTTCATAAAATTGCGGGAAGAATTTCGCAAAGTTTTCAGTTATTTCCTGGAATAATGAAGTTGCATTACTGTGGACTTCATTTTGAATTATAACTTAGGTATAGGGTTTTTAAAGTGATTGAATTGAAACTTTGTTCACCCGATACTTAGACATGTTTCGGTTCAGATCAAATCGTATTTAGACTACTTTTCGTTTAAAAAATCTCATAATAGGGTTTCTGTTTTAATAATTTAACCTTAGAAGAAATCGAAAGAAAAAAAGTGACAATTATCAAGTGATACAAATATCCAAGGATAAATAAATGATTTTGTTTTTTTAATTATACATTTAAGGCTGAATTCAGTCAGAAACAAGTCGAAATAAAATTTAATCGTCCCTCTAACTAACCGTGTGAGTAGTAAGTAGTAAGTCGCAAGCAAGCAGAAGGGCCGTCGAAATATCTGGCAAAAAACGATATTGATCACGGTAAGTCCTGTAATACTAATAACAGTAATATTTACCTTCATATCGACTAATGTTATTCATTCGGAAACGTCAAACCATGGTATAATAAAATAAGGTATTCTCTTCCCGTGACAGCTGATGACGTAGGTGGAACTTGACTACGTCATCAGCTTGATATGTTGCCACTGTGTGAAATTGAATTACCCGAGCATAATGCATTTTTAAACTTTATATACCAATTTCGAATTAATAATCCAATATGTCGATTTATAAAATATTAAATTGATGAATCACGCGAGATTCGCGAGATACTCACTAGCTAAGTTACTTAAAATTTTATTTAATATTCATGAACTAATTGAAAAAGTCCTTAAATTTACTGAAAAGAACAAACAGTGGCAACACTTTCGTGACGTAGTCAAGTTCCATCTCGGGAAGAGAATACCTTATTTTATTATACCATGCGTCAAACCATCATTATAAATCAGTCTAGGATGCTATTAATATCAGTATGACATGAAATGTACTAGCGTTTATAGTAACTTGAAGATATGATATATGGTGCAAAAAATGTCACTATGTCTGTGGATGGATTTATTAATAACTGGGAAATATTGATAAGGTAATGTTATTGATATAGTTCTCTTTATAGGCATTGATAGTAGTGTATTGTATTAGTTGGTTGGTTGGTGAATGGTTGTATTGTAGAAGTTATGGGAAAGGTAGTACAAAGACATGATTGAATATGCTAATCATTAAAAAAAAAATTAAAAATAGACAATCGACTTCAGCATTCATATTTTTTCCATTTATTTTCGATTAAAAACAAATCTCCCATTCTGGTCTGGGAGAAATAAAAAAACTTAGAATGTAGCAGCTGTTTCTTTTCCCACGCAGATCGTAAAAGCCGATCGAGGGAATGGGCAATAATGCAAATCATGTTAACAGGAGATGCGGCTAGCAACCCATCACTGTATTGATTGCTTTTCCATCTTCTCGCCCACCATGACGCTAAAAGTGGCTTTTGGGTCTTGCGGCCCTGGGCTCTGCATAGAACCGCAAGACCCAAAATGCTCTGTCTGCCCCATTAGGGATAAAGACGTGATAGTATGTATGTATGTAAAAACAAAGCTAAATATTCCATTAAAAATTATATGGGGCCGCCTGAAAGTACATCTTTTAAAACAAAAAAAATAATATTCCAAATTATATAAAAAACAGAATCCGACAAATTGAGAACGTCTTCCTTTTGTCAAGATGATTAAAATTATATCTTTTTAGTTTCTTTTCTGGTCTAGAATCTTTTAAGGCTAACAGTCTGTTTTTCTTTGGTCTTTGGAGTTATTTAAAAAAATTGTCTTAGTAATTAAGACGACCTCCGTGGCGTAATGGTCAACACGCTAGACCGCCAATCCGGAGGTCCTGATCGATCCCCAGCCAGGGCAAGTTGAAAAATGGCCTTTTTCAAATTGTCCTGGGTCTTGGATGTTTATCTATATATGTATCTGTTATAAAATATAGTATCGTTGAGTTAGTATCCGATAACACAAGTCTCGAACTTACTTTGGGGCTAGCTCAATCAGTGTAATTTGTCCCTATATATTTACATATTTTTTTTTTATTATTTGACACTATGGAATGACATCTAATTTACTTTCAATGATTTAATCCTTTAACTCGAAGAAAAAATACACAGGTACAAGCATGCCTATCTATTGACTTATAACATAATTTATTCTCTTCCCACGTCACTAGATATTTTATTAATCACATAAATACATAAGTACTCCAATTAATTAAATATGACTTATATGAAATGCAATATATGCATATTCATCACTTTCTTTGATACTTTTATGCCAGTCGTGTTTACTGCCATATGACATGCTTTGAGAGCAGACTAATTTTGCCTTCCAGTTTTGCCTACTTACGGCCCTCCGATAGTTTCTATGGCGTTGGTTACCTGTTACGTTACTAATCATCTTTAGTATAAGTAATTAACAAAAGTACAATTTGAAAAAAAGTTATTTTATGCTATTGGTCATCATGCCAATCAAAATTTCGGTAAAACATTTAAATTAAACGATAAAATCTCACATGACCCATCCAAATATGTCCGATGTGCTTTATGTAAGCTAATTATGGATATACAGCGATAAAACTTTATCGTACGATCAGAGAAATCCAGGCATTGCAATTAGCAGGAGACATGCTAAAAGCTCTTGTATTGTTAGGAGCATAAAGGGCTTATCGTGACGAAATCGACGCGTAAGATGCCGACTTTTGACGCGTTCCTTTTTAAATAGATTTATAAAATTGACAGACAAGGTTTGTCCAAGCACAGTAAAAAAAAAATTGGTATGTAAAATGGTTTTCGTTAAATTTATTCTTCTTATGATTATCATCATCATCATTTCAGCCGCATAACGACATAGGTCTTCGCGACATAAGATTTCTAAAATGACTGATCAAGACCGGCCTGCATCCAGTGCCTTCCAGCGACCCTGGTCAGGTCATCTGACCACCTTGTATGTGGATGCCTCCTTCCGAATGGTATACTTTAGCATAGACTGTGGTATCCTTGGGTGAAATTATCATGCATCATCAGGTTCCAAAACAGCTGTACATTTTAAGGATGTAACCGAGATAAAAGAGGGCTGGAAATAATATTATTTGGTAATAGACATAGAAAAAGGAATGATAAAATAACAAAAACATACAAAAATTGAGGTACTGAAACTAATTTATTTTTATATTTTTTAGTAGACATTTCCTACTTCTTGTACTAAGCAAAGGCATTTCTATCTCTCTATCTTTCCACGTTGTCTTTACTTTACAATACTTTTAAATGCAGGCAAATCATCTGCCTACTATATAATACACATCTTACACTTGGTCTGCTTGTTTTCCTATAACCATCTGTAGGAACTCAGTTTACAGTGGATAGGCTTAAAGAGTAACTAGATCTTATCATATGTTAATCATCGAAGTGTAACTTTTTGAAAAAAGCAATGATTAACAGACTCGTGTTAAACAGTTACTCGGCCAAGGTTAGCTCGGTCTACTGTTATGTGGTTTCCGACAGAGTAGAAAAGGACCACTCCAAGTCCTCCCGTAGACGTCGTAGAAGGCGACTTCGGCAATACAAGCTTACAGAGCTTATTAACATCAATGATACCTCTCCAACCCGCCAGGCAGGAGAGTGTAGGCCAGGTCTTCTGGCTGCTCTGGCCAAGTATGGCTCTGGTAGTACAGAGAGGGTCGTGCTCCTGCAGTGGAGAGAAAAAGACCTGATGACATTGACTGTTGTGAGCTCTAAAAAAAAATTTTGCCACTTCTATTGCCTAACAAATCTATCAAAAAATTAGCATTTCGCAGCCAGTTTTCCATGCATCTTTGTTCAAAAAACAATCGTTACTCACTTCCTGCGTGCAATTAAAAACTAATTCTTGCCTCCAACAAAAGATCGTTAATAAAACTGATTGCTACAAGACAGTTAGTGCACTTAGTGCAATAAAAACGGGACAAAGGATAACATTTTTTTAACGATAAATTTGACACGCACATAATTGGTTACGGTCTAATAAATAGAGGTTTTGTGGAAACCTTTATGCCTTTTGCTTCGACGAGGTGCGATGGAATTTCGGTGATTAAATACGACATTTACGTCACTCCTTTGTTTAATTTATTTCATGATTCTTCTTCTGGTTGAAGAGCTAAGGTCTCGTCTGTGAAGTGACTGATGTCTCCCATCTTTCTGTCTAAAGCCAATACCTTCACATGTCTACTACAGGGGTTTGGTAATTATGATAACCTTTTCCTTTTTGGAAGTCGGTTAAAAAGACCCGGTACAGAAAAATATCATCATCAAATCAGCCACAAATTATTGCTGAATATAATTTAGCCGATTTTACGGATTTCCGAGATAATAAGTAAATAGATTTCTTAAAACACTGGTCTGGGAAAAATATAAAAAAAACTTAGAATGTACCAGCTGCTTCTCTTCCCACGAAGATCGTAAAAGCCGATCGAGGGAATGGGCAAAAATGCAAATCATGTTAACAGGCGATGCGGCTAGCAACCCATCACTGTATTGATTGCTTTTCCATCTTCTCGCCCACCATGACGCTAAAAGTAGCTTTTGGGTCTTGCGGCCCTGGGCTCTGCATAGAACCGCAAGACCCAAAATGCTCTGTCTGCCCCATTAGGGATAAAGACGTGATAGTATGTATGTATGTATGTAAATTTACGGGTTTTATTACATAGGTTACTATGATCTAGGGTACACTTATAGCCTTTCGACTCGAGAAGAAGAATTCATTAAATACATTAAAAGATTGTGAATTATTGATATAGATTAAAACATTAAATTAATAAATCATAGTTTTTAACATTTTAACAAATGAGCTTCTTATAAAGTCATCATCATCCTCCCTTATTCCCACTTGCATCCTTAGCAGTAACGTTTCAGAGCCCGAGATCCCCGATCTAACCTAGGTGATTTGACGTGGTTACTGGTTTATAACTGACTTCAAAAAAAGGAGGAGGTTCTATGTTCGATAGTATATATTTTTTATGTACTTTTTATGTACCGAATCCTCCGATAAGTGTGGACTGATTTTTAAAATTCTTTGTTCGAAAGAGTGCACTTCCGAGGTCGGTAGGTAGAGGTAGAAAATTTATCAAAATTGGTAGTGTAGTTAGAGGTTGAAGTCGGTTTTTAATGTAGAAAAATTATTTGTTACACAGAGCGACTGCCGTCTGTCCTCCGCAACTCAAATTGTAGACCAGGACCAATCCTGTTGTAAAAATCAAAAATGTCCTAGAATTTTTCGACAGAATGAAAATCCATACAATCGTCACCGTCGCTGGCCATTAACAAAGTAGCTGAGCACGCGACGGTAATTTGACAAGCGACGGCTCCCCGCTCCGCTCGCTATGACATACGCTGTATGAGATATTGCTTGCTGCACCGACGATCACTAATTTATAGACGACAAATGAGACAGTCATATTAAAAGTACAGATACAACATCTATACATATAATAAAACAGTAGAAAAAGTGTCTGTACAATAAATGTATTTCCAAAAAATAAAAAATTGTGGGCGATGGAGATATAATAATAGAGTATAAATAAAAAAACAGTCTGTTTGTTTGTCTGTGTTTGTTTGTACACGCTAATCTCTGGAAATACTAGACGGATTCGAATAAAACTTTTCTATTAGATAGTTATTAAGCCTGGGTACCATAACATAGGGCATAATTGATTTTGAAAAATCGAACTAACACCTGATGCAGGACCGTAATGGTAAATCTAAACTATAAGAAATATAAAAATGACGCCTTAGCAAAAGTTATTTAGCCTGATGAGCATTTTCCAGATGCATAAAGTTCACGCAAACGAAGTCGTGGGCATCGGCTGGTCCTAAAGTAAAAATCAAAAATGTCCTACAATTTTTCGACAGAATGAAAATCCATACAATCGTCACCGTCGCTGGCCATTAACAAAGTAGCTGAGCACGCGACGGTAATTTGACAAGCGACGGCTCCCCGCTCCGCTCGCTATGACATACGCTGTATGAGATATTGCTCGCTGCACCGAAGATAACTAAGTTTTAGACGACAAATGAAACGGTCTAGCTGTCTAGTTAGTTATAGTTATTTATACATATAATAAAACCCTAAAAAAGTGTGTCTGTACATTAAATATGTTTAAAAAAAAAAATATTGGGGGTGATGAAGACATACTGATGAGTAAGTATTTAAAAAAATGTCTATCTGTTTGTACAGCTAATCTCTGGAAATACTGAACGGATGTAAATAAAACTTTTTTTGTTATATGGCTGTTATGTCTGGGCAACATAAAGGGTACAAATGATTTTGAAAAATCAAACGCCTGATGCAGGACCATAACGGTCTAGCTAAACTATAAGAAATATAAAAATGACGCCTTAGCAAAAGTTATTTAGCCTGACGAGCATTTTCCAGATGCATAAAGTCCACGCGAACAAAGTCGCGGGCTTTGGCTAGTTCTAAAGTAAAAATCAAAAATGTCCTAGAATTTTTCGATAGAATGAAAATCCATACAATCGTCACCGTCGCTGGCCATTAACAAAGTAGCTGAGCACGCGACGGTAATTTGACAAGCGACGGCTCCCCGCTCCGCTCGCTATGATATACGCTGTATGAGATATTGCTTGCTGCACCAAAGATCACTAATTTATAGACGACAACTGAGACAGTCTTATTAAAAGTACAGATGCAATATCTATACATATAATAAAACAGTAGAAAAAGTGTGTGTACACTGTACAATAAATGAATTTCCAAAAAAAAAAATTGTGCGCGATGGATATATAATGATAGACTATAAATAAATAAAAAGTCTGTTTGTTTGTCTGTGTGTTTGTTTGGTACACGCTAATCTCTGGAAATACTAGATGGATTCGAATAAAACTTTTTCTATTAGATAGTTATTAAGCCTGGGTAACATATAGGGTATAAATTATTTTGGAAAATGGAACTCCTGATGAATGACTAACATGGTCCAGCTAAACTATAAGGAATACAAAATTGACGCCTTAGCAAAATTCATTTAGCCTGATGAGCATTTTCCAAATGCATCAAATTCACGCGAACGAAGTCGCGGGCTTGGGCTAATTCTAAAGTAAAAATCAAAAGTGTCCCACAAATTTTTGTCTGTATGAAAATCCATACAATCGTCACCGTCGCTGGCCATTAACAAAGTAGCTGAGCACGCGACGGTAATTTGACAAGCGACGGCTCCCCGCTCCGCTCGCTATGACATACGCTGTATGAGATATTGCTTGCTGCACCGAAGATAACTAATTTTTTGACGACAAATGAAACAGTCTAGTTAGATATACCTAGTTATTTATACATATAACTAAATAGTAGAAAAAGTGTGTCTGTACATTAAATATATTTCCGAAAAATATTGGGGACAATGGAGACATAGTAATAGAGTAAGAATTTAAACAAGAAATATATATTTGTCTGTTTGTCTCTTTGTACACACTTATCTCCGGAAATACTGGATGGATTCGAATGAGATTTTTTTGTTACATATTAAGCTGCTAAGCCTGGGCAACATACGGGGTATAATTGATTTTGGAAAATAGAACACCATAATCAAATGGTCCAGTATAAGAAATAAAAAATGACGCCTTAGAAAAAGTTGTTCAGCCTGATGAGCATTTTCTGGAGACATAAAGTCCACAAGAACAAAGTCGCGGGTTTCGGCTAGTCATTAAAAAATGCACTCATTTAATATTTGCTTAAAATTTAAGTAACAAATAAATTAGGTACGTCATAAATTATATTTAAACTTTAAACATTTATGCATATTTTGTTTCTAAATTTTGTCGTTGTTGATTACAACGTAAAGGTGGACACACGACACAATTTAGCATACAATCTACGTGTATACGTGTTGTGGCTCACAACACGTACACGGCTGCAGCAAATTGTGTCGTGTGTGAAACCTTTTGTTTTTTTCAACCTTGTCGTTGCTGTAATATCGAAGACTCCTGTAGCATAATGGTTACGCCCATCCATCACTCGTAGGTTTCAAGTTTGATCCACAGCCAGGGCAAGTTGAAAAATGGTCGCTTTAAGTTAATTTCTAGGTCTTTAAATTATTGTTGTGTCTACCAAAGCTAAGTAGTCAATGGAGGTAGGTTCACGGCGTTGTATTGTTCTGTGATGTATTGGCTTTTAGCCGATGCACAGCAGTATCGCAGCCTGCTATTTTAACGATTTTATTGTTTAGCTATTTACTATGAACGAGGCGATAAAACGATAAGAAGTGTGAGGAAATATTTTTGTTTTATGAGATAAGACATAAAATGTTTTTTTTAATCCTCCTGCCCTCCCCCTTCCCCGAAGAAAGGAAAGAGGGTCATCCTCGACAAATGTTCTAACCAGATTGTAGATTGATTCAAAAAGAATAGGTCAGAAGTACCCGTAACCAGGCCCGCTCGGTTACGGTTATGCCCATGCATAAAGAGAGTCATGAGTGTAGATGGAGCGAAAGAGGTCTGTCAGGATCGTAGCAAGTGGAGGTCCATAGTCTCTGCCTACCCCTGTGGGAAATATGTATTTATCATCATCATCATTTCAGCCGCATAACGTCCACTGCTGGACATAGGCCTCTCCCAAAGATTTCCAAAATGACCGGTCTAAAGGATATGTATTACAAAAGAAAAATCCTTTTCCTTGTTTGAAGGTTTTAATTGTTGTAAAAGTTTAAATGTTGAAATAAATTCTTTAAATTTTTTAAATTCTTCTTTAGGGTGGTCCCATAAAACATTTACCAAAATCGGTTGTGTAGTTTGGGGGTGAAGTCGGTTTTTAGTTTAAAAAAAATTATATGGGCAAGTGCGTGCTATACTTCCCTCTTAAAACTAGGCAATTCCCTTCATGTATAATTCTATCATAGCCGTGTATGCAAACCAAACAATTTTTCACCCTCGCGTGCCGTTCTTGCGTGCAGCCACCTTAATTAATATTTATTAATTTAATTACTCAGTTTCATTACTGGAGGGCAGCGCGTTCGATTCCGAGCTTTGCAAATGAGTGGAAATAGAATGACGTGTGTAGTTCTGTTGGTTTACATACATACATACTATCACGTCTTTATCCCTAATGGGGCAGACAGAGCATTTTGGGTCTTGCGGTTTGCTGTTGTTTAATCTGGAATGGCCTTAGTCCGGCTGAGTATACAACGTGGAAGGGACATACCCGTAATAAATCGAACCACGGGCTATACTATATCACTTTAATATCACGGAATTAAAATAACAGTAAAAAAACAAAAAATTGGTTGTTTGTAAAGTAGGTTTACGATCGAGATGTTTACGTGATAACGTCTTCTGGCAGCGCTCGAGATGAGACGGGAGATCGGTCCGTCTCTCTCTCGTTATACCTGCGATCGCGCTCGTGAGGTTTTGGTGTGACACAAGTTTCTGAACATGTCACCCGACTAAAACGATTTTAAAGACGTTATCACGTCAAAAAAGTATTTGCCATTTCAATACTGAAGTGTGCAATTTGTACAGGAATATCGAATATTTTTCGGTTTATCGACTGTTATATTAATTTTATTATGCTATAGTGATCTAGTTTAGCTAGTGGTTTGTATCTTCCACGACGTATAAGATTTTTATCTGTCAGAAATTCCTGACGCTCCCAGAAGGCACTCGGCTCATGTTTTGTTCCAACCCTGCACATTATCAGACAAGTTTGAATAGGCTATTTAACTTTGTATTTGTTTGGTTTAACCTTATTATTTTTGATAATTCCTGACTCTTCAGGAATGCTTTAAAATGTTATGTCACGCGTTAAAATGTTATATTCTTAAATTGTATTTAGGAATGTTGAAGTTTTGAATTACATTTACACGAGAAAAAATAAACATGGCTTTTTTGAATATTTTACTATTATTCAGCTTTCAATTTTATCTATCCCCAAAAATTTTGTTTTTACTTTTTTTTAAAGTAGTAAAGACCAAATAATTATACTGTCAAAGACAATATCGTCAGAGTAAGCATATTAAATCACTAAGACAATAAACTTTGTCAAGTAATTGATCTTCCGAATCGCAAATCAATATTTACATGAAGTGCAATGTTCCTCCCAAAATATACTGCAGCTACACAGTTTAAAAACATTTAATATACTTTGTTTAAAAAAAAACAGTCCTACAAAAAGGGGTATTGAATGTTGTTAATCTGTGGCGCCATTTTGAGGTCAAAAACCTGCAAACCTTTATTGAATTTTTATGTCGTCTCGTCGATTGGTCTTTTGCTGACCCTATGTCCTTCAAAACTTTGATTATTCAATGCAATATAATTTTTAGGGTTCTCTGTATACTATTCTCGTATTTTTTTGTCATCACGTAGATTCACAATGTAAGTTTGACCTAATTTTTATTTCTCATATTATTTATTAAACATAATTTTTAATTTTAAGACGAAATTTTTTATGTGGTATAGTTTAGATAGTTTTATGAATCTGTTCCTATTTTTATTAATTTTTTTCATTAAACTATTCTTAATTTAAAACATAATTATTTTTAAATAACTTTTAACATAATTATTTCACATAATTTTGTTTGATAATCATGCCAATTAAAAAATCTTAATCATAATTGTATTATTATAAACTTCCGATTGTTATAATAAACATATTCGGGGCTTAGCCATAATAATAATAGGAATAAATATCTATGTTTTGAAATAAATAAAGAGAATATAGGAATAAAAGATTTTAATGTTTTAATTATTATAAAAAAAGCGCTATCTAGTGACAAGAAAGAGAAATAATTTTATAGCTTTAACCGAGCAATTCTTGTATATTTATATAAATTTCTGTGATCTCGGAAATGGCTCTACCGATTTCGCTGAAATTTGGTATACGGGGGTTTTCGGGGATCTAGATTAGTCTTATGTTTGGGAAAACGTGTGTTTTCGAGTTTTCATACGTTTTCCTTTCCACGCAGAATATGATCGCGTCGGCCGCTTTCCGTTTGGCTCAGCGGTTAAGGATGCGGATTCGAATCCCACTAGGTGACTTTACTTTTGTTTTTTTTTATGTTCAAGTTTATATATTTAATTTTTAATTTTGTATTGTTTTTAGACAAGTTTAAAAAAATGTAGGTAATGTTTGAGATGTAACCGAGCAAACCTACTTATATTTATATGGCGACGCGTAGGCATGCTATGGTAATTACCGCAATAGGTCCATCATTAGTCCGTCTATTCTAATTTGACAGAAGTATTTATAATGCATTTAACCCCTTTATCATTAGTAATTTTATAACTATCGAAGCTGCAGTGACATATGTCTGTTTAGTTCTTGAGCAGTTATTTTTTTTTTTGCAAAGTTAAATAAGTATCTATATAATTTTTCAAGACTAAAAACCGACTTCGCGCCCAAACATGATGGTTCCATAAAAATATTTTATGGAACCTTGCAAGTATATCATCATCATCAGGTCTTTTTGTCTCCACTGCAGAGCACGATCCTCTCTGTACCACTAGAGGCATACTTGGCTAGAGCAGCCAGAGGACTTGGCCTACACTCTCCACGCTGGCCAGACGGGTTGGAAAGGTCTCATTGATGTTTAAAAGCTTTGTTTAGCTTGTATTTCCAAAGTCGCCTTCTACGACATCCATGGTAAGACTTGGAGTGGCCCTATTCTACTCTGCCGGAAACCACAAGGCACTAAGTATATATACCCTTTCAATAAAATAAAAAAAAAAATTAAATCGGTCCAGGCGTCTTTCAATCATCGGTGAACATACATTAAAAAAGATAGCGTCGAATTGATAATTTACTCCTTTTTCATCACTGGTCAATTTCTTCATTTGTCAAGTGTAAATGAATTGAAAATCACCATTTTACTGATACTTTTGCTAAGTTGACAATTTCGCTAGTTATATAAACAACGCTGAAGGAAAATACTCATCATAAATCGTATCACTGGCTATAGTATAATTATAATGAAATAACAGTCAAAAACATAAATCAATTTCGACATACCCATACAAATTGTTCGGGCAGCTTCACACTTTTGTATGGAAATGTCATTTTTCTTTATTTGCCGGGTATATTAATTTTATTATACTAAAGTGATCTAGTATATGGTTTATTATGGTTATGGCCCATGGTTTGATTTATTATGTGTAACTCCCTCACACGTTGTAAATTTTTAATTACATTATTTTATTTACGTAGAACAATAGATTTCGTATTGTCAAGTGTAAGTGAATTGAAAATCACCATTTTACTGACACTTTTGCTACGTTGACAATTTCGCTAGGTAAATAAACAACGTGGAAGGGAAATACCTATCATAAATCGCACCATTATCTATAGTATAATTGTTAAAAAATAACAGTCAAAAACATAAATCAATTTCGACATACCCATACAAATTGTTCGGGCAGCTTCACACTTTTAGTCCGTGGTTTGATTTATTACGGGAATCTCCCTTTCTCCTTGTATACACGCTGACTTTTCATTGGTTTTGGAAAAAAAATGTCGTATAGTAAATAAATTCCTCTATCCATATACGTAATCCAAATTTCTGTATGTCAAAAGATAAAAAAGTTACGTAAATGATTTTCGATCGAGACCACGTTGACGTCCACGTCGAGTTATACGCCGGCCAACAGCTGCGTAATGTCGATGACCCCGGCCGGCCGGCGTGCGGTGTTTGGCGGCGGTACTACTAATTGATCTCACAATTTTACTTTCAAGTTTTAGACAACATTTTTTGTTTCTTAATTTTTATTTTGACAAGCTAATTATGTCTAACTAACAATGCCTATGAAGTGGCCTTCGGCTTCAAAACCAATGAAAAATCACCGTGTATATATTTAACTACATTATCTTACTTACATTAAAAGATTTCGTACAATATAACTCTAAGCGCTGTCTATCATATATAAAAATATGTAAGGAACCCTCAATTGCTTTACAGCATTCGTACTTACAGTTCTATAACAATAATTAAACGATTGTCTTCCAAAATATAGAGGGAATTTCCATGCAGTTGACTCAATAAGTTGGAAAATTCTTAGTCGTAAATATTTTATAGTCGATGCATGTCTAATGAGTAGTTAGTATGATTGCTTACGATATTGCATTGACCTTTAAATATTATGAGTCTTCTCCTTATCGTGTGTGTTAGTGACTAACACTTGTGTCAGAGTATTTAAACCGCCTTAAAGGCCTCTAACATGAATTTAGGTAACGACCAATGTCAAAGACAGTGACCGGGACCGACGGCTTAATTCCCTCCAAAGCACGGATCATCTTACTTATCAAACAATCAGGTGATCAGCTTACAATGTCCTAACCAAACTAGGACAACAACAGAAAGCCGTTGCCCCCGCCGGGAATCGAACCCGCGACCTGCGGGTATGAGCCGAACGCTCTAACCACTACACCACGGAGGCAGTTTAATATATGAGTATCGTACATCGTATGACTCAAATTACAGTTTTTGTTACGTTTTCTCTGTCTCTCTCAAATCCTACTAATCCTATCCTATCCTTCTAATATTATAAATGCGAAAGTGAGTTTGTATATTTGTTTGTTTGTTTGTTACCCCTTCACACTTAAACTACTGAACCGATGGATGAAATTTGGTATGGATATAGTTTGAGACTCGGGGATGGACATAGGGTACTCTTTATCCCGGAATTCCAACGGGGAGCGAAGCCCGCGGGTACAGCTAGTCTTATATACAATTAACGTGTTAGGGACATACCTGTAATAAATCAAACCACGGGCTATACTATACTAGATCTCTCTATATATATAACTATAAATAACAGTCAAAAAACAAGAAAAATCGACATTCACATACAATTTGCCCGGCACACTTTTCTATGGAAATGCCGATTTTTTTAAAAAGATTTGCATTGTTTTTTTAATTTCATTATACTTATTATAGTAGTATAACCTGGTCTAGTGTAGCCCGTGGTTCGACTTATTACGGGTATTGCCATTTCACAAACATACATACATATATACTATCACGACTTTATCCCTAATGGGGCAGACAGAGCATTTTGGGTCTTGCGGTTCTATGCAGAGCCCAGGGCCGCAAGACCCAAAAGCCACTTTTAGCGTCATGGTGGGCGAGAAGATGGAAAAGCAATCAATACAGTGACGGGTTGCTAGCCGCATCGCCTGTTAAAATGATTCGCATTTTTGCCCATTCCCTCGATCGGCTTTTACGATCTGCGCCGGAAGAGAAGCAGCTGGTACATTCTAAGTTTTTTTAGATTTTCTTTCTCGTTTTGTTTTGTTTTGTTTCGTTTCTCCCAGACCAGCATGGCCACCCATGCTGGTCTGGGAGAAACGAAACAAATGGCCATTTCACATTGTATGTTATACAACATACAATGTGAAATGACCATACCCGTAATAAAAACTGTCTCGTTTTCAAATTGATCGCTATTTCTTTTGCTCTTGTTACTGTTATCATCTGTTGCATCGGATAATGTGGTCTTATTAAGCAGTAAAACAATCTAGGTCTATCAGCTAATCCATGCCACCGAAGTTATATGTAAAAGTGAGTTTGTCTCGAATGGTCTTAAACGCAAGAACTGTATGTAGCAACACGACAATGATTAATCTAGTCCAAAAATGAGGTGGTTTAAAGTAATATTTTGTCATAGTTATGAGATTGTCTAAACGAAAACTAGTGTTAATATGAGGTGGTCTAGACCAAAACTTGTCTAGGTATCAGGTGGTCCAAACCGGCGCGCCGGTAAATCAAATATACCAAAGAAAATGAAAAAATATGTGGATATCGTCAAATATGTACTATTTTAAAATATTGAATTTTCTTTATTAAAAAAAAATTTATTAAGCTATTTTATATTTCTGCAAAGGTAATATGATATTAATTCTTATGTATCACTTCATATGACTGCAAAATTTTATAACTCTATCTTTAAAATTGACGGAGTTACAGATTTTTAATTCGAAACATACCCAAATATTCCACTGTGCGGTGTCTTAGTATGTAAAAGGTTATGTAAAAGTTAGTCAAGTACGTACTTCTCGAAATATGTACTTATGCATCGAATACTGATTCATACATTTATATTCTAACAGATACTTTTGAAACGTTATTTATGACCAAGACATTTTGATTGATTTGGGAATTTTGGTGTCGATGTGGGTGGGATATTATTTTTGTGCCTCAGAAACAATGTTTTGGAGTTTTAAGTACCTACTTACTTATTTAACAATAGCTGAAGCCACGGGAATCGCTTATTTTCCTGCTGTTCAGCTTTTGCGATCTGATTTTTATACAAAACTTAAACTCACATTTTAACCCCTTACTTAGGGGATTTCCAAAAATAGGTACCTTCTTAGTGCACCCTTTGTCACTTAAAAAACGTTTGTGCAAAATTTTATGCTTCTAGACCCAGCGGTTTCAGCTGTGCGTTGATCGATCAGTCAATACGTCAGAAAGTCAGTTTCTTCTTTAATAGATATAGTTTTATATGACAAGTTAATTTATACAAGTTTACTCGAATAAACCAGCGTTTGCTATTATCCTTCTCATCTCAGAATATTCCCAGTTGCATCATCAGCTTTGAGTTTCTTTCGGCGTTTCTTCTTAACAGTGGTCGGTGCGAATCGCTGATATAAGTAAGCTACCTAAAAAATAAGCTTCTTTAAAAAATTAATCTTATACCTTTAAACGAGCAATTCTTGTATATATATATATATATATTTATAAATTTCTGTGATCTCGAAAACGGCTCTAACTATTTCGTAGACGTATAAGTTTTTGGGGGTAAACAATCGATCTAGATTAGTCTTATGTTTGGGAAAACGTGTGTTTTTAAGTTTTCATTCGTTTTTCTTTCCACGCAGAATATGGTCGCTAATTTCGTCGCGCCGGGCGCCATCCGCTTAGCTCAGTGGTTAAGGATGCCGACCGCTAGAAAGAGTGTTACGGGTTCGAATCTCACTCGGTGACTTACTTTTGTTTTTTTTATGTTTAAGTATATATATAATTTTTTATTTTGTACTGTTTTTAGACAAGTGTCAAAAATGTAGTTAATGTTTGAAATGTTACCGACCGAGCAAAGCTTGGTCTCCCAAGTACATGGTTTATACACTACACGTTAAGGGTCCTCCCCGCGCTAACGACCTTGAAAACACAAAAAAATTAATTTCTCTTTCTGTAAGTGAGATTATCAGAAACCCTCGTACAACTTTTTAGCTAGTATCCTTAAGTTTCATTAGAACCTCGAAAATCATTGAAATAAAATACCCTGAATTTTCCTTTGCAAAAAATACTAAAAACGGCCATTTTTGACTCTTTTTGTAAAGGTTTCTAAACCGGATAGTATTTCAATGACTTTCGAGGTTCTAATGAAACTTCAGGATACTAGCTAAAAAGTTGTACGAGGGTTTCTAATAATCTCACTTACAAAAAGAGAAATTATTTTTTTTGTGTTTTCAAGGTCGCTAGCGCAAGGAGGAGCCTTAAGTAAAATTATACCTATCGGCTTGTTAAAATGCTTGTTAAGGTCTAGTTACCCTACTACTATTCATAAGTGGCGAAACTACATAATACATTGATATCGTAGAGCCATCTATTATTTGTCAGGTGAATTACAAGCCCCGAATTTGAAGAGTTATTACCCAATAACTTTTAAACAACTGAACCGATTTTAATAGAACATGGTTAAGATGCCATAGACTGGCACAAAGGGAAAAAAAGGAAACATTTTGTACACAATTATAATCCCCTTTTAAGCCAGTCGGAAAGGTAAAAATATTCAGGATTAAGTTCCTAATTTATTCAAGACAAATGATTACTTGCATTTTCAGCTCATTTTTCATTCACCATACAAGAAATTGAATAAGTGAAAAAAAGTTTCAACGCAAAGTTGCGCCTCCCAAGCTTATTTTCCCATGAAAGTTTAACATTTTTTCGCGTCCCTCATTTTTGACGTAAAAATAGAGGCTAGAGAACAGGGGGTTTACTCCAAAAGCTTTACGAAAGACAGACGTTACGGCGTATCCGCGTTTCAGTGTCAAGCAACATTGAGCACAAAAGTATGATGATAAAGTCTAATTTGATTTGACAGAGAAATAGAACGTCTTATTATTATTTTATGGAGAAACCCAGACGTCGAATTTATAAATTTTAGAACCTAGCTACGACTTCTTGCGTCTTAGCAAGACATTTTATTGCTAAATAGCTTACTCATTATTCATTTATTATATTTGTTTATTTCCTTCCATAACTCTCTGTCTCTGGTTTTAACTTAAAGAAAGACGGGAGGCCTTTGCCCAGTTGTGGGACATGAACGGCTAATTAAAAAAAAATTGTTATATGTTCGTATTTATCACACTTTATTGTTCCAAAGTAAATAATATATTTTCTTAAATAAATGGCGGACTTAATGCCATGTTTTTAAATATAATTCATAGAAAAGTTAAAGCAAGAAAAGGAAAAATGAGATATATTTTTTATTAAAAATTAAATAACATTTCTCAAAAGTTTTGTGATGTATGAAACGTCTACAAAACAAAAGGATTAGTTTTTTTCAAGAGTCCTTTGCATGACTGCCACATTGTTCTGGAAGATCCCAATCGCTCGTAAGAAGAAAAATAAATAAAATTAGAAAAAAACCCACATCACCCAAACAATCTCTTATTACACCTCTATAGTCTCGGCATTTCATTCCCTCACTTTGGCTTATCTCGCCTTTCCAGTTTTTTCTTAAAATATGGTGAAGAAAAATGAAATTGGGGAAAACCCTTGAAATTAAATTATTTTGTGGCAAATTGAATTGCTTGCGTTCATTTGAGAAGCGGACGCCGACTGATTGTAAATATGAAATAAAATAAAAACAACCGTTATAATTCTTTTTTTTGGTTTATTTATAGCTTTTTGTGGCGTTTATGAAATGCTTTTTTTCATAACTAGGAAGTTTAATTGGGAAGCGTAATGTAGCTGGTGGTTTCAGTAGCTGTAATTTATTTTTTAAGCGTTTTTGTGAGGCCAATGTTACTTCCTAATAATAGTTACTTGATCTTCTTGGAGTCTCTTTGTACTCCTTCAAAACCAAAATTAGGCAGATCTTGGATATCTGACCAAATGTAATGATATTTATATATTTTTTTTTCTTTTTCTGTAATGTACTTTAATAACAACACATAACTCGTGTAGTCGATTTTCCTTTTCTCTTTTTCTTTTGACAGCTGTTGCAATTTTTTGTATTCTTTGCATATTTTAATGACTTTATTTTACTTGCTCTCTTATGGTTTTTAAATAGTGTCTGGCTGTATGTACTTGTTAAAGAGTTGTTGCCTAGCTATGGTATTCTATTTTATATATATTGTATAATTATGGTGACAATTTGTTAAGTGTGTCATAAGAAAATAAAATAAAATAAAATAAAGTTACTTCTCTTCTTCTTCCCCGGCCTTATCCCGTTTCTAGTTGGGGTCGGTTCCCCTATAATCTTTCTTCTCCGAAGGCATCTCTTTTGGGTCGTTACTGGTTCGGTGTTGGCATTCTTTAGGTCCTTGTTTACGACAGACATCTATGTTAACCAAGGCCTGTCTGTCTTGGCAACCACTTGAAGTCAAGACAAATTAAAAACATACATACAATTGCCAAAAGTGGCCATTTTTAAATAAAACCTTTACATTTCACTTTCAACTCTACCTCTAAACAGCAGTTCATAAAATTGTTTGAAGGGTTATCTAGGGCTTTGTCTAGACATAATTTTAAACTGCCTCCGTGGTGTAGTGGTTAGAGCGTTCGGCTCGTACCCGGAGGTCGCGGGTTCGATTCCCTGCGGGGGCAACGACTTTGTGTTGTCCTAGTTTGGTTAGGACATTGTAGGCTGATCACCTGATTGTCTGATAAGTAAGATGATCCGTGCTTCGGAGGGCACGTTAAGCCGTCGGTCCCGGTCACTGTCTTTGACATTGGTCGTTACCTAAAACCATGTCAGAGGCCTTCAAGGCGGTTTAAAAACTCTGACACTAGTGTTAGACACTAACACACGATAAGAAGATAATTTTAATGATATCTCCGTTTCATTTCATTATTTAAATTAATTTAAAAATAACTTACTTTAACTGGGGTCGGCACTGGATCACTTTAACTTCAATTAATAGTAGCTTGTAAGAAATAATAGAGTTGTTGTATAATAAAAGACATTATTACGCAAAAATATCGTGTTATTTGCAATTAAAGATAAATGAACCGGAAAAACTTGTCATCGAGGAAAGGTAAACGGTGGGAAAAGTGTGCGAGTCCTATGTAGTATGTTCAAGAAGTTAGGATAAATTCTAATATCGGCAGTTCCATACAAACATACATCATACATACAAAGTTTACAGCCGCCCCGGCATTTTGTATGAGAAGGATTATTTTTTTGTTGGTATTTTGACCACAATTTTAATTTTATTATACTATAGTGATCTAGTCTAGTAATAGTCCGTGGGTAGAAAGGTAAACCGTGGGAAAAGTGTGCGTGCCGTACGTTCAAGAAGTTAAGACAAAATCTTTCCGTTTTATTGTAAAAAAATATCGGCAGTTCCAAACAAAAGTGTGCAGCCGATTTTGTACGGGAACGTAGATTTTTTTTATATTTTAACCGTTATTTTAATTTCATTATATGTACTAAAGTGTTCTAGCATATCCTGTGGGAGGAAAGGTAAACGGTGGGAAAAGTGTACGTGTTGTGTAGGTAGTGTGCTAAAATTTAGATAAAATATTTTTTTATGGCTAAAAAAACTATAATCGTTTACTAAGCGCAAAAAGATTAATCATAATTTAGATGAATACCGGTTAGTCATAATCATCCCACTCAGTTCTTCGAAGCGTATATCATTACAGTATTAGGTCAAATCATTGACTTTTGAATTTCTTGTACTAAACTAGTAGTGATGACTTATGGCTCTGAAACATGGTCCCTTACTATGGGTCTCATAAGAAGGCTCAAGGTCGTGCAACGCGCTATGGAAAGGGCTATGCTCGGTGTTTCTCTACGTGATCGAATCAGAAATGAGGAAATTCGTAGGAGAACTAAAGTCACTGACATAGCCCAGCGGATTAGCTCGTTGAAATGGCAGTGGGCGGGACACATAGCGGGACGAACCGATGGCCGAAGGGGCAAAAAGGTTCTCGAATGGCGACCACGTACTGGCAAGCGAAGCGTAGGACACCCACCCACAAGGTAGTCTGACGACCTAACCAAGGTCGCTGGAAGGCGCTGGATGCAAGCCGCTCTAGATCGGTCATTTTTGAAATCTTTGGGAGAGGCCTATGTCCAGCAGTGGACGCTGTGCGGCTGAAATGATGATGATGATGATCATGGAAACACCGGTCTCGTCATACAAAACCTCCTTTGAACACCTCGGTGGCGTTGTGGTGCTTATCTGCCACCTAGAGGTTTTGGGCTCGATCCCCGGGCAAGGCAAATTGGAAAATTACCTCTTTCAAATTGTACTGGGCCTTGGATGTTTATGTATATATGTATTTGTTATAAAATATTGTATCGTTGAGTTAGCTATCCACGCAAAAATTATCATATTATCTCTAAAAGAATTTATATAAGATTTATTTAACTTGCAATGTATCTTGTATGTTGATGTCAAATCTTGCAACTCAATTTTCAACCAGTAATCTTCAACAGATAAGCTGAAATTTTTGTTTGACATACTTATACACGGTGAATTTTTATTGGTTCTAGAGCCGAAGGCCACTTCATAGGCATCGTTAGTAAGCTAGTCTTCATAGTCCTAATTAGCTAGACAAAATAAAAATTCAGAAACTAAAAATGTTGACTAAAACCCGAAAGCAAAATTGTGAGATCAATTAGTAGTATCGCCGCCATATAACGCCCGCCGGCCGGCGAAGGTCATCTACATCCCCGCAGCTGTTTTGGCCGACATAACTAGGTGGTCTCGATCGAAAATCATTTATGAAACTTTTTTATCTTATGACATAGGTACAGAAATTTGGATTACTTTTATGGGTAGAGGAATTTATTTACTATACGACATTTTTTTTCCAAAAGTAATGAAAAGTGAGCGTGTAAGTATAAGTCGGATGACAATACAATATTATGAAGTCAATGAGCTGTTTTGATGCCGGGAGATATTCAACGGAACTAAGTTTTAAAACAACATATCCTCATCTAGTAAGACTCGTTTGATCTCTAGGGTCTGGTTACGGAGACGGAAGGTCGTCGATGGAACTTATCAATAAAACGACGCAACTCCATCCAGTTTAGCTTACTTCATTGGTCCTTATAAGTAATTTAGACTAACAATTAAAGTTAAACACTTTTTTTTTTCAAATTACTTATTTGTTAAACAATGATATTTTTAAACACCGGCAAAATTTTTGGAACAGCAACTTCACTCCATAGTTCTAAACTATTTTGTTAAAAAAAATATTGAACATCGATAAAAAGAAAATCCTCTTTTCATACAATTTCCATTTGGCTGAACGCTAATTTGTATGAAAAGCCGATTTTTTTTTCATTTTTCGTTAATTAATTTATCCCCCGAAAAAAGAAGATGTTTGACGCTAATGTCTGTCTGTGGTATCGTAGCTTTTGAACGGATGAACCGATTTCAATGCGGGTTTTTTCTCGTGTAAGTTCTCTTTCATGGGCACTTAGTTCGTCTGACCACCGTGTTCGAGGGCGGCCTCTTTTTCGTCGCCAGCCTGCAGGGACCCAATCTGTTGTTATTTTAGCCCATCTATCCGGATGCATTCTGCTCACATGACGAGCGCATTCCCACTTGAGCTCGGCTGCTTTCCGCCTCACATCTTTTATTTTGGTCTTGGAGCGAATGGTGGTATTGTGTATACGATCTTTCAGTTTGATGCCCAGTATACATAAAAAGAACTGGCAAACCATCGCCACTGATAGAAGTTTGTGGAAGACTAGAGGGGAGGCCTTTGCCCAACAATGGGACACTACAGGCTCATAAAAAAAAAAGTTCTTTTACAGTGGATGCTATGTTCGATGGAAATCAATTCAGGCATTTAAAAGTTGTTGGGATTAACACTTGAAAGTCTAGGATTTTTTAACTTACCTAGCAAATAATAAATGGAAGATGTAGTTCCGCCACTCATCACAAGATGGTGATGCCAGGGGTTTTTGACTCTAGTATCATACTGAACTTGCTTTAAAAGTGTTGCCGGTATTTAGAAAAAAAACCGGTATACTTGTTTTATCTTACTTTTCTCCTTTTACTACACTGGTGACAATTCCTCAAGTTATTTTCAAAGTTGATAAACTTGGGTTTTTCAATGTAAGTACGTACTACAATTATTTTGTATTTATGTGCGGAAAAACACGAATTCTGGTTTCTTCGCAATTTTCTTCGGAAGAAGCAATTAAATTGTTATTAGAGGTATTTTCCGTGTTTGAAATATAAACTTGACTAACTCGTTCCTTAAAGTGTTACGTACCCAAAGGGTAAAAAAGCGGCCGAGTCGGACCGGCGCATGAATGGTTCCGTACCATTATCTATTTAATTTTTTTTTTAATTATTAAAATAAAAATTTCAAGTGCCTTCGAGCAAAAAAGGGCAAAAACATCGAGCCTTAATATTAAAATATTTATATTATTTTGTTTTAAGTATTTGTTGTTATAGCGGCAACAGAAATTAATTTGTGAAAATTTCAACTGTCTAGCTATCGCGATTCATAAGATACAGCCTGGTGACAGACAGACAGACGGACATTGGAATGTTTGTAATAGGTCTTACATACATACATACTATCACGTCTTTATCCCTAATGGGGCAGACAGAGCATTTTGGGTCTTGCGGCTCTATGCAGAGCCCAGAGCCGCAAGACTCAAAAGCCACTTTTAGCGTCATGGTGGGCGAGAAGATGGAAAAGCAATCAATACAGTGACGGGTTGCTAGCCGCATCGCCTGTTAAAATGATTCGCATTTTTGCCCATTCCCTCGATCGGCTTTTACGATCTGCGCGGGAAGAGAAGCAGCTGGTACATTCTAAGTTTTTTCGTTTCTCCCAGACCAGCATGGGAGGTCTTAGTTAATATTAAAATTAGTCTTAGTATCAGGGTTTTTACCGTACGGAACCGACTCGTTTTCACAGAACCCATAAAACATATACTTTCAAAAGAATTTAGAATTTTGCTTCATCTAATCATACTAATTACATTTAATTAATTTTAATTTTAATTTAATTTTAATTCAAGACCTTGCAAACAAAAATAAATGTCTGTTTTGGTATCTAACGTACATTTGGTATGCGCGCACGTCGCTCGGCCTTATGTTACAAAATAAAACAGTGTAGAAGTGACGACTTTTTACTAACACATCATTTTTCAACTGCAAGTGAAAAATTCAGAGGCGATATTTTAAGAAGACTATAGGTTGTGCTATCGGCCTATGCGAAGGTGGAAACGGATAAAGATATTATTTATATATATTTAAAATTAATTATGTATTTTTTATATTTTTAGGTATGTACTTGTTATTTGCAACTTGTTATTATTTGGATTGTATATTACTTGTGTACACTTCGTCTGCTAACATTTCGCTTTTAGCGATAAGAACGCCCAAGTATATTCATCATATAATCAAATTAATAATAACACCTAACATTTTTTTTTAATTTTGACATCTTTAACCTTTTATTAATAAACAAACTTATAATGTGTCGTATGAAATATAATTTGCATGAATACTAATACATAAAAATGGAAAATATTATACATAAACTTGACAAAAATGTGGCCCTTCTCCCATTGCAGCGCCCGCCAGGGTCCGTAATTATTTTGTTAAATAAAGACCTGTATGATACATTAAGGAAGCAATAAATGATTTGATTTGATTTGAATGTTTTATCTGTGTGTAAATTTGAATTATTGTTGTGTTTTGATGTAAAATAAAGTATTACTCAACATAAAATGTAAATAAAGTAAGAAGTTAAAGTGAATGTAACTTTGGGTAATTAAATAACATAAGCTAGACGGCATAGTAATGACAGAAAAGTATATCATTGTCCCCATTCTTTTTCCTCACCTTTATTTCTATGGGTGTCGTAAGTGGTAACAAAAGGAAACATAAATAACACAGAATAGGCAGAAGCATCTTCTTTGCAAAGACCATACCATTTAATGTCATCCGCCAATCTATGAATAATAACAAAAGTTAAAAACAACAAGTTTGTCTGACTTAACCATATTTTGCACACTTACAAACGAATCAGTCCCTACGCTCGAGATATTTTTTTATAATCCTTCACTTGCTCGTGATTCATCAATGGCCCTCTCTTTAAATCCATCCCTTATTCAATAAATGCATAAATTTGACACATTTTAGTGACAGAAATAAACGCATTTTAATTTTTTTTTTAAATCCTACGAATACAGGGAACTTATAGGTATGTAAACAACTCCAGCCACATGACTAACCCGGTAAATATTTGTCGTGACGAAGATCAATTTCTATACTCTCGACATTTTAAGAGTCGACCTTTTGTATCCTTATGTGCAGAATCTTAACAAGCTTCCGCATACATATGCGAGTCATTACAAAAATTACTTGCAATAATTAAATGAAGATATATGAAGACAACACAATGATAATGATAACAGCTGGATAACTTGAGTCTATTTGTACACGTGCGTTTTATCACGTATTCATAAATAATAATATAAATGAATATATAGGGACAAATTACACTGATTGAGCTAGCCCCAAAGTAAGTTCGAGACTTGTGTTATGGGATACTAACTCAACGATATTCATAGTCGTGTGGTTTTCGACAGAGTAGCATAGGGCCAGTCCAAGTCCTCCTCCCGTGGATGTCGTAGGAGGCGACTTAGGTAATACAAGCTAAACAAAGCTTATAAACACCAGTGAGACCTCTCCAACTCGTCTGGCCAGCTAGAAGAGTGTAGACCTCTGGCTGCTCTGGCCAAGTATGGCTCTGGTAGTACAGAGAGGTTCGTGCTCCTGCAGTGGAGACAAAAAGATTTTTTTTGGACATAATAATATCTAATAATAATGAGATTATGTTAAAACTAAAAGCTATTCTATAAATTAAAACTATTACTAAAAATAAAAACATTAATTTATATAAAAAATCGTTTCCAGATCGCCACCGTCAACAGGCAGAGTCCCCAAGAGGCTGGCGGCATTTCCGCGTTGTATTGCAAGGCTAAGCCTTTGGCCGAAATGCTCTTGGGTCCCCAGAGACGTCGATCAAACGTGATCATCTAATACGTCACTGTCTCATCTGAAAATGTCAACTTGATTTGGTCGGATAATGGTTTAAACCTAGTAACAAAGTTAGTCTGCGTTTTATAATAAGACGGATATAGTCAAATAGTGCTCATAATATCACTTTTTCTGCAATAATAAATCTAAATTAAGTTGAAAATTATATGATCTTCTTCTTCTTATTGTGTGTGTTAGTGACTAACACTAGTGTCAGAGATTTTAAACCGCCTTAAAGGCCTCTGACATGGTTTTATGTAACGACCAATGTCAAAGACAGTGACCGGGACCGACGGCTTAACGTGCCCTCCGAAGCACGGATCATCTTACCTATCAGACAATAAGGTGATCAGCCTGCAATGTCCTAACCAAACTACGACAACAACACAAAGTCGTTGCTCCCGCCGGGAATCGAACCCGCGACCTCCGGGTATAAGCCGAACGCTTAAACCACTACACCACGGAGGCAGTTAAACTCAGTTACTTATACCTAGATTATACATGTTCCAAAATATAAATATATTTATGTAAAATATTTAACGTGATGAGTTCCGAAGGCTGTCGCTAGATGGCAGTAGGTGTTTCAATGCAGAATATAAACAATGGAGGCATTGACCCAATTCGTTACCTAGGTCATTAACAGCTGTTTGTATGTTTTTGCACTTGCTTATTTATCTTCTTATCATTCGTACAGTAAAGTGGAATTCTAGGTGAAATTCTTTTTACTGTGCAACATTATTATCTATACATATAATAAAACAGTAAAAGAAGTGTGTCTGTACATTAAATATATTCCCAAAAAAAAATATTGGGGGCGATGGAGACGTCGTAATAGAGTAAGAATTTAAAAAATAAAAGTCTGTCTGTTTGTCTGTATGTCTGTTTGTCTGTTTGTCTGTTTGTCTGTTTGTCTGTTTGTCTGTTTGTCTGTTTGTCTGTTTGTCTGTTTGTCTGTTTGTCTGTTTGTCTGTTTGTCTGTTTGTCTGTTTGTCTGTTTGTCTGTTTGTCTGTTTGTCTGTTTGTCTGTTTGTCTGTTTGTCTGTTTGTCTGTTTGTCTGTTTGTCTGTTTGTCTGTTTGTCTGTTTGTCTGTTTGTCTGTTTGTCTGTTTGTCTGTTTGTCTGTTTGTCTGTTTGTCTGTTTGTCTGTTTGTCTGTTTGTCTGTTTGTCTGTTTGTCTGTTTGTCTGTTTGTCTGTTTGTCTGTTTGTCTGTTTGTCTGTTTGTCTGTTTGTCTGTTTGTCTGTTTGTCTGTTTGTCTGTTTGTCTGTTTGTCTGTTTGTCTGTTTGTCTGTTTGTCTGTTTGTCTGTTTGTCTGTTTGTCTGTTTGTCTGTTTGTCTGTTTGTCTGTTTGTCTGTTTGTCTGTTTGTCTGTTTGTCTGTTTGTCTGTTTGTCTGTTTGTCTGTTTGTCTGTTTGTCTGTTTGTCTGTTTGTCTGTTTGTCTGTTTGTCTGTTTGTCTGTTTGTCTGTTTGTCTGTTTGTCTGTTTGTCTGTTTGTCTGTTTGTCTGTTTGTCTGTTTGTCTGTTTGTCTGTTTGTCTGTTTGTCTGTTTGTCTGTTTGTCTGTTTGTCTGTTTGTCTGTTTGTCTGTTTGTCTGTTTGTCTGTTTGTCTGTTTGTCTGTTTGTCTGTTTGTCTGTTTGTCTGTTTGTACACGCTAATCTCCGGAAATACTGGACGGATTCAAATGAAACTTTTTTTGTTATATAGCTATTAAGCCTGGGCAACATATAGGGTATAAATGATTTTGGAAAATGGAACGCCTGATGCAGGACTATAATGGTCCAGCTAAACTATAAGAGATATAAAAATGCCGCCTTAGTAAAAGTTGCTCAGCCTGATGAGCATTTTCCAGAGACATAAAGTCCACGCGAACGAAGTCGCGGGCTTCAGCTAGTATAAAAATAAATGGACAATTCACACAGAAGCTAGCCTCAAAGTAAGTTCAAGACTTGAGTTATAGGATACTAATTCAAATACATGTTTAGATAAACACCCAAGACTCAGGTCAATCTGAAAAAGATCATTTTCTATCTTGACCTGACCGAGAGTCCAACCCGGGACTGCCGGTGTGACTGCCTGGCATTATGACCACTAGGCCGCAATTATTTACCATACATACATAATATCACGCCTGTTTTCCACAGGGGTAGGCAATACCTTCACTTGCATTATTCACCAGGTTGCTATAATTTTCGTAGCGCTACTACCTATGAACCGAATTCTTTCTTTCTTATATTGTGTGTTAGTGACTAACACTAGTGTAAAAGTTTTTAAACCGCCTTAAAGGCCTCTGACATGGTTTTAGGTAACGACCAATGTCAAAGACAGTGACCGGGACCGACGGCTTAACGTGCCCTCCGAAGCACGGATCATCTCACTTCCAGACAATCAGGTGATCAGCCTGCAATGTCCTAACCAAACTAGGTAACACAAAGTCGCTGCCCCCGCCGGGAATCGAACCCGCGACCTCCGGGCATGAGCCGAACGCTCTAACCACTACACCACGGAGGCAGTTTGCCGAATGAACCGAATGCCGATGGGGCAAAAAGGTTCTCGAATGGCGACCACGTACTGGAAAGCTAAGTAGGACGCACGTAAAATATCCACAAGGTGGTGAAATTTGAAATTTTATGGAGAACTTTTTCTTTGCTAAAACAATTGTATTAAAACTAAGTAGGTACTTGTCTACTTCAGAAACAAAGTCAGAAAATCTTTTTTTTTACAGAAATATATCTATACAATTTAAGCTAATTAACTTACTCTCTACAGGTTATGCATATACTGAAACTAATTTAAGGGTGGATTCAGTCCACGATACTGACCAACTTATACCAAGGAACATGTATTGAAATATGAAAAATAAGCCTTTATTATAATTTACTTAGCTTGTCATACAAATTGACATTGATTTTAAGATTTTTTTCTTAATTGTTTATTATGTTCCTAGGGTTAATGTTGTTCAGTTTCATAAACAAACTCATTTGAAACGAATACATAAAATTTTGTAATCTTTTTAGCCGATATCGAAAAAAGCATGGTATAATAAAACAGGTATTCTCTTCCCGAGATAGAACTTGACTACGTCACAAAATGTTGCCACTGATTGTTCTTTTCAGTAAATTTAAGGAATTTCTCAATTAGTTCACTAATATTTAAAAAAAATTAAGTAACTCAGCTAGTTAGTATCTCGCGATTCTCGCGTGATTCATCAATTCAATATTTTATAAATTGATATAATGGATTATTAATTCGAAATTGGTATATAAAGTTCAAAAATGCATTACGCTCGGGTATTTCAATTTTACACAGTAGCAACACATCAAACTGATGACGTAGTCACGTTCTACCTACGTCATCAACTGTCACGGGAAGAGAATACCTTGTGAAAAAAGGAGGTTATCAATTCGTCGCGATCGTTTTATTTGACGCCTGGCTGGACCGATTTGAAAAGATCTTTTTTTTTTTGAAAGGGTAAGTATACTTTTAATGTGGTCCCATAGAAATTTTATTATTTTTGGTTGTGTAATTTGGACATGAAGTCGGTTTTTAGAAAAACTATATAGATAACATACTCGATAGGTTTTGAATAAAAAAATCGCCATTTTCTTTTTACTTTTATATTTAGATATACACAATTACCCAGTGTCACACTGAAAATTATGAAGAATCTTACGAGACCACTGTATAGATCTTCTAAGAACAAACCTCTGCAGAGTGTACCAAAGAAATAAACATACATACATAGACTCGCAAAATATAACCCTTCTTCCAGCGCAAGCGGGTAAAAAGTTTCTATGGTGAATACTTTCATCATCATCATCAGGTCTTTTTTTCCACTGCAGGAGCACGACCCTCTCTGTACTACCAGAGCCATATTTGGCCAGAGCAGCCTGAGGACTTGGCCTAAACTCTCCTCGCTGGCCAGACGGGTTGGAGAGGTCTCATTGATGTTATAAGCTTTGTTTAGCTTGTATTTCCTAAGTCGCCTTCTACGACACGGGAGGACTTGGAGTGGCCCTATTCTACTCTGCCGGGAACCACACGGTAAGTACTTTACTATCAGACAATTTATATATTTTCTTTCGTCCCAGACCAGTAAATACAATACCTACATATAAATCAGCGCACGCGCCGGGTGCCATGACCTGTCTCAATGCTACGCGTACATGTGTGCGGTCAACGCTCGCTGTGCGTGTGTGGGTGTGAAACGTTGTTTACGTTTACACTGCTGCAGTAGAGTGGGATTAGCAGAACTTGATACTTGAAATTGCTTTAGAAATAAAGAAACTAACTTTTTATTTCCATTTCTTCTCAGTATTTTTTTTCTTCAGACAGAACTTATGATAGTTAAAAAAAACAGTAAAAAGTGTTTCATTTTCTGAAAAAGATTTATTTTTATTTTTGTAGGCGTAGATTGATTAATGAACTGTTACCATGATACACGTTAATATCTATTTTATGTCTATTTTTGCCAGACCAAAAATTATAATTATAGTTCAAGTAATATAACTACTTATATTGTTCCTTATGTAGGCTTGTATTAGTATACAAGCCTACACAAGGAACATTATAACAGGTTGTAAAAATAATAAAAAAAAAAACAATATGATCAATGTTTCTGGAAAACAATTCTTATAAAAACGTTTAAAATAATATAATCCAAAAAGTTACTCTTTATAAATAGTTAAAGTAACAAAAAAAAAACATTGTTTCTATTCTAAAAAACGAAAATGGAATGGCCGATGCGCCTTTTTCAAATCAACCAATAATAAACGCTCAAGAATCACAGCTGCGCTACACGCACACAATCACGCCTCACGACTTTATGTCGGTGTGCGTGAGTGTTTACAGATAATAATATTCGCGAGGTTTACTCCTGCGCACTATATTTGTTTGGTGGCTCTGCTCTCTGGTTTGCTTCATTAAATTCGGATTTTTATATAAGGCTAACCAAAACTCCCATGCTGGTCTGGGAGGGCTTCTCTTCTCACGCAGATCGTAAAAGCCGATCGAGGGAATGGGCAAAAATGCAAATCATGTTAACAAGCGATGCGGCTAGCAACCCATCACTGTATTGATTTCTATTCCATCTTCTCGCCCACCATGACGCTAAAAGTGGCTTTTGGGTCTTGTGGCCCTGGGCTCTGCATAGAACCGCAAGACCCAAAATGCTCTGTCTGCCCCATTAGGGATAAAGACGTGATAGTATGTATGTATGTATGTCTAACCAAATATACTAAAACTATGTTAATGGTGAATTCAGTCCGTCATAGTGAATAACTTTCCCAAAAGAACATATGTCGAAATATAAAAAATATTTTTTGACATATTAAATCGGATAAGCTGAGATCGGTCAACTTATATGGGAGGCCAAAAATTACGTTTGATATTTCGATACGTGTTCCTTGGCGAAAGGTGATCAGGATCATAGACTGAATTCACCCTTATAATATTTTCAGTCTTTTTTGTTAGACGTTGTATAAAACTCAACGTAAAAAGTGAACTATCTTCGCTCTACCGATTTGGCTCATGTTTAAACCTAAGAATATTATTAGGCACATTATATTTTTTTATTTCCTCCCTTAGTCGCCTTTTACGATATCCGTGTAAGAGAAAAGTGGTGGTGACTAATTGTTCTCTTAGCTGTCTCTTAGCTGACTCTGCGTTTGTATGTACAAGGTAATAACGGTAACAGTCACACCAGTTAAATTTTAGAGCAAGTTCAGTCTAACTACTTTCCATAAAAACAATATACGAAAAAACATTACGTTTCCAAACAAAATAGACCGCCATTTCAGATCCAAATATTATGTAAAAACTCTAGATTATTTATTTAACAAATAAAACAAGTAATTATTTTAAAATATAAAAAACTAAATTAAAAATCTAAATTCTACAACATGGATGAGACATACCAGTAAAAAATCGAACCACGGGCTATGCTAGACAACAATAGTATAATGAAATTAAAATAACAGCAAAAACCCAAAAAAAACTTCATTTTCATACAAAAGTATGCAGCCTTATGGAAATCATCTTTAGTTTTTGGTTTTTTTTTTTTTTAATTTCATTATAGCTACTATAGTGATCTAGTATAGCCTGTGGTTCGATTAATTACGGGTATGTCTCATCCATGTTGTAGAATTTAGATTTTTAATTTAGTTTTTATATTTTAAAATAATTACTTGTTTTATTTGTTAAATAGTTCTATTACTTGGACGGAACTTGCTCCAATAAGGTTGAAAGTCACTTTGTGAATTAAATGATCTGACGTCAACATTTACCTTATAAGAAATCGAAAGAAAAAAAGTGACTTTATAATAAATAAATATATAGGGACAAATTACACTGATTGAGCTAGCCCCAAAGTAAGTTCGAGACTTGTGTTATGGGATACTAACTCAACGATATTATATTTTATAACAAATACATATATAGATAAACATTCAAGACCCAGGACCAAAACGGCCTTTTTCCAACTTGCCCTGACCGGGGATCGAACCCGGGACCTCTGGGTGGCGGACTAGCATGGTGACCACTACGCCACGGAGGTCGTCAAACTATTGACATATAATTTTCATATCATAATTTATTGTTCATACATTTCCTGATATATCAAGGCTACTGCGTACTTTCTATTGTCAGAAAGGTGTTTATTGCAATTCCGATCACGCTACTTGTACGCTACTCAATAACATCGGAAAAAAATATATTTGCAATATTAGTAATACTCTTTCTTTGTTATTAAGTAGGTTAAAATAATAAAAACTCAGACGACAAAAGCACTGTACAGTTGTACACACGCTAAAAGAATTATTTAAATGCAAATTTTATATTATGTCCAGCCAACATAACTTATGATAATTATGAAAGTCAAACTTAAATATTACTAAAATATGACTTAGAAATAAACATTCAGGAGACTGTTTTGTAGACAAAAGTCCTGAGAACATAGTGAGTCTGTCCAAGTATGGATCTGGTAGTACAGAGAGGGTCGTGCTCCTGCAGTGGAGACTAAAAAGATCTGATGATGACGATGATATATATCCATTCTCACTATGTTCACCTGATGATGACTTGTAGACACAAGTCATTATCATCATCATCACTAGGTCTTTTTAGTCTCCACTGCAGAAGCACGACCCTCTCTGTACTATCAGAGCCATACTTTGTCAGAGCAGCCAGAGGATTTGGCCTACACTCTCCACGCTGACCAGACGGGTTGGAGAGGTATTATGATGATTATCAACTTTGTTTAGCGTACACAACTGTCTACAAATCAAACTAGGGGTCCCGTTAAATTTGAAATATATATATATATATATATATATATATATATATATATATATATTTCAATATATATATATATATATATATATATATATATGCATTAATTTTTGATCCACTACTAGATAAAGCGTCGGGCTACATCTACAGCACATAACAACACTTCTATGCTGCTATTCTTTTCTGTCGCTCAGAATCGTCATTTGCTAGAGCGAAAGAGAAGATCGTCATCATCAACTAAGCGTATTTTCTCGGATCATTCTCAGCAGTGAAGCTTCAGAGCCCGGGGTCCGCTATCTAACCAAAGAGATTTGACGAGCTTACTGATTTTTACACAGAGCGACTACCGACTAACCTCCGGAACCAAAGGGTAAACCAGAACCAATCCTTGGGTAGTTTGATGATCAAACTCTTAGGATTTATCTTTCCATAATCAGGTGATTCAAGCCTGCAATATCCCAACCAGACTGGAAACAACTTTTCACAAAATATGCTTCCCAGTGGGATTCTTGACCTTATAATATTACCAGATTGCTAAATAGTATTCACGTTTATTCCCTTTTAGGTTACCGGCAACTGGGAGCGCGATTTAATCAGACCGCGATCCAAATATTTTGAATTGTCAAAATTCTTCCGGCGATTGAAATCACTCCAAATTAAAAAAAATCTGTCAAATGGAAAAATGATTGAAAATATAGAACAAAATTCTTTGATTCAAAAATATATTTTGTTTTAAAAAATTTGTATCCTCTTAAAAAACAGTATTTTACAAGGGTTTTTCCTCTTACGTGTTTACAATGGTTTCTCAATAAAAGTATTAACTTACATAAAAAATATAATAACTTACATAAAAAAATATACATTTAGTTTTCCGAAACAAACACAAGAACGATAATATGAACTGAAAAGAACCGCAAACCGTTTATCATTTTCTCGCAACCGCGTAATGAGTCGACTAACTCGATACAGACAGATCGATAGACCAAAGCGTGCTGTGGTTTGCGAGGAATTAATACTTATTAACGGGTAATTGGATGCTAGTTAACATTATTCGATACAGAGCCGTCTTTTTGTTTTTCAGGGTGAATAAATTGAGCTGGTCCTAATCTTTTTCTTAACGTGTGTGTTAGTGATGTCAGAGTTTTTAAACCGCCTTAAAGGCCTCTGACATGGTTTAGGTAACGACCAATGTCAAAGACAGTGACCGGGACCAACGGTTTAACGTGCCCTCCGAAGCATGGATCATCCTACTTATCAGATAATCAGGTGATCAGCCTACAATGTCCTAACCAAACTAGGACAATAACACAAAGTCTTGGCCCCGCCGGGAAACAAACCCGCGACCTCCGTGTATGAGCCGAACGCTCTAACCACTACACCACAGAGGCTGGTCCCAATGTGACGTAGTAAGAGTAACGAATGAAACAAATGTAGTTCATGTTTCTTGCTTTATTCTTTACTAGCCGAATTCCGCAATTTCGTTTGCGTGGACTTCATGTCTCATGCTAATCAGGCTGAACAATTTAAAAAAAAAAACCTCATTTTTGTATTTCTTATAGTTTAGCTCCTGGGTAGGTAGCGAACGGGCTATGAAGCATTACTGCTGAGGAAGCAACCGGAAAAATACGCTCGGATGATGATGACTATTTACCAATATTTCCTTTCAAATAACTGCAGTTGCTGAGAACTCAGTGGAGAGAAAGCGAGTAAAGTATGCAGCTCTGGAGCCGCATTATTGCTTCGTCCCTGTGGCGGTAGAAACGATAGTTTGCTGGGGTGCTGATGCTAAGCGCCAAAAGTCAAAGTCAAATTGAGTGAGTGGATATTTGTGCCACTTGATAATTGTCTTTTTTTTCTATTTCTAAAAAGGTTAACGTTGACGTCAGATCATTTACTTACAGCTAAGTTTACTGCGCAAGTACAAAAGAAGCGGTAACAAACTGTACTGCAGCATTTAATTTCAACTTACAATATTATACTAATATTAAAATTTAGTTTTGACAATACAAAATATGACATAATTATCTTACTTGTGACATTTTATGAATTTTAATAAGCTAAATGATCTCATGTGCTTCTTTCTGGCTGAGGATGAAACCCATAACCTACAGAGTAGAGACGTTTAAAATTACTTTAGTCTAACTCAATCTGTGTGATTTGTCGTTATCTATTTTTGTGTGACTCACACCCAGCTGTTCTTCTGCGTACGACGATAGCCTACGTAGATCTGACAATAGCCGCTCGTTGTACACTTGCGCTGATAAGCTAATTACGAGAACATGAACAAGGTTTTTTTAATTGATTAACCTTTTACACATGTATTTATTGCTATTTATATAACATTACTTCAATGTTGGCCTGAAAGAAAAGAAAAAACGACGGGTTGCACTCTGGGAGTGCCGGCAGAAGTGAAAACACAGCAGTATGGCCACTACACAGACGGTCGAGCCATCAGCTGTCACCATCCATGGATGCGCGTAGCAGTAACATAAACACACACGAACATTCGCGCAAGCGCCCTGCGCCGCCTAAACAAAACAGCAGGCGCAGGCATACATTTTCGCCGCGCCGTAGAAAGAGAGGGGGATACTCCCTCTCCTACGCCGCGCCAGCTGTCTACTCTCCATCTGTCTTACGAATTTTCGATCAGGTCACGTGTCCTGACGCGAGTTTAACATTTTTTACCCATTCCAAAAAAAGTGCACAACGCCGCTAAAGAAGTTTTCACTTCAAAAATCTTTGAACATATAAACTTCTATATCTTAAATCTGCTTTTGATTAATGTCGTACTTAGTTCGTGTAATAAAGAAATTTTACCTTATCTTTTAGGTACAAATCACACATCCGATCAGAATGGAAGAATTATCATCATCATCATCAGGTCTTTCTTTTGTCCCCTTGACAGGAGCAGCCAGAGGATTTGACCTACACTCTCCAAGCTGGCCAGACGGGTTGGAGAGATCTCACTGATGTTTATCTTTAAACTTTTTTGTTGCGTTCTACGTAATCCACGGGAGGACTTGGTTTAATTCTACTATGCTGGAAACCACACGGCACAATTGTAGCACAGAATTAGTATATGCGTCCCATATATATGCGGGGACGGGCCCCGCACCTTCCCCCCTCGTTTTCGCCTTGTGGAGGGGTGTTGAGCGTACAAGCAGCAAAAGATTTCGTACCGTATGTAATACTTAAATTGGTTCTGTGATTTCAGTGTGCTATTAAAAAAGTCTACCATGGAAGAGTATATTATTTAGGTATGTATGTTCCAACGCATCACAGCTTTTTGTTCACTGGGTGACTTTAACAACCAGGCAAATTTTTGGTCCAAGTCTTGTCCATTTTATTTAGTACTAGAGGTAGTGCGCGGCTTCGCCCGCGTTTACCACACGAGGGGAGTCGCGGGCGTAATGCAATATAGCCTATAGCCTTCCTCGATAAACGACCTATCTAACACCGAAAGAATTTTTCAAATCAGACCAGTGGTTCCTGAGGGTAGCGCGTTCAAACAAACAAACAAACAAACAAACTCTTTAGCTTTATATATAAGTATGGATGTTTTTCGTGTATGTAAATGGCCGAAACCGGTATCAGATTTTTCAGGGTGCCTAAAGGCATCTGACATAGCTTGACGACTGCTATACAATGATGACAGCCGGGACTAATGGCTTTTACGTGTCTTCCAAAGCACGGAGATGTCCATGATACTGAAATACTTTCCATAAAGAAAATTCGCCTCCCCATACAAATCAGCGCTCGGTCTAAACGGATTTTAATGGGAGTACGATCATTTTTATCGATGTTTAATAACCTTTAAGTATTGGACTGAACTTTCTCCAAAAAATTGGCTGGTGAGTAAATAGTAAATGGAATGCGCTAACATGACGAAATAATTTCCGTACAACAAAGACTATTTCGAAAATGCTCAAAGAAGACCGTCGCAATACCTACGCAGTTCATAAAACCTACATAAATCTATACACGTGGTCTGCACCAGTGGTTATTATTACTAGTTACTGTGGTTTCAACTTGAAAACATGTTTACTTTACTTTGTCTTCCGTCAATAGCACGTCATTTGTTTTCCGAAATATTTTGCACAGGAATGGTGTAGGTGGCTTTCTATTTGGCAATAAATTCTGTTTACTGGGGATTTATTGTTTTACCATCACTCTGAGTGTGACCTTTCTATTTATGCTATGTATGCAAGATAGGAGTGGGAGCCATGTTTGTCAAAAGAGGTTGAAATGTAAATCGAATACGATTGTGATACTGGCATGTAAGAAGAAAGCATTTCATCAAAGCTTGAATTTGGAATTACTGTGTTTTGTTTTATTTTGGCAAAATTAAGCGCCAGTCTGAACATATGTAAGAATTAAAAACGGGACGTAGAAAGATTTTATAAAACATCCAACTTTTAAGCCTTTACCCCCCTTTTTAATAAATTTCGAATTCAATTGAATGAAAATCCAATTATCATCAAACATAGCTACTCGTAAGAACAACGTCGACAGAAGGCTTTCGATTAAGAAATCCGCAAATCCGCATTGAATTCGGTCCATCCCCCCCCCCTCTTTTTCATCGGAGCTAAGAGTCCTCTTACCCTAGCCCAAACTACACGTTTTCATACAAACGTAGTCTACGTTTTATTTCGGAACGACATGCCCGATTTCGACAAAATTTTGTAATTTCAAAGTTAGTGCAATTATCTAGGGTAATAATTGGTTTCCTACATCAAAAATATGAACATGAAATAGAATATGATGTGTTATATCCTTTTTGACCATCAGTATGGAAAACTTGTACATTTTTCTTTCCAGTTCATAATTTTACTGTAGAAAACTAATGATTACCCTAGATAATTGCAATTTTCTTAAAATTACAAACTTTAACCGAAATCTGACATGTGGTTTCAAAATAAAACGTAGACTACGTTTGTATGGAGAAGTCTAGGGTAAGGGGATTCATAACAATAAAAACTTGAGAGGTGTCAAGGGACACCCGGATGGAACGAAGTAAAATAACTGGCTTGCTTTCTATGAGAGAGAGAGAGAGAGAAAGACAGACAGAGAAACACGCGCACGCCGCACGGCTTACAACTATAGCAAAAAATGTCGTTATAACTTTTGGTCTTAATTTTTTCCGTCTAGCCCCCTTTCGCAACGCGCGATAAGAAACTTCGTTCCAAAAAACATCAAAGCCTAATTTATTTAATGAAACTGTAATGTTGATACATTAGCATTCAAAAGCCTTAGACTCACACGAACCCGTCTGATTTAATTTACATGCACCGACAAGATTCCAAGAATGCGTCGAGATTTTCTGCCGCCAGATTATGCTGTAAGTCGTCTTCAGAGAGCCAAGTGTGCGCACAGTGGGCTAGAAACCACAAATTTCGGAAAAAAAAATGTACACTTTGATGCTGGTCCTGGATAGATGCTGCTCTAGATCGGTAAGACCTAAACCAAGCAAAAAAGAAAGAAAAATAAAGCAACCAATCAAGACCCAAATGCTTTTCGTCTCGTAAGGAAAAAAGACATGATTGAGTATATAATAGGTTCAGTAGTTTTAGAGTTAAGATTAAAAACAAATAAGCACACAAACACATCATTAATCTTTACTCTTAATAATTATAATCATATTAGAAAAAGTTTGAATTTTTAAGTTAAATAGCAGCTATTATTCAAATATTACAAATCCCCGGCCGTCCTTCACAGTACTTAATGCTAAAGTCATTCAGAATTTCAGACTTTTATTTAAAATTTTCGAGAAGTGGATATCTATGGCGCCCTGGGGTGCTATTGTTTTAAGATTTAGCATTGAAAACTCTCGTGAATCACTTAGTTTTACAATGAAATGTTTATTTCTCGAAGTTTACGTTGTGAATAGCCATTTAACGTAAACCGTTTACGTAAAAAAAGTAAAACCGCGGGCTGGATTTTCCTTTTTTTTACGTTCAATGAATAAATTTAAACAGACAGACACACAGACATGGCAAAACTAATGGCCCTTGTTTACTACGTTACCCTAAAAATGGTTGTGACATTTTTTGACTACTTCTGCTAAACTAGGTTTGGGCTACATTGTCAGTACGAAACAGCTCTGCTTGCTGCTGTCCTTTTCTGTCGCTCCAAACCATTATTAGCTAGAGCGAGACAGATGAAGCTTAACCCTAAGGTCTTTATCCCATATAAGCAGTAGAGCATTTTGAGTCTTGTAGCACTTAGCAGGACAGAAGGCTGCAAAACTCAAAGACCTTGGTCAGAGTGATGTTAAAGAATTTATTAATATATGTAAACTCAGGTGCATTTAACTATTTGTGTACGGTGCAGTTATTTGCTAAGTGCTTTTATTTGCTTGCTTTAAATAACTGGCCAAGTGCGAATCGGATTCGCGCACTATGGGTTCCGTACCATTATCTATAAAAAATCGCGGTTGTTGTATGGGTTTTTTTTTATATTTATTTTATTTTGTTTTTAGTATTTTTTGTTACAGCGGCAACAGAAATACATAATTTGTGAAAATATTAACTGTTTAGCCATAGCGGTTATTGAGATACAGCCTGGTGACAGACAGACGGACAGACGGACAGACAGCGAAGTCTTTGTAATATGGTCCCGTTTTTACCCTTTGGGTACGGAACCCTAAAAACGGAGCTACCGATACGACTTGATATATAGATAAATGGTAATATAGATATAACAGCTAAAAATCAAGGAAAGGGAACTTGCTTTTACGTAAAAAAAAAACGCATCGAAATCGGTCCGTCCATTTGAGCGCTACGATGCCGCAGACAGACAGACCGAAGACGTTAGCGTAAACTGTGTTGTAATTGTAAGATTTTTCCGTCCGCGGTTTTATTCAAATACTATAAGTTTCTAGTACTTATACTAGAAATATCATTTTTTTAATTTAGGGATCCGTTTCTGAAATATTTGGTTTTAAAGTGCAAATTTGTGTTAGAGTCAATTGTCCCACTCTCTATCTGCTACACGGTTATACACGCTGACTTTTCATTGGTTTTGGAAAAAAAAATGTCGTATAGTAAATAAATTCCTTTATCCATGTACGTAATCCAAATTTCTGTATGTCACAAGATAAAAAAGTTCTGTAAATGATTTTCGATCGAGATCTCGTAGTTACGCCGGCCAAACTAGCTGCGTGATGTGAATGACCTCCGGCCGACCGGAGGGTGGTGTTTGGCGGCGGTACTACTAAAGGTCACAGCACACTTATCAACTCGGAAAGGGATCGACACCGTATCGCCTTTCGCCGCGCGGTCAACTAAGCGTCAACCTGACGTAGGCACGTAACCAAACCGGCTCAGCTTCGGTACGTCGACTCGACTACGGCTGGGCGACGCCGCGCTTACCGCTCGCCGGCCGCTTTGGTCTGGCTGGCACTAGATAATTTTAAACGTAAAGTGTAGCGCACGGTTATGTCTTGGTTCACAATACGCGAGTTGGCAATCATAGCCATAAATTTTTGTTTATCTACAAATAAATAAAACGCGGGTGTGAGGAAACGGAGAGACGTCAGCTCGCATACGGAGAGGCGTAAGCGCGCGGACGACGAGCCGCAAGCGCGGGGACCGCTAGTTGACCGACCAGCAAATCGGTTCGTGAGCTGGTCCCGAGGCGAGGCGTTTACGTTACGAATCCGAATAGTGTGCGTTGCAGTAGGAAGTTTCATACAAAGAATACTGAGCTGCTCGAGTTGATACGTTTACGTTCCGTTTACGAGTTGATAAGTGTGCTGTGACCTTAATTGATCTCACAATTTTACTTTCAAGTTTTAGTCAATATTTTTTTGTTTCTGAATTTTTATTTCGACTAGCTAATTAGGTCTTACTAACGATGCCTATGAAGTGGCCTTCGGCTCCAAAACCAATGAAAAATCATCGTATATGGACACGTGTAAAATTTACAGCTGTAGTATATACAAGTAAATTAAACCATTACGCTATGTAGGTAACCCATTACGCCATGGAAGTCGTCAAATATCTATCTTGGAAGAATTTCTACTTTTCAAGTATTCAGTATATTATTTTTAATATGTTTGTGGTCGGCCCCCATTATCCCATGGAGGTCGTCGAATATCTATTTTGGAAAAAAATCTACTTCTCAAGAATTAATTACATTTCTTCTAACTGTGTTCATAGTCGGCCCACTGTGCAGCATACACCACAAGTGTCGGCGACAGCTGTAGAGCTCTGTGACACTCGTGTCTGATATTTACTCTAATTGCTAATATTATGACACTATACGTTGAAATAATATACAATGTTTCGGAGGTGAAATAAGTTTTAGGATTTCGTACTCAAAGGTTGAAAATGAGGCACTATTACTGAGACTTCACTGTCCCTCTGTCTGTCCGTCTGTCTGTCACTAAGCTTTATCTCATGAACCGTGACAGCTTGACAGTTGAAATTTTTACAGATGATGTATTTCTGTTGCCGCTTTATCAACAAATACTAAAAACAGAATAAAATAAATATTTAAGTGCTGCCGTCCCATACAACAAAAGTGCTTTTGTATAGATAATGGTATGGAACCCTTCTTGCGCGAGTCCAACTCGCACTTGGCTGGTTTAATTTTAAAACATGGTCAATTCGAACCCCTAAGAAAGTGAATAAGAGAGAGAGAGTTTTTTTTTTAATATTGGTCGACGCTGTTGCGTCTTTAGCCAGGCTCAAGTTAATAAAACGTGGGAACAATGAAATCGATGTGAAGTAAAAATATAAATATACAATCAAAGGTTGGTATAAGTCCTTTGATTGCTTTAAGGGAGCTTTTGGCGACAAATCAATACAAGTCCACTGGTTTTCATAGCCGATTGAGTGGCGGACGGCGCCTACAGACGCCCACCGCAGTCCGCAAATTAATATCACTACAGCCGCACTATGACTGTTCACTTTAAACATTTTACATATTGTCCATGAGAATGAGCATTTATAATTTATAACACCAAACTACACCAATTTCATATTATAAAGTCCACTAGAATCAATTTGCAAAACAATTTAAAGCAAACTCCAACTGAACCACTTGACTTCCCGCTAAAAACTCAAAAGCGCAGTTCTTTGCCGAGCACACGAAAGTAGAGACGTACCGAGCATTAGCAAACTTTTTTTATGTGACAGTTTCCTTTCTTCTTACTAGCCAGTGCATTTTCTAATTTGCAAAGAGGTTACATTACAGGTGATAATCTTCTACATTGACATTTTATACATAGATACGATAAGGAAGTTTCCAACAAGTCAAATTAGATACTTTTTTCTTAACAAAACAAACATTTTCTATGGGATTTGTATGAAATAAAGACTAAAATATTTTTTTTTTTTTCAATATATTGGGACAAATTACACAGTTTGAGCTAGCCCCAAGGTAAGTTCGAGACTTGTGTTATGGGATACTAACTCAACGACACTATATTTTATAACAAATACGTATATAGATAAACATCCAAGACCCAGGACAATTTGAAAAAGGCCATTTTCCAGCTTGCCCTAACCGGGAATCGAACCCGGGACCTCTGGGTGGCGGACTAGCATGGTGACCAGTACATCATGGAGGTCGTTTAAAATACGTCATATAAGACCAAGGAAGACGCAATAATTTCTTAAAGTCAAATATCGCTCTTAATATCAGTCTTCTTCTTATCGTGTGTGTTAGTGACTAACACTAGTGTCAGAGTTTTTAAACCGCCTTAAAGGCCTCTGACGTGGTTTTAGGTAACGACCAATGTCAAAGACAGTGACCGGGACCGACGGCTTAACGTGCCCTCCGAAGCACGGATCAACTTATCAGACTATCAGGTGATCAGCCTACAATGTCCTAACCAAACTAGGACAACAACACAAAGTCGTTGCCCCCGCCGGGAATCGAACCCGCGACCTCCGGGTATGAGCCGAACGCTCTAACCACTACACCACGGAGGAGTATCAGTTATTCCGCAATAATAAATCTAAAGTCACGTTGAAAATGGATTTGATCAATGACAAGTGACGTAATATAATTTTGTGACGTTTTATTTTCTTACCAATACAATTAAATAATGGTTAATAAATGAAAATAAATTGCTTTACATTGTAATGAGACTCAAAAAGTTATAATTTTGTTAATTTCAAATAAATAATAGATAATAAATAAATGAATGTAAGTACATAGCAACAGAAACATATTAGTAAATATAAATTAATATTTTCAATTGGTCTGTACAGAAATAATCTAAAGTTTAAAACTTTGAAAATAATGTCATATAAATTTAAAACTAAAATTAAATTGAAGTTTATTTCAAGTGTTTTAAATGTATTACGGATGGGAATCTGAAATAAATTATTTTTTATTATGTCGATACGCTTTTCAGCCACGGGTCCATCCATAGGGACTCGGTCCTTTGAGGCGTTTATGCTACATAAACGCTAACACAAAGAGGCCTTTTAGTACTTTTTATCTAAATTATTTAGTATTATTATTATTAATAAAAAATAATTTATTTTCGACCCAGAAAATCTGCCTTATTCATGTGCCAACCTACGAGTCATTTAAATTGAATAATACTTTATTAAATTTCCAATAAAACCAATTAAAACACCACCTAATCCATAAGGAAAAATGTCGTTTAATTAAAAATAACAATACAGTTTTCAAATTAATTACTTCTGCGGTTAGTTCGCAGTATAATGCACATCAAAAGCGCCGATGTTTACTTACCTACCTAGTACAGGTGCCTACCTATAACCACGGTAAAGATATCTACAGTATCGTATCTTCATACAAACGGTCGGAACGCAAGTTATACCTACGCGCCTCGAAGGTCAGCATACACTTGTTCCGTGACCCGGCGTAAAAACAGTCGGGAATGCGCCGCAGTGGCGCATTATACACGGTGATTTTTCATTAGTTTTGAAGCCGAAGGCTACTTTATAGGCATCGTTAGTAGGACCTAATTAGCTAGTCAAAATAAAAATTCAGAAACAAAAAATGTTGTCTAAAACTCGAAAGTAAAATTGTGAGATCAATTAGTAGTACCGCCGCCATATACCGCCCGCCAGCCGGCCCGGGTTATCGACATTACGGAGCTGGCGGCCGGCATATAACTACGTGGTCTCGATCGAAAATCATTTACGCAACTTTTTTATCTTATGACATACAGAAATTTGGATTACATATATGGATAGAGGAATTTATTTACTATACGACATTTTTTTTCCAAAACCAATAAAAAGTCAGCGTGTATATTGTTATATTATCTTTTAAATGTGGGATAATCTTTTTCATTCACCTTACAATCACAAAACTAGTCACTCAAGTAGGTAGATGAAATTAAAATACTGTAGACGGGCAGCCCTAGCGCACGCGTGGCGTAGGTATATTTTTCAAGGACAGCGACGAGTTGCATTACTGTAGATATCTGTACCGTGCTATAACGCACTTACCGATATCACAGAATACATAATAGTACAAGTACCGATATGTTAGTTACTAAACATGGCGCAATATATATATTTTTTTGAAAATGTTTCGTGTCTACTTTTTAAATATATCTACATTTCCAAGCATGTTTGAGATAAGTCCTATTCTTTTTCTCTCTCAAAAATAAAGCAGCTAAATCTGCTGGTGTCAGATTTTTCGAGCTGCCTTAAGACATCTGACGCAAGACCCCCAGCACCTAGGAAGGAAAAACGAGTGGTTGTATGTATGTGTGATTCACCATCAACAACATAGTATATGCCAAGATTCTTTGCGGTTACATTCACATATATAGTCTCTGTATTAGGTAAACAAGTGAATAATAAATAATCAATAATGTAATGCGCAGTTTATAGTTTATTTTGATACTAAAGCTGCCTTTTCTTTTCTTGTAAACAGTTGAATTCTAGGTATTTCAGCTGGTTAAATACTTCATATTGACGATTTAGTTATTAATTTCTACCTGACTGGTTATGTTTTTCATGCTCATATCTTGAATAGATAAATAAATAAATAAATGAAATAAATATATAGGGACAAATTACTCTGATTGAGCTAACCCTAAGGTAAGTTAGAGACTTGTGTTATAGGATACTAACTCAACGATACTATATTTAATAGCAAATACCTACATATATAGATAAACATTAAACATCCAAGACCTGAGATGGCAAAGTTGAAAAAGGCCATTTTCCAACTTGCCCTGGCTGGGGATCGAACCCAGGATCTCCGGATTGGCGGTCTAGCGTGTTGACCATTACGCCGTGGAGGTCGTGAGGAGATATAAATATACAGGTAAGTAATTATTTACACCGGATATTTTCTTGTTTTTTTTTTTTAACTTTATAGTTCGTAGTTTTAGATAAAAGCAAAAAAAAACACGCTTGTTGTATAGGACTTAATATTTATTTTATTCTGATTTCAGTATTTTTTGTTATAGTGGCAACCAAAATAATGATCTGTCAAAATTTCAACTGTCTAGTTCTCACGGGTTATGAGATACAGCTTGGTGATAGATAGGCAGATAAAGAAACGGACGGACGGACCTTTCCCCGTTTTTACCCTTCGGGTACGGAGCCCTTAAAATTATATTTATTTTATTGATAGAAAACTTTAACTGCCTCCGCGGTGTAGTGGTTAGAGCGTTCGCCTCACACCCGGAGGTCGCGGGTTCGATTCCCGGCGGGGGCAACGACTTTGTGTTGTTGTTGTCCTAGTTTGGTTAGGACATTGTAGGCTGATCACCTGATTGTCCAATAAGTAAGATGATCCGTGCTTCGGAGGGCACGTTAAGCCGTCGGTCCCGGTCACTGTCTTTGACATTAGTCGTTATCTAAAACCATGTCAGAGGCCTTTAAGGCGGTTTAAAAACTCTGACACTAGTGTTAGTTACTAACACATACGATAAGAAGAAGAAGATAGAAAACTTTATTCCTGGACTGTGTAAATAGAATTTACCAGCTGCTTCTTTTCCTGCGCAGATCGTAAAAGTCGATTGAGGGAATGATACGGATAGCAACCCGTCACTATATGATTTATTTTTCCACTATATCGCCCACCATCACGCCAAAGGTGGCCTATGTGTCTTGGCATAGGCATTGTCTGCCCCGTTCATCATCCGAGCATATTTTCTCGGTTCCATCCTCAGCAGTAACTCTTCAGAGCCCGAGGTCCGCTACCTAACCTAGGTTATTTGACGAGGTTACTAGTTTTAACACACAGCGACTTCCATCTGACCTCCGCAACCTAAAGGGTAAACCAATCCTTGGGTAGCTTCATAAAGAGAGGATCGTCATCATCAACTAAGCGTATTTTCTAGGATGCATCCTCAGCAGTAGAGCTTCAGAGCCCGGGGTCCGCTACCTAACCAAAGAGATTTGACGAGCTTACTGATTTTTACACAGAGCTACTACCGACTAACCTCCGGAACCAAAGGGTAAAACAGAACCAATCCTTGGGTAGCTTGATGATCGAACGCTAGTTGGGTTCAGAACCCACAGTTTAAACCTGCCTTCCGAAACACGGAATCATATTTCTTATCGGATAATCAGGTTATTAAAGCCTGTAATATCCTAACCAGACTGGAAACAACTTTTCACAAAGTATGCTTCCCAGTGGGATTCGAACCTAATACCTACGGGTCACAAGGCGATCGCCTTGACCACTGGACCATAGGGGCAGTCGAATTTGTCTGCCCCTTATATACATAGATTAAGAAGGTATAAGATGGATATAGAGTATTGTAAAATGTGACCAGAAACGAAATATGTCTGTGTAACTTTTTATGGGTTGTATTTGTACCTACTACACAAACTATGGGTAAAGCAGTACGATACCATCTTTCCAGTATAAGATAACTTATAAATTAACACAGTTTACAATTTGAAAAATCAAATTTTCGTGTAACGATGTTCGAGCCAGGGTGACAATGGGTGACATGTTTTGTATGAAAACTTGTCTCACTTTCAAATTGATGCTATCTCTTTTGCTCTTATGAAGATGTTATCATATTATCTGTCACAAAAGGCTAGTGTGGTCTTTTTACGCAGTAAAAAAATTCTAGTTCTATATATAATAAATAATATACATTGTCCTTTTTTATTAAGTACAAATATTTTAAGGGGTGATTCAGTCCATCATATGGAACAACTTTTCCCAATAAATGTATATCGAAATACGAAAAGAAAATTTTCATTTTCCATAGTAATGATATCACGTGACTACTTCGATTTGTATGAAAACCGAAAAAATATTTTTCGTATTTCGATATACATTTATTGGGAAAAGTTGTTCAAAATGATGGACTGAATCACCCCTTAAAATATTTGTACTTAATAAAAAAGGATATTGTATATATATATACTTCTATGCTTATATCTGTATGAATAACGAGCCTAAGCATTCGATAATAATAACATAACATCGACTTATAAAATACCTAGATTCCGATTAATTAGGTACAAGTATTGAAATGGCTTTGACCCGCAGTTTATCGTAATTCGATTACAAGAAATTATATTGTAATAAGTATTAATAACATATAACTACATAGTTCATTAATCGGTACCTGCTGTGTGAATAATAAATTAATAATAAATTGTATTGGAACCCTCATGGTTCAATTGTACGATCAAATTCAGTGAATATCATTTTTATTGATTTAGTGCACCCTTAATATTATATAACTGCTTCCGTGGTTTAGTGGTTACAGCTTTCGGCTCATACCCGGAGGTCACGGGTTCGATTCCCGGTGGGGGCAATGACTTTGTGTTGTTGTCCTAGTTTGGTTAGGACATTGCAGGCTGATCACCTGATTGTCTGATAAGTAAGATGATCCGTGCTTCGGAGGGCACGTTAAGCCGTCGGTCCCGGTCACTGTCTTTGACATTGGTCGTTACCTAAAACCATGTCAGAGGCCTTTAAGGCGGTTTAAAAATTCTGACACTAGTGTTAGTCACTAACACACACGATAAGAAGAAGACCCTTGTTAGTTAATTTCATGCAGATCGAGAAAAAACATGATTTTCACTGGAAGTGCAGTTCGTTTTAAGTTTTTAGGATTCCGTAGCCAAAGGGTAAGAACGGGATACTATTACTAAGACTCCGCTGTCCGTCTGTCTGTCACCAGGCTGTATCTAATGAACCATACTAGACAGTTGAAATATTTCTGCGACGATGAATTTCTGTTGCCCCTATAACAGCCAACACTAAAAACAGAATAAAATAAATACACATTTAAGGGGGTCCCATACAACAAGTGAGTTTTTTTGCCGGTTATTGCTTGATATTAATAACGGCATTAAGGTAGACGCTTGAAATATTCACAGAATATTATTATGATTCTGGCTTATATCTTTTATCTGTTATTTAGACGCCAACTTTCTTATCTGTTTTCTTTTCTAAAGGTTGACAGGGAGAGAATGCTTTAGCATTAAGTCCACCTATTGTAGCTTTTGGCTCAATAAAGATTTTAAATAAATAAATAAAAATATTCAGCTGTATATTCACTTTAAAAACAAATAATGAAATTCAAAAAAAAAATAGGGGTTCCATACAACAAACGCGATTTTTTATAGATAATAGTAAGAAATCAGTTATATTATTTAAAAAAATATATACATGTATTTTTTATCTGAGAAACAAAAAATTACAAAGATACGGCGCATTTAAATTTCGTATGACGTGTCGACTAGGTACGACAGGATTTCTTTTAGCGGGGTGACGCATTCCGGAACTTTGATGCTCCGTACATTTGTGAATTTTTACTTTATCCAAAAATAATGGACCCATATTTTTCAGTTTACCAAAACTGAAAAATATGGGTCCATTATTTTTGGATTATCCAAAAGACGGACTAATTTACAATCATACTAATCCACACTGTCGTCTCCCCTATTCACAGGAACATTGATTTGAGTATGAAACCGATACGACCAATGGAACATGTGACCACACAGTTCGGCGACTCGTTAGTGGCAGGGGTTGGTCACGTATACATACGTTCTCTATACTCACTCGGAGTATCGTATGCAAGTGCGTACGGTCAGCAGTAAAGTGTCTATTTTTTACAAACATTGTAAAAGTTTGCGCAGAGTAGTAGCACAGAATTAATAATAGTATTATATACAGAACGGAAACTCGCACCGTCCCCCGCAATCTGGTGTCCCCGCAACCCTTCCCCCGTTATTGTGAGGTGTAAGCGGCAGTAAAACAGGGTTATTGGTAGTCGCACGTTGACATTACGCGAGTCACTTAGGATTATTGAATTATAATGGTGAGAAACTGCGCACATTATCATTGTTTATCCACGGAAAACAATAAATAACGAAAATTTTATAGATTTCCGAGTGATGAAAACAAGGAAGCAAAGCAACAATTTTTGTGATATGTTTAACTCACACATTTGACGTGTGCACGGACCAACGCGTCTGGCCAGCGAGGAGAGTGTAGGCCAAGTCCTCTGGCTGCTTTGGCCGAAGTACAGTTCTGGTAGTACAAAGAGGATCGTGCTCCTAAAGTAGAGACAAAAACACCCGATGATGATGATGATGAGTTGGCATGAGCATACTCAGCATATCCACCGAAAAATTTGCATCTTCGTGATAATAAAAAAGGCTCCGCCATTTGTTAAAAGTATATTTGTACTTTGGAACAATAAGTTTGATACATCATCATCATCTTCCTCGCCTTATCCCTATTTGGGATCGGCTATGTATGTCAACTCCCTCAACAGTTTTCTATCATTTACCATATTTGTACTAACGCCCCTCTCTTCCATGTCCCGCCTTACACATTCCCCCCACGTCTTTTTAGGTCGTCCTCTATCTTTGTAGCCATTTACTTTAAGCTAACCATTTTATTTGCCAGATGTTCGGCACCTCGCCTCTTGACGTGGCCGTACCAAGTTAAACGGTGGCTTTTTAACTTTTCCACAATCGGTGCTACCTTTAAACTCCCTATAAAATAAATAATATCCTGCCTGTACAGGTTAAAAAAAAATGCATTGCAACAGACATTTTGCTGCAAACGGTACCAAATATCCGCCTTTGCGTCATAATACGCTGACGTCGCATTTCCAATGCACACGCTATGTACCATTCCTTGTCGTTTGATCTCGATACACTCAAATAAATTATTTGTTTCCATTTACTCCTATGTGAGTATAGTTTTACCAAAAGAGTATGCTTAGTTTCTTTAAGAAAATATACAAACGTAATACATACTTTTCAGTTAACAATGTGGAAGGGAAGTACCTGCAATCAATCGAACCACAGGCTATACTAAAGTATAGTATAATGAAGATAAAAAAAAAAAAAAAAAACTGACGTTGTATGGAAATGTCATTATACTATAGTGATCTAGTAAGCCATGTATAGGGTACAATAATTATACCCTATATGTTGCCCAGGATTTCTCAATTGAATTTGGAAAATAAAACACCTGATCCAGAACCATAATGGTCTAGCTAAACTATAAGAAATATAAATATGACGCCTTAGCAAAAGTTGTTTAGCCTGATAAGCATTTTTCGGAGTCATAAAGTCCACGCGAACGAAGTCGCGGGCTTCAGCTAGTCGTTAATACATATCTTTACATCAGCAACTATTACTTTGACGTCAACGACCACAGTTTATATAACTTCAGACAGGCCGGCGTTCGAGTAATTGGCTAACGTTTATAGAATTAGCTCAGTAGTAATTTTCCCCTCGAAACGTATCACTAAGGAGTTATTCTTAATAGATGCATTGGACGTATAAAACCATCTATTTCGGTGATAGATATTTACAAAAAACTTGAAAAAAATAAAAAAAAATAAACGAAAAATGGTTCGGTCAAGACCCGAATGGTATTATAATAAAGCCTAATAAAACAATACATACATACATACATACTATCATGTCTCTGGGGCAGACAAAGCATTTTGGGTCTTGCGGTTCTATGCAGAGCCCAGGGCCGCAAGACCCAAAAGCCACTTTTAGCGTCATGGTGGACGAGAAGATGGAAAAGCAATCAATACAGTGATGGGTTGCTAGCCGCATCGCCTGTTAACATGATTTGCATTTTTGCCCATTCCCTCGATCGGCTTTTACGATCTGCGTGGGAAGATAAGCAGCTGGTACATTCTTTTTTTTTATTTCTCCCAGACCAGCATGGGAGGCATAATAAAACACTGAAACTATTAAAGGTAAAAATTCAGTCCGTTCCCAAGAAACATATGATGACTGGCTTTCCATAAAAACTGGTCCACTTTCCAGCAAATAGGTCAACTTGTATGGGAGGCCAAAAATTACTTTTCATATTTCGATACGTGTTCCTTGGGGAAAGTTGTTCAGTATCATGGGCAGAATTCAACCTTAAAATAGTTTCAGTATATTATTTTAGACCTTCTAGATGCAGCTTCCATTGTTTTACTATTTTGTCTGGTATAGGTGTATCTTAAAAAGAATGTTTTAGTTTGATCAGGCCAGTACCACTCCCGTAGTATCGAAATAGTATTTTATGCAACAGTTGTATAATAACGGTCAAAAAATGCGAGTGGCGCAGGTTACGATGCGAGCCTTGGCGAGCATCGTAATTAGACGCCATCGAGCATTTTTTGACGTACTTATACAACGTTGCATACAATACTTTTTCTACGACTATATTTACTAAATAAAATACAAAAACAAACAAAGAAAATATGAAAATGTTTGACGTATGTTTGGTAAATCAGATTGAGAATATACAAGTACTGATCTATATGGTATCTATGGTAAACTTTTTTTTAATTAACGTCTTTTTAGTGACTATGTGAAAAAATCATTTTTTTCTTATGTTGGCAGTATGGTAAATGTATAGAAAAAAAAGTTCTTTGTCTATGGCTAGGCGTATCGTTTTAGTGAAATAACGCCACATGTGCTATTATGAGGCATAGAGTATAGACTTTTTTCTGCAATCATATTATCAATGTTCTTGTAATAGTGTTCAGAACCATTTAAAAGACAGATAACAGTACAGGAGTAGAAAAATATACTTACATGCATTATTTATTACCATGCGCGTAGTAAGCAAAGATTTCCTGAATACAGAAAATACGTAATACCACTGTCTTACAGAAAATGGGCAAGAATCTTGAGATCCTCAAAAGTATAAAGATAAGGAAACTTGAATACCTAGGCCACATAATGCGAAGCGACAAATATGAACTCCTTCAACTTATCATACAAGGCAAGATCCAAGGCAGAAGGAGGCCTGGACGGAGGAGAACATCGTGGCTGAAACATCTACGCCAATGGTACAAGAAAAGTACGCGATCCCTGTTCCGAGCGGCTGTCTCAAAAGTGCAGATCGCAATGATGATTGCCGACCTTCATTGAAGATGGCACTGAAAGAAGAAAGTAGTAAGCACGTACAGAAGTTTAACTCAGTAAAGGAATTCAAAGAAATATCTACTCAATTTGGTTAACGATATGGTTTAATTTAGCTCGCGTCAGAACTCGGCACCTGTTCGTTTAGATATCTAGAAGTCCATGGCAAGCTAATTTCATTCTTATTACTCTAGACAAACGATTCATGTCAATGAATTTTCCACTCCAGAGTGGTCGCTGCGATCATAGTAATTATGTAGGTATATTTTCGATACCTAAACGGGAATTGACACAGGCCCACTGACCTCCATATATACAAGTACGCTGGACCTATGATTAGCCGGGCCATAGTTATGCGATTTGATTTTCGCCATTTTGGCGCTGATCGTAGGCATTCGTAGCAGTGGGTGGGAACGGAACTAATATGACAGATGGGACAATGACATCGATAAAAGTCATTTCCGAATTAGTTACGTCAGATTTAGTTCTCTTCCCACGCATTGGGGGCGCTTCAAATAGGCACAATAAAGAGCTGTCATTTCTAAGGGTATCATAAGTCCAGCGTACTTGTATATATGGAGGTCAGTGCACAGGCCTAACCTATGGACGTTAACTGTGTACACACCTCAATTCTTATCGTGGCAATTACCGCTTTATCCTCAAGAACAAGAAGAATCACGCCATGTTTTTTTCTAAGAAACAATCTGTTTTCCTTTTACTGAAACTTGGGAATAACGTCCGATGACGCGGTGATGATTAATTTTGGTAACAATTATGTGTTTGTTGGTTACTGGTGGCGTAGCTAGCTAACCCAAGGCCCTGGGGCAAAAAATAAACTAGGACCCCAACTAAACTATTTAAAAATGTATAACATTAAAGTGTTTGTGAGCTTATATGTAATTAAGTTTTAGGTTAAAAAAAAATATTATACTCAAAAGAAACTGAGGCATCAAAAAATATAATATGAACTTTCTGGCATTGACGTTTTTAGTATACATCTTACTATAAAAAAAAATAAAAAAAAACCTGTTTATTCAGTGACAGATTAAAATAAGACAGATTAAAATAATTTATTTTTAATTTTTTTTACCATTACTATAATTATATTCTACTATACTAGTTGCTGTTATTATATTCGTAGCAGAGTTCTTATCGTATTTTTAGTTTTGCAAGATTCAAGCAAGTTCATCTGTTGGATATAATTACTTAATGAGGTTGATGATCATTTCTGCACGGTATTCGCCTTAAAAAGGGAAATCAATTTTTATAGAGTAAAATCATTTATCATCATCATCATCATCATCAGGTCTTTTTGTCTCCACTGCAGGAGCACGACCCTCTCTGTACTACCCGAGCCAAACTTGCCCAGAGCTGCCAGAGGTCTTGGCCTACACTCTCCGCGCTGGCCAGACGGGTTGGAGAGGTCTCATTGATGTTTATAAGCTTTGCTTAGCTTGTATTCCCTTTTGTATATTCTACTATACTAGCTGCTCTTATCATTTCTGCAAGGTACCTGCCTTAAAAAAGTGAAATCATTTTTTATCCCTTAGCCAGGCAGTGATCACATAGCGAACCACCTCAGAAATATTTTTTTTCTGACGAGCAGATGCTAGCTTGAAACCGCAAAATGTCATCCGTCTATTGTTTATGATACAGTTGATTACTGAACGAAAAAAAAATACGCCTCTAGAAAAAAAAACTTTACATTTCGCTTGTCGAAGTCAAAATATTGGTCAAACGGCGAATTTTTGTGCAAATTGAAAGTGTTTTTTAGTATTATGGCGGAAAAAATTCCGGTAACTGATATTATTTGTGTTTTTATAATAGCAGATAGGTTGAATTATATGTAATATGTTTCGGTTTTACATGATATTTGTTTTTCTTTGAAATATTTACGCCGAAAGTTTGTGGTCAACATGTGATCTCTGCCTATCTGGAAAAACTTAATGTGGTTATTATGTAACCACTTGTAGGACACAAGCGTTTATCCATATAAATAAAGGCAAAACCATATTTACACATCAAATATTTTGTATGGTAGATAGATAGGTTCTTGGATCGAAGAATAACCGATACCGTGGTGTCAGAGTCTTTTAACCACTACATTACAGAGACATTAATATTTATTAATCTTTTCAGATGAGAAACACACAAATCTTTCCTCTTTTTAATATTAGGCTTGTATGTGGATTCACCTTTATTTTTTCCATACTTACATGCTGTGACCTAACTGGGCAGTGGTCAGATCTAATCCACATCATGTATATTTAAATGGGCAGTGGTCATATCCAGACCAGAGGGTTTTTTTATAGGAAATTGTAGGAATAAAAAAAAAATAAGAAATTAGTTTTTTTATTGTCATCCAATCTACCATTATCTGTATATAAAGATAAAATAATCGCCAGGCCTGGCTAAGGGTTATAGAGTTAAATCATTTATAAAAAGAAACTATTTTTTAAATATTAGAAATAAATCAAAAACTAACTTTATAATTTGCGGCTTTTTGAAATAAATAAATAAATATAAATATAACTACGCCAAGAAGGTCGTCAAATATTTAAACACATTGTACTCATACAAAAATCTTAATTTAGAGTCCATTTTCTGCGTGTGGCCTCATTATAAAACATAAAAATAATAACAATATATGACGCATGTCAAAGAAACTCACGAAAAAAAACGCACTGATTGTCATTGTCATAAAACAGTTGCCAATTTTTCTCCCGAATTTCGGGCAAGCGTTTACGGCAAGTTGAAATATTTGACAGGCGAAAATGTAAAACTTGAGTTGGACACATAATAACTGTCACTTGTCGGGACACGTCAAGAGATCTTTTATATAGTGTTTGTCCGTTTGCGACTTTTACGTCGTTCCATTTTTCAGACACATTAATCCTTAGTAAGTAGGTACTTAGATATTTTTTCCGATAAGCTAACAAATGTGCAGTAATTGTGTTTTATTTATCTGAAATTATTCTTTAAATTTTATTTTATTATTTATTTTAAAGAATCTACCTTTTAGTATTAAAGTCAATAATACGAACGAGATAACCCCGAAGTTATTTTCTTTCCGGCAATTTGGATTTGTATTACAGTTGTTTAATAATTTATTGAAACATACTGTAAATAGTTTTTTTTTCGTCGAAAAACGTTCGTTCACTACGGCGCCTAAACACGTCCAAATCTGTCGGCGAATAAATATCACTACAGCTGCACTATGACTGTTCACTTCAAACATTTCACATATTTAAAGTGAACAGTCATATATATTTGCCGTGTGGTTTCCAGCAGAGTAGAATAGTGATGAAACACGTGGATGTAGTAGAAGGCGACTTAGGGAATACAAGCTAAACATAGCTTATAAACATCAATGAGACCTCTCCAACCCGTCTGGCCAGCGTGGAGAGTGAAGGTCAAGACCTCTGGCAGCTCTGGCCAAGTTTGGCTCGGGTAGTACAGAGAGCGTCGTGCTCCTGCAGTGGAGATAAAAAGACCTGATGATGATTTCACATATTGAACATGAGAATGAGCATTTATAACACAAAACTACACCAATTTCATATTATAAAGTCCACTAGAATCAATTTGCAAAACAATTTAAAGCAAACTCCAATTTCCCGCCAAAAACTCTATAGTATATCTTTATTTTCATGTGTCAAAGTCAATAGGACAAAAAGGAAAAAAGCATTTTCTGAGAATCGTGGAAATGTCGCGAGTTATCGAACCGTGAACGGCCGACGTATTTCGGGCGTTTTTTACGACCAGCGGAAATTATTTCCCTTTCGATTATTTGGACGTTCTGTTTAAGACAATAAAGGATGCGCGTTTAATTGAACATGTTTTCAATTAACGCTCAGACTGAATTTATGAGAGACAATGTTTATTTAAAGCAAGGTCAATTTAAGTTTAAAAGCAGTAGGTACAATCATCATCATCATCATTTCAGCCGCATAACGTCCACTGCTGGACATAGGCCATAGGATCTAAAACGGCTTGCATCCAGCGCCTTCCAGCGACCTTGGTTAGGTCGTCAGACTACCTTGTGGGTGGGTGTCCTACGCTTTGCTTGCCTGTATGTGGTCGCCATTCGAGAACCTTTGTGCCCTATCGGCCATCGGTTCGTCGCACTATGTGTCCCACCCACTGCCATTTCAACGAGCTGATCCGCTGGGGTATGTCGACTTTAGTGACTTTAGTTTTCCTACGAATTTCCTCATTCGATTCGATCACGTAGAGAAACATGTTTTGATCGAATCGAAGGCTTCATAGTCTACGAACCCCAAGCATAACGGCCGGTTATACTCCCTCGTCTTCTCTATAACCTGCCACAGCATATGAATGTGGTCCATTGTGTAAAACCTTTACGGAAACCAGCTTGTTCGGGTGGCTGGAAGGCACCAAACCTGTTTGCGAGACGATTCGTGATGACCTTCGAAAACGACTTATATACATGACTCAGAAGCGTGATCGGCCTATAGTTCTTCAATAGGGTGCTATCTCCTTTTTGAAGAACAGGACCGCGATGCCCCTGCTTGCGGCGTTACCTCTGAAGGACTTTCAGTACCGCCGTTCCTTCCGCTTTCAATATCAGATAGTAATGGTCTGCATGCAATCAGATAAATATGCAGACCATTACTATCTGTGTGGTGAACGATAAGGTTAGTATGGCCAAATAAATAAATATATATGGTCAAATCACTCTGATTGAGCTAGCCCCGAAGTAAGTTTTAACTTTTTTTATGGGATACTAACTCAACGTAACTCATATTTTATAATAAATAAACACACAAGCACCAGGATAATTTGAAAACAGCCATTTTCTAACTTGCCCTGGCTAGGGATCGAACCCAGGACCTCCGGATTGGTGGTCTAGCGTGTTGGCGATAACGTAATAAAAATTAAGAAGAGTAAATTGGAGTAAGATAAATAAGGCAACAAACAAAAAGCAAGAAAAACTATGAATTATGGTTTTTTTTATGTTTGAAGTTAGAGTACAAGAGTTATGAAGATGGCCACAATTTACAAAAAAAAAATTAACACAATTATTTATTTGTACCAAAACTATAATTATACAAATTCATTTGCTAAGCAATTTAAAAACGTCAATAGCGCCATCTAGTGATGAGAAGAAGAACTATCAGTACAACTTGATATCAGTGACGCCATCTTTTTACTAGTATGCTAGGAAAAGCCCTAACTTTCAAACGTTAACCCTCAGTAACTTGTCAAACGCTGAACTAATTTTTGACAAAAATAAAAATTGTGTAATTTGCTTTCACGTAAAAAAAACACATCGAAATCGGTTCATCTGTTTGAGTGCCACGATGCCACAGACAGACAGACAGACAGACAGACGTTAGCGTCAAACTAATAACACTACTCTTTTTTGTCAAAGGTTAAAAATATATTTCATTAATTACTTGATAATTGCCAACTTTGCTTTAGCTTATTGATGTCAGATCAACAGATCATTACATCTAAGTGCCGAGTTGCCAGCGTTATTAAAAATAGTTTAGTAAACGATAGTTAGACAGAACACAACTGAGAATAATAAAGAAGCCTTTCGGTCCGTTGCTTGCACAATTTGTTTTACGATGACATAAAACTTTGATGGCGTGATTATGACGGCCAGAGCAAAAAACCCTTTATTTTTTATTGTTTCGGCTAAATCCCATTCGTCTGCATAATCGCACGTACGCGAAATTTATAGTCGTTTTGGATGTAAAAAGTTTAATTGCTGCATTATCTTTAGTTGCAATGAAATGGACAGAGATCATCGTTTAAAAGACATCTGCGTCGTTGTGTTTTCCGTATATTATTTCTACGTTAAGAAATAATGTAGAATAGACCTGCTTATAGCCTTTAACAAGCTAATTTGCCTGGCAAATTAAAAAGTAACTTTTGACCGCCTGAACCGATTTATTAAACATACCTAAGAACTACTGCAAGGAAACTTTATTTACGTAAAATAAATCCGCATCGAAATCGGCCCATCCGTTTGATACGTATGATTGTTTGTATCTTCATTTCGTACTGAGACTCATCATTCGAGCGTATTTTCCCGGTTGCATAATGTTTCAGAGCCCGGAGTCCGCTACCTAACCAAGGAAAGAAGATAGGCAGGCGTGGTACCCATTAAAATATAAGTAGTAGGGTAGTATAGGGTATGTAGGGTGTTGATTTTTTGGTATTTTACGCTTGAAACTTAGTCTTTTATTTTTCATACATTAATGTTTTTCTACAGCTTTTGAAGAAATTTAAAACTTTTGCTTTCAATTAAATCGTGCAAACAAAACACTTAACTAACAAGCAATAATAAAACGCAGTGGGCCTCCAACACTAGAAGAATATCGTATGTACGTCAACGTCACGCGTCTGACACCACTGTCAACGTCAACGTCATGGATGAGGCCTCACTGTGATGTGTCAAAAAAAGTCAAAACGTTTTGTTTTCCGTTTGAAACGTATTGTTCTGTTTTCTACACTTTGTCCCATACAAACTTTAAATACATTTAACTTTTTACTCATAAGTTGTAGAAATATGGTATGATTACATTTTTAGGGTTCCGTAGCCAAATGGCAAAAAACGGAACCCTTATAGATTCGTCAAGTCTGTCTGTCTGTCTGTCCGTCCGTATGTCACAGCCACTTTTTTCCGAAACTATAAGACCTATACTGTTGAAACTTGGTAAGTAGATGTATTCTGTGAACCGCATTAAGGTTTTGACACAAAAATAGAAAAAAAACAATAACTAAATACTTTGCGCGAGAGACACTTTCAAAGAGGAAAAAAGTTCCCCCCCCCCCCCCCCCTCCCGTAACTTCTAAAATAAGAGAATGATATAACTAAAAAAAATATATGATGTTCATTACCATGAAAACTACCAGCGAAAATTGGTTTGAACGAGATCTAGTAAGTAGTTTTTTTTTAATACTTCATAAATCATAAACCGCAATTTACCTTTCATTTAATCAAATCAAACAATAAAAAAAAACATCCTGCAAGACTTTTATATTATGTTACTTGCTGCTACGGAACCCTTCATGGGCGAGTCCGACTCGCACTTGGCCGCTTTTTTATTACAGATTTCAAGTCAAATAAATTATTAAGATTTTCATTGCCCTACACTTCGTTATAAGAAGGTACCACCGGTCTATAGATCTCTACCAATATTCTTTGACCAGGTTACTGGCTTTTACACAGAGCGGCGGCCATCTGACCTTTGCAACCCAAAGGGTAGACCAGAACCAATCCTTGGATAGGTTTGAGCATACGCTAGATCGCGTTCGGGACCCACAGTTTATACGTGCCTTCGAAAACACGGAATCATCTCTCTTTTTGGATAATAAGGTGATCCAAATAATATCCTAACCAGACTGGAAACAACTTTGTTTGTTTGTTTGTTTGTTAAATCTTTATTGTACATAAACACAAGACAATAAAATACATGTTAGAAGTAGAAAACAGTACAAAGGCGGACTTATCCCAGATAGGGATCTCTTCCAGTCAACCTTGAATTAAGAGGACAATTTACAACACAGGGTAGAGAGTGGGTACAATAACTATAGAACAGAAAACAGAATCCAATTAAACCTAACTACTTTACTACACTAAAAATAATTTAAAATCTTACTAATACTTGTAACTACAAAAACTATAACATAATAAATATAAATACATAAAATATACATATATAATAATTAATATATAATAAATATATAGTAAATATATACTAATTACACATACTTATACACATATATATACAACTCAACTCAAATCTTCCGACTTTTCCAGAAGCTTCCTAATTTTGAATTTAAAAGAATGCAAAGAAGACGACATTTTAACTTTTAACAAAGTATGCTTCCCAGTGGGATTCGAACCCATGACTTCCAGATCACAAGGCGAACGCTTGACATCTAGACCACGGAGGCAGTTAAACTCACTTAGCACTGAGACTAAAGATTAAAAAAGTCGTTGACCGAGCGCCGTTATCAGTATTCTGCAGTGTTATCATTGTGATAGAATAGTATGTGGTGATAATATGCATATTACTGATAAATATACTTTTTGTGATATACAGCTTAGTCAGAAAGGTATCTTTAAGCAAAGATAATATAATTATTAACGTAAAAGATACCCAACGCCATAGAAACTATTGGAGCGTCCGTAAGTAGGCAATACTGAATTTGCGGGTAGGCACACAGAGATGGCAGCACACACGACTAGCAAAAAAGTGACAATAAAAGTGTTGAACGTTTTTAAACATTTATTTCATTCCATAAAACTCATATTAAATTAATAAGAGTACTACTTTATTTAAAAATTGAAATAAAAGACTGTAATGTTTTAATTATTACCATAAAGCGCCATCTAGTGACAAAAAGAAGAAATAATTATGTTTATTCGGCGATGGGTAGGCATGCTTTAAGTAAGTAACTGTATTACAGAAATATTAGTGATACTGATCTTATAAAAAAGCTGTTCCTACAAAATTACTACAAAAGAGATGCGGAACTGTACTGAACGATCTAACAACATTTTATACAATAGCTTTTTATGAATAAAACGGTTTAATGATAATAAACAAATATATACAAATCACACAGATTGAGCTAGCCGCCGTTAGTTTTAACAGCGGTACTTTATTTTATAATAAATAAAAATAAATAAATACATAGGGACAAATTACACTGATTGAGCTAGCCCCAAAGTAAGTTCGAGACTTGTGTTATGGGATACTAACTCAACGACGAACTATATTTTATAACAAATACATATATAGATAAACATCCAAGACCCAGGACAATTTGAAAAAGGCCATTTTCTAACTTGCCCTAACCGGGAATCGAACCCGGGACCTCTGGGTGGCGGACTAGCATGGTGACCACTACGCCACGGAGGTCGTCATAAATACATATATAGTTATTTTTTTGTTTTTTGTATTAATTATCATTATACTATAGTTATCTGGTATAGCCTGTGGTTCGATTTATTACGGGTATTTCCCCTCCACTTTGTATTTTTATCATCTAATGTGTATTATTTAATGTTTTTATCACAAATAAATTGATAAATACCTAATAGTAATGCTTTTAATGCAAGTTGGAGATTATTTATTCTATTTAATAAGTCTATTTCTAGTAAAATTAACCTTTATAGTAAATAAATCTAATTTTAAAATTAACATTCAATCAAGATTTACTTATTACTGATAATTTTCTAACGATGTTGTTGTCCCATATCTAAAATTTGTTTATTTCTATTGAATAAACAGAAATTCAGATGTAAATTATAGCAATTATTCTGATTGACGTCATTCATCAAGTTTTGATTTTCAATTTACATGATTTATTTATATAGTGAATTACAGTGAGTAACCAAAAGAAGGTACTAATCAATATGAACAACTTTAACTATGGGACCAGCCCTGAAATTGGCAAATAAAACACCTGATCCGAAATTTTGCCTTTCTTCTCAAACTCATTTTATTGTTATCACTTGACAGTACTATTCCTATATCATTCATACTTTTTATCTATATTGTCTAAGAATTTCCAAGCTGTTTCACAATCTGTCACTTTTTGACCGATAAAAATATGTTTTTATCGGTCAAGAAGTGATAGAAAAATATGTTTTTATCGGTCAAATAGTGACATATTATGTTTTATATAAACATATTTTCGTCATCATATCAATAACAATCAGACAGGTAATCCTTATCGCTACAAACTTTGTTATTCTCAGTTTTCTTGATAAAACAATCAAAAAAGTATATTTGCAATACTATCACATGATTTTATCAGTCTTTGACTTTTGCACTAAGCGATAATATAGTAAATATTTTTATCAGTCACTGCACAGTTCATATTTTGACGATAAAAAGGATTGATCAATTGTAGATTGATATTTTTGACATTATCAAGTAGCTTATATCACTTAGCTAAGCTTTCCAATTGACTGATAAAAACTGTGGAAGATTTTTTTATTATCGCCTGTCTACGGTTCATTAACTGATAATATTTTTATTATGTAGTCTCCATGATAATATATCATTAGATAAAATGTATTTTTGTTGTTTAGAATATTTATTGATAAGATTATAAAAGAAGTAGAACGTAATACAAAATCTTTGTTGTCTGTCATAACATAAGCTATGACAAACAAGTTATGATTCATAACTAACAAATATTTTTATGTTTTTAGATTAATCCTAATACGAAACAATGGAATTTGATTCCTTGTGTTGTAATAATATGTTGTAATAATTTCAAAAGTCTTTTATATTTATTTTGTCTAATAAATATACAGATAAACATGTTTATTTGCCAGAGATATAAAAAACCCCCGACTTTTAAGGGTTCTAATAACTTTTGTACGACTGAACCAGTTTTCACGTAAAAATAATGCGTAGAAATCAGTCCTTCCGTTCGAAAGCTGCGATGCCATATAGACAGACAGAGAGATATATCCTACTAATATTATAAATGCGAAAGTGAGTTTGTATATTTGTTTCTTTGTTTGTTATCTCTTCACGCTTAAACTACTAAACTGATTTAGATGAAATTTGGTATGGTACCCTTTATCCCGAAATCCCACGGGGAGCGAAGCCCGCGGGTGCAGCTAGTAGATAGATAGATAGACAGACAAACCGACATTGGCGTCAATATTTGTATTGGGGCTTACAAACTGTTCATTCACTACGTTAATCATTTCAAAAGTTAAAACACAAAAAATGTTTCTCGGGTATATCTTTGTGGGAGCAACAGCGGAAACGGGAACGGGAACGGAGGAAGGGGAATGGGAACGGTGGAAGGAGAGCGGAACAGGACCAGAACCGGGAGAGAGAGCTGGAATGTGAACGGGTGGAACGAAGTTCCCTGGTTCAGCTAGTCTTTATTAATAAACTTTTGAGCTTTAAGGGTCCCCCAACCCTAGACCGAAATACAACTTTCCATACAAACGTAGTCTACGTTTTATTTCAAAACGACATGTCCGATTTGGGCAAAAATTTGTAATTTCAAAGATATTGCAATTATCTAGGTTTATAACTAGTTTCCGACGGTAAAAATATGAACTTGAAATAGAATATAGTGTTTTATATCATTTTTGACCATTAGTATGGGAAACTTCTAAATCGTTATATTTTCTTTCCAGTTCATAATTTACTGTAGGAAACCAGTTATAACCTTAGATAATTGCAATTTCTTTACAATTACCAATTTTTACCGGAATCTGACATGTGGTTTCAAAATTAAACGTAGACTACGTTTGTATGGAGAAGTCTAGGGTCGGGGGACTCTTAAGGTAAAATTTAATCTAACATAAGAGAGAGAGAGAGAGATAGAGAGGGAGAGAAAGATAATTCCAAAATACTATCTTAGTCATTTAGTCAGTCAGTCAGAGTATTTTCGCCGATATAAATAAATTTCCCGAACTGTTAAACAGCGCACGTGTGCAGTAAATTACGTATTGTTTTGCTCGCATGCAGTTTGCAGCCATGTTTGTTTTTGGTGATATTTTTAATTTGCTTACCCGACTAAAAAGTTTTTCTCATTTTGTGTTTTGTACCAAATGGGTTTTTGTTGTTGTAACTAAAGCTATTGCAATGTCCCTAGATCGCGAAGCGGATAGCAAACTATCACTATTTAGATTTTTTTCCAACTTCTCGAACACTATCGCGCTAAAAGTGGCTTTTGGATCTTGCGGCCCTAGCCTCAGTTTGATTACAGAAACGAATTTTTGTTAAAGTCAAGTGTCCTTCCCCCCCTATCTGCTAAACGGTTATATATGGACACGTGAAAAAATTTACAGCAGTATCACGAAATTTACAAGAAAACTATCAGAGCTAAGTAGGTTTACAAACTAAAAAGTTATAGGCGACCGACTTAGAAAATGTACTCGGAAAAGGAAATTTCATACAAATTCAACAGAAAATTAGTTTTAAGACATTTTTAGGGGTATGAGCTCAAAGTCTGCATTCGCAACTACGAAGCCATACTGCGCGTGACTCGCTCTTGGCCAATTATTTTTATTATATGTATAGATCATCATCATCATCATCATCAGGTCTTTTTGTCTCCACTGCAGGAGCACGACCCTCTCTGTACCACTACAGCCATACTTGGCCACAGCAGCGAGAGGACTTGGCCTACACTCTCCTCGCTGGCCAGACGGGTTGGAGAGGTCTCATTGATGTTTATAAGTTTTGTTTAGCTTGTATTTCCTAAGTCGCCTTGAACGACATCCACGGGAGGACTTGGAGTGGCCCTATTTTACTCTGCCGGAAACCACACGGCTTGTGATATGTATAGATGTAGATGTCTAAACCAAGGAGATAGCAAAGTTAGTCCTTATTTTGTAGGACGGTTGAGGTTTAAGTTTACGTTTCGCACTAAACCCGTACATTTGTAACTGTTACACGTTTTCGCGATACACGCTTTCAGATTATTTATTGCGCTCTCAAATGAGTGTGTTTTCGCCTCGATTTACAGCTGTTTATGGTGTAGACCCTACTGCACTTAAAATACAAGCCTACCGTTAAAATACTTAGAGAAAAAAGAAACCTGAAAGAAATAACCGGCCAAGTGCAGAAATAACCCTACTGTTAAATAAATACATACATATACATACTATCACGTCTTTATCCCTAATGGGGCAGACAGAGCATTTTGGGTCTTGCGGGTCTATGCAGAGCCTAGGGCCGCAAGACTCGAAAGCCACTTTTAGCGTCATGGTGGGCGAGAAGATGGAAAAGCAATCAATACAGTGACGGGTTGCTAGCCGCATCGCCTGTTAAAATGATTTGCATTTTTGCCCATTCCCTCGATCGGCTTTTACGATCTGCGCGGGAAGAGAAGCAGCTGGTACATTCTAAGTTTTTTCTTTTCTCCCAGACCAGCATGGTTAAATAAATACTTATAGAAAAGAGAAACTTAAAAGAAATAACCGGCTAAGTGCGAATCGACCCTGCCTGACCAGGGTCGCTGGAAAGCGCTGGATGCAGGCTTGATCGGTTATTTTGGAAATCTTTAGGTGAGGCGTTGAGCTGAGGATGTTATGTGTTTGAATAGATGATGATGTTGAAGTGAATCGGACTCGCGTACGACGGGTTCCCCACTTAAATGTTTATTTTATTCTAATTTTAGTATTTGAGGTACCTATACGATGTTGCAATAAGCACCATCCTTGACCGTGACGTCACAGTCCAAATCATCTATATAATTGCCATAGAAAATAGCGTTTTTGCGAGTGAGAAAGACATATTTTCGTAAAATCGTCATATCTAGTTTGTTTTTCAACCTATTTTCATTGTGTTTTTACTGTTACTTCACTCTTGATTATTTATAGATAAACTGGTTAGATAACACATATTTTTTATGCATATTCCCTATTGTTAGATTTTTTGAGTGCTCCTACCAATTTTGTTTAGAAATGTTTAACATACACATGAAAAAATTTCCTAATGTTGTGTGTAAGTATATTTTTTAGGACAATGATTATCCCCATGCTGGTCTGGGAGAAATAAAAAAACTTAGAATGTACCAGCTGCTTTTCTTCCCACGCAGATCGTAAAAGCCGATCGAGGGAATGGGCAAAAATGCAAATCATGTTAACAGGCGATGCGGCTAGCAACCCATCACTGTATTAATTGCTTTTCCATCTTCTCGCCCACTATGACGCTAAAAGTGGCTTTTGGGTCTTGCGGCCCTGGGTTCTGCATAGAACCGCAAGACCCCAAAAAGCTCTGTCTTCCCCATTAGGGATAAAGACGTGATAGTATGTATGTATGTATGTATTTATAAAAATTCTTAAGAGCATTATAGGAACTACATAACAGTGCAAAATGGAACAAACATTGTTTATAAAACCCGGTTTCTATTAACGTTATTTGCAGTTTATGGTCATTCTGGCCCCAGTTCTATGGCCCTTTGAACTTCATCGTTTACTTAGATTGAATTATAGTGTATTATTGTATTACTCACGCTTATTACTCCGAAATTGGATTGTATGCGTTGTGATGATTCGACATGGTTGACCTAATTTTGGCACTTGATGCATTGTCCGTTAAATAAGTTAAATTTTTCTGTTACCAAAACATACAACATAATTATTGACGTTTTAGGTTCGATAAAAATTGGTTCTTGTGTATCAATATTCAGCTATCCGACTATTCTCGTCCCTCTGCATTTCGCGTTTCGATTCAGATCTTCAAAATAATCATAAATCAGCCATTTAGAATAATTGTTAAATTTAGTAAACGGGTTACTCACGCATAGAGGCAGCTACTGCCGACATTTTCTGACATTTCAAAATTCCATACAACTTTATTTGTTACGTTTGTCTAAACAACTTTTTCATACGACATACATACAAACTATTACGTCTTTATACCTAATGGGGCAGACAGAGCATTTGTAAGTCTTGCGGCTCCAAGCAGATATAGCCCAGGGCTGCAAGACGCAAAGGCAAGGTGGATGAAGGAATCAAAATAGTGATGGGTTGCTAGCCGCATCGCCTATAACATGATTCGATTTTTTTCTCATTCCCTTGTTCGGCTCTTACGATCTACGCCGGGAACAGAAGCAACTGGTACATTCTAAGTTTTTTCTTTTCTCCCAGACCAGCATGGAAGTACGTACGCACACGCAAGGATACTCTATTTATAGCCTCAGCCAATAAGACATAACAAAAAAGCTAGTTAACTAATTGTCGCAATTGACCACGTGTTTAGCGTTGCACATGCGAGGTCGCCGACCCAAGATTATCCTACCTATTATTAAATAATGAACACTTGCTACTACGCAGTAAGAGTCAAGTGGTAAATGTGTCATTTTTGCAATTTGATGCAAAATGTACGATAAGCAAAATGTGTTATTGCTCTAAGCGATAACTTCAGAAATATTAATATAATTTATTTTGTGAAATAAAGTTAATATATAATTTTATTTATCCGGGGTCCAGTGGCGCCGCCATTTAAAATAAATCATTTAAAAGGAAACGGAGATATCATTCAAAATTGTGTCTTGGTCAAGCCCTAGATAACCCTTAAAACTATTTTATGAACTACTGTTTATAATTTAAAGTGCGAACGTGAAGCTTTTCTACGCACATTAGCTAAAAGTGGCCGTTTTTCGCAAATGTGCGTAGAAAAGCTTCACGTTCTCACTTTAAACTACAAAAAGTAGTTTAAAAAATACTTTGAATGGGTATCTAGAACTTGACCAAGACACAATTTTAAATGATATCTCCGTTTCCTTTTAAATGATTTATTTTAAATGGCGGCGCCACTGGACCCCGGAAAATTTGGGTATGGCCTTAAACTGCAAGCACAGAATGAGTTATAGTATTACATATATTGATGCAAGGTTGCCGACCCAAGATTATCCTACCTATTATTAAATAATGAACACTTGCTACTACGCAGTAAGAATCAAGTGGTAAATGTGTCATTTGAAAATTATTCTGCAATTTGATGCAAAATGTACGATGAGCAAAATGTCTTTTTGCTCTAAGTGATAAAACTTCAGAAGTAGAAATAAGTACTTTTTTTTTATTTTACTCGAAGTTTTCCTTTTAAAAATGCGAGGTCGCCGACCCAAGATTATCCTACCTATTATTAAATAATGAACACCTGCTACTACGCAGTAAGAGACAAGTGGTAAATGTGTCATTTGAAAATTATTTTGCAATTTCATGCAAAATGTACGATTAGCAAATTGCATTATAGCTGTAAGCTATATTTGTAAAACTTATTTAGTGGAGTGGAAAGTTAAGGTCACTTCAGTAATTGGCACCTTATTTGTACTAAAACTAAGTTCCTACACAAAAGTATATACGCATAATATTCGATCTTGTATTATTTCTTATTTGACAAACTATGACTGGATCTGTTATCGTTATCACACTTAAACTTTGCCTAAAACAAAATATACATACATACTGTATCTGTCATGTCTTACAAATAAATAATTTTTGAATGATTATAAGCGATAAACCTTGAGAAGTAAACATTGTTTTTATATATTATATATCAGTAAGAGTCATGCAAGTGGTAAATATGTAATCTAGAAATTTTGTTTTGCAATTTGATGACAAATGTACGATTAGCAAAACACACAATACGAGGTCACCAATCTACAGATTATCCTATCTGTTATTCAACAATGAACACTTAATACTACGCAGTAGGAGTCAAGTAGTAAATGTTTCATTTAAAAAAAAAAATCCATTTGATGCAAAATGTACGATAAGCAAAATGCACAATTGACAGCCACATAACATAAATTCTAATAGCTCTTAAGCAGTAAAGACTTCAGAAGAGAAGAAAAATTTTATTTACAAAAACTGCATCACAAACAAGTAAACAAATAAAATATATACTATAATACGAGGTCGCCGACCATAGTAAGAGTAAAGTGGTGAAATCTTTGGAAATAATTTTGCAATTTGACGCAATATGTACGGTTAGCGAAATGCACAATTGACAGTTATATAGATAGATAAAACACATATTCAAGATACTTTCGAACTTTCAACTCCTTTATGCCGTGTGGTTTCAGGCAGAGTAGAATAGGATCACTCCAAGTCCTCCCGTGGATGTCGTTAAAGGCAACTTAGGAATTACAAGCTAAACAAAGCTTACAAACATCGATGAGACCTCTCCAACCCGTCCCGGCCAGCGTGAAGAGTGTAGGCCAAATCCTCTGGCTGCTCTGACCAAATATGGCTCTAGTAGTACAGAGAGGATCGTGCTCCTGCAGTGGAGACTAAAAAGACCTGATGATGATGATGATTTGAAGTCCTTAACTTCCTCGTAACTTCAATTTCCCAAAACTTTCGACTCCGCTGCGTACATTTAGTAATTTTTCAACCGTCAATAGTCACTAATTAGCATATACAAAAAATCTGTCCCAAAACAGTGCAATGCTCTTCAAAACTGTGTCACTGCAATACCGTTGCGCATTATAATGTAAATGTATAATTATTTGCCATCCTGCTTAATATGACTAACGGGGCTATTGTGCCTTGATGGACAAATGATTGCGGATTTTATTCTCGCCTTTTTGCAATTTGTTTATTTTGTGGCCCGAAAATTGTGTCCCGAAGATTGGTGGGAAGAAATCACTTTAGTGATGTAAGTACATATCATTAAAGTGATTTCTTCCAATCACAATAATTTGGGACACAATTTTCGGGCCACAAAATAAACATTTTCGTTTTCGTACTTTTTTTATCATAGGTTTCCTTTTAAGTTATTCTTATATTTGGTGCCATAACAATTTTTAATCACATTTTTAGAGTTCCATAGTAAACAAGGAACCCATAAAGTTTCGCCATGTCTGTCTTTCCGTCCTCAATTTTACTCAGAGACTATAAGTACCAGAAAGCTGTAATTTAGTATGAGTGTGTATATTAATCATGCCGAGAGAGTCGTAAAATAACATCATGAAAAATATTTTCTTTACGTTAGCTCCCAGACAAGCAAAGTAGGAGTATTTTTTTATTCTCGACAAACCCTTCATGTAGGTTATTGTTGAATAGGTCTTTCAGAAATATAATCAGCTTACAGGAGGTAGGTTAAGAGGTAGGGTTTACAAATTAAAAAGTTATAGGCAACCAAACCTCAATCAGCCTGATTCAAACCCTTCCCTTAATCGACTTTTATGATCTGCATTGGAAGTAAAGCTGGCACATTCTAAGTTTTTTCTTTTCTCCCATACCATGGAAGATGGAAGATTGAAAGGTGCCTCATTGACAAAATATAAAATGTTGATGAGGTAGATATGCAAATCCATTTTTAACCTCCGACGAAAAAGGGAGGTTTTGTTAGTTTGACATGTGTCTCTTTCATTCTTTCCAAGATATTAAAAGCCCATAAACAAAAATAACTACCTACATAGTTAACCCTTTGGGGTAGAAACTTTTGGTCTGTGGGATCCTTCAGCCTAAAATTTATTTAAAATTATTTCTAAACGTCTATTCAAAGGGATACTTGAGGAGCTCCGGAACAAAAGCCGATAAATCAATTTTAGGCCTGATATTTTTTTTATTTTTTTTCTAATAGTCCTAGTACTTATACATAACATACATCAAACAGGTCGCAGCAGATCTCGTTAAAAACGTACTAAATAAATTTCTAAAGATGGGCAGCCGGTCCTAAACCCGACAAATACATGTATTTCTAGATTTCTTAAAATTTTCGGATCTATTACCGACAAATCCATTACAAATTCTTTAAAAAAAATCCTGTTCAGACCAATAACCGACAAATGTATTTTTCTTTTACTTTTCTATTTTTTAGAACGAAAACACTACTTTTGTGGTAGCACAACACTTGATTTGACACAAAAGTCCTAAAACAATGGACATAAAATCGTTAGAAGAATACTACAAGAAAGTTGAAGGATTGAGAGACATAAAGAGGATAGTGTTAAAAAACATTTAGTTGCGAAAAAAGGCAGAAGAATGGAAACAATAACACAGTATTTGATCAAAGCCTACAAAAATTTCAGGAACAAATCAGACGATTAGCGTAAACCATTTTGTCTGCTTAAAAGAGGCAAACAGCACCCAACATATTTTATACACCCAACATATCATATTATTCAAATAAAAACAACTTTAAATTTCTGAATGCAGCTAAAAAACAAGACGTTAATCACTTAATGAAAAAACAATTTGGTGATAATTGGAGTAAGTATAAATGAGGAATTTAAGTGGTACAAAGATTTAATACAAAATGAAAACCAACATGAGCAGAAACCTGAAGATGAAGAAATTTTATGTGACTGTAATGAAGAAGAATCAAGCAATATTTTAGTGTAGGAATTTGTAATTTTTCAATACTTAATAAAACGACATTATAATGATTAGAGAACACAAACATGTATTGTATACTAACTTACATATCCATAAAAAACTTGTAACTGCAAAAAGACGGTTATTAGGTTATTACGGAAGTACCGGGACAAAACCCGATAATTACAATATAGCCGTTCAAATACCGATAATTACACTATGGCCGGACTAAAACCCGATAATTCCATTTCTGAAACCGAAATTGTGGGGAAACTAAAAACACTAGATTTTCTAAATCTTAACTATTTAAAAGCCCTTGCTACAAGCCAAATATATGCTAAATTAGTTTAAAAAACAACAATCATTCTTACGTAAATCAATCTTTTGTATTTCCTGAAAAAATACGTAAAGTGAATTTATCGGCTTTTGTTCCGGAGCTCCTCACTTTGAATAGACGTTTACACAACATTTGTATTTTTTTTAGTTTTAGTTCTTATTAAGTTTTAATTTAAATTTAAAAATGCCCATTATATTAAAGTAAAGTTAACTTTGGTAATTTTGCAACAAATAGTACACATTGAAAATGAAACTGTATGACCCGAAATTTCAGGCCAATATGTAAATGCGTTTTTTTCACAAAAGAGCGGTTACGCCGCCCCGTGCGCCGACTAAACGTTTTCCGAGAATGGCTGTTACCTTTTCAAAGGGTTTAAATGCATATTGGGACCAATTTGAGTTAGTTTGATGAAATGTGAAAATTGGTGACGCGGTAAAACGGTACAGGTTATCAACATAAATTCATTCTTTTTGCTAGTCTGCCTCCTTAACTGCTTCCATGGTATAGTGGTTAGAGCTTTCGGCTCATACCCGGAGGTCGCGGGTTCGATTCCCGGCGGGGGCAATGACATTGAGTTGTTGTCCTAGTTTGGTTAGGACATTGCAGGCTGATCACCTGATTGTCTGATAAGTAAAATGATCCGTGTTTCGGAGGGCACGTTAATCCGTCGGTCCCGGTCACTGTCTTTGACATTGGTCGTTACCTAAAACCATGTCAGATGCCTTTAAGGCGGTTTAAAAACTCTGACATTAGTGTTAGTCACTAACACACACGATAAGAAGAAGAAGCTAGTCTGCGAGGAAAGAAAACTTAGAATGTACTAGATGCTTATTTTGTAAAAGCCGATCGAAGGAGTGGGAAAAGATATTATTATTTATTTCTGACGTGCCTACATTTCCTCTCCATCCATCAGACTGTCCATTGTACTTAATGTATTCTTTGTAAAACTATTTTTTACTGTTTTTCTTTTTGTGTATTGGGCAATAAAAAGTTTTTCATTCATTCATTCATTTAAAAAGGTGAACCGTTCAACATTTTTAAAATTCATTTTTCCACCTTTCCCACCGTCACACTAAATGAGCAAGACCTAAAATGCTATGTCTACGTCATCAAAGATATATGAGTGATAGTAAGTATAGTGGTTCTGAAACGTGATTTCTTACGTGTCTCATAAGAATGCTCAAGGTCGCTCAACGCACTATGGAGAGGGCTATGCTCGGTGTTTCCCCACGTGATCTAATCAGAAATAAGGACATTTGTAGGAGAACTAAAGTCACTGACATAGCCTGTCACTCGTTGAAGTGACAGTGGGCTGGGCACATAGCGCGACGAACGGATGGCCGATGGAGCAAAAAGGTTCTCGAATGGCAACCACAAGTAAATCATAGGACTTTCGACTAGACGTGGTCAGACGACCTGACCAAGGTCGCTGGAAAGCGCTGGACGCTCTAGATCGGTCATTTTGGAAATCTTTGGGAGAGGCTTATGTCAAGCAGTGGAGGTTATGCGGCTGAAATAATACTGATAGTGAGTATGTAAACATAGTCTTTTTTTCTTATTTTTAACTCCCGCCGCAAAAAAGAGGGATGTCATAAGTTTGACGTGTCGTTAACGAATGGATCGATTATGATTTATGATGCAACCATATTGGAAGGTAAAATAAAAATAAAAAAAATCTGTGACGGATAAAAAAAAATACTCAGTGTAGGATAAATTTATCTCATAAAGACGGAATTTTTTTTTAAATATTATTTTAGTGCAAAAGCTAAACACTACCAACATTTCGAAACAATCACTGCTGGAAAGATTGCGCCGAAAGAAACCCAGTTCATTATTGGTACCTACCCAGCCTGATGGGCCACTCAACCTGATGGACTATGGAGGGAATCCAACGATCTGACAAGTTTAAACGAGTCCATAATCTGACCTTTGCATGTCACAGCTCATTTAAACCTAAAACTGGTAACTACTTCTACGAATTTAAAGTTCTCTTTAATTTTTGATAAGTGAGACGTCAGTTCATAATGCCATGATAAATGCATTAGTTAGATCATGCCTACCCATCGTCTTATAAACATAATAGTTTATCTTTCTTGTCACTAGATGGCGCTATAGATAATAATTTAAATATTAATTTCTTTTATTACTATTATTTAAATAAAGTAGAATAATTAATTTACGTATCTAAATAAATAAAATATGCTTAAAATGCAATAAATATTTTTAAAGCAATTCAACACTTACTTTGTAACTTTTTTGCTAGTAGTGCGTGCTGCCATCTCTGTGTGCCTACCCGGTAACTCCAGTTTTGCCTACTTGGGCCTTCCAATAGTTTATACGGCGTTGGGTATCTGTTACGTTAGTATCTATATTGTCTTTGGTTAGATGCAGATACCCACGCCTCTGACAAGTATGCTTTTTCAAACAAGAATTTTTCAAATCTGTCCAGGCGTATTCGAATAATCGATGAACTTATCCACATAAAAAAGAATCACGACAAATTATAACCTCCTCCTTTTTTGGAAGTCCGTTTAAAATTAGGCCAATGTCCAGCAGTGAACTTTCTGTGGCTGATATAATCATAAAATAATAATAAGTATACTATTTTGTTAGACAAAATAATATCTTTAGACTTTCTCGTAATTAAAGTTATAAATGATCAAATAACTTCTGCTATTAACTGGAAGTTAAACACAGAACAGAAGGAGATTAATATGACAGGGAGAAACGAATTCCTTGATAGGATTGGGCACACCGCAAGCGATATCATTTTTAAAATACAAAAAAAATAATACTTATCGAGTCGAAATGGCTTAAATTTAATGTTATTAAACCAAAACCTAGCCACGGAGACCGCCCTGTCATTGGCCACATTCAGATCTGCCTTAGTGCAAGGAGTCGGACAGTCGGGACATGACAAAAGATGGTAAATGGATTGAGTTACCCCACAGTCACACAAACTGTCGCCAGAGCAACCCACCTGGCTCTGCTCTCTCGGCATCTCCCTGTGCCAGATCGGAGTCTGTTTAAAGATTTCCAAACAGCCCATGGGAGATCCTTACCCGGGGGCAGCTTGTCGTTAGGTGGAATGTCAGATGGTGAAGGCGGGAACTTATTTTGCCCCAGTGTGAGTTTAGTCTTCGAGACTTCTTTAGGTGGTAAGGTACGCTGTCTTAAAAAGCTGTTGCGGCTTTTAAGGCGCGTCGTTTCTTGCCCATAAAGCAGATGTAGAAAATATATTAAGTGAATGGGACTTGCACCTTTGCAGCCAGAGGATTTGGCCTACACTCTCCACGCTGGCCAGACGGGTTGGAAAGGTCCTATAAGCTTTGTTTAACTTGTATTACATAAGCCGCCGTCTACGACATCCACGCAAAGACTTATAATAGTCCCGTTCTACTCTGCCGGAACCACACGGCTACTGTTGAACAATTAATCATCATCATCAGGTCTTTTTGTCTCCACTGCAGGAGCACGAACCTCTATGTACTTTCAGAGCCGTACTTGGCTAGAGCAGCCCGAGGACTTGGTCTACACTCTCCACGCTAGGACAGGTTAGAGAGGTCGCATTGATGTTTATAAGCTTTGTTCAGCTTGTATTTCCTAAGTCGCCTTCTACTACATCCTCGGAAAGACTTGGAGTGGTTCTATTCTACTCTGCCGGAAACCACACGGCTACTGTTGAACAATTAATTATCATCATCAGGTCTTTTTTGTCTCCACTGCAGGAGCATGACCCTCTCTGTTCTACCAGAGCCATACTTGGCCAGAGCAGTCAGAGGACATGGCTTACACTCTCCTCGCTGGCCAGACTGGTTGGAGAGGCAGCATTGATGTTTATAAGCTTTGTTCAGCTTGTATTTCCTAAGTCGCCTTCTACGAAATTCACGAGTGGTCCTATTCTACTCTGCCGGAAAACACACGGCTACTATTAGGCAATTCTTTGTTGGTAATTGTTAAAACAAAAAGGAAATACTGGTCTCAAAGTCGAGAACGAGCGTTTTCAAAAATATATGAATATAAAACAAGGCAAAAGTTTAAATTGACCCCTTATCTCACCTCTTGGTCATTGTTTGTCGAAAGATTTTCATAATTCCCTCGTGACAGGCTTATCTCAAAAACGCAGGGAAATTTTATCATATTTTTACCTGGAGGTGTTGAACCCTTGCGTATATTGGAATAAGTAATGTAAACAAAAGATTTATAACCACTTTGTAATTTTATAAATATTATGCATGCAGAGAGTATCTTTGTCGGTCGATGACAACATTTTACTAAGAAATATTGTGTGTTTATTTTAGTACAAAAATATCAGTGAGTTTAATAGCTGTTGTTTTCGGTCATTAGCTCTTTATGAAGTACGTATTGTAGACGGATCATATAATCTTTGAAAGTAATCGCGTTAGTCCATCTAGTTTTAAGACGAGTTTTAGTGTAAAAACTAGTTTTAAAATTAGACGGATTTTATCAATAATACTTTCAAAGGTTATTCATAAAAAAGAGTTTTAAAGATCTTTCTACAGATTGTTGGCAGTAATTTTTTTAATTATTACCATATTAATTATAAACAATTTATTTCAAATGAGGGCGCCACTTCTCCTACCATTTCGCCTTTAAGTGGGAATGGGCGGGTCACTTGGTTGGAAAAGAAGGCAGCCGATAGACCAAAGTCCGAGTGATGGCAGAGACAGGGGAACAGACCAGTAGCACAGAATTAATAATAGTATTACATATAGAACGGAAACTCGCACCGTCCCCCGTAATCTGGCGTCCCCGCAACGCTTCCCCCGTTATTGGGACGTGTAAGCGCCAGTAAAACAGGGTTATTGGTAGTCGCACGTTCACATTACGCGAGTAACTTAGGATTATTGAATTATAATGGTGAGAAACTGCGCACATTATCATTGTTTATCCACGGAAAATAATAAATAACGAAATTTTTATAGATTTCCGAGTGATGAAAACAGATAAGCAAAGCAACAAATTCTGTGGTAGCGACCCTGATTGTTTAAGTCACACATTTGACGTGTGCACGGACGGATTGTTTCGTTTGTACTAGGTATTTTATGCTGCTCCGATTCTATGAAGTGCCATACCTGTGCCAGTAGGGAAACCACCGGCCGTTGGTCAGGCACTGGCAGGCCTATGCCAACCAGTGGCTTAATGTGGGTTGATGTGGACTGAAAATGATGATGATGAGCTCTTTAAAACCGCCCTCCGTAATCATGCAGTGGGTCTGCTAAAAAAAAAACACGTACAAACTTTTTTGTTATACTGTATAGTATACAACTATAGCATATATCTAAGTAGATTTTTTTATTTTTGTTAAGATTTTTTTTGGGAAAAATATAGATTTCATTTCCGTAGGTACTCAAGTGTATATCTTCTAGTGGACGACGTTCCGTTTCACGCTCCAGCGTACACGATGCGTGAGACAGTTGAAAGTTTGCCAAAAACGTTAGCAAGAGCAACTTGACGCCGCATTAGCAGCGGGTTGCATTCCATTCGAGCAAATATCCCAGTTTGGACACCACTGTAGCTCAAACACATAGACAAAGTAGTCATTTAGACGAACAAGGCGCCCAATTTATTTTCAACTAGCTGTGCCCATGGGCTTCGCTCCCCGTGGGAATTTTGGGATAAAAACTATCCTTTGTCCTTCCCTGGATATCAGACTATATCCATGTCAAATTGTATCTAAATAGGTTCAGTGGTTGTAGCGTGAAGTGCTAACAAACAAACAAATATACAAACTCACTTTCGCATTTATAATATTAGTAGTAGGATTAGTAGAGTAGGATAGGATAGGATAAGTAGCGCCCCGAGATATTTCTTGCGGAAAAAGTAGCCTATGTGTTAATTTAGGGTGTCAGCTTCCTGTATGACAAATTTTATTAAAGTTAGTCTAGCCGTTTACGCGTGAAGTTGTAACAAACATACAAACACACTCACAAACTTTCGCCTGTATAATATTAGTGCGATAGTGTGATCTGTTATTGGATAATACTACTGTTCTAAGCTTTTTTAGGGTTCCGTAGCCAAATGGCAAAAACGGAACCCTTATAGATTCGTCAAGTCTGTCTGTCTGTCCGCCTGTATGTCACAGCCACTTTTTTCCGAAACTATAAGACCTATACTGTTGAAACTTGGTAAGTAGATGTATTATGTGAACCGCATTAAGGTTTTGACACAAAAATAGAAAAAAAACAATAAATTTTGGGGGTTCCCCATACTAAGAACTGAAACTCAAAAATTTATTTTTCATCAAACCCATACGTGTGGGGTATCTACGCATAGGTCTTCAAAAATGATATGGAGGTTTCTGATATCATTTTCTTCTGAACCGAATACTTTGCGCGGGAGACACTTTCAAAGTGGAAAAAAGTGTGTCCCCCCCCCCCCATAACTTCTAAAATAAGAGAATGATAAAACTAAAAAAAAAATATGATGTTCATTACCATAAAAACTACCAGCGAAAATTGGTTTGAACGAGATCTAGTAAGTAGTTTTTTTTAATACGTCATAAATCATAAACGGCAATTTACCTTTCATTCAATCAACTCAAATATAAAAATTAATAAAAACATACTACAAGACTTTTATATTATGTTATTTGCTACTACGGAACCCTTCATGGGCGAGTCCGACTCGCACTTGGCCACTTTTTTGATAACTTAAATCGCGATATGGCTTACATATAGTCATGAGTTGTAGATAGCAGCAGACTGCTCAGAATAGCTATGGCTAGAAGTAAGAGGGAGATCGTTGCCCAGCAGTGGGGTACAACATAAGCCAGGTTAAAAACCCCGTGACCAATTGGGCTCATGTTTAAACTGAAAAATTCTAGTCTTGTCTACACGCCCACCAAATTTCATAAAATTCCGATCAAATCTAAATTACTCGAGTTAGCATCGAACAAACACACATACACATGCACTAACGCTGGATTGTTCAAGTAGATTCAAAAAACTTCGCTTGCTTCGCTCGTTCGTTTAGTAATGAATAATTAAATTGTTCCTCTAGCTCACATCGCAACTCTACGCAACAGCCCTTGAAGTTTCGAGGGAATTTAGAATAACATAAATATGTATTTTATGCTACTCAGGAGGTCGTGGATTTTCATTTGTACAACTTTAGGAATGATTCCTTTAAACAGTATAAATTTACTATACAAATTCACACAGTAAATGATAAACGGTGGGTCTCGTATACAAGCCCGAACGGCTAGAAACACTTTCTCAAAACTGAAAACCGATTTTAACTTCAAACCACACAAGCTATTTTGATAAAATTTCTATAAGAACACCTGATAAGTATGTATATTCAAACAAATAAATAATTTTCTAAATAAGTCCAGGCGTATTTAAGTTATCGGGGAACATAAATAAAGAAAACATTTCGATGAATAGATAACCTCCTTTTTGAAGTCAGTTAGATAAATGGTGGTCAGATGATCTGACCAGTGTCGCTGAAAAGCGCTGGATATATTTGGGAGAGGCATATGTCCAAAAGTGGACGTTATGCGGCTGAAATGATGATGATGAAAAAGAAAAAGTTACTCTGAATAAGGAAGGTACATATCCTGGTCGTCGGGGCCGGCCACGTATTACAAGATACAGAATTTTGGAATTTCTCCGGTCTGATCCCCAAAATCTGATACCTTAGTGGATCCGTTTTATTTTAATTATTTTCTTTTTTATTCTGATACCCCATCCAGAGAATCAGAATAAATAATTAAATATTGTATTCCGGTCGGATCCCCAAGCATATTTTTGGTACAGTCAGTAGGTAACAAAATATTTGTATTTACTGGAAATTGTTTTTTGATCTGGTATTATAAATTGTCGGCTACCTTAGTTTCAGTCATATTTAATTGAGTATTGCTTATACATAGTAAGTTTTTATTTCGGTATTTGATTTATTTTTAGTTACCCTTTTACATTTTACATACATTATTGTACCTTAATAAATATGATTATTGTAATAATTGTCTAAAGAAGGATTTTTCTTAAGTATTTGTTTTTTTTTTGGTTAATTAACTACAATTTTATTGTTAAACAAATGTTTCTTTCTTGACTGTACTAAACAGGTAGGGGATCAGACCGGACTTATCAATTTTAGAGAGGATCAGACCGGACAAAACTCATAATAATAACGAAGAGTGGATACGTTTGGTAGATCAAACCGGAATATCTCGAATTTTGGCTTTTCGACCCCCCCTTTAACACCGTAACATTTGCTTGACCCTCCCCCATCACCGCGACGTGACGTAATACGCCGATGACCCCTAAGGTACATGCCCTGAACTGTTTCGTAAAACATTAATTTCTCCTGTAAACAGACCTCGGTGGGTCAGCCACCTCGAGGTCGTTTCACTTGTGTTGCAGTGTTGTTCATAATCGCCATTTTCTTTTTGTGTCTGCGTTGTTTCCGGCTGTGTATCGATCGGAGTATGTAGGTTAGTAGTTGACAGTTGTTCAGGTAGAGAATCATCTCTTTAAATGACGAGATAAGAAAAATTGATATAATTTTTATGTTGGTCAGGTGGTCCCGTGGAACTTTTATCATAATCGGTTGTGCAGTTTGTAGTAGCATGCTTACCCATCGCCATATAAATATAATTAGTACCTGGGCGACCGAGCTTCGCTCGGTTACATCTCAAACATTAACTACATTTTTCTAAACTTGTCTAAATACAATATAAAATAAAAAATTATATGCAAACTTGAACATAAAAAAAACAAAAGTAAGTCACCGAGTGGGATACGAACCCGTGAAGTTTTCATGCGTTTTTCTTTCCACGCAAAATATGGTCGCTAATTTCGTTGTGCCGGCCGCTAAACGATTAGCTCAGCGGTTAAGAATGCGGAGCGCTAGAAAGAGTGTTAGGCTGCGTTTCCACTGAAGCGGAGCAGAGCGGAGAGGATAGAAATTGACCAATCACAATGCTCGAAATCTCCGCTCCGCTTTGAGCTGCTTCTCCGCCCCGAAAACCCCCATATACTAATTTTCTGCGAAATCGTTAGAGCCGTTTTCGAGATCACAGAAATTTATAAATAGGTATATAAATAAATATACAAGAATTGCTCGTTTAAAGGTATAAGATATATCTTTCTTGCACTAGATGGCGCTATAAGGTAATAATTGAAACACAAGGAAGACAAATAATTATGTTTATAAGGCGATGTTTGGGCATAAGCCAAGTCAATCTGAAATAGATTATTTTCCATCTTAATCTAACCGGGTATCGAACCTGGAACCTCCGGTGTGACAGCCTGGCATGATGCTCACTAGGCCACATGGGTCGTCAAATCCATACTTATATATAAAGCTGAAGAGTTTGTTTGTTTGTTTGAACGCGCTAATCTCAGGAACCACTGGTCCGATTTAAAAAAGTTCTTTCGGTATTAGATAGGTCGTTTATCGAGGAAGGCTATAGGATATATTGCATCACGCCCGCGACTTCACACGTGTGGTTAACGCGGGCAAAGCCGCGCGCTGCCTCTATTATAACCATTTAACCTCTTAAATTTGAATGTACTAAATCATCATCATCGGTCTTTTTTTCTCCACTGCAGGAGCACGACCCTCTCAGTATGAACAGACTATACGTAGCCTGAGCAGCCAGAGGACTTGGCCTACACCCTCCACTCTGGCCAGACCGGTTGGAGATGTCTCATTGATGTTTATAAGCTTTGTTTAGGTTCTATTTCCCAAATCGTCTTCTACGACATCTACGGGAGGACTTGGAGTGGCCCTATTCTACTCTGCCGGCAACCTCACGGCAAAAAACTAATGGCAATGTACTAAATAACCAATCACAAATATCAACTGCACATACAGCAGTAAAATGGAAGCGCCAAGGTCTCCAGATCAAAGGAAGTGCACTGCAATTCTGCCGGGTAACGTAAACTGGCAGCTCTGCCAAGGGTAAATCATTCTGTTTTTGGATGCGTGAGATTTATATGACACTCCTGCTTTGTCATGGCTTCATTTGTTTCCATTTTGTACATTTAGGGTCGATCCACACGTATCTTCCGTCGTTCATAGAATTTCTTTACATTAGGACAGAATTAATTTAAAAGTTTACATACAGAACGAAAAATAGAATCCAATCAAATCGCCCGTTTTCTACCTCTCCCCCGTTCTAGCCTTTTCAGGTGTGTTAGAGTCAGTTCAAACATAGGACCGCCGCCAAGAGGTTTTGTTTTATGACACTCAAAACTAAACTTTTAACTATTGTGCAAGACACGATTTCGATCGTGTTTTGCCATGTTTTAACGTTTATGTACGTTTAGGCTATGGTATAACAGTTTCAATTGAGTTATGAAATTGCTCGGGCATTTTTCCTCACTATCTAAACAGTGGTTCCCAAACTTATTTTGTCTACTGCCCACTTTGAGAATAAATATTTTTTTAGCGCCCGCATTTTTTCACCTATTTAAAAACCACTATAACTTCAAATTAAATTAATTAATTATTGTGACCTATATATGTATATTAACAGAGAATTCTAAACGAAACTTTTACTATAACCCGCAACTTGAAACCTGAGCGCAGTAGGTAACATACAACGGCGCTTAGGTCTCAAGTTAACTCTTACGGGCTCTACCTGCCAATAAGAATGATTATTGAAACGCAACTTTATAGTATTAAAACAGAGTATCTTTTATTAAAAATATAACTAAAATAATCAATCCTTATATAAAAACTAATGTGAAGGATGAATCTGATGCTGTTTAATAAGTTTGTTGATATCAGGTTCCAATTTACTCAAGAACAGTCGCAAGTCGCCACGTTCGGTAACAAGCAAACGATTTCTCTTTTTAGTAAGCAGTGTTGTCACAGCACTAAATCCACGTCCTCCTAGCTAAATAAAGCTCCTAGCAAAAAAAAAACATTTTGTTTCTGGGTCTCTTACCCCCCTTGAGACCTGCAGCGCCCACAAGGGGGCGTTATCGCCCACTTTGGGAAAGACTGAATCTAGACTGACCCTTAGGTGGTAAACTCACACATTGACGTGTGCACGGATATATAGTTTTGTTAGTAGTAGTAGTAGGCATAAATGATACTCCGCTTCTATGAAACGCTTTCTATAATATTTTTGCTTTACTTCATTGAAATCTGATGTCAGGGCAAAAGTTATTGTACTTTTTGAATTCCAAGCCGTTGAATTAACGGACACCATCTATCGTAAATATTAAATGATAGTTTTGGCACATTTGATCCGGATCTTCCGACCTCCGTCCAGTGAAATTTGATTGACTGAATTATTAAGTTTTTAAATAAATAATCATGATTTTAGGTTTTGGCAATCATCCTGAATCTACTTTGATTTCAAATTAATACTTTATGACGTCAAAGCTATCTCAGCCTTTCAATTGTGTCATTCAGTTGACCTTATTCGGAAATTCCCTAATTCTGTAGGTACATCTGCAGAATTAGGGAATTTCCGAAATAATGCCAAGATTTTAACCGACATCAGAAACGAAAGAGATTCTCAATTCAATTGTTTATGTTACATTTGCAAATAGATTATCTTTATCTTTATCTGATTGTCTCATAAGTAAGATGATCCGTGCTTCGGAGGGCACGTTAAGCCGTCGGTGCCGGTCACTGTCTTTGACATTTGTCGTTACCTAAAACCATGTCAGAGGCCTTTAAGGCGGTTTAAAAACTCTGACACTAATGTTAGTCATTAACACACACGATAAGAAGATTACAAGTATTTATTATTAAAAAAAATATATGACAAAGCCCTTCTGGCAAGTAGGCGACTAATACTGGGAAAATTAGTTTCTTTCGGCGTTTCTTCTCTGCAGTGGTCGATGCAAGGGGAATCGGTAGCTTTTTTTTTAAATTAATTTAGTTTTAATATACACTTCATACTTCGTAAATTACACTTATTGACGTGTAGGCATTATTATCATCATTAGGTCTTTTAATCTCTACTGCAGGAGCACGACCCTCTCTGTACTACCAGAGCCTTACTTGACCAGAGCAGCCAAAGAACTTGGCCTACACTCTCCTCGCTGGCCAGACGGGTTGGAGAGGTCTCATTGATGCTTTGTTTAACTTGTATTCCCTAAGTCGCCTTCTACGACATCCACGATAAGACTTGGAGTGGCCCTATTCTACTCTACCGAAAACCACACGGCAGCAAACATTGACGTATAAAGGAGCGTATAAAGGTCCAATTACTGAATAAACTTTAAATCTGGTTTAAAGATTTTTATTCTCATAAAGACATATTTTACATCATTAACATGAGAACATAAATACAAGACATAAATAAATATACTTATTCGTTGTCACACTGATAAAAATAAAACATACAAGTTCAGTAAATTGAAATGATGTGCTTGGCTAATTGTTTTTTGAATACATCGAACGAGTTAATATTTTGGAACTAATGTTTTGATGTGACGGTATCTTGTTAAAAAGGCGTGTCATGAATCTTTATATCTTTCGTGCATTCATTAGGATCAGTAAATTTTTTCTTTTCTCTCTAAAGATGAAACCATCCGCAGTAGGAATACATACATACATACTATCACGTCTTTATCCCTAATGGGGAAGACAGAGCATTCTGGGCTCTGCATAGACCCGCAAGACCCAAAAGCCACTTTTAGCGTCATGGTGGGCGAGAAGATGGGAAAGCAATCAATACAGTGATGGGTTGTTAGCCGCATCGCCTGTTAACATGATTCGCATTTTTGCCCATTCCCTTAATCGCTTTTACGATCTGCGCGGAAAGAGAAGCAGCTGATACATTCTAAGGTTTTTTTCTTTTCTCCCAGATTCCAGAATAATCCACTTAATTCCATAAACTCGCATCACACCTGGACTAACTAGTCATTTCTCGTCCCGGAAGCTTGGCTCGGAGCCAGCGACGCAAAACGATGATACATAGAAATGCTTTCTGTACTATAATCATTTACATAAAACAAACGCACATACATACGTCTTCCGGATTTTTCCGTACTTGCCCGCATGCTTTGATATAGAAGTTTGTAGATATCGACGTGGCTATCAAACCATCACCATTTCGATTATACTACAAGAAAGCAAAGCGGCCATTTTAGTATCAAAATAAACCATTAAACTGCGCATTAAATTATGGGTTATTATTCACTTATTTATCTAATAAATATAATAAATATGTGAATGTAACCGCAAAGAATCATGGCATTTATGTTAATATGTTGTTGATATTAAATCAAACATAATACATACTAATTAAATTCCTTATTGTACGTAAAAAGTCATAGTTAAATAGTACAAAGGCGGACTTATCCCAGTCTAAAATATCTTTTAGTCAACCCTAAATCCAGAGGACATAATTAAAGTTGTTTGGACCCTTGGGTGGGACGTTGTACAAATGCTATACTTACAAGCTTACACTTACAATTGTGTTGTTTCCCTAGGGACAGTCTACCCCGCAAATGCAAAGTTACGATCATATATCGTGTATCTGTGTGTGTATGTGTAGATGTAGCACCATTTCTTAAATATTTTGACACATAAGTGCATTTACAATGAGTTAGCTGGCAAGTATTTTTGTTTGAAATTACACTTTAATGAAAAAACAAGTCATTTACTTTGTCAGTCTGGCTTGGCTTACTTCAATGATTATGTAAGTATGTATGTTTGAAGTAAGTACTTTGAAGGTATTAGATTTTTGAATTATATATATACAAATTGTTCAATTTATTTTTAGAACCAACTGGAATACAAGGCGACTCTAAAACATGTATAGATAATGTATTCTGTGATTGCACTGCTGTTGATAAAGCTATAATTAAAAATATAACTTCTGATCATTTTGGTCAGTTCGTGAAATTTGCCAACAACGCAGCAGAAGTAGAATTACCTGAAATAACCTACAGAGCTATTACTAAAGATAAAATTAAAAAATTTAGGGATACAGTTTCGAAAAAATTACCGTTAATTGAAGAAACTCGGGATGATCCGGATATTTTGTATAATAAAATGTTCGGTGTGATTGAATCAGAATTTAATAATAATTTTCCACTTAAGGCTTGGCTCTACGTTTTTATTTTTCAAAATCTGTCAAAATTGATTCAAAAGTTGTCCGTTCTTTTCCGCTAGGTTTGTAGTAATGTCTAAATGCAATGCAGATAGAGTTAAAAATATATAGAGGTTACAGTATGAAAACCATCTCTAGTAAGTAAAAGTAAAAAGTATCTCTAGTATGTTAACTTTTTGTGTAACATGTTATGTTTTTGTAAAGAATTGAAAAAGGTCATGTCACGTAATCTATTAGTTACGTTGTGTTTTTGAAACTAAGACTTATCAAGCCTACTAGTTCAATGAACCAGAGGTATTAGCTTTCAATAAGAAATCTGAGCAATGACTAACATTCTGGAGGGAAGTCTAAAATGTTCGAACTTCATAATGAAAGATCAATATTTATTAGTTTGAGCCAACTACACGTGCAGAAAAAGATCGCAATAGGTTTTTTCAAATATATCTTTATTATCATAGGATATTTATAATATCTCTTAATAATCGTCATTGTTTTGCTGCACAATTGTTGACGTCAAATGGTTACTTACAGCTAAGTTTACTACCGCTTCCAAAGCGCTAGTGCAGAAGAAGCGGTAACAAACTGCACTGCAGCATTTTCTTCAAGGACGTCAACTCACAAATAAATTAATACTTAAAGTTAATATGGACAGAGAATACATTGTTTGTTATGTCATATCATAATTAAAATTAAATTTTTAGAATGTCAAAATTTTAAAATAATGTCTAGTTGTAGATTTAGTTTGTACAAAATGTACCAAATTATGAACATTTGCGAGTACCTATATAACAAACCCGAGAGGGACCCGCGCCAAGCTCAAGCCAGACTTTTTTGTCTTTAAGGTAGTCAACGGTCCTATAATAAGCCTTCTCACAAAGTACTTTCTTTTCATAAGTTTTAAATTTTTTGTCTGGAACATCAAGGACCGATTGTGGCAATTTATTATACAAAAGTATACAGTTCCCCATGAACGTCTTACTAACTGTTTTGAGCCTATAAAACAGGGCAAATAATTCATTCTTATTACGTAAGTTTTTATCGGTCATATCGCTTACTTTATTGTATAAGGAAATATTTTTCCTTACAAACATTATGTTTTCAAATATATACTGCGATGCCAATGTAAGTATATCAATTTTCTTGAATAATTCTCTAAGTGAGTCTCTTGGTCCTAACCCATATGTAGCACGAATTGCCCGTTTTTGTAAAATAAAAATAGTCTGAATACCGGCTGCACTCCCCCACAATAGTATGCCGTAAGACATAACACTATGAAAATAACTAAAGTACACTAGTCTAGCAGTTGCTACATCTGTCAATTGTCTTATTCTCCTAACAGCATAAAGCCGCAGCGCTAAGCCTATTCGAAAGTTTAGTTATATGAGCACTCCATTGAAGTTTTCAATCTATTGTAATTCCTAAGAAGGTAGTACTTTCAACAAGATCGAGTTTTTCACCATCTAGCATTATGTCAACGCAGGCCTGTCTCACATTGGGAAGAGAAAATTGAATGCATTGGGTCTTTTTCGCATTTAGCATTGGCAGAAAACCAATCAGAAATGGAAGACAAGGTGTTGTTCACTGCGCAAGCGTTTGTGCTATGTCGATCTATTTTAAATATAAGTGAGGTGTCATCAGCAAATAGCACTATGCCAGCCTGTTTATCAATCATATAAGGCAAGTCATTGACATAAACCAAGAAAGGGAAAGGTCCAAGAATTGAACCTTGCGGTACGCCTATTTCAACATTAGATCTTAGTCTAATTGAATTATCGTCAAAACCGTATTGACAAAATTTAAGCAAAAGTGTCGGATGATATACGTAATCAAATGCTTTGGAGAGATCACAAAATGATCCAATTCCATCATTTTTGTTCTCCCATGCATCGTATATATGTGTAACGAGTGCCGCTCCCGCATCGGTGGTCGATTTCCCGCCAGTAAAACCGAATTGTTGGCTATGGAACAGGTTGTAGGTTTTGAAGTGAAGCAGCATTTGATTGAGCATTATCTTTTCGAACACCTTACTCAAAATAGGCAGGATAGATATCGGTCTGTAGTTGCCAGGGTCTGTTTTTTCTCCTTTTTTAAATAAGGGTATTAGTTTACTACATTTCATTAGGTTAGGAAATAAAAGCTAAGTCAGCAGCTATGATATTTATAATATGGCTTACTACAGCAACTGACATGTAAATTTATTTATTTATTAAATCTTAAATGGCCATAATGGTACAAAAGGTGGACTTAATGCTAACGCATTGTCTACTGGTCAGCCTTTAGATAAAACAGAAATAATTTATTTAAATTTTAAAATATACACGGTAATTTCTCATTGTTTTTTGGACCAAGGGCTACTTTATAAAGATCGTTAGTAAAATTTCATTAGCTATTCAAAATAAAAATTCAAAAACAAAGTAAAATCGTGAGATCAATTAGTATTACCGCCAGGCACCGCCTCCGTCCGGCCGGCCGGAGTTCATCGAGGTCATGCGGTAGTTTTGGTCGGACATAACTACGTAGTCTCGATTTGTTTATCTTATGTCATACACAAATTTGGATTACGGATATAGATAGAGGAATTTATTTACAATACGATTTTTTTTCCAAAACCAATGAAAAGTCAGCATGTTGTACAAAATAAGTAAGGAGTAAATACGTAACTATATAAAAGGAGTTGCATCATTCAATTCTTTATATTGAAATAAGTAATATTTTTTAAATTGAAAAATAGTTGTGTATATTACCATATTTGTGCGCTATAGTGGTTATAACACACGAGGCGGAATTTTCTTGCGCGAGCCGAAAGCGAGGGCGTGATAGTGCCGAGTGTTTAACCAATATACGCACGTATATCGCACGAAGTTTTTCAACACACGTATATCTAAACTGATTTTTATTTTCACCGGTAAAGACCCGCACGGTATTAATAAATGTCCACGTTCATTGTCTTACTATTGTGTCTGGTATTGGCGGTAAAGGAGCGGTTAAATAAACTCAAGCATAAAACTGTGATGCACACGGCGTACTAGTATGTAGTACCTGGGCGACCGAGCTTTGCTCGATTACATCTCAAACAATAACTACATTTTTTAAACTTGTCTAAAAACAATACAAAATAAAAAATTATATATAAATTTGAACATAAAAAAAACAAAAGTAAGTCACCGAATGGGATTTGAACCCGTAACACTCTTTCTAGCGGTCAGCATCATAAACCGCTGAGCCAAAATGAATGGCGGCCGGCGCGACGAAATTAGCGATCATATTCTGCGTGGAAAGAAAAACGCATGAAAACTCGAAAACACGCGTTTTCCCAAACATAAGACTAATCTAGATCGATTGTTTACCCCCGAAAACCCCCGTATACCAATTTTCAGCGAAATCGTTAGAGCCGTTTTCGAGATCACAGAAATATATAAATATATATATAAATAAATATACAAGAATTGCTCGTTTAAAGGTATAAGATTCTGTGACACGGCTGCTTTCCCACCGTAATACTTATCAAAATTAGTGCGGCTGGCCAACCATTACTAGCTGGTGCCACAAGGCAGTGAGAGAGTTCGAAATTTGAAAAAAAAAGTAAAATATTGCTGTTGCATAATATAACTTTACTATTTGCGTTTATAACGCAAGCGTGTTTTATGTGCTACTTTATATATGTCTAAAGCCGATGAAAATCAATGAGATCCACTTTACGAGCAATATGTTGAAAAAATAATTAATATACAACATGGAAGGGACATACCCGTAATAAATCGAACCACAGGCTGTACTAGATCACTATATTATAATGATATTAAAATACCATTCAAAAAACGGCCTACGGCCTCGTAGGTAACCTCTGCCTTCACTTGGTTGCTTGTTTGGAGGGTTAAGCAGAAAGCTCCCCCACCAAGCAAGTCCTTCCATACACCTATCACTACAGTGCAGATCAAATAATTAGCAAAGTGTGTGTCGGGCCACGCGCAATGTTGGGTTCCGTTGTTGTAAATGCCAACTTTAAGTTCATGCCACTAAAAACGTCTTAAACGTCTAAGTATCTATTGAATTTGTATGAAATTTTCCTTTTCGACTACATTTTATAAGTTGAATGCCTTTAACTTTTTAATTTGTTTACCCTACTTGGCTATGATAGTTTTTCTTTAAACTACATTATATATGTCATAGCTGTGATTTTTTTCACGTGTCCATATATAACCGTTTAGCAGATAGACGGGGGGGGGGGGGACACGTGACTTTAACAAAAAAATTCACTTTAAAGCTAAATATTTCAGACACGGATCCCTAAATCGAAAAATGGTGTTTCCAAGCTCATAATATTTTTGAAAGACCTATTCAACGATACCCCACACAATGTGTTTGTAGTAAATAAAAATATTGACTTCCTCTTTACTAGTATGGCAGCTACCATAAAAAAAAATATTTTCATATTTTATTTTCATACTTTTTTGCCATGATTAATATACATATCCATGCCAAATTACAGCTTTCTAGTACTTATAGTTTCTGAGTAGGACCGCGGACGGACAGACAGACAGACATGGCGAAACTGTAAGGGTTCCTTGTTTACTACGGAACCCTAAAAACCATATCAATCAGTCAGCCAGACAGTCAGTGGTAAAATATGTACGTGTATATTTCTCGAAATCTAAAAGTAAATAAATTCGAAGAGTATTATCTATAAATAAGTTTATTTGGCTATTATAAAATTAATTTATTGCCACAAAACTGGTAATTAAATAAAAATAAAATATTATTAATCGATACTGTATGTACATTACTTGTATAAAAAAAAAACTATTCCGACCATGTCTGTCACGTAATCAATCTATGCCACGCTATGCTTTGACACTTCCTTTGACATTATGACAAGTGACACAGTGTAAGAAAGTTACTCGCACGTTTGTTTACAGACTGTTCGACCCATATATATTCATGATATTATTCTACACTGTGACAATAATTTTACGAAATCAAATGTCATTTTTTTTGTGAAGAGCGACGCGTCCTTGCTTCGTGAGGCCCATCGGCCATCTGACAATTTGATGTATAACTGTCAAAAATCTGTGCAACCAGAACAGTTTATTTAAATACACTCGCAAAAAAGCGAGACGGCATGTACAATATTTTTCAGGAAGGCAAAAGGGCTTAAATGACTGAAATCTTAAGCCACGCAAAACTGATCAATTATAGAAAAATGGCTCTAAAATTAAAACTAAAGCAACAAAAAAAAATTTGTACCACAATTTTAAAGATTACATAATTACTAATCTGCATAAAAAGTTTCAAAGCTAAAGTCCCTCTCGTTTGTGAGAAATTAGACCATATATGTTTTGGTAGAGGTGTTTTTGATGAGCAAGTTTGTGTTACAAAAATTAACAAATCGTGTATCCACAACCACAATTATGCTAGAAAAGCGTTCTAGTATGCTATTAGCAAGTATCAGTTCTAAATTTCTGATATTTGCTGAGAAATAAGAAATAGATAATGCCCATTTTCACGGTGCGTCCCCTTAAAAAGGGAAAGAAACGTAATCGGAAAAAGTTTAGCGAATGGGCTACCACAGGGATTCATATTAGTAGGAATAGGCTATATGAATTATTAGCTATGAAAGCTTATAACCAAACACCTAATTTCATTAATTACGTTAGAACTTACTCAAAGCTTTTTAAAAAAGTATGTTTATGCGCGAAATCATTATACACCAGGAAAGCTATTCTAGATTCTAAAGATAAAATAAAGACAACCTGGAATATTATTAACACTGAAACCGGGAAAAACAAGCAACGAGTAAATAAAATTGAGTTAAACATTAACAATAAGGTTTTAGACACTAGTGAATATGTCGCACAATACTTTGAGAAATTTTTCACAAACATTCCCCAAAATACAACTGCCCCACTAATGTCCTCATCTAGGAAATCAAAAAAGCTATTAACCAATTGCGTACCTAAATGTAAAGATAGGCTAATATTCAAATACGTCACACCTAAAAATATCATTGATACTTTTAAAAGCTTGAATAATAAAAAAACTGGTGATTTGTGGGACATTTCTGTATCCGTTATAAGTAATATTATAGATGTAATTGCGCCTTACTTAGCTTCCATATTTAATAAATGTGTAGACGCGGGATCTTTCCCTGACATGATGAAGTTAAGTAAAGTTATCCCTCTATTTAAGACTGGTGACAGAAATGATCCAACAAATTACCGTCCCATTTCTATTCTGCCAGCATTGAGCAAAATATTCGAAAAGATAATTTTTGACCAATTATTAGATTTTTTCAACGAAAATAGTCTGTTCCATGGTGATCAGTATGGATTTACTAAGGGTCGATCAACAACGGATGCAGGTGTTGCACTTTTACAAAACATGTATGATGCTTGGGAGTGTTGTCAGAATGCAATTGGTGTCTTTTGTGACCTCTCCAAAGCCTTTGATTGTGTAGACCACAAAACCCTTCTATCCAAACTTGAGCACTATGGAATAAAAGGGAAGGCTCTTGAATTGATTAAATCTTATTTGAGTAGCCGAATTCAAAAAGTTTGTGTAAATCAAGTAAAATCTGAAGGATCAACCGTAGTGATGGGTGTGCCCCAGGGTTCTATCTTGGGTCCTTTGTTGTTCCTGATCTATATTAATGATTTACCATATTATGTAAAAGATTGTAAGGCTGTACTTTTTGCTGATGACACTTCCCTTGTTTTCAGCGTAGATAGGAAAACTGACACCTCTGATGAGATGAATAATATATTGTCGCAAGTGTTGGATTGGTTTACAGCAAATAATTTAGTATTAAATGCAAAAAAAAACGAAATGTGTAAAGTTCTGCTTACCGAATGTTACAAAAGTTCCAACACGATTATTTATTGATAAGGAAGCAGTAGATATGGTTGATAACACAACATTTTTGGGAATAACGCTTGATTCAGGGTTGCAATGGGGTGCCCATATAAAAAAATTAGCTGGAAAACTTAGCTCTGCGGCCTATGCGGTTAGAAGAATTAGGCAAATGACTGACGTTGATACAGCGCGTTTGGTATATTTTGGGTACTTCCACAGTGTTATGTCCTATGGAATATTGCTATGGGGTAACGCTGCAGATATAAATACCATATTTGTTTTACAAAAACGCGCTATCAGATTTATATATAAATTAGGTGCTAGAGAGTCTTTGAGGGAACTATTTAAAGACATAAATATTTTGACCCTCCCTTCGCAATTCATCTATGCGAACATTATGTACGTGCGTCAGAATATACACTCATTTAAGAGAAATTGTGACATTCATAGTATTAACACGAGAAATAAAAATAAATTAGCCATCACAGCTTTGCGGTTAGAGAAAACAAAAAAAATGGTTGCCTGTAAAGTCGGTTTTACGGGCGAAGATTTTACGTGACAACGTAGATAACATAGTTGAGTGGGAGAGAGACGCAAGGCATTCGGCGGGCCTCTCTCTCGTTCGGTGACTCATCGTAACGTTACCGAGCGTTACACTTTTTCATAAGTGACTCCCAGCCCAACCTAATTTAAGACGTTGTCACGTCAAAAATCTTTTGTGGGTCTCGGCTTGCGCCTCTATAATAAAATTCCAGATGATATAGTAGCATTACCATTAACTAAGTTTAAGACAGCCGTTAAAAATCATTTATTACAAAATGCGTATTATCATGTAAATGACTACTTATCATCATCTGAGAAAAATTCTTGGAAATAGTTGTCTGCAAATTGTAATTGTATAATTTAAATGTATAGCTTAAGTGTAAATCTGTATTGTAATTGTAACATAGCCCATCAGGCTCGGTAGGGACCAATACTGAACTGGGTTTCTTTCGGCGTAATCTTCCCAGCAGTGGTCGTTCCGAAACGCTAGTAGGTTTTAGCTTATGCACTAAAATAATATTTAAAAAAAATGACCTTCAATAAGAGATAAATTTATCCTACATTGAATAAAAATTTTTGACTTTGACTTTGGTACCTCACTTTTTAAAAAGCTTCATGATTCAGTTTAGCTAAGGGAGTGCCAAGATGTAGGCTTTACAAGCATTAAACTCTTTAGTTTTTTTGACCGAGCGAGCGAAGCGAACGAAGGTCTCTAAATCGAGTTGGGGGCGAAAACACATTGTATGTATGTATGTATGTATGTATGTATGTATGTATGTATGTATGTATGTATGTATGTATGTATGTATGTATGTATGTATGTATGTATGTATGTATGTATGTATGTATGTATGTTTGTACCGCGATAACAGCCGAACCGATGGTTCGATTTTGATGAAATTTGGTAGGCATGTAGGAAATATCAATAGAATTTTCAAGTTCGTTGGGCATCAAAATCGGTTCAGTAGTTTTTGAAATATTAATAAAAATGTCCGCGATTGTGTGACCAAACGAAACCATAGCGCGTTCTAACTTTGGATAGCACCATCTAGGGGATATTTAGGAAACCGAATTGCGAAAAATAATCACGACGTCTAAGTTCGCGGCAAACTAGGTAGTTTACTAAATTTAGCAATTTTGTTGAGCGAACTTTGGTACAATCGATATCGCTACTTGTCTGTGCTTCTGTTGTAGTATTAGTAATAATGCCGCAAACTAACAAGAGATTAACGGCAACCAAAGCCAGCGAAATAGTTTTACGTAGAGTCGCAACTAAAAGAATATGCTAGTAGGTACTTCTCATGCCAATAAGAGCTTTGTCAGCAAAAAACTTCGCCCGAACGCTCCAAACGCTTGTGTTCACAGCGTGAGTACGCGAGGGAAGTACGAAATCAGGAACTATACCCTGAACGCTTAAAGCGCTAGCATTCAATGCGTGTGCACGCTGTGGAGATTCGAGGGCAAGAATCCTTACAAGAACACAGTTTTTTAAGACGTTTACAAATAATGTGTGTTACGAGTGATGACTTATGGATCTGAAACGTGGTCCCTTACTATGGATCCCATAAGAGGGCTAAAGGTGCAACGCGCTATGGAAAGGGCTAAGCTCGGTGTTTCTCTACGCGATCGAATCAGAAATGAGGAAATTTGTAGGACAACTAAAGTCACTGACATAGCCCAACGGATTAGCTCGTTGAAATGGCAGTGGGCGGACACATAGCGCGACGAACCGATGACCGATGGGGCAAAAAGGTACTCGAATGGCGACCACGTACTGGCAAGCGAAGCGTAGGACACCCACCCGCAAGGTGGTTTATCGACCTGACCAAGGTCGCAGGAAGCCGCTCTAGATCGGTCATTTTGGAAATCTTTGGGAGAGGCCTATGTCCAGTCCAGCAGTGGACGTTATGCGGCTGAAATGATGATGATGATAATGAGACGTAGGCGTAAAATAGTTGGCGGCTGGATGTACATACGTTGCTCTTTTAAGATTCAAATGTCTTGGGATATTTATTTTGATCCAGGTTTTGATTTAAATTGTTTGAAATTTTTTTATAAAGTAAAACTTTTGCAGCTCAGAATAGAAGAAGAAAGAAGGTTGGACAATCTGTTTCCTGCAACGGTATCGAATTGGTAGTGAATAATGTATCACAGTTTCATTAAATCACAGTTACACTGGACATTAAAACTGGTTTAGTTTTGGAATAATATCGCGAGGTCTAAGTTCGCGGCGAACCACTAGTATATAGATAGATCGGGACAAAATACAAGTAAATATAACAAAAAAGTAAATCATTAACACATTGCAGGACACTTACGGCTGTGGACGTAATTCAATTGTTATTTCTATTGAGTCTGGCCGAGTGTCCTGCAATGTGTTAAAAAACAATGATTGATTTATTGCATCCGGGTGTATGTCAGATGTTTTAACTTAGCATTGTTACAGTGCGACATCTTGAAAAAATATCGTTGCCCGCATGGCATTGAGGGCCATTGCCAATGTCTACTAATAATAAAGTTGTGCGTATGTCTGTGTTTACATTTTAATGACATCGCAGTAACAGTTTATACGGAAATGCTATTTTGTCTCTTTTAGAAATACCTACGCATAAAAGACGCCAAAAGTAGGTAATACAGTAAAAAAGAAGTAAAAATGAAGAGAATAAAGAGGGCTGGCTCACATCTCGCGCAGAGGATTGCAGTAGCTATTCAGTGCGGTAATGCAGCCAGTGTTCTTTGCACCACCCTCTCTCTTATATTTAAGAGCTGGGCTCTTGTCGGTAAAGAACCGTATATAAACCATTTTAGATTTTTAATTAAGTTTTTAGTATATTATTATATTTTGAAAAGATATTTTATTACTGCTGAGCATAGGCCTCTCTTCGTAAAAACTTGCTCAAACATGTATTTATTTATTTAGTCTTTATTGTTCAAAAACAAATACGAATTATACAGAACAATAGAGAACTTAACGCAAAATGTGTTGTCTACCAGTCAACCTTTGGGTTATACAGATAGTCTAAATGTGGGTTTAAAAAAAATTAAATACTTAAACACTTAAACGAGTAAATAAACAACGCCGGGTGAACAACTATGTATATCTCCTAGCAAACAATGAGTTTGCCATGTAATATTTACATAATTGCCTTACATAGGGAAAATGCTAAGGCAAAAAATCTAAACCTACGTAGAACACCTGATACCTATACATATAACGTTGAATATGTAACAGTTCGCAACCTTGAACAGGTTAAGCATTGCTTCCGCGGTGTGTCATGGGATGGGTCAATATTTTATGTCATTTTATTTATGAGAAAACAATTAGCTTTCAAAGTACTAACTGCTTCTTTCATAGCGCAGCTCGTAAAAGCCGATCGAGGTTATGGGCGAAATACAAATCAACTAGCAATCCATTACTATTTTGAATCGTACGCTCACCATATTCTAAACGTAAACATTTAAGTCTTGCTGCCCTGAGCTTTGTCTGCCTTGTCAGAAATAAAGACGTATACAACAAAATTAACTAAACTACTATACTTGGGCGCGTAAAATTGCCGAATGGAGACCTCGGCCTGGCCGGAGAAATGTTGGGAGACCACCTATGCGCTGGGCCGATGACATCTATAAAATATTGGGCAAGACCTGGATGCGAACTGCAGAAGACCGGGTCAAGTGGAAACACCATAAAAAAGCCTATAATACCCAACAATGGGTGAATAAAGGCTGAAGAAGAAGAAGAAGAAACTACTATAGTTAAATGAAATTAGAATCGGTCAAAAAACAAAAAAAAAAATCGGCACTTTCATACAAACCAAAGTGCGAAGCCGCCCGCGCATTTCGTATGAGAATGTCGTTTTTTTTTTAGTTTTTTTACCGTTTAATTATAATAAAGTGATCTAGTATACTTGGTAGTGTCGTAGAAGGCGACTTAGGAAATACAAGCTGAACAAAGCTTATAAACATCAATGAGACCTCTCCAACCAGTCTGGCGTGGAGAGTGCAGGCCAAGTCCTCTGGCTGCACTGGCCAAGTATGGCTCTAGTAGTACAGAAAGGGTCGTGCTCCTGCAGTGGAGACAAAAAAAAACTTGATAATGTACAGCCCGTGGTTCGATTTATTACAGGTATCTCCCTTCTATGTTGTATTATATTAATGTAGTCTTTCATCTTAACATGTTTCTAGTTGCACCCTTAACTGTGTAGCTTTGGAGCTCTGGGTCCTCTTTCCATTTCTCTTTGTTTTTTTTACACTTTGATCAGTCTTCGGTTTTCTTGCTTGTTAGATCACAGGCCTGGGTACTAAGGCCTATAAAGAGGTTGCGAGTTTCTTGCCCGTTGCATACAATTTAGTTAAAGCAATAAATTATTAGTATGGCTGACGTTTCGTTAAGTCCATGCAAGTATTCTATACATACATACATACTATCACGTCTTTATCCCTAATGGGGCAGACAGAGCATTTTGGGTCTTGCGGTTCTATGCAGAGCCCAGAGCCGCAAGACCCAAAAGCCACTTTTAGCGTCATGGTGGGCGAGAAGATGGAAAAGCAATCAATATAGTATTCTATTGCTTTATTGTATACGACCTCCGTAGCCTAGTGGTCCGCCACCTCCTTGGCCTTATTAAAATTAAAGGTACCCGGTTCGATCCCCGGTCCACCGTATAAATTGGCTTTCTTTTTCTTATCGTGTGTGTTAGTGACTAACACTAGTGTCAGAGTTTTTAAACCGCCTTCCTCTGACATGGTTTTAGGTAACGACCAGTGTCAAAGACAGTGACCGGGACCGACGGCTTAACGTGCCCTCCGAAGCACGGATCATCTTACTTATCAGACAATCAGGTGATCAGCCTACAATGTCCTATCCAAACTAGGACAACAACACAAAGTTGTTGCCCCCGCCGGGAATCGAACCCACGACCTCCGGGTATGAGCTGAACGCTCTAACCACTACACCACGGAGGCAGTTAAATTGGCTTTAATCCTTGACGACGTCAATCGAGCACTTGTTCCATGTTGATCTCGAAAATAAAAAAGAAAGCAGTTAAAAATATTTATTATTGACACCTTTGTTTTAAATACGAGTATATCGTTGATTCTTATTCATTTCCATATAATGTTCAAACACATCTCGGAAACCATAAATAAAGAAATAAAACTCCTTGCGTCAGACCAATAACATAATTATCATAAAACTCGAAATAACCGCATGCGCAAGAAGTCAAAAACCAAAGAAATAAAAAAGGTTGCAGATACAAAGCTTGTAATTGATGTGCATAAAAAGGATAGTACCTAATATACACATTTTTTTATATCAAGAATTTTGCCTATGATACTGAAAAACCTCATAGAATACAGGGTGTAATTGAATTCATTGGCAATATTTTAGGTATCTTAATATACCCATGATACAAAGTAATTTAAGACTAATAAAACATTAATCAAAAGTCGTCATTTTCATATTACAGAAAATCTCTAAACTTGCGTTAGATAGACTCTTTGATAGATACCATTACTGCAATTATAAAAAAATCCCATGCTGGTCTGGGAGAAATTAAAAAACTTAGAATGTACCAGCTGCTTCTCTTCCCACGCAGATCGTAAAAGCCGATCGAGGGAATGGGCAAAAATGCAAATCATGTTAACAGGCGATGCGGCTAGCAACCCATCACTGTATTGATTGCTTTTCCATCTTCTCGCCCACCATGACGCTAAAAGTGGCTTTTGGGTCTTGCGGCCTTGGGCTCTGCATAGAACCGCAAGACCCAACATGCTCTGTCTGCCCCATTAGGGATAAAGACGTGATAGTATGTATGTATGTATTTTGCCTATGATACTGAAAAACCTCATAGAATACAGGGTGCAATTGAATTCGTTGGCAATATTTTAGGTATCTTATATACCCATGATACAAAGTAATTTAAGACTAATATAACATTAATCAAAAGTCGTCATTTTCATATTACAGAAAATCTCTAAACTTGCGTTTGACTCTTTGATAGATACCATTACTGCAATTGTAAATATAAAAACTAATCGTCATTAAATTCATGAAAAAGAAATTAATTGTAATAGTATCAATTTCGTCGCGTCGTAGTACGCTAACATTCGTTCCTACTTCAACGTACCTACTATCCTCAAGCGTTCGTGTGAACACGACCCGTCCCCACTCGACTTTCAACCTTATTCAAGTAATTTAAAGTCTACTTTTGTATGCCGGCCGCGCCCGCCTTTCAGCTGTATTGCAGCGGGGGTTGCTGACCTTGCGGCTCATAGGTATCAGTGAGCGCGCACGACTCGAAGTGTTTTGATACTTTGGTTATTTTTCTTGCTTTTTGATATTTTTTAATTACTGCATTAATTGTAGTGTTGTTATTGTACAAAATATATTTTATATGAGTATGTTAATAAGTTAAATTAATGCTAATGATTTCATTGCACCCGGTATTAAAAACTTTGAATGATGACGATGATGACTTTATTTCGCGTTTCTTAATTTGAGAATACAAATTTAAATGACGTGGTAAAAGTAACTTTCGCCTACTACCACTCTAAAAGAAGCCTTTGAGTCTAGCGGCTCTAGGATCTGTCTGCTTAGAGCAGCAAAGCCCAAAGTGCTCTGTCTTCCCCGTTAGGGATAAAGACGTGATAGTACGTAAAAAGTACTCTCAAACAAAAATTATTACAAAATTCACTTGATATCTATACATCTATCTATACATATAATAAAACAGTAAAAAAAGTGTGTCTGCACATTATATACATATATTTCCAAAAAAAATTTAAAAAATATGTCTGTCTGTTTGTCTGTATGTCTGTTTGTCTGTTTGTACACGCTAATCTCCGGAAATACTGGACGGATTCGAATGAAACTTTTTCGCTATATAGCTATTAAACCTGGGCAACATATAGGGTATAAATAATTTTGGAAAATGGAACGCCTGATGCAGAACCATAATGGTCCAGCTAAACTATAAGAGATATAAAAATGCTGCCTTAGTAAAAGTTGTTCAACCTGATGAGCATATTCCAGAGACATAAAGTCCACGCGAACGAAGTCGCGGGCTTCGGCTAGTTATAAAATATACGCGATAAACGAATAACGTAGAGAGTCCGCTTCTTGCCAACATGTTTCGACCTCATCCATGTGTCTGATGTTAGGTAACCAAAAAAATCATTTCAGTTTTACTTCTGTAAATCTTTATTTTGCAAAGTCTGACGGATGATGCTCCCAAAGAGGTAAATAAATATACATTTAACACGTCGCTATAGACCTACAAGGACCTTTAATTCTTAAGGCGAGGGCAGCTTTGTAAAATCTGCGAAAATTGTGTATTACTAGAACAGAATTAATTTAAGTATTATTACATACAAAATGGAAACTTCTAAGGTCCTGCGCAATATACATCCCCGTTTCCCGTCCCCGCACCTCTTCCTCGACGCGCGACGAGAAACGGGGACATATATTCCCTTAAAAGTCAACAGTCAAATTGTTTTTATTTAATGTAGGACAAATTTATCTCTTAATGAAGGTCAGCCTAAAAACTACTAACGTTTCGGAACGACCGCTGCTGGGAAGATTACGCCGAAAAAACCGATTTACACTTAAGGTTTACATTATATTCAACATCACCATCATCAGGTCTTCTTGTCTCCATTATATTATATATTTGCAGTCAACTATTTTCAAGAATTAGCTCAAATGATGATAAATAGTCATTTACATAATATTAAAATATTATATTATACGCATTTTTAATAGGTAAATGAGTTTTCACGGCTGTCTTTGAGTTTCCGTTCCGTATGTCATATTTATATTAATTTTGTGTCACTAGTCTTCGTTGATAATTAAACAATAGAGTTTTTCGTCGATCAAAACTCACATGTGCATCGCGTCTTGCATCGTTCGTTGCCCGAAGGCAATGCTCGGCCGTCGCCAACTCAGAACCTTGAAAGGAATATATTCATAAATCTCTGTGGCTTGTTACAACATTAAAAAAATCTACTAGCTCTCTTTTCAACCTTTACAGGCACTTTAACGTGCCAATAAGTATAATTTTTCTACTCCTGTACTGTTATGTCTTTTAAATGGTTCTGAACACGAATATATTGACTGCCTCCTTGGTGTAGTGGTTAGAGCGTTCGGCTCATACCCGGAGGTCGCGGGTTCGATTCCCGGCGGGGCCAACGACTTTGTGTTGTTGTCCTAGTTTGGTTAAGACATTGCAGGCTGATCACCTGATTGTCTGATAAGTAAGATGATCCGTGCTTCGGAGGGCACATTAAGCCGTCGGTCCCGGTCACTGTCTTTGACACTGGTCGTTACCTAAAACCATGTCAGAGGCCTAGAACACTAGTGTCAGAGTTTTTAAACCGCCTTAACGGTTTAAAAACTCTGACACTAGTGTTAGTCACTAACACACACGATAAGAAGAAGAAGAACATTGATAATATGATTGCAGACAAAAGTCTATACTCTATTCCTCATAATAGCACATGTGTCGTTATTTCGCTAAAAAGATACGCCTAGCCATAGACTTAGAACTTTTATTCTATAAATTCACCATACTGCCAACATAAGAAAAAATGATTTTTTAACATAGTCACTAAAAAGACGTCAATAAAAAAAATGTTTACCATAGATACCATATAGATCCACGAAAGTCTAGGCAATAGATCAGTACTTGTATATTCTAAATCTGATTTACCAAACATACGTCAAACATTTTCATATTTTTGTTTGTTTGTTTTTGTATTTTGTTTAATAAATATAGTCGTAGAAAAAGTATTGTATGCAACGTTGTGTAAGTACGTCCAAAAATGCTCGATGGCGTCTCCTTACGATGCTCGCCAAGGCTCGCATCGTAACCTGCGCCACTCGCATTTTTTGACAGTTCTTATAGAACTGTTGCATAAAATACTATTACATACATACATACATTGATATTATCACGTCTTTATCCCCAATGGGGCAGACAGAGCATTTTGGGTCTTGCGGTTCTATGCAGAGCCCAGGGCCGCAAGACCCAAAAGACACTTTTAGCGTCATGGTGGGCGAGAAGATGGAAAAGCAATCAATACAGTGATGGGTTGCTAGCCGCATCGCCTGTTAACATGATTTGCATTTTTGCCCATTCCGTCGATCGGCTTTTACGATCTGCGTGGGAAGAGAAGCAGCTGGTACATTCTAAGTTTTTTTACTTCTCCCAGACCAGCATGGGAGGATATATACTATTAAATTACGTGATTTACGTGTAATGTATGTTTTTTTAAACAAAAGCTACCGCTCTACCACCCTTCCGCTATTCGTTACGACCACTGCTAAGAAAAACGCCAAAATCAACTCAATTTCACAGTATTTGTCACACTTGCCAAAAGGGCTTTGTCTTATTATAATTGTGTCTCGTTTAAAAAAATACAGAGAGTATTTTTTCAAAAGAGACACAAACACGTTTGTATTTTTTTTATGAATAAGGTTATTATTTTATGAATAAGGAAGTAAGGGTCATAATATAGGTAATATACAATGTTCATACATTATAACATGCAATACTTTAAAACTACTTACTTAAGGCCATACCTGAATTTTCCAGGGTCCAGTGGCGCCCCCATTTAAAATAAATCGTTTGAAAGAAAACGGAGATATCATTTAAAATTATGTCTTGACCAAGATCTAGATACTCATTCAAAGTATTTTTTAAACTACTTTTTATAGTTTAAAGCGAGAACGTGAAGCTTTTCTACGCACATTTGCGAAAAACGGCCACTTTTGGCTATTGTGCGTAAAAAAGCTTCACGATCTCGCTTTAGACTATAGACTGTAGTTCATAAAATAGTTTGAAGGTTTATCTAGGGCTTGATCAAGTCACAATTTTAAATGATATCTCCGTTTCCTTTCAAATTATTTATTTCAAATGGGGGCGCCACTGAACCCCGGAAAAAATTAAAGATACGGATCAGCAATATCGGCAAGCTCAACCATAGAGGGAATCCATCCCTAGAGACATAGACTGTAGCCAAGCGGTTTAGGCACGGCGTGTCAATCATCTTTCTTTTCAAACAATCAGGTGATTCAAGCCTACAACATCATAACCAGACTGGAAACAACTTTTTCCAAAGTATGCTTCCAAGTGAGATTTGAACCAATGACCTCTGGATCACAAGGCAAATGCCTTGACCACTGGACCACAAAGGTCAGATGCAGTGGTTACGATGTATGTATGCAGAAATCGTAAAATATCACAATTTTTTGATTCTCGGAAAATTATCACCCATATTGCAACACGCATTATCATATACCAACTGAGGTCAATGGCATCTGACATTAAAAAAGAACATAAATAATAGCAGGTACTCAGATTGCATCATTAAGCCAACTATTTATAGTGGCGAGTTGATAAAAATTTAATCCCTCGAGAGGAAAAATGAGTAAAAAATGCCGGTCGGTTGCATGGTCATTGACTTGTTTGAATAAATGCTTATTGAATGCAGATTTCTGTATACTAGGCACATGTCTTTGCATTGATAAAAATAGATTTGAATACTCATTAAGATTTATTGTTTGCATCGAGTTAATTGTACTTTTTTATTTAACCTGTACCACAGGTATAGCACTTCATAAAAGTGGAGTATCATTTATGCCTACCACTACAAACGAAACTATACATCCGTGCACACTTCAATGTGTGTGTGATCGCCCCTCAACATACTCGACAATGCGAGAACGGGGGAGATGTGCGAGGACAGGAATCGGGGACGCATAGTAGTCACCATGCTAGTCTGCCACCCAGAGGGCCCGGGTTAGATTCCCGGTCAGGGTAAGTTGGAAAATGGCCTTTTTCAAATTGTCCTGGGTCTTGGATATTTATCTATGTATGTATTTGTTATAAAATATAGTATCGTTGAGTTAGTATCTCATAACACAAGTCTCGAACTTACTTTTGGGCTAGCTCAATCAGTGTAATTTGTCCCTATATATATATTTATTATTTATATTGCACGGACCCTAGAAGTTTCCGTTCTGTATGTAATACTTATAGTCATTCTGTGACTGTATTGTCGTCCCGCTTCTGGGCAAAGGCCTCTTCCATTTTCTTCTATTTTTTCTTATCTAGAGAGATAATTTCACTCGCACGAAGGATTCTGTACGGTTAACCTCCAATCACTTTAAAACAGCCAAATCGATTTCAATCAAACATACTTGCTTTTACGTAAAAAAACCAGCATTGAAATTAGTCCATCCATTCGAGCGCTACGATGCTACAGACAGACAGACAGTCAAACTTGAACTTTTTATCGGGGGTTAAAAAAGGTGAATTTCGAAGACAGAAAAAAAAACTCGAAATAAGCGTTTGTTTCAATCTGTTAAATTGCAAATAATAAAACAAAAGACGTGTCATGAATTATTTAACGATCAATTAACATTTTGTGGTTAAGATAACCCGGTTCAAGGCAAAGGTGAACTCACGGAGATGAATCATCTGGATGAAGTCAATGCACTGTAACTATAAAATCTTTCCTTTTTTTTTGACGACCTCCGTGGCGTAGTGGTCAGCATGCTAGTCCGCCACCCAGAGGTCCCGGGTTCGATTCCCGGTCAGGGCAAGTTGGAAAGTGGCCTTTTTCAAATTGTCCTGGGTCTTGGATGTTTATATATATATGTATTTGTTATAAAATATAGAATCGTTAAGTTAGTATCCCTTAACACAAGTCTCGAACTTACTTTGGGGCTAGCTCAATCAGTGTAATGTCCCTTTATTTATTTACTAGCCAAAGCCCGCGACTTCGTTCGCGTGGACTTTATGTCTCTGGAAAATGCTCATCAGGCTGAACAACTTTTACTAAGGCGGCATTTTTATATCTCTTATAGTTTAGCTGGACCATTATGGTTCTGCAACAGGCGTTCCATTTTCCAAAATCATTTATACCCTATATGTTGCCCAGGCTTAATAGCTATATAACAAAAAAAGTTTCATTCGAATCCGTCCAGTATTTCCGGAGATTAGCGTGTACAAACAGACAAACAGACAAACAGACAAACAGACAAACAGACAAACAGACAAACAGACAAACAGACAGACATTTTTTTTTAAATTCTTACTCTATTACTACATCTCCATCGCCCCCAATTTTTTTTTTGGAAATATATTAAATGTACAGACACACTTTTTTTACTGTTTTATTATATGTATAGATTTTATATAAAATACTTTTTTTTTTGCTAAAACTTTGACTTTGCGGCCGTTTATCACTTTTGCACAAAGTATGTAATGCTCCGTTTACTGAGCAAAAATATGTATTACAATTTTTAGTAATACAAATGGGATGTTTTTGTAATATTCGGCTTCGTTTTTTAACTACTTAGTATTTTTAAATACGTAATTTATGTTTGTTTACTAATTTTTTAATTATGTTTGTTTGCAAGCATTACATGTTATAATGTATTAACATTGTATTAATATAAACTTTGATTCCTGAAAAGTGGCCATTGATCTTACTTGCGGCCCTGGGCTCTGTCTGCTTCAAGACTTCAAGACCCAAAATGCTCTGTCTGCCACATTAAGAATAACAATGGTATAGTGTACCTATATGTACATATGTTAAAAGTAAAAGTGTAGACTCCATTGGACAATATCTCCAACGGACATATCCATAAGCTGTGTACACAAACACAATAATACAGCAAATGTGGAGGAAACGTCGTGTGCAGCCAAACACGGATATTTGTTAGGAAATTTCGATAAAAGGCCGGTAGGAAAGGTGTGGAGATAGTGTAGAGGGGACACCATATATATGGACTAGGGTTGGCAAAGTAAATACACGAGTTTTAACTATCGATACCGGTTTTGTTGAAGCAAAATGCTGGAATTTCGATAAAAGGTCGGTAGGAATAGGGCGATAGCGTAGATGGGACACCATGGACTATGGATAGTAAATACGCAAGTTTTAATTAACGATACCGGTTTTGTTGAAGCAAAATGGTGAAATTTCGATAAAAGGTCGATAGGAAAGGTGTGGCGATAGTGTAGAGTGAACACCATAAATATGGACTAGGGATGGGGAATTAAATACTCAAGTTTTCCGGTTTTTACGAGTTAAAGGCATTTTTGATGCAGAATGGTGAAATTTATATAGAAAGCCTACCGATTTGAAGATAACGTGGATGGGTAGGGATGGGATAGTACGTAAGGTATTCTCGCAAACTGCTGAATTTCGTACTTCGAAATTCGGTAGCGGAGTTCAACTTCTACTATCTGGAAGTGAAAAACATAAATACTAGAGTCTCTGTGAAGCCTGGCAAGTATTCGTGATATTTAATCAAAAACTTCAAGCAAGGAAAAAATATTTTTTAAGTTTTCATCCCCCATATAAATACATACATACATACATATTTTCACGCCTGTTTCCCCATATATACGCCATTTTGTAAAATTTCAAAAAAACCGAATTGACTACGAAATTTTCCATAACTAGGAAGTTTCCTGGGATAAAAATAAATTACTTGGTGCTGTTACTATAATAAATCCTCACAAAATAATGTCACTTGTCCTCATATTAATTTTAAAGTGATTTTAGATTTATTATTGCGGAAAAACTGATATTAAGAGCTCTATTTGACTCCAAGAAACTATGACAATCCCATACAAATACCAAAGAAAATGTTTACTTTGACGTTTAGAAAAAGTACCTATCTGATATGTTAGAAACTTCTCTATTGTCGAACCTTCTCAAAAATAATTGACTCGGTTGAAAAGTGCTGGTGTAGAATCGACTGCTTGACTACTGGTGTAGTCGAGAACAGCCGGAAAACTGGACATCCGAAAGAATTTTTGCCGAAGCTGAAACCAAGACGCTTCGCACGCTCGGAAAATGGATTTCCAAATCGTATCGATATCGATTTCTAAATCGTGTTCCAATGCGTCCCCAACACTAGCGCCGAGTTTTTAGCTAAGGGTCCGATATGTTTACGATGTTCACAGGTCGTATTTTAGTTGGGACCCGTTTTATTCCAAATCAATTTTTATTTTCTGTTCTTTTTCTAAATTGTCATTATTTGGATCCTTAAAAGGTTTTGTTTTAAAGTGCCTTTAAAGAGTAAGGCTTAATATTAATATTTACGAGTGAAAAATATTAAAAAAACTATACATATAATAAAACAGTAAAAAAATTGTGTCTGTACATTGAATATATTTCCAAAAAAATATTTGGAACGATGGGGACATAGTTACAGAGTAAGAATAAAAAAAAGTCTGTGTGTCTGTTTGTACCGCTAATCTCCGGAAATACTAGACGGATTCAAAAGAAACTTTTAAGCTATTGCATAGCTTCTATCGCGGGCCTTGAGCGCGGGGACCGAATCCAGAAATTCCGTAACAAAAAAACCTCACGCTTCCCACTCCGCCTACCATGTAGGTTGCCGCTTCGTCTCAGTCGTCCGTTTGCGATGTTGCCGTCCTTCCTTGTAAAAATTCACCGACCGAACGGAACCACCTTAATGCAATAGCTTTACCGCGGCAGTCCCCGAGTGCCACACGTCTTTTTTAGGGTTCCGTAGCCAAATGGCAAAAACGGAACCCTTATAGATTCGTCATGTCTGTCTGTCTGTCCGTCCGTATGTCACAGCCACTTTTTTCCGAAACTATAAGACCTATACTATTGAAACTTGGTAAGTAGATGTATTATGTGAACCGCATTAAGGTTTTGACACAAAAATAGATAAAAAACAATAAATTTTGGGGGTTCCCCATACTTAGAACTGAAACTCAAAAAAATATTTTTCATCAAACCCATACGTGTGGGGTATCTATGGATAGGTCTTCAAAAATGATATTGAGGTTTCTAATATCATTTTATTCTAAACCGAATACTTTGCGCGAGAGACACTTCCAAAGTGGAAAAAAGTGTGTCCCCCCCCCGTAACTTCTAAAATAAGAGAATGATAAAACTAAAAAAAATATATGATGTTCATTACCATGAAAACTACCAGCGAAAATTGGTTTGAACAAGATCTAGTAAGAAGTTTTTTTTTAATGTCATAAACTGCAATTTACCTTTCATTCAATCAACTCAAATATAAAAATTTAAAAAAAAACTACTACGGAACCCTTCATGGGCGAGTCCGACTCGCACTTGGCCGCTTATTTTGTTATATAGCTATTAAGCCTGGGCACCATAAAGGGTATAACTGATTTTGGAAAAAGGAACACCTGATGCAGAAACATAATGGTCCAGCTTAACGATGAGAAATATAAAAATGACGCCTTAGGAAATGTTGTTCAGCCTAATGAGCATTTTCCTTTTGTTCCTTTAGTTTAAATAAACATGGTCCACCACGTCCAGTGTCACTTAACTTGTGAAATCGCTAGTAATGCATGCTAACCACTGGGCCACCGAGCTACTCACTTACACTTTATAACATACATACTATCACGTCTTAATCCCTAATGGGGCAGACAGCATTTTGGGTCTTGCGGTTCATGCAGAGCCCAGGGTCGCAAGACCAAAAGCCACTTTTAGCGTCATGGTGGGCGAGAAGATGGAAAAGCAATCAATACAGTGATGGGTTGCTAGCCGCGTCGCCTGTTAACATGATTTGCATTTTTGCCCATTCCCTCGATCGGCTTTTACGATCTGCGTGGGAAGAGAAGCAGCTGGTAAATTCTAAGGTTTTTTTATTTCTCCCAGACCAGCATACACTTTAGAAGTTGCATTTAATTTAAAGTGACCTTAAGGATAAACAGATAATTTCGCGATCGCAGATACAATAGTAACCAGAAAAGGATAAACACCCATTTATCATCGATTAAGCTTAATCAGAACACGAAAAAGCTCTACGAAGTTTTCAAATGCGGCTTTTAGATTTATGTCCTAGTGTTTCAGATTATTGGCTTCGAACGTAAATAACGAGGGTACAGAATTCTAAATTCTAAATTCAAAAATTCTAAATTGAAATGTTTATTCTGTAACTTTTATTTTCATTTAAAATTATTTTATTATATTAGTTACAAAATAATATTAATTAAATAAATACAACCTAAAATTAAAACTAATTAAAAATAACTTATATTAAATTATATAAAAATTGAGGCCAAATCGCTGCCATCACAGGGCAAAGTACCCAAGAGGCTGGCGGCATTTCCGCGTTGGATAGCAATACTTAAACTGCCCGCCCTGTAACTTTTATATGTCAATAAGAATAATTTATTTATTTTTAAACTACCGATCTACAATCGGTAGTTTAAAAATAAACTTCGTAACGATCACTGCTGTAGAAAAATAGCTAACCTACTGAAGGCTTTACACGAATAAAATCAATATGAAAAATGTTTACATTGTTACTATCTCTTCCATGCCGGTTTGGGAGAAATAAAATAATTGGCCAAATGCGTGTCGGGCCACGCGCAGTAAAGGGTTCCGTAGTTGTAAATGCCAACTTTGAGTTTACGCCACTAAAAACGTCTAAAACGTCTAAGTATCTATTAAAGACAGACAGACAGACAGACAGATATGGCGAAACTATAAGGGTTCCTTATTTACTACGGAACCCTAAAAATGGGAATGTACAATTTACCGCGCAGGCCTTAGAAACTAATCGAGTTAATCGGTGAAATGCAAATCATGCTAAAAGTCGTCTTGCGTGCAGGTGCATGCATGCAAAACGGTGTCTCGGCGTAGATCATTTCCATTTTGAACCAAATTTTACATTTGTTAAAGCAAAAGAACTGTAAATTTTCTTTAAAAAATTGTGACATTATTATTTGGTGTTTAATATAAGCTCCATACAAAATGTTTGTTTTTACATTAAGAAAAGTACCTTTTCAATAGAATTCAAATTAACTTTATTGCAGAATGATAACCAAACAAAAAAGACAATATAAGCATAAAGTCTTGCCCTGACCGGGGATCGAATCCGGAACCTCTGGGTGGCTGTCTAGAATGGTGACTACTACGCCACGGAGGTCGTCGATCATATCTGTACCAACATTAGTTTGCGTATTGGCTTCGAGCCTTGCCGAATAGATAGCAGATAAATAATATCTTTTATCTTTGAGTTTTGCCGCTAACGCACATTTTAAATGGATGGCCCGCTTTATGGAAAGTAGCCAATGGTATATTTAGTTTCCACTGCTTTATTTTGTTTACTTTATATTAAAATTTAAATGTTTATTCAGTAATTAGACATGTGTGAAAAAACACCAGGAAAGGGTCAACTTAGGCGAACATTCAATTAGACAGACAGAAAAACAGACCGACAGACGCTAGCGTCAAACTCATAACACCTCTCTTTTTAACGAGGGATTAAAATACTAAATATCAAAAGCAATTGTGGTTTTCTCGTGCATATTATATGTAATTTTGCACGCCGCATGGACAAGATGAGATTTTTTTAATTTAGCATAATTTAGTATAACTTTGTTTTATAGCTTAGTTTAGTTTAGTTTTATTTGTTGTTATTTCTTTTTTCTCAATTAATCATATACAAAATATTGCAAATTATCAGTATTTCTATCAATAATAAACGATCTAATAACATCATGGCTCTGTGAGCTGTAGACTTTGCGAGTCATATGCCTTTCCTCGATACTTCTATTAAAGGCCATTCAGATATACAGCGATGAAAGGCCTTGCCAAAAAAGGTTGTCCAGGGAGGAAGGTTTCGTAAAGTCAAAATTTTGCGTGACGTGGATGGCCCCTTAGTAAATTAACGATTATGTTACCTACATCCAAAAAGAAGAAGGTTATAAATTTGTTATTTTATGTCTGCTCATCGATTATTCGAAGACGCCTGGACTGATTTGGATTTTTTTTTTTTTTTAAAAGGTATACTACTATCAGGTGGTTCTATAGAAATTTTATCTAATAGATCGTGTAGTTTGGGGGTAAAGTCGGTTCTTAGTTTTGTTAAATTATACTGTACTAGCTATTTATTTATTTAATTTATTGCACTTAAAATCTTAAGATTATAGTACAAAAGGTATAACTTAATGCTAAGCATTGTCTACCAGTTAACCTTTGGGGCGTAATAGAAAAGATGATAGATGGGGTGCAAATTTAACTAGACAAGTAGGTATATCTAAAGAAATAAATTAGGGTGTATTATAATATAATAGGGCATATATAATAACAAGAATGACCATAAAATATACATACATATATATAATAATAATAAATACAAATCATAAACTTACATAAATATAAATACGTATAATAAACATACTTAAACTATTATTGCAGCATTGCTTTTTCGCGATAGTGTCTAATTACAAGCATCTTGAAGTGGTCCCTTGTTTGTCCTTTCATAATGTTATCGGGCAGGGCATCCCAAAGACGCACGGCCGTGACAGCAAAAGAATTAGAGAGAAATCCAGTATGGTGAGATGGGATAGATAGCTATGCCCGTGGGCTTCACTCCTCGTGGGAATTTCGGGATAAAAAACTATCTTTATGTCCTTCCCTGGGTATCAAACTATATCCATATCAAATTTCATCTCAATATAGGTTCAGTGGTTAAAGCGTGAAGTGGTAACAAACACATATATATGTATGTTAATTCTTTTTTCTTCGCATACAAATATGATTCAATTAATATTATATAAACTCACATAAATTCCTATAATTTCGCAATACCCTGCCAGGGTTCATGTACTTACCTACTAACCATCTTCTGTATGAGTGCATGTAAGCGATAAATAAAGAAATAAAGAAATATAATATTAGTAAAAATACGATAACGAAATTATTTTTTTATTCATTTTTAAACTTATATACATATTATATCTATACAAAAACGTATTTTAAATCCAAAATGCAACATCAGCAATCAAAAGCACTTTCCTTCTTCGGAGAAAAGTAAGTTAACTGGCCAATGGAACTTCGTAAAGATATTTCCTTGCCATTTTCCAATTGATCAGTTTCAGCCACTGCATATTTGATAGCCCGTCGTGGTGCAGCGAGTCTTTTGATGAGTCTAACCACTTAATGCATATACTATGTGTGGCTTGAGTTAAGAACGCTTTCATTTACTTATTTTTTTGAAGTGAAAACTTCTTTAGCGGCGTTGTGCACTTTTTTTGGAATGGGTAAAAAATCTAAAACTCGCGTCAGGACACGTGACCCTGATCGAAAATTCGTAAGACGGCGCAGGGCGCTTGCGCGAATGTTCGTGTGTGTTACAGCGTGCTAATAAAATGTCATGTTTGTGTACGATAGCCCAATAAATAAATATTGTATTCTACCACATAAATGAGAGTACTTTTATACTGATAATTTAAGCAATTCATGCAAAATTATTCCCTAACCATTCCAAAATATCAAAAATGCACAACGTTAATATTCAAGTTTTCACTTCTGCCGGCACTCCCAGAGTGCAACCCGTCGTTTTTTTAATATGGACAAATTACCCTCATTGAGCTAGCCCCAAAGTAAGTTCGAGACTTGTGTTATGGGATACTAACTCAACGATACTATATTTTATAATAAATACATATATAGATAAACATCCAAGACCAAGGACAATTTGAAAAAGGCCATTTTCCAACTTGCCCTGACCGGGGATCGAACCCGGGATGGTGACCACTACGCCACGGAGGTCGTCAAATTCGTCAAGTGCATCATCATCATCATTAAGTCTTTCTGTCTCCACTGTAGTGTAGTGTGTTCACTTGAATTCACTATTGTCCTACTTACTTCGATTAATATTTCGAGCTCAACAGTGTTTACATTGCCTGTTATGCTGTGTAAACGTCTTTGGGTTTCAGTCTAGAGCAAACATACATACATACTATCACGTCTTTATCCCTAACGGGGCAGACAGAGCATTTTGGGTCTTGCGGTTTTATGCAGAGCCCAGGGCCGCAAGACCCAAAAGCCACTTTTAGCGTCATGGTGGGCAAGAAGATGGAAAAGCAATCAATACAGTGATGGGTTGCTAGCCGCATCGCCTGTTAACATGATTTGCATTTTTGCCCATTCCCTCGATCGGCTTTTACGATCTGCGTGGAAAGAGAAGCAGCTGGTACATTCTAAGTTTTTTCATTTCTCCCAGACCAGCATGGGAGTGTTTACTTGAATTCATTATAGTCCTACTTTCGAACTCAACAGTGTTTACATTGCCTGTTATGCTGTGTAAACGTCTTTGGGTTTCAGTCTAGAGCAAAGTGTCAGTGAAATCTTTTATTTAAGCTTTAATCGATTGTTACCTGTTGTGTATGCCTTAATAAACAATAAACAACAATGAACTTTCACCTTGTAACCTTTCTATGTTGAACACCTAAATTACTCATCCTAGATCTAGATAAACATACCTTATGACGACTTGTGCTCTATGTTTACCTACAATAAAGATGCAGTCACATACGAATCTATAATGATAGATAGATAGATAGATAATCATTTTATTGGAATCAAAAAGACACACAATGCACTTAACTTAAATAAGCGGCCAAGTGCGAGTCGGACTCGCCCATGAAGGGTTCCGTAGTAGCAAATAACAATATAAAAGTCTTGTAGTATGTTTTTTTAATTTTTATATTTGAGTTGATTGAATGAAAGGTAAATTGCCGTTTACGATTTATAACGTACTAAAAAAAAAAACTTCTTACTAGATCTCGTTCAAACTAATTTTCGCTGGTAGTTTTCATGGTAATGAACCACATATATTTTATTTAGTTTTATCATTCTCTTATTTTAGAAGTTACGGGGGGGGGGACACACTTTTTTCCACTTTGGAAGTGTCTCTCGCGCAAAGTATTCGGTTTAGAAAAAAATGCTATTAGAAACCTCAATATCATTTTTGAAGACCTATCCATAGATACCCCACACGTATGGGTTTGATGAAAAATAAATTTTTGAGTTTCAGTTCTAAGTATGGGGAACCCCCAAAATTTACTGTTTTTTTTCTATTTTTGTGTCAAAACCTTAATGCGGTTCACATAATACATCTACTTACCAAGTTTTAACAGTATAGGTCTTATAGTTTCGGAAAAAAGTGGCTGTGACATACGGACGGACAGACAGACAGACATGACGAATCTATAAGGGTTCCGTTTTTGCCATTTGGCTACGGAACCCTAAAAATCATAATAAATAAAAATAATAATGAGTGTTTTTCGTTAAGTTCATCCCTCAACGAGTGAACAAACATAAATTACGTAATAGAAATACTAGTAGTCAAAAAAGTAAAGCCAAGCTGACCAGTCCCTCCCGGCAACACCCGTTTACGAGTTGACGCATTAGTACTAGGTCTTATGAAAAAAAAGCTGCACTTTGTGATGAAAGCAAGCCGCTTTGCACAGTGATAAGCGATTTCACTCGCAGCAGCGAAAGTTTCATACCTTAGGAACAGAGATGGCGCCACTTCCTTAAAAAAATATTTTTTGGGTTGCATTCATCATCAAGTGCAGCTTCCCGAATAAAATTTCGCCATAAGATCTAGCGCTACATGGATCAGCTATTGCTAAACTCAACCACATTAGAGGGAAAAAAAATGTATTTAGTTTTTATATATTTTCCACTTATATCTTGACCCATAGATCTAAAAGAATAGAATAAAAAATCACCCTTCATGATGCCTAATGGTAAACCGCTTTGAAGCAACCATTCAGTACATAATTATCTAGTTCAGGATTAATTTATGACATAATTGAATTTAGGTCTAGAATTAGAATAATGTAAATAAACAATTCGAACAATACAAGTAAATTAAAACCAATGGCTTTTACATTTCTTTCTTTATCGAGTTCGATGATAGACATTAGGTTTTTGTTTGCTCGCTCATTCAATTTTGTATATCTGTTTTAGATAAACTATCCATTGAAAATTTCAGAGGTATTATGGAAATATCAATATGATTTTGGTTCTATGAAGATAATTTTTTCAGTACATGTTAATTACTTAAAACATGTTTTACTTTAGAATGAAAGATAGTAGTGCTTTCCCTATGTGTGTTTCTGTAATCAATAATAAATAAAAACGGAACCATAATGGCTTAAAAAAATTGTTAACTCTTACAGGTTTTTTTATTTAATTAACATTAGTAAAATTTTATGCATAAAGCGTAAACATTAAAATATCAGAAATAAATTTAGAGTTCTTGATGTATATGACAATTAACTATACCAAACTTGACAGCTAAATTGGACTGAACCTCACTCATTACTTCCCTGCTCTCATCTTTCATCAAAAATTTTAATGAAGTTCTCAAAATTATCTTTAAAGCAGAGGGTCTCTTCAAAAGGATGTTACTTAATTTTTTTATTTAACTTTGTACACAAATACTTGTTGAAATATAATGGCGGACTTAAAATTACTAAGTAGTCAAACAAACGGGTGATATGGAGAATGACTGAGATAGTGTAAAACTTGATATAAGGTGAAAAAGAGACTATTTAATCATTAATTGCCGTTAGTATATGAATAGCCTAGATAGGACACTGTTAGTAGTTTTGATGGAATTATCAAATTAATTTTGAATATTGGTATTCACTGTATGGCAATTTGCATTCTAGCAAGTCAGGGAAAACGTACACTTGACGTTTCTGCAATTATCGATAGAAATAGGTGGACATGCAATACTGATACTCCAGACGAAGGAATCTGAACTCTAAATGGTAAAGCATAAGAAGTTATAAAGGTGAATCTGGAAGATGGTTTCGATAATACTCGTCATGAAGTAAAAGGTAAAGATATATGTTCATTTCAGTCCAGTGGCGGGCTTAGGAATTTGAACTGGGAGGGACTTTTTTAGGGGCACAGGAAAGGACTCAGTTACGTTTAGAAGTTGACTGGAGCTATCTTAGCTCTTACCAGATCAAATCATTTTTTTACACCGTGACTGTAGGGGTTACTCGGTTTTTTCTTCAGAATTTTTATTATGAATCTTTTAGTACGAACTCAAATATCTAATTATCTATTCATATTTTTGGCAATCTTCGTCGTGAGCAATCTTATAGTTATGATAGTTGATATGTTACGAGTACAAACGATAAATGACTGCTGTAATGATTTTTCTTTGGGGTTATGAATCTACTAGGATGAAGCAAAATTATCTGAGTATTCATATCTTCGGAAATATTATGATTTGATTAACATGAGTACTGATAGTCTCACAACAATCTTAAATAAATTAAATCGTCAAGCAAACGTTGTAGAAGATCTTTGTACTTGTCGGCTTCTTTGATTTTTATTATGGAACAACATACATACATACATAATATCACGCCTGTTTCCCGCAGGGGTAGGCAGAGACTATGGACTTCCACTTGCTACGATCCTGACAAACCTCTATTATGGAACAAGTTACGTAATATGACAGAATATGTATTTTTTGCCGTGTGGTATCCCGCAGAGTAGAATAGAACCACTCCAAGTCCTCCCGTGAATGTCGTAGAAGGCGATTTAGGATATAAAAGCTAAATAACGCTCATAAACATCAATGAGACCTTCTGGCCGGCGTGGAGAGTGTAGGCTAAATCCTCTGGCTGCTCTGGCCAAGTATAGCTCTGGTAGTACAGAGAAGGTCGTGCTCCTGTAGTGGAGACTAAAGAGACCTGTCGATGATGATGTATTTTTTAGTTTACTTAAAGGATAATTTTCATAGCTAGAAGTTTTATAATCACTCTGTATAGTGACGTAGTGAATTTTAAACTGTGAATAATTGATAGCAAGCCTCGATTGATTCGGAAATACTACAATTACGTAAATTGCTGCTCTGTATTCGCTTATTCAGTATAATATTATAACTTCCAGGTTTTGACACAAGCAATTTTCATAATAAGTGGTTAAATCTTATGCATAAATAATAGTATTTTATGCAACAGTTGTATAAGAGGGTTCAAAATATGCGAGTGGCGCAGGTTACGATGCGAGCTTTAGCGAGCATCGTAAGAAGACGCCATCGAGCATTTTTTGACGTACTTATACAACGTTGCATACAATACTTTTTCTACGACTATGTTTACTAAATAAAATACAAAAATAAACAAAGAAAAATATGAAAATGTATGACATCATTTATGTTTGGTAGAAAATAGGCATTTATGGTAAACTTTTTTTTTTTTTTAAATTGACGTCTCCCTAGTGAATATATCACGAATATATTCATTAAACGTTTTTCTTATGTTGGCAGTATGATAGATTCAAAGAAAAAAAAAAGGTTCTAAGTCTATGGCTAGGAGTATCGTTTTGGCGAATAACGATACAAGTGCTGTTATGGGGAATAGACTATAGACTTTCCTGAAGTCATAAATAATCAATGTTCTTATAATAGTGTTCGTGACTATGTAAAAGACAGATAACAGTTGAGGAGTAGAAAAAAATAATAATATTTCTATCTAACACGTAATGATTTTTAACGATGGAATAATAGGAATTTATTTCGTAATGGTCTAGGAGATTAGAATAAATGTAGCTGCTTTTCTTTACGTTGTAATAGCCGATCAAGGGAACAGATGAGATTCTGAATTATATATCATACGACGACTTCCGTAGCGTTGTGGTCAATATACTAGTCCGCCGCCCAGAGGTTCTGGGTTCGGTCCCCGGTCAGGTCAAGATGGAAAATGATCTTGTTCAGATTGACCTGGATCTTAAGTATTTATCTATATAATATGTATTTGTTATACAATATAGCACCGTTAAGTTAGTATCCCATAACATAAGTCTGGAAATGTACCCTCGAACATCGGGGTTTATATAGTACGTGATGATGGCAAGAGGCCTGATGGAATGTCGCGAATCCCCTGGGAACGCGGCAGGGCGTTAGTGTGGGATGCCACATGCGTTGACACACTGGCACGCTCTCATCTCAGGGGATCAGTCTCGAGAGCCGGTTCGGCTGCTGAAAACGCTGAGATCGCCAAGCGCAGCAAATATAGTTCTTTAGTTTGGCTTGGAGACTTTCGGACCTTGGGGCCCCGGTGCTAGGGGTCTCCTTAAAGAGATCTCTCCAAGACTAATCTGCGCCGCTGGTGACAAGAGCGCTGGCTGTTTTTTCGCACAACGAATCAGTATTGCGATCCAACGCGAAAATGCGGCCAGCGTTCTTAGCACTATGCCACGTGGGCACGACTTTTTAGACTAAATTAGTAGTTAACTTTTTTCTGTGTGTATTTGTAAATATGTAATTTTTTTTTTCTTATTTTAATTATACTTATTTCGATTTTTTTCTTTTTTTTTTGCTTCGATACTTTTATTGTTGTTCGATATTTATTTATTTTCTATTTCTAAATTTAATTTTCTCAAGCCCACCATCTTATTTATAATTATTACCCACGATTTGTTATTGTTATTGTTATTCTAGATTCCAACTTCACTTGAATAAAGTGTCAAGGCCAGAAATACGCCTAAATTGGTACATAGTAATTGAAGTCACAATTTCAGAGCGCGGGCGTCGCTCAAGGTAGTGTATTTGGACCGCTGTAAGATTCTTCAATTAGTCGATCAAGGAAATATTCAGTAACCTTAATATCTTTCTATATAAACTAACGTACTACTTCTAAATTTAACATTCTTCAGCCCATCATTTTGCTAAGCGTTAATGTCTTTGGGTTCAGCAAGGGTTTTCGTCTTACCTGAAAGGTATAAAGACGTGGTAGTGTGAATGTATTTATAATTATTTCCCACGATACGCGTAATCTGAATTCCAACTACATTTGATTGTAGTGCCAAGGCCAGAAATACGCCTAAATTGGTGCAAAGCGATTGAAGTGACAATTTCAGAGCGCGGGCGTCGCTCAAGGTAGTGTATTTGGACCGCTGTGTCAATGTCGAAGATCTGGGGCGATGCGTGCTACGATCGTACATTTTAATCCATCTAAGAAGTCTCAGGTAAAATAATTACCTATAATTTTATCAAAAAGTTTGAAGTTTGGAAATTTTCAATTGCATTTTTGAGAAAATACCCACTGTCTACCCTGTGTTGTAAATTGTCCTCTTATTTCAAGGTTGACTGGAAGAGATCCCTATCTGGGATAAATCCGCCTTTGTACTGTTTTTTTTTTACTTCTAACTTGTATTTTTGTGTCTTGTGTTTATGAACAAATACAAATACAAAATCTACACAATAAAGATTTAACAAACAAATAAACAAAAAAAGAATATTTATTACAAACGAGGACAAAACTTCCGTATCGTACAAACATAGATTTGTTTTTTGATTGAAAGGTGATTTTATCAAGAGTGTTTATTCTTCCTTACTGATCTGGGAGAAAGAAAAATCTTTGAATGAACCTGATGAAGAAAATCCGCGAAGATCGTTGAAACTATTCGAGGAAATGGGTGAAAATGCGTATCATGTAGACGACGATAGCATAGCAGCCCATCACTATTTTGATTCCTTTTTTCCATCTTCGTCGGTCTTACGAAAAAACCAAATAAAATACGAGTAAAATTTCTGCCCTATTAGGGATAAAGACATAATAGTATGTATGTATGTACATATGTTATTTAGCTATGGCTTGGCTATCGTCATGTCTTTATGTCTCCACTGCAGGAGCACGACCCTCTCTGTACTACCAGAGCCATACTTGGCCAGAGCAGCCAGAGGACAATGGCTATGGCTTGGCTATGATAAGTATAAATTTAGTTGAAAGTAATTAAAAATTATTTTAGTAGTTGCTCAAAGCTGTATATAGAGGTACAATACCCTTGTTACCTTTTCGGTATTTCCATCAAAACAATATATTATGTCACTTAAAGTCATAAGTATAGGTACAATACTTGACTAATTATCATACTACCTAATACCAATTCATAGAAATTTCCCAAATACCTACTGACTGAAATGTATTTTACGCTAATTGTTCTGCCATAAGTTAGGTATAATGTCAAAAGGTAATCAAAAGAAAGGTAATTAATGTAAGTGGGTTTAAAAAGGATAATGTTGTGTAGGTTTATTATATTTGATATATATGTATGTATATATTTTGATAAAACAATATATTTTCTTTATGCTATACTTCTCCCAAAAGATTGCTTGCTCAGCATCACCTGTTGGTTGACTGGTAGAAAAGGCCTCAGGCCTTAAGTCCGCCATTTACATGTATTGTAATAAAGTTAAATAAATAAAAACAAATAAATAATGAAGGTTAAAGTTTAACTTTCGTGGCTAGACTTTTTTCTATCTAGTCTGTTAATAGGCCACATGGTTTCAGATTTTTTGAGTTATATATACTATGTTACTCCCATGCTGGTCTGGGAGAAACGAAAAAACTTAGAATGTACCAGCTGCTTCTCTGCCCGCGCAGATCGAGGGAATGGGCAAAAATGCGAATCATTTTAACAGGCGATGCGGCTAGCAACCCATCACTGTATTGATTGCTTTTCCATCTTTTCGTCCACCATGACGCTAAAAGTGGCTTTAGGGTCTTGCGGCCCTGGGCTCTGCATAGAGCCGCAAGACCCAAAATGCTCTGTCTGCCCCATTAGGGATAAAGACGTGATAGTATGTATGTATGTTATAAGTAGCTAGGAATGCTAAATATTAATAGTAGAAGTGGTAGATAAATATTCTTATAAACATCAATAGGACCTCTCCATCACGTCTGAGCAACGAGGAGAGTGCAGGCTGCTCCGGCCAGGTATAGATATGATAGTACGGAGAGGATCGTGCTCCTGAATTGGAGATTATTAAGACTTGATGGTGATTTTATAAGTATTTAATAATTAAAATATAATAATAATATGATGAGGCTCTTCTGGCGAGTAGGTGACCAACTGTGAAAATGAGTTTCTCTTAGCGTTTCTTCTCAGCTGTGTTAACATACATACATACTATCACGTCTTTATCCCTAATGGGGCAGACAGAGCATTTTGGGTCTTGCGGTTCTATGCAGAGCCCAGGGCCGCAAGACTCAAAAGCCACTTTTAGCGTCGTGGGCGAGAAGATGGAAAAGCAATCAATACAGTGACGGGTTGCTAGCCGCATCGCCTGTGTTAACATAATCTTAATAACACTACACGTAACGTAAAAGACGTTCTAAAAAAAGGAGAGGTAGAAAATACCTGTAACCGAAGGGCATGTATGAAGAGATTGATGAGTTTAGATGAAGCAAAAGAGGTCTGTCAGGATCGTAGCAAGTGGAGGTCCATAGTCTCTGCCTACCCCTGTGGGAAACAGGCGTGATATTATGTATGAAATTTTGTTTACGTAACTCAATAGCTTTTATCTTGTAGTATTAGTCATTATTATACACTAGTAAAACAGTAAACGGGTTTAGTCGCGATGGAAAAAAGAATTTAAAAAAAATATTTCTTGGTGCTCTAATTTTTTTATATTCAATACAAAAAATTGATGACTATTTAACCTTATCGTGTGTGTTAGTGACTAACACTAGTGTCAGAGTATTTAATCGGCCTCTGACATAGTTTCATGTAACGACCAATGTCAAAGACAGTGACCGGGAACGGCTTAACGTGCCCTCCGAAGCACGGATCATCTTACTTATCAGACAATCATGTGATCAGCCTACAATGTCCTAACCAAACTAGGACAACAACACAAAGTCGTTGCCCCCGCCGGGAATCGAACCCGCGACCTCCGGGTATGTGCCGAACATAGTATGTGCCAGTTCAGACCCCCATCTTAAAATGGTCTAAGGGCTCAGAAGGTTTACCCTGCCAAAAGAAACCTTTTCAGTGTGTATACATGCTACTGGTATTAGATATTTCAAGCTACCTAAAGACATTTAACATGGCTTAACGAGGGCTGTACAATAATCAAAGCCGGGAAAAATCACTTAACATGCCTTCTGAAGCACGGAGGAATTTGGTCCGATTGGCAGCACTTCTGAGACGAAATGTCAACAAAAATATTGCCTGCTTACGTCGAATCTGTCAACGGTATTAAAAATACAGCTTCTGGTGGCATAAGATCAAGTAGGTCTGAACACTGACCTGTTTTAATTACAAAAACATCATTGTAAATTATACCTCAATGCAGAGCAGGATCACCTTCATCCGCTAACTTTAATCTCAATTATGGATTACAATGATAAATTTATAACAGTATTCCTAGAGTAGATTAAAGCAGAGCATAAGATCTCAGGTTACTCAAAACCTTATAATTTAAACAATATGCTTACCGAAAATATGGACAAAGTAACATCGTGGTTAACTGATCATAATCTAGAAATAAATTTTAATAAAACGAAAATAATTGAATTTAGACCACATCAAAAAGAATCTTTAAATATAAAATTTAGCTATAATGGAAAAGATATCGAGACTGTCAAATCCTTTCAATTACTGGGAATGGTACTAGACACAAATATGAATTGGAAAGATCACGTTGACAAAATAGTAAACAAATTACAAACATTTACATACGCACTTCGGGAACTCAAAAAATCCACGAATAACAAAACGGCGATAACAGCTTACTATGCATATGCATATTCGTGGCTTACATATGGGGTTATACTCTGGGGAAATAGTACCGACGCGAATAGATTGCTAATTCTTCAAAAGAAATGCATACGTATCATAGAAAATATTAAAGAAAGAGAAAGCTGTAGGCCATATTTTAAAAATTTAAAAATACTGACATTGCCATGCATATACATTTTAGAAACTAGTAAATTTATGAGAAAATATCCCCAATATTACACGAAAAAAGACGATTTACCGCGACGCTATCCCACAAGGAAGAAGAATATGTTAGCGAGGCCGAATAACACTCGTAATTTAGAAATATTTAATTCTGGGCCGCTTGCAATGACAATTAAAGTCTATAATGCCCTCCCAGACCTGCTTAGAGCAGAGGAGAAGAATTCGATTTTTATTAAAAGATTAAAAGCCCTGCTTATAGATAAAAATTATTATACATTGGACGAGTTTTTTAATGATAAAGATTTGACAAAATATACAATAAATGATAATGACGAATAACATAATCTGCATTGACATTTAATATAATTGACATTTAAATTAAAACAACATTTGGACGTTATTAAATATTATAGTATAGTATCGACACATTAAATAAAATAAAAAATATGACCAAAATTAAATTAAATTTTAAGACATCAATAAAAAGAAATTACATTTTTATTCATAATAATTTTAACATTGAATTTGATATATACTAAGAAATAATCCGCATGCCGTTCCGTTATTTTCTGTTGCAATGCCCTAACAGGGTTCATGTTGTACCTACTAACCTAAGAAGTGACTGTGTAGTGTAATCTAATATATGTATAATGTGAAAAGCAATAAATAAATTGAAATTGAAATTGAAGATTTTAAATAAGCTAACCTAACTATGACGACCTTCGTGGCGTAGTGGTCACCATGCTAGTCCACCACCCAGGTCCCGGAATCAATCTCCAGTCAGGGCAAGTTAGAAAAAGGCTTCTTTCAAATTTTCCTAGGTCTTGGTGTATATATATATATGTATTTGTTATAAAATATAGTATCGTTGAGTTAGTATTCCATAACACAAGTTTCGAACTTACTTTGGGGCTAGCTCAATCAGTGTGATTTGTCCCTATATATTTATTTATTTATTATTATTTAAATAACATTATTTTTATTAATTCGTCAGAGGGTCAGGCACAAGAAATAGCGACAATATTTTTACATGGTATTGAATGAACAGAAAAATCTGTTATTTTTTATAGTACAGAGCAGAAACAGCAAAAAAATATGTCTTAGCCACCCATTGTACCTAATAAAATTATATACAGAATATATTCTGTAAAACTATTTTTAATATTTTTTTGTATCAGTACAATAAACAGTTTTTTTATTTTGTTCAAAGTCATCATCATCATTATCAGGTCTTTTAGTCTCCACTGCAGGAGCACGACCCTCTCTGTATTTCCAGAGCCACACTTGCTCAGAGCAGCAGAGGACTTGGCCTACAATTTCATTCGAAGTACGAGTACGTATTACTTATAAGTCGTATTAATAACATACGATTAGGCTTAGTTTTTCTTAATTTTTCCTCTATGCCACGACTCAGGATAAGCTCACCTTTTTTATAGTAATGAGAATTTATGGGGCCAAGGGGGAAAACTTCAGGATCCAAGTTGAAAACAACAGGCTTACCAGATATTTTTCAAATCTTTTGATTTCATATTAATTACCAAAATGACATAACACGGTTGTTCGTTTAAGATATTTGTCCATTTTGGGTTCGAGCCAAAGTTTGAATATTTATGAATTCGCCTCCTCTTAGCTTGGTTTGGTATTTTCTTATTGAAGTCACAGTCATGCTGGTCTGGGAGGAATAAAAAAAAAAACTTAGAATGTACCAGCTGCTTCTCTTCCCACGCAGATCGTAAAAAAAGCTGCTCGATCAAAAAGCCGATCGAGGGAATGGTCAAAAATGCAAATCATGTTAACAGGCGATGCGGCTAGCAACCCATCACTGTATAGATTGCTTTTCCATCTTCTCGCCCACCATGACGCTAAAAGTGGCTTTTGGGTCTTGCGGCCCTGGGCTCTGCATAGAACTGCAAGACCCAAAATGCTCTGTCTGCCCCATTAGGGATAAAGACGTGATAGTATGTATGTATGTATGTCAAAGTCAAAGTGGCGGACTAGGGTGTTTTTTTATTTTTTCGGGGTTCAATGCCCATTTATAGATAGTTATAACCTTTATTCGTAGGACAAAAGCAACACAATAATTATATAAACAAATTCTAATGGTGCAAATAAAATAAAGTTCTTTGTACCCCAAAATGGTCTCTAACTCAGCATGTGCTAGGTGTTGCGTTAGCGAAACCCCATCGCTGATTTTGCTGAGCCATAATTGGTTTGAAATAAATTATTTCAAAGGAAACGAAAATTCATTAAAATCGTTTTAAATTTTGGTGACCGAGATATAATTTAAAAATTGGTCTTGATCAAGCCTTAAGATAGCTAATCAAACAAATTTATTATTAACAATTTAAAGTGAGAACGTGAAGCTTTTTCGCACATTAGCAAAAAGTGGCAGTTTTTCGCAAATGTGCGTAGAAAAGCTTCACGTTTTTATTTTATGTAGTAAACAACAGTATATAAAATAGTTTGATTGGCTATCTAAGGCTTAACAAGACAAATTTTTAAATTATATCGTTTCCTTTCAAATAATTTATTTCAAACTAGCGGCCCATACCGGTTTTGTACGGATACTATTAGATCATACTTTTGTTCTATCATCAATAGTTTCCGCAGCGCATGCGACGAAAGATATTTATGGCATTTTTTTACACCTTGGGTTTTACTACAGTTTTAGTAAGGATCCCTAATCGTTTCTTGAAATAAATATAGCCTGTGTCACTCAGGGTGAATGTAGCTTTCTAATGGTGAAAGATTTTTGAAGTCAGCACAGTAGTTTTTGAGTTTATTCATTACAAACATACACATACACAAAAATACAAATCTTTCCCCTTTATTATATTAGATGGGGGCAGCACTGAACCTCGAAATATTAAGGTAGCAGTGGCGTTGGGTAAGAATTTGGGCGAGTACAGCTATAAAACTATAAAACGAACTGACTACCTCCATGGTGTAGTGGTAGAGCGTTCGGCTCATACCCGGAGGTCGCGGGTTCGATTCCCGGCGGGGGCAACGATTTTGTGCTGTTGTCCTAGTTTGGTTAGGACATTGTAGGCTGATCACGTGATTGTCTGATAAGTAAGATGATCCGTGCTTCGGAGGGCACGTTAAGCCGTCGGTCCCGGTCACTATGTCTTTGAAATTGGTCGTTACCTAAAACCTTGTCAGAGGCCTTTAAGGCGGTTTAAAAACTCTGACACTAGTATTAGTCACTAACACGCACGATAAGAAGAAGAATAACCTACGGAAATTTTCGTATTTTGAATATGTGGGTGTGTGCAATCCAGTCATGCTGTTAGTTTGCGGCTTATAAAGATAGTACCTTCTGATGCGCGGTTTGCGCGATATACGTAGGTTTTGTTGTTGGTAACAAATGCATACTCGTGTAAAAGAAACCCGTAAGTGAATCCGATGGGAATCGGCTTCTAAGGGGCCCCGCCACTGTGCTACTGTAAGGTAGCTAGCGCCACGGAGATCGTCAAAACAAATATTAAGGTAGCCTTTTAAATCTAAGAGCTACCATTTCTTAATGTCAAGGCTTTACTGAGGTCGTCGGCCGCTCATATAATGAAGGTAATATAATAAAAAAAGTGAAATCATCAATCAGTTATATAGTTTAGTAGTCGCATGCGGATCACTGTGCTGCACAAATTAGAAACAATATAGGTGTAGCACTTCAATCAATCAAACTCCGTGGCGTATGGTCACCATGCTAGTCCGCCACCCAAAGGTTCCGGGTTCGATCTCCGGTCAGGGCTAGTTGGAAAATGGCCTTTTACAAATTGTCCTGGGTCTTGGATGTTTATCTATATGTATTTGTTATAAAATATAGAATCTTTAAAGTTGTATCCCAGATTTACTTTAGGGCTAGCTCAATCAGTGTAATTTGTCCCTATACATTATATATTTCATTTACTTCAAATAACCTTGTCTTTTCCCTATTTGGGGCCGACTCTGTACCTCAATATATTAATTGAACACGGGAATTAACGTGAAACGTTCCCTTTTTAGGGTTCCGTAGTAAACTAGGAACCCTTATAGTTTCGCCATGTTTGTCTGTCTAGCTTTCTGTCTGTCTGTCTGTCCGACCGCGGTTATACTCAAAGACTATAAGTACCTACTAGAAAGCTGTAATTTTGATATGTATATTTAATTAAATCTTGCAACTACAGAACACTATACTGCAAGTGGCCAACACGCACTTGGCCGAATATTATTTATTTGCTGACTGTCAAAGGTCTTAGAATATAATTCAGTCATGCTGACCACAGTCGGTGCATTCCAATTGAAACATCAGCGAATCAATAATTATTAGGTACTGTTAAGAAGATAAAACTTCACAAAATAAATTCACATGCCATGATCACATTTATTTTTAAGTTGATTTTAGATTTTTTATTGCATAAAAATAGATTATAAATAGCGCTATTTGTATAAAACTACCTCCGTTGTGTAATGGTTAGAGCGTTCGGCTCATACCCGGAGGTCGCGGGTTCGATTCCCGGCGGGGGCAACGACTTTGTGTTGTTGTCCTAGTTTGGTTAGGACATTGCAGGCTGATCACCTGATTGTCTGATAAGTAAGATGATCCGTGCTTCGGAGGGCACGTTAAGCCGTCGGTCCCGGTCACTGTCTTTGACATTGGTCGTTACCTATAAACCATGTCAGAGGCCTTTAAGGCGGTTTAAAAAAACTCTGACACTAGTGTTAGTCACTAACACACACGATAAGAAAAGAGAAGCGCTATTTGTCTATATTTCATATAAACCTGCTAGAAAGTGTTTGGTATAAGTATCTGATTAAAATTGTTGGTAAGTAGCGAATTATTGTAGTTTTGTTTTTTGTAGCTCGATTACTGCCATTTAATGATGACAGCCGGGACCAACGGCTTATACATACATACATACATACTATCACGTCTTTATCCCTAATGGGGCAGAAAGAGCATTTTGGGTCTTGCGGTTCTATGCAGAGACCAGGGCCGCAAGACCCAAAAGCCACTTTTAGCGTCATGGTGGGCGAGAAGATGGAAAAGCAATCAATACAGTGATGGGTTGATAGCCGCATCGCCTGTTAACATGATTTGCATTTTTGCCTATTCCCTCGATCGGCTTTTACGATCTGTGTGGGAAGAGAAGCAGCTGGTACATTCTAAGTTTTTTTGTTTCTCCCAGACCAGTATGGGAGGCTTATACGTTCCTTCCGAAACAAGGAACTCGAGAAATGTATAACAACTTTTTTTAATATTTTCATTTATTGTATGTATTGTGTGTCTACTCCTTTTAATTTGTGCAGTACAATCTGAATGGGACAGAAGGCCGAATGTTTATTACTAGAAAATTATTCTTGGGCAACCGGTACAGTCGCGGAGATAATACTTAATTCCTATTTGTGCAAAAAGACTTCAATTCATTGAATTCTCATCATGCGTATATCAGAAATTTGATCAATTCAAGAAATTTGTGGTTGATTCACGATCCTGGTTTATTGCAGGGTTAAACATAAGAATGTTTAGTCTTGGTAAGAAACATTATTATGAGAGACACATTTTGAAAAAAGATATATTATATTTACAAAAAATCTTTCACTGTAAAAACGAAAAAGATAACGAAATTATTGACCTTTTTTTAATTCAACAGATACAGATACATTTTTCACGTCTATATCCCTGACGGGGTAAACAGAGCCTAGGGCCGTTAGGCCCAAAGGCCACGCTTAGCGTGTTGGTGGGCGTTAAGATAGAAAAGAAATCAAAATAGTGATGGGTTGCTAGCCGCATCGCCTATTACCATGATTCAAATCTCGAAAATCTCGAAAATTTTTATTCAAAATTTCACAAAAAACAATCTTTTGAAAAAAATATGCGGTATCGGAATTCAGATTCATTTAGCGTTTATTTTTTAATACTATAAGTATTTAAAGAATAAGATTTTAAAAAAAGAATATAGTTCAATAGTAAGATTTCAGAACACAAAAAAATAAACGCTAACATTTGTGTGTTCGTCTATACATCGTTCCTCTGACAGAATATTTAAATTAAGTATAATGATGGTAATCAGCGTATGTACATCTCGTTTGCTTGATTTGAGAATTGTATAATACAATTTTCAAAATGGCCGCCACCTAAATTTGACGTAATTGGAAAATTTGAGAACATTAATTTAAAAGTAGATTAGCTGGAACAAATGACTAAAGTTTGCATACGTAATGAAAAGGGGATTCACCTAATTTTGAAGTGAGCGAAGTTTTCCGAACCTGTTAAGACTATGCCATAGATTAAAAGGTACATTATGGAAGTATAATGAAAGAAGAAATAAAGTAAAGCTAAGAAGCAATAGATTAAGATGGTATGGACACGTAATGAGGAGAGAGGAGAGCCACGTTACGAAAAATATGTTAAATTTAGTAAAGATGAATGGATATAGAAACAGAGTACGCAGGATGGAATGCGTTAAGAACGATATGGACAAAAAGAATGTAACAAGTGCCTTGACAAAGGATAGAAGAAGATGGAAAAGACTCACATGCTGTCCCGACCCCGCGTAAAGTGGGATAAGGTGAGGAGAAAGAAAAGAATGACAGAAGTATAATTTTTTTTTTAGTCTGTAGTAAACAAGGAACCCTAAATAGTTTCGCCATGCCTGTCTGTCTGTCCGCAGTAATAATCTGAGACTATAAGTGCTAGATAAGAAAGCTGTAATTTGGCATGTGTTGCATATAATATTAAAAGTACCTGGGCGACCGAGCTTTGCTCGGTTACATCTCAAACATCGAAAATACGTGTTTTCCCAAACATAAGACTAATCTAGATCGATTGTTTACCTCCGAAAACCCCTATATACCAATTTTCAGCGAAATCGTTAAAGCCGTTTTCGAGATCACAGAAATATATAAATAAATATACAAGAATTGCTCGTTTAAAGGTATAAGATAAGATATTATAAAAAATATTTTTGGGGTCCCTCCCATACTTGTAAAATGGGATTCAATTCTTCAAGTACCGTTGAATAGGTCTTATTACAATATTGTGAGCTTGCTAAAACCATTTTTCGATGTAATCCGTTTCTGAAATATTTCATTTTATAGTTCAAATTGTTGTTAGAATCAAGTGTTGTATAGACGGGAAAAAATCACTGCTGTAGTAGCTATTACACAAGGAAATTTAAGAGTCCCCCGACCCTAGACTTCTCCATACAAACGTAGTCTACGTTTAATTTTGAAACTACATGTCAGATTCCGGTAAAAATTGGTAATTGTAAAGAAATTGCAATTATCTAGGGTTATAACTGGTTTCCTATATAAAATTATGAACTGGAAAGAAAATATAACGATTTAGAAGTTTCCCATACTAATGGTCAAAAATGATATAAAACACTATATTCTATTTCAAGTTCATATTTTTACGTCGGAAACTAGTTATAAACCTAGATAATTGCAATATCTTTGAAATTACAAAATTTTGTCCAAATCGGACATGTCGTTTTGAAATAAAACGTAGACTACGTTTGTATGGAAAGTTGTATTTTGGTCTAGGGTCGGGGGACCCTTAAAGTAAAACTATCAGAGCTAAGTAGGGTTTACAAATAAAAAAGTTATAAGTGATCAACTTATAAAATGTCCTCTGAAAAGGACACTTGCACTCAAAACTTCGCAACTATGGAACCCTACACTGTGCGTGGCCCGACATGCACTTAGCCAATTATTATTTATCTTGACCTGACATTGAAAGAAAGACATTAGCAGAGTAATTTCCTGTTCTCAACTCTAGAAAGTCTCTCATACTTGGAATTTCCAATACCAAATTAATATGACAGTATCGTATGCAGTCAAAACGACACTATTTATAAGAATATAGCAAATATTTGCCAAATAAACAATATTATTTTCATTTCGAGCAAACTCTACGTTATTTGTAGTCGATATGGGTCCGTTTGTCAAAGAGTAAAATGTCAGATGGGTACAGAAGAGACATTTTGATGCTGACAAACAAGTTGATCAAGGGAATGGGTGTTAGTTTAGAATCCTAAGCTAACACCCATTCTCCATATAAATCCTTATCCTTACTAAGACCATTCGCGACTAACTCATATTATAAATGCAAAAGTGAGTTCGTATATTCGTTTGTTTGTTTGTTACTACTTAACGCATTTGATATGGATACAGTTTGATACTCAAGGAAGGACAAATGATAGATTTTGTCCCAAAATTTCCACGGGGAGTAAGTAAAAAGCCCAGCTAGCAGGTAGTAAATGAGCAATCTTGATTCTTGCTCTGGCTCTATCCCTAACAATTCATGATTTTTCAATTTTTATAAATTTAACAATATGACATTTTTGTACTTTATAAATAATATTGTTTTGTCAAAGGTTTTATCAAATTAAATACATTATCATAAAAACAGTTTTAAAGACTAGTGGCTCTATGAGCTGCAAAACTTGCGAGTCAACCTACCCGTTAAAGTTTATCGGTTGAAAAAGTTGTTCAGACAAAAAAGTTAAAGACGAAAATTTTGGTAAGGGTAACAGAAAAGTTTTATGACTTAGTTGAAAAAAAAATGTTTGAAATATGATTTTTTTTTGAAGTTTACAATTCCCATTATTTTCGCCATTTTAAAAAAATATGACAACCAGAATTCTATATAATCTAAACCTTCTTTAAAAATTTCACAGGAATTGGTTAGATAAAACATTTTTATACAAGTAATATCTATTTATAGATAATCTGTACTTTCAAAGTTATAACAACAATTACGTAAGCGCTTCTAACTGCTTGTAAATTGTAAATTACCCACGACATTTTGTTTACAAAGTTACTCTTATCAATTTTAATATTTATTAGTACACTACTGCAAATTAATACAGTATCAGCCAGCTGTTTATTTATAAGGTGTTTAATAAACGGGTTAACTAGTTTTATAATGTATTGTTGAGTTATTTTCCTAATGAAATTCACGCTCATTTTATTACTTAGCAAAAAGAACGAAGGTGCTATCTAAAAGGTTTTATATTAATGATAATGAACTGAATAATTATGGAATAATTTCTACGCTATCACTGTATTGTTTGAAGTTTGTAACGGTATTATTGAACGGTAGTATTTTTACTTTTGCATTAGTTCTACGTAAAAAGACACAATTATCTACAAACATTATACTTATACATTTTTGAATGAATGATTGTTGTATTATATTATTATACGATCTGTTTGAATATGCTTCGAATGAGTCGTTTTCGTGCTGTTTTCTGTTTTATACAGTTAATAATAAAATTGTTTCAAATTGTAAAAATATAATTGTATAACTTTGTAAATAGTCCTGAATTTATAAAATCTCCGCAAACAGACTTTACCTACACAACTTTTGGACCTTCTGTTTTTCACGTCACTCTCTGGTCATCCGTCACTAGTCTGGTCACGTAGGCAGTAAGCTTGGTTAGACCAATACCTAAAAACTAAGCTTTGCTTGAACTTTGAAATTCAAATGTAAAATATCGATGCGTCTACCAGATATGTGAGTTTATATTAGGTTTTAATATTAAATGTTGACGTAAAGTGTTTCGGTTTAAACCACCTCATGTATAATATAAACTAGTTTTCGTTTAAACCACCTTATTTTTGGACTAGATTAAACTTTAGACCACGTGTTATTATGACGACATGCGATTTAGACATTTAGCTACTTTATATAATTGGGCAAGTGCGTGTCGGGCCACGCGCAGTGTAGGGTTCCGTAGTTGCGAATGCCAACTTTGAGTTCTTGCCACTAAAAACGTCTAAAAACTAATATCTATTGAATTTGTATGAAAATGTCTTTTTTCAAGTACATTTTATATGTTGATCGCCTATAACTTTTTAATTTGTATACCCTACTTGGCTCTGATAGTTTTCCTTCAAACTACATTATATATGCTATAATTGTGATTTAGGCCATATATCACCGTTTAGAAGATAGAGGGGGGGGGGGGGACACTTGACTTAAACAAAAATTTGAACTTTAAACCCAAATATTTCAGAAACGGATCCCTAAATCGAAAAATGGTGTTCACAAGCTAACAATATTTTTGAAAGATCTATTCAACGATACCCCACTCAATGTGTTTGTCGAGAAAAAAAATATTGACTACGTCTTTACTTGTATGGCAGCTACACTGAAAAAAAATTTTTTCCATATTTTATTTTACGACTTTTTTGCCATAATTAATATACATGCCAAATTACAGCTTTCTAGTACTTATAGTTTCTCTGTAGGACCGTGGACAGACAGACAGACAGACATGGCGAAACTATAAAGGTTCCTTGTTTACTACGGAACCTAATTTATAAATCAATGTGACATCTAGTAATATCCCACTGTCTCATCTGAAAATGTCAACTTGATTTGGTCGGATAATCGTTTGAACCTAGTAATAAAGTTAGTCTGCGTTTTATAATAACACAGTGAACGTTTTAGGCATGTTTTATTTATTTCTTTAACCTTACACATACATACATACTATCACGTCTTTATCCCTAATGGGGCAGACAGAGCATTTTGGGTCTTGCGGTTCTAAGCAGATAAGGCCTAGGGCTGCAAGACTCAAATGCCACTTTTAGCTTGATGTGGGCAAGGCCGAATGGAGGAATCAAAATAGTGATAGGTTGCTAGCCGCATCGCCTAATTAACATGATTCGAATTTTTGCCCATTCCCTCGATCGGCTCTTACGATCTGCGTAGGGAGAGAAGCAGCTGGTACATTCTAAGTTTTTCTTTTCTCCCAGACCAGCATGAAAGTAGTTCTTTAACCTTGATTGTACAAAATACAATTTGTATGGCACAATCATTATCTCATCATTTTTTAGTCTCCACTGCACAAGCACGACCTTCTCTGTACACCAGAGCCATATGCCAGAGCAGTCAGAGGATTTGGCCTACACTCTCCACGTTGGCCAGACGGGTTGGAGAGGTCGTATTGATGTTCATAAGCTTTGTTTAGCTTGTATTCCCTATGTAGCCTTCTACGACATCCGGGAGGACTTGGAGTGGCCCTATTCTACTCTACCGGATAAGGCAGATATGGTCATCATCATGTTTTTATAACCACTGCATATAAAATAATACGTTTCTGTGTATTCGACCATTACGTCTGTGACTTATCCACCTTCTTTACTTATAATGTTATAATCGTGTGGGGATGACCTCTTTAATTTTAGACTTGTTATTATAGACGACCTCCGTAGCGTAGTGGTCACCATGCTATTCCGCCACCCAGAGGTTCCTGTTCAATCTCCGGTCAGGGCAAGTTGGAAAATGGCCTTTTTCAAATCGTCCTGGATCTTGGATGTTTATCTATATGTATTTGTTATAAATTAAAGTATCGTTGAGTTAGTATCCCAAACCACAAGTTTCGAACTTACTTTGGAGCTAGCTCAATCAGTGTAATTTGTTCCTATTTATGTATTTAAGGTCGAAAAATATGCTTATAAAACCCCATGCTTGCATAAAAATTCTGGCGCAAAGGCATGTGTTTTAGTTTTTTAATTTACTTATTTAATTTTAACTATGTTCAAAAAGGTGGAGATAATTGCAATTTCTTTAAAATTACTTTTTACTGAAATCTGACATGTGGTTTCAAAATACAACGTAGATTACGTTTGTATAGAAAAGTCTAGGGTTTCTTAAGAGCCCGTTACCATAGACATTTTCATGCAAACATAGTGTTTTATTTTGAAATTAGAAAAGTAGTAGTAAGTAGAAGTTTCCTATACTGATGTTCAAAAATGATATATAAGCTACATTCTCCTTCGACTCCATATTTTGTCAGTAAAAACCAGTTATATGCTTTTATATGTGCAATTTTTTTGAAATTACAAAATTTTACCAAAATCTGACGCGTTGTTGTAAAATAAAAGCTAGACTACTTTTGTATGTAAAAGTCTTATTCTAGGGTATGGTAACTTTTAAAGGGTTATCTACCAGTCAACCTTTGGGTTATACAAAATTGAGTCTTAATTTGGACCGCAAGATTTAGACTGGCATCTTATAACGAGTCGACAGCCCAGAGTTACACTAATCTAAGTCTTGGGTCACTATCAATGATGTATCATGATACAAGCTAAACAAAGCTTATTTATAAAACATCGATGAGACCTCTTCAACCCGTCTGGCCAACGAGTATACTGATAGGCCAAGTTCCCTGGCTGCTCTGGCCTAGTATGGCTGTGGTAGTACAGAGAGGTTCGTGCTTCTGTAGTGAAGACAAAAATAGCTGATGATGATCAAAGATGTCAAAGGATTCAAATAACAGATGAAATCAACATTTTTAACCAGCCTATCAAACAAATTTGACTTTACTTTATCACCACTTGAGGGAAACCCTTTACCTTCATGGTCTTTACACACACTTTAACAAAAGTAAATAAAAACGTCGTATATGCAGTAACAAATAAAAGTCTGTCTATCATAACTTACAAGTCCTTTCCGATTATTAAAAAAAAACTGGCAGACTACCAGGAACGATGAGTGGATGACAACACAGACCTTGGTGACTGTCGGTTAAAAATATACATTTACAGAACGACAGTCAAGTATTTTACTTATTGCTAACTAATGTCAACAGATGACGTAACGAGTGTTTTATAAAATTGTAATTTTAAAAGTGAGTATTTTTGCAATTTCTAAAAAATAAACCAAATTAAAAATGATATTTTTAAATATATATTTCATAATGATTTTAAAGTTTCGATAATATATATTTTTTATGTTAAGGAAGTTCGACGTAGTGTCCTTGCGAACCTTGTATTTTATATCACGATTCTAATATTAGTCATAATTTGTTAAATCTGTAAGTGTGAATAATGTTATTTTCGTTATTTGTTAATGTACCTATTTTTATTGATGTCGTAAAAATGTGCACTTTACCATTCTGCTTAAGAGTCCGGCGACCCTAGACTTCTCCATACAAACGTAGTACACGTTTAATTTTGAAACCACATGTCAGATTCCGGTAAAAATTGGTAATTGTAAAGAAATTGCAATTATCTAGGGTTATATTGGGTTTCCTATAGTAAAATTATGAACTGGAAAGAAAATATAACGATTTAGAAGTTTCCCATACTAATGGTCAAAAATGATATAAAACACTATATTCTATTTCAAGTTCATATTTTTACTGTCGGAAACTTAATATAAACCTAGATAATTGCAATATCTTTGAAATTACAAAATTTTGCCCAAATCGGACATGTCGTTTTGAAATAAAACGTAGACTACGTTTGTATGGAAAGTTGTATTTTGGTCTAGGTCCGCCGGACCCTTAAGGGTTAGGACACGTCTGTCTGCACTGAATGGAATTTTGCATGCTGCTATCCTTTTCTGTCGCTCAGAACCGTTATTTGGTAGAGCGAGAGAGAGAGAGAGAGCGAAAGCATTAGCATGGCCGGTTTTCTTGCATTCCGTCGCCTTTTCTCGCTCTAGCAAATGACAATTATGCGTGACAGAAAAGGACAGCAGCTTAGAAAAGGGTATAGCAGTTGTCAGCTTAATGTGCAGGTACTTTATACTATCTGTAGAACAAGAGTTTCATCGGAGACTAATCTCAAATTAATAATTTAAAAATGTCATTTTAGTATTGCTAACATTATATGGATGTTATTAGTCTGAAATAAAAAAAAACGTGTGGCACTCGGGGACTGCCGCAGTAAAGCTTCTGCATTAAGCCTACATGGTAGGCGGAGTGGGGGGTGTTAGGTTTTATTTTCGTTACGGAATTTCTTGATTCGGTCGCCGCGCTCAAAGCCCGCGATTAAAGCTATGCAATAGCTTAAAATATTATTATTATTTATACAAGGTGTCACTTCTGTAACAGATTTTATTCGAGCTGTCGGCGCGGATCAAAGTTGACATTTGTCGGCGATATCAAAATAACTGATATTTAATGCGAGTTCGAATGAGTATTTATTTAGTGACGTTGGTATGTATTTGGGAATGTTTGACTTTGTTGCTAATGACAATTTTGAGCAGTGTAGGTACGTTCCGGGCTTTATAACCGACTTCGAAAAAGGAGGAGTTTAACAATTCGAAAATATTGTTTGTTTGTTTATAAAGCTTTATTGTACACAAGAAAGAACACAGATACAAATCAGAAAAGTAAACATACAACGGCGGACTTATCCCAAATATATGTATGTTCTTAAAAAAGTTTATTAAAAAATTATTACATTCTTCTTTTCTGTCTCTAATTTTTAAAAAAAGGTGATATTTCTGTATTATACTATTATTTTATCAATAATGTAATTACTAGGAATGTTTTCCGCTTATTCGACGATGCATAGACCAATACAAATAGTATTTTTGAAAGGGCATACATGTAAGGTATATACATCATAGAGCTGAAGTCGGTTTTTAGTTTTGAAAAATTATTCAAAGATGCTTTTCGTCATGCATGTCAATGCGTGCGCATACACACACACAAACTACCAAACACTTAATTGGCGTGTCCCCACCTTTGTTACCTGTGTACCTATGCAAAATTATTTTCAATGTATAAATATGTATCTAATTAGGGTTCCGTACCCAAAGGGTAAAAATCTATTACTAAGACTCCGCTGTCCGTATGTTTTCAGTCTGTCTGTCACCAGGCTATCTGTATCTCATGATCATGAACCGACAAAAGCTAGGCAGTCGAAATTTTTACAAATGATGCACCTATTTCTGTTGCCGCTCTAACAACAAATACAAATAACAGAATAAAAGCTCCCATAGATCAAAGCGCAAGCGCATGGGCAAAAAAGTAGAACTCGTTCGAACCATTAAAATAAGAAAAATCACTATCTACTCCAGACCATAATGATGGGTAAAGTTGCCGGAAAGCGTAACGCGGGACGTCGCAAAATGTCATGGCTGAGGAACATCCGACAATGGACTGGTATCAAAACTGTAGAACAACTGTTCAGGCTTGCCATGGACAAACCAAGATTTAAAGAGCTGACTGCCAATCTTCAGGAATGAAGCGGCACCTAAAGAAGAAGAAGAATAGATCAAACATGATTTTTATAGATAATGATACGGAACCCTTGGTGCGCGAGTCCGACTCGCACTTGGCCGGTTTTTTATTTTTAAACAAAGGTGAAAAACAATGTCAAAAATCATTACTTGCAAAATCGTATGCAAAGCTAGTGGATATAATAAATAACAATTTGTTTTAAAAATATGCACTTTAATAATCGTAAAAGTCGCATATTTGCATTGCAATATCGCGGGTCATTAACCTTGCATTCGGTCAAGGTTTGCGTCTGGGTTAGTTCGGTGGGACACCTATAGATGGCGGTAAGTGTTATTTCATTTAATCTTATCTTATACCTTTAAACGAGCAATTCTTGTATATTTATTTATTTATAAATTTCTGTGATCTCGAAAACGGCTCTAACGGTTTCGCTGAAAATTGGTATGTGCCGGTTTTCGGGGGTAAACAATCGATCTAGATTACTCTTATGTTTAGGAAAACACGTGTTTTCGAGTTTTCATGCGTTTTTCTTTCCACGCAGAATATAATCGCTAATTTCGTCACGTCGGCCGCCATCCATTTTGTCTCAGCGGTTATGACCGCTAGAAAGAGTGTAACGGGTTCGAATCCCACTCGGTGACTTACTTTTGTTTTTTTTTTATGTTCAAATATATATATGATTTTTTATTTTGTATTGTTTTTAGACAAGTTTAAAAAAATATAGTTATTGTTTGACATGTAACCGAGCAAAGCTCAGGTACTTTGTTTTATAATGACACTTTATTAAATAGGCGTAATTATCTACATAACTTTATAAGTAAGTATATAAAATATAGTATCGTTGAACTAGTATTCCATAACACAAGATTATGCTTACTTTGGGATTAGCTCAATCAGTGCGATGCAACGTGGAAGGGACATACCCGTAATAAATCGAACCACGAGCTATACTAGACCACTATAGCATAATGAAATCAAAATCAAGTCTTTAACTAAAAAAAAAAATACATTTCCATACGAAAGTGTTCAGCCGCCCGGACAATTTGTATAAAAATGACAAAATTTCTTTTTGTTTTTTGTATGTTATTTTATTATAATTATACTAAAGTGATCTAATTCAGCCTGTGGTTCGATTTTTATCGGGTATACCCCTTCCAATTTGTTTATTTATTTACTTCATACATACATACATACTATCACGTCTTTATCCCTAATGGGGCAGACAGAGCATTTTGGGTCTTGCGGCTCTATGCAGAACCCAGGGCCGCAAGACCCAAAAGCCACTTTTAGCGTCATGGTGGGCGAGAAGATGGAAAAGCAATCATACAGTGATGGGTTGCTAGCCGCATCACCTGTTAACATGATTTGCATTTTTGCCCATTCCCTCGATCGGCTTTTACGATCTGCGTGGGAAGAGAAGCAGCTGGTACATTCTAAGTTTTTTATTTTTCCCAGACCAGCATTACTTACTTCATTGTATTGTATAATTTTGAAGTATTACATAGCTTACGATAAGTAAAGGTATTTTCTACTTTAATTCTACAGAAACAGCAGTTCAAAACTATATAACCTTTTCATTCGAGTACCTACGGTAAAGCCAGCGAAAGGATAATAAATGATTTTAGCAGTCTATGTATGTATTTTTGTGGGTAATTATGTCTGTTCCACCATAGAATCTGAATCGCTTATCCAACAGGGGCGACGACAGGGTTCAAAAAGTGTGATTGTCATTAGTCTTTTAGATTATCCAAAAAAATGGACCCGTATTTTTCAGTTTAGCAAAAAAGTAAAAATTCACAAAGATACGGAGCGTCAAAGTTCCGGAGTGGGGGCTTGCGACGTCACACTTAAGTAAAAATCGTACCCAGCCGTGATGTCATGCGAAATTTATATGCGCTGTATCTTTGTCATTTTTGGTTTCTAACAGAAAATAAATAAGCGGCCAAGTGCGAGTCGGACTCGCTCATGAAGGGTTCCGTAGTAGTATTTTTTTTTTAAATTTTGTATTTGAATTGATTGAATGAAAGGTAAATTGCAGTTTATGACATATTAAAAAAAAACTTCATACTAGATCTTGTTCAAACCAATTTTCTCTGGTAGTTTACATGGTAATGAACATCATATATTTTTTTTAGTTGTATCATTCTCTTATTTTAGAAGTTACGGGGGGGGGGGGATGATATTAGAAACCTCAATATCATTTCTTAAGAGCTATCCATAGATACCCCACACGTATGGGTTTGATGAAAAATATTTTTTTGAGTTTTAGTTCTAAGTATGGGGAACCCCCAAAATTTATTGTTTTTTTTCTATTTTTGTGTCAAAACCTTAATGCGGTTTACATAATACATCTATTTACCAAGTTTCAACAGTATAGGTCTTATAGTTAACGGAAAAAAGTGTCTGTGACATACGGACGGACAGACAGACAGACATGACGAATCTATAAGGGTTCCGTTTTTGCCATTTGGCTACGGAACCCTAAAAATAGGTGTACAATATTTTTAAATAATCAAAAAAATATTTTTCCATTTGTCATGCCTAATGTCAATTGATTTCTCAGTATGGTCTGGGTGACATAAGCTACAACCAGCTACATGACTAGAATTCAAATCAGATACTTTTTTCTAAGCGTCAAAACAAAGGTTTTCTATGGGTATTTTGTATGAAATACATAAGTGTGACGTCATGCTTTCGTGGAGTCAAACAGTGCTCAGTCTTCTTCTTATCGTGTGTGTTAATGACTAACACTAGTGTCAGAGTTTTTAAACCTCCTTCACGGCCTCTGACATGGTTTTAGGTAACGACCAATGTCAAAGACAGTGACCGGGACCGACGGCTTAACGTGCCCTCCGAAGCACGGATCATCTCACTTATCAGACAATCAGGTGATCAGCCTACAATGTCCTAACCAAACAAGGACAACAACACAAAGTCGTTGCCCCCGCCGGGAATCGAACCCGCGACCTCCGGATATGAGCCGTACGCTCTAACCACGGAGGCAGTTCTCAGTGGAGAGCTCAGTAAAAAAAAATCATACTGAAAATGGATATGATCATTGAAAAGTGACATAATGTTGTGAGATTTCATTTTATGAACTGTACCAAATAATTTATTTTTGACAAAGTCATCTACCCAATTTGTATGCATTCAATGAATATAACGAACTAGAGGCAGCGCGCGGCTTAGCCCACGTTTACCACTCGAGTGAAGTCGCGGGCGTGATGCAATATAGCCTATAGCCTTCCTCAATAAACGACCTATCTAATACCGAAAGAATTTTGCAAATCGGACCAGTGGTTCCTGAGATTAGCGCGTTCAAACAAACAAACAAACAAACAAACAAACCAACAAACTCTTCAGCTTTATATATAAGTATATGGATGTTACCTTTGTTTTTGTTTGTTCTGATATCGAATGGGGTATGAAATGAAAGGACTTAATTAGAACATTAAAAAAAAAATACATTGTTAGCCGTAAATGGCTCCCGTATTCAGGCACAGAAATAATAATAGTATTACATACAGAACGGAAACTCGCACCGTCCCCCGCAATCTGGCGTCCCCGCAACCCTTCCCCCGTTATTGGGACGTGTAAGAGCACGTAAACCAGGGTTATTGCTAGTCGCACCTTGACGTTACGCTAGTCACTTAGGATTATTGTATCATAATGGTGAGAAAGCGCGCACATTATCATTTTTTATCCACGGAAAACAATAAAAAACGAAAATTTTATAGATTTCCGAGTGATGAAAACAGGTAAGCAAAGCAACATATTATGTGGTAGCAACCCTGATTATGTTTAATTCACACATATGACGTGTTCACGGATGGATTGTTTCGTTTGTAGTAGTACTAGGTATATATACTGCTCCGTTTCTATGAAGTGCCAGACCTGTGATTCAGGCACAGGTTTTTTAAACGTATATCTTATTATAGTTTTTTTTTTATATATGATGCAAACTATCGCCGTAGTCCTCTCTAATCAGTATAACATTTTATTCTTCTACGAAGCAAAATAACTAAAATTAATATCTACAAGTCAAATTAGCTAAGTTTTAAATCACCTAAATATGTTCTGACGTCTGTAAAGCAAAAGGCCTAAAATTGTTATCCAGAGTTTTCTCTGCAAAATCTATAAAGTGATTAATTAAGCCAGCTCTCAAAGGTCGTGTGTGGGCGGCCTGCAGTCTGTCGCAAGACTGCGGTTGACCTAGAGAGGGTGACGACCTCGCTTTAAAAGCTGTATTTTAGAAAACGATTGAAATTGAATATTTACTCCCTTCGTGTCGATGGTTCAAACTTTATTGAGCCGGTAAGACATTAAAGGTGCAACTCTTGTTTCTCAAGAAAGATTATACTTTTATTAATTAAATGTTATCTATAAAATTAATTTATATAAATATGTCAATTTAAAAAATCGAAAAAGTTATCCTGTTAGCCCATTTGCGATGACTTGGATGCTTTCCAATGTGATTGGTTAGAAGCAGCTCTGGATAGAGGTAAATGGAGAAAAATGAGAGAGAAATTTTCCAGCAGTGGGACGGTAAAGGTTAATTCTCAAAAAACTATCGATCTGTATCTATAGATTATGAATGAATAAATAAATATATACGAACATATTACACAGATTGAACAGCCCCAAAGCACAGGTATGGCACTGCATAGAAACGGAGTACCATTTATGCTTACTACTACTACAAACAAAACTATAAATCCGTGTACACTTCAATGTGTGTGTACACACGCCCGTGACAAGGCGAGAACGGGGGAGAGGTGCGGTGACAGGGAACGGGGATGTATATTGCGTAGGACCCTAAGGAGTTTCAAAGATTGAGTCTTGTGTTATGGGAAACTCAACGATACTATATTTTATAACTAATACATAATTATATAAGTAATTTTCCATTTTGACCTGACAGGGTATGGAACCCTGGATCTCCGCAGTGGCAGCCTGGCATGGTGATGACGCTAGGCCACAGAGGTACAAACAGGAATACTGGATACAAAAAGATAAAAAAAAAACGACGGGTTGCACTCTGGGAGTGCCGGCAGAAGTGAAAACACAGCAGTATGGCCACTACACAGACGGCCGAGCCATCAGCTGTCACCATCCACAGATGCGCGTAGCACACATAAACATAAACACACACGAACATTCGCGCAAGCACCCTGCGCCACCTAAACGAAACAGCAGGCGCAGGCATACATTTTCGCCGCGCCGTAGAAAGAGAGGGGGTACTCCCTCTCCTACGCCGCGCCAGATGTCTACTCTCCATCCGTCTTACGAATTTTCGATCAGGTCACGTGTCCTGACGCGAGTTTAACATTTTTTACCCATTCCAAAAAAAGTGCACAACGCCGCTAAAGAAGTTTTCACTTCAAAAAAAAACCATTTTCATATTGTAATTTTTTTTCTAAAAACCTTCACGCGTCCTTTCTTTACGACAATCGGAAGTAACACAAAACCAAGAACAACCCAAGACGAATAGCGCACATTAGTGCGTACATTTCTCAAGAACGTAAAAAACGCTCGTCCATATTACATTACATTACATTAAGTGTCAGTCGTCGATCGTCATAGGCAAAAAGTTTCGGTACAGTTTGTCTACGTAAATAGATATCTTTGGGTTGGCGGTGGACCAATTGCACATGAGTAAAGACATAGCTATATGTTATAAAAATAAAAAAATAAAAAGCCTTTTATTTCATACATGCTTACATAAATATTTCACGCAACAGGTAAAAATAATGGTATTAGAATGTTTGATTAATTTTAATTTTATAATTTAATTTAAGTCAATTAAATTAAATTATAAATTGAAAATTATATATATACATTGAATTACATTTAAAATAATAATTAAATTAAAAATAACCATTACTTTGAAAACAGTAATAACATGTTGAATTCGGATATTAATTGTTTTCAAATTTTTTCATGCAAGAACCCCTCTTGTAAGGGTTGTTCTCACTGAAGCTTAAATGGAGATGGGCAGGTCACGTAGCTATATGTAACATGTAATAATAATTCATTTTAAGTGACATAAATAATAAAGGAGCTTCTGAATTCGAATGCGTAATAATCATTTTTTATTTGAAAATGTACATGCATGTTGTCACATTTTCAGAATGTGAAGATCTGATGGAATCGTCTTAAGAGTCCCCCGACCCTAGACTTCTCCATACAAACGTAGTCTACGTTTAATTTTGAAACCACATGTCACATTCCGCAAAAAAATTGGTAATTGTAAAGAAATCATCTAGGTTTATAACTGGTTTCCCACAGTAAAATTATGAACTGGAAAGAAAATATAACGATTTAGAAGTTTCCCATACTGATGGTCAAAAATGATAAATAACGTTTTGAAATAAAACGTAGACTACGTTTGTATGAAAAGTTGTATTTTGGTCTAGGTTCGGGGGACTCTTAAAAGTGAACTAAACAAACTGAAAATTATTTTTGACCCATTAGATAGATTATTAAGAAATATTGTACATGTATTTTTTATTTTCTGTGACTAACGAAAAATTACGAAGATACAGCATATTAAATGTCGCATGAAGTCACGTTTTCTTACAGTTTAAATGAACTTTGTTGCGTTGTGTCGTGAGTTTTTCAAATAGGTATTTGAAAAGCTGACAAAAATGATTTGATTATTTTTGTAAAAACTGACTGACGGACTTACGAGTATAATTAAAGTAGAATATACTTTTTCTAAAACTACCATGTACCGATAAATAGAGTACCTATAAGTATACTTTCCTTCTTTTTATACCTAGACAAAATTCAAGAACAAACTAAATATAAAAGCATGCTTTAAAATCAGTTCTTAAATCTGCTCATACATTTGTATGGTAACTCAAATATAAAAATAGGTATAAAAATGAATAAAACCCTTATTTCGGATTTCCTCTGTCCATCAAAGAATTATAAGTACATCACCAGTCTTCTCTTATATTACAGTTACTAAAATTCAAATTGACTTAACTTTTATTCATATTCCTTTATTGCGTCAAAGAGGAACGACTTAACAAAATATCCTAACTCATGTGTTAAATCGTAGAAATTCAGTGGTAATGACGATGTTCCGGTTGGAAGCGCGACAGATTTCAGTGTCTGTGCGATGATAAATACTTGTCATTTCTCGAATGGACGATAAAAATGTTAACGTATCAAGTAGCTGGTTTAATTTTTTGATTATTTTCTGCTATGTAGGCTGAATATTTGAAATGTAATGTGTGGTTTACATATAACAAGTGACAAGTGCGAGAGAAAAGTGACAAGTGCAAGAGAAAAGTAACAACTGGTATCCATGCCCTTGTCACTTGTTAGTGCCTGTTTACACGTTCACTTGTAGAGGAAAGACTGAACATTATATTCTAACTCATTTTTAAATCATAGAAATTCAGTGGTAATGACCAGAGATCGGAATTGGGTGTGTGAAAATACCTAAAGTTTGCAGCGGGACATAATATGGAGCTGTTACAACTACTTAAGTTAAACCGGGTTTGGATTTTACCAGTATAATTTCGTGTTTTTTTTTATTACATGTTCCTTACCTTTGAAACACCGAACTATAAACATTTACAAGCTGCTAATACAGTTCTAAATAAATTTTTATTTGGTACTCCGGTTAAAATTCGGTTTTTTAGTCCTAATTTTTCTTTGTTGGACGATGTTCCGGTTGGAAGCGCAACAGATTTCAGTGTCTGTGCGATGATAAATACTTGTCAATTCTCGAATGGACGATAAAAATGTTAACGTATCGAGTAGCTGGTTTAATTTTTGATTATATTCTGCTTTTTAGGCTGAATATTTGAAATGTAATGACTAGTTTACATATTACAAGTGACAAGTGTGAGAGAAAAGTGACAAGTGTGAGTGAAAAGTGACAACTGGTATCTATGATATATAATATGATATATTTTTAAGAGCAGTTTCATACGTTAATTAGTTAAATGTAGCTAAAAACGATAACTTGTACAGGAAAAGACTCACAAGTTACCTAATACCGAATTTTTTTAACGAACTTCCCAGAGATTAACAAAACATGTATAAAGAAAATCCCAAAAACTTTGTAAGATTGTTAAAACAGTATTATTTGTCATCAGATCTAGCGACTCGCCGAAACCCAGATAACCTCTGTGAGGTTTTCGTGGTTCGGTATCATTTCGATGTACTTATATTATATTTAGAATTTTGAATAAATGATTTTAAAAAATGCACTTGTCGCTTGCTGGTGCCTGTTTACACGCTTACTTGTCACTTTTCACTCGCACTTGTCACTTGTCAATATAGTAAACCAGGCTTAGTTCAGTATCTCGCGGAAACTCATGTTGGGCAACTTCGCTCTAGTGGCACGCTTAAATTTGGAATTCCCGTATATCGTACTAGTTGCATGACTGATTCCTTCACTTCTCAAGCCATACGGCTTTGGAATGCATTGCCTGAGGACATCAGACAAATCTCCAGTAGGCACGTATACAATAAAAAAGTGCACGTTAACAAATTACAGTCGTTCTAAGGATTGAGAGCTGTTACTAAAATATCGTCAAGCAGGCAGACTATTTACTTTTGTGTTGAAATAAAAAAATAAGTTTATTGTTAAAAAAAAATGTTGTAAAATCTTTTATTATGATGTACAGGTAAAGTACTTATTAAGACACATGAAATGAGCCCAAAGTCGGAAAGGAGTCCCAAAGGAGTTGCGTCGTTTTATTACTGAGTTCCATCGACCACCTTCCGTCTCCGTGATCAGACCCTAGGCATCGTCTACCATAATGTGCTCTTCAAGACAAATAAAACGAGTCCAAATCAATAAAGTTATGTTTTTTTAATATTATGAAGTCAATGAGCTGTTCTGATTATGGAACCGGGAGATATTCGACGGAACTCAGTATTAAAAAAACATAACTTCATTGATTTGGACTCGTTTTATTTGTTACCTGACTTACATAAGTTTGCGAAATTTAAACTAAATTGGTTGAGGATAACTGGTTGAAAATTGAGTTGCAAGATTTGACCTGAACAAACATTCATACATACATACACACAAGATACATTGCAAGTTAAATATAAAAGTTTGTAACAAAAACACACAGAGTACCTACTGTCTAGCAGATACCATAATCTAGGGGTAATTTGTAAACCTAACCAAACAGGATGGTAAAAACTTCCGTCTTATCTATTTAAAACAAAAAGACACTTCAAGGCTCATTCATAGTACATTCAAACCTCATTTTTCCTTCCTCATGCAATATTTATCCAGTACTAAAAATTCAGAGAAAATGAAGCTTTTCCGGTCGGACGCGGGACAGATTTCAGCTAATGATAAATATGCTGTCATTTTTTCAATGCGTTATTCAAAGAATCTGTCTGTTGAGGAAAACTACTGAGTTTTACGCTCTAGGGATTTTAGTGTAAATAAAACGGTTTGGTTTTATTTAACGTTCTGCAATTTATCTTTGATGTTGGCCGATTTATAAGTTATATTTAAGTAAAATATAAAAGAAGGCTAAAAAGTTAACTTATCTTTCTTTTTCGGCCTTATAGTGGAGTTGAAAACTGTCAAAAGAAATAGAATATAAGGGCTTTAATTAAAGAATTAAAGCCCTTATATTCTATTTTTTTTCCACATATTTTTTTAAATATTCTATCTCTTTGTCCACATATTTTTCTTTAAAAATATGTGGACAAAGAGAAGTCTATGCTCAGCAGTGGGTAAAAGAAGGATTGAAATAATGATGATGATTTTGCCATGTGGTCTCCGGCAATGTAGAAAAAGAAAGACCACTCCAATTCCTCACGTGGATATCGTAAAAAACGACTTAGGTAATACAAGCTTATAAAACATCAATGAGACCTCTCCAACCCGTCTGGCCAGTGTGGAGAGTGTAGGCCAAGTCCTCTGGTTGCTCTGGCCACGTATAGCTCTGATAAATGATCTGACATCAACATTTACCTTATAAGAAATCGAAAGAAAAAAAAGTGACCATTATCAAGTGATACAAATATCCAAAGATAAATAAATGATTTTGTTTTTGTCTTTGATAGTACAGGTCGTACTCCTGCAGTGGAGACAAAAAGACCTGATGATCAGTTTGTGTGTAATCACTGCAATGTTCCTAAAACATTTAATACCTACCTTTTATAAAGTAGGTTAAAACACGCTCACACGCTGATGTGATCCTGAAATCACATGCACTAACGTAAACCATCGCTAAATAAAATAAACACAGCGTCTTTACGAGCAGCAGAAGTTGCATTTGGCTTAAAATACGTTATGGAAAGATTGTGAAATTGTGGCTAGATTTAGATTGAGACTCATCGAGATTTAGATGAGTAGAACACAATTATGACAAACGAAAAAGTACTTGATCTAGTACATGAGAAGAATAATTTATTTTAACACTTCTTAGCTGTTCCCGTGGGCTACGCTCCCCGTGGGAATTTTTAGATAAAGAGTAACATATGTCCTTCCCCGAGTTTCTCCATACATATCCATACCAAATTTCAACTAAATCCGTTTAGTAGTTTAAGCTTGAAGAGGTAACAAACAAACAAACAAATATACAAACTCACTTTTGCATTTATAATATTAGTAGGAAATAGTAGGAATAGTAGGATATTAGGACAGGATTTGACATAAGAATAGGAAAGATGTTTGAATTAACATGATAGAAGGAAAACTTTAAGTAGAAAGAGAGTTGGGAAGACCAAAAAGTGCATTTGTGCATTATATAAAGGAAGATTTTGACGCCATGTCGTAAAGGAAGGTCAAAAATGCTCAAAAATTATATTATTATTTTACGGATCTGGATACGAGTCCTTTAGAGTCCATCTTTATTTTTTCACTTCTTTATTTCTAACCTTAATCCTAACTATACAGTCAAAGGTTGGTGCAGGTCCTTTGATTGCTTCAAGGGAGTTTCTGGCGACTAATTCATACAAGTCCCCTGGTTTTCATATAGCCGATTGAGTGGCGGACGGCGCCTAAATGCAAATAAATATCATTATGACTGTCCACTTTAACCTTTTCACATATAGTCTATGAGCATAAGCATTTATAACACCAAACTACACCAATTTCATATTATAAAGTTTACTAGAATCAATTTGTAAAACAACTTAAAGCAAACTCCAACTGAACCCCTTGACTTCCCGCCAAAACCTCCATGATAAATTACACGTCAATCACACGTCAATCAAAAGGATGGCTCAAGAAAGAAAAAATATGTAACTTATTTGGTACATTTACAGTTGACTTAATAACTGAATTCGCGGTGTGGTTTCCGGCAGAGTAGAATAGGACCACTCCAAGTCTTGCCGTGGATGTCGTAGAAGGCGACTTAGGAAATACAAGCTAAACAATGCTTATAAACATCAATGAGACCTCTCCAACCCGTCTGGCCAGCGTGGAGAGTGTAGGCCAAATCCTCTGGTTGCTCTGGCCAAGTATGGCTCTAGTAGCACAGAAAGGGTCGTGCTCCTGCAGTGGAGGCTAAATTTATAGACCTAAAGATGAGTTGAAGATGATTAATAACTGAAACTAGTTTGTCACCAAAATGGCACCACTCAGCGTATGGAAATGATATGCCTATTTGTCATTTTGAAAAGTTGTCATTTTGGGAAGTTGTCGTTTCGAGACGTTGTCGAATTTGGCAGTTGTCTTTTTGGGAAGTTAATTTTATAAGTTGACCTTTTGGGAAAATGACATTTTGACACAGTTGTCCATATAAACCTAAACGTTGTATTTAAATGACTTTTAAAAATGGAGGAGGGAAATAATTGGTCGCTATCTTTTTTTTTTAAATTTTCCCCGATTATTCGAAGACGCCTGGACCGATTTTGAAATACTTGTTTTGTTGGAAAGGGCATACTTGTCATATGGTCCTATAGCAATTTTTTCAAAATCGGTTGTGTAGTTTAGCGAAGTCAGTTTTTGTTTTCAAAAAAATATTATTGAAGTAATCGTAATGTATTCAAGACTACATTAAACGGGTCATGTTCTTCGATCCCCCGATAAACAAGTGCAATGGAAATGCACCGAAATACATTTTATTGCAGCCAGATTGCCAAACAGATTTACCTATGTTGCAGCACTTGCAGCCAAATGTTTGAAGAAACGGATTAAGACTTCGAAATACTGTATTTTACTTAATTATTTTTATTATTCATATCAATAAGTTTAGATCGAGGGAATGGGCAAAAATGCAAATCATGTTAACAGGCGATGCGGCTAGCAACCCATCACTGTATTGATTGCTTTTCCATCTTCTCGCCCACCATGACGCTAAAAGTGGTTTTTGGGTCTTGCAGCCCTGGGCTCTGCATAGAACCGCAAGACCCAAAATGCTCTGTCTGCCCCATTAGGGATAAAGACGTGATAGTATGTATGTATGTATGTGTATAAGTTTAGTTTAGCATATATTTTATAGTGTGTATTATTTGCATGTAGTTTATTGTTTTGATTATTCTTTTTAAATAAAGTCTTTTTTTACCATATACTTTTCAAGTTGTGCACTACCCCTATAATTCTCCAAATCATCCATTGATTGACAGGTAGATAAGGCCTTAGGCTTTAAGTTCGCCATTGCACTTATAATTGTGTATGAAGTTAAATAAATAAAAAATAAAAAAAGTAACATAACCCGAAACCGAAAAGAATTATTTTACGACGATAAGAAGCCTTAGCTAAAGTTGTTTAACCTGATGAGCGTTTTTGTCCACGCGAACGAAGTCGCATGCATCAGCTAATTGAATCATAAAATACATGTTCTAATAGAAAACTTTTCAGTGTGCGTTTAAATAAATGACAATCATATAAATCTATTTAAAATGTAGTAAATTATTAAATACTTACCTGGTTCTTAAAGTTGCCGCTGAGGATTCAAATTCCTGTAATGAATAAATTAACTAATAATAATCTTTCTCTTGAATCAATCTATCTATTGATATGAAAACCATTCAAAGTCGTTGCGTAGTTTAATCCCCAAAACTCAAAAATCAGAAGTCAAAAATCATTAATTTATCTTTGGAAATTTGTATCACTGATAATTGTCAATTTTTCTATTTATTTCGATTTCTTAATAGATAGGTAAATGTTGGAACCGAAGAAGTTTTACACTTCAACCATCACAATTCACACAGGGGTCACGGGTTTAAACACGGACCAATAAAAACACAATAACTAGATAATGTATGTAAAGTACTGACGTGTTTAATGCGATTTGTTTTACGATCGACAAATCAGTGTGTCTACGCCCTTATGACGTAGAGCTAAGAAGATTTGGAGGCGTACGATGAGGTTCTCAGATGTCTTGAGGGGTTTAAAAAAGATTGAAGGGATAAAATAAATTCAATCTCAATGAAGGGCTAACATTTATAAACAATTGTGGTAACAAGCATTAGTAAACCATTTAAAAACTAAACATAATTATGGTGATAATAAACAGTGCCGCGTGGTTTCCGGCAGAGTAGAATAGGGCCACTCCGAGTTCTCCCGTGGGTATCGTAGAAGGCGACTTAGGAAAAATAAGTTAAACAAAGCTTATAAACATCAATGAGACCTCTCCAACCCGTCGGGCTAGCGTGGAGAGTGTAGGCCAAGTCTTCTGGCTGCTTTAGCTAAGTATGGCTATAGTAGTACAGAGAGGGTCGTGCTTCTGCACTGGAGACAAAAAGACCTGTTGATGATTATGAGGATTACCTTATAGATAGACCTTTAAATTACTTTGTGAACAGTCGTTGATTGTTATTAAGTTAGTACATCTACTACCATGCAGGTTTCTTCCCTATGTTTGCTTTTACAGGAAGCAAGTTGCGGTATTTGAAATGACTACAACTACATGGGTAAAAACTGAGAGGTATAATGGGTACTTTCCTGGTCCATTTTTTTATTTCGTACTGTTAAAAAAAAGTCACAAGATAATGTCACCTATCATAATCACAACCATTTTCAAAGGGAGCTATTTGACTCCACGAAACTATGACGTCATATGCCTGAATTTCAAACAAATTCCATGGAAAATATTTATTTTGACGTTTAGAAAAAAGTATCAGAATTTGACGTTTTGGAAAATTGCAGCTCCTGAGAATTAAACTATTGTGTCACAGTCGCACAGTCCTAAACCGTTTATTGCCGCATCTGAAACACTTAAACCCCTTCATGCATCAATGTACCCGGTGATTCTAATTTATTTTACGATTTCAACGCTCAACGCTACAGCTACACTTACACATGCTTTGCGTAGGTACATCGTGTTTTTTATACTTTAAAGTTAATGTAATTTTGTCTCCATTGCTATAAATGAAAAAGTGCTTCTTTATTTACTTATTATTTGTTACGAAAATCGTTTTGTCCGGATTCCACTGAACGTGATGATCCACTCAGCTTGACCACGCTCGGTGCAACCCGGATAAAACGTCAGCAAAAATAAATAAAAAGGTTTGTTTGTTTTTCATCTAAAGGCAACTGACATAGCTTGACGAGTGCCATACAATTATAACAGTCGGGACCAACAGCTTATACGTGCCTTCCGAAGCACGGAGGAGCTCTAGAAATTTTTATGCTATTTGTGGTCACCCATCCAAGTGCGGACCACACCCGGTGTCGCTTCACTTGCGAAAGCGCTGGCAATGCACACTCCTGCCGGGCCTCCGAGCTCCTCAATATAATTAAAAGGTAATTTTCGCGTTAGTTGCCGTATATTTTAATTAAGTAATATAAGACAAAACTATAACAACATCGGATAGTTGTTGTAGAAGAAATTACTAAGCCACTAGCCTAACTCCTAATCTTTACTTCTTTCCCTTACCACAAATACTAATAACATCATTTCCACCTTTTAACAATTCCGTTATCGACTATGCAGGCCCCATTACTTCAAAAAGGCGGAGATACGCGCAACAATAAATCAACTAATTGGCCGATAAATCGATCATCACAGCAAAAAGGTGACAACCTAACCAAAACCACATTGTGACCACATGCGTACAGTTGCATACAAACGCTACGTAGATAATCTCCTACATTAAACAGCCATATATTTATTATATCCATAAATCAGTCCATACTCCAAGCCACATCACTGAAACGAGTTGTGCACTTAAACCGGAGAATCACAACCCAATTTATACCTTATTTTTAACAGTTTAAATCTCAAATTCCAGTGGCATTACGAAGAAGTTTATAGCGTTTCGGTTTTGATGAAAATACTTAAAGGGATAATCAGAAACGCACTTTAACGCGTCCACTGAAAATGCATTTTAAAATGCTTGAATATTCGTCGGCAGTTTTACGACTTTATATCTATCACGCGAGTTTATACCTTGATTTTAATGGTGCAAAGTTAGTTTTTGCTTGTTCTTATGTCGGTGTTAATGTCCTTTTGATAGGGTTACAAAGGAAATTGACCTCGGATGGGTCGTCCTGTAAATATTTGTGGTTCACGCGAACTAGTAAGAGATTAGGAGCAAAACTTTTGCATTTTAAAATTTTGCAATTTTACTGGCTACATGTTGCGTTCGGGTTTACTTCAGGATTATTAGATTTTTAGTACATGATGTAAAAACTACATTTCATGTTAGTCTGCTAAAATAGAGAATAGATAGACATTTTTACGGAGATTGTAAAAGACGATGAAGGAAATGGGGAAAGAAGCAAGTCAGTAGGCGATAAGGCTAACTATCGTTGTATTGATGCCATTTCCACTTATCATTAAACTGAACGCGGCCTTATGGCCCTAGGCTCTGACTACCCGAAAGATATAAAGACGTGATTCGTATGCATCTCTATACATCTCTATAGATATTTTTATTTGACGCATAATATTGTGACATATCACTATATATTTTTCCTTCTTTACACTCACTATTCGGCTAAACTTGCCCTGTTATTGATCTTGCGACCCTACGTTTGTCTACCACTTTATCAGAAACGCCGTTATAATGTATCTGTGGTTGTACTTATACAATTCCGAATAACATAAACCTAGCACTAGTTTTGTTGTTTTGATTGAACTCTGTCAACTCAGACAGTCTATCTGTGACCATGAAAGATGTTACTTCTACTGGAAACATTAGATTCAACAGAAATGTTCGTGCTATCTTCCGTTTATAAATACACTAGTGGTTTGCCGCGAACTTAGACCTCGCGATATTATTCCAAAACTAAACCAGTTTTAATGTCCAGTGAAACTGTGATACATTATTCACTACAAATTCGATACCATTGAAGGAAACAGATTTTCCAACCTTCTTTCTACTTCTATTCTGAGCTGCAAAAGTTTCATTTTATAAAAAAATTTCAAACAATTTAAATCAAAACCTGGATCAAATTCAATATCCCAAGACATTTGAATCTTGAAAGAGCAACGTATGTACATCCAGCCGCCAACTATTTTACGCCAACGTCTCATCATCATCATTTCAGCCGCATAACGTCCACTGCTGGACTGGACATAGGCTTCTCCCAAAGATTTCCAAAATGACCGATCTAGAACGGCTTCCAGCGACCTTGGTCAAGTCGATAAACCATCTTGCGGGTGGGTGTCCTACGCTTCGCTTGCCAGTACGTGGTCGCCATTCGAGTGCCTTTTTGCCCCATTGGCCATCGGTTCGTCGCGCTATGTGTCCGCCCACTGCCATTTCAACGAGCTAATCCGTTGGGCTATGTCAGTGACTTTAGTTCTCCTACAAATTTCCTAATTTCTGATTCGATCGCGTAGAGAAACACCGAGCTTAGCCCTTTCCATAGCGCGTTGCACCTTTAGCACTCTTATGGGATCCATAGTAAGGGACCACGTTTCAGATCAATAAGTCATCACTGGTAACACACATTATTTGTAAACTTAAGTCTTAAAAAACTGAGGTATTTTTGACGAGAAGACACTGCGTAGCTTCCCGAACACTGCCCAGCCGAGTCGGATTTGTTGAAAGACCTCTTCCTCGAAGCTGAAGCTTCCTGCCTGGATCAATTGACCCAGGTTACCACTTTGAGGGTGGAGCTCCCAACACAAACAGGTAGGAGCGCAACATGGATATTCGACATTACTTTCGTTTTGTCCATGTTCATTTTAAGGCTTATCATCATCATCATCATTTCAGCCGCATAACATCCACTGCTGGACATAGGCCTCTCCCAAAGATTTCCAAAATGACTGATCTAGAATAGCTGGAAGGCGCTGGATGGAAGCCGCTCTAGATCGGTCATTTTAAGGCTCACCTGTTGGGAAACTCGGTTTAGGTCTGCGAGCATAGTAGATACATATTTAATGTCGCGGTCTGCCATGGATTCCGCCATGACAACGATATCATCGGTAAATCGAAGGTGAGTGATATACTCGCCATTGATGTTAATGCCAAATCCTTCCCATTCCAGAAGCTTGATCTTCCAGTGCAACGGTGAACAGTTTCAAAGATATAACGTCTGGTTTACACCTCTTTGCAGTGGAATTGCCGTTGTCCACTGCTCCTGTACTCGGACTGACATAGTGCGTTACTGTAAAAGCACTTCAACACCTCGATATACCGATAGTCAATACGGCATCGCTGGAGACTGAAGCACGGCCCATGTTTCGATCGAATCGAAGGCTTTTTCATAGTCCACTGTCCCCAAGTTATACTCCCTCGTCTTCTCTATAACCTGCCGCAGCGTATAAATGTGGTTCATGGTGCTAAAGCCCTTGCGGAAACCGGCTTGTTTGGGAGGCTGGAAGGCATCAAACCTGTTTGCGGGATGATTCGTGATGACCCTCGAAAACAACTTATATACATGACTAAGACACGTGATAGGCCTATAGTTCTTCAATAGAGTGTTATTTCCCTTTTTGAAGAACAGGACCACAATGCCCCTGTTTCATGCTTATGGCGTTACGCCCTCGAGCTGAATGGAATTAAAGAGCCTCTGAAGGTCTTTCAGTAGCAGCGTTCCGCCCGCTTTCAGAAGTTCTGGATGATTCCATCCTCGCCCGGCGCCTTTTTAAACTGTTTAAGGGCCATCCTAATCTAGTACAGGCTGATGTCCGGGACATTTTTGGTATAGTGTCGGATTAGCTTGGCTCTTGGGCAAATGCCAACGTCTACGACTACTTTATTCAAAGTGAGTCCTTGCGATTTGTGCAAGCGACAGTGGAAATTGCGTTCGTGAGCATGACACTTGGCCAGTCTTCCACGATCGGGTCATGCGTGAGATGGGAACCGTGTTCTGGTAAGGATTCTTGCCCTCGAATCTCCACAGCGTGCTCACGCATTGAACGCTAGCGCTTTAAGCGTTCAGGGTATAGTTCCTGATTTCGTACTTCCCTTGCGTACTCACGCTGTGAACACAAGCGTTTGGAGCGTTCGGGCGAAGTTTTTTGCTGACAAAGCTCTTATTGGCATGAGAAGTACCTACTAGCATATTCACTTAGTTGCGACTCTACGTAAAACTACTTCGCTGGCTTTGGTTGCCGTTAATCTCTTGTTAGTTTGTGGCATTATTACTAATACTACAACAGAAGCACAGACATGTAGCGATATCGATTGTACCAAAGTTCGCTCAACAAAATTGCTAAATTTTGTAAACTACCTAGTTTGCCGCGAACTTAGACGTCGCGATTATTTTTCGCAATTCAGTTTCCTAAATATCCCCTAGATGGTGCTATCCAAAGTTAGAACGCGCTATGGTTTCGTTTGGTACACAATCGCGGACATTTTTATTAATATTTCAAAAACTACTGAACCGATTTTGATGCCCAACGAACTTGAAAATTCTATTGATATTTCCTACATGCCTACCAAATTTCATCAAAATCAAACCATCGGTTCGGCTGTTATCGCGGTACAAACATACATACATACATACATACATACATACATACATACATACATACATACATACATACATACATACATACATACATACATACATACAATGTGTTTTCGCCCCCAACTCGATTTAGAGACCTTCGCTCGCTTCGCTCGCTCGGTCAATAAATCACACTTTAAGTAATTTCAAAACCAATTTTGCACGGTTAATTCCGGCAAAACATCACTTGACAAATATTTAACCTATTTATTCGGCAATCCGGAAACAGCGCCATTAAAACTAAGCAAAAATGTTAAAACAGGAATCGAAGTGGCGACCTTGGGTGTCCCAGCGACTGGCACCGTGCTGGTATAATATCTTGTCACGACACTTTTGCGGCCAGTGGGGTAAACTAAAGTTTGACAACTAAGTTTGTAAACTTCATCATTTTTGGTACAATATGGTATTTGACTCTATTCACTTCGCCGTGTGGTATCCGGCAGAGTAAAATAGGACCACTCCAAGTCTTACCGTGGATGTTGTAGACAGCGATTTAGGAAATACAAGCTAAACAAAGTTTATAAACATAATGGGCCTTTCCAATCCGTTTGGCCAGCGTGGAGAGTGTAGGCCAAATTCTCTAGCTGCTCTGGCCAAGTAGTTAAGAGAGAGTCGTTCTCCTGCAGTGGAGACTAAAAAGACCTAAAGATGAAAGATGATGATGACTCTATTCATTTAATATACATATCAATAAGTAACAATCCTAAATCGATATTAAAAAAAACAACATTTTAATCTGCTCAAAAATAAGTAAGCTGGAAGGGTTTTTAAGCCTTTGAAATCTGGTAGAAAGAGAAACTGTCAAATAATAAAAAATATTCGCACATACAAGCGTGTGACGTCACTGCCATTAGGTTTCACGCGTACGAAATACATAGAACGATCTCGCCACCGCTCCCACTCTTCTTTATACCAATACTAGCTGTGCTCGTGGGATTAGCTCCCCGTGGAAATTTCGGGATAAAACCTATCCTATGTCCTTCCCTGGGTATCAATCTATATCCATATCAAATTTCATCTTAATAGGTTTAGTGGTTGAAGCGTGAAGTGGTAACAAACAAATATACAAACTCACTTTGGCATTTATAACATTAGTATATCCATATCAAATTTCATCTAAATAGATTCAGTGGTTAAAGCATGAAGTTGTAACAAACAAGCAAACGAATATACAAACTCACTTTCGCATTTATAATATTAGTAGGATAGGAAGTAGGATAAGTAGGATTTAAAATGTTAATTCCTGCTTCATTTATTAACCAATTTTCTTGCTATTTTACAAAAACGGAAGCCTTTTTTATTTTAGTGTTATTTATAAAAAAATGTTGTTTCAAAACAACATAGTCAAATACCCTACTCTTGTACTAAATTTGCTACGGCAGAGCTCATAAGATAGCAAAGATTATACTACTTTTACGTGATACCGTACTCAAGTTTGCTGGAAGAAATTGCTAAGCGCGATAAGGTTGCCTTTTGTGTTTTTAGTTCTTATTTCTTGGTAGTTTATGTTCTACTAGCCGGTTATCCCCGATGCAAAAAAGAGGGGTGTAATAAGTTTGATGCCAATGTCTGTCTGGTGATCTGTGGCATCTTTGCTCTTAAACGGATGGATTGGTTTTTGATGTTTGGAGAAAATCGGGACAGCCATTCAAACGTTATTGGGGAAAAAACTTTGACAGTTGGAATTTTTATTTGCATGGCAAATCAACCTGTTAGTACTAATCGAAGATATCGTCACAAAAGCATATTTTTTTTGTAAAAGTTTTACAACACTTTGGACAGAATCACTCACCCCTTACAATATTTGTAGTTTATAAAAAAGTACATAGGTATCTAATGGTGTAAAAGTTACTAAGATAATGGTCGCAAACGCGTATTAACCGTCTTATTACAAAACGCATAGTAACTAGCTTCTTTACACCACTATCCGACCAACTGCAGTTGACATTTTCAGATGAGACAGTGGCACATTACTAGATATAGATTAAATTTGGTCGGATAATGGTTTAAACCTAGTACTAGTTTAGTCTGCGTTCTATAATAAGACGGTCAAAGTCTAAAAAACTCCTGAAAACACGTATAAAACGCAGATTGTCTAAATCGCATGTCGAAATCAAAACTCAAAACGTCGAAAACGTGTGAAATCACCGCGCAATCCAGTTGACTTCTCGATCGATCAATAACCATTTCTAATCAAATGACTAGAGTTGTAGAGTAAGTATCAAATGGTCGCAAACCCATATACTTATCCTATATAGAAACTCGTCTAAAATGCTTATTGTCTAAATCAAAAGTCGAACCCCATCTCGAAACATGGAAAACGTGTGATATTACTAAGCAATCAAGTCGTCTATAATTTTTTTAAACTAAAAACTGGCTTAAACCCCAAACTACACAACTGATGTTGACAAAATTTCTATGGGAGCACCTGGTATGCCCTTTAAAACAAAAAGTATGTTCCAAATCGGTCCAAGAGTCTTCGAATAATCGGGGAACATACCGTGTTATTATAAAACGCAGACTAGTTTTGTTACTTGGTTTAAACCATTATCCGACCTAATCAAGTTGACATCTAGTAACAAGTCAGTGTCTCATCTGACAATGTCAACTTGATTTGGTCAGATAATGGTTTAAACCTAGTACTAAATTAGTCTGTGTTTTATAATAAGACGGTAATTGTCTAAATCGCATGTCGAACTCAAAACTCGCAACGTCGAAAACGTGTGAAATCACCGCGCAATCAAGTTGGCTTCTCCATCGATCAATCACCAGTTCTAATCGCCCTTCGATGCAGATTTACTGTTTCCATATTTGCATTTAATTTGCAGACCACCCCGTCTCAGTCTGCCCCCTCCCCCTATCCCCCACCCCCTAGACATTGAACGATATACTGGCGTTTACTTAGCTACTAAGTAGTAACACCCTTGGATAGATTTATTCACTTTTGAGATTTTTCTTATTAGGTCACTTATCATTAATATAATTATTAGTTGTAAATTTTTGCATAATTTGTAATAGTTTTTTTTACTTACAATTTTAGTTTAGTACTCATTTAGTTTTAATTTTAATAAGTTTATTTTGAATTTCGTTATTATAATTATTAGTTGTTAATGTTATCCAGGTTATAATATTATATTTTTTTGGTGACTATCTCTGTGGTTTAGTGGTCATCATGCCATGCTGTCACACCGGTGATACCGGGTTCGATCCCCGGTCAGGTCAGAACCAGGGTCTTGGATGTTTATCTATATATGTATTTGTTATAAAATAAAGTATCGTTGAGTTAGTATCCCATAACACAAGTCTCGAACTTTGGGGCTAGCTCAATCTGTGTGATCTGTCCGTATATATTTATTAAGATTATCACAATAAATAATTATAAAACGGGGAAGGGCCATACCCGTAATAAATCAAACCACGGGCTATAATAGATCACTGTAGTATAATAAAATTAAAATAAAGGTCAAAAACAAAAAATAAATAAATTTCCATACAAATCACCTTGGCGGCTTTAGAAGTTTTTTGACTGTTATTGTACTTTCATTTAACTTTTAATAAGTGATCTAGTATAGCAGTATACAAGCTAAACAAACCTTATATACATCAGTGAGACCTCACTAACCAGTCTGGCCAGCATGGAGAGTGTAGGCCAAGCAAATTCCTCTGGTGGCTCTGGCCAAGTATGGCTCTGGTAGCACAGAGAGGAACGTGCTCCTGCAGTGGAGACAAAAAGACCTGAAGATGATGATGATGATAATCTAGTATAGCCCGTGGGTTGATTTATTACGGGTATGTCCCTTCCACGTTGTAGAATCAAAAATACTGAACCACATTTACAAATATACATAATTACATACATACTATCACGTCTTTATCCCTAATGGGGCAGACAGAGCATTTTGGGTCTTGCGGCTCTATGCAGAGCCTAGGGCCGCAAGACCCAAAAGCCACTTTTAGCATCATGGTGGGCGAGAAGATGGAAGATGGAAAAGCAATCAATACAGTGATGGGTTGCTAGCCGCATCGCCTGTTAACATGATTTGCATTTTTGCCCATTCCCTCGATCGGCTTTTGCGTGGGAAGAGAAGCAGCTGGTACATTCTAAGTATTTTTTTCTTTCTCCCAGACCAGCATGGGATATTCACAAATATAGTTATGTTTATACTAAAAGACACAGAGCTCCTATTTTTTTCCGTCAGCTACGTACGTCAGCGTCGCGTCGTAATTTCCGTATGTCTGTCACACACGTCAATGCTCCGGAACTTGGATAACATATGCTACGTAACGAGCTAGTTACTATATAAAAGTAAAATGTTATATGTAGACTTATAACGGGTTTATAACGATTTTGTTAGGTGTTTTTTTTTGTTTGTCGTGTATGATATGTAGCCAACACTAATAAATAATAAAAAAATAAAAATAAAATATCTTTATATCGGACCTTTAGTCCATAGAAGAATTATACATTAGTCCTCTCCCCTCCCATATTCACTAATTACATATATTATACATACATATCACATATTACATGTAATTTTACTATTAATATCGTCAAAACATTTTAAATAATTTATTAACTTACAAGTCTTACTTACTTTTCAATTCGTACATTCGAGGGCCCATGGGTTTTAATCCAATGCGCCCACACCGGACCTTCAATCTTATTAGCAATAATGCTCATAACGCTATTAGGGCTGCATCGGATCCTGCGCAACAGATATGCAGACCTTCATCATGCATCAGACTAATGTCAGATTTAAGTACTATAAAACTATGTCAATGTAAAATTACTCATTAGTCTGAGTTTAGGCTAGTTTGTAATATTATTAGCGTATTTCTTTACAATATAGATATACGGTAACATATGGAAAAAAATCTAGTGTCAGATTTTTCAGGCTGCCTAACTGCGTCTGGCATAGCTTGACGACTGCCATACAATGATGACAGCCAGGATCAACGGCTTTCACGAGCCTTTCGAAGAACGGAGCAGCTCTAGAATTTTTCATGCCACTTATGGTCACCCATTTAAGCGCGGACTACGCCCAGTGTCACTTTACTTGCTTCTTCTTCTTATCGTGTATGTTTATGACTTAACACTAGTGTCAGAGTTTTGAAACCGCCTTATAGGCCTCTGACATGGTTTTAGGTAACGACCAATGTCAAAGACAGTGACCGGGACCGACGGTTTATCGTGCCCTCCGAAGCACGGATCATCTTACTTATCAGACAATCAGGTGATCAGCCTGCAATGTCCTAACCAAACTAGGATAACAACACAAAGTCGTTGCCCCCGCCGGGAATCGAACCCGCGACCTCCGGGTATGAGCCGAACGCTCTAACCACTACACCACGGAGGCAGTCACTTTACTTACTCGAGACACGACTCTGAGCTCCTCGACATTTAACGAGGACTTTTTAACTTTACGTCATACGAATTTCATGACTTATTGACTCACCCCTCCCTGTCACAGTTCTAAACAATTTTGAGACTAAAACCCTAGTGTGACGTCACAAATACTGATTATTTTTTTCATTAAAAAACTTACAGAGCATTTTTGGTCTTGCCTCTATAAGCATGTAGAGCTCAGGGCAAGACCCAAAGGACACATTTAGCGTAATGGTGGACGAGAAGATGGCAAAATCTTCACATTTTCGCCCCTATCGGCTTTTACGATCTGCGTGGGAAGAAAAGCAACTGGTACTTACATTATAAATTCTTTCAGACTAACATTGAAGAGTTTAAAATATGACCTAAAAATACGACTCCATTTTATATCCTACACTAAATAAAAATAATATTGACTTTGGAAAATTATTGATTGACTTCATTATAACCTCACCTTCAATGACTTTGGAAAATTATTGACTTCATTATAACCACACCTTCAACTCAATCGATTAAAATTAAAAAAATAGATTGATTATGGGTGCAATAAATAAAAAAGCAATAAAATTGTTTCCTTAATAGCCTGTAGTCATCGGGTGAGTGACCGAAGCCTTCAGTATGTACCTTGAGAGCGTTGCCCTATCCTTCGGTCAATGTGAAAAATACTTATCTGTTTAAAAGTTAAGTTACTAAAGCAAAAAAAAAATCATTTCAAACTTTTTTCATTCGGAAAACTTCTTACGGCGTCTTGGGCATGCAGGGTAAGCATTTTTTGAGATGGGAAAACAATTTAACTCGCGACACTGTTACCGTTACCGGCACTCCCGGAGTGCCTTTAAATCAAAGCCTTAGTATTTTATTTAAATAACTAATACAATAATATAAACAACAAAAAGCAATACTTTTTAACAGCTTTTAATAGATTTTGCCAAAAAGACTGAAAAAAGTCCTAGGTCAATGTGAAAAAGATCATTTTCCATCTAGACCTGACCGGAGATCTAACCTGGGACCTCCTGTGTAATAGCGGGACATGATGATCACTAAGCCACAGAGGACGTCAAACTGACACATTTCCTTTATTTTAAAATCTGCGGGAACAGAAGCAACTAATGTATTCTAAGAGAAGTCATTTCTCCCAAACCAGCATGAAAATTTAACATTAATTATCATAAGGTCCTTTTGTTTCCACTGCAGGAGCACGAACCTCTCTGTACTACCAGAGGCATACTTGGCCAGAGCAGCCGGAGGACTTGGCCTACACTCTTTACGCTGGCCAGACGGGTTGAAGAGATCTCACTGATGTTTATAAGCTTTGTTTAGCTTGTAAATACTAAGTTGCCTCCTACGACATGGAAAACTTAGAGTGGCCCTATTCTACTCTGCCGAAAACTACACGGCTCGAGCAAATTAAAAATTATTAAAAGAAAACTCTAGAAAATTAATATTTTCCTTTTTCCCGGAGCAATTTCGCCGAAGCAATTTTTCGTAATTAGGATCGGTGTGTTGCCAACCACAAGCGACCTTGGGTACTCTAATAGATTCACCTTGACCTGTGAGGAACTCAAGGTCATTGGCGTGGTGGTATGGCCACGAAACATACGAGTTTTACCAGACAAAGTTTTTTTGGAACGAAGTTCCTTATCACGCGTTGCTAAAGTAGGCTAGACGGAAAAAATTAAGACCAAAAGTTGTTACGATACTTTTTGCTATAGTTGTAAGCCGTGTGGCGTGCGTGTGTTTCTCTGTCTGTCTCTCTCTCTCCTAATTAATTGAAAGGAACTTCGTTCCATCCGTTTGTCCCTTGACACCTCTCAAGTTTTTTTTTGGGTCTAACATTCTAAACTTGAGTTACAACCTTCGTGGTCACAGACAGTAAATCTGTTCAGTTTAAAAAACAAAAAAGATTGCGTGTCATATTTATGCGACTTTGCTATAATAAATAAATATAAATATATAGGGAAAACATAGAACCGCAAGACCTAAAATGCTCTGTCTGCCCCGTTAGGGATAAAGACGTGATAGTATGTATGTATGTATGTATGTATATAGGGAAAAATTACACTGATTGAACTAGCCAAAAAGTAAGTTCGAGACTTGTGTTATGGGAACTCAACGATACAATATTTTATAACAAATACATATAAAAAATATAGTACCGTTGAGTTAGTATCACATAACACAGTCGAACTTACTTTGGGGCTAGCTATCTGTCAATAAAAAAGATTCGCGAAATCCAAATCTTAGTTCGAATTTCAGTATTTTAAAAAGGTAGTCCTCCAAAGTAGTTTGTATGTTTCCTTCACCAAATGTAGTTTTTCTACCCATTTTCTCAACTTGGCATGGAATTTAACCAACCTCAACAGCTACACAAACCGCGGGCTGCTCACAGCCCGCGCAGCGCACAAATAGCTTGTCTTCTCACAACTACACCTGGCCACACAAATCTCTATTCTCGGAAAAACAAAGTTACCGTGAAAAAGCCACATTGATGACAAATTACTTTCGACAATGCTCTTTGAAACTTGCTATTCCCTTTGAAGCTTGGCGATGACGGCTTTTTCTCAAAATCAATTAACGAATGCCCTTGTACTTTCTGCGGTAGGTACATCAAAGATGGACACAGTAGGAGTAATTCAATGTCACCTGAAAAAAAACATACACAAATGTGTAAAATTGCAGAAATCATTTTAGCATTTAGTACAATTTTGTACGGCAATTTGCGTCAGACTGCTCGTTGAGGAGCTCGATGCCTTTAACTGATGACTTGGTTGCTCAGCTAAATGATTATATTTCATATTATAATATGCCGTGTGGTTTCCGGCAGAGGAGAATAGGACCACTCCAAGTCCTCCCGCAAGCGAAGCGTAGGACACCCACCTACAAGGTGTTCTGACGACCTAACCAAGTTCGCTGGAAGGCGCTGGATGCAAGCCGCTCTAGATCGTTCATTTTGGAAATCTTTGGGAGAGGCCTTTGTCCAGCAGTGTTCAAGCAAGTCCTCCCGTGGATTTCGTAGAAGGCGACTTAGGAAATACAAGCTAAACAAAGCCTATAAAACATCATGTCATGAGACCTCTCCAACCCATCTGGACAGCGTGGAGAGTATAGGCCAAATCCTCTGGCTGCTCTGTCCAAATATGGTTCGTAGTACAGAGCGGGTCGTACTCCTGCGGTGGGGACTAAAAATACCTGATAATGACGACGATCATAATATATATCTGCTCCGTGGTCCAGTGGTCAAGGCATTTGTCTTTTGTTATCCGGTCATGGGTTCGAATCCCACTGGGAAGCATACTTAGTAAAAAAAAAACTTCTGCTGAATTATTGACTGTTGTATATAAATTCTACCATGCTCGAATGGGAGATAAGAAACTCACAATGCACTAGCTGCTTCTCTTCCCAGGTAGATAGTAAAAACCGATCGAAGAAATGGGCGAAATTGCAGATTAACTTAATATTCGATGCGGCTAGCTACCTATCACTGTTTTGAATCCTATTTCCACCTTCTCGCTCAATATCACGTTAAAAGTGGCCTTTGGGTTTTGCAGCCCTGGGCTGCTTAGAGCAGCAAACAGAACGTAATCATTTTTCAAAACTAAAAACTGACTTCACCGGCGGGTGAAGTCGGTTCACTTTACAACCTCACAACTTCACAACCGATTTTGAAAAATTTGTTTAGGAACACCTCGCTAGTAAACTCTTTCAACGAAAAAAATATTTTTTAAATCAGTCCAGGCGTCTGCGAATAATCGGTGAACATATACCTACATAAAAAAACGCGACGAAATGATAACCTCCTCCTATTTTAGAAGTCGGTTAAAATTAGAAAAAACTCATATGCTGTGCCGATTCCACATAAATAGTAGGATAAAGAAAAAAGATAGAGCAGACAAAGAAGATCATAGACCTAGAATTTTTTTTTCTGCTTAAGCAGAAGACAGACAGACAGAAAAAGTATATACTTAGTCGCAGAACTCCCGTCTCAAACAATGTTTTACAGTCTTCACGCCTTTTCTTCAAAAAACGATTGACACGAACAGTTTTTTCCGGTTATTAAGTAGAAAACCTAACGTTTTTGCGTTCTTTCTTACATTTTAAATCGTGTAAAAAATTAAAATTAAAATATAGTACGTGGATTTTATTAACACTGCCTCCGTGGTGTAGTGGTCAGAGCGTTCGGCTCATACCCGGAGGTCGCGGGTTCGATTCCCGGCGGGGGCAACGACTTTGTGTTGTTGTCCTAGTTTGGTTAGGACATTGTAGGCTGATCACCTGATAGTCTGATAAGTAAGATGATCCGTGCTTCGGAGGGCACGTTAAGCCCTCGGTCCCGGTCACTGTCTTTGACATTGGTCCTTACCTAAAACCATGTCAGAGGCCTTTAAGGCGGTTTAAAAACTCTGACACTAGTGTTAGTCACTAACACACACGATAAGAAGAAGATTAATACAAAATTTACTCAAAAAACCTAGCCAATCATCATTAGGTCTTTTTAGTCTCCACTGCAGGAGCACGACCCTCTCTGTACTACCAGAGCCAGTGTATACTTGGCCAGAGCAGCAAGAGGACTTGGCCTACACTCTCCTCGCTGGCTAGACGGGTTGGAGAGGTCTCATTGATGTTTATAAGCTTTGTTTAGCTTGTATTTCCTAAGTCGCCTTTTACGACATCCACGGGAGGACTTGGAGTGGTCTTATTCTACTCTGCCGGAAACCACACGGCTTAAATATTACTAGCCAATATTACTTGCCAAATTACCACTGTGTCTAATGGCAGAACAATAGTCTGATGCGATCCGTTACACTTTTTACAATATCCAGGTTATTTCTGGCGATGATGTTATGCCGTTTAGTTTTTGCTGCACTTTTTTAGTGTTTTAAGTCTTAACTGTATGGTTTGCGTGCAGAGCTAGCCTTCTCAAGATCTTAGAACATTATACGTATTTTATTAACCGAGCGAGCGAACCGACAGAAGCGTCTTTCGAGATTGACCGGAGGTTATCAACTCTTCGTGCATTTTTTATGTATGTCCACTAATTCAACATCATCATCATCATTTCAGCCACATAACGTCCACTGATTATTCGAAAAAAAACATTAACTGAGTTCCCCAGACTTAAAACTGAATTTCATGAAAGAAATTTATTTTTCATCAAACCCATGCGTGTGTGTATCTATGGATAGGTCTTCAAAAATGATATTGAGGTTTCTAATATCATTTTTTTCTAAACTGAATAGTTTGCGCGGGAGACACTTCCAAAGTGGAAAAATGTGTGTAACTTCTAAATTATGAGAATGAAAAATCTAAAAAAATATATGATGTTCATTACCATGCAAACTACCAGCGAAAATTGGTTTGAACGAGATCTAGTCAGTAGTTTTTTTTAAATACACGTCATAAATCATAAACCGCAAATTACCTTTCATTCAATCAACTCATATAGAAAAATAAATAATTGGCCAAGTGCGTGTCGGGCCACGCGCAGTGTAGGGTTCCGTAGTTCCGAATGCCAACTTTGAGTTTATGCCACTAAAAACGTTTAAAAACTAATTATCTATTGAATTTGTATGAAATTTCTTTTTCCGAGTACATTTTATATGTTAATCGCCTATAACTTTTTAATTTGTATACCCTACTTAGCTCTGATAGTTTTCCTTTAAACTACATTATATATACTATATCTGTGAATTTTTTCACGTGGCCATATATAACCGTTTAGCAGATAGAGGGGAGGACACTTGCCTCCAACAACAATTTTCACTTTAAACCCAAATATTTCAGAAACGGATCCCTAAATCCAAAAATGGTGTTAACAAGCTCACAATGTTTTTTAAAGACCTATTCAACAACACCCCACACAATGTGTTTGTCAAGAAAAAAAATATTGACTACCTCTTTACTTGTATGGCAGCTATCCTAAAAAAAAATATTTTTCCAGATTTTATTTTACGACTTTTTTGCCATGATTAATATACATATCCATGCCAAATTACAGCTTTCTAGTACTTTTAGTTTCTGAGTAGGACCGCGGACAGACAGACAGACAGACAGACATGGCGAAACTATAAGGGTTCCTTGTTTACTACGGAACTCTAAAAAAGACATACTACAAGACTTATATTATGTTACTTGCTGCTACGGAACCCTTCATGGGCGAGTCCGACTCGCACTTGGCCGCTTTTATACTTGAGTTTCATCGATCACTTTCCTTCTTCGTAATCAGACCCTAGATATCGTCTATTATAAATTGCTCGTCAAGACAAATCAATCTAGTACTACTCAATGAGGTTATGTTGTTTTATAACTGAGTTCTGTAGAATATCTCCTGGCTTCAACATCAGAACAGCTCATTGACTTCATAATATTGTTTTGTCATCCGACTTATACTAGTATGCAAAATTTCTGCTAAATCGGTTTAGGATAAGGGCCAACGCAGACGGCCGACTGTCCGTGACGCACACGACGCGCTAAAGTTCGGCGCGCGTCGTGTGCGTTACTGCATGTGATTGCATGGGTTCTATTGGTTGAAAATTCAGTTGCATGATTTGACCTAAACAAACATTCATACATACATACTAGATACATTGTAAGTTAAATAAAAACTTCTAATGAATTGCACATTTGCACATACTTTCACGTGGTTACACAAAATGTATCTCCTACAGATCCCCTTCAAATGTCAAGGTGGCATTCAACATTTTATAGTAACTAGTTGCTGAATCTAAGGTCAAGCCAGGTCATAGGATCAGGTCATATACCACCCACTTAGATGCTGACTTAATTACTTGCTATTTTGCAAAATCTATGGGCACCTACGTAATGTGAAACTATATCTTCTCGGCTTGAAAATAAGAAAGTTTGTAATACATAACTTTGTTTACACAACAAATTCTGAATGAGTGAAACATTTTCTAACTTAATTAATGAACTGGAGAGATACAACACGTTCCGATGAGCGATATTAAGTATATTATGTTGTTTTTTCTCATTAAAAAAATAATTTTATAAAATCAAAGACAATTTGGCTCTAAACTCCTTAAAATTGAAAAAGAAACAAGTAACTGTCGAAAACTTAAATGGGAACATTTACACTAAAATAGTATGATGTAAGTACCTTCTCCTTACCATAGGTAAATGACCTAAAAAAAAACTTTTTTTTTTAATTTTTCCTTTTGTGTCTGACGGCTGAAATCCTTTGCCCAGTAGCATCCCAATTGCTTTTGTTATATTCAAAGATATAGTATAAATAAGTAGTTCTTCATAGATTTTCCACCGAGCGACTATGCATGAGAGAAAAACATGTTAACGATACTAGGTACGTTTTTTTTATGGTCGTATTATAGGCACACTTAGTATATGTGCAATTTGAAGTGTGCCTATAACCTGACCATGAACCAATTCTCGGTCGGTGATAAGGACAAAATACGGCACTAATTTCATATTCTCCTTTTCGAAATTGCAATAAGACTATCTTGCTCTATCAAGTAGACCCTTGGTTATAGTGTTATTAAATAATTGGCCAAGTGCGTGTCGGGCCACGCGCAGTATAGGGTTCCGTAGTTCCGAATGCCAACTTTGAGTTTATGCCACTAAAAACGTTTAAAAACGAATTATCTATTGAATTTGTATGAAATTTCTTTTTCAGAGTTCATTTTATAAGTTGATCGCCTATAACTTTTTAATTTGTATACCCTACTTAGCTTTGATAGTTTTCCTTTAAACTACAGTATATATACTATACCTGTATTTTTTTTTTACGTGGCCATATATAACCGTTTAGCAGATAGAGGAGGGGGACACTTGCCTCCAACAAAAAAATTTCACTTTAAACCCAAATATTTCAGAAACGGATCCATAAATCCAAAAATGGTGTTAACAAGCTCACAATGTTTTTGAAAGACCTATTTAACGACACCCCACACAATGTGTTTGTCGAGAAAAAAAATATTGACTACCTCTTTACTTGTATGGCAGCTAACCTAAAAAAAAATATTTTTCCAGATTTTATTCTACGACTTTTTCGCCATGATTAATATACATATCCATGCCAAATTACAGCTTTCTAGTACTTGTAGTTTCTGAGTAGGACCGCGGACAGACAGACAGACAGACAGACAGACATGGCGAAACTATAAGGGTTCCTTGTTTACTACGGAACCCTAAAAAATAGCCAATCAACAAGCAAAAGGGCGTAACATCAAAAGTATAATTCAAAAAAAGAATGTGTCAACTGTCAACTCCAAAATTACACAAGAGGCGAAGACGTCACTGCGCATTCGGCCAATATTAATCACGTTCCAGGAAGCTGGTGGCCGGAGCCAAGATGCGAGACCTTGGTGTTTGAAGCCGGGTGAAGGTTATGTGGAAGGTTACCAGCGGCCGACGCCCGGCCGACGATCCGCGTAAATAAATAAAAGTGGCTGAAAATGGCCGGCGAATCTGAATGCGCTGCGCTGTGATTTTTATTAATTGATTGTTACTTTTTTATATTTAAACTGTATGAAGATATGACTAGTAGATCACTAATAGAGTCAGCGCGCAGTTGTGATTGATTGATTGATAATTGGGAGATAGTTTAATAGTTCTGGTATTCAGTATACAGATTTTGAGATTGTATCCGAAATCCAGTGGTTAAACCAGTAACCTGGTAAAATCACCTAGGTTAGGTAGCGGATCACGGGCTGGTTTTTGGCTAGTTCAATCAGATAAATTTGTTCTTACCTTTTTATTTATATAATTAACTAGCAGTCCATCCCGGCTTCGCCCGTGGTACATACATAGCCTATGTCACTCAGGGATAACATACCTATCCAACAGTGAAAGAATTTTTAAAATCGATCCAGTAGTTTCGGAGCCTATTCAATACAATCAAACAAACAAATCTTTCCTCTTTATAATATTAGTGTAGATAAGTAGGTACATAAGGACAAATTACACACATTGACCTAGCAAAAGTGAGTCCGAGAATTGTGTCATATGGGATACTTATTCAACGATCCTATATTTTATAACAAATAAACATGTACAACGTGGAAGGTACCCGTAATAAATCAAATCATGGGCTGTGATCACTATGGTATAATGAAATTAAAATAACATTCAAATAACAAAAATATCGATATTTCCATATGAAAGTTTGCCGCCCGGGCAATTTGTATGGGAATGTCGATTCTTTTTTGTTTTTGACTGTTATTTTATTATCATTATACTTAGCCCATGGTATGATTTATTAAGGGTATGTCTCTTTCACGTTGTTCTTCCTAGATAAACATCCAACACCGAGGTCAATGTAAATAAGCGGCCAAGTGCGAGTCGGACTCGCCCATGAAGGGTTCCGTAGTAGCAAATAACATAATATAAAAGTCTTGTAATATGTTTTTTTTTATTTTAATTTAAAAAAAAAACTACTTACTAGATCTCATTCAAACCAATTTTCGCTGGTAGTTTTCGTGGTAATGAACATCATATATTTTTTTTAGTTTTATCATTCTCTTATTTTAGAAGTTACGGGGGGGGGGACACACTTTTTTCCACTTTGGAAGTGTCTCTCGCGCAAAGTATTCGGTTTAGAAAAAAATGATATTAGAAACCTCAATATCATTTTTAAAGACCTATCCATAGATACCCCACACGTATAGGTTTGATGAAAAATATTTTTTTCAGTTTCAGTTCTAAGTATGGGGAACCCCCAAAATTTATTGTTTTTTTTCTATGTTTGTGTCAAAACCTTAATGCGGTTCACATAAGACATCTACTTACCAAGTTTCAATAGTATAGGTCTTATAGTTTCGGAAAAAAGTGGCTGTGACATACGGACGGACAGACAGACAGACATGACGAATCTATAAGGGTTCCGTTTTTGCCATTTGGCTACGGAACCCTAAAAAGATAATTTTCTATCTTGACCTGACCGGGGATTGAACCGGTCCTGGCATAATGACCACTAGGCCATAGAGGTCGTCAAATAGACAAGTTATATAGGTATCAAAGTCAAAGTCAGACTCAATATTTATTAATGTAGGATGCATTTGTACCATAATGAAGATAATTTTTTTTTTAATTTTATTTTAGGGCAAAAGCTAAAATTGACTAGCATTTCGTAACGACCACTGCTGGGAAGATTACGACAAAAGAAACCCAGTTTAGTATTGATCCCTACCCAGCCTGAAAGCCTATGTTACTATTAAAATACAGTTTTTTTTAAATCTATATATTTACCTTCAAAACAGAGCTATAAAGCAGTCACCCTCCAAAATGAGTATTAAAACCTATTCAACCGTTCTCTCGTTTTAACGTGAAGGACAAACAAACACTTTCGTTTACAGATTAGTTAGCATTAACATATTTCAAGTGACATCGCAGGAAGCGTGTGCGCAGTAGTTTTATTCTGATGAATCACTCTGTTTCCATGCAATTTGGTCTGTATATCTAGTCGTACGATGTTTGTACGTCATGCGACGTGATCTTTTGTTTATTTTAATTTAGTTCATGATCAGAGTGGTGTCATTGAAATTATATTATTTAGTCAAAAATATAGATTCATCTTCTTCTTCTTCTTATATTTAAGAGCTGGGCTCTTGTCGGTGGAGTGCTTTGCATGTCTCTCTTCCTTCCGCTAAGTTCTTAACCTCTTTATTTTATACTTTTCTCCATGTTGACTCCATTTTTCTATTATTTTATAGATTCATACCAAGTCAAAATCAAGATCTTTTGTTTTTCGTTCATCAAATACAGAGGACTGACGACTAGAAAAATATTTTTGGCCCATCGGTTAGATTGTTAAAAAATATTGTACACAAAATTGACGAAGATACAGCGTATTTAAATTTAACTTAGCATGACGTCACGGCTAAGTACGATTTTTACATAGCGATGACTTCGCAAGCCGTTACTCTGGAACTTAGATGCTCCGTATCTTTGTGAATTTCTACATTATGATAAACTGAAAAATAAGGGTCCATTTTTTTTTGGATAATCTAAAAGACTAATTACAATCATACTCTTCTGACTCTGTCGTCAATGTCGTCATCTCTATTATACAAAAATTATAGGCATTTAATTTTGAATGTTTGTTCCTTTTATCGATCTTTTTATTTTATTTTGATGTAGTAAAATTTGTTGACGTCAGATCATTTACCTACAGAGTACAGTTAACTACGAACATACATAAAAAACCGGCCAAGTGCAAATCGCACTCGCGCACTAAGGGTTCCGTACCATTATCTATAAAAAATCGCGTATATTTATTTTATTTTATTTTTATTATTTGTTGTTATTGCGGCAACAGAAATACATAATTTGTGAAAACTTCAACTGCCTAGCTATCGCTGTTCTTGAGATACAGCCTGCTGACAGACAGACGGACAGACGGACAGACAGCGAAGTCTTAGTAATAGGGTCCCGTTTTTACCCTTTGGGTACGGAACCCTAAAAATCACGTCTTTAGCATTAAGAAGGCAGACAGAGAATTTTAGTTCTTGCGGTTCTAAGCAGACTGGGACTAGCCGCAAGATTTTTACCACTTTAAGTTGTGGGCGAGAGGGAGAAAAAAAAGAATCAAAATAGTGACGAGTTGATAATCAGATCGTCTATTAACTATATGAATTTTCCGACGTTCTGTTCTGCCCCCATTCGACATAAATTATTTAAAAGAAAACGGAGAAATTATTAAAAAATGTGAATAACCCTTCAAACTATTTTATGAACTACTGTTTACAGTTTAAAGTGAGAACGTGAAGCTTTTATTTGAACATTTGCGAAAATCTGCCACTTTTGGAAAATTTCATCAGATCTATTTCAATTGTGTATTCCATTAAAATGATTCGCTACACACCTGACTAAACCCTGAACTCTATTAAATTTATCCTGTCTTTTTCCTATCGTGTCAAAAAATAGTGTTGTCTAAATTATCTTAGCCCGAAATTTGCCAACATCTATAATTGCTTTTTGATTAGTTTAACTTTGTTACACATAAAGACGTGATTGCATAATTATTTATCTAGGTATGTATGCGTAAAGCCAGACTACTTCTAGTGTGCTTCCTAGGGCACGTTAAGCCGTCGGTCCCGGTCATTGTCTTTGACATTGGTCGTTACCTAAAACCATGTCAAAGGCCTTTAAGGCGGTTAAAAAACTCTGACACCAGTGTTAGTCACTAACACACACGATAAGAAAACTTCTAGTAAATATCAAAAAGGCACCAGCAGAATCCAAGATGGCGTCTGAATTACGACCTAATTAAGAAGATGCACCAATTTAACGCTTACTGCCGCGCATAAAATCTAATTTTAACTGTTTGTTGCCTCTATTAAATGCGCAGTTCATTTAGAGCCTTTCAACCAATAAATGTATAAAATTAACATAATATTATGTACTTATACAATGTGAAAGGGACATACCCGTAATAAATTGAACCACGGGCTATACTAGATCACTATAGTGTAACGATGGTAAAATACCGGTAAATATTTTTTATTTCCACACTGCCTCAGTGGTGTAATGGTTAGAGCGTTCGACTCATACCCGGAGGTCGCGGGTTCGATTCCCGGCGGGGGCAACGACTTTGTGTTGTTGTCTTAGTTAGGTTAGGACATTGCAGGCTCATCACCTGATTGTCTGATAAATAAGATGATCCGTGCTTCGGAGGGCACGTTAAGCCGTCGGTCCCGGTCACTGTCTATGACATTGGTCGTTACCTAAAACCATGTCAGAGGCCTATAAGGCGGTTTAAAAACTCTGACACTAGTGTTAGTCACTAACACACACGATAAGAAGAAGGTTGTACAGAAATGTCGATTTTTAAAATTTTTTGGCACACTTTAGTATAATAATGATATAATATAACAATAAAATCATCATTATTATACTATAGTGTTCTAGTATAGCTCGTGGTTCAATTAATCACGGGGAGAGAAGAAGGGACATACCCTTCTAAGTAGTATAAATAAATAAATGTATAGGGACAAATTACTTTGATTGAGCTAGCCCCAAAGTAAGTTCGAGACTTGTGTTATGGGATACTAACTCAACGATACTATATTTTATAACAAATACATGTATAGATAAACATCCAAGACCCAGGACAATTTGAAAAAGGCCATTTACCAACTTGGCCTGGCTGGGGATCGAACCCAAGACCTCTGGATTGGCGGTCTAGCGTGTTTTACCATTAGTATAGTTTCTATAAACAGGTCTTCACGACCTTCTTTGCGCTACTAGAGCCATACTTGGCCAGAGCATATTTCTAATACCTAATCTATTTTAAATATTAGGTATACTAAAAGATAAAGCAGAAATGGTGCCTTCATTTCAAAGAAATTGTTTACTCGTAAATGTGGTAATAATTAACTTTTTTCAGATTGATTAAGTTTTCACGATAAGCACATAATTAAATATAAGTCTTACATACTTCTAAGGTTCCGCGCAATATTCGTCCCCGCGCCCCGCTTTTGTATCTCTCCCCCGTTCTCGCCTTGTAAAGGGTATTGTAAGGGTAACTGCCTCCGTGGTGTAGTGGTTAGAGCGTTTGGCTCATACCCGGAGGTCACGGTTTCGATTCCCGGCGGGGGCAACGACTTTGTGTTGTTGTCCTAGTTTGGTTAGGACATTGTGGGCTGATCACCTAATTGTCCGATAATTAAGATGATCCGTGCTTCGGAGGGCACGTTAAGCCGTAGGTCCCGGTAATATCCCTAAAATGGAGTCAAAATGGAGAAGAAGAAGAAGGTAAAAAAAAGATCTACGGGTAAAAATAAAAAAATAAATGACAGCAGTTACATTAGCTTAAATATTACTACAGTAGTATCATCACAGTGACTGTAACCACAAAATAGATACCGTGACTAAGATTGTAAAATATCCTGATGAGACTGAACCAGAGACGGTGCCAAAATCTTGAACTGCCAAATTTTTACACACTTTCATCGTGTTACATCATCCTAGTTTAGGTTTTTTAGAGAGACGCGTAACGAGCGATCTTTATATCTCTTGTCTAAAATCATTCAACCAATAACTAATTTTCTTATTGTTTTTCATTTGAGTACATTCGGTACATGTTTTAGTACAAAATTTACAAATTGTCATTATTTTTTTTTTTTTTTTGAAGTACTTACTATGTTTATTGAGAAAAAAGTGATAACAACAAAAAAAACTAAACTAAACTATATTAAACTAAGCTATAAAATAAACTTATACTAAATTATGCTAAATTAAAAAAATCTCATCTTGTCCATGCGGCATGGTTTAATTTTAAACTTGATTAATAATTATGACGTAACAATGTATTCTCAGTCCATATATCTAATTTTTATATCAGTATATTTGTAAGTTGACGTTTTTGGAGAAAATGCTGCAGTACAGTTTGTTACCGCTTCTTCTTTACTTTAGTGCTTACTTCTGTATTAGGAAGCGGCAGTGAATTTAGCTGTAAGTAAATGATCTGACGTCATCATTTACATACATACATACTATCACGTCTTTATCCCTTATGGGTCAGACATAGCATTTTGGGTCTTGCGGCTCTATGCAGAGCCCAGGGCCGCAAGACCCAAAAGCAATTTTTAGCATCATGGTGGGCGAGAAGATGGAAAAGCAATCAGTGATGGGTTGCTAACCGCATCGCCTGTTAACATGATTCGCATTTTCGCCCATTCCCTCGATCGGCTCTTACGATCTGCTCGGGAAAAGAAGCAGCTGGTACATTCTAAGTTTTTTCTTTTCTCCTAGACCAGCATGGGAGCTAACATTTACCTTTAAAGAAATCGAAAGAAATAGAATAAAAATTATCAAGTGATGCAAATATGCAAAGATAAATATAATTTTTACTTGACTTTGTTTAAACAAAGAAAAATATAATTAAAAAAGAAAATGATTTTTTATACCTATTTTGAGTTATTTTCTGTTTTATATACAAATACAACTAGCTGTGTCCGCGCTGCGGGCTCCGCTCTCCGTGGTAATCTCGGGTCTTAAACTATATCCATAGGTACCAAATTTCATCTAAATCGGTCGAGCCGTTCATGAGTTTTAATTTTGTAACTAACACAACTTTGTTTTATATATGTATTAAGACTTACCAAAAAGAAACACAGTAACATAGTCTATTGTATTCTACTATGCTACACGGCAACACGGTGATGATAATACTTTTTACCAAATCATCTAAACAGTATGTTTTTGTTTTATCTATATCACGGTATCACCTCACCATGGGTGGGTATTGCATTTACACTACAATACAATTATCGTAATGTAACACAATTAAACAATACAAAACAACTGCCCGTCACATTTCGATGAACACACACAATGATAGACGAACATTAGGTTTTATTGCGTGTACTTACAAATGTTCCACCTAATGGATACGATGGAAAATATTGATTTGCTTCTGTTTTGAAATAGACTAGTACTGCGTTCGCCCGAACTTTATATAAAAATAAAAAAAAAAAAAAATATTAATATACAATGTGGAAGGGAATGATAATAAAATAATAGTCATTCGCATACAGACTGCTCGGGCTGCACACTTTTGTATGGAAATGCCACTTTTTTTTTATATTCCTGACTGTTATTTAAATTTATTTTGATCAAGACTAGAATTGATTGACATTTTACAACTTGATCTAACCCGGATCGAACCTGGAACCTCTGGGTGGCGGACTAGCATAGTGACCACTACGCCAGGGTAGTCGTCAAACATTGAACTCGGCCACCCCTTAACCGATTTGAGCCACTTTTGGCTAATGTACGAAGAAAAGTTTCAATTCATAAAATAGATTAAAGGGTTAACTAGGGCTTGATTAAGGCAATTTAAATGATAAATCTGTTTCCTTTTAAATAATTTATTTCAAATTGGGTCACTGGACCCCAAAAAACTGACGTACATTGTTTTTAGTCGAAGTTATAAGTTAGATTTATTATGTAATAAAAGATACTATCTATAATTTTTATAATTTATTTCTCTGAGTTTAGTAACATAGTGTTCACAGTTAAACACAAACGAATAAAGACATAAATGAGCATTAGAATGGACTGATGTAGTCTATGTAAGGTATAGTTCACATGGTTAAACAAAAAATAGGTTATAACTGGGCAAGTGCGTGTCGGACTCGCGGACAAACAATTTCCGTACAATTATCTATAAAAATCGCGTTTGTTGTGCGGGAGCCTCACTGAAATATTTATTTTATTCTGTTTTTAGTATTTGTTGTTACAGTGGCTACAAAAATACAAAATCCGTGAAAATTTAAACTGTCTTGGCTATCACGTTTCACGAGGTACAGCCAGACGGATAGCGGAGTCAGTAATATAGTCCTTTTGGGTACGGAACCCTAAAATTTAATCATTAAAAATCAATATCGAGCGTGGTTCACACTTGAATGGTTAACTACAAGGTGCATAACATTTTTGGAGGTCCATACATACATACATACTATCACGTCTTTATCCCTAATGAGGCAGACAGAGCATTTTGGGTCTTGCGGCTCTATGCAGAGCCCAGGGCCGCAAGACCCAAAAGCCACTTTTAGCGTCATGGTGGGCGAGAAGATGGAAAAGCAATCAATACAGTGATGGGTTGCTAGCCGCATCGCCTGTTAACATGATTTGCATTTTTGCCCATTCCCTTGATCGGCTTTTACGATCTGCGTGGGAAGAGAAGCAGCTGGTACATTCTAAGTTTTTTTTATTTCTCCCAGACCAGCATGGGAGGTCCAGTTTTGATAAAATTTAATATGTCTAAAGCTGACACCCTAGATGGCTTAGATTAACTGATACATTAACCGCGGGGCGCATCTAGTTTTATAAATAATGAGAAAGAGAGAATAATTTAATTAACGTTTCACACATCAATAGGTATTATCATTATGTCATTACTCATCATCTTCAGGTTTTTGTCTCCACTGCAGGAGCACGACCCTCTTTGTACTACCAGGGCCATACTTGGCCAAAGCAGCCATAGGACTTGGCCTACATTCTTCTCGCTGGCTAGACGGGTTGGATAGGTCTCATTGATGTTTTTAAGCTTTGTTTAGCTTGTACTTCCTAAGTCGCTTTCTACGATATCCACGTGAAGACTTGGAGTGGCCCTATTCTACTCAGCTAGAAGCCGCACGGCATTGTGTATTTATTTATTAAATTTTATTACAAATGTAACACGCGGGGCTTCGCTCCCCGTCAGAATTTCGGGATAATTGTACCCTATGTCCTTACCCGAGTCTCAAAATATATCTATACCAAGTTTCTTCCGAATTAGTTTAGTGGTTTAAGCGTGAAGAGGTAACAAACAAACAAATATACAAACTCACTTTCGCATGTATAACATTACTAGCTGACCCGGCAGACTTCGTACTGCCAAATATAGCCTGTCAAAATGTACGTTTGTATGGGAAAAAGAAAAGGGCTGGTTTTAGGGTTTTTCCGGCAATTATTCGAATTTTTCTCGCCGTAAAAACCATCTTTAAATTTCAACGAACATTTTAAAAAAATAATTGGTTAAATTGGTCCAGGCCTGGTTGAGTTATGCGCTTACCAACACATTTTGCGATTCATTTTTAGGGTTCCGTAGCCAAATGGCAAAAACGGAACCCATAAAGATTCGTCATGTCTGTCTGTCTGTCCGTCCGTATGTCACAGCCACTTTTTTCCGAAACTATAAGACCTATACTGTTGAAACTTGGTAAGTAGATATATTATGTGAACCGCATTAAGGTTTTGATACAAAAATAGAAAGAAACCAATAAATTTTGGGGGTTCCCCATACTTAGAACTGAAACTCAAAAAAAAATATTTTTCATCAAACCCATACGTGTGGGGTATCTATGGATAGGTCTTCAGAAATGATATTGAGGTTTCTAATATCATTTTATTCTAAACTGAATACTTTCGCGAGAGACACTTCCAAAGTGGAAAAAAGTGTGTCCCCCCCCCCCCCCCGTAACTTCTAAAATAAGAGAATGGTAAAACTAAAAAAAATATATGATGTTCATTACCATGAAAACTACCAGCGAAAATTGGTTTGAACAAGATCTAGTAAGAAGTTTTTTTTAAATATGTCATAAACTGCAATTTACCTTTCTACTTTTTTCTACTTTACTACGGAACCCTTCATGGGCGAGTCCGACTCGCACTTGGCCGCTTATTATATTATAGATTAGGAAGTAGGATAGGAATAGGATATAGGATATAGTAGGATAGGATAGGATAGTAGGATGTAACAGGCGGACTTAAAGCCATGTTGTGAACACAGGCTTATATGGGAAGTAACGTTATTCTAATTGCAGCATAGTATGCTCAGTCCTTGACATATAATGTTCGAGTTAGCCGTACTCTACCATTACGCAGATTGTATCTGTTCGTTTGTTTGTTTTTATAATGTACCGGCTTAACAATAATACAAGGGCTTTTTATTTAAATACAAATATTTTTAGAGTATTTCTGGTTAGGTATAATTGTAAACAATTTCCATAAATAATGTGTAAAAAATATGCAAATAATTACATATAATTTATTTTTATGTAATTATTTGAAAATTACATATTGACACTAATGATTAATAAGAAAAAATTAAAATAAAAATTATTAAAAGTAACGGATGATTCCCACTAGTACCATTGTGTATTTGTCCCATGGAACAAGTGCAACTCATTTGAACACGGTATTTTGTTAATTTTATTGTAATAATTTATTATTTACGATTGCGAAATACGGCCACTTTTGGCAAAAATGTAAAAAAAAAACCTTACTTATTTCCACTTTAAACTGTAAACATTATACTTTACAAAATAGTTTAAACAGTTATCTAGAGCCGCATGAGACAAATGTAAATTTTTGAATAATATCTCGGTTTTCTTTCAAATAATTTGTTTCAAATGTGGGCAGCACTTAACTCCGAAAAATTCATGTATTTTTTATAGACTTAGGTATATTTTGCTTCAAATGCGTAAAGTAGGTATGCTAAGGAAAACCCCGAAAGACACTCGTCATACGATTATCGAAATAATCTTGACATGGGAGCAGACAAAAATAACCGATAGCGGATAATTAAGTAGCTGAAACCGCATGTATTTCCCCGAAATTATTCACTAAATACCTAATTTACAAAATGAATCATTTATGTATAGTTTATGCCTTGATATTTTTGGAACGGAGTTCTTTCTTTGCGAAAGGGGGCTAGTCGGAAAAATTAAGACCGAAAATTGTAACGACACTTTTTGCTATAGTTGTATATTATCCGAATAGAAAAGATGATTTCATGTTTAAAAATGCACGTGTAAACTGTGTTCCGAATGTCTAGCGTTTGCTCAAACCTATTCAAGGATTGATAGTGGTCTTTGGGTCGCGGAGGTCAGACGGCAGTCGCTCTGTGTAAAAACCAGTGACCTCGTCAAATCTGCTTGGTTAGGTAGCGGACCCCGGGCTTTAAAGCTTTACCCCTGAGGATACAATTAGGAATATGGGAGGATAATTATGAAATTATTGGAACGAAGTTCCTTATCGCGCGTTGCGAAAGGGGGCTAGACGGTAAAAATTAAGACCAAAAGTTGTAACGACACTTTTTGCTGTAGTCCTTCGATTGGATTTTACGATCTTCGCGGAAAGAGAAGCAGCTGGTACATAAAAAAAAATCTTTGCTCCCAGACCAGCATGGAAGAATGTTTAGCTAATATGAAAGGAACTTAGAAAAGACATTTATGTGGGTTTTGCAAAGTTGGTATTTTAATGGAAGTGGTTCCCCTTTACCTCATCTCTCCCTGCTCTCGCCTTGAAAAGGCGGCTGCAGGCGCCTTCAGCCGCTCAACGCCCTCCACAAGGGAACCAAACACACGAGAACGGGATAGAGATGCGGGAACGGGGAACGGGGACGCATATTGCGCAGGACCCTAGGAATTTTGTTTTTGTATGTACTTAAGAGTTCCCCTTACCCTGGTCCAAATTACACTTTACCATACAAACGTAGTCTACGTTTTATTTCGACATGCCCGATTTCGGCAAAATTTTGTAATTCAAAGATATTGCACATATCGAGTTAGTCGCGAATGGTCTTAAACGCAAGTAGCCTATGTAGCAACTCGTCTAATACGCTGATTGTCTAAACCGCATGTCGTCATAATGGGAAGTGGTCTTATGATTAATCTCGTCCAAAAATGAGGTGAGGTTCCGAGTTGCGTTTTAGACGAGTTTCCATATAGACTATTTGCATTTAAGACCATTCGCGACTAACTCCACATATCTAGGCATATAACTGGTTTTCATAGTCATAATATGAACTTGGAATAGAATATAGTGCGTTATATCATTTTTGACCATCAGCATCGTCACTTCTACATCCTTATAATTTCTCAATTTTTTTTTTAATAAATAAAAAATACCAAAATCTGACATGTGGTTTTAAAATAAAACGTAGACTACGTTTGTATGGAAATGTGTAGGGTAAGGGGATCCGTAATACTTATAATACATAAACCTGTGACAGGAGTACAAAAATTATGAAAATGTTGCTAGGAATTCGGGTCGACCGCGACGAACATTCTGCGACCAAATAGCAGATGTTCTGAAGAAAGCTGATGTAAGGAGTACCTATAACCGGAGAGCATGCATGAAAAGAGTTATGAGTGTTGACGAAGCAAAAGAGGTTGCAAGGATCGTAGTAAGTGGAAATCCATAGTCTCTGCCTACCCTCTTGGGAAACAGGAGTGAAAACATGAATGTATGTATGTATTTCCCCGAAATCTATTGACTCATTACCATTCAGAACACTACACACTAATGTAATACATACTATTCCCACAAACACAGTGATAAGCCGCAATTTGACGCAATATTTACGATTTTAAGGCAATATCAATCGGGTACTTTATTACGCGCTCGAAGTCACGTACTAGGGCGGTAAATCGTGAGATTTGGCGTCTGTGTGTCTGTTTATGATGATAATTTTAGGTGTTTTGTTTTGGTACTTATTTTGGTTTATACATGGTTTATAATAAATGAGTTAAATGTGTGGATGTAGATTTTTTTTTTGTTCGTTAGATAGATTATTAAAAAGTATGGTGTATGTACTTTTGCTTTTCTTTCTTTGGCAAATAATGACGAAGATACAGCGCATTTGAATTTCGCATAACGTCACGATTGGCTACGATTTTTCAATAGTGACGTAAATCACCCCCACTCCGGAACCTCGAAGTTATCTTCGTAAATGTTGACTACTTTTCTAAACATAAAAATATTGCTCCTTTATTTTTTTTATCAATCGTACAAATGTACTTCAAATGGTGGACTTAATGCTTAGAGCATTTTCTCCCACTCAACCTTTACTTTTGGATAATCTAGTAGAATAGAATTGTATATTTTTGTCTTAGTCCATTATCCCTATTGTGCCTTATAACTAGGCAGGTTGTAAAAATGCATGTCAAATACCATTCAAATACGGAGGCCAAGGAAATGGATGGAATGTGTAAAGATGGATATGAGTAGGAAGAGAGTCTGTGACGGACGTGTTGACTGGAGATAGAACAAAATGAAAAAACTCACTTGCTGTGCCGACCTTGGGGTCGGCACAGCAAGTGAGTTTATTTATTATATTTATTATAAGTAGTGGATTTAATATAGAAGGAAGATTGTACATTGTACAACGAACCAAAATGATTTTTGCTATCTCGAAGTGTTACCAATTTAAAATGATGCTACTTGGTTATTAAAGTACTGTTTACTGAAAAAGAAACATCGAATTTTACGACAACTATTGTCATTATTGTCTTTGGGCGAGGCCTATGTCCAGCAGTGGACGTTATGCGGCTGATGATGATGATGGAGATTGTCATTATTTGATATATTCTGAAGTGGGTTTCTTTCGACGTAATCATGTCGACTACGACACGATGCGTTCTTTAAAACAATAAAGGAAGGAAAAAGAGGAGTAGAAAAACCCAGAAGAAAATTTATAGACCAATTAAAAAAAATAAACGTGAAAACATATGAGGAGGCTAAGAACTTAGCCAAAGAAAGAGACATGGAAAGCACTACACCGACAAGAGCCCAGCTCTTAAAGAAGAAGAAGATACTCACTGTGACTTTTAAGAGTACTACCGCGTTTAAAAAAGTACCAGATAAAATGCAATGCCTTATCAACCAGAAGCCAACAGTGCAAAATTCCAATGATTCATGACCTACCTACGTCGATAATGATGAATTGATAACACACGGGGTCAATCCGACCTTATCAGACGAGGACTCGCAGGAAATTAGATAAATCGTTGAGAGATATCAATTTCATAATTTGCAGTTATTGTGAAACAATTACGTTTCATTTAATTTTCAACATGTCATCACAATATTGCATTGTCACGCGATTTACATTTGGGACAATAGCTCAGCGAAGTAGCTCTTTGAAGTGGCAGTGGGCTGGACACAGCGCGACGAACCGATGGCCGATGGGGAAAAAAGGTTCTTGAATGGCGACCGCGTACTGGCAAGCGAAGCATAGGGTCTCACCCACAAGTTGGTCTGATGACCAGGGTCGCTGGAAGGATGCAGGCCGCTCTTGATCGGTCATTTTGGAAATCTTTGGGTCTATGTCCAGCGGTGGCGTGGACGTTATGCGGCTGAAATGATGATGATGTTAATACATATGCGACACCTAAACATAATACATATGGGAAGTGGGTCAAATTTAACTTGCAAAATTTGATTTCAGACAGACAGACAACCCGTCTGGCCAGCGAGGAGAGTGTAGGCCAAATCCTTTGGCTGCTCTGGCAAGGCTCTAGTAGTACAGAGATGGTCGTTCTCCTGCAGTGGAGACTAAAAAGAACTGATGATGAGACAGACAACGGGACAGGTGAAACTAACTCAAAGCATGAAAAATCGTCTGACCTTTATGCTAATTCGGGAAAAATGTACAAAAACGAAAAGATCTCAAAGATCTGAAGATAAATCAAATCCTTAATTTAAAGGCTCGTATCAAACCTTCCGAGAAGGGCCTACCGGAAATAATTGTAAATCGAAGAAAAAGGTCGCATTGTTGTATTACTCACTCGGTTGATTCTCAATGGTTTGATTGAGTCTGTAGTTAAGTCTTGTTTTTGATAGATTATCCTGTGATGTAAAATGTATGTAGCTATAGATTTACGAGCAGGGTTTGGAGTGATACATGGATTAACTCGTTGAAGTGGCAGTAGGCCGATGGGGCAAAAAGGTTCTCGAATGGCGACCACGTACTGGCAAGCGAAGGGTAGGACATCCACCCATAAGATGGTCAGATGACCTGACCAAGGTCGCTGGAAAGCGCTGGATGCAGACCGCTCTTGATAGGTCATTTTGGAAATCTTTGGGAGAGGCCTATGGCCAGCAGTCAAAGTAATGGGGCTGAAACGATAATGATAAATATTTACTACTATTAAAAAGAGTAAAAAAGTGGTGGGTAGGGCAGTGAAACAGACATATTTAGGGAAACCAAAAGTCTACTTGCCAGACGATACTGTTAGGTTAAATGTACTTCAAAATCTAAATAAACAAAGTTGACTAAGTAGTTGGTTCCAAGTTCTCCCGTGGATGACGTAGAGGGCAACTTAGGAAACATAATCTAAACAAAGCTTATAAACATCAATGAGACCTCTCCAACCCGTCTGGCCAGCGAGGAGAGTGTTGGCCAAATCCTTTGGCTGCTTTGGCCAAGTGTAGCCGTACAGAGAGGGTCGTGCTCCTGCCGTGGAGACTAATAACACCTGATGATAATGATAATGATAACCCGCAGGGCAGCTTGTAGCGAGCTGTTGGTGAGTAACGACACCACGGACCCGAGTGCTCCAGAGAGCCGGTTAGATCCCTCGTCCCCGACGCGTCTTCATCGGTCGGGGTGGAGACCCAAGAGAGCTCGCAGGGCTCTCAGCTCTGCATTGCCTTAATTGGCTGTGCAGAGAGGAGTCGTAAGAGCTGTTGCTCCAGGGGTGGAAGTGTTAAAGGGCATAACGACGCGAGTAACTTCGGAGAAAGCGCAGCACACCTCTCGACACCCCTGAGTCGCTCGCACCGGTGTTGCTCCTTTGCCGGTAAGTACTGTCGGTGCGTTTGAGGGGCCCATCTAGTGGGCGGCAAGCTACCACCTGCCTATAATAGTCAGTAATCATGATTATGGCAGGTGACGTTTCTGTTGCAATAACCCAGTATCAGTCCATCCCAAATTCATTCCATAACCCTTAAACCTTTTCCTTTTACATGCAATAGATTTTTCTTCTGCCAAAACCTATTCAAGGGTACACCTTTCATAGGTATATCCAGGAATAGGTTTTGGCGGGAGCGCCACATGAAAACAACTTTTCCAAAGGGCCTCTACGTGTTGGATCTGTATCCCCACGCAAGCCTCTCGAAGGACCGGGGTGAAAAGACCCGTAATTCTCAAAGGAGATTATAAATGATAATGATAATGATGACTTTAACTATCAAAAAAGCTAAAGAGTGGTAGGTATTGCAGTGAAACAGACCTGTTTAAGGAAACTATAAGCGTTGCCAGACGATACTGTGAGTTTGAATTTACTTCAAAATCTAAATAAATAAAGCTGACTAAGTAGTTGGTTATGCGGGCGACCTTGTACGATAAGATATAGCACAGTAGACACGGAAATCATTGTTACATGTTGTGATAGTGGAAATATGCATAGGGGTGATGACAACTGTAGGCTTATAAAATACCCGTAGTATTTGTATAGTATGTGTCATGCTAAAGGCATGGCATTATTTATCTTCACGCCAACGATATAGAATTCATCCTCATACTTTAGCTAAACATTCGCGGTTTAGTTATATATAAAGTGACCAATTACACTGATAGAGCTAGCCCCAATGTTAGTTCGAGACTTGTGTTATGGGATACTAACTCAACGATACTGTATTTTATAACAAATACCTATATCGATAAACAACCAAGACCCGACATAGTTTGAAAAAGGCCATTTTCCAACTTGCTCTGACCGGGGATCGAAGCCGGAAACTCAGGGTAGGGGACTTGCATGGTGACCCATACGCCACAGAATCTGAAGTCATCAAAATATTTTTTTTTTTTATTACTTATTTTTATCAAATGTGCTGCCTGATACGGCTTTAGCTGACAATCTTTTTGACTAGTAGTATTTCATACAGATACATAGAATTTGTCTACCCTGTGCCACCCTAATATACAACGTGGAAGGGACATATCCCTAATAAATCGAACCATGGGCTATACTAGAATCATTATAGTAAGTATAATGAAAATAACTATCAAAAAACTATAAAAACAATTCGACATTCCCATACAAAAAGCCCAGTCGGCTGGACACTTTAGTATGGAAAGGCCAATTTTTAAAGTTATTTTAATTTTTTACATACTATCACATCTTTATCCCTAATGGGGCAGACAGAGCATTTTGGGTCTTGCGGTTCTATGCAGAGCCCAGGGCCGCAAGACCCAAAAGCCACTTTTAGCGTCATGGTGGGCGAGAAGATGGAAAAGCAATCAATACAGTGATGGGTTGCTAGCCGCATCGCCTGTTAACATGATTTGCATTTTTGCCCATTCCCTCGATCGGCTTTTACGATCTGCGTGGGATGAGAAGCAGCTGGTACATTCTAAGTTTTTTTTTATTTCTCCCAGACCAGCATGGGAGATAATTTTTTAAAGATATTTTAATTCCATTATACTATTATTGATCTAGATAGCCCGTGGTTCGATTTTTTACGGGTATGTCCCTTTTACGTCGTATAATATAAGATACTAGAGAAAAAAAATTTTGCTTGATATGCAGCCGTTATCGTGATTTAGGTAAGATAGTGCCTACCTGTTAAAAATATTTGTGCACTACTGCCCTTTACAAAGGTGATGCAAAAAAAAAGTGTCTTAATCAAGCCAAGATAAAACCCTTTAAACTATTTTATGAACTACTGTTTACAGTTGAAAGTGAGAACGCTTTTCTTTGCACACTTGCGAACAAAATACAATTACAAATCAACTTTATTGCACCCAAAAATTAGAAAAACATCAAAAAACAATATAGGACAAAAGCGGACTTATCAACAACAAAACAACAACGGCTACTTTAAGATTAAAATTCATATTTAAAGAAATGACCTAAAACAATATTAAATTAAAATGAGTGATGTTACCAAGAACATAAGTGCTATTTTTCAAACGCGGAGTCACTAAACGAACGATTTTTGTATGGAAATAGCATTCGTTAAGGTGACTCCGCGTTTTAAAAATAGCACTTCATAACGTTTTTCAATTGCATGTGAGTCAAACGTACAGTTAAATACTAATTTGCAAAGTACAGTTCAACCTTTGGAGCAGGTTGCCTAAAAAGGACATGGCGATAATACGGCCCAATATTTAATGAATAATGAAAAGTTATGGGTCTAACTGTTCGGATTATTATCCAAATTAAAATGTGATGAAACATTTCGACACGAGAGGGATTCGAACCCAAGACGTTAACGCAAATTGTGCTACCGTGACTTCGAATAACCTTAAACAATTTTCTCATAATATATACACACGGTCGCTTGAAGGCGCTGGATGCAAGCCGCTCTAGATCGGTCATTTTGGAAAATATTTGGGAGAGGCCTATGTCCAGCAGTGGACGTTGTGCGGCTGAAGGGAATGAATAGTACACACGCATTTGAATTATGCGATAATTCTTCATTAGTTCTTACTATTTAGAAGTGTGGTACCTATTCAAATTTAGATGAAACTAAAGTTGATTAAAGTGAAGAAGGCTTTGTTTCAATTATTGATTTTTAACAGCATTACAATGCTTGGATTATTATCCAAAATAAAAGGTGTGATGAAAATTTTTCCACGAGTGGGATTCGAACCTACGATCCTCACGTTAACGCCATACAATACAATACCCTTTATGGCACAAAATAAAATACAGAACATAATTATCTTAAAAACTAGGAAATGCGCAAAAAGCGGCCTTATCGCTAAGCAATTCCTTCCAGGCAACCTATATAGAAAAAGGCAGTGATGAAAAATTAGGTAGTGCGGGGGTCAATTTAATAAACATACTCCGTCTTATTATAAAACGCAGACCATCTTTAGTACTAGGTTTAAACCATTATCCAACCAAATCAAGTTGACATTTTCAGATGAGACGGTGGCATATTACAAGATGTCAACTTGATTTGGTCGGATAATGGTTTAAACCTAATAACAAAGATAGTCTGCGTTTTATAATAAGACGGACTGTGTATATACTGCCATAATGTAACTCGTGGCGAAATTAATCACATGTTTTAATTTGGATAATAATATTTCAACGTTTCAACCGTTGAGGCAGGTTGCCTAAAAAGGACATGGCGATGATACGGACCAAAGTTTAATGAGTAATGAAAATTTATGGGTCTAACTGTTCGACTAATTTAATTTGTGATTCAGAATTGTTGGTACTGTCTTTTGGAATTATTTCTTTTATTTTTCATTTCAAAGAGACGCTAAGTAAAAGATTGTTTTAAAAATTCTCTACCCTAGACTTTTTCATACAAACGTAGTCTACGTGCTATTTTGAAATCACATGTCAGAATTAGGTAAAAATTTGTAATTTTAAAGAAAATGCAATTATCAATCTAGGGTTATAATTGGTTTCCGACGGTAAATTTATGACCTTAAAAGAAAATATAAGGATGTAGAAGTTTCCCATACTGATGGTCAAAAATGATATGACACACTATATTCTATTTCAAGGTCATATTTTGACTGTGAAAGCCAGTTATATGCCTAGATATGGGCAATAACTTTAAAATTTAAAAAAATCCGAAATCGGGCATGTCGTTTCGAAATAAAACGTAGACTATACGTTTGTATGGAAAAGTGTAGTTTGGTCTAGAGTAAGGAGACTCTTAAGTGCGAAAAAAATGAATTTTCCAGATAGGTCCAGGCGTCGTTGAATATTCAGTAAACATACATAAAAAAATTAATAACCGCCTATTTTTTGGAAGTCAGTTAAAATTATATTTTAGAAAGTTGTTTTAAAAGAGGAGGACTAAAACAGAGATAACAAGTAAGTAAGTAACACACATTATAATTATCTCAAAACCTAAAACAAAATCCTAAACTGCTAATTTTCTCCGAAGACCAGGCCCTAACGGTACAACATCTGCCGTTTGAGAATTAACTTTATTACCTCGTTAAAAGTCTCAGTTTAGGTTAAACGGTCGGTTATCGGTTTAATTAATTGTTAGTCATCGGTAACGGGCATCGGTGAGTCAGGAGTTCAGGAGTGCGTTGACATAGGAAGCCGTGTTTACCATGAGAAGAGGAAACCAGGTGTCCTTATAAAAAGTAGAAGGAAAAAATATTTTTTTTGGTAAATTGTTTAGATGCGACACTTTTTACCAGACTGCGCCAGGTGGAGGGTTATATTTTTCAATTCATTTCAGTTCCATTCGTTTAATGTTTCCACGTGTGGTAAAAGTTCACAAAATCACTATATGTAAATATTTGGCAGTACAGCATAATGGAACCCTGCAAGGGCATTACAATATATACATAGTTAATCAAAACAATATAAAATTAAAACGTATCAAAATAAAATTAAAACTAATCAAAATAATAATAAATAGTCTCATCACAATTCATAAAAACTTTCTAGTGTAGGACCAGTCGCAGGGCCTACTTAGATTCCCATCGAGTTCTCGTAATAACTCACTCATAATAAATCAATTCAAGAGCTATACTGATCACTATAACATAATAAAATTAAAATAACAGTAAAAAAAAAGTTCGACATTCTCATACAAATGCCAGGGCGGCTGCAAACTTTAGTATGGACATGGCAATTTTTTTTTAAATTATTTTACAGTTATTTTAATTCCATTATACTATAGTGATCGAGTTTCGCCCGTTGTTCGATTAACTACGGGTATGTGCCTTCCGCGTTGTATGTACATATATGTTTTGTTATAGAAAGTAATTCAGAGTCAGAGTGTTACACATTCCTCAAAAGTCAGTCCATTTCCAAAAAAAAAAAAACATCTCATCCTACTGTCCTACTAATATTATAAATGCGAAAGTGAGTTTGTATATTTGTTTGTTTGTTGCCACTTCACGCTTTAACCACTGAACCTATTAAGATGAAATTTGATATGGACATAGTTGGATATCCAGGGAAGGACGTAGGATAGTATTTATCCCAAAATTCCCACGAGGAGCGAAACCCTTCAATTTTAACATAATTTAGAAATCATCTTCATCATCCACGTCCACTGCCGAACAGCCTATATACCAAGGATTTCCGAAAATAACCGATCTAGAGCGGCATGCATTCAGCGCCTTCCAGCGACCTTAGTCAGGTCGTCAGACCACCTTGTGGGTGGGTGATCTAACGATTCGCTCGCCAGTACTTGGTCGCCATTCGAGAAACTTTTTGCCCCATCGGCCGTCGGTTCTTCGCACTATGTGTCTCGCCCACTGCCAATTCAACGAGCTTATCCGCTGGACTATGCCATTGACATTTGTTCTGGTACGATTTTTCTCATTTCTGATTCGATCACGAAGAGAAAACACCGAGCATAGTCACTTAATAGCACGTTGCACGACATTGAGCCTTCTTATGAAACTCATTAATAAATAAATATATAGGAACAAATCACACAGACTGAGCTAGCCCCAAAGTAAGTTCGAAACTTGTGTTATAGGATACTAACTCAACGATACTATATTTTATAACAAATCCTACTTCCTATCCTATCCTACTAATATTATAAATGCGAAAGTGAGTTTGTATATTGTTTATTTGTTTGTTACCTCTTCACGCTTAAACTAATGAACCGATTTGGATGAAATTTGATATGGATATAGTTTGATACCCAGGGCAGGACATAGGATAGTTTTTATCCCGAAATTCCCGGGAGCGAACTCCGCGGCTACAGCTAGTACATAAATGGATAAACATCCAAGACCCAGGAAGTAGTAAGGGAAAACGTAATAATACGGAAATGTAATGAACAAAACCATAAACTCACTAATGTAAACATGAGGCATTTAGTTTAAAATTAGTAGAATACGTGTAGGTTACGTTAGTAATTATATTATCTTTGGTGTAGGTAATTAAATTGTATCTATCAAAGTTTATCTGCTTAAACAACTATATTTATTAGTCATATCATGTAATCCTGCGTGGAATAATAAACAGCAACATTCAACATGTCCTAACAGGTACTGGATTGACTAATACCACGGTTAAACAACATATATACAGAACAGTAATATATAAAATTTCATTTACATTTCTCGTTTTGAAGCTATTTAAGAAATAACGGCAATATAAAAGCGACAATGTATTTTAAAATTTGTAAATACTCAAGTGTTAGAATTTCGTAAGATTTTACGATTTTGCGTACGTGATAGTAATCATCGCGCATCGTAGTAATTATTGTGCAACACATGAATCATAAGTAATAATAAATTTGACAACGAATAGAAAGTAGATGTTCGTATCTCACTCTATAACCCAGTTATCCGGTCCACTAACATCCCATCCATATAGCCAAAACCAAGTCAATCCCTCCCTGGCAATAGTTCGGCAGCTATGGAGGACTGTCCGTTAGTGCATCTCAATGGTACATTAAGGGACAGACCTCCGTAGATGCAGCCATCTCACGTTTTAGATAAAAAGGTACTAAAAGGCCTCTTCATGTTGGCTTTTAATAAATTTGACAACGAGTAGAAAGTCACTATATACCAGGCTAAAATTTTTGTGAAGATTTTAGGTAGATGTTCGTATCTCACTCTATAACCCAGTTATCCGGTCCACTAACATCCTACCCATATAGCCAAAACCAAGTCAATCCCTCCCTGGCAATAGTTCGACAGCTATGGAGGACTGTCCGTTAGTGCATCTCAATGGTACATTAAGGGACAGACCTCCGTAGATTCAGCCATCTCACGTTTTAGATAAAAAGGTACTAAAAGGCCTCTTCATGTTGGCTTTGGTCCCTTGAATCCCTCAAAGGACCAGATCCCTATGGACCCGTGGCTAAAAAGCGTACCAGCATAACTGTAGCCGTCAACTGTTTAGAGAGGTCTCCACACGTTTGATCGACGTCTGGGGCTGAGCTGGTGCGCATTTCTGCCTAAAGGCTAAGCCTTGCTGTACAATGCGGAAATGCCGCCAGCCTCTTTGGGAATCTGCCTGCTGTCGGTGGCAACTTGGGATTTTTTTTTTAATATAAATTGAAGATGTTCTTATTTTTAGTAATAGTTTTAATCTTCTTCTTTTCGTGTGTGTTAGTGACTAACACTAGTGTCAGAGTTTTAAAACCGCCTTAAAGGCCTCTGACATGGTTTTTGGTAACGACCAATGTCAAAGACAGTGACCGGGACCAACGGCTTAACATGCCCTCCGAAGCACGGATCATCTTACTTATCAGACAATCAGGTGATCAGCCTGCAATGTCCTAATCAAACTAGGACAACAACACAAAGTCGTTGCCCCGCCGGGAATCGAACCCGCGACCTCCGGGTATGAGCCGAACGCTCTAACCACTACACCACAGAGGCAGTTTATATTTATATTAATTTATAGTACATATAGAAGTATAGATTTTAGATTAATCTAAATTATATCTTTCGTTTGTTGATTGGTGGCTGGGACAATATTAATATTAGCGATATTAATCGCGGTAAGTCCCGTAATACTAATAACAGAAATTGTGACCGTGAAACTCTCAAATCATATGCTGGGACAATAATGGTAGGTATTATAAATAACAAGTATTATAAAACATTGCAGTGTCCTAACCCTATCTCGTAATGTTGGTAAGTAATTACATAACTAGACTTGATTTAAACCAGACCACTGCAAAACCTTGGATGTTAAAAATGAGTCAGTCTGAGATTGTGCACAAAATTATAAGATAATAAGAGGATAGGAACATTTTAGTCACGAACCAATTGTCAATGATCGGTGTACTGTGGTGTAGGGATGGGATTTTTGTGTTTTTATCGATTTTGAAGTAAAAACTTCTTTAGCGGCGTTGTGCACTTTTTTTGGAATGGGTAAAAAATGTAAAACTCGCGTCAGGACACGTGACCTGATCGAAAATTCGTAAGACGGATGGAGAGTAGACAGCTGGCGCGGCGTAGGAGAGGGAGTGTCCCCCTCTCTTTCTACGGCGCGGCGAAAATGTATGCCTGCGCCTTCTGTTTCGTATATCAAAAATGCACAACGTTAATATTCAAGTTTTCACTTCTGCCGGCACTCCTAGAGTGCAACCCGTCGTTTTTTTTTATGAGCTATTTATTGTCTCACTGCTGGACAAAAGCCTCCCCTCTTTCTTTCTACATTTCTCTATAGTGAATCTTCTCTTTAATCTTTGTCGTATTTTTAAGTATCGATAAATAAATAGATGAGGACGAATTACACAAATTGAGCTAACTTGTTGCTGCGAAACCTCCAAATTTTGTGTGAAATTAAATAAAAAAAATCTAATTTAAGAAAAAAATCGTTAGTTTCTTATTATGTTTTAAACTATTGCTGAGCTGTGGATCTAAGAGTCAAAAATTAGAAAAAATAAAACATTTTAGTTTCTTTTTATTCTGGTTTTCCAAAGAAACGTTGACATATAAATATGACACAAAAATTTCATTTGTAAATAATTTTTTTTTATATACAAGTATTTCTTGTAATACATCATAAATCTAGTACATATAAATGACTCAAGTATGTACTCAACATTTAAGTATCTTATTAACAATGCCGGCATCCAATATAATAACTACAAAGGTGTCAAGAACACTAACAATATTAATTCTAATAAGCAAATTTTACAACCTTCTTGAACCCAGCCCTTGATAACCGTCGAATGTTCGCACATTATCCGAACACCCATTTTACAACGTAAATGCTTAAGCGAGTGCAATAAAGATTCAAACATCGATAACTTGTACAACTCAATACCCCATCACTAAGCTAACCTTTAGTGCTCGCTTTTGCAAGTTTAATCATGCTTCACTCGTGACGCAATGTTTCGCAAGCTTAGGACTGGATTCAGATTGATCGAGTTAACAATACTCAACAGCCCTTACAAGACTTATCCACATACATACATACCTTATCTACTTATCCATACCTCCGCTCCGTACGAGTTAGTCTCGAATGGTCTTAAATCGTCTTCGTAGCAACTCGTCTAAAATGCTTATTGTCTAAATCGCATGATGTGCAAAAGTCACTGTCTATTCTTGTTCAACTCTTCACGCTTCAACCACTAATCCGATTTAAATGTTTGTATTTGGATATGATCCGGGGAAGGGTATAGGATAGTTTTTTGGAGGAGTTTTAAATACCTGGAGCGGAGCCCAAGCACAGCTAGTGTATTCAAAAAAATTTACGATCAATGTGACTGATCTGTGCGGCTAGCAACCAGTTACTATTTCAGGGATAAATCTAAAAAAAAACATAAAAGTCAATTTAAGAAACTTGTTCATCTAACTCGCTCCATATGAAACTTGCTTCATTATTTTATCTTACAAATTGTATTCATGCCGACTGTCGACTGTCGATTGTTCTGTTATCGATAAGAAATTTATCGCATGTGCATCACTAATGATTTTGAAAATGGAATTACAATGAGTCCATTTCTAGAATGCGTATGCTCACTCAAGCCGGTCTATATTTTGTTTTTTGTGTTTATTTTGTTATTTTAAAATACACATTGGCTGCACATTGCAATTTTTATAGTACGATTTTTATGATGTCTTGGCCTATATCTAGCAGAGGACTTCTTATGGCTGATGTGATGAAGATGGCGAGTGGGACTCCGTTCGAATATTTATAAAAAATCACGTTTGTTTTATGGGAGCCCCACTCAAATATTTATTTTATTCTGTTTTTAGTATTTGTTGTTATAGCGGCAACAGAAATACATCATCTGTGAAAATTTTATCATGGGATAAAACCTGGTGACCGACAGACAAACAGACGGACGGAGTCTTAGTAACAGGGTCTTGTTTTACCCTTTAGGTACGGAACCCCAACAAAAGGCATAAAATTACAAAAAAATATTTAAAAAAAAGAAAATATATATATACTTATAAAAAAAATATTTATTTATTTATTTATTTAACTCATTACAATATACATGTAAATGGCGGACTTAAGGCCAGGGGCCTTTTCTACCAGTCAACCAACAGGTGATGCTGAGAAAGTAATCTTTTGGGGTAAGTACCTACAACAGCAACTAACTAAAAAGGCAAAAAAAGGGAGTAAACTTTTAATTAAGTAAAAAAAAAACGATATAAAAGTAGTTCTATTCAAACTGTTGTACAACAGTTAAAAATCACTACAAATTGCAAGCAAATAAACGGCTGTAAAAGCAAAGGTTTTTTATAATAGCAGCAATAGAAATACATCATTTGTAAAAATTGCAATTGTCTAGCTATCATGGTTCATGGGATACAGCCTGGTGACACACAGACGAACAGATGAGTTTTAGTAATAGGGTCCCGTTGTTACCCTTGGGTATGGAACCCCCAAAAAAAAAAAAGACAAAAGTATATACAAAAAAATAAAAAATACCAATGTATGTAGTTCTATTCAAACTGTTGACCGACATAATAAAAAAAAACATAAAAGCATCGATGTAGTTTCGTTTAAACTGTTGACCAACAGTTAAAAATCACTACAAATTGCAAGCAAATAAACGGCTGTAAAAGCAAAGGTCAGTGACCCAGGTATGTTGAACTTTGTATAGAAAAAAGAAACTATAATGATGCCATTGTTTCGTCTGATTATGCGTTGTGAATGGTGAAGTTATTTTATAACGTTAATGCAAATATTTGTTTTTGAATTGCTATTTTGTTGTCTTTAGATGTTTATGGTTGCGCATTTAATTTTGTGCAATTTGTGTTTTTATTTTCCTTTTTTTTGTTACCCGTGTTTATATCTCCGTAATCTCCGTATGTTTATCCCGTAACGAGTTGGTTTGGTTAGTTATACGTATCTATTTAACACCCTAAAAAAAGGAGTGTTATTGCACAAATGGACAGATTTCGATGCCTTTTTAGGGTTCCGTAGCCAAATGGCAAAAACGGTACCCTTATAGATTCGTCATGTCTGTCTGTCTGTCTGTCTGTCCGTCCGTATGTCACAGCCACTTTTTTCCGAAACTATAAGACCTATACTGTTGAAACTTAGTAAGTAAATGTATTGTGTGAACCGCATTAAGGTTTTGACACAAAAATAGAAAAACAACATAAAAATAACATTTCATTCAATCAACTCAAATATAAAAATTAAAAAAAAATACTACTACGGAACCCTTCATGGGCGAGTCTGACTCGTACTTGGCCGCTTATTTATTTTTAATTTTTATATTTGAGTTGATTGAATGAAAGGTAAATTGCAGTTTATGACATATTAAAAAAAACTTCTTACTAGATCTCGTTCAAACCAATTTTCGCTGGTAGTTTTCATGGTAATGAACACAATATATTTTTTTTAGTTTTATCATTCTCTTATTTTAGAAGTTACGGGGGGGGGGGGGACACTTTTTTCCACTTTGGAAGTGTCTCTCGCGGCAAAGTATTCGGTTTAGAAAAAAATGCTATTAGAAACCTCAATATCATTTTTGAAGACCTATCCATAGATACCCCACACGTACGGGTTTGATGAAAAATAAATTTTTGAGTTTTAGTTCTAAGTATGGGGAACCCCCAAATTTTACTGTTATTTTTCTATTTTTGTGTCAAAACCTTAATGCAGTTCACACAATACATTTACTTACTAAGTTTCAACAGTATAGGTCTTATAGTTTCGGAAAAAAGTGGCTGTGACATACGGACGGACAGACAGACAGACAGACAGACATGACGAATCTATAAGGGTTCCGTTTTTGCCATTTGGCTACGGAACCCTAAAAACATACTACAAGACTTTTATATTATGTTATTTGCTACTACGGAACCCTTCATGGGCGAGTCCGATTCGCACTTGGCCGCTTATTTCTGACATAGCCCCGCGGATTAGCTCGTTGAAGTGGCAGTGGGCGGGACACATAGCGCGACGAACCGATGGCCGATGGGGCAAAAAGGTTTTTGAATGGCGACCGCGTACTGGCAAGCGAAGCGTAGGGCACCCACCTACAATGTGGTCAGATGACCTGACCAGGGTCGCTAGAAAGCGCTGGATGCAGGCCACTCTTGATCGGTCATTTTGGAAATATTTGGGAGAGGCCAATGTCCAGCAGTGGACGTTATGCGGCTGAAATGATGATGATTTCACATGAAAGCAAGTTGTTTGGTTCATAGCTTTGTTTGATGGAAATCCGTTCATCGGTTCAAAAGTGATAGGAGTAAACGTTTGAACGTCGGGGTTTCTTTTTTAAATTTTTTTGACAAATAAATTTGTGAATTTGGTTTTATTTTTTTATCGTTCTTTAATAACAAAAAAAAACTATTAAATAAAATTTAATGTTAAAACTCTATGTTTTTGTTGCCACAAACTCTTTTTGGGAACGCATTTGTGCAAAAATTAAACCAGGTTCTTCTATTATTCTCTTGAATTCTACATCTAATAAGCAGTTCTTCAGATTTATAATCTGCACTTACATCGGAGGTTATGCATCGCCAGCAGATTGCAGCGGCCACTGGTCAGCGCACTATTGCTTGCATATGGGTTTTCTTGTTAAAAATAAGATTTTTAACTAAGCTTCACCATTAATAAGTATGAAGTTCGAGAGAGAGAGAGACAGACAGAGAAACACGCGCACGCCGCACGGGTTACAGCTATAGCAAAAAGTGTCGTTACAACTTTTGGTCTTAATCTTTTCCGTCTAGCCCCCTTTGGCAACGCGCGATAAGGAACTTCGTTCCAATAATTTCATCATTTTCCTCCCGTATTCCCAATTAAATCCTTAGGGTAAAGCTTTAAAGCCCGGGGTTCGCTACCTAACCAAGGTTTGACGAGGTTACTGATTTTTACACCGAGTGACTGTCGTCTGACCTCCGCGACCCAAAGACCAGTATCAATCCTTGAATAGGTTTGAGCAAACGCTACATTCGGAACACAGTTTACACGTGCATGTTTGAACATGAGGTTTTTACACAGAGCGACTGCCGTCTGACCTCCGCGACCCAAAGACCAGTATCAATCCTTGGATAGGTTTGAGCAAACGCTACATTCGGAACACAGTTTACACGTGCATGTTTGAACATGAGGTTTTTACACAGAGCGACTGCCGTCTGACCTCCGCGACCCAAAGACCAGTATCAATCCTTGAATAGGTTTGAGCAAACGCTACATTCGGAACACAGTTTACACGTGCATGTTTGAACATGAGGTTTTTACACAGAGCGACTGCCGTCTGACCTCCGCGACCCAAAGACCAGTATCAATCCTTGGATAGGTTTGAGCAAACGCTACATTCGGAACACAGTTTACACGTGCATGTTTGAACATGAGGTTTTTACACAGAGCGACTGCCGTCTGACCTCCGCGACCCAAAGACCAGTATCAATCCTTGGATAGGTTTGAGCAAACGCTACATTCGGAACACAGTTTACACGTGCATGTTTGAACATGAGGTTTTTACACAGAGCGACTGCCGTCTGACCTCCGCGACCCAAAGACCAGTATCAATCCTTGGATAGGTTTGAGCAAACGCTACATTCGGAACACAGTTTACACGTGCATGTTTGAACATGAGGTTTTTACACAGAGCGACTGCCGTCTGACCTCCGCGACCCAAAGACCAGTATCAATCCTTGGATAGGTTTGAGCAAACGCTACATTCGGAACACAGTTTACACGTGCATGTTTGAACATGAGGTTTTTACACAGAGCGACTGCCGTCTGACCTCCGCGACCCAAAGACCAGTATCAATCCTTGGATAGGTTTGAGCAAACGCTACATTCGGAACACAGTTTACACGTGCATGTTTGAACATGAGGTTTTTACACAGAGCGACTGCCGTCTGACCTCCGCGACCCAAAGACCAGTATCAATCCTTGGATAGGTTTGAGCAAACGCTACATTCGGAACACAGTTTACACGTGCATGTTTGAACATGAGGTTTTTACACAGAGCGACTGCCGTCTGACCTCCTTGACCCAAAGACCAGTATCAATCCTTGGATAGGTTTGAGCAAACGCTACATTCGGAACACAGTTTACACGTGCATGTTTGAACATGAGGTTTTTACACAGAGCGACTGCCGTCTGACCTCCGCGACCCAAAGACCAGTATCAATCTTTGGATAGGTTTGAGCAAACGCTACATTCGGAACACAGTTTACACGTGCATGTTTGAACATGAGGTTTTTACACAGAGCGACTGCCGTCTGACCTCCGCGACCCAAAGACCAGTATCAATCCTTGGATAGGTTTGAGCAAACGCTACATTCGGAACACAGTTTACACGTGCATGTTTGAACATGAGGTTTTTACACAGAGCGACTGCCGTCTGACCTCCGCGACCCAAAGACCAGTATCAATCCTTGGATAGGTTTGAGCAAACGCTAGACGTTTGGGTACTACAGTTTATACGTGCCTTTCTAAACATGAAATCATCTTTTCTTTTCGAATAATCAGGCCTGAAATATCCTAACCAGACTGTCAACAACTTTTCACAATGATACTTCCCAGTAGGATTCGAACCCACGAACTCCATATTACTAAGCAAATGGCTTGACCACTGGATCACGGAGACAATTAATAAGTATTAATTATTTATTTACCTATAATATTTTTAAAGTTTTTAGTTTATCAGGCTATGATATTTTCCTACATATGTTATTTAGACGCCAACATTCTTATTTATTTATGGATAGATGGGTACAGAATACTTAAACATTATAGCATTTTGTTCACCTGTAGCTTTTGGTTCAATAAAGTTGTTAATAAATCTATTTAATTAAAGGTTTATAGAAGTAGTTATTTCACCGTACGGTTTCCGGCAGAGTAGAATACCACCACTTCAAGACTTCTAGTTTATGTCGAAGAGGGCTACTTGGGTTTACAAGCTAAATAAAGCTTATAAACATCAATCAGACCTCTCCAACCCGTCTGGCCAGCGATGTAGTGTAGGCCAAATCCGCCGGCTGCTCTGCCAAGTATGGCTCTGGCAGTACAGAGAGGGTCTTGCTCCTTTAGTCACAGAATACATAATAGTACAAGTACAGAAGATTCACTCGGAAAAATCAATTAAAGAAATAGCGACTCTCGCAGCGACACAATTAAGTTCAATTCAGATCGCACAACGCTAATACCTACAGATATTCAACTAGACGTTCCATCTCTTTCCGTCTCTTTCTATCGCGTAACGCTTACCTTTTCTTCCGCACTGATTAGGCAAGCCGGCGCGGCCGCCGTACGTACTTTTTTTGTACTTGCGTTTTTAATACCTACCGTGGAGTGAGACAGGCCTGCTTTAGTGGAGACTAAAATGACTTGATGATGATGATGATGAGAACTAGGTATCTGAATTGGATATGTATCAGAAAAATAGGAAAGTAAATAAATTCGACCATTCAAAGTTTAAAAAACCATATATAAATACATACTATCATACAGTTTACATAGTTAACGCTATATATTTCCACCAACTGCCCCACAACACTATCGCTTTTCCCGCGGGAATCAGCCCTAAAAGTTTTTATCGACAGACAAACAAACAGTGCTGGTAAAACCTCAGCCATGGTAGATTTATGGGCCCAATATCCCCGCAGGGTGGGTTTAAAAATGTATTAGAAAAGTTGTGATATATTGCAAAAGGTGTTTATTATTGACCGAGCCCGATTTCAAGATTTCAATACTGACCAAATTCAAGATTGGCCAAAAATTTGTCCGGCTGTCAGTTTGTCAGTTTGTCCAGCTGTTTTCAACCAATTCTGGTAAAATTTTGTAAGATTCTTTTAGGGCAGGAAAATTAAATACTTAGATATATTTTGTCTATTCAGTTTTTCGAAACTTTTCAAAGTGGCGGAACTATGGTGGTTGAAAATTTTATGAATATCATATGTCAGCCATTTCTAAAAAGTTATAAACCTCTTATTTACTATCTCTTCGATGGCTCATTTGGAAGAGTATGCCTTAGATGGTTAATGTTCCCGGTTCGAATGCAGCACAAGCCATTATTTAAAAAAAATATATTATTTAGTTTATAATTTATTGTTTCTTCGTTATAATTTTTATTTTCTGAATTAATTGTTACTTTAGACCCGATGGTCATTTTTTGAGATGGGAAAAGCCATTTCCTGCCCACATCCAATAATCGGTGACCGATTTTTTGTAGAAGAAAAATAGAACGTACTGAGGTGCTATTTTTCAAACGCGGAGTCACTAAACGAACGATTTTTTTGTATGGAATAACAATTCGTTAGCTGATTCCGAGGTCTAAAAATAGCACTTCTGCTAGCAATAGTGTAACTCACACGTCGCTACAAAAGTAGGTGACAAATTCATAAAAAAAATCAGCTCGACTATCCGTCCTGTAAAAAGGCCCACCCTTAGGCTGCGTTTCCACTGAAGCGGAGCAGAGCGAAGAGAAGAGAAATTGACCAATCACAATGCTCGAAATCTCCGCTCCGCTTCAATTCAAACAGCGGAGCGGAGATTTCGAGCATTACGCACAAATAGAGTTGCCGTAAAATCTAACATAGTTTCACAAATCACAATCGATAGTTTCAATCAAAAACAAACTACAGATAGGCCTATCAATATACCTCTAGTCAATTATCATTTATGCTTTATTACATGCTCATTGACACTAACACGGTAGTTTAATCACCGCTTGTGTCATTTATTGATATCATAACTTAATTCTAATTAACCAGGCTTAGAAGAATGACAGTCATCGACTTAGGTCATCGTAAAGGAAGTACGGATATAGGCATTGGTTAGATGTGCAATAAATATTTTATTGAGGTTTTATCTCTTTAATAAAGACGTTAAAACATTATTTGTTTGTTTTTTTGTGTGTAGCTTGTATGTGTATGTGTGTATGTTGTGTGGTCCTAGTAGGCGAAGTTACCGCACCGTTTTCGCTAGTCGGACGAATAAATGAATTAAAAATCATTCTTACGTTAGTTGCGTTATGTTATAGGTACTATTATTAATTCTGTGGTAAAAAGTATGACGGTTTTTTAATATTTTTGTTTGAAATAGCTGAAATATGATTTTTTAAAGTTTTCAACCCCCATTTTTCCGCCATATTGAAAAATTACAAAACACTGAATCGATAAAATAAATCTTTATAATTTTCGAACCTTACAAAATTTCACGAGGCTCGGTTGATATATGCGACCTGTAGGCGAGAACAGCCGGTAAAACTGACGGACAGCCGGATATTGTGTTTGCTTGTATCGTAAATTTTGTCGGATAATGAGTAGCTTCTTTATGATCGATGAGACTGGCCGCAAATTAGTTGATTTTCTTGCTAACGTGCTAAAATGAATCGTATACGATACGATACCGTTCGTTTGAGAGTCGGGAAAGGATATAGGGTACTCTTTATCCCGAAATTCCCACGGGGAGCGAAGCCCGCGGGTACATATTAAACTATTCAGAATATAGTTATCAAAGTATGGAATAAAATATAACAGTATAAATAAATATCTTTTAATATTTTGTACTCGACATGATTGCAATAGAACACAAGAACCATATTGACAGACATCACAGTTGAAAAAATAGATACAAATGTTTTCTAAAAATGGCCAGCGTTACAGTACTCCAACAGTACAGCTAGTATAATATAATTTGCCCTTTCCATAGACAAAATAAGTTTTTCGAATTACTTTGTTCCAGATGAGTTTTTTAATCTAAAAATGTGCTAAAAACGTTGCGGTGGTTTCTTCTTAATTTGAGGGCAACGTACTGTCCAACTTCACAAAGAACAAACTTGGAAAGAATGGACGAGGATCGGGGGTGAAGAGAGCATACTAGTCGCAGGCTGGTGGGCCGTCCCAGGTATCGCTGGAGCGACGTAGTGCTGGCAGACCTGCGCGAGCTTCAAGTTGGCGACAGCTGACAAGAGCTAGCAACGGACCGAGAGCGCTGGCGTGCTCTTGTGCTGGAGGCCAAGACTCACCTTGGGTAGCTGAGCCAGGTAGTAAGTAAGTATAACTGGTGGCAGATTCATCAAGCTGCAATCAAAAATTAGGAGATTCGTAGTGGAATTAAGGTGAAGCGGATTAGCTCATTGAGGTGGCAGTGGGCAGGTCCCATAACGCAAAGAACCGATAGCCGATGGGGCAGAAAGGTTCTCGAATGGCGGCCACGTACCGCCAAGTGCAGCGTGGGACACCCACCTTCTAAATGGTCAGACGGCCTGTGCAAGGTTGCAGAAAGGCACTAGATGCAGGCCGCTTCCGATCGGTTGTTTTGGAAATCTTTGGGGAAGGCTTATGTCCAGCAGTGGACTTTCTGTGGCTAATATGATGATAAAAGCCATCTGACATAGCTTGACGACTGCCGTACAATGATACTCGTAAAAGCCGGGATTATAGCATAACTTCTAAAGCACGGAGGATCTTGAATTTTTTTATGCAAGAGTATACTGTCCCAATGATTTGAAAGGAAGCGGAGATATCATTTAAAATATTGTATTCATTATACCCTAGATAACCCTTCAAAAGAGCTTAAACCGCTTTAGTTAGCCACCACAGCTTTACGTATAAATACTTTTTTTAATTCAATATAGTGCACAGTCTCATGTATAGATACGTTTTTTTTAAATATTCGATATCGTAACTTATAATAACATTGAACGTACCACCTTCCTACTTATCAACCAAATTCTCGTCTCGCCTCTAGTGGAAACGCAGCTTTAAGACACCGTGTAGTCACAAGTCACGACATGTTGCAGTAGATGAACTATAGTTAGGTTACGCTGTATCAGTTTCCGAGCGTGACTTCACTCGTCAGTCGGCATCCTTAGAACTTCTGTTACGTCAGTGTCTGTTTTTAAGGTTCCATACCCAAAAAGTAAATAATTGCTACTAACACTTCGCTGTCCGTCTGTTTGTCACATTTAGCTTGATGTGGGCAAGAAGGTGGATGAAGGAATCAAAATAGAGATGGGTTGCTAGCCGCGTCGCCTATCATGATTCGATTTTTTTCCCATTCCCTCGATACACATTCTAAGTTTTTTCTTTTATCCCAGACCAGCAAAAAAACTTCTCTATATCCATATCTCACCATTTAGGTGAGATATGGATATATAGGTTCAGTGGTTGAAGCGTGAAGTGTTAACAAACAAACAAATATATAAATTCACTTTCGCATGTAGGTATAATATTAGTAAGGATAAGGATGCACGTGTACGTGTCCGATTCACACTTGGCCAGTTATTTTTCTACTAATTTCAATTGGTTTTTGACAATAAATATATGAACTAGGAAGAAAATGTACTCGTAGTGTGTTATCACGTCATAGACGTAACGTCCACTGCTGGACATAAGCCTCACCCAAAGATTTCCAAAACGACTGATCCAGAGCGGCCTGCATCCAGCGCTTTCCAGCGACCCTGGTCATCTGACCACCTTGTAGGTGGGTGCCCTACTCTTCGCTTGACCGTACGCGGTCGACATTCAAAAACCTTTTTCCCATAGAGGCTTACTTAATAGGTATACTTACATGTAATATTGCTAACTGTATAAAAAGAAAATCGCACACGTCGATTTCACGAGCAAGCCATATTAGGTCCCTTTAATGATCTAAAAATAAACGGAAATCCGAGACATGCCTTACAGATGTCGGTGGGCAAAAAAAGGCCAACTGTGGGCAATTAGTGGGCTATGTGATGGATTGTTTTTTTTTTATTTGAACTGATAGGTTCTCTAGGCATGTAGACCGCCCGGTGAGTTGGTACGAGCCTATAAGTACATATTTTGACAGAAACACTACTGTTTGTACTTAATGTAGGTACGCAGTTACTTTTTACTAAGTATTCTAATACGTTTATTTGCCAGGCAAATTAAAAACCCCGACTTTCGAGACGCCATCTAGTGGTGAGTAGTGGAACTATATATTCTAATTCATATATCCGTAGCGCCATCTCTTAATTGTTAAGCAAATTAAAAAAAATCAAGAAGCAGAATTTCGCATTTCAAATATAAGAGTGGGAGCGTGGGGGTCACATCTCACTATCTCTTTCGTATGCGCGAGACCCAATAGCAGTGACGTCAAGAGCGCCGTACGTGCATTATTTTTCTATTTCTTGACAGTTTCCCTGTCCATCAGATTTTGAAAGCATATAACTTATTTTTGCCCTATTAAAAAAATATTTAAGGAATCCAGAACTACTTAGAGGAATAGTATTTTTACCATTACTCCACGGAGGACGCCAAATAAAATTAATTAGCTCGTATACAGTACTAGCCGTGCCCGTGGGCGTCGCTCCCCGTGGGAATTTCGGGATAAAAACTTTCCTGTGCCCTTCCCTGGGTATCAAACTATATCCATATCAAATTTCATCTAAATAGGTTCAGTGGTTGAAGCGTTAAGTGGTAACAAACAAATATACAAACTCACTTTTGCATTTATAATATTAGTAGGATAGGATAGGATCTAAACACTCAAGATTCAGGACAATTTGGAAAAGGCCAATTTCCAAATTGCCCTGACTGGGGATCAAACCCTGAACTAATTAGCTGAATAGAATATTGACCAGACCATTACTCCACGTAGGTCGCCAAATAAAATTAATTTTCTCTTATCCAGTATCCATAATACTCTTTCCGTCTAGGTACAAAGTGCTTCTAAAAACTATAATGTACTGTACCTCGAGCAGTCCCAGATTCCGGCCACGTCTTAATTTTATTGCTCTAGTTCAGGACCTTATAGTTTTCTGCACCGGAACTATTTCTAGTCCATAGGTGTGCGAAACTGAGTCCGGGTTTCGGGATATTGAGTCGTAGAATTCTGAGAGGTCGGTACAAATATTGGATTGGTTTTTAAAGTTAAACCTAGTACCAAATATCACACCAACATTATAAAAGCGAAAGGTTGTACGTGTATGTTTGATACTTCATCACGTGCAATTGGTTTGACCGATTTTCATAAAATTTGGTATGAAGAACGCTGAAACCCTGGATTAACACATAGGCTACTTTAGGCGCGGGTAACGCCGCGTGGCGCAGCTAGTTTATAATATATTATTTTAAGAGATTAAGGCCGGTGACAGTAAAGATTAAGGCGATACTTTAATAACAAAAATATATTTAAAAAAAACAAAAAAAAAATTGAGTTTAGTTTGTGGAAAGCTAGCCCTTCGAATGTCGACATAGCAGACACAATAGTAAAACAATACATTAGACGCCCGCTCCGGGCGTCCGACATTTGAAGGGCTAGAGGAGAGGACGTATTGCCCACAATGAGACACAGCGGGCTTATAAAAAAAAAAAAAACTCCTGACACAACTGCAGCTGAGAACTATCTCGATCACATCAGCTTTCAAACAAACAAAAAAAGCATGATAATCGGTACATTTGTTTAGAAGCAACGATACACAGCAGACACACAGATACGTCAAACTTAAACACCCCTGTTATTCGACAAGGGTTAAAAGGCAAGGGAAAACCAATAAAGAGTCGTTTGGGTATTTGCGTTTTGTCAAACCGAAAACAAAAGTAGTAAAAATTGATTTATGATAAAAATATTAAAAAATAAACAGTAGATGCTAAATTAAACTATATTAAACTATAAATATACATATTATATACTATTTTTTATAACTATATTATTATAAAATTTTTATAAAGTGAATATTCGTTTAAAATTGTATACGTTTTTAAATAATTAGCGGGCGGCAATATGTAATGAGTTACAAAGCCCTGAATCTATCAACTCTCCGAAAACAGTACAATAAATCTCTGAAATCTCCAATTACGCAAAATGCAAAACTGCAAAAACAAATTCATTTAAATGCATTACTACTAGACGTCGCGAGCGAATAAAAGTAAAAAGTGCAAGTTTACAAAACCATTAAGTTTTCATTGGGAGAGGGAACTGACTGTTGTGAGTTCGTTTTGTTTTGTGTCCATTGTCGCAGGTGCCGAAGACAATACAGGATGTCATTTTCTAGGATTTGAAGATTTAAACAAAACAAATTTAATATTTGTTAATTAGAACTTTAGGGCGCGTTCAGACGACAAAGCTTAGTGCATGACAAGCGTGGTTTAAATTTGTTACGTATAATTTGTGTCCACATCAATGCGGAAATGCCGCCAGCCTCTTGTGACTATGGATTTCCACTTACTACGATCCTTGCAAACCTCTTTTGCTTCGTCACCACTAATTCATCGTCATTTTTAGTAATGATTTTAATTTATAGAATAGCTTTTAGTTAAAAGTAATTCTTGCCAAATGTTTATGTAATCTAATCTAAAAATGTAGTTGTTTTTATAAAATAAAGTCCACATCAATACTACTCAAATTGCACTTACTGAAGTCCAGTCGAGGCGGGCACCGGGCGAGCGTCGGGCGGGCGCAAGGCGGAGGCAAGGCGAGCGCAAGGCGAGCGCAAGGCGGAGGCAAGGCGGAGGCAAGGGGAGCGCGTGACGTAGCGCAGGCGAGGCTTTGTGCGTGTTGACTTCGGTATATGCAACTTGAGGAGTATTGATGTGCGATAGGACCCAAATTTTTTGCAACAAATGCCAAAGCGCGCTAGGTTTGCGCTGGGCGTAGACTTGGCATTAATCAATGTAAGAATACAAAGTGTAACAAAAAGGGTCCCAGATGTTGGCTACAGGTCTGGCAAGCCCGTTGCTATACAAAAGAATAAAAGTATTTTTGTCTAGCTACGGGCTCCAAAATTAGCTCTAGATTTTTTATAATATAAATAATTCTAAAATATTTATCAGCAACATTTGATCAACCTCAAAGGGAGTAAAAATACTTATCAATATGAATAACTTTTACTATGGTACCATGCCTGAAACTGATAAAAAAATTGCAGCTTCATATATTTTGCCACAGTAGCTATTTAATTTTATAAGAAGCTGGAGATTTTTTTTTTTGCTATATAAAGGTGGTCCCATTGTAAAAGTTTTTCATATTGATTAGTATGTTTAGTCCCTTTTGGGGGGTGATGTCCCTTTTTTGTTACATGTTGCATTACTAAGTATAATTTACATGTAACATTTAAATTACAAGTAATAAAAAAAAAGTTTAATACCTGCTAAAATTTAATTTAAAAAATCGTGCTAATGTTGCATAGCTATGCTAATGCCTTGTTCGAAAAAGCAGCCAGCCCATTTGCCTCCAGCGGCGGAGATCCGTTTTAAAGAGACCCTAGCACGTCTATTTATGTTAGTTAGTTGTTCGTTTAGTTGATGTACATAAAACAATCAAACTACCTACAACTTAATCCAATAAAAAAAAGTTCATCGAACCTCATTCAAATCACCCATCAGATCTAAAAACATTGTTTAGCATTGCTATTTATGTTAGTTATTCGTTAGTTTGGTTAAGTTCCCAAAAAAAAACCTACAACTTAATCCAATAAAAAAAAAATAAAGGTCATCGAACTTCATCCAAATCAGGCAACCCAATCAGATCAAAAGACATTATTTAGCATTGGTGTTCTACACCAAAATAAATGGGTCCCGACTCATTCCTATCTCCGATCGGATGTACCCACATATTTTAAATTCGGATACAATCGGCGTTTTGTTCGTTGCTACCAGTTTTGATTCTTTTTTTTTTCTTAGAATTTATTGGTATGATTATTTTCTTACACCATTGTTTGTTCTGGTCATTAAAAGCCTATATACTTGATCATTGGATGAATAAACGATGATTTAATAATTATAATTATTAATTTCGTTTTTTTTTGTGTGGTGTGTGTGATACTAGAAGGTTAGATCATCAATCATCAGAGAAGTTATATCTATTAACGTCTATAATAATAATTAGTTTCAAAAAGAATCTAAGTTACTTAATAAAACATTTTAAAAAAACCTTTTTGCTTTTTAAGCACTTTTTTTTTTCAAGAGCACGACTTTAATAATTGAGTTTACGAGTATATTAAGTAACGTAAAACAATAAATATGATAAATAATTCTTGATAAACTTATGCCGCCAAAAACTAGCATGCAAATAGTGGAAAAACTTTTTTTCTAGTATGCCTCCCGAAACTGACTCTTATTTAGATAAATAACATTTATTCACTTTACACATCTGTGTTTGGGTCATAGAATTGCACCATCCTACTAAATTTCACCTGAGTAAAATAGATTGGCCTATACTACGGCTGAGACAGACTAACGGACAGACAGACGCACGAGTGATCTATAAGAGACCAGTTTTTTTTTTTTTAAGGAGTCTTAAAAAGTAAAAATCTTTAAAAAAAAACTAAAAACAACACCCCGTATACAAAACCAACATTGCAGCGGGAACCAAAACGAGACTTCGGACACAATTAGTTTGTACACTGAAATCGCATTATTGGCGGGGAAAAAAGGATCAACCTGTATTTTAAAAAGAAAAAGCTACGTCTCCTCTGAGTTGCGGGCTTGTTTCAGAATTCTCGCAAGAATTTAATTTTTGAGAGTGAATTTCGCCATTTTTATATAGAATAGAAATTATTTTTCTGAGATAGCTGACACGCTGACTTTTCATTGGTTTTGAAAAAAAATTTTGTTTTGTAAACAAATTCCTCTAACCATATACACAATCCAAATTTGTGTATGATCTAAGAGACGTTTTCTTACTGTGCAATCAATTATAGATAAAAATAATAATAAATATGAGACCATGTAGTTACGCCCGTCACTAGCGGCGGTTCTACTATTTTTTTATTGATCTCACGATTTTACTTTCGAATTTCAGTAGTAAATATTTGTTGTTACTGAATTTTTATTTTGACTAGCTAATTAGGTCTTACTAACGATCATTATGAAGCTCCAATGAAAAATCGCCGTGTGTAGTGTTTTTATCTTTTTTTATATACTCGGAAGACTAAATTTGGCAAATTTGTTAAAACGTCCCTCATGATCATCATCATCATCATCATCAGCTCTTTCTGTTTCCACTGCAGGAGCACGACCCTCTGCACTACCAGAGCCATACTTGGCCAGAGCAGTCAGAGGATTCGACCTAAACTCTCCTCGCTGGCCAGACGGGTTGGAGAGGTCTTACAGATGTTTATAAGCTCTGTTTTTAGCTTGTATTTCCTAAGTCGCCTTCTGTGGTATCCACGGAAGGACTTGGAGTCTTGCAGAAGACTTATTCTACTCTGCCGGAAACCACACGGCTTCATGATCATGCTGCCATCTTTCTATTTTTGGCATATTCGTTTTTTTTTCTCCTAGACTAGCATAAATAAATAAACAAATTACACTGATTGAGCTAGTCCCAAAGTAAGTTCGAGACTTATGTTATGGGATACTAACTCAACGATACTATATTTTATAACAAATACATATATAGATAAACATCCAAGACCAAGGAAAATTTGAAAAAGCATGGAAGTAAATAGACAATAAAAGGATCACCCTGTGTTTAAAAAAGAAAAAAGCCATGTTTCTTCTAAGTTGCGGGCTTGTTCCAGCTTTTCTTCGAGAATTTAATTTTTGAGAGTGAATTTTGCTATAAAATGTACTCTGGAAATATAGTGAGAAGTCGGCGCTTGTTACTTCGTATTTTTGTATAGGATAGAAGAGTATATTTCATACTGAAGTAGTTTTAAATTTTAAGTAGATTGTGTTTTATATCTGTTAAATGTATATTAGACTATGTTTTTTCAATATCTGTTGTTTTTTACTTTCAAAAAGGACGAAGTTATAAATTCGTCGGATTTCTATTTTTATTGTATTGATATGAACATATCACATTCATCGATATAGGTATTTGATTTGTTATAAAATACAGTATCGTTGAGTTAGTATCCCATCACACAAGTCTCGAACTTACTTTGGGGCTAGCTCAATCAGTGTAATTTGTCCTTATATATTTATTTATCGATTATTCAAAGACGCTGGACCGATTTGAAAAGTATAAACATACTTTTCAAAATCGGTCGTGTAGTTTGGAGGTGAAGTCGGTGATATGTTTGCTATGTGCATAGCCCATCAGGCTAGGCAGGGACCAATACTGAACTGGGTTTCTTTCGGCGTAATCTTCCCAGCAGTGGTCGTTCCGAAACGCTAGTAGTTTTTAGCTTTTGCACTTAAATAATATTTACAAAAATGACCTTCAATAAGAGATAAATTTATCCTACATTGAATAATTTTTTTTGACTTTGACTTTGATTTTGCTATTATGGCAAAAGAAATATACAACAAGCGTGTTTTTTAATAAATAAATAAATAAAAAAAAAATATACTACAGAACCCTTCGTCAGCGAGTCCGGCTTGTACTTGGCTGGGTATTTAGACCAAATAAATCTATGTCTATGTTACTAATAATGTCTGTGTCTTATTAAAGCATTTCACTATAGATGCTTACGGTTTAAATAAATGAAAGCATTCTAGAGATGCTTTAGGTTTTAAAAAAAGCAAGAGAAAGATCTACTTTTAAAGAAATAATGCAGACCTAATGAATATAATCCCGCAAGCGGCTTAATTCTCATTTAAACTGAAAATCCTTCCATATCCAAAGTACACTAGAGAGCAAAAAAGCTCACACACTTCCAAACTTATTAACTAAGCTTAAATCTCTGAGCTTTTCCACTCGCCGAAAGTTCAATTAGCTTATACAGAAATTTGATTGCGAAGTTTCATTGAATCAAAAGTTTTTAAGGAGCTTAAAGCACAGACAAGTTTCCATAGAGACGTTTAAAATATTGGTCCAGGTTAGACCTCACGGAAGTTGCAAGGGGTGAGGTTTTAATAAAAGTTTGTGATGACGGGAAGTGGTTTGAGAAATTAATTAAGAGAAATTATGGGGTTGGTTTTTGTAGGGTATACTTTAGGGGCAAAATGTGAAATTTTATTAGATAAAATTTACTGTACCTGATGTAATCATGGGCGAAGGTATAGCGCACCGTCTTCGCTGGTTCGGACACGTCGAAAGAATGGACGAAGATCGGGGGGTGAAGAGAGCTTACCGGGGCCGGCCGACCGGTCGGAGGCCGGTGGGCCGTCCCAGGTATCGCTGGAGCGACGTAGTGATGGCGGACCTGCGCGAGCTTCAAGTTGGCGACAACTGGCAAGAGCTAGCACCGGACCGAGAGCGCTGGCGTTCTCTTGTGCTGGAGGCCAAGACTCACCTTGGGTCGCTGAGACAGGATGTTAAGTAAGTAAGTGATGTTATCAGATATGTTTGAAAAAGGACTAAATTTCTAGTTCACTCAGAGCTCTTACAGACTGCCCTTAATACCTGTCGGCGACCGTCGTCAACCTGTGTCGCCAACGGGTTACTTACGTGGATTCGAAACCCGACTGATCGATTTTTATTTTATCGACCACCAATGGGCGATAGCTTTTTTGGTCGATGTCTTAATTTCATCAAACAATCGGCGACGGTCGCCAGCTGTCGCAAATGGCCACGCGACACATGTTATATGGTCCAGAAACATAGACCATAGATTTTAAGTTAAGATGTTAAATAATAGATAAACTTTACACTGATTGGTTTATTTCCGACTAACTGTGCCCGTGGGCTTCGCTCCCCGTAGGAATTTTGAGATAAAATCTATTCTATGTCCTTCCCCGGGTCTTATACGATATCCATACCAAATTTCATTTAAATCGGTTCAGCCTTTCACGCGCGATGGCGTGATCAAGGGAAATAGGAATTCCTTTTTATATTATAGATACCTATAGCTGATATTATCAGATACGTTTGAGAATCTACTAAATTTCTATTTTACATTCATATTAGGGTCGTCAACCTGTGTCACCAACAATCGGCGACGATCGCCAACTGTCAACGGTTACGTAACACATGTTGTACGGTCCAGGAATATACACCATTGATTTTAAGGTAAGTTAAGATGTTAAATAATAGATAGTTTAAACTTTACACTGATTTGACTTATGATTTATTTCCGACTAGTTGTGCCCGCGGTCTTCGCTCCCCATAGGAATTTCGGGATAAAAACTATCCTATGTCCTTCCCCGGGTCTTAAACGATATCCATATCAAACTTCATCTAAATCGGTTTAGTGGTTGAAGCGTGAAGTGGTAACAAAAAATCATATAAACAAATATACAAACTCACTTTCGCATTTATAATATTAGTAGGATAGTAGGAAGTAGGATATAAAAATGTTAAATGGGTGATACGAATGGATGTTGAAAGCTGACTGAGTAAAAAGTATGAAACTAGTAGAATACCTAAGTGTACGTGACTCGTACACATGTCAATCTGTCAAAAATCGCCATGCGACGGTCACCGACTTTCGCCGACAGGTTTCACGGGCATATGTCGTTCGTCTGTTAGAGTGCTAGTACACAATGTGTTTATTACATTTCAAGGGCGATAATCATTCTTAACAAAATAAAAAAAATACAATTTAATGACAGAGTTTTGGCTCCAAATTTATTGTCATTCTTTTCTAATAATAATTGGAAATTGTGATGAACTGGTTAGTCAACTTGCGAGGAAAGCAAAAAATTATTTTTGAAATTTAACAAAAAAATTTGAGCGAAAGTTATTCAGTATTATTGACTTAATCTTCCCCTTTATTTTGGTCCTGTTTATTACATTAAATTAGTTTATTTGCCCGGAAAATAGAAAAAAAAACATCGACTTTCAAGCATTAACCCCCATAACTTTTGAATCGCTCAACCGATTTCCATCATAGCTGAGGATTACAAGAAAACTTGCCTTCACGTGAAAAAACCGCATCGAAATCCCATACTTTTGAGAGCAACTATGCCATAGACAGACATACATTAGAGTTAAACTTATAACACCCCCCATTTTTGCAGGAGGTTAAAATAGGGGTACTAATAGAAGGAAAAATCGCGTTCCTTAGGGCTTACACAGATCTACGGGAACAATCCTGAATAAAATATGCACGGGAAGTAAATTAGAATACGTGTTTTTAACCCCAGAGAAAAAAGTAGTGTTATATAAATTTGATGCTAATGTCGGTCTGTCTAGGTGCCTGTAGTGGCATCGTAGTTATCGAACGGATGGACCGATTTCAATGCGATTTCTTTAGGTGAAAGCAGTTTTCTTGCGGTAGTTCTTAGCTATATTTGATGAACATCGATTTAGCCGTTTATTAGTTATTGGGGGTTAACGGGGCAAAGTCGGCAAATATATGGTTCCGCCACTCATCACTAGATAGTGTGGTCGGTTCTTTTTTAGGATTCCGTACCCAAAGGGTAAAAACGGGACCCTATTACTAAGACTGTCTGTCCGTCTGTCCGTCTGTCCGTCTGTCCGTCTGTCCGTCTGTCCGTCTGTCCGTCTGTCCGTCTGTCCGTCTGTCCGTCTGTCCGTCTGTCCGTCTGTCCGTCTGTCCGTCTGTCCGTCTGTCCGTCTGTCCGTCTGTCCGTCTGTCCGTCTGTCCGTCTGTCCGTCTGTCCGTCTGTCCGTCTGTCCGTCTGTCCGTCTGTCCGTCTGTCCGTCTGTCCGTCTGTCCGTCTGTCCGTCTGTCCGTCTGTCCGTCTGTCCGTCTGTCCGTCTGTCCGTCTGTCCGTCTGTCCGTCTGTCCGTCTGTCCGTCTGTCCGTCTGTCCGTCTGTCCGTCTGTCCGTCTGTCCGTCTGTCCGTCTGTCCGTCTGTCCGTCTGTCCGTCTGTCCGTCTGTCCGTCTGTCCATCTGTCTGTCACCAGGCTGTATCTCAAGAACCGCGATAGCTAGACAGTTGAAATTTTCACAAATTGTGTATTTCTGTTGCCGCTATATTTGATTTTTAACAAAAAAACAACCGACTTCAATGTTTTTTCAGGAGTTTTTTCCATATCTCCAAAGTTCTTTATTGTGTCTTCACCAAATTAATATGGGACCAACTTGAGAGTAAGGGCTTTTAATTAAAAAAAGAATCATCAAAATCGGTCCACGGTTGCCGAAGATATCGCGTCACATACATACATAAAAAAAACATACAATCGAATTGGTAACCTCCTCCTTTTTTTTAGTCGGTTAAAAACATGACCATGTATGGCTCTGGTAGTACAGAGAGGTTCGTGCTCCTGCAGTGGAGACTAAAAGACCTGATGATGATGATGGTTCTTGCTAACTGGCTGAAAATACGCTATTTTACGCTATTTTTATACGCCCAACTAGTCAAATCGGATACATTTTTCTAAACAAACAGTTTCTATGGGATTTTGTATGAAATACAGGCAGATGACGTCATAGCTTTTTGGAGTCAAATGCCGATCTTATTAATCAGTTTTTCTGCAATAATAAATTTAAAATCACGTTAAAATGGATATGTTCAGAGTCAAGTGACATTTTTTGCGAGGTTTTATTATGTAATTAGCACAAAATAATTTATTTCTGGCTTAGGAAAATACTCAACTGATTGATTAAAACTAACGTGAGATGCAATCATTGTTAAATTCAGTAAACAGGTTACTCACGTATAGAGTCGGTCGATCCGGAGGTCTTCATCAGGGCGAATGTGACGAGAGGCCCGTACACGCACCGGCTCGCGACACACTCACCTCACACACTCAGTGTGTCGCGAGCCTCTCGTCACATTCGGCCTGATGAAGACCTCCGGATGAGGTCGAAACATGTCGGCAGTAGCTGACTATAGAGTCAGCTACTGCCGACATGTTTCGACCTCATCCGGGTCATTAGTAAACGGGTTACTCACGTATAGACGTGAGTAATCCGTTCACTAAATTTAAGAATACCCAATTTAGTTGCAAAATTTAACCTAACACAAAACTACAAACATACATAGATACAATATACATAGCAAGTTAAATAAAAGCTTGTAAAAATCGCAATCCTTAGGGCTTACACAGAACTACGGGAACATTCCCGTATAAAATATTCAAATGCGCAGGAAGTAATTAGGAGATGTGTTCTTATATTCTGAGCTCGGTGTTTCTTTTGCGAGCTGCTTTATAGTGGGGGAAAACACATTTACCTTTTAGGTTTTCTTTTAACTGTAGAGGAAAATGTTGTTTTTAGATTTTTTTTAACTTCACTATACATCGACATCTGGACAGTCGCCGACTGTCTGATAGTCGCGCGATCGTTGCGACCGTTTGCGACACAAGGCGACGCATGTCGGCGACGGAAAAGTGTCATGCGCTTATGTCGCTCGTTTGTAAGAGCCCTAAGTATCACAAAATGGTGGCAGACCAACGATTTAATTACAGACAGAAAAACTTAACTAAATCTGTCTAAATATACGTTTTTATGTTAATATTACTTTTAGTTTAAAAGAAAATATAAGATATAAGAAGAGGCCTGGATACATATGTAATATTTCGAATGTACTTATCATAATAAAATAAACAAGTTTACTTGCCAGGCCAATTAAAACCCCGACTTTGAATACTTTCATATACAAACGCCATCTTGTGATAGGCGACGAAACTAAGCAGTAGAATTAATATCAGTAGTGTCATCTATTATTTGCCAGATAAACTACAAAAACCTCGATTTTCAAGAGTTAACGTCCAATAACTTTTAAACAGCCGAACCCATTTTCATCAAACATAGCTAAGAAACACCGCAAGGTAACTTGCTTTTACTTAAAAAAAAACACATCAACATTGGTTCATCCGTTCAAGCGCTACGATGTCGCAGACAGACAGACATTAGTTTCAAACTTATAATAAAACCTTTTTTATCGTAGGTTAAAAATTACGTGACTCCAATTTTGTTCTATAAGCTCAGTCATAGACACTACCATGATCCAAAAAAACAGGTCTGCTATTCCGGCAGTGACACGAGCCTACGTCACCACAGAGTTGCCACTTTAATGTGACTAAATTAAGATTTAGGGAACGTTTGCCTGTCATTATTCATGACAATAAATATTTTAATGCATAAAAAATTAGGTTATACTTGCTATTCATTAACAAGTCTGACTTATTTTTTCATAAATAGGTTATTTGTAAAAATGGATATGGTTTAATCCGATTCAGATATACGTGAATAATGAAAGTTGGGGTGTTTGATTTTAAAGTACCGGTAACACTGAGACGGGTGACGTAGGCTCGTGTCACCCACGTGACCACTATATGTCGGAATGCCATACCTGGCGCAGTATATTATTATACCATGGACACTACTAGAAACATAACCATAAAGGTACATATTTATCTTTATTGATATAACTATCGTCGAGAAACAGAGACCTAACCACGTACTGACGCATTTAATACACTAGTTATTCCTTAAATTGTCTCGTTCTTCAGATATATCGGTTACAGGTCTACCTATTGTCCCCTGAGGACTTACAACTGACTCTGCACATAGCCTATTATTTAGAAATCCACTTCCCAATCTAAAACCTATCTTACCTAATCTGCAATAAGTTTCAAAATCCTATATCGTTATCTGACATTATTGGTCAAGGTAGCCGCGCGCGAATAACTTTCCTAAAATACAGAATATAGAGTTGAATATAGGTTGTGAGGTTTTGAGATTTAAGATGTTTTGTACAGGGTGTAATCGACTCTGGATAAAGGGTGTACCATTAATCGTAGGACGATAATATCGCCAGTAATCCACGATTACTAAACGATTGGTTTGTATACTTGGGATGGCCGTTATGTGATAAGATGGTAGTGGGGTTTGGAAAAATAGTCTATATTTATCTTTCATGCTGGGTGAAAACAAAGAATTTAGAATGTACCAGCTTTTTAAGGTTCAGTTGTGAAGAAGTAACCCTTATTTTCGCCATGTCTGTCTGTCTATCCATCTGCGGTTTTGCTATGATAACTAAAAAGTTAAAATTAAGCATGGGTATGTATATTAATCATTCCCAAAAAAAGGTAAAATAAAATCATGAAAAAAATATTTTTTAGGGGAGTTCTTAAACAAGTAAAGTAGGAGTCAAGTTATTTTTCGACTATTTAGTGGTGTTTCGTATCATTGAATAGGTCTTTGAAAAATATTGCGAACTAAATATTTTAGAAATGGTGTTTATAACACCATTTCTAAAATATTTGGTTTTATCAATATAAAACCAAATATTTTAGAAATCTTGAACAAATTCTTGTAAGAGTCAAGGGGAACACTTGATTATCTGGTTCAGGCCTTAGGCAAAACCAAACTCTTGAAAATGTGGAGACGAAATAACAAATTAGAAAGATATAACGAAATGAAATGGTATAAGATGAGTTGCTTAACATGTATTTACGGTTGGCATATAAAAGCACATTACCTGGGTGACCGAGCTTTACTCGGTAATATCATATTCTGCGAGCAAAGAAAAACGCATGAAAACTCGAAGACACGCATTTTCCCAAACATAAGACTAATCTAGATTGAGTGTTTACCCCCGAAAACCCCCATAAACCAAATTTCAGCGAAATCGTTAGAGCTGTTTCCGAGATCACAGAAATGAATTTATATATGTAAAGAAATAAATTTATATAAATGAACCTATTATGTCTATATTGACGACTCCTAAAATTTTATACCATAAATTAGTATTTACCCAACATCATAAAGTAATCTTAGTTGAATGCCAAAGAAAGCAGTTCTTTCCGGATATCGATGACACATTAAAAGAAATAAAACCACTGACACCCATAAAATCCCACGGGAGTTAAACTTCTATTTGTTACGTAACACAGAAATCATTTCAAGAAGTCATCAAATAAATCTACACAAAAATAAACGGGTATAACGCACGGAAATCTGACACTTAGCGCCTTGACATTGAAGTGTATTTTCGTGTAACGGAAGCAAGGTGTTACTAATCAGTAGTCAACACTATTAAGCTTTTCTGGAAACTGATCTCGATTTGTTAATTCTTAAGATAAAGTTTCTATGAAACGTAAAGAACGGATTTCTGAGAAAATTTCGATGGAAAAAGTGTTCTGTGAATATTCAGTTATTTTCGAGTCCGTGGTTGTATGATTTTGTTTAATTTTTAATAGAATACCACTCATCATCATCATCAGGTCTTACCATAGCCATACTTGGCCAGATCAGTTAGAGGACTTTGACCTACACTCTCCTCGCTGGCCAGACGGGTTGGAGAGGTCTCATTGATGTTTATAAGCTTTGTTTAGCTTGTGTTTGGTAAAAGGCCGTGATGCTAAAAGTCTCGCTAAAACTGGCCTTTGGGTCTCACAGACTAAGGCGCTGTCTGCTGAAGCGAGAGTAGAAAAAGGGAAGCGAAGTAATACAAAAAAAATAGAGATAAAACTTTTGAAGCTAAAATGAATAACCTACGTATCTTGCCGACGATACTTCAAACCCCTTAAATATATGTAAGTTCTTACATTTACTTGCCTATATGTAACGTCTGTAGAAGATATATAGGTAATGAAGCTATTTTAAGCATGAATTCAGTCAGTGATTTTGAACAACCTTTCCCATGGAACATATATTGAATATGAAATATATTTTTTGGTCTCCCATACAATCTGATCCGAGTTTGTTTAATTCAACCTTCACCCTTAAAATAGTTTCAAGATATTTTGTTACATCTTATATATAAGAGATTGGCTTATTCGTGCATCAAAGTTTTAATAAATTTTAAAAGGCCAAGGAAATAAACACGAGGATTCTTAGACTACCTGTTAAATAAAAAACGAAAACAATATAGAAATACGGAAAATTTCAAAGAAACTGCTACTCAAAGTGTATATATAAAAATATTTAATAAATTTAAAAGTAATTTATAGACCTTGCTGCTAAATAAACTATTTTATTCTGTTGATTAATTCCTAAATTCTAAGTGGTAAAGTATTCGATGCATGGATTTGTGTGCACATGAATGATATTTAGTGTGGTTTTCGGCAGAGTAGAATAAGGGTATACTAGCGAGGTGGTTCCGTATAAATTTTATTAAAAATTGCCGTGTGGTTTCCCGCATTACCTTGTGGTTTGCGGCAGAGTAGAATAGGGCCACTCCAAGTCCTCCCGTGGATGTCGTAGAAGGCGACTTAGGAAATACAAGCTAAACAAAGCTTATAAACATCAATGAAACCTCTCCAACACGTCTGGCCAGCAAGGAGAGTGTAGGCTGAAGTCCTACAGAGAATACAGAGAGGGTCGTGCCTAGGTTTCTATACTAAAAATAAATAAAGTCTTTATACCATATGATTAGCTAAATACTTAGGATAAATAGGTATAAACACTGTATTATATTTTTTGTAAAAACTCTATTTACTGAAAATAAATGAATTGAAGCCCTCAAGAAAATAAAACCTAAAGCAATCATCCGAAATAAATCGAGAATTTTCGAAAATACGTTCTACCTACTTAGCCCGAATCAATTGCTTACAAAGTGACTGTATTTGGGGTACTTTCACTCGATGTTTGTTGAGATCGTCTTAATCCCTCTGTCTGGCCAATAAATATTTATTGCCACTAAACGAGAGATATAAGGTATGGGAGCCGGCGATTTAAAGTGTGAGCTGAAGCGATTATGGATGGAAAAAGAAATGATAGCTATCCAAAACATTTTCATGCAATGTCACCGAGTTAATATAAGTATCATATACAGAGCGAAATCTCCTGAAAGTCCGAAAATTCCTGTTCAATATGCGTCCCCGTTCCCCGTCCTCGCACCTCTCCCCCGTTCTCGCCTTGTAGAGGCGGCTGCATGTGCCTGCGTCCACCCGCTCAACACCCTCGACAAGGAAACTTCGAATTTTTCTCTATGGTTTATTAAAAATTTCGATATGAATAAAAAAGCAATGTGAAATGGAACGAATTCTCTATGACAAAAACACGTAGGTTTTTGTGACATTTATTTGCTACAAATTTGCAAGTTACGTCAAAGCGTGGTCCGTTCATAAAAAAATTATAATAAAATATCAAAAAATTTAAGTACAAATGGACCAATTTATAAAGTTGTAACTATACATATTTTGCTAATAAACCATATTCTATTCCTATCTAATCTATTCTATTCATGTAAATCGCTTTCGCCCTTTACTTGCCCCACAGAAAACTATTGAGATATAAAATCTATTTGTGCGTACATTGTTGATTTGCCAGTAGATTGCATAGTAATGGTGCATTGATACTATCTTGGTAATTGAGAACCGTTGTCCTGGATTGATTGGCTTCCATAGGGCTTTGACAGACAGTTAAGTATCTAGCTTTTAATAGATTGAGCAAGCGAGCCAAGTTTAATATACATACTCATACCAAATTACAACCAGACATAGCTTAAAGCATCATAAAAAAATTAAAAACAAACCATAAAACAAAAAGTACAGTTATTTTAAATGAAGACAATAGAATATTAATAGACGATAGAGAAATAGTAGAAAGATGGGTTGAATATATAGAAAAACTTTATGATGGAGAAGGTTTGTGTGATGAGGATATAGAAGATGAAAATAGGGTAGAAGAAAACGAGATAGGGCCTGAAATAACGCGCGAAGAATTTGAATTTGCACTCAATAGTTTACAAAATAACAAGGCCGCTGGAGTAGATGGAATACAAATAGAACTTATTAAATATATTAAATGTCACACACTCATAGACGAGATATTTAAATTAATACAAGAAATATATAAAACAGGAAAAATACCAAATGATTTTAAAATAAGTAGAACTGTTACGATACCAAAAAAACCAAAAACGAAAAGATGTGAAGAATATAGAACGATTAGTTTAATTACACAAGCATCAAAAATATTGATGAAAATAATACAAAATAGAATCCGACCTAAAGTATAAAATATAGTAGGCAACGACCAATATGGTTTTCGCAAAAACAAAGGCACTCGAGAAGCAGTTTTAGCACTTAGAATTATAATAGAAAGAAGATTGGAACTTGGTTTAGAAACACATATTGCGTTTATAGATTTAGAGAAAGCGTTCGATAAAGTAAATTGGAAACTAATGATGAAGGCGCTTAAGAATGCTGGCATAGACTATAGAGACAGGAGAATAATCAAAGAACTGTATAAAGAACAAAAGACAATAATAGAAAGTAATAATGAAAAAAGACAGGCTAAAATACGACAGGGAGTGAGGCAGGGTTGTCCACTTTCTCCACTGATATTCAATCTATTTATAGAAGCAGCAATATCTCAAATCAAAGACCAAGATTTAGGAGGAGTTAGTATTAATGGAGAAAAGATACATTTTATAAGATTTGCAGATGACATAGCAGCCCTTGGAAGCAGTTCACAACAGTTAGAAAAGTTAATAGAAGCAATGAATAATATTTTTAAAGAACATAAATTGAGTATAAACATAAATAAAACCAAGTCCTTAATTGTCTCAAAGTCAGGTCCAGTAATTAAAAATATCCAACTTAATAATAAAACAATAGACCAAGTTCAGAGTTTTAAATATTTAGGAACTATTATCAACGAAGAGGCAAGATGCTCAGAAGATATTAAGAAGAGGATTGCTATTGCAAAAAGTACATTTAAGAGTAAAAAATACATATTTTGTTCTGGTATTAAAGAAAGTTTACGTAAAAGATTTATTAAAACATTTATATGGAGCACTGCCTTGTATGGATGTGAAACGTGGACGATGACCAAAAAGGATAGAGATAGATTAGAAGCATTTGAAATGTGGTGCTGGAGGAGAATGAAAAAAATAAGTTGGACAGAAAAAATTACAAATGAGAAGGTATTAGAGGATGTGAGAGAGAAAAGACAAATAATACAAATTATAGAAAATAGAAGAGGCAAAATGTTCGGTCATCTACTACGCCACGATGCATTCTTTAAAACAATAATGGAAGGAAAAATAGAAGGAAAGAGAGGAGTAGGAAAACCCAGAAGGAAATTTATAGACCAAATAAAAGAAAAATTAAAAGTGAAAACATATAAAGAGGTTAAGAACTTAGCGGAAGGAAGAGAGACATGGAAAGCACTCCACCGACAAGAGCCCAGCTCTTAAATATAAGAAGAAGAAGAAGACCAAATTACAGCTCTAGTACTAATAGCTGCTGAGTAAAACCGCGGACGGACAGACAGACATGGCGAAACTATAAAGGTTCCTTGTTTACTACGGAACCCTAAAAATATACCTCTATAAATCAGTCATAATACTAAGAAATGGAGTTAAGTCATTTTTGGCGAATATGACAAAAAATCTGTACTTTTAATCCGGACCAATTTAAATAATTCTTCTTTTGTTCAAAAGGGCACACTTGTCAGATAGTCGTTCTATCAAAATCAGCAGAGTCGTTTGGGAATGAAGTCGGTTGTTAATTTTGAAAATGTATGTAACTTTGAAACTAACTATAATATGCTTTAATGTACAACAAAAGCTTTATAAACACAAAAAAAACTATTGACTTTACATAATAGATAGATAGACGTTTGTTGTATGAGAGGCCCTTGAATATTTAATGATTTATTTTTAAAGTAAATATACAATTGAATATTCTGTAAATGTATCAAGCGTCTACTTGTTGCCGATCAAGCAAAAAACGACATCAAAATCGCATTTGTTGTTTATTTCAAACTGTTTTTAGTATTTGTTGTTATAGCAACCACACCAAGACTTGCTTAACTTGCAAAAACGCTAGCAAAGCATACTCCTATCATGCCACCGAGCTCTTCATAAAAGAAATATGAAGTAAATAAACAATCACAACACTATATTTCGAGAAACAATTTCGCGACACATTTGGTGCGCTGTCGGTAGGAATAGCTCTGATATTGTATTTGATATGTGCTATAAGCTTTACTTGGATAGAAGATATTTTTAAAGTATTTGATACTTTAGGGTTCCGTACCCAAATGGTTAAAACGGGACCCTATTACGTCCTCGTCCGTCGCCGTTGAAGCTAGACTAGCGTTGAAAAAAGCGGGAAAATTCCCCATTTTTTTCAAAGTCCTTTGTTTTTTTCAACAATGAAAAATTTTTAAAGAATTTTTCATGTTTTTTATCAATAAAACGGAAAAAACGGAAGAGTATTGATGTTTTTTTCACAGAATATTTTTATTATGTTTCGGAGGGTAAAATGATTTGATTTTGTTGTCATACTTGTCATGCGCTTATTGTTTATTTCAATCTTTCGAAAAATTCCGATATCTTTCGAGAAATTCCGAAGGTTTTTTCGAGAATATTTCAATGCAACAAACGAATAAAACGGTAAAAAACGAGATATGGTTTCTTTCACTGAAAAAAACAATTTGTTTCTTTCGGAATTTTCTACGCTTAGCTAGACAGTTGAAATTTTCCCAGATGATGTATTTCGTGCTATACGCTTTACTCCGATGGAGGATATTTTTAAAGTATTTGATACGTTAATGGTTCCGTACCCAAAGGGTAAAAACGGGACCCTATTACTTAGACTCTGTCCGTCCGTCCGTCCGTGATAGCTAGACAGTTGAAATTTTCACAGATGACGTATTTCTGTTGCCGCTATAACAACAAATACTTAAAACAGAATAACAAAAATATGTAACTGGGCTCCCATACAACAAAAGTGATTTTATATAGATAGTGGTACGGAACCCTACGTGCGGGAGTACGACTCGCACTTGGCTGGTTATTTCTTTTCTTCCAGACTAAGAAAAAATATTGTTTTTGCCTTTGGTATTGTGTCCCACTGCTGGGCAAAGGCCTGTCCCTCTTCCACTCGTCTCTGTCCTCTGCGATCTCTTTCCATTCAACAAGGAAGATTACATTTACTTCTTCTTATCGTGTGTGTTAGTTTCTAACACTACTGTCAGAGTTTTTAAACCGCCTTAAAGGCCTCAGACATGGTTTTAGGTAACGACCAATGTCAAAGACAGTGACCGGGACCGACGGCTTAACGTGCCCTCCGAAGCACGGATCCTCTTACTTATCAGACAATCAGGTGATCAGCCTGCAATGTCCTAACCAAACTAAGACAACAACACAAGGTCGTTGCCCGCACCGGGAATCAAACCCGCGACCTCCGGGTATGAGCCGAACGCTCTAACCACTACACCACGGAGGCAGTTTACTTATATTTTTTTTATTTATATTTTTTTCTTATATTACATTTACTAAAATAATATCTTATCATAAATACAGTTTAAAAGTGAAGGATTATAAGCAGACGAACACAATGTGTAGTAGCCGCATCTGTACAAATATACACACATTTTCACACATGCGCCGAGAACCGGTAGGAACTGGTTCGTAAAATAACAATATTGGTTCAAACTGGTTTGGAACCAGATCGAGTATTGTTTTGAACGCGGATGACTTATTTTGTGGTTACTTTACTTTTACATTCGTTCCTCGGTTAGGTAGTGTACTTCGGGCTCTGAAGCGTTACCGCTGAGATGCAACCGAAAACTTTCCGAAAGGAATGTAAAATATGAATAATTGGCCAAGTGCGTGTCGGGCCACGCGCAGTGTAGGGTTCCGTAGTTGCTAATGCCAACTTTGAATTCATGCCACTAAAAACGTCTAAAAACTATTTTCTATTGAATTTGTATGAAATTTTCCTTTTTCGAGTACATTTTGTAAGTTAATCGCCTATAACTTTTTGATTTGTAACTACTAAGCTCTGATAGTTTTCCTTTAAACTACATTATATATACTATAGCTGTGTTTTTTTCACGTGGCCATATTTATATATGCCACTTTAGACCTAAATATTTCAGAAACGGATCGCTAAATCGAAAAATGATGTTCACAAACTTATAATATTTTTAAAATACCTGATAAACGATATCCCACACAATATGTTTGTCGAAAAAAAATAATTGACTACATCTTTACTTGTATGGCAGCTACATAATTTTTTTTCCAGATTTCATTATACGACTTTTTTGCCATGATCAATATATATATATCCATGCCAAATTACAGCTTTCTAGTACTTATAGTATCTGAGTAGGACCGCGGATCGACAGACAGACTTGGCGAAACTATAAGGGTTCCTTGTTTTCTACCTCCTACCTTAATATGACCTCATATGAAAAGAAAAAATGAAATATTTTTAATTTGAATCTGTAGTGATACGAAAGACACAGAACTCAATCCACCACCAGCCAAACGAATATTTAAAAAAAAAACGACGGGTTGCACTCTGGGAGTGCCGGCAGAAGTGAAAACTTGAATATTAACGTTGTGCATTTTTGATATTTTGGAATGGTTAGGGAATAATTTTGCACGAATTGCTTTAATTATCAGTATAAAATATTTCAAATCTTTTCTCAACCACAGTCTGTCACAAATGTCACAAGCATGACACATTACACACACGAACGTAACGTAACATAAACACACACGAACATTCGCGCAAGCGCCCTGCGCCGTCTTACGGTTAATTTTCCATCAGGACACGTGGTCCTGACGCGAGTTTAAGATTTTTTACCCATTCCAAAAAAAGTGCACAACGCCGCTAAAGAAGTTTTCACTTCAAAAATGATTTATTTTTTTCATACGGCAGATTTATAAATAATATGAAAGCATATTATGTATTTTTAAGTAACACAGACATAAATAAAAAGTGTAGGCACGTGTTATGTACCGACGTCGAAACGTCTGCGACAGCGAGACTGGTTGTGATATCTTTCCTTATCTTACATCTGTGGTACAAATTCAAGAGGAAAGCGTTTTAGTGTCGAACTGCACGCGCGTAATATACGCGACGCTTATTGCGCTTCATAAAATTTCTGCACACCGTTCACAACACGCGTAGATAAGTTTTATTGATACGCTGCTGCATGTGGTTTGACCCTTAGAGTCTGTTCAGACACAGAAGAAGCGAAGAGGTTTTTTTTTATGACATTCGAAAATAAACTTTAAATTATTAAATATATAATAAGCTCATTTTAATTTTTTATTTCCATTTAACAAATTTTCATTGTGACGGAATAACTTAAAACTAACATCCTATATTACTATATAACAAATTATTAGCTCGCTTTTTGTCATGTTTAAACGTTTATATACCTCAGGGTATGATAATACGGTCTTATTTTTAAATTCTCTACTACTATAAATTTTAAACTCCCATGCTGGTCTGGGAGAAATAAAAAAAACTTAGAATGTACCAGCTGCTTCTCTTCCCACGCAGATCGTAAAAGCCGATCGAGGGAATGGGCAAAAATGCAAATCATGTTAACAGGCGATGCGGCTAGCAACCCATCACTGTATTGATTGCTTTTCCATCTTCTCGCCCACCATGACGCTAAAAGTGGCTTTTGGGTCTTGCGGCCCTGGGCTCTGCATAGAACCGCAAGACCCAAAATGCTTTGTCTGCCCCATTAGGGATAAAGACGTGATATTATGTATGTATGTATGTATATATTTTTAAATTGACTTAAATTGCTCGGGAATTTTTCCTCTGTCTGAACTAAATCTTACACGTTTTACAAATCAAGTTTTTTTTAGAGTTCTTCTAAATGAGAGTGGAAAGATGTCTTTTAGATTTAGTCAAAGTCAAAGTCAAAATTGTTCACTTTAGATATTTGTATCACTTGATAATTGTCAATTTTTCTATCGATTTCATAACGCGTAGTTGTTGACGTCAGATCATTTATTTACAGCTAAGTTTATTGATATTCATAGTTATTTTCTATTTTCTTTTTCTATGAACGTGTCCTTTGCCAAGCCAAAAATGACCATTATGGCCTATGGCTTTAGGCTCTATCTACCCTGAATGTAATCTATAATTGTAACAACTGTAAAGTACTATAGCAGTATATTACAATAAAAAAAAAATCATTTAGTTAGATACAAAAATTATATAAAATACGTGTAGATTTTATCTTCTTGTACTTTTTATGTAGTTAGTAAAGTTGATATGATTTCTCTAAATATTAGTTTATTTAATGACAAGTGTAAATGTTTTTCTCACACAACTAGGATCAAAGGTATGTAAATAAAAACAGAACTGTTCGTCGTCGGTGCGTCTCGTGGCGTTATCGTGGTGATTGGTGCAAGTTATAAGCTGGAGGGAACTTCTGAATACAGGTTGTTTATGTGCAGAGGAAGTTCTAGCTTCAAAGAGCAGACCTTTGAATGAATTCGGCTCAGCTAGGCAGCTTTCGGAAAGCTACGCAATGTCTTTTCATCCAAAATACCTACTGTTTCAAGACTAAAGTCTACAATAACAGGTTAAAATGATGGCTTAAGACGTTAAAACGTGGTCCCAGGTCTCATAAGAAGAAAACGCCTGATGGACAGGGCTATGTTCGATGGTTTTTCTATGTCATAGAATCTGAAATGAGAAAATTAAAAGAAGAACCAAAGTAACTGTTAGCCCAGCACACTGGCTCGTTGAAGTCGCAGTAGGCGAGACACATAGCGCGACTAGCTGTTGACCGAAAGAGCAAAAAGATTATCTTTGACGCACGGACACGATGGAAAGCGTTCTAGATCGGTACTTTTGGAAATTCTTAAGAGAGGCTGTGTGCAGCAGTGGAACTGGACATAATGCGGCTAAAATGATGATGGTGGAACCATCATCATCAGCAGAGGAAGAACAGTTTTTTCTCTACACCATCATAGATAACAAATAATCTTTTAACACTGACCGCTCATGACTTGGGCCACACGTTAACGACACACTATCGTACACTGAACTTCACGAAGGACGCGGTAACGTCTGTTTTTAGTGTGACAGTGTGGAGCGACCTTTATCATAGCACTGAGTAGTTTACCTATACTATCATCTTTTTCTATCATTTTTAGGGTTCCGTAGCCAAATGGCAAAAAACGGAACCCTTATTTGATTGACAATCGAGCTGAACTATTTTCAACTGATTTACAAAACCGAGCTGTAATGCGAAACAGCTAGAGTTTTTGAATAACAACGGATTATACAATTCAACTGCGACATATATATACCTTTTGAAACGAAAGAAGAATTTTCCAAATCGGTCCACGCGTCTCCGAAAATCGGTGAACAGATTTATAAATAACCGGCCAAGTGCGAGTCGGACTCGCGCACGTAGGGTTCCGTACCATTATCTATAAACATCAAGTTTTTTTTTTTGTATGGAAGCCCCCTTAAATATTTTTTTTTAATTTTATTTATTTATTATTAATATAAAAATACAACTGAGTATTTTGTGAATATTTTAAGTATCTACCTGTTGCCATTATTGATATCGAGCAAAAAAGGGCAAAAAAATCGCGTTTGTTGTATGGGAGCCCCTTAAATATTTATTTTATTTTATTTTTAGTATTTGTTGTTATAGCGGCAACAGAAATACATAATTTGTGAAAATTTCAACTGTCTGACTATCGCGGTTCTTGAGATACAGCCTAGTGACAGACAGACGGACAGACATCGAAGTCTAATTAGTAATAGGGTCCCGTTTTTACCCTTTGGGTACGGACTCCTAATACAAGATCTCGACGAATGATAAGCCTCTTTGAAAGTTGGCTAAAAAAAAAACATACGGGTCAAATTGACAACATCTACCTTTTTTGTAATCGGTCAAAATGTGTTAAAAAAAGAAGATGAGCCGTCATAAAGCAAAATTACGGCTGAGAGCATCAACAAGCTAATTCTGACAAACGGTAAAATGAACGGCCCTTCCAGAGGATGAGGTAGGTATTTAAATGTCGTAAAAATTTTACGAGTACATTGTTTTGTTTAATGACTTTTTTGTCGATACATATAAATACGAGAGGATGTAGTGAAGGCGGGGTAAACAAGCAAGGCTTAAGGAGAGTCGAGAAATGTTACTTTATTTTTTCTTTCATCCTTTATTGCAATAGCAGAATAAGAAATTTAGACCTGTAGATAACATAGTTTCTGGTGTACTTGCGCTTAGGAAGCGGCAGTAAACTTAGCTATAAGTAAATGATCTGACGTCAACATTTACCTTTTAAGAAATCGAAAGAAAAAAGTGACAACTATCAAGTGATACAAATATCCAAAGATAAATAAATGATTTTGACTTTGACATAGTGGAACCCTTTTTTGCATTTCTTTTTTTGATATCTTAGGGCATCCTATTTTTTTTTCGGACCCAAGGGCGGGCGCGCATTTCGGACAGCGTTTAAGTATTGCTATCCAACGCGGAAATGCCGCCAGCCTATTGGGTACTATGCCATGTGACGGCAGCGATTTGGCCTTAATTTTTTATATAATTTTATTTATGTTATTTTTAATTAGTTTTAGTTAGTTTTAATTTTAGGTTGTATTTATTTAGTTAATATCATATTGTTATAGTATGTTTATAAAAATAAACAATACTACATCTTTCATCCTGAATATTAAAAGTAATTACTTGATGAAATAAACCATTTATAAATTTATTCATTCGTGAAAATCTCATTGATGTTTACAAGCTTTGTAATTCCTAAGTCGCCTTCTACGACATCCACGGGAGGACTTGGAGTGGCCCTATTCTACTCTGCCAGAAATCACACGGCCCCAGTAACCTACAAATTAAGACAATTTATAATTTGAAAAATCCTCACCTAAAACCTAACACAGTTTATATTTTGAAAGATCCAATTTACGTGTGACGTTCTTCGAGAAATAATGGCTTTTATGTTTTGTTTAAAACCTTGTTTCATTGTCAAATTGATCGCTATCTCTTTTGCTCTTGGGATGATGACAGTTATCGTATTATCTGTCGCACTCAAAAAGTGTGGTTTTTTCCGTAAAACAATTCTAGGTCTGTGGTTTTAAGTCCTCTTCAACTACAACTGACAACCTATATTTTGTTACTTGTTTTTTATACAGATACAGATGCATTTTCACGTTTATATCCCTGACGGGGCAGACATAGCCCAGGGCCATAAAACTCAAAGGCCACGCTTAGCATGGTGGACGTTAAGAAGGAAAAGGAATCAAAATAGTGATGGATTGCTAGCCGCATCGCCTATTATCATGATTCAAATCTCGCCCATTCCCTCGATCGGCTTTTACTATCTGCGTGAGAAGAGAAGCAGCTGGTACATTATAAGTCTTTTTCTTTTCTCCCAGACCAGTATGAAAGAATTTGTTACGTATTTCTAGATAAAGCGTATATTTCTTATTTCGGCGTTTCGTACCATTTATTGCGCGTATATTTTTTCTTGTATTTTTTTAGATATATTTCTGTACTCTCAGTTATTTGTTCAGCAAGTAAAACGGTAGTAATTTTTATAGCTGTTTTTATTGTTATGTTTGAAGGTGATACAAGTTCACTATCACACGCGCTAATAAAATAGAAAATACAATGCAAGTGACGGAGGCATATCCTCTTTTGCTTTATTTTTTTATAAACTATGTAGGCAATTATTTTTATTTCTGAACTAATTTATGTCAAACATTTTTGAAGTGATAACTCTTTTAGGCGCGTATGAAAATAAATTTTTTGAGATGGGAAAAAACATTAAACTCGCGACACTGTTACCATAATCATAACCAATTTTTCACTTCTGTCGGCACTCCCGGATTGCCACAGTTTTTTTTATAGACATAAAGTTTTTTTTTTGTTATATAGAGAATAATGACTGACAAAAAAAAGGCATGTCGTATTAAGCTATAAAGAACAAGGCAGAAGACCGAGAAGCCTGGCGCATACTCCAACGACAATAAGAAGAATAAATTATTCTTTTATAATAATTAATAAAAAAGTCTACTGACTTTTATTATTAAAAATGTCGCGTCAAACAAGTTTTATAAAAATAATTGGCGAAGTGCGATTTGGACTCGCGCTCGTAGGGTTTGTTGTATGGGAGCTCCTTTAAAGATTTATTTTATTTTGGTTTTAGTATTTGTTGTTATAGCGGCAAAAGAAACACATTATCTGCGAAAATTTCAATTGTCTAGCTATCACAGTTCATGAGGTACAGCCTGGTGACAGACAGACAAACGACAGCGGAGTCTTAGTAGTAGGGTGTCGTTCTTACTCTTTAGGTACGGAACCCTAAAAACGTAGACTAACTTTAGGACTTTAGAAAGTTAATTAACCCATTTATTTTTCTTTCTAATTAGAAGAAGTATTTAAATTAAGAAAAAAATATATGGCAACAGAAAAATTTAAATGGTTTACTTTCTGGTTTTAAAATGTTTAACACATTGGTTTAAATACAAAAACGTTTGAACATACATACATACTATCACGTCTTTATCCCTAATGGGGCAGACAGAGCATTGTGGGTCTTGCGGTTCTATGCAGAGCCCAGGGCCGCAAGACCCAAAAGCCACTTTTAGCGTCATAGTGGGCGAGAAGATGGAAAAGCACTCAATACAGTGATGGGTTGCTAGCCGCATCGCCTGTTAACATGATTTGCATTTTTGCCCATTCCCTCGATCGGCTTTTACGATCTGCGTGGGAAGAGAAGCAGCTGGTACATTCTAAGTTTTTTTTATTTCTCCCAGACCAGCATGGGAGAGGCGAAAAAAACGTTTGAAACACAGTTTTATTGTCGTCCCTCGTTCGTTACCCACACAAGCTACTTTATTTCCCATAAAACTTTACCAAAGATAGTAATTAATCCGACTAAAACGAAAATGATAATGTTTTATTTAGGATGTGGCCCAAAAGTTTACTTTTTGTTTTTTTTTTCCCGAAATCATTATTTCTTTTACATCCGAACCTGCTTTACTGACATTTAATTTCGTCTGTTTATGTTTAGTGAGTGGTACTTAGTATTAATGTCACCATCATCCTCACGAATTCCCGGTTGCATCTTCAGAGCCCCGGTTCTGCTTAAGTCCAGTACCTAACCTAATAGGTGATTTGACGAGGTTACTGGTTTTTATACAGAGCTAATCCTTGGTTAGGTTTAAGAAAACGCTAGATGGCGTTCGGGACCCACAGTTTATACGTGCCTTCCGAAACACGAGATTATATTTCTTTTCGGAAAATCAGGTGACCCTTCAAATATCCTAACCACACTGAAAGCTACTTTTTACAAAGTATGCTTCCCGGTGGGATTCGAACCCACGACCTCCGGATCAGAAGGCGAACGTCTTGACTACTGGACCACGGAGGCAGTCTTGGTACTTAGTATCATATACCTACGTCAAAAAAGGATCATTTTGGCGAGTGAATGCCTACCATATTTTGTTCTGATTTAAACTATACTTAAAGGAAGATTTAAACATTTTTAGGATAGCATAGACTAGAAAAGTTACATATATTATATGTTGAGCGTTAATGTTTTCGACACACGTAGTGTAAAACCACTGCAACTTCATTTGAAAAAACTGTTTGCTATTGAATTGTAGTTTGATTTTTGATTTTTTGTATGCTTGTTTTATTCAAAAAGTCTTTACTTATTCACATCACGCACATGAATTCGTATTACTTCCATGTTTTATTATAAAAAAATTATGTCCCAAAAATTTTAGGCTCGAATTTTATGTTAAACTTGAATACAAAAAATGGGCCAAGAGGTTGCAGGACAGGATGTAATTAAGCTCCGCCGGAATCGATCCCGGATGCAATAAAACAGATGCAATGAAACTGCACTAAAGGGTTATTTATTAAAGGGAAATATTTTAATTACTTATTAAATGGTCATTCGAGGTTTAGTGCTTTTTAATTGACTTTTGAATTGTAAGGGTCCTTTCTGTAAACATGGTATTTTTTTTTTGACATGAACTTTGTCGAAAATATTTGGTAAAATATAAGATTAAAAAAGGTTCATAGCAGCAAGGATTGATAATATTTTTGGAAATATTTCTTATTAGATGAAATTTGATATGGATATAGTTATGTTCTATATAGAAATATAGACAGTTTTTATCCCGCAATTCCCACGGGAAGCTAAAAGTTTGTTTTTTTACTCTACACATACATATATTACTTTGAAAGTCAAGTAAAACGTCTCCATACCTAATCTAAATTAAAACTCATGTTGCATCCTTTGACATAAAGATTTCAGATTGTTAGCTGAAAGTTTAATCCGAAAAATGGCGAGCTTCCCCGCCATTTTAGGCATTTTAAATTAAGCCGCCATGTTTTTCTCGTCTCGTGTTTTGACAACTATGCGACATTTTTTGCTGGTTTTAACAACGAAAGGATTTCAGATATTGAAATCTTTATGAGAAATGTCTTTAGACGCGCTGCGATGAATGTTTTGGTGCTTTTCATTTTGGAGTTTATTTACAAACTTTTGGTTTAGTTTCACCTGTCCGTTGTCTGTCTGTAATCAAATCAAATCTTGCAAGTTTAATTTGACTCACTTTTCGGTTTTCATTGGAGCTGAAATTTTGGTCGTCTATTTACCAGAAGGGCTTTTTTAAATACACACTTATATAATAAATAAATTAAGTTGCTAATGCTTGTAAACAAGTTAACAAACTGTTCCCGTGGATTTCGAAGAAGGCGACTTAGGAAAAACAAGCTAAATAAAGCTTATAAACATCAATGAGACCTATCCAACCCGTCCGGCCAGCGTGGAGAGTGGAGGCCTTGTCATCTGGCTGCTTTGGTAGTACAGATACGATCGTGCTCCGGCAGTGAAGACAAAATTACCCGATGTTGAGTTAACGAACATAAATTACGTAATAGGAAATACTCAGTACCTAGTCAAAAAAGCGAAGCAGACCTGATCAGTCCCTCCCGGCAGCACCCGTTCATGGCTTAACGCACGCAGAATAGAATAGAATAGAATATGATTTATTAGCGAAATACACGTTTTCGACTTGATCATTGTCAATAGATATCTGGTAGTGCTTTCTTTCTTATCTTGTGGTACCACGGAAGACTAGCGGCATGATGTAAGGATACATCATTGCCATATGCTGAGTGGTGACATTTTGGGTCACAAATAGTTTTAATTATTATGGATTATGTAACTCCTATTTTGCACCAAATAAAGTATTTTTGTTTCCTTCTTTTAAATAAGTACAGTTATAATTTTGCAAAACGGTACATTCATTAATCTAAATATGACGCTAATCCGACTTCCACTCAGCAAGTCAGCATGTGTCGAGGCATTTTACAACACCCCAACGCTGGTCTTCAGGGGACACCAGCCAAAGAAGAAGTATCACAACTGGTACATTTAAAGTTTTTACTTATCTCCCAGACCAGCATGATAGGCATTACATTATATTAGAAGCCAGTGGCGTTAGAAATAGTTCAATCGCTAGGTTAAAGCGGTATACCGATTATCCCATTAAACCAGCGCTGTATAACTTGCTCAGTAATTTATTGCTCAGTCCGAGCGGTCCCCTGGGAATCGAACTCGGCTCACGCAACGGCGATATAGCTGCTGTACTAGAGTTGTCTGGTTTTCCTTGTAGACGTGGAGGTGACTTTGCAACAGATTAAGTATCTATAGGTCAATTACTAAATTAGTGGACTTGAAATTATTGTACCACTGGTGGTTTTTAGGGTACCATAGTAAACAAGGAACCCTTATAGCGCCATGTTGGTCTATGGTATATATGAAAATTTCATACAAATTCAATAGAAAATTAGTGTTCAGACGTTTTTACTCGCGTGAACTCAATGTCAACATTCGAAACTACGGATCCCTATACTGCGCGTGGCCCGACACGCACTTAACCGGTATTACTCAGTTACTGCCTTCTCCAACCTAAGCCAGCACCCGATATTACTTAAAATAATATATGTATAGCTATACCCGAAGTAAGTTCAAGACTTGTGTTATGGTATACTTACTCCACGATACTGTATTTTATAACAAACACGTATATAAATAAACATCCAAGACCCAGCACAATTTGAAAAAGCCCAATTTCCAACTTGCCCTGACCGGGGATCGAACCCGGAACGTCTGGTTGGCGGACTAGCATGGTTACTACGCCACGGAGGTCGTCAAATCTGTATGACTTCCGAAGAAAACGATAACCATGTACTTTACCGTCTTGCGTTTGAGTTAAAAATGTATTTTTGCAGTTTCATAAAACGGTGTAACTTGCGAGTTGAACTTTAACTTTGTGACGACTTTATTAAAATTCCACTCAAACTTGCCATCGAAGCATCTTTGTTATTTCAAACTTTGCACTTTTAGTTGCTCTCTTTTCTTTCGAGTGCCTTTTCTTAATGAAAGTTATTTCGTAGCTGAAAATTGTGATTCATTGATTTTTTTACCTTTTCGTTGCCTGTTTATGTTTGTTAGTTTGTTTGCTTGTTATGTGAATACATTTTACAAAAAATATTTTTGTAAAAAAAAAAAATTTTTGTCGTCCTGCCTTTTGATCCTAATGTCAAGCTTTTCTTGAAGTCGGTTAGAAATACAGATTTGTAACAAGAAAATGCTACACGAAAAATAACTCCTACCAAAGATAAAAGTCAAAATGGCTGGAAATTTTTGACTTTTGACTTTTGGCCAAGTTTAAATCGAGGCCTCCATAGCTTGTTATATTGAGAAATAGAGAAAAAGCTTAACTGAGTTATTCTTGAATGGTCTTAAATGCAAATAGTCTATATGGAAACTCATCTAAAACGCAACTCGACTGCGCATAGACCTAGTTACATTTTGAGAGTAAACCGCAGGAATCCATCACATTTATAAAAAACATGTTTCACTTTTAATTTTAAGAAGTACTTAAATATGTCTACGTCCTGTTTATAGACTTATGGCTAATAGCTAAGTTCAATTCTTTATTAAGATAATTTAAATAATACAAATACATTTTATTAAGATTAAACTAAATAACTAAAAACTAAATATAACTAAGAAAAATAAAAATAAAAAATAAAGCCAAGTTTGAAATTGAGCCCTCGGTAGCTAGTCATAAAGTGAGAATTTCAATAAATTCCTTTCTAAGTTTAACTGCGCGTAGCCTTAAGTTACAGTTTGAGAGTAAGCCGTAGAAAACCATCAGATTTTTTGAAATTTGTTATACTTTTAATGAAGAAGTACTTTAATATTTTTCATCATCATCATCAGTTTTAGTTTCCACTGCAAGGACACGGGCCACTTAAATATGGTTATGTCCTGTTTATATAAACGTATGGCTCCTACCAAAGATGAAATTTAAATATATGATTTTAGAGTTTCACGGTCACAATTACTGTTATTCGTATTACAGGATTTACCGCGATTATGCAGAAGCATCAGAAGATGCAAGCGGCAGAAGGGCCATCGAAATATTTGGCAAAAAACGATATTAATCGCGGTAAGTCCCGTAATACGAATAACATGAAATTAAAATAGCTCAGTTTGAAATTGAGGCCTCGATAGCTAGTTATAAAGTGAGAATTTCAATGAAGTCCTTTCGAAGTTTAACTGCGTGTAGCCTTAAGTTACAGTTTGAGAGTAAGTCGTAGGAAACCATTAGAAATCTTTTTCCTTTTAATTTCGAAATATAAAAAAATCTTCATTGGGAGCATACCTATTTATCTTTATTTTGAGAATGAAATATGTTTACGTCCTTTTTATTTAAACTTATGGCCAAATAACTAAAGTTTTACGACTAACCCTCAGGACTTAACGTGTATCTGAAGTCAACCTTCTTTAGCAGCAGTTAGAAGACAAACAAAATGTTTATGCTTTGTCCTTTAGTCAGTTCTTACCATGAAGTTATAGAATAAAAGGTTCTTACGAAGGTAAAATAATCAGTTGGTAAACATGACAAAGGGCACATGATTTCTTAAATTTTTCCGTGCTTGGAAGGCCAAATAAGCCGTTGGTTTCGACTGTAATATGTATGTATAAACAAAGCAAACAACATCATCAATGAGCTAAACAAAGCTTTTTAACATCAATGAGACTCTTCAACCCGTTTGGCCAGCGAAGAGAGTGTAGGCCAAGTCCTCTTTCTGCTCTAGCCAAGTATGGCTCTGGTAGTACAGAGAGGGTCGTGCTCCTGCAGTGTAGCCAAAAAGACCTATTGGTGATAGTGGTGATGTATGTTTAGATGCCTTTAGGTAGCATGAAAAATCAAACACCAGTGGCTACTTACGAAAAACATAATATGAGCCTCTTCTTTTGAACCAGGGTTTAAAACTTTCCACAACAGTGCCTCGATTGGCAAGCTGTCATCTCAAGAACACCAGTACAATTGTTTCCGTGCTCGAGTTGCTCTTGTGAAAAGAGAATTTTCCATTTTCACATGTAAAACAAAACTCGCCGCATTTTCTTCAGATTCGCACTGAGTCGCTGGCGGTGACGGGATTTCGTTGGGGTGACTATGGTTTGAGAATATCGCAATTTTTTTAGGGCTTATTATTCTTTTTTTGTACTCCTGTACTGTTATCTGTCTTTTAAATTGTCACATAAACTGTTATAAGAACATAGATAATTTATGATTTCAGGAAAGTCTATACACGCTGACTTTTCATTGGTTTTGGAAAAAAAAATGTCGTATAGTAAATAAATTCCTCTACCCATATACGTAATCCAAATTTCTGTATGTCATAAGATAAAAAAGTTTCGTAAATGATTTTCGATCGAGACCACGTAGTTATGTCAGCCAAAACAGCTGCGTGGATGTCGATGTCCTCCGCCGGCCGGCGGGCGGTGTATGGCGACGGTACTACTAATTGATCTCACAATTTTGTTTTTGAGTTTTAGTCAACATTTTTTGTTTCTGAATTTTTATTTTGACTAGCTAATTAGGTCTTACTAACGATGCCTACGAAGTTGCCTTTGGCTTCAGAGCCAATTAAAAGTCACCGTGTATAGCCCGTTACCCATAACAGCACATGTGTCGTTATTTCGTCAAAGAGATAGTCCCAGCCGTAGACCTAAAACTTTTTCTCTTTATATCTACCATACTCCCAACCTAATAGAAAAGTTTTTTTTAGCATAGTCAATAGCAAGACATCACTTAAAAAAAATTAAGTTCACCATAGATACTACTAAGTATCTATGGTGAACTTAATTTTTTTTAATCCGACATAATATGTCAAATATTTCATGTTTTTTCTTTCTTTATTTTGTATTTGATTTAGAAATATAGTTGTAAAATATGTATTGTATGCAACGTTGTATAAGTACGTCAAAAATGATTGACGGCGACGTTTTGACCCTTCTTATACAACTATTGCATAAAGTACTATAATTAAAATCTAGTAAATTTTGCGTTTTAGATTAAGAAAATAAATAGGTAAAGAAAATTAAAAGGTAAATCCTTGTTGAGGATACAGTACTATTAAGTATAAAGAGCTCGGTAGTCTGGTAAGAATATGAATTATTAGGCAAGTTAAGTGACAAGGGCGTGGTCGAAACTTAGTTGGGTTACCATAATACTTGACCACTTGTGAAAAGAGAATTTTCTTCGGATTCGCTGACGGTAAAGGGATTTCATGGGGGAGATCGTGTTTTAAGAATATCGGATTTTATTTAGGCTTATAATTAGAAGATGGAAAAAAATATATTATGATCATTAAAAAAAATTAACATAGGCCTATAACTCTGTTTAAAAAAGAAACCAACAACTCACTTGCATTATCGTGTTGTATTTATTGTAATTCAATTGATTACTGTTTAATGTATTGTTAACTATATTTCAACACAAATTATTTTGTATCGAAATAAATAAATGAAATTAAATGTCAAGTAAAAGTCCTGAAATTTCTCAAAACCATGGCCACTCGACGATCGCCTGCGAATAGTTCCACGTCTGTCAAGCTTTGAAGGGAATTTATTATTTTTATTATTGTTTCGCCAAATGCGACTAAGGCCCGGCTTAAGTTATGACTCTTGCCGAACGTACAGCATTACTGAGACGTTATTAAACCTTTTTTCGTGCCTTTCGCGCCTTTAAGCGTCGTATTGTAGTGGGATAAGTACTTTTATTAAATAAAGAGAGGTTTTATAGTGTTTTTATTTTGCTTGGAGTCTGAGGTTGTGATGAGGAATCTTATATTGTGTTCATTTTAACTTATACGAATATTAGGTATTGTAAACTTATGAGTAGAGTACCTAAGGAAATATACTCATACATGTGACCCTTTTAGGGGGGAAGAGAGAGGGAGTCTAGGGTCTCCACATTGTTCATACATACATTCTACCACGTCTTTATCCCTAACGGGGCAGACAGAGCGCTTAGGGTACATATAACTAATAAGCTTTGGGTCTTGTGGTTCTATGCAGAGCCCAGGGCCTTAAGACCTAAAAGCTATTTTAGTGTCATGATGTGCGAGATGATGGAAAATCAATAAATACAGTGATGGGTTGCTAGCCGCATCGCCTGTTAACATGATTTGCATTTTCGCCCATCCCCTCGATCGGCTTTTACGATCTGCGCGGGAAGACAAGCAGCTGGTACATTCTAAGTTTTTTCTCTTCTCTAAAAACAGCATGGAAGAGCACAACGTTCAGTTTCTTTTTTTACTTACAGGCAAACATGCATTTTAAGAATTTTTTTCATCTTCTACAAAAAAATTACTGCTTGGTTATTGACTTATACATTTTTTACATTTTGCTTGCAAAAACGTTTTAAAATCATATTTATGAATTATTACGTGAAAACTCGAGGGGTAGGTCTTGGCATGTATTACGGATAATCACCAAATGGGGGAGGGGGGTAAAACAAGTGAAAAAAAATTTTCACATAGTATGTACGTTGCTTTAATAGCCTTTAATTCACGCTTGTATTGGTGTTTACCCACCCACAAGGTACTCTGACGACCTGACCAAGGTCGCTGGAAAGCGCCGGATACAGGTCTCTCTAGATCGGTCATTTTGGAAATCCGGCAGTAGACATTATGTGGCTGAAATGATGATGATGAAATACATTTAATTTCTATTGTCATTTTCATTACGGTATATTTTATTTATTAAATTTTATTACATGAACCGCCTTTTCTATCAGTCAACCTACAGGTGGTGTTGACATGTGAACATTTCGAAAATATGTGCAAAAACTTTAATATTAAAACTGAGAACACTTACTTATCAATTATATCATAATGCAAACCCACGTACAAACCGATGTTAATAATTACCAATATCGATACAAACACAGTAATAATAATATACACATATAACTGCCTCCGTGGTATAGTGGTTAGAGCGTTCGGCTCATGCCCGGAGGTCGCGGGTTAGATTCCTAGCGGGGGCAACGACTTTGTGTTGTTGTCCTTGTTTGGTTAGGACATTGCAGGCTGATCACCTGATTATCTGATAAGTAAGATGATTCGTGCTTCGGAGGGCACGTTAAGCCGTCGGTCCCGGTCACTGTCTTTGACATTGGTCGTTACCTAAAACCATGTCAGAGGCCTTTAAGGCGGTTTAAAAACTCTGACACTAGTGTTAGTCACTATCACACACGATAGGAAGAGAATAATATACAACGTACAAATTCAGACGAAATGAGAACACACCATTAGATCCATGTTAAAAACAACATAGAAAACGAAGTTTTGTTATTTCACATAGTGAAGCTCTCAGACTATAGTTATTTCCAACTTGATTTGGCTTCCACCCGCCGTCGGGTTCCTAGGATATGAAGTAGACTCAAAATGAAAGAATAACACTCTCATCACGATTTACCCAGACGGGCAACGACCGGGTTTTTAACCGGGTAGAGTGTGCAGATAGCCTTAGGACAAGTTTGCAGAACAATTCAATACTTATTAAATGTTTTACCTAGAATGAATGTAAAATATACCTCTTTGTGTGCTGTGAGGTACCTGTGTGTACTTTGTATACCGCTGTTTGTTTGTAATTATTTTTTGTACCAGAACAAATGCATATACAAAGACAGCTTACGGAAGAAAAAAAACTTGAGAGGGACACTCGGATGGAATGATGTTCATTTCGATTAATGAGAGAGAAAGAGAGAGAGAGAGAGAGAGAAAGACAGACAGAGAAACACGTGCACGCCGCACGGCTTACATCTATAGCAAAAAGTGTCGCTACAACTTTTGGTCTTAATTTTTCCGTCTAGCCCCCTTTTGCAACGCGCGATTAGGAACTTCGTTCCAAAATGTATAGTGTTTGCGATCGAACAAAATAACAGAAAAACATAACAAGATAATAAAATAACATATGAACATAAATACATAACGGTGAAACACATAATTAGCCTTCCTTTGAGCTTCGCCGTATTCGAGTAAAGAGGAAACAACACCATTATCAGGTCAGTTTATCTCCACTGCAGGAGCACGACCCTCTCTGTACTACCAGACCCATACTTGGACAGAGCATCCAGAGGACTTGGCTTACACTCTCTTCTCTGGCCAGACGGGTTGGAGAGGTCTCATTGATGTTTATAACTTTGTTTAGCTTGTATTTCCTAAGTCGCTTTCTACGATATCCACGGGAGGACTTGAAGTGTCCTATTCTACAATTTGTACCATTTACCTATCCGCGAACAAACATATGTTTCTCAAGGCTAGGCTTATAAAAACTATTAGCAGCAATCGACATGATTATACAATTTTAACGTCACCATTGGAAAATTTATATCCATTATAATATGACTCAGTATTATAATGGCTATAGTTGACGGTTCGAAGAAGTGATGGAAAGAAAACGTGTGGTAATGCATGTAGGCCTGAACATACATCCTACTAATATTATAAATGCGAAAGTGAGTTTGTATATTTGTTACCACTTCACGCTTCAACCACTGAACCTATTTAGATGAAATTTGATATGGATTTAGTTCAACTCAGGGAAGGACATGGATAGTTTTTATCCTGAAATTCCCAAGGGGAGCCAAGCTAACGGGCACAGCTAGTACGTTTATAATATCACGTCTTTATCTCTAATGGGGCAGACAGAGCATTTTGAGTCCTGCATGAACAGAGAACAGGCTGCCATCTCTGAGAGCCTATTGCGCAATTCCAGTTTTGCCTACTTACAAGCCCTAGTACGGGCCTAAATATGAGCTAAACAATGCTTATAAATAAATATCAATGAGACCTCTCCAACCCGGCTGACTATCGTGGAGAGTGTAGGCCAAGTCCTCTGGCTGCTCTGACCAAATATGGCTCTGGTAGTACAGAGAGGGTCGTGCTTCTGCAGTGGAGACTAAAAGACCTGATGATGATGATGACTTTTATACTTACTTATTCTTTTGTCTGATCAGCAAATAATAACGAAGATTCAGACCATCTCGCGTAACGTCACGGTCAGGTACGATTTTGTCACTAGAACATGACGTAAATCGCTCCCACTCCAAAACTTCGATGCGCTGTATCTTTGTGATTTTTTACTTCTTTGCTAAACGAAAAAATACGGGTCCATTAATTTTAAATACTCTACCTGATGGACTACCTGGTTCACCTGGTTCCGTGGGCATTCTAATAAGCCCCTTGCACGTGAGGGAGACAGCGACATTCTTCTGCGCCTCCCCATTGTGGACTGGAAATTGTTGTGTTTTTCATTCGAGCCAGCCCAGCTCGTCGAGGTAGCGGAGAAGTGCAGAGGGTGTGCTGCAGGCCTCCGGCATCGTACTTGGAGATCCCAGGTACTCCTCTCGTGTTGATGCAACGCACGGACACTCTAGTATCACGTGCTTCGCTATTTCTTCTTGTGATGAAGTCCTCTGGTGCTTCCCTCCTTACCCCGCTCTCCACCCCGCGCGCCCATATAAATACGGAGGCGTGAGGACCCTCGTCCTCTTTCGACCACGACTGGGCGCCGGGCTGCTTCAAAGCTGAGTACTTTTGGAAATCTCTTCTGGAACAACGAATCTCGTGGTTGTGAACCTACGACCCTTACCTGTGACTTCTTTCTCATTGTATAATTGTTAAAAATTAATTAAAGAGTTTGGTCTTTTCAAATATTGTTTCTTTCAAAATAATCACTACGTCACATTCTGTTAACAAAATGAATTACATCTAATTACCTGCCGGACTAAATAGAATAATAATATATTCTCTACAATTCTAAAGTACGTCTGTTCAGTTTACGGTATAATATGATGAGTACACAAAAGTGAGATATCACCCGAAAACGACAGCACTTAACATTTTAATGTCGGCATATGAAACGAAGGGGCCTCATAAACACGGTAACCACGTAGGCTGGGAGCTAGCGGCGGTGTTAACGTTCGAAATGTAAAGCGTTGTTGACGTTTAAAGCCTACTTTTAGTGGGGTTTTAGTACTTTTAGACTTTCTAGCTGTAGTACTAAAGTATTTAAATAACGATAGTAGTTCGCCCTGAAGAGCGCGTTTGGACGACACGCGAACGGCAAACGCCTAACCCATGTCGAGCACGCTTTAAATTTTTGACGTGATAACGTCTTTAAAATCGTTTTAGTCGGGTGACATGTTCAGAAACTTGTGTCACACCAAAACCTCACGAGCGCGATCGCAGGTATAACGAGAGAGAGACGGACCGATCTCCCGTCTCATCTCGAGCGCTGCCAGAAGACGTTATCACGTAAACATCTCGATCGTAAACCTACTTTACAAACAACCAATTTTTTGAAATTATTTGCATATATAATATCTCTCTTACCATACATAAATACAACTCAAATTGCATTTACCGAAGTCCACAAGCGCTTGCCTTGCTTCCGCCTTACGCCCGCCCGGCGCTCGCCTCACTGGACTTCGGTAAATGTTATGTAAAGAGTTGTTTTGATAAGCGATAGAATAAATTATATTGATTTAATTTAACTTTTATTTTCACTTGTTTATAATTTTTCATTTTTGTTTTAACTTTGTATTATCATGGTACACGCGGAAGACCAGCGTCGTGACTCTCACCATGGCGTGGTGAGTGGGGATCATTCTGGTACTCGTACAACCATTATTGTGATATGTGCATTTGTATTTGTGTTGTATTAACCTGTTTGTGCCAAATAAAGACTTTTCGTTTCATTTCATTTATACATACTTAAATGCATATATACAAACAGTGGATTGTTCAAGTAGACTCCTATCCACTCGCTTCGCTAGCATGTAAAATAATAAATAGTATTGTGAAAATTGTGCTCATTTGTCTAAATTTGAACATGCTTATTATCAATGTTTCCATTGCATCTCTTTCTTACGGATTGACCCTTAAAAATGAAGAAATAACGTGATTGTTGACCGAGCGAGCGAAGCGAGTGAGGTCTCTAAATCGAGTTGGGGGCGAAAACACATTGTATGTATGTATGTATGTATGTATGTATGTATGTATGTATGTATGTATGTATGTATGTATGTATGTATGTATGTATGTTTGTACCGCGATAGCAGCCGAACCGATGGTTTGATTTTGATGAAACTTGGTAGGCATGTAGGAAACATCAATAGAATTTTCAAGTTCGTTGGGCATCAAAATCGGTTCAGTAGTTTTTGAAATATTATAGTTAGGGAGGCGAGGTAGCTAAATGGCGTAATTCAACGGCGCCGTCGAGACCTATCAAAATCGAAAGATAAAATAATTTCGAAAAGAAAAGCTCGTATAGGAAAAACCATTTTAGCGGGGAGTTTGGCGTGTACGGTTTTTCAAAAATGTTAAAAAAAACAGTAACTTGGGCATTCTCGAGCGCGTCAGATATTCATACTACGTATGCCCCAAGTGCCTCTGATAACACCGGTATACTAATCTGCCGGTTTGCGTGGTGGGGGTAGGCATATGAAGTAGTCAAAAATGCAAAAAAAAAATACTCGAGCGCGTCATATTTTTGGAAGGGGTGTTAAGTAGGCCCCAAGGAAGCTCCCTTTAAAAAAACTGACGATTTCGGCGTGACGATAAGTTACGATGAATTTTTGAAAATGCAAAAAAAAGAGTTTTTTTGAAATACTCGAGCGCGTCAGATTTTCATAGGGGAGGTATATCTCGGTATCCTAAAAGCATATTTGAAAAAGGTTTTTTGGTTTCTTTTTTTTCCTTTCTTTCTCCTTGATAAAACGGGGAATTTAAGAATGACAATAAAGCGATAGATACAACCAACGTAAATGTTTATTTAAACTTTTTTTTCGTAAAATGTATCGTTCGCGACTTATATGCCGCAACGCGTTCTTAGGAAGACGAAATGGCTCCTCCACACTTTCGGTCATGCGGAAACCGGCAGATTTTGTATTTTTAGTAAGTTTTAGATTATATTCTTCAAAATAATAAATAAAAAAATCGCGCTCGAGAATGCCGGATTAACGTTTTTTTTTTACAAGTTCGCGACCCTATAACTCGGCGGCGTCAAGGACTTATCGTCAGATTAGTTAAATTTAGTCTTTAAACACTAAAATCAACCCCCAATATCTTAATCTGACGCGCTCGAGTATTTCAGACTATCGATTTTTTTTTACTAATCTGATCGTCTATCCTAGGCGCGCGTCACTACATATAGAGCTAAATACTTTACAAGGTTGTTCTATTAGGTCTAAGGTATCTCTCATATCTTAAACTGCCACGCTCGAGTATTGCAGAAAAATCCCCTATTCGCCTCCCTAACTATTAATAAAAATGTCCGCGATTATGTAGCAAACGAAACCATAGTGCGTTCTAACTTTGGATACCGCCATCTAGGGGTTATTTAGGAAACTGAATTGCGAAAAATAATCGCGAGGTCTAAGTTCGCGGCGAACTACTAGTGTATGTACTAATGTATTTGTATGTATGAATTTTTAAACCCTCAATTTCATACCTTCGCCTCCCAACCTATGCCCTCATAAAAGATAGTCCATGCATAATGTTCAGCGTTTATATTCAGAAATACCTGAGTACCTTCGCGGGAAGGCTGGTTGGTCACATACATACATACAAACATCATCATCGGGCCTTTTTGTCTCCACTGCAGGAGCACGACCCTCAACTACCACAGCCATACTTGGCCAAAGCAGCCAAAGGATTTGGCCTTCACTCTCCTCGCTGGTCAGACAGGTTGGAGAGGTCTCATAGATGTTTATAAGCTTGCTTTTGCTTGTATTTCCTTAGTCGCTTTCTATGACATCCACGGGAGGGTTTTGAGTGGCCCTATTCGACTCTGCCGGAAACCACACGGCACACATACATACATACATACATATTATTACACCTGTTTCCCACAGCGGTAGGCAGAGACTATGGACCGCTTGCTACGATCCTGACAGACCTCTTTCGCTTCATCTACACTCATCACTCTCCTAATGCATTCCTGCCGGTTAGGTGTACTTCTGACTTCCCCTTTTTAAGAAGGTCTGCAATCTGGTCACGGTACGTTTATCGAGGATGACCCTAACCCACTCTTCTACTCACATTCGCTTTAACCCTTTTATCAAATCTTCTTTCATCTATCGTTTTTTTTTTCAGGCAGTCACACTGGAGGTCCTGGTTTCGATCCCCGGTCAGGCCAAATTGGAAAATGATCTTTTCCAGATTAACCAGGTCTTGTATGTTTATCTATGTATGTATTTGTTGCAAAATATTGTATCGTTGAGTTAGTATACTAGTAGGTATACTCTAACATAAGTCTCGAACTTACTTTGGGGCTAGCTTATTATTTATTTACGCCCGAACATTCCTTTCAATAATTTTTGAAAACAAAAACCGACTTCACCCCCCACTACACAACTGAATTGATAAAAAAATTATGGGAACACCACGCAAGAGTACCTTGTAAGGTGGTGGTTACCTTTTTAAATCGGTCCAAACGTCTTCGAATAATCGATAATCATACAAAAAAAAACGCAATGTATTTATAACTTCCTTTTTAGAAGTCGGTTAGAAATAGGTTCGTTATTTTCACACAAGATTTTTCTTAACGGCGCTACTATAAATTCAATAAAACCAAAAAACAAATCCAGGTACTGATCCCCCACGTAAAACTTTAAAACCCAGACATTCTAATATCGGGCACGAGACGTTCAAAGCTATCCGGTTTAAATACCGGTTAAGGTTTCGACTAGGGATGTACCTAACCATTTTTTTAATAAAAAAATAAACTGGCGTTAGACTGGCAGGTTTCTAAGTAGTACCTAGTTAATTATCTTTACAAATAATAAAACATTAAAAAATGTATCTGTACATTGTATATTATTATATTTCCAAAAAATTAGGGGCAGTGCAAATATAATATAAGATAGACATAATATAACATAGAGTAAGAATTTAAGACGAAGTGGTAGCAGAAGTGGCGCCCTCATTTGAAATAAATTGTTTAAAACTAAAAATGGTGACAATTATCACCATATTTAGTTTTAAACAATTTATTTCAAATGAAAAAGCAACTTCTGTTACTACTTCGTCTTTAAAAAAATGTCTGTTTGTTTGTACACGCTAATTATCGAAAATCATGGACGGATTTAAATAAAACTTTTTTTTTATATAGCTGTTAAGCCTAGGCACTTTATAGGGTGTAATTTATTTTAGAAAAATATACACCTGATGCAGAACCATACTGATTCAGCTCAACTAGTAACATCTGGTTGTTAGGTAATGGACCCCAGGCTCTGAAGCATTACTGGTAAAGATGCAACCGGGAAAATACGCTCGGATGATGATGAACAATAGATGAAACATGAAAGATGTATATAAAAAAGATATGTGTATGTTTAAGTTAAAATATCGATTGTCTATCGATACCATCGTGACCTTGGAAAACAGTAACAACATCGATAGGACTGTCGATAGTATCGACAGATTCGATACTATCGATAGTATCAATAGTTTGTTAATCATACTATCGATAGTATTAATGATATCGATAGTAAAGTATTACCTAATATCGGTATCATCATAATATCGATAGTAAATTTAGCTATCGATAGTATTTCATACAAATAGTAGTTACAGTATCGATACTATCGATAGTTTTACCTTTCTTAGATAGTTTTACGACAATCGATACTGACGATATTGTGACCATTTTTCAAGGTCTACTATCGATAGTATAAGACTTATGAAGAGTCGAGTCCTAAAACGTCAACTTTAAGACTCCAATTTTTCCAACACTATTTCCAACCGAAAAATTCGCCCGGAAAATATTCCCGTAAGAGGTACTAGAGGGCCTTTGGTGCATACCGCCCGGTTAAAATACCTGATGCTCTTTGGGATTTCTAGATCCGGGTTTTGAGTGCGTTGGCAGAGGTATAATGACCGCTGCAAGCATATTTTTGAATATTTTGGCTTCTATTTTGCTTTAGATTTCGGTGCCATTTTTCGCAGTCGCCAAACGACCGGTTTTCGTATGGAAATACCATCCGTTTGGTGACGCGTTTCAAAAATGGCACTTCTGGTAAAAGTTCAATCTATAAATACGTACCTTATATTGCCGTGTTATGCCTTGTGGCTTTTGCTTTAGAATAGGACTACTCCGTCTCTGTGGATATCATAAGACAAGTTAATTTGCCAGGTTAATTTAAAAAATCTCCCAACGACACCATCTAGTGATGATTGGCGGAACTACATATTCCATTTGATATCCGTAGCGCCATCTATTATTTGCCTGGCAACTAAAAAATCCAGACTTTCAAGCGTTAACATCTAATTACTTTTTAACGGCTGAACCAATTTTCATAAAGCTAAGAACAACCGCACGGGAACTCGCTTTCGCGTAAAAAAACTGCTTTGCAATCAGCCCATACGTTTGAGAGTTACAATGTCACAGACAGAGACACAGACTGACAGACAGATAGACGGACCGACATAAGCGTTAAACCTATAACACCCCTCTTTTTTGTCAGGAGTTCAAAAGCAATAAGGAGAGTTTTTTTGCAAACAAAGCAGCGTAAAATATCCCATTAAGAGCATGTAAAATAGATTGTAAACATACAACGAACCAAAAACTCATTCCCAACAAAAACAAACACCAAAACAATTTGTTGAAAATCCGCAATCGGCCGACTATTTATACCTAACCAGCTAGTTAGGAATAAATAGTCGGCGCTGAAATCTATTATTATGTTAAAGAGGACGCTGCACTTTTTGTGCATTTCTCCTGAATATAAACATGCCCAGTGTCGCTTTGCAGCGTTGGTGCATTGCCACAGAGTAACTACATGCAGAGAAACAGTTTTTACGAACTTACTATAATTTTATGTAATTTGCCGCATGCATCCTGATAGGTGAGCCACTTTGGTTACCTGAATTATTAGTCAAATAAACTAACAGTAATAATAAATAATATAAATTTAAATAACATAGTGTTTTTATCGATAAATGTAATGGTTCTCTCTAATAAAACATTGATTTTATTTTTAAGTAACTGAATCTACTTTTAGCGCTTACTCACACTAATACATAGTTTAGCTTACGCCTAAAGGACTATATAGCTGATTGTATGGTTTATTACACAGATTGTGATAATCACTTTTTCTTCTCCTTATTTAAGGGCTTAGTACCTGGGCGACCGAGCTTTGCTCTGTTACATCTCAAACATTAACTATTTTTTTTTAAACTTGTCTAAAAACAATGCAAAATAAAAAATTATATATAAACTTAAACATAAAAAAAAAGTAAGTCACCGAGTGGGATTCGAACCCGTAACCATTTTTCTAGCGGTCGGTATCCTTAACCACTGAGCTAAAATCAAGGCGGTCGGCGCGTCGAAATTAGCGACCATATTCTGCGTGGAAAGAAAAACGCATGAAAACTCGAAAACACGCGTTTTCCCAAACATAAAACTAATCTATATAATTTACCCCCGAAAACCCCCATATACAAATTTTCTGCGAAATCGTTAGAGCCGTTTTCGAGATCACAGAAATTTATAAATATATATACATACAAGAATTGCTCGTTTAAAGGTATAAGATATGGCTCTTATCAGTATACCTAGTACGCGCCAAACTTCTCGGTCTTCAACCTTACTCTTTAGTGCATAAGAATCCCCATACCCTAGACTTTTACATACAAACGTAGTTTATTTATTTTGAAATCACGTGTCAGATTTCGGTAAAAAATTGTAAATTGTCTAGGGTTATAATTGGTTTCCGACGGTAAAATTAAAGAAAATATATGGATGTAGGAGATTTCCCCTACTGATGTTCGAAAATGATATAGGTAAAACTCACTATATTCTATTTCAAGTTTATATTTTGACTTTGAAAACCAGTCTAGATATGTGCAATATCTTTGAAATTTTAAAATTTTACTGGAATCGGGTTTTGATGTCACGATCACGTGGTTTCGATATAAAACGTAGATTACGTTTGTGTGGAAAAGTGTAGTTTGTCTAGAGTAACGACTCATAATACGACATGACTTCTGCACAACAAATTTCTAGTACCTATGAATTTTTGGGTAAACTGCAAAAACGCGAACATTTTCTACACTGTGGCGCGAGAGGAATTCTCGTTACAGTATACGAGATAAAGTTAAAATATTATCGTACGGGATCGAACCCGGGACTCGGGATGTCTAGGGCGCGAATAAATGCACTAATACATTTAGAAAACAACGGTTCAATTTTGCCTGCGCTACTTGAGATAGGATTTTGTTTAAAAGTATATCCACGCTTGAGTGGAACCAGGAATAGGTTTTGGATCGTTTTACTTATGGTATTAGGTATTTTTAAGCTTTACCTAATATTGCTGTTGGAAATACGAAACTTAGATCACAATTTATCTTTTTAACCTCTGACAAAGAAGAGTGGGTGATTAGTTTGACGCTTATGTCTGTCTGTCTGTCTATGGCATTATAGTGATAAATATATATAAATAAATATATAGGGACAAATCACACTGATTGAGCTAGCCTCAAAGTAAGTTCGAGACTTGTGTTATGGAATACTAACTCAACGATACTATATTTTATAACAAATACATATACAATGTCCTTTTTAATTAAGTACAAATATTTTAAGGGGTGATTCAGTCCATCATTTCGAACAACTATTCCCAATAAATGTATATCGAAATACGAAAATAAAAATTTCATTTTCGATAGTAATGATATCACGTGACTACTTCGATTTGTATGAAAACCTAAAAAAATTTTTTCGTATTTCAATATACATTCATTGGGAAAAGTTGTTCAAAATGATGGACTGAATCACCCCTTAAAATATTTGTACTTAATTAAAAAGGACATTGTATAGATAGACATCCCAGACCCAGGACAATTTGAAAAAGGCCACTTTCCAACTTGCCCTGACCGGGAATCGAACCCGGGAGCTCTGGGTGGCGGACTAGCATGGTGACCATTACGCCACGGAGGTCGTCTTTATTGTATCTAACGTAAAAATATAGTGATCTAACGGATGTTTTTTTTTTAAGTGAAAGCATGTTCTATTTCTTTTGTTTCTTAGCTATGTTTGATGAAAATCCGTTCGGCCGTTTAAATTTATTAAGTTATCGCTTGAAAGTCGGGTTTTTGTTGTTTTCCTGTCAAATGATAGATGGCGCTTCGGATTAATTATATTATTTAGTTCCAGCGCCAATCACTAGATGGCGTTTAATAAAATTATTTAAAAGTTAGTTTTTTTTTTAATTTGCATGGTAAAAACGAGCTAATGCAAGTGGCCTTTTACGATTATGAAAAAGCTGTCATTCTATTTTCTGGACAAAATTAAAGATAATGAATCAACTGCTTCTCTTTACCGTGCAGATAGTAAAAACTGTCAGTCAAATTTAATTATTTTTTTAGCAAGGCAACGCTGTACTTTTCCTAAGTTCCTTCATTTTATTTTGATTAAGGTCTTAATTTAAATTTGACTATTTTAAGTATTTTAATTGGAATATGCGTTTTAAGTAATACTTAATATGTTTACAATTAACTGTTTATTTATATAGTATTGTATTTATTTATGGTCAATATATTTTTTAAATTTAAAACCGACTCCACATCCAGACTACACTTAGGCCCAACGCAGACGACAGACTAAACCGTGCCGCACTTTTTAAGTAGCGCAGTAACGCACACGTCACGCGCCGGACTTTTTGCGCGTCGTGTGCGTTACTGCATGTGATTCCATGGGTTCTATTTTCACAGACTATCACAGACTAAAAAGTGCATCACGGATAGTCTGTCGTCTGCGTTGGGCCTTAGACATACAGATAACATTTCTATGTGACTATTGCGGAAATGTACTTTTTAAAACAAAAAAGAATTTTCCAAATCCGTGTAGCTTCGAATAATCGGCGAAGATTCGTAAGCGAACAAGATTTCAAAAAAAATTATTGTACTTATATGTCAGTGTCAAATACCAGATAAACTATATATTTCACCAAATGGTCTAAATCTTATCAAATTCTAAGCCTAGATGTCGCAGTTTCAACGGCCATAATCGGCTTAGACAGCAAGCTGACAATCAGGCGACGGTAAGCCGATCTCGGCCAAGCTAGACGTGTAGCAGGATGTGTGAATGTGCCCTTATTTTAAAATATACCTACACTTCTACCTGTTTATCGCTTATGCGGTGGGTATGAGTAGCACCTAGGACCGTAAGACTCAAAGACCATTTTGAATGTCAAAATCTATAATTTAATAATCTTAAGTGATACATTCCAAAATAACTGAATAAATAATTGTGGCTTAGACTTTAACTTCTCATAAATTCTTTTAAATTGTCTGGAAAATAAAAAAAACATGGAATATACTTGCTGCTTCTCTACCTGTGCATCTGCCTCATCATATCAAATTCTAAGTTAATTAATAGATTTAGGTATGACTTTGCGGAAGGCAAAGTTACATACTATGTGATTTGAATCACACAAAGTAATTTAAATCACATAGTATCAAATTCTAAGCCTAGATGTCGCAGTTTCAACGGCCCAAATCGGCTTAGACAGCAAGCCGACATCAGGCGACGGTAAGCCGATCCCGGCCGAGCTAGACGAGTGGCATGACGTGTGAATGTGCCTTTATTTCAAGACATACCTTTTCATTTTTAACCGCTGACGAAAAAGAGGTGTGGTATAAGTTTGACTTGTCTGTGTTTAATGTATAATGAAATTAAAATATTGGTCAAAATACCAACAAAAATCGACATTTACATACAAATTTTTATGATAGGGATCTAGTATAGCCCGTATTTGATTTATTACGGGTATGATCCAAAATTTTCCTGACAACGAAACTTGTTATTATTGCGATGTATTCGATGGAAAATAAAATTTAAAATTAATTAAATCAAGATATTTGACCGATGGCCGATGGGGCAAAAAGGTTCTCGAATGGCGCCCACGTACAGGCAAGCGAAGCGTAGGACACCCACCCACAAGGTGGTCTGACGACCTAACCAAGGTCACTGGAAGGCGCTGGATGCAAGCCGCTCTAGATCGATCATTTTGGAAATCTTTGGGAGAGGCCTATGTCCAGCAGTGGACGTTGTGCGGCTGAAATGATGATGATGATGATGATTTGACAACTTAAAATAAAGAGTACTAATTGTGTATTCTTACTGAAATATCAATTATCACTGTTAAACAGCGTGGCCAAAAGGCTGGCAACATTGCCACATTGTACGGTAATGCTGATAATAAGAAAAAACATTTTAAACTATTAACAAACACTTAAATATTTGCAGAAACATTTCTAATATTTGCTGCCCAAACAGTTTTTATTTATCTTTAGTTTTAATTTTATTATTGAATTACTGTCTCATTCATTTTATGTTAGAGATAAGAGTTTGGATTAAGTGTTCCGTAGAAATAAAATACATACATACATACTATTATCAAGTCTTAATCCCTAATGGGGCAGACTGAGCATTTTTGGTCTTGCGACTCTAAGCAAATAGAGCCTAGGGCTGCAAGATTCAAAGGCTACTTTTAGCTTGATGTGAACAAGAAGTTAGATAAAGGAATCAAAATAGTGATGGGTTGCTTGTCGCATCGCCTATTGACATTATTCAATTTTTTGTCCATTACCTACTTCGGCTCTTACGATTTGCGCGGGAAGAGAAGCCGCTGGTAAGTTTCTTAGTTTTTTTTCTTCCAGACCAGCATGGAAGACGACATAAACTCACTTATGCTGACCTTGCACTTTATCATCATTAGGTCTTTTTGTCTCCACTGCAGAAGCACAACCCTCTCTGTAGTACCAGCGCCATACTCGGCCACAGCAGCCAGAGCATTTAGCCTACACTCTCCACGCTGGCCAGATGGGTTGAAGAGGTGGTCTTATAGATGTTTATAAGCTTTATTAAGCGTATTTCCTAAGTAGCTTTCTACGACATCCACGGAAGGACTTGGAGTGGCCCTATTGTACTCTGCCTAGAAACCACACGGCTATTGGACTTTATAGTCCAATTGGTTTTTGGCCTAGAATAAGACAACTTTGATGTAATGTCACAAAAGATAATCAACTGACTAATCACTCACACATACGAGTATATGGTAAATTAACTAAAAAAAATTTCGTTATCCGGAGCCCAACCTTTTTTGCATAGGAATCGGTATCCTAAGGATCACCCAATGGATTACATTGTTATGTACCTATCTTACTTGTAACTTATTTAACATCAAAACATATTATTATATTTATTCGAATCGATAACCTCCGCCGTTTTTGAAGACGGTTAAAAAAAGAAGCTTTTGCCCAACTATCTTATACCTTTAAACGAGCAATTCTTGTATATATATTTATAAATTTCTGTGATCTCGAAAACAGCTCTAACGATTTCGCTGAAAATGTTTATATGGGAGTTTTCGGGGATAAACAATCGATCTAGATTAGTTTTATGTTTGGGAAAACGCGTGTTTTCGAGTTTTCATGCGTTTTTCTTTCCATGCAGAATATGGTCGCTAATTTCGTCGCGCCGACCGCCTTGTTTTTAGCTCAGCAGTTAAGGATGCCGACCGCTAGAAAGAGTGTTACGGGTTCGAATCCCACTCGGTGACTTACTTTTGTTTTTTTTTATGTTTAAGTTTCTATATAATTTTTTATTTTGCATTGTTTTTAGACAAGTTTAAAAAAATTTAGTTAATGTTTGAGATGTAACCGAGCAAAGCTCGGTCGCCCAGGTACTGAGACTTAAATGGCTAATTAAAAAAGGTTCTATCAAAGCCTACAAACGATCCCTAAACATAGTACCATCTACGAACTTTCTAGCATAGGTTAATGGACCATCATAGCAATACGTATCTCATTAATGATAGCAGATAGCACAGATCAATGACCTACTATCAAGTTACAGCGACCGATATAGTATTGTTTTTGCTAATGTCTTGTCTACCCTTGGCATCCGATGTTGTTTATCCGACTGCCCTAGAACAGTAGTATAAGATGTTTGAGGGCATGATTTTTAATTTTAAAGAATCAAAGAGTCGTACAGATTTATTAAAATACTAGCTGATTATGGGACTTCGTTTAAGTGGACAAAAATGCTCATCAGGCTGAACAACTCTTGCTAAGTCGTAATTTTTATATTTCTTAAAGTTTAGCTGGACCATTATGGTATTGACTAGCTGCTGCGTACTTCGTCTGCGCAGGATCACACAATATCTTTATAAAATGTAGCCTATGTGTTAGTCTAATATATAAGCTATATTATTGTAAAGTTTCATTAAAATCCATTCAGTAGTTTTTACGAGAAAGAGTAACAAACATCCATCCATCCATACTTACAAACTTTCGCGTTTATAATATTAGCAGGATGTAAAATTTGTGTTAATCATATAAAAACTTAACCCAAATATAACTTACTTTTAGTATATCTGTGACAGCTAGGCGTATCTTTTTGGCCACATTACGACATAAGAGCGTTTTTGGGAAATAGAGCATATACTTTTCTGAAGTCATATTATTTACAGATACAGATACATTTTCACGTCTATATCCCTGACGGGGTAGACAGAGCCCAGGGCCGTTAGGCCCAAAGGCCACGCTTAGCGTGGTGGTGGGCGTTGAGATGGAAAAGGAATCAAAATAGTGATGGGTTGCTAGCCGCATCGCCTCTTACCATGATTCAAATCTCGCCCATTCCCTCGATCGGCTTTTACGATCTGCGTGGGTAGAGAAGCAGCTGGTACATTCTAAGTTTTTTCTTTTCTCCCAGACCAGCATGGAAGATATTCATACATCATATTATTTGTGTTCTTATATTAGTTTCTGTCCTATATAAATGACAGATAAAAATACAGGAGTAGAAAAATAAATATGTATACTTTTTAATTTTTCTGGGCTGTTTACATTTACCTGTTTACCTACTTAGTTTTATTAAGTCAAGCATCTTTGACATCACATCCGGTTGACTTTCAAAGATGTTAGAAGGTCACATTAGATGCAGGATGTTGCCTCGGAAACGACAATAGGAAGTAGACAGACGGACAGACAGATTTACTACGAGTATTTAGATCCGTGTTGGATGCCTGTTATATTATAGTTATGATAAGTCGGACATGTAGATAGATTAAAAGTTGTAGAAAAACAAATAAGAAAAAAATCATAGCATTTTTGATTACATTTAATAAATTATTTTTTGGGCTTGAAATTTACATCAAATCGTAAATTTATTTATTTGTATATTTTTCGCGTTCTTTCCACACAGACCGTAAAAGCCGATCCAGGGAATAAGCTTCTTCTTCTTATCGTGTGTGTTAGTGACTAACACTAGTGGCAGAGTTTTTTAACCGCCTTAATGGCTTCTGACGTGGTTTTAGATAACCGACGGCTTAACGTGCCCTCTGAAGCACGGAATAGGAGGCAATTTTATTCAGATTCCTTAAGGGTTGGGACACATATGTCAGCACGGAACGGAATTTTATTTGCATTCTACTATTCTTTTCTGTCGCTCAGAATCAAAGAACAACGAAAAACAATTTACCTTCAAAAAGATAATCTGATATAAAACCCATATTGTGTCTCTTTCCCTCTTATCTTATACCTTTAAACGAGCAATTCTTGTATGTATGTATATATATATATTTATAAATTTCTGTGATCTCGAAAACGGCTCTAACGATTTCGCTGAAAATTTGTATATGGGGGTTTTCGGGGGTAAATAATCGATCTAGATTAGTTTTTTTGGGAAAACGCGTGTTTTCGAGTTTTCATGCGTTTTTCTTTCCACGCAGAATATGGTCGCTAATTTCGTCGCGCCGACCGCCTTGATTTTAGCTCAGTGGTTAAGGATACCGACCGCTAGAAAAAGTGTTACGGGTTCGAATCCCACTCGGTGACTTACTTTTTTTTAAATTTTATGTTTAAGTTTATATATAATTTTTTATTTTACATTGTTTTTAGACAAGTTTAAAAAAATTAGTTAATGTTTGAGATGTAACCGAGCAAAGCTCGGTCGCCCAGGTACTGGTATTTTAATGTAGTAGGAATAAGACTTTGCTAAACGTCAAAAGGAAAAAAATAATTTACATTGTCTAATGACAAGTCCTAGCTTGATAGTTATTTATGGCTTACAATTATATATTTTTGGAATATGCTAATTATGTCCTCACAATGGATACCCAACTCGTTACAGAAAGGAAAAAAATCTCGAATTTTTTTATATGTAACATTCGTTATATAAGTAACTGCCTCCGTGGTGTAGTGGTTTGAGCGTTCGGCTCATACCTGGAGGTCGCGGGTTCGATTCCCGGCGGGGGCAACGACTTTGCGTTGTTGTCCTAGTTTGGTTAGGACATTGCAGGCTGATCACCTGATTGTCTGATAAGTAAAATGATCCGTGCTTCGGAGGGCACGTTAAGCCGTCGGTCCCGGTCATTGTCTTTGACATTGGTCGTTACCTAAAACCATGTCAGAGGCCTTTAAGGCTGTTTAAAAACTTTGACACTAGTGTTAGTCACTAACACACACGAGAAGAAGAAGTTATATAAGTAAAAAAATTTTTGCATACAACTTGTAGATTATATGTCACCCGGACAGTGACGAATCGATTGACTTCGCAGGCATGAAGATTGGGCAAGCAGTTTGGATGCTATTGTAGAATAGACATACATACATACATATACATAGACTGCTAAAATCATTGCCCTCCTTTTACCTTTCCCATAATCGGGTAAAAGTAAATAAACGTTTGATTCCTGCTTCTTTGTAAAAGCATTCATTCATTCACTGAAACATTCCCACTGAGATTAAAAAACAAATCTATTGCCATCGAAGCGAAAAGAAAAATATTTCCCGCGATAAACATTATTGAATAACATTTTCATTTGAAGTTAAAGGGAAAATTACAGATACATTTGACCCTTGAGTTGCCCTGGCAACGGTCCTTCAGGACACTGGGATGAATAAATAAATGCTGTCAATCAGCTGACCCTTAAGCCCTGATTCCGAAAGAACGATTTCTAAAATTAGTTTCACGCAAGTAATAAAAAGAAAAATCTATTAAAAATTTGTTTTTTTTTTTCTAAACATACTTAATGTGGAACTAGTCGATAGTTTTCCATATAAAGTTCGGGGAGGCTTGAGGGTTCTGGTCAGAATTAAAATTTTACTCTCACTGGATTTTGTCCATTTATTACTTTTGCTACTTTGCCGCAAACCATACGGCACCAAGTCTTCCCGTGGATGTCGAAGAAGGCGATCAAACACAAGCTTTGCTTATAAACACCAGTAGGACCACTCCAACCCGTATGGCCAGCGTGGAGAGTGTAGGCCAAATCCTCTAGCTGCTCTGGCCAAGTATGGCTCTAGCGGTACACATCTAAAGATGATGATAAAGGCTAATTATACTAAGAGACAATAATTTGTATAGCATACAGCTAAGTATGTTCTTTTTTAAATGACTACTGTCTGTCTACTGAATTTTTAAGACAATGTCGTCAAATGTGGATATATTTTTGTATACATTTTCTGAGGTTACAATCATCATCATCATTATCCAAATATCTTTTGCGCAAATCCGCACGTAACGTAAACGCACCTTTACAGGGTTGCCACGAGCAAGGTTTACGACACGTGGATTTCAATGTTTAGATGGCCTTGTATGTTTAGAGGATGCTGTAAAGCTCGGGGTAGTTATATTGATTTATGTAGTCGTTCTCTTATAATCTCCATTTTCCAAAGGTTTTTTCATAATTTGGTTAAACTTAAGGGATCTGGAGACAAGTAAAAACTACTATCACTAGATTTTGTTCATTTGTTACTTTTGTGCAAAATCGCACGTAACGTAAACGGAAATGTAATTTTGTTAAACTTAAGGAGTCAGAATTAAAAATCTACTGTCACTGGTTTTTGTTACTTTTGCGTAAACACGCACGTAACGTAAACGCACCTTTACAGGGTTGCCACGAGCAAGGGTTACGACACGTGGATTTCAATGTTTAGACGGCCTTGTATGTTTAGAGGATGCTGTAGAGCCCGGGGCAGTTATATTGATTTATGTAGTAGTTTTCTCATAATCTCCATTTTTAAAAGAAAATTTCATAATTTGGATAAACTTAAGGGTTCTGGAGAGAAATTAAAACAACTATCACTAGATTTTGTTGATTTGTTACTTTTGAAGCAAAAGAACTTTGTCAAAATCATAGCAAGTGGAGGTCCATAGTCTCTTCCTACCGCTGTGGGAAACAGGCCTGCTATTTTATTGTCGTTTATTAATTCTCGATTTTAACTTTCAGGTATATTCCATTATGCTTTGCGTTTTCTGCACACTTCACAGAAAAAAGTTTGACTTTCTCTATGGTCTCATTCTGACGCTGTCACTGTAATTTGTCTAGATCGGCATTAGTTTTTTTGTGCTTCGCACATTTGCACACTTTTCCTATTATTTTTTATCGCACGTAACGTAAACTCACCTTTACAGGGTTGCCACGAGCAAGGGTTCCGACACGTGGATTTCAATGTTTAGATGGCCTTGTATGTTTAGAGAATACTGTAGGGCCCGGGGCAGTTATCTTGATTTATGTAGTCGCTTTCTCATAATCTCCATTTTAAAAAGAAAATTTCATAATTTGGATAAACTTAAGGGTTCTGGAGAGAAGCAAAACTTACTATCACAGGATTTTGTTCATTTGTCACTTTTGAAGCAAAAGAGATTTGTCAGGATCGTAGCAAATAGAGGTCTATAGTCTCTTCCTACCGCTGTGGGAAACAGGCCTGCTATTTTATTCTCGTTTATTAATTCTCGATTTTAACTTTCAGGTATATTCCTCTATACTTTGCGTTTTCTGCACACTTCACAGAAAAAAGTTTGACTTTCTCTATGGTCTCATTCAGACACTGTCACTGTAATTGGTCTAGATCGTCATTCGTTTTTTTGTGCGTCGCACATTGCACACTTTTCCCATTAATTTTTATCGCACGTAACGTAAACTCACCTTTACAGGGTTGCCACGAGCAAGGGTTACGACACGTGGATTTCAATGTTTAGACGGCCTTGTATGTTTAGAGGATACTGTAGAGCCCGGGGCAGTTATCTTTACCTCAGCAGTGTTTATTTAAATTTATTCGAACACCAATAAATTACTAATAGATTTTAGGGTCTAGGGACAATTTGGAATGGATTAAGTAAGGCTTAATGTTTTATGTTAGGTACATGTTATGCTTAAATAAGAGGTAAATAATCCAGAGGTCCCGGGTTCGATCCCCGGTCAGTTCTGGGTCTTGGATGTTTATCTGTATATGTATTTGTTTTAAAATATGGTATAGTTTGGTTTGATCCCCAGTCGGCGTAAGATGGAAAATTGCCTTTTCAATTTGTCCTGGGTCTTGGATGTTTATCAATATATGTATTTGTTGTAAAATATGGTATCTTTGAGTAACTATCCTATAACACAAGTCTTGAACTTAATTTGGAGCTAGCTCAATCTGTGTAATTTGTCCCTATATATATTTATTTATTATTTAGATGTTCTGAAGAACCGGAGAGCATGCATGGAAAGAGTTATGAGTGTTGACGAAGCAAAAGAGGTTTGCAAGGATCGTAGTAAGTGGAGATCCATAGTCTGTCTAACCCTATGGGAAACAGGCGTGAAAATATGTATATGGATGTACGTTGACGTTGACGGGAGCAAAGCCTACAGGCACAACTAGTATAAAATATATCATGTCGTGTCATTTATATACGACTAGCTGTGCCCTTGGGCTTCGCTCCCCGTGGGAATTTCGAGATAAAAACTATCCTATGTCCTTCCCTGGGTATCAATCTATATCCATATCAAATTTCATCTACATAGGTTCAGTGGTTGAAGCGTGAAGTGGTAACAAACAAATATACAAACTCACTTTCGCATTTATAATTTTAGTAGGAAAGTAGGAATATAAAAGTAGGACTAAGCCCTTTTCTTAAAAAAATTTGAGAAAATGGTGGAGATTTAAACCAGGCAATAAACTATTCGTATTTAAATAATATACATTTCATCTCTCAAATTACTTATTAAACCAAGTTTAAACCTCAATTTCTTGAACGTAATTTCGCGAATTACGACTTTGTCATGAGCCCGTTTTTTAAGTAGATACAAAAAATATATAGCCTCAGGTGCGGGCGTAAATAAAGCTTTTTTTAGGAGGGTCTACGAGAAATAACGTTTATTTTTGGACATACATACTATTATATTTTTATAGGGTTAGACATAGTTTAGTACTAAACTACTCATACTTAGATACGTGTAGGATAGACGTTACAGCTCAGTTGGAAGAGCACTGTCGTATAAATTCCAGGTTGTTGGTTCAAGTCCCGGTCACATGATATCTTTTCACCATTTCTTATATCATTTTTAGATTGAACACACTAAATTATGTCTAAAGAATAAAATATTTATTCCATTAATAACTTTACTGAAATATTTTTAAAGCAAGAAATCTTTGCATAAACGTTAAAAGCAGGAGTAACCAATATTCACAACACAACGCCCATTTAAAACTTGTCAGTTGCAAAGTATATAGAAACAATTTAAATTATTTTGCTGCCAGATGTTTCTGAACTGTATAACTGCTATATCTTTAAAAAAACTAAGATGATGTTCAAATGTAAGCGTATTTTGAAAAAACATTAATAATATATTTTTTAAACGTGTGTAGGTTTTAATTTAAATTTAGTAAACTATATATTTATATACATAAATGAATATAGACCAAACCTCTGACAGGACGTATTAGCGTCTTAACCACGAAGGTCGACAAAAAAGAAAGATTAAGGTTGGAAAAGGTTTTAAACACCCCAAACCGCCCTACATACGCCACAGCCCGAGGTACTCGGGGTGACGCTGCGTTCTTCATTTAGAATGATCGTAAAACGTCCTGGCAAAATTGTTTTGACACCGCTTGTAATATTATACCACGGAGGGGCACACTTCTGACTTAATTTAAAAAAGAAATTTGACTACTCCGCATTATTTCGTCATGTCAGCATTTACACCGTGTATGCTGCTGTACTTGGTCATGCCTATCCATCGCCTTATAATTTGAGGAGCTTGGTGCGCTACTTTTAGCGCTTTCGCAAGTAAAGCGACACAAGGCGTGGTCCGCTCTTGGATGGGTGTCCACAAGTGGCATAAAAATTTATCGAGCTCCGTGCTTCGGAAAGCACGTGTAAGCCATTGGTCCCGGCTGTCATCATTGTATGGCAGTCGTCAAGCTATGTCAGATGCTTTAAGGCAGCCTGAAAACTCTGACACCAGTGTTGGCCACTTATACACACAAAAAAACAACAACATCGCCTAATAAACAAGAAAGAGACATCTCTTTCTTGTCACTAGATGGCGCTGTAGGTAATATTTAAAACATTAAAAACATTTTATTACTATTATTTAATTAGAGAAGTACTCTAATTAATTAAATATGACTTGTATGAAATGCAATAAACATTTTTAGTAAACTCAACACTTTTTTTGTCACTTGTTTGCTAGTTGTGTGTGCTGCCATCTCTGTGTGTTACGGGATTGTCCTATATGAAGACCGCTGACCTGTCATATCGTTGCACACGGCACTAATGCTTAGAATCGCACAAGTGAAGTAAAGCACCGACGCAGCAGCACGTGCAAGCCTCGACGCCCGCGCGGTCACCGGACGCCTCGGCCACTTGGGCTTCACACTTCGACCCATGCACTTCAATTGTAATTAGTCGTAGTTCTATTTTTAGATTCATTTGTAATTTCTTTATTTCAATAAATTAGTCTTTTAAATTTTGGTTTTTTTTGAGACCTCCGACTCGCTGGACCATAATTGGCGCAGTCTTGGTAGTAGGCTCGAGCTAGGCGTGCGCGATGGCGATCAAGATTTCCGCAAGAATTCAGTCCGGGTCCCGCGTGACTAGCTGGTTCTCGAACCTTCGTCGAGCTGACCTACTCATCTCTACTCGTCGAGCTGAGGGCGGAGGAGATATCCAATCTTCGATATCACTCAAGAAGGACCAGGTATCGAGACATGATACTGTAAGTACGCTACAATTTATTCGTGGTGTTGCTTTCCTTATTTCCTAATATCCTAGTGTAGTAATTTTCCAAAATTTTTCACCCTCGTAAATCATCTCGTAGCTCTGCGTCTAGGCAGGCTAGGGACACCTTTATTGATAGTAATAGAGATTTAGATTCATTAAATTTAGAAATAAATAGCGTAAAGATGGGTCCAGAACAAGAACAGGCACCATTAGGGAACCCGTCCACTATTCGCCAGGTTGAACCTGACACCATAATTAAGGCCCTTCGATTGGCGCCTGACTTTGATGGTAACCCTCACACACTGCCGCGATTCATTCAATTATGTGACCAGATTGTAGGAGCCTATTGGACGGAGGGTAACCACCTTACCAATTTATTCCTTATTAACGGAATACTAAATAAAATAAAAGGAAATGCTGCAATGACTATAAATGCAAATGGTATTCCATCCGATTGGTTAGGTATTAGAAACCATCTTATTAATAACTTTAGTGACCAAAGAGATGAGACTACTCTGTACAACGATCTAGCTATGCAAACCCAAGAGTTCTACGATAGGTGTCAAACTCTATTTAGCACCATTATGACGTTTGTCACCTTACACGAGGACATTCCCACGACTGTGACTGCTAAGAGGGATCTGTATAAAAAATTGACAATGCAAACTTTTGTTCGTGGACTGAAAGAACCCTTGGGATCTCGTATAAGGTGCATGCGCCCAGAGAACATGGAGAAAGCATTGGAGTTTGTCCAAGAGGAATTGAATACTATGTACTTGCAACAACGTAATGAAGGACTGCCTAAAAATCTGCAAGGGCCATCCGCCCCTAAACCTGTGCAGACACCAATGCCAACGCCACAATCTCAACAACCTCAGATACCTAAACCTTTCACCTTTGGTCCTATGGCACAATTTATACCTCGTCAAAACTTCAACATTCATCAACCTAAACCTAACGCACAATTCCAAAACAATCAAATCACACCTCGTATGCCTACTCGCACCCAACAAATGTTCGCAGCACCACCTCGAAACTATAATGCAAGTAGTAATATGTTCAGATTACCAACTCGAAATTTTAATTTTAATAATAACACAGGCCCCCGCCCTATGAGCGGAGTTAATCATTTCACACCTAAAGTACTACCTCCAAGTGGTCACGACTGGACCAAGCATGGCAATCCGCCTCCCACAAATTATTTTAAATCTCGAGATGTTAATATGAACGAATGCTATGCTTATGAACCTGATTATAATTACTACCCCGTGTACTATGAACCAGAACCTTACTATGACTATAATAGCTGTAACTACGCGGAACCTACTGATTACGACAATACTAACTATAACATGTTCAATAAAAACATTTATGTTGGGCAAGGACCAAGCGTATCGGAAGAAGTAAACTATAGTGGACAGACAGATAATTTACCCCAACCCTCGTCCAGCCAAGCCGAGGATTTTCAGATAGGCAGCCTTATAAAAAAGTTAAAATAGAGGTAAATCTGCAGACGCAACGGCAATTACCCTACGTGCAGATTACCGAACCCCCTCTTAAGCTCTTATTGGACACTGGTGCAAACCAATCTTTTCTCAGCCCCGATGCAGCAAAGAAATACTACCCTCATCTGCAATTAAATTATGATCCTTTCCAAATAACTAATATACACGGCACTTCTAAGAGCGATTATTCCATAACAATACCGTGTTTTCAGGAATTCAACTATACTAATGACATTACATTATTCCTATACAATTTTCACGATTTCTTCGACGGACTGATAGGGTTAGATTTGCTCACCCAATGGGAAGCTAAATTGGACCTTAAAGATTTAACAATAGTTACTAGCAACGCGTCCAACCCTATTAAAATGTATAACTCGCGCAACGTTAACCTTTATGAAGACATCATCCCCGCTAAGTCCTCTAAGTTACTTCGACTTCCTATCAACATTAGTGATGGTGATGCTTACATACCTGAACAAGTATTGTGTAACTGTCTAATCCACGAATGTATAACCTCCGTTAAGAACAATCGCGGCTTGATAGAAATTAAAAACCCATCCGATCACGATGTGATATTATCCTTAGACAGACCGGCGAATGCTGAACTGTTTAATATTGATAGTGCTAGTATAGAACAGCAGGCCATGTCTAAGCGAACCGAGGAGGTTCTATCACGGCTACGTACAGACCACCTTAACCCTGAAGAGGAAGCTAATTTGACCCAGCTTTGCTCTCAGTACTCTGACATATTTTACTTAGATGATGAACCTTTGACATTTACTAATAAAGTTAAGCACTGCATAAAAACCACAGACGAAATACCTATATACACTAAAAGTTATAGATACCCCTTCATACATCGGCGCGAAGTCCAGGAACAAATACAAAAGATGCTAGACCAAGGGATAATACGACCTTCAGAATCTGCATGGAGCTCCCCAATTTGGGTAGTCCCAAAAAAATTGGATGCTTCTGGCAAACAAAAATGGCGAATAGTAGTAGATTTTCGCAAATTAAATGAAAAAACAATTGATGATAAGTACCCAATCCCTAACATCAACGATGTATTGGATAAATTGGGGAAATGTCAATATTTTACAACCCTTGACCTTGCATCTGGGTTCTATCAATGCGAGATGCATCCTCAAGATATACCCAAAACAGCATTTAACGTAGAACATGGGCATTTCGAGTTCCTGAGAATGCCAATGGGACTGAAAAATGCACCCTCTACCTTTCAGAGGGTAATGGATAATGTGTTGCGAGGCCTTCAAAACGAAATATGTCTAGTTTATCTGGACGATATCATCGTATTCAGCACTTCCTTGCAGGAGCACATTGTTAACCTGGAAAAGGTATTCCAAAGACTTCGAGAATCAAACTTTAAGATTCAGATGAATAAATCTGAGTTCTTGAAGCTTGAAACTGCATATCTCGGACACGTGATAACCCGTGAAGGCATAAAACCCAATCCAGATAAAATTTCAGCAATAGTTAAATACCCCATCCCAAAAACAACAAAAGAAATCAAACAATTTTTAGGACTTCTCGGTTATTACCGAAAATTCATACCGGATTTTGCCCGAATCACTAAGCCAATGACACACTGTCTTAAGAAAGGCCAAAGAATATCATTAGACAATCCTGCCTACGTCAAATGTTTCGAGACATGTAAGAACTTACTGACAAATGACCCCATACTTAAGTACCCTGACTTTGAGAAAGAATTCATACTGACTACTGACGCAAGTAACTTCGCAATCGGAGCTATATTATCTCAAGGGCCCATAGGTTCCGACAAACCTATATCCTACGCATCTCGTACTCTTAACACCAGCGAGACCAACTATAGCACAATAGAAAAAGAGTTGCTAGCTATAGTTTGGGCCACTAAATATTTCAGACCATACCTGTTTGGCAGAAAGTTTAAGGTAATAACAGACCATAAACCACTTCAGTGGCTAATGAGTCTGCGTGAACCCAACTCACGCCTTACAAGATGGAAACTGAAATTAAGTGAGTACGATTTCAATGTCATATACAAAAAGGGTAAAAGCAATACCAACGCAGACGCCCTCTCCAGAGTAGAAATCCACAATGAGGAATTAGACCAATTACTAGACGACTTACAATCCATAATAGGTAACCCATCAGAAAAACCACAGACGTTACAGGGCTCTACAACAGCCACAGTGCATACTAGTGAAGAGAATCCGATCTTAGAAGTTCCCATTACCGATGAACCCCTGAATAAATTTCATCGGCAGCTCGTTATAACTATCGTAGGCGACGTAAAGAAGCGGCCTGTCGTAACCAAACCATTTGACACACACACTCGCGTTTCAGTACAAATTTCGGAATCGAATTTAGAACAAGAAGTTATTAATATAATCAAAGAATATGTTAACCCAAAAGTTAAAACTGGCATGTTACTAAAACCCCCACTTGCAATGTATTCGGTCATACCAGTCATCCAAAATAATTTCAAAAATTCATCCATGAATCTTGTACTTTGTAAAAGTGAAATAGAGAACGTCAAAGAATATTTAAGACAACAGGAGATAATCAACAACTATCACAATGGAAAAACTAACCATCGTGGTATTAATGAATGTTTCCTGTCCCTTTCTCATCGCTATTTCTGGCCCAAGATGAAAGAACACATTGCAAAATTTATCGGAGAATGTACTATATGCGGACAAGCAAAACATGACAGAAACCCCATTAGGCCACAGTTTAATCTTGTTCCTCCTGTGTCTAAACCTTTTGAAGTAGTCCATATGGATCTATTCACTGTCCAGAACGAAAAATATTTAACTTTCATTGACGTATTTTCAAAATACGCACAAGCATACATCCTTAGGGATGGTACAGCACTCAGTATCCTACAAGGGCTCCTAACATTCTGCACCCATCACGGACTTCCGTTAACAATAGTCACCGATCAAGGCCCTGAATTTAATAACCAAATGTTTTCAGAGTTCATTAGGTTACACAAAATAACACACCATAAGACCTTAGCCCATACACCTAGCGATAACGGCAATATAGAACGATTCCATTCCACCCTCCTCGAACACCTACGTATTCTTAGCCTACAACGGAAAACAGAGCCCATTGTTAATCTGATGCCTTATGCACTCATAGCTTACAATAGTTCTGTACATAGTTTTACAAAATGTCGACCATATGATCTTATAAATGGCCATTTTAACCCTCGAGATCCCATAGACATTGACATCACCGGACATCTAATGCAACAGTACCTACAGACACATAAAGACCGAATGAAGACAGTGTATGAAATAATACACGAATCTACCTCCGCTGAATGCGAGGCCATTATAGAGAACCGAAATAAAAATCGCGAACCGGAAATAGAATACCAACCCCAACAACAAGTTTTTATAACAAACCCATCAGCCAGTAGGCAAAAGATAGCCCCAAGATACACCCAAGATACTGTATTAGCGGATTTGCCGATCCATATTTATACAACCAAAAAACGCGGCCCAATTGCAAAAGCTAGACTGAAAAGAATTCCCAAATCTGCAAAATTGTTGCAGGTTACTTCTAACTCTGACCCTGACCCGAGCGCAAGAAGTTCAAGTTGACAGCCTAGAAGACGGACCTGGACTCTTACCCTTCAAACTGGGACCTACTAGACTAGTAACACATGACCACTCCTTTCTACAATACATTGAGCTTAGTAATATAGGCAATCATATTGAGCTAGTTAAACACCGAATCGTAGAACTAAAAGTTAAATTACCTAACGAAACTTACCGAATATTTGAAACACAGATAGAGTACTTAAGTGATAAATTAAATAAAACCGCATACGAACTAGATAGTTTAGAACCCCATCGTCTACGGAGAGGTCTCATAGATGGTCTAGGCTCTATGATAAAAAGTATAACAGGAAACCTAGATTATACAGATGCCATTAACTATAATAAAGCCATCGAAACTCTTGAAACCAACCAAAAGAAATTAGTTAGTAATTATAACACCCATATTAGCTTAAATAAAGAATGGATGGCTCATCATGCAAGTGTTTTAGTTAGTTTAGTAGAAAATCAAAAGAACCTTAACCATACCTTGAATATGCTACTAGACGATGAAATCCATAGGAATAATAATCTAATTAAGTACGCTAAGTTAGCTCAACTTTTATCGATTATCACTAATAATATAGATGAACTCTCAAATGAATTACTTAGAATAGAAGATATACTAGCCTTCACTCGCACATCAAGTGTTCATCACTCGATGTTGAGAGTCGATATCCTAGGTAAGCTTATTAGAAAACTTAAAGAATTATATAGTAACGAACAATTATTAGACATAGATTTAAGAGATTATTATAATGTCATACACGCAGGTTCGTATTATATGAATAGGCAAATAGTTATAGTTCTCAAGTTCCCAATACTTTCAACAGAAACCTATGATCTATATAAATTACCCATAGTACCCAATCAATATAATCGAATCCTAATACCCCCTCATCCCTTACTAGCAACCAACGGTAAAGAGTACATGTACATAGAGGCAGAATGCCCGAAGATACAATCTCGATACCTATGTCAACCAACAACATACCAGCAGATTAGATCGGTTCCTGACTGCATCCAGACACTCATCGCCAAACAAGCTATCGACGACTCCTGCCAGCAGATAACTGTTACGCTTACAAGGGAAACGCTGCAAAAGCTGGATGACAGACATTACATCATAACTCTTCCACGGCCAACCAAAGTGCGATTAACATGCGAGCGAGATGTATACCGAATCCTGCATCATAGCCATCTAATCACTTTACCACTGCAGTGTTCTGTACAAACAGATGACTTTACCATTTACAATTCTCAAGATCGCGTCGAAGGACAACCCGTCAAAATACTCAATATCCCGGACAACCCTGAGCTACACATCATCCCATCTCAGCCAGCGATAAGTCTTAACTCCATCGATTTGAAGATGCTTCGAAATATTCAAGATAGAATTTTATCCCAGAAGACCATGGAACTGGACGAAGTAAATACAGCATCCCTGTACCACACTACAGTACCATTATACGTGTTCCTGAGTATCGCAGCAATCACAGCTACAGCTATAATATGCCGCAGATATATGAAACAAAGACAGATTCCCGCTACCACCAGCGATATCCCAAAGACCGAAGAAACTTCCAGATCCACAACTATATACAGCATCCCGAGTCCGGCAAACAGAATACCGAACGCAACATTTTCGTTAAAAAACCTAAAATAGTTGCGTTTCTAAGGGTGGAGGTGTTACGGGATTGTCCTATATGAAGACCGCTGACCTGTCATATCGTCGCACACGGCACTAATGCTTAGAATCGCACAAGTGAAGTAAAGCGCCGACGCAGCAGCACGTGCAAGCCTCGACGCCCGCGCGGTCACCGGACGCCTCGGCCACTTGGGCTTCACACTTCGACCCATGCACTTCAATTGTAATTAGTCGTAGTTCTATTTTTAGATTCATTTGTAATTTCTTTATTTCAATAAATTAGTCTTTTAAATTTTGGTTTTTTTTGAGACCTCCGACTCGCTGGACCATAATTTGTGTGCCTTCTCCGCAACTCTAGTTTTGCCTACTTACCTTACCTCCAATAGTTTATATGGCGTTGAGTATGTGTTATGTTAGTAATTATATTATCTTTGGTGGATATAACAATATTTAAAAGTATAATAAACAATGGATTAAATTTCCTTAATATAGTTGAAATTAACTCATTTAACCGGAATATTTACTAATAGAAATTTACATATCTGTCTATTCGTTAAATTGGTTATATCGGAATGCATTGGAATGCCATTTTAAAAGCGGCATGGGCTTTTACAAAAAACGTGGCCTCGGAAGGCACGTATACGTCGTTGGTTCCGGCTGTCACCTTTGTACGGCAGTAGTCAAGCTATGTCGGATACCTTAAGGCAGCTTGAAAAATCTGATACCAGTGTTGGCTACCTTTACACACGAAAAACCAACTAAAGGTTAAGAAAAAATTGAAATGCATACCCCGGGCTTCAAAGCACACAGTTTGTGCGTTTTTGACTCCGAGTGTGAACAGAGCTTTAAGCTCCCTAGAGGTGCGTCCGTCATTCGTTTTTTACGAGGAAAGCCGAAAGCCTAGAGTTAATCAAGCGAGCGCTAAAGCTTTTTAATTAAGCTTCATTGCTGCTCTTTCTGCAAGTTTATGATCGCATTCCCTCAGCCAGTGTTGGGATTTAAATAATTGGTCTTCAATCGCCTTTAAGTCGTTAGTACAAAAATAGAAACAGCCCTTAAAATAAAAATTCAAAATATGTGATCATATTTTTCGCATCAAGTGAGTAGGATTTGATCCCACGTATCAATTTTTCACTGAGCAATGTTTAACCTACATAACAGTTGATCGGCACTACTATTGTTCGACATCAATTTTGTATACACTGAAATCATGTTTGACCGACGTAACTTTTGATCAGTAATACTATTGCTCGACGTCAATTAGGCCCGATGAACGATTTAGACTAGTTTCACAGCTGCGCGGGAGACCCGCACGGTTCAACTGTAATATGCGATCCGCAAGGGAAGCGCCCGCAGTGCTGTGAAACGAGAATTCGGTACGATTGAGTGGGTATGGCGTTGTACAGACTCTACCCGGAGCGTGTTCTGTATTCAAAACAATCCACGTTGGTGTGAAACGATGGTTTAGCGCCTAACGTGTATCTCCACTCATAGAACCTTCTTCTTCTTCTTTAGGTCTTTTTAGACTCCACTGCAGGAGCACGATCCTTTCTGTACTACCAGAGCCATACTTGGCCAGAGCAGCCAGAGGATTTTGCCTACACTCTCCACGCTGGCCAGGTGAGTTGGAGAGGCCTCAGGAAACCACAGAATAAAAGACTCTTTGTTGCGTGTCTGGGGAACGAACTCACAAACATTGACGTGGGCAAGGATGAATAGTTTTGTTTTTAGTAGTAGTAGGCATATATGATACTCCACTTCTATGAAGTGCCAAAATACCTGTGCCTAAAACTAACCAAACCGCATATCTGTAAAACTAGCTAAAGTGATAGTTAATTTGAAAATGACAGTCGATCGGCAGAAATGTCGGTGTCGATCAACTGTCATGTCGATCAAATTACTAATTTTAGTTTGACGTACTTTTAATATACAACGTGGAAGGGACATACCCGTAATAAATTGAACACTGGGCTATACTAGATCACTAATATAAATTGGAATTATAAGAACAAAAAAGTTTTGCCATTTACATACTAAAGTGTGCAGCCGCCCGGGCAATTTGTGTGGAAATGTCAATTTTTTTTTGTTTCTTGACTGTTATTTTAATTTTATTATGCTATAATGATCTAGTAAAGCCCATGGTTTGATTTGTTACAGGTATATCCCTTCCACGTTGTATATTTATTTTAATGACGTCATGTTTTATTGATGTAATAATAAAAAATATATCTTTTTAACATGAAAGAAGGATTTCACAAAAGGTCAGTCTCATTGTGATTCTGAGTCAGAGGCTGAATCTGTTTTCAACTAACATTTCCTTTTTTGGAATATACGAGTAAATCTCATATAATGAAGTCAGATTACAATATGGTTAGGTAAAAGATAATAGAAAATCTTTGGCAAAAGTAAAAAAGATACTTGTCTATGGATATAGGCTGATAAGCCGGTAAGCCTGCTTAATTTCTAACATAATATATAAAAACTTTTATAAAGGTTGATTCAGTGATACTGAACAACTTTACCCAATTTTGAAATTTTTATATGGAACCTGAAAAGTATGCCCCTTCAAATGAAAGAATAATTAGAACAATCTGTGAAAATGCTTAAAATTTCGACAAATTAAAAACATCTCCTCCTTTTTAGAAGTCGGTTATAAAAGCCTTCTGGGTGCAGATTGCAAGTCAATGCACCGCTTCCTGCCCCAAAATCTATTTTACAAATGAATAAACAAAACGCTACATAATAAGTCTTTCCTTTCAAGAAAATTGCTCCAATATCAAACGTACAGAGTGTTTGAAATTTTCACTTAAAATCTAGTGATGTGTTTCGCGTTTTAAAACTCAGGTTAAACCACTTTTTCAATGATTTTAATCACTAGATATATATATTACCATTTAATTCATAATTTTAGTTATTAAAAGTTTTTTTAAGATTTTGAAACTTTTTAAAACTAAAAGTGAACTATCTTCATTTAAATAAACAAACATACTTACCTACTAATAATTCATCATCATCATTATCATTCAGTGTTTTTGTCTCCACTGCAGGAGCACGACCCTCTCTGTACTACCAGAGCCATACTTGGCCAGAGCAGCCAGAGGACTTGGCCTACACTCTCCTCGCTGGCCACGGGTTGGAGAGGTCTCATTGATGTTTTTATGCTTTGTTTAGCTTGTATTTCCTTAGTCGCCTTCTACGACATCCACGGGGGGATATTTTTTCCAATTTTTTTTTGACGACCTCCGTGGCGTAATGGTCAACACGCTTGACCGCCAACCCGCAGGTCCTGGGTTCGATCCCCAGCTAGGGCAAGTTGGAAAAAGGCCTTTTTCAAATTGTCCTGGGTCTTGGATGTTTATCTATATATGTATTTGTTATAAAATATCGTATCGTTGAGTTAGTATCCCATAACACAAGTCTCGAACTTACTTTGGGGCTAGCTCAATCAGTGTAATTTGTCTCTATATATTTATTTATTTTCTCTCAATAAACTTATGCATATTTTGGTTTTTTCAAAGTAAAAATATAATTACTTTTAAATAATGGCAGACATTGCCAAAACATTTTCTTCCAATCAAAAATAGCAGTAGACATAAAAAAATTGACTGAACCCATTTTTTTTTATTAATTTTTTTATATTTTTTAATTCATTACTCGCTCATTACTTTATTCGGATGTTTCGATATAAATGGTGCAAGGTATTATTTTTTTTTGCTAATTTAATACAATTCATTTATAAAGGTTGAATGAACATCCTGTATAAGTCTAAAGCAGGGGTCACATCACACGCAGCGCTCGTAACGCCGCGCTCCATTGCGCACCAGACCTAAGTGAATGTAAGTGATCGCATTGATAACATTCCTTCAATTTTGTGAACCTTAGCAATATTTGTATCTTACAAATTATACATTTTTGAAAAGTACTCAGTTCCCTTATATATACATTTATCATTAATTTGTGTGAATAAAAAAAAACGACGGGTTGCACTCTGGGAGTGCCGGCAGAAGTGAAAACTTGAATATTAACGTTGTGCATTTTTGATATACGAAACAGCAGGCGCAGGCATACATTTTCGCCGCGCCGTAGAAAGAGAGGGGGATACTCCCTCTCCTACGCCGCGCCAGCTGTCTACTCTCCATTCGTCTTACGAATTTTTGATCAGGTCACGTGTCCTGACGCGAGTTTAACATTTTTTACCCATTCAAAAAAAAGTGCACAACGCCGCTAAAGAAGTTTTCACTTCAATAATTTAAACCATTTCCTAGCAATACAAGTTCTGCGAAGTTATTGACCGAGTGTCCGGCTGTCCGGTTGTCAGTTTGTCCGGCTGTTCTCGCCTACATGTCGCATTTCTGAATTATATAGTTTTTTTGTCGATACAGTTTTTCGAACCATCAACCATCTCAATATTCCTTTCTCAATTTGTTAGGAACGTAACGAAAGGGAGTCATGTATAGCACTCCACCGATGAGAAAAGAAGAGCGCAAGGTTTTGGAGCATGTTCAGAATATGATTTTGAACAACATTTTACAAAAAAAAACATCAGGTAAAAAAAAGTTCGTCCTCCCATACAGAATCCATTTGGCCGAGCGCTGATTTGTATGGGATGCCGTTTTCTTTTTATTTTTGTTTAGTTGACAGAACTTGCTCAAAAAATTTTACTGGTGAGTTTTTTTTTTCGTATTTCGCTATTTGTAACATAGCGAAAAGTTGGTAAGTATCACGGACTGAATTTGCCTTTAAAACAGTTCCAGTATATTTTTTTAGACTCTTAATGTATGTAGAGTTTAATATGAATGTGTGTAAAGTAAAAAGGCGATTTCAATTCCATCGAAATGACGACAAAACCTTCAATCCAAGACGGAAGAAGGAATGCTATTAACTTATACGTAATTGTGTTCTGCATTACTAATGATACAATATACGGGTGTTACCTTATAATGTACCATATTAGGCAAAGTAATCATGAGATACATTCCTTTAAGATTAGTGTAATATGACTAAATCTATAATACTACAATATACTTACTTACTACTTACTACGGTGGCGCAGCGACCCAAAGTGGATCTTGGCCTCCGACACTAGATGGCGCCATTTCTTGCGAATATAATATCTTATAATACTACAATATAATATTTTATAATCATAGCACAGTCTTAACGCTGTTTACCTCACGAGTCACCACGACCAGCTCAAGTTTATCGAATGGAAAAGAAAAAAAAGTTGCGTCTTAATAAAGGTAACGGTTTACCCTGTGGTCTCCGGCAGAGCAGAATAGGGCCACTCCAAGTCCTCCCGTGGATGTCGTAGAAGGCAACTTAGGAAATACAAGCTAAACAAAGCTTATAAACATCAATGAGACCTCTACAACCCCTCTGGCCAGCGTGGAGAGTGAAGGCCAAGGTCCTCTGGCTGCTCTCACCAAGTATGGCTTCGGTAGTACAGAGAGGGTCATGCTCCTGCAGGGTAGACAAAAAGACTTGATAATGAAGGGTCACAAAGAGATTTGTTAATTTTTTGAAAAATAGATCAGTATGCCGAAATTATGATATTTAAAGATTTGGACCTCCGTATCATGGACTGAAACGCTCCATAAATTTGGCTCGTAGGGAAAATGTCAATTTGTATTAAAGAGCTGCGCTCTGGTTGGATAAGTGCTATCCATGACTCTTCCTTTAGCTAAGTTCCTAACCAATTGAGAAAAGAATGTTGAGATGGTTCGGGCATGTAGAAAGGAGGAATAAAATGAGATTTAATAAAAGGATGTACACAGCAAATGTGAGGGGAAGAGTGGGTCATGGTCGACCTCGCTGAACGTACCGCGACCAAATTGACCGCGACATAGATTGGATGATAATAAAAAAACTAATTTCTTAATTTTTTTTATTCCTACAATTTCCTATAAAAAAACCCTCTGGTCTGGATATGACCACTGCCCATTTAAATATACATGATGTGGATTAGATCTGACCACTGCCCAGTTAGGTCACAACATGTAAGTATTGAAAAAATAAAGGTGAATCTACATATAAGCCTAATATTAAAAAGAGGAAAGATTTGTGTGTTTCTTTGTATAAAAATATTAATAAATATTATTGTCTCTGTGATGTAGTGGTTAAAAGACTCTGACACCAGGGTATCGGTTATTCTTCGATCCAAGAACCTATCTATCTACCATACAAACTATTTGATGTGTAAATATGGTTTTGCCTTTATTTATATGGATAAATGCTTGTAGGACAGTGGTTACATAATAACCACAATAAGTTTTTCCAGATAGGCAGAGGTCACATGTTGACCACAAACTTTCACTACCTGGCTAAGGGTTAAAAAGGGAGAGGTCAGGAGTACCCGTAACCGGCGGGCATGTATGATGAGAGTAATGAGTGTAGATGAAGCAAAGAGATCTGTCAGGATCGTAGCAAAAGGAAGTCCATAAGAATCAGAAATCTTTATTAAATATAACTTAACACACACAAGCTATTAAAACTAAACAAAAACACACAAAAGCATGAATTATTATATAAAACAAAATAAACTAATAAAAACTGTGTGAGTTGCAGAAATTCTAAAGGTCTAAGCTTAGTGTAAACCTTTTCTTACAGGAGTAAGCGCTGGGTTTCTGCCATAGTCTCTGCCTACCTCTAGAAGTACCTGTAACAACTTGGAGAGATACCTGGACCTCAGCTGCTACGCGACTTGGACCTTGGACATCAGGAAGACCATCTTCACGTTTCAACATTTGGATTTCGTAGTGAATAAAAACCCTCATACAAACCTTCGGCTTTTTTCTCCAAATCTCGAACCCAGCAACAATATAATAAATAGGCACCTTCTATATCAAGAGTACGTGCCTTCTCGAGCACCTCTTAGGAAGTGGGTTGGTCGATAGATCAAAGATTAGCTCTAACAGTGGTTTTATAGACCTCACAGGTTCGATTCCCGATTCGGCCACGTTATGGGTTTCTTGAACCGCTCGGTTCACTGCCTCTGGTCGAGGTACGAGCAATGTTTGTGTACGTGAGTTGGTGAGTAAATTGATGGATTGTTTCGTTTATATTTTATTTGATTTCACTCTCTATCGTCAAGTTTGACTGTCATTCCATTTTATTAAAAAAATGTATTTCATTTAAAACATCTATTTTATTGCTCCCCAAAAATGAGGGGTGGTATAATTGACGCTGATATCTGCGTATCTATCTATCTGTGTGTCTATCTGAGTGTCTATCTATGTGTCTATCTGTGTGTCTATCTATGTGTTTATCTGTGTGTCTATCTGTGTGTCTATCTATGTGTCTATCTATGTGTCTATCTGTGTGTCTATCTGTGTGTCTATCTATGTGTCTATCTGTGTGTCTATCTGTGTGTCTATCTATGTGTCTATCTATGTGTCTATCTGTGTGTCTATCTATGTGTCTATATGTGTGTCTATCTGTGTGTCTATCTGTGTGTCTATCTGTGTGTCTATCTATGTGTCTATCTGTGTGTCTATCTGTGTGTCTATCTGTGTGTCTATCTTTGTGTCTATCTGTGTGTCTATCTGTGTGTCTATCTGTGTGTCTATCTGTGTGTCTATCTGTGTGTCTATCTGTGTGTCTATCTGTGTGTCTATCTTTGTGTCTATCTGTGTGTCTATCTGTGTGTCTATCTGTGTGACTATCTGTGTGTCTATCTGTGTGTCTATCTATGTGTCTATCTGTGTGTCTATCTGTGTGTCTATCTGTGTGTCTATCTGTGTGTCTATCTATGTGTCTATCTGTGTGTCTATCTGTGTGTCTATCTGTGTGTCTATCTGTGTGTCTATCTATGTGTCTATCTATGTGTCTATCTGTGTGTCTATCTGTGTGTCTATCTGTGTGTCTATCTGTGTGTCTATCTGTGTGTCTATCTGTGTGTCTATCTGTGTGTCTATCTGTGTGTCTATCTATGTGTCTATCTGTGTGTCTATCTGTGTGTCTATCTATGTGTCTATCTATGTGTCTATCTGTGTGTCTATCTATGTGTCTATCTGTGTGTCTATCTGTGTGTCTATCTATGTGTCTATCTATGTGTCTATCTGTGTGTCTATCTGTGTGTCTATCTATGTGTCTATCTGTGTGTCTATCTGTGTGTCTATCTATGTGTCTATCTATGTGTCTATCTGTGTGTCTATCTGTGTGTCTATATGTGTGTCTATCTGTGTGTCTATCTGTGTGTCTATCTGGGTGTCTATCTGTGTGTCTATCTGTGTGTCTATCTGTGTGTCTATCTGTGTGTCTATCTATGTGTCTATCTCTGTGTCTATCTCTGTGTCTATATGTGTGTCTATCTGTGTGTCTATCTGTGTGTCTATCTGTGTGTCTATCTGTGTGTCTATCTATGTGTCTATCTATGTGTCTATCTGTGTGTCTATCTGTGTGTCTATCTGTGTGTCTATCTATGTGTCTATCTGTGTGTCTATCTGTGTGTCTATCTGTGTGTCTATCTGTGTGTCTATCTGTGTGTCTATCTATGTGTCTATCTGTGTGTCTATCTATGTGTCTATCTATGTGTCTATCTGTGTGTCTATCTGTGTGTCTATCTGTGTGTCTATCTGTGTGTCTATCTGTTTGTCTATCTGTGTGTCTATCAGTGTGTCTATCTGTGTGTCTATCTCTGTGTCTATCTCTGTGTCTATATGTGTGTCTATCTGTGTGTCTATCTGTGTGTCTATCTGTGTGTCTATCTGTGTGTCTATCTGTGTGTCTATCTGTGTGTCTATCTATGTGTCTATCTATGTGTCTATATGTGTGTCTATCTGTGTGTCTATCTGTGTGTCTATCTATGTGTCTATCTGTGTGTCTATCTGTGTGTCTATCTATGTGTCTATCTATGTGTCTATCTGTGTGTCTATCTGTGTGTCTATCTGTGTGTCTATCTATGTGTCTATCTGTGTGTCTATCTGTGTGTCTATCTGTGTGTCTATCTATGTGTCTATCTGTGTGTCTATCTGTGTCTATCTGTGTGTTTATCTGTGTGTCTATCTGTGTGTCTATCTGTGTGTCTATCTATGTGTCTATATGTGTGTCTATCTGTGAGTCTATCAGTGTGTCTATCTGTGTGTCTATCTGTGAGTCTATCAGTGTGTCTATATGTATGTCTTCTGTGTGTCTATCAGAAAAAAATAAAGAATATAGTCGTAAAAGCCGATTAAGGATCTCCGAGATCCTAAGTATGCGATCGAGAAGAGGTAGATGATAACTTTTTTTTGTTTTTTTTTAAAGTCAAAACTTCTTTAGCGGCGTTGTGCACTTTTTTTGGAATGGGTAAAAATCTTAAACTCGCGTCAGGACCACGTGTCCTGATCGAAAATTTGTAAGACGGCGCAGGGCGCTTGCGCGAATGTTCGTGTGTGTTTATGTTACGTTACGTTCGTGTGTGTAATGTGTCATGCTTGTGACATTGTGACAGACTGTGGTTCAGAAAAGATTTGAAATATTTTATACTGATAATTAAAGCAATTCGTGCAAAATTATTCGCTAACCATTCCAAAATATCAAAAATGCACAACGTTAATATTCAAGTTTTCACTTCTGCCGGCACTCCCAGAGTGCAACCCGTCGTTTTTTTTAGTTTTCCTTAAACTAAACTTCATTTGCTTTCTCAAGTTTGAATATGACCCAAACCGGTCAAAAAGCCAAAATGCGGGGTTGTACAAAAAAATATTTATCCCAAGCTGTTAATATTGCTCGGATGATTACTAATATAACAGATACCGAACACCATAGAAAATGTTGAAGGGCCCGTAAGTAGGCAAAACTGGAGTTGCGGGTAGGCACACAGAGATGGCAGCACACACGACTAGCAAAAAGTGACAAAGAAAGTAAGATAAATATACTTCACATAAGTCATACTACTTTATTTTTATCTCCACTGCAGAAGCACGTTCCTCTCTGTACTACCAGAGCCATACTTGGCCAGAGCAGCCAGAGGACTTGGCCTACACTCTCCTCGTTGGCCAGACGGGTTGGAGAGGTCTCATTGATGTTTATAAGCTTTGTTTAGCTTGTATTTCCTAAGTCGCCTTCTACGACTTCCACGGGAGGACTTGGATTGGCCCTATTCTACTCTAACGGAAACCACACGGCATATTTAGTCATATTTAATTAATTAGAGTACTACTTTACTTAAAAAATAGTAATAAAAGATTTTAATGTTTTAATTATTACCTTATAGCGCCATCTAGTGAGAAGAAAAATAAATAATAATGTTTATAAAGCAATGGGTAGGAGTCAGGCTAACTCCCATTTTTCTGTTCCGTGGGCTAGCTGATCTATTCGTTTATTATTCATACGTATCAAAATGTTTATCCAAGTGTACTATAGAGGGTTATGTTACAAACAATAATAGGCACTGCATTCCTGAGTACCGGAGGGTAGGTACCCTCTTCAGTGGCGTGACGGTGCGTCATCCCTTAACATAGGGAATATTCTTAAGTGGACAGTAGTGGGTTGGTGGTACAATGGGAATAAAATATATAAGGGCAAATTACACTGATTGAGCTAGCCCCAAAGTAAGTTCGAAGCTTGTGTTATGGGATGCTAACTCAACGAAACTGTATTTTTTAACAAATGCTTAAATACATAAACATCCAAGACCCAGGACAATTTGAAAAAATTTCCAATTTGTCCTAACCGGGGATCGAAAAGCAGAAGTAGTTAAATTCTACCTTTTTCCCGAACGATTGATTAAAAAAATCCTAAGAAGTTATCGATTCGAATGTATATATATATCTTTATGTATGTTCCCCGATTACTCGAAAACTCCTGGACTAATGTGGAAAGTTTTGTACCCAAAGGGTAAAATCGGGACATCATTAAGACTCCTTTACCCTTTTGAATGTCTGTCTGTCTCTAACCAGGCTATTTTTCATGAATCATGATAGCTAGACAGTTGAAATTTTCACAGATGATGTATTTCTGTTGCCACTATAACAACAAACACTAGAAACACTGATTATTTTTGTGGTGAAAAAGATTATGTACTCGTACGATGTGTATTTACTACTATCATTCATCCTCTGACATAGTCTTAAAGTTTTTGAACTAAAAAGACCCTAGCAATTAGAATATACCCAGGTTATTTCTCTAAATCTGAAAAGTAGTGTAGGATCCGATGTGCCTCTGGGTTTAACAAAGAGGTCGAGTGAAACACAAGGGTATTTTTGTATAATTGACAAGGCATCCCTGTGTCTAACATTATTTTCAAAAACGCGACGTAGGACCAATATATTATGCACAAAAAAATATGAGAACACAGTTTACTAAAAATATAAAAAAATTGCATATTTGACATCAGAAAGTAAAATTATTGTCACGAGAGTGGGTTGGGGATAGGAAAGGAAACACCAATCCTATGGAATAGTGCCTTTATTTACGACTCTAGGGTACTCACAGTTGTCACAGGTACGTACGCGGGAATGTCACTGTACTGTCACACACACGGAAACGTCACTGCACTGTCTTGCGCGTGGAAACGTCACTGCACTGTCACGCGCGGTAATGTCACTGCACTGTCACACGCGTAAACGTCACTGCACTGTCTCGCGCGGAAACGTCTCTCGCGCGTATTTACTGCACTGAACACTTCACTTCACTCACTATTACACTTTACTTTTTACTCACTACTTCCACTTTTACTTTTCTTCCTTTTTCTTCTTCCTTCTTCCTTCTTCGGATTTTACTTTCAAACTAAACTGGCGTAGGCCGCGCCTTGTTCTGCTTATATACCCACCGGATGCGAACAATATCGCATCAAAGTTCTAAACTTAAGTCATAAATTTTCTTTTGTCTTCTTTTATTTCTGGCCCGTATTTTCATTTCAATTTAATCTAGAGTTATCTAGAAACTTCTTACAAAACTTCAAAAACACTATACATGACTGTGATTTGAACCTGGGGTCTATGGATTCACAGTCCAACACCAAGACCGCTAGGCCAATCGTGTGCTGACGTGAGTGACGAAATTTCTCTTTAGATGAATTCTCCTAGTTTGAATTTGTGACGTTGACATTGTCATTATCACTTATCGACCTACGCGACACTGCCCCCTCTCAAGACATGATCGTCCCGATCATTATTGCTTCCATGATAACGTGCCAATCGATCCACATGAACTATTTTGAGAGGACTGCGAGGATTACGCTGAATCCGGTAGGTCACGTCGTTAATTCTGGTGGCAATTTTGTAAGGTCCTTCCCAACTTGGTTGTAGCTTCGGAGATTTCCCTTTTCTCCTCACCGGATTATGAAGCCAAACCAGTGTTCCTTCCTCGAAGCTGAAGCCATTAGCTCTTCGATCGTAACGAGTCTTCATCCGTTCACTAGCTTTAAGCCCAGCCTCTCTAATCTGCTCATAGACGTCAACCATCTTAATCCGAAGGTCATTAGCGTAGTCGGTTATTCCTTTTGGGGTATCTGGTGGACAACTTGATAACAAATCAGCTGGCAATTTCAGTTCTCTTCCAAAATTGGCATATGCTGGAGTAACTGTAGTGGTCTCATGCACCGCAGTCCTATAAGATAAGAGGAACAGCGCAATATACTCGTCCCAGTTTTTCTGATGGCTTTCTACTACTTTTGCCAGATGCCGTTCCAATGTTTGGTTAAACCTCTCAACCATTCCATCTGACTGCGGGTGATACGGCGTCGTCCGAGTCTTATGGATTCCCATGATTTCACAGACTTCTCGGAATACTTGTGATTCAAAGTTTCGACCCTGATCACTGTGCATCTCCAATGGCACACCAAATCTACAGAATACTTCGTTCACAAGCTTTGTCGCTACGGTGGTAGCCTCCTGATTAGGTAGTGCAAATGCTTCAGGCCATTTCGTGAAGTAGTCCATAACTACCAAAATGTACCGGTTGCCAGCATTCGTAATTGGAAACGGTCCGGCTATGTCAAGAGCTACTCGTTCCCAAGGAGCTCCGACATTATACAACCTCATGGCTCCTCTGCTTCTAGTCTGTGGTCCCTTAACTGCCGCACAACTCTGACATTTACGGCACCAGTCTTCTACATCATCTCGGCAGTGTAACCAGTAGAAACGTTCTTTAATTTTTGTGAGGGTTCTTCTTATCCCCAGGTGTCCGCCGGAAGTACCATCATGAAAAGTTTTTAAAATCTCCCTTACCTTCTCTCTGGGGACGACCAATTGTAGATGGCAATCTTTACCTTGAGTACTTTCCCATTTCCGGTAGAGTAATCCATCATGTAACACCAGGCTATCCCATTGCGCCCAAAGACTCTTTGTAGCCGTACTGTATTTGGCCACTTCTGACCATTTTGGTTTAGTTCCACTTCTTAGCCAGTTCAATAGTGGTTGAAAATCTTTATCATCTTCCTGAGCCTTTTTCATGGCGTCGTCAGTCCAATTTTCATCTATGGAATCAGTACGGATTAGCCGGATGTTTACTTTTTCCTTCTCTTCCTGCCGATTGCAATGTTTACAGTCCTCCAGGCAAGGTCTTCGAGACAGAGCATCCGCATTGCCATGACTCTTCCCTCCTCGATGTTCAATTTCAAACTCATACTCTTGGAGTAGCTCAATCCACCTGGCTACCTGCCCTTCAGGATTTCTGAATTCCAATAACCATTTCAATGCAGCGTGATCAGTCCTTATCAGAAATTTGCGACCAAGCAAATATTTCTTAAAATGTTGCAATGTCTTGACCACAGCCAACAATTCTCTGCGAGTTACGCAGTAATTTCTCTCTGGCCTTGAAAGAGATTTGCTGAAGTAGGCGATTACTACTTCCTGATCTCCTCTCTGTTGAGATAGAACACCTCCAATTCCGGTGTTACTTGCGTCAGCGTCCACAATAAACTTGCCTTCCATGTCAGGATATCCGAGGATAGGGGTTTCACATAGACGCATTTTGAGGTCCTGAAAAGCTTGCTCACAATCTTCATCCCAAGAAAATGCTCGTTTCTCTTCAGTCAACCGATGTAAAGGCTTAGCGATATCGGAAAACCCTTTTACGAATCTTCTATAGTAAGAGCATAGACCCAAAAATGCTCGCACCTGTGTCTTATCTGTTGGCGTTGGTCAATCTTTTACTGCACTTATTTTAGATGGGTCAGTTGCAATACCTTGTTCCGAAATAACGTGTCCCAAGTAGTTGACCTGACGTTGGAAAAATGAACATTTCTTTGGACTTAGCTTCAAATTTGCACTCTGTAGTCTTGAAAACACACTTTCAAGCTTCTTGAGATGATCATCAAAATCTCTCCCCATTATAATGATGTCATCTAAATAGACCAAACAGGTTTCTCCTAACATACCTGCCAGCACATGTTCCATCAACCTTTCAAATGTTGCTGGCGCGTTACATAGTCCAAATGGCATAGTTTTGAACTGCCATAAACCCTTGCCGGTTGAAAACGCAGTCTTCTCTTTATCCTTAGGATCCAAATCTACTTGCCAATACCCACTTTTTAAATCAAGAGTAGAGAACCAAGTCATGCCACAAAGTGAATCCAAAGTGTCATTGATTCTTGGAAGTGGGTAACTGTCCTTTTTAGTTACATCGTTCAATCGCCGATAGTCTACACAGAACCTAGTCGATCCATCCTTCTTCTTTACTAACACAATCGGAGAGCACCATGGGCTTGATGAAGGTTCTATCACGCCGTTCTTCTTCATCTCTTGGATCATGTCTTCAACTTCCTGCTCACGGGCAAAAGGAACAGGTCTTGGTCTCTGCCGAATAGGTGTTGTATCCCCGGTATCAATTTTATGTTTTACCAAATCGGTTCTGCCAATATCTCCATCATTTTTAGAGAATAAATTGCTATATTTCAACAAGAAGTTCCTTGCTTTTATTAATTGCAATTTAGTAAGATTACCCTTGCAACCCTCCAGAAGCCTTGTGACATTTTCTTCCTGATTCGTAATTTTCCGCTTTTGCCCCTCTTCACACTTCCTCAACCAGGCTACTTCATCACAGTTTCCGACAATCGTTCCCTTTCGCAGTGTTTGCTCCACGTCATGAGGATTCAGAACAGGTACCAACGCAACTTGACCACTTCCAACTAAGGTTCTAGCCGGAATCCATGATGCGTCTGAGATTCCTCCCTCTATAATGGCACATCTCCGCGGTCCGCTTCCATTATTAGGCGGTAGCATAACAGGGACCGTCGTTTGGGATCTAGGACTAAGGACAGTGTCTCTCAAACATAACACCTTACCAAAATTTCCTCCTTTCATCGGAATTTCATCATTGCCATGTTTTAGAACACCATTTTTCAAGTCAATATTGCACTGATGATTTTGTAGAAAGTCCAAACCAATAATGCAATCGTCGGAGATGCCTGCGACAACCACTCTTTGCCAATAAAGTGTTGCCCCGATCTTAATGGCTACAATTTTTTCTCCTTCAGATGGGATTCGTTGGCCGGTAGCAGTAGTTAACGTGATATTTTTATTCGCTTGAATATACCGACCTCCAATGTCCTTAAGTCTGTGGTTGCTAATGACTGTCCGTGAAGCACCAGTGTCTAATGTCAACTGGCAAGGTTTCCCATTGACTAAACCGTCTATCACTAGAGTATTTCCGTCGTTAGTCTGCTTCACAAGAATTTCTGGGGCTTTACTACTACCGGCCAGCGCCCACCCCACAGCCCTGGCCTTCTTTAGTTTTCCTGTGGCTGCTCCGACGTCGAAACCGCTGCATCCACTTGACGTCGGAAAGTTGTACGTTCACGCTTCGGGCAAGTGCTTCGAATATGACCCCGCTCTCCACACTCATAGCACATAGGGTTGTAGGGTCGTCGTCTACTGTTTTCTGTGACTACAACCTCTCGAAGCCTTAGAGCTCGTGAGTCATGACGAACCGCTTCTACTTCCAAAGCGTGAGCCACTGCTTCTTTCAAGGTGGTGTGGTGCTCTAGTCGTACAGCCGCCCTGACTTCGGGATCCCGTATCCCATCAATAAAAACCTGCAAGAGCATCTCCTCCACGACAGATGGTGATGAATGATATGCCTTGCGGACCAGTCTTTCCACTTCCACGGACCACTGTTGTAAGGTCTCGCTAGCCCGTTGACAACGATCTTTGAGTTGCGCCCTGTATACATGCTCCAGGTGGCTGTCACCGTATCTGGCTTCCAGAGCGCCTATGAGTTCGTCGTAGGTGACCTCTTTCTTCCCAGCGCCGAGTGCTTCCAATACGGACAGAGCGTCATCTCGAAGTGCTAGGGTCAATGCAGACTGCGCCTCCTGCTCATCCCAATGGCTGGCTTTTTTAATTGTCTCCAACTGCAATTTAAAAGCAGCCCAAGAGGATTTGCCGTCGTAGGGTGGCACCTTTAAATTTTTGGTAAAAGGAGCGACCACAGAGCTAGTGACAGGGCCAGACTCTTTGAGAAGTTTAACTTCCTTACCAAGCTGTTGAAGCGTCCCTTTTACTTCAGCAACTTCCTCTTTTACTTCTGTAACTTCCTTCTCGAAGTCATCCATCCGGGCTGTGTTGGCCCGAACCGCGGCCAAAACATCTTTGGAAAAGGACTGAAGTTGCTCCTCCTGACGGCGTGCTTGCTCTTCCTGCAGCGCCCGTATTTGCTCCTCCTGGCGGCGTGCTTGCTCCTCCTGGCGGCGTGCTTGCTCCTCCTGGCGGCATGCTTGCTCCTCCTGCAGCGCCCGTATTTGCTCCTCCTGGCGGCGTGCTTGCTCCTCCTGCAGCGCCCGTATTTGCTCCTCCTGGTGGCGTGCTTGCTCCTTCTGGCGGCGTGCTTGTTCCTCCTGCAGCGCCCGTATTTGCTCCTCCTGGCGGCGTGCTTGCTCCTCCTGGCGGCGTGCTTGCTCCTCCTGCAGCGCCCGTATTTGCTCCTCCTGGCGGCGTGCTTGCTCCTCCTGGCGGCGTGCTTGCTCCTCCTGGCGGCATGCTTGCTCCTTCTGGCGGTGTGCTTGTTCTTGCATCATGGCAGTAATCTGCTGCAGGAACGCGTTCATTTCCAATGGAGCGGCTGGTGGGACGGCGGCTGATGTTGTCGCGGCTCCGCCAGAGTTGGACTCCTCGGGCGATTGTTCCTCTGCCGCTGCAGCTCCCGCTCGAGTGGTTACCCCTCTCTCATTTCTAGGCACGATCGGCATCTTTCCTATCCCACTTCTGACACCAATTGTCACGAGAGTGGGTTGGGGATAGGAAAGGAAACACCAATCCTATGGAATAGTGCCTTTATTTACGACTCTAGGGTACTCACAGTTGTCACAGGTACGTACGCGGGAATGTCACTGTACTGTCACACACACGGAAACGTCACTGCACTGTCTTGCGCGTGGAAACGTCACTGCACTGTCACGCGCGGTAATGTCACTGCACTGTCACACGCGTAAACGTCACTGCACTGTCTCGCGCGGAAACGTCTCTCGCGCGTATTTACTGCACTGAACACTTCACTTCACTCACTATTACACTTTACTTTTTACTCACTACTTCCACTTTTACTTTTCTTCCTTTTTCTTCTTCCTTCTTCCTTCTTCGGATTTTACTTTCAAATTAAACTGGCGTAGGCCGCGCCTTGTTCTGCTTATATACCCACCGGATGCGAACAATATCGCATCAAAGTTCTAAACTTAAGTCATAAATTTTCTTTTGTCTTCTTTTATTTCTGGCCCGTATTTTCATTTCAATTTAATCTAGAGTTATCTAGAAACTTCTTACAAAACTTCAAAAACACTATACATGACTGTGATTTGAACCTGGGGTCTATGGATTCACAGTCCAACACCAAGACCGCTAGGCCAATCGTGTGCTGACGTGAGTGACGAAATTTCTCTTTAGATGAATTCTCCTAGTTTGAATTTGTGACGTTGACATTGTCATTATCACTTATCGACCTACGCGACATTATTATTTAAATTATTTAAATTATTTAAGTACAATCAAATTATTATATAATCAACCTTCATAATTAATATATTTAAAGGTAATCAATGTAAAATTAATAATAAATATACATTCACTGATACCTACACAAGGGTTTATTTGCCAGGCAAATTAAAAACGTAGGTGTAGTTTACATTACGTGTAGTGTATAATAAAATTTAATTTATTTTTTAAAGAAAAGCTACTGATATCAGCTCTTCGTAATGACCACTGGTGAGAAGAAACGCCGAAACAAACTCATTTTCATAGTATTGGTCGCCTACTCGCCAGAAATGCTTTGCCATATTATTATTGTCTTTTTTAATTAATAAATACTAATACTATAAATACAAAGGTGATTGTCGTAGAATAGGCGACTTAGAAATACAAGCTAAACAAAGTTTATAAACATCAATGAGACCTCTCCAACCCGTCTGGCCAGCGAGGAGAGTGTAGGCCAAATCCTCTAGCTGCTCTAGGCAAGTATGGCTCTGGTAGTAAAGAGACGGTCGAGAGCAAAAGGACCTGATGATGATGACATTACAACATGTAAAGTTACGAACGTGTTAACAAACATAAATTACGTTATAAGAGATACTAAGTAGTCAAAAAAGCAAAGCCGAGCTGCAACTCCCGGCAGCAACAGTTCAAGAGTACGCTTGTTGTATGTATGTAGATACATAGCGTCTCAACTTATGAAAGTTGACACCTCATAGCTAAGTATCCCAGACACATAACTTCTGTTTTACAATCAATAAAACCCTGGCGCGTGTTGGACATAAAACATCGCGTGATAGTATTCAAACCACGGCTCGCTCATGCTTATACGAACGGTTTTTACGGAGTGCACAGTGTCATTTGGATATTAAAAATATAACTTTAGGGAGAGCGTACTATGGAGAACGGTCTCCTTAAAGTCATATTTTTAAGGCTAAATAATGGACAAGTAAAGAGAAAAGAGGAACGCCAGATAACCTGACGACCTTCGTGGCGTAGTGGTCACCATGCTAGTCCGCCACCCACGGCAAGTTGAAAATGGCATTTTTCAAATTCTGGGTCTTGAATGTTTATGTATATATGTATTTGTTATAAAATATAGTATCGTTGAGTTAGTATCCCATAACACAAGTCTCAAACTTACTTTGGGGCTAGCTCAATCAGTGTAATTTGTTTCTATACATATATTTATTTATTATTTATATAACCAGGCAGGTTCTGAAAATGCATGTCAAAGGACATCGAACCAGAGAGAGACCAAAGAAACGTTGGATGGCATGTGTAAAGGGGGATATGAGTAGGAAGGGAGTGACAGACGGGTTGACTGGAGATAGATCAAAGTGGAAGGAACTCACATGCTGTGCCGACTCCACATAAGTAGTGGGACACGGATAAGGCAGAAGAAGAGGAGCCGTACTATGGAGCGTTTGGTGATTCGGGGTCGAATTGAAGGCAAGCGCTCACGTGGTCGGTCTCCAACGAGGTGGCTGGATCTAGTCAAAGCTGTAACACAGTGCCTAGCAATGGAATGCTCCAAAAAAGCTGCAGACAGAGATATGTGGAGAAAGATCGCAAGAGCAGCGGCCATGAACTAACAATCCAATTCATAATCACGACTACTCTGTCAATAATTGTACGACTAAGATGAAGAACTAACGGTGGATGGAATGTGTTTAGATATACATTTTCAAAACTAAAATTGACTTTACCCCTAACCTGACAACCGATTTTGGTTTTTTTCTTAACTCTTTACGCTGGCCAGACGGGTTGGAGAGGTCTCATTGATGTTTATAAGCTTTGTTTACCTTGTATTTCCTAAGTCGCCTTCTACGACATCCACGGCAAGACTTGGAGTGGTCCTAATCTTCTCTGCAGGAATCTACACGACGAATTAATTCTGTGTTCATACATAAACTGCGGAGTATGTCTGGTCTGTTTTAGTCCACTACGCTTCTTGTTTCCTTAAGGAGTCCATTCCACCGCCTACCTTATATAAGCCAAAGCTTTGAGAAGTCCCAAACTACTCAACTGAAAATCAATAGAGTACTTTCACGTTGTTTGCCACGCGAAATAGAACACTATCAGCGATAGAGGTCAAACTGATAAGCGAGGTCGATGAACTAAGATAATTTGGTGTTATCTCGAGTCACCTTGTGATACGGTGTTTATAACACCGCCTTCCTTATTCGTGGATAAACAATTCTTTCGCAAGTCAAGATTTCACAGTATAGAAGCTAGGTTTATGGTTAATCTCTACTACATACCAACTGTTTATAGTTTTAAGTGAGAACGTGAAGCTTTTCTACGCACTAAAAGAGGCCTTTTTTATCAAACCTAACGTTGGACACAGACATTATTATACATGTCGGCAGTAGCTGAATCTATACGTGGGTAACCCGTTTACTAAGTATGATAGTGACCGCTTTTCGCAAATGTGCGTAGAATACCTTAACCTTCTCACTTAAAACTATATACAGTAGTTCGTAAAACAGTTTGAAGGGTTATATAGAGTTTTCCCAAAACATAATTTTAAATTATATTTCCTTTTTTTTTTAATGAATTATTTTTAAATGGGGCACACTTGACACTAGAAAATTCTGGTAGCCTAAATCTCCTCTCTTCTTAGGCATAAAAATGAATCGTGATCGGAAAATGGGGGAACGGGGAGTCAGTATGATGAGATGGAAGGACAGAAAATTATGAAGGGAGTTGACATAAACAGCCGACTCCAAATCACAGATTACTTATAAGTTACTACCTATGTCCCAAATAGGGAAAAGGCAAAAGAATAGGATTAAGAATTATACATACATACATAAATACTATCACGTCTTTATCCCTAATTGGGCAGACAGAGCATTTTGGGTCTTGCGGTTCAATGCAGAGCCCTGGGCCGCAAGACCCAAAAGCCACTTTTAGCGTCATGGTGGGCGAGAAGATGGAAAAGCAATCAATACAGTGATGGGTTGCTAGCCGCATCGCCTGTTAACATGATTTGCATTTTTGCCCATTCCCTCGATCGGCTTTTACGATCTGCGTGGGAAGAGAAGCAGCTGGTACATTCTAAGTTTTTGAATTGAAAACTTCTTTAGCGGCGTAGACTCGCGTCAGGACACGTGGCCTGATCGAAAATTCGTAAGACGGCGCAGGGCGCTTGCGCGAATGTTCGTGTGTGTTTATGTTACAGCGTGCTACGCGCATCCATGGATGGTGACAGCTGATGGCTCGACCGTCTGTGTAGTGGCCATACTGCTGTGTATTTGAAAATGAATTTGGTCATGCTTGTGACATCTGTGACAGACTGTGGTTCAGAAAAGATTTGAAATATTTTATACTGATAATTAAAGCAATTCGTGCAAAATTATTCCCTAACCATTCCAAAATATCAAAAATGCACAACGTTAATATTCAAGTTTTCACTTCTGCCGGCACTCCCAGAGTGCAACCCGTCGTTTTTTTATTTATCCCAGACCAGCATGGGAAAATAATACATCTTACGTGAAGCACGTTACACGCTTTTGTGCTGTTGGTAGGTTCTTACATTTATATGTGCGTAAAACAGATTACAATCTAAGACACAAAAATAAATACATAAGTACAATATTGTAAGACTAGACTGTAGCCCAAAACATACGTACACTATACACATAGCAAGATTACTAAGACATCTAACGTGAACTTAATAAAGATTGTTAATCATTTAAATCAAATTACAAAAATAAAAATTAAATTATAAAATTAATATAATATACAAAGTTTTGATACATATACCTTTTAAATATAAAATACTAGATTAAAGTGATAAAATCAATTATGGTTTTCAGACTAGTGAACCAGACTAACAACTGTAATGACTTAGAAGTCGACTCAAAACAAGGTCAACCGATAATTTTCAAAGGTCACACAACAGTTTTCTTGAACGATAAGCAACTGCTTTTCAGTCTACTATTTATTTTTATCATACTGACATTGGCCGTGTAATGATTGCAGAGTAGAATAGGATTTGTCACCACCTCTTTCCTCTCCCACGGGTGACGTAAGAGGCGACTAAGGGAGCTATGGTAACAGAGAACGGGCAACCTGAACATGTTAAATGACTTGTAAAACATTGAAAATATTCGGTTGACCTTGTACCATTAAAGTAAACCGCTTGCTTTTGAAGGATATGCGACAATTTTCTTGAATTAAAAAGTCATCTTATCATTTTGGATGACTTCTAAAGCATAAAAATATTCGGTTAACCTTGTATTAAGGTAAACCGATTACTTTTATAGGCCTCACAACAATTTTCTTGACTTATAAAGTCATCTAAACATTTTGGATATCTTCTAAAACATTGAAAATAATCAGTTGACCTTCTATTACTTTTAAATGCCATGCAATAATTTTCTTGTATTATAAAGTCGTCAAAACATTTATGATGATTTCTATAACATTAAAATAATCGGTTGATATCGTATTTAATACAAACGATTACTTTCAAAGGTCACACAACAATTTCCTTTAAGTATAAAGTCATTTAAACATTTTAGAAGACTTCTAAAATATTAAAAATAATCGGTTGACCTTGTACTTACAAGGTAAACGGATTACTTTCAAAGGTCACGGTAATTTACTTGAACGATAAGCAGAAGTAACACCTTTTAGGGCTTTGGGGTTACAAAATGTTTATCATACTGACATTGAATCTGTAATCTAGATATGATCGATTGATATGGTAATGTTGTAATTTGAAGGATATTGGGTTCAAAATGTAGACTAGGAGGTTATTGCCAGTAATTATACTTAATCATGAAAAACAAGGATGACTTGACAGGTTACAGACTTGACTTCGGCTACAAATGTTTATCAGCATACATCCTTAGTCACCTCTTGTGATAGCCGTGGGAGAGAAAAAGGGGAGTGACTAATTGTATTCCATTCTACCAATGTCTTAAGTGAGTATAACGCTATAAACTAAACTGAAGTTAGTTCCCCGTAGATCCTATTATCCTAGAAGTTTCGTGAGAAAACCTGTGTACAAATCACCAGGTTGACAACTGCTTCTGTTCCCGCGCACTTCGTAAGAGCCAATCGAGGGAATGGGCGACAATGCGATTCACTGTTTTGATTCCTTTTTCAGTATTCTCGTCCACCATGACGCTAAGACGCCTTTGGATCTTGCGGCCCTGACGTCTGTCTGCTTAGAGCCACGATACCTAAGAGTCTGCTCCGTTAGGGATAAAGACGTGGTAGTCTGTATTTATATTAGATCTTCTTCTTCTTCTTATCGTGTGTGTTAGTGACTAACACTAGTGTCAGAGTTTTTAAACCGCCTTAAAGGCCTCTGACATGGTTTTAGGTAACGACCAATGTCGAAAACAGTGACCGGGACCGACAGCTTAACGTGCCCTCCGAAGCACAGATCATCTTACTTATCAGACAATCAGGTGATCAGCCTGCAATGTCCTAACCAAACTAGGACAACAACGCAGTCGTTGCCCCCTCCGGGAATCGAACCCGCGACCTCCGGGGATGAGCCGAACGCTCTAACCACTACACCACGGAGGCAGTACACCTCTTTTAATTGATGATATCTGACCACGTGACGTCACTATCAGACGAATGACCTCATTGAGAGTTTCCCTGCGGGTCGGAGGTCGGTGTAAAACAAGATATTGATGTATAAACACACCAACTTAGAGATAATATGGTTGTATTATTAAAAGATAATTGCAAAAATCTGTAACGCTTTCGTCACTTTTGTATAAGGTCAAATAACTTCGTTTGAAATTATTTTTGAAGGAAGTTGTTCAGTATCATGAACTGAATTCAACCTTAGAATAGGTTTAATATATTTTGTTAGAAGTTATCATCATCAGGTCTTTTTGTCTCCACTGTAGGAGCACGACTCTCCCTGTACTACTACATACATACATACTATTTTCACGCCTGTTTCCCATGGTAGGCAGAGACTGTGGATTTCACTTACTACGATCCTTGCAAATCTCTTTTGCCTTGTCAACACTCATAACTCTTTTCATGTATGCTCTCCGGTTATGTTCCTTCTTTCTACTACTAGAACTTAGTTAGACCAGTCAGAGGTTTTGGCCTACACTCTCCACGCTGGCCAGGTTGGAGAGGTCTCATGATCTTTATAAGCTTCGTTGAGCTTGTATTTCCGAAGACTTGAAGTAGTCCTATTTTACTCTGTTGGAAACCTCACAGCAATTTGCTAAACAAATATTAAAATTAGTCAGCTATAGATTAAAACAGCCTACCAGTCGGCAGTTTGGGCAACCTTGTGATAAGACGTAATCAGTTCGTTGACTCGTTCTGAGAAATCTAGAGCCGACGAATTATTTTAGGTATGATTTGGCTGTTTCTAACTGACTTCCAAATAGGAGGAGGTATCATTTTTTTTGTTTGAAAAGGTATACTAACGAGAAGGTCCCATAGAAATTTTATCAAAGTCGGTCGTGTAGTTTGGGGGTGAAATCGGTTTTTATTTTTGATTTTTTTTCTTCCATGTTAATCTGGGATAAGAACTGGCAAACCATCGCCACTGATGGAAGTTTGTGGAAGACTAGAGGGGAGGCCTTTGCCCAACAAAGGGACACTACAGGCTCATAAAAAAAAATATTAATCTGGGTGAAAAGGAAATGACTACTCAGAATGTAGCCTACTGTAATTTAAAATTTATTATGCGGAAAAATTGATATTAAGAGCGCTAATTTGACTCTAAGAAACTATGACGACATATTTATTTCAAAAAAAATCGATAGAAAACGTTTGTATTAACGTTAAGAAGAAAGTATCTCATTTGAGTTTTGGGAACTGCCTTATTTTTAATTGAAGGAGGCGAGCAAAGCTAGCGTATTTCTTAGAGACTCTAAGAAATACGCTCGCTTTGCTCGCCTCCTTGAACAATCCGGCGTTTGTATGAATGTATTTTTGTTCGACGAAAACTCGAGTAGTTTTGATTGGAGCTTCATGAAATTTGGTAGGCTTGTAAAAGTAGCCAATAGAATTCTTAAGTTCGATCATTATCCAAATCAGTCGAGGGATCGCTGAGATTCGTAAGAACGCTGTATTGTTCTAGTAAATAGACTCTGAGAACTTCGCTCGCTTTGCTCGCTAGTTTAAGTAATAGTTAGCCTGAAAGTTTGAATTTCGCTTGTACTTGATATTCATAATGGTGCGATACAACGTGGAACTGCCTCCGTGGTGTAGTGGTTAGAGCGTTCGGCTCATACCCGGAGGTCGCGGGTTCGATTCCCGGCGGGGCAACGACTTTATGTTGTTGTCCTAGTTTGGTTAGGACATTGTAGGCTGATCACCTTATTGTCTGATAAGTAAGATGATCCGTGCTTCGGAGGGCACGTTAAGGCTCCTCCTTGCGCTAGCGACCTTGAAAACAAAAAAAAATTAATTTCTCTTTCTGTAAGTGAGATTATTAGAAACCCTCGTACAACTTTTTAGCTAGTATCCTGAAGTTTCATTAGAACCACGAAAGTCATTGAAATACTATTCGGTTTAGAAACCTTTACAAAAAGAGTCAAAAATGGCCGCTTTTAGTATTTTTTGCAAAGGAAAATTCAGGGTATTTTATTTCAATGATTTTCGAGGTTCTAATGAAACTTAAGGATACTAGCTAAAAAGTTGTACGAGGGTTTCTGATAATCTCACTTACAGAAAGAGAAATTAATTTTTTTGTGTTTTCAAGGTCGTTAGCGCGGGGAGGACCCTTAAGCCGTCGGTCCCGGTCACTGTCTGTGACATTGGTCGTTACCTAAAACCATGTCAGAGGCCTTTAAGGCGGTTAAAAACTCTGACACTAGTGTTAGTCACTAACACACACGACAAGAAAGAGAAGAAGACAACGTGGAAGGGACATACCCGGAATAAATCGAACTACGGGCTATACTAGATCACTATAGCATAATAGCAAGGTAAACGTGATTGATAGACGGTAAAACTCAATATATCACTTTGCTTTCTGTCACATAGTCACGTCATGTTACAATTGTATTATAACTGAGCAAATTCGAGGTCAATGACCGGAAACCAACTGTGTGACGTAACAAGAAAATAATTTCAGTTTGAGACAAGGTGTTTATTAATGACTTACTGTATTTATCTTCATCATCGTCATCTTCAGGTCTTTTTGTTTTCACTGCAGGAGCACGACCCTCTCTGTACTACCAGACCCGTACTTGGTCAAAGAAGCCAGAAGACTTGGCCTGCACTCTCCTCGCTGGCCAGACGGATGGAGAGGTCAAAGGAAACGGAGATATAATTTAATGCATTTTTTAAACTAAAAACTGACTTCACCCCCAAACTATACAACCGATTTTAATAAAATTCGGAAGTGTACTCTTTCGAATAAACAAAAGAATTTTGAAAATCGCTCCACAATTGGCAGTTTAAGACAGCCGTTAAAAATCATTTAATAAAAAATGCGTATTATCATGGAAATGAATTTTTATCATCACCTGAGAAAAATTCTTGGAAATAGTTAACTGCAAATTGTAATTGTATAATTTAAAATCTGTATTGTAATTGTAACAAAGCCCATCAGGCTGGGTAGAGACCAATACTGAACTGGGTTTCTTTCGGCGTAATCTTCCCAGCAGTGGTCGTTCCGAAACGCTAGTAGTTTTTAGCTTTCGCACTAAAATAATATTTAAAAAAATGATCTTCAATAAGAGATAAATTTATCCTACATTGAATAAAATTTTTTGACTTTGACTTTGACTTTGACTTTGAGGCGCAAGCCGAGACCCACAAAAGATTTTTTTGTTTTCTCTAACCGCAAAGCTGTGATTGCTAATTTATTTTTATTTCTCGTGTTAATACTATGAATATTATACTTATCACAATTTCTCTTATATAAGTGTATATTCTGACGCACTATAACTTTGACTTCCGCAAAGTAACACCTGAATCTATTTACTATCCAAAATATGATGTATCTATATGTATCTTTTGGTATCTACCTAATACGTACTAACATAGAATTGCTTTTTATACACGCTGACTTTTTATTGGTTTTGAAAAAAAAATGTCGTATAGTAAATAAATTCCCCGGCCGGCCGGCGGGCGGTGTATGGCGGCGGTACTACTAATTGATCTCACAATTTTACTTTAGAGTTTTAGACAACATTTTTTGTTTCTGAATTTTTATTTTGACTAGCTAATTAGGTCTTACTAACGATGCATATGAATATGCCTATGACTTTGGCTTCAAAACCAATGAAAAATCACCGTGTATATATTAACTACTTAACTAATTACTTAACACGAACGGATAGATATGGAACGTACGGATATGGCCATGAATCATATTCATAATCTATTAACCCAGATTCGCGCCATGAAATTATAAATGATATAGGAAGTGTATTATGATTAGTGAATCATACAATGCTCGCGTGTACTGCTGAATTGGATGCGTAGGCTGTGGAGTTGGGCAGATGTTTAACCGTCTTCGAAAAAGAGAAGGCTATCAATTCGACCTATATGTTTTTTTATGTATGATCATCATCATCATATCAGCCACAGCCCAAGGATTTCCAAAACGACCGATCAGAAGCGGGCTGTATCCAGCGCCTTTCTACAACCTTGCACAGGTCGTCTGACCATTTAACAGGTGGGTGGGTGTCCTACGCTGTGCTTGCCGGTACGTGGCCGCCATTCGAGAACCTTTCTGATCCATCGGCCGTCGGTTCCTCGCGCTATGTGCCCCGCCCACTACCACTTCTTTATGTATGTTACGCGATATCTTCGTGGTCGCGATTTTTTTATACAGGCTGTAAATCTGTAACCTAGCCATATTCTCAGACGTACCTATACCGACCATATACTGAACAACTTTCCCCAAGGAACATAGGTCAAAATATGAAAAAAAACATACCCCCTTACAAAATTGCTAATCAGCTGATCGATTTAGTATATGAAGTCCATTTTTTTCTTCGTAGTTACCGATTTACAGCCTGAATATTTGATAGCTTTTAGTACCCGTTGGGGTATCATATGGTACACTTTCCCATCTTGTCTAAATGTATAAAATAATTCATCACCTTGTTTTCCACTGCAGGAGCACGATCCTCTCTGAGCAGCCATAGGACTTGACCTATACTTCCCTCGCTGGCCAGACGGATTGGAGAAGTCTCATTGATGTTTATAAGCTTTGTTTGCCTTGGAGTGATCCTATTCTACTCTGCCGAATACCACACGGAGAAATATAAAATAAATATTTTACCTAACTCCAAACTAATCTAAGTCTCCAACCTTGGACGTGCTCTGAACTGAGTCAAGCCATGCCCTTCGCATATCGTGCTCGAATCAATGAATTTCAATGATTGCACCCAACTGGGTCAGTGCAGTGATTATTATAAACGTTCTTAAAGGGCTAAACATTAGTAATTTGAGAAAATTGGTAATGTTAGACCTTCGAGCCGCGTGAGTGAACTGGATACGGGGTTGAGGAAATCATACTATCGTACTATTATTTTATACCATGCTGGTCTGGGAGAAATAAAAAAAACTTAGAATGTACCAGCTGCTTCTCTTCCCACGCAGATCGTAAAAGCCGATCGAGGGAATGGGCAAAAATGCAAATCATGTTAACAGGCGATGCGGCTAGCAACCATCACTGTATTGATTGCTTTTCCATCTTCTCGCCCACCATGACGCTAAAAGTGGCTTTTGGGTCTTGCGGCCCTGGGCTCTGCATAGAACCACAAGACCCAAAATGCTCTGTCTGCCCCATTAGGGATAAAGACGTGATAGTATGTATGTATGTATTATAAACTAGCTGATTATCACACAATATCTTTATAAATTGTAGCCTGTGTTATTCTGATGTATAAGCTATATTATTGCAAAGTTTAATTAAAATCTATTTAGTAGTTTGTAGGTGAAAGAAAACATCCATCTATCCATACTTACAAGTTTTCGCGTTTATAATATTAGTAGAATGAGAAAGTGAGTTTGTATATTTGTTCGTTTGTTACCACTTCACGCTTCAACCACTGAATCTATTTAGATGAAATTTGATATGTATATAGGTTGATACCGAGGGAAGGACATAGGATAGTTTTTATCCCGAAATGCCCACGGGCACAGCTAGTCCAATCCTACTAATATTATATATGCGAAAGTGAGTTTGTATAGGTATTTGTTTGTTTGTTTGTTACCATTTCACGCTTCAACCTCTGAACCTATTTGGATGAAATTTGATATTGATACCCAGGGTTAGACATAGGATAGTTTTTATCCCGAAATTTCCACGGGGAGTGAAGCCCGCGGGCATAGTTAGTAATATTATAAAGGCGAAAGTTAGTGAGTGTGTGTATGCTTGTTACTTCTTTACGGGCAAATGGCTGGACCAAATTTGGTATGTAAGAAGCTGATACCTTGGACATATGCTACTTTTTCCGCGGATAACACTTGTATGACGTAAGAGAAGTTGGTATCGAAGCGCATTTCCTAGTTTTTAAGATTATTATGTTCTGTATTTATTCATTTTCTGCAATACAGGGTATTGTATTGTATTATGAACTATTATGCCGTGTGGTTTCCGGCTAAGTAGAATAGGGCCACTCCAAGTCCTCCCGTGGATGTCTTGGAAGGCGACTTAGGAAAAACAAGCTAAACAAAGCTTAAAAATATCAATGACCTCTCCAACCCGTCTGGCCAGCGAGGAGAGTGTAGGCCAAGGCCTCTGGCTGCTCTGGCCAAGTATGGCTCTGGTAGTACAGAGAGGGTCGTGCTCCTGCAGTGGAGACAAAAAGACCTGATTATGATGATGTAATATATTGTATTGTTTTTTTTTCTCAAGTCCCGCCTTGATATCTTTAGGGAGAAGGATTTTCAGAGATATCCCAGTGTACAAAATTGAAGTATTGTGTTGTACGTTTGTATTTACATACCTGTGGCTTAGCTTGAACTAAACGGAACCTAAATATCCTGTATAGAACTACTATGGAGCCCAAGAGCTCTTTAACTTACTTCCAAAAAAGACTATTCGTAGGCGCCTGGACCGATTTTGAAAATTGTTTTTTTTTTTGTTAGAAAGGGTATATGTCATGTCCCATAGTAAATTTATCAAATTGTAGTTTGAGGGTGAAGTCGGTTCGGTTTTTTATGACCTGCACAGAAAGAGAAGCAGCAGTTTATTCTTAGTTCTTTTTCCTCCTTTGGTCTACTTGGAAGATTTGCTTACATACACGAAAACAAACATAACCCGAAACCTTTTTAAGTCAATCGCGATACGAATCGAGTGAATTAAGAGCAAGCCAGTCAAGCGTAGCATGGATGGGGCAAGCCTTGGATGGGTGTCCATTGTTTTAAAATCAACACGTTAGTATAATTAGTGCAAGAGGCCTCATGGGTAACCTTTGGTGGTATTTAAACTCCGCTAGTTTGGAACAAGTAAAATCAGGTACTTTTTTCTAAACTTCAAAAAGATTTGTACGGTATTAAATAGCACGCCGTGACGTCGTAGTATCTTCAATTAAATTCAAATCATTTATTGCATTTCATTTCTAGTTACTTAAAGTCACTGTTTTATCTTAGGTTAGTGTACCTATTATATTATTATATTAATGTTGTCAAATAGCGCTCCTATTATCTAAAATCGGATATGATCAAATTTATAAATGAAAAGTGACATGTTTTTATCACCATAGTTATCATTATCAGGTATTTTTGTCTCCACTGCAGGAGCACGACCCTCTCTGTACTACCAGAGCCATACTTGGCCAGCGCCCAGGACTTTGGCCGACACTTTCCTCGAGTCTTCGCTGACCAGACGGTTGGAGAGGTTTCAATAAAATTAAAAAAAAACCAACGACTCTATCCTGGGATAACTGGCATGGCGGGGCTACGAATTCGCTAGGTAAATTAAAAAACCCCGACATTTAAGCGTTCACTCCCTATAACTTTTGAACGGCTGAACTGAATCATAGCTAAAAACCACTATTGGACCAGTTTTGATAAAACTTGGTATACAGGAAGCTAATTCCCTTGATTAACACATAGGCTACTTTAGGCTCAAGTAACACCGAAGGGCGCAGCTGGTTTATAATGCATTTATTATAATATTTAGTTTCATTTAAATAAATTAATTTCATTATTAAAATTTTATTCCCACAGGCTATTGTGTAGGCAATTGGCAAATTCTTTGAAATGTTAAATCATTTCATTATCTCCCTTTCTGGGAACCGATAATGTTTCTGAAACACCCAACCATTTTGCAGAAATTAATATATTTGTTGGCTACATTAAATGAAATTATTATCAATAATTTTATTAATTTCCTATGTAAATTAAAAAGAGTATTTTTTTATTTTTTTATGATTTTTCATGTGTTTTTAGCTAAGAATTCATCGCTGGTAACACATGATTATGGCTCTGAAATGTGTTCCCTTACTATTGGGTCTCATTAGAAGGCTCAAGGGCTATACTCGGTGTTCCTCTACGTGATCGAATCAGAAATAAGGAAATTCGAAGTAGAAAAAAAGTCACTGATATAAACAAGCGGATTAGCTCGTTGAAGGGGCAGTGGGCGGGGCACACGCGATGATCCGATGGCTGATGGGCAAAAAGGTTCTCGAATGGCGAACGTGTACATTCAAGCAAAGCGTAGAACACACACCCACAAGATGATCAGATGATCTGACCAGGGTCGCTGGAAAGCGCTGGATGCAGGCCGCTCTTGATCGGTCATTTTGGAAATCTTTGGGTGAGGCCTATGTCCAGTGGACGTTATGCGTCTAAAATGATGATGTTGATGATGAGTTTTTTATCCTTTTATGTGCCTGGAGTTTCCTTTTCCCCTACTTCCTAGACGTGATTGCAGTGTCGTATTAAGACGTCAAGAGGTTTGCGGAAAACATAATAGAATGGAAGAAACTGCACCGATAAGAGCACCGCTCTTAAGCTAGGCCCTACCTGAATTATCCGGGATCCAGTAATGACCCTATTAAAAAAAAAAACATTTGAAAGAAAACGGAGCTATTATTTGAAATTGTGACTTGTTCAAGTCCTAGATAACCCATTAAACTATTTTATAAACTACTGTTAATAGTTTTAAGTTAGAACGTGAAGCTTTTCTACGCAGATTAGCTAAAAGAGGCTTATATGCGTAGAAAAGCTATACATACTACGCATATTAATATGCGTCTTCTTCTTCTTATCGTGTATGTTAGTGACTAACACTTAGTGTCAGAGTTTTTAAACCGCCTTATAGGCCTCTGACATGGTTTTAGGTAACGACCAATGTCAAAGACAGTGACCGGGACCGACGGCTTAACGTGCCCTCCGAAGCACGGATCATCTTACTTATCAGACAATCAGGTGATCAGCCTGCAATGACAACAACACAAAGTCGTTGCCCCCGCTGGGAATCGAACCCGCGACCTCCGGGTATGAGCCAAACGCTCCAACCATTACACCACGGAGGCAGTTTGCGTATATGCGTTTGGCAATATGCGTAGGAAAGCTATTCATACATAAATATGTACATACTATAACGTCTATGCGGCCCAGGGCCGCAAGACTCAAAAGCCACTTTTATCGTGATGGTGGACGAGAAAAAAAGCAATCAATATAGTGATGGGTTGCTAGCCGCATCGCTCCTCGATCGACGATCTGCACGAAAGATAAGCTTACACAGGTACATTCTAAGTTTTTTCTTTATTTCCAGACTTGGAAATAATTAATAAGTAAATATACCGTGTTTCCTATAATTACGAAATAATAACCTCCAAAATGTTATCTTAGATACTGACATTGAAGGAAACAAGGTGAATGGCCGAGAGGACGCGAAAAGTGAAAATATACTCGTCACTGATAAAAATACTGGTGTTTACGTAGTAGTGTTTACATCGATGTGCTAATGGGCAGTGGAAATATTGGCGGGTTTGCAACAGAGTTGTTTAAAGTTCACAAACGTAGCTAAAGTATACAAAATGGAAAGGACATAGGTACCTGTAATAAATCGAACCACAGGCTTTACGAGATCACTTTAGTATCATTCGTCATCATTATCAGGACTTTTTGCCTCCACTTCAGGAGCACGACCCTCTATGTACTACCAGAACCATACTTAGACAGAGCAGCTAGAGGACTTGGCCTACAGTCTTCACTACTGGGCAGTGGAAATATTGGCGGGTTTGTTCACAAACGTAGCTAAAGTATACAAAGTGGAAAGGATATACCCGTAATAAATCGAACCATGGGCTATACTAGATTACTTTAGAATAATGAAATAAAGATTAAGTCAAAAAACACAAAAAAATCGTCATTTTCGTACAAACAGTCCGGACGGCTGCACACCTTCGCATTTGTATAGCCTGTGAACCAATTTGATACGGGTATGTCCCTTCCAATGTTTTTTTCACTGTTTTGAACCCCGACACATGATTTTTCTAAACTAAAACCCGACTATACCCCAAATTACACAATAGAGAATTACACAATAGAACCATAGTAAACAAATATGAAAGAATTTATTAAATATCTTAATCAGCGATGAACCTATGATACTTTAAAGTTTCAATTAGAGAGAGAAGTCCGATATGGACTGGTGACGTCATTATTACATGTCATCAATACATTTGCTATAGAAAATAGCGTTTTTGCGAGCGAGATAGACATATTTTCGTAAAATCGGTATCTCGTTCTTTTTTCCACCAATTTTTATTCTGTTTTCACTGTTAGTACTTTACTTTTGAATATTTACAAATAAACTGGTTAGATAACACATATTTTTTTCATGCATATTCTCTATTACACAACTGATTTTAATAAAAGTTCTAGGGTATACTTGACCAGTACACTCTTTTAAAAAAGAATTTTCGAAATGGGTCTAGGCGTTATCGAATAATCGGTGAAAGTACATAAAATAAAATCCCGACGATTTTGGCATTCCGCCACTCAGAGGTTATTATTTTTTTTTTCTTTTTTATTGATTCATGTACACTTGAAAAAATTACAAATAAAACCTCATAAAAGTAAACTTAGTACATAGGTGCTGCTTATTTCTAAAGAAATTTCTTCCAGTAGACCCGCAAGAGGAAATGGGAAGAAAGAGGTAATTGGCGTGTATAATACAAAAGTAAATACCTATACAAAATACATAAATAAATTTCAAAAAAAGAACATACCTACATAAACATACGTAAAATAAACTTACATAAATACTTATATATACTCATACATATTTACAAATACACTTAATAGATACGTATGATAATATTTCTAAATATTATGATCAGGATGATAAAGACAGATAGTAATCTTTTACTCGTTTCTTAAACGTCATTATGGTTTTAGAATCGCGAATTTTCGGTGGTAGCTGATTCCATAACCTAACTGCTTGCACGGAAAAGGACTGGGTAGCGGAGCTATGTATTGGGAATTGAAGAATGAATTTACGGTTGGACCGACAGGGAGCGTCGACATTCATGAGAGGAAAATGTCCCTTTTAGAATTGTCCTGGGTCTTGGATGTTATTAGGTATTTGTTATAAAATATAGTATCGTTGAGTTAGTATCCCATAACATAAGCCTAGAACTTGCCTTGGAGCTAGCTCAATGTGTGTGATTTGATTTGTCCCTATATATTTTTTATTTTATTTGACTACTTTCTCCTATTTTGAATGTCAGGAAAAAAATAATAAGCGTATTTATCGTTTTGTGTATTATTGCTTTCATATAGATTTTTTAGTGTGACTTGATGGACCTTATGATCCCTCTTTTCCCTCCCACTGAACGTGTGACCTAATTATCACGCTATAAGTGATATTTGATTCTGTGACCCTGGGCTTAGCGCTGCAAGAATCAAAATGCTAAAAACTCTCTGTACTACCAGAGCCATACTTAGCCTGAGCAGCCACAAGATTTGGCGTACACTCTCCACGCTGGCGGGTTAGAGAGGTCTCATGATGTTTATAAGATTTGTTCAGCTTGTTTTTACTAAGTCGCCTTCTACGACATCCAGGGGAAGACTTGGAGTGGTCCTATTCTACTCTGCTGAAACCACACGGCAAGTATGTATTATATTGTACTAGCTGCATGTATCCGCGGGCTTCGCTTCCCGTGGGAATTTTGGGATAACGAGTACCCTATGTCCTTCTCCGTGTCTCAAACTATATCCACACCAAATTTCATTTAAATCGGTTCAGTAGTTTAAGCGTGAAGAGATAACAAACAAACAAATATACAAACTCACTTTCGCATTTATAATATAAGCAGGATTTTAAATAAGAACTTCCTTCTCCGAAGTCGGTTAAACGCACCAGTTCCACATTGCGTATCACGCTACCGCTATCTGTCACCCCAGACAACCTGACGCTCTGATAGCGTATCTAGTGATACCTTATCAATATTGGCACAGCTATTTTCATAGCTATTTGTTCGATTTGCTTTCTTTTTAGCCGACTTTAAAAAAGCAATAAACAACTTTTACAACACTAAGAAAAAATGGCTGTTAAGGGTCCCCCGACCCTAGACCAAAATACAACTTTCCATACAAACGTAGTCTACGTTTTATTTCAAAACGACATGTCCGATTTGGGCAAAATTTTGTAATTTCAAAGATATTGCAATTATCTAGGTTTATAACTAGTTTCCGACGGTAAAAATATGAACTTGAAATAGAATATAGTGTTTTATATCATTTTTGACCATTAGTATGGGAAACTTCTAAATCGTTATATTTTCTTTCCAGTTCATAATTTTACATAGGAAACCAGTTATAACCCTAGATAATTGCAATTTCTTTACAATTACCAATTTTTACCGGAATCTGACATGTGGTTTCAAAATTAAACGTAGACTACGTTTGAATGGAGAAGTCTAGGGTCCGGGGACTCTTAAGCAAAAAATTTCGTAACATGTTACAAAAATCGTGTGCCTTAACTCAGAGCTACTAGTAGTTAAAATGTGTTTTGATTAATAGTTGTAGTTTGGGTCTAAGTTACATGGTTCTGCTAATTAGAACAAAAGTTTGGTATCTATTAACCAATCGCAAGTAGCAAAACTGGTTCTACATATTTCTTTTTCTCAGTGAAAATGCGGGCCAAAATTCGTCCTAAACCATCCAGCCAAAACTAGTTGATATTAATGGATGAGAAACTTACTTTATGGTGAATATCATTTTGTTTTGGTTGGATCATTGACGTAGCTTTTTTACTGCTTTGGATAATGGTTTAAGCATGTATTAAAGTTAATCTAACTTTTTTTTTATCAGACTGGAAAAGGTAATTATTTTTCTTTTCAAAAATATCAATAAGCCTTTTAAACGAGAACATCCAAACTATTCCAGACAGCAGGACAGTAGGACAGCAGGACAGCAGGACAGCAGGACAGCAGGGCAGCAGGACAGCAGGACAGCAGGACAGCAGGACAGCAGGACAGTAGGAAAGCAAGACAGACGGACAAATATACACAAGCATTTTTTCCTCAGGTGTTATACCTGACGAGACGTCTTTAAACTTACTTACTTTACTGGCTCAGCGATCCAAAGTGAGTCTTAAGCCTCCAGCACAAGAGCACGCCAGCGCTCTCGGTTCGTTGCTAGCTCTTGCCAGTTGTCGCCAACTTGAAGCTCGCGCAGGTCCGCCATCACTACGTCGCTTCAGCGATACCTGGGACGGCTCACCGATCTCCGACCAATCGTCCGACCCTGGTATGCTCTCTTCACCCCCGATCCTCGTCCATTCTTTCGACATGTCGGAAAAAGACGGTGCACTTTAACTTCGCCCATGATGTTAAGCTCGCTCACTAGGTCTTCTATACATACATACATACTATCACGTCTTTATCCCTAATGGGGCAGACAGAGCATTTTGGGTCTTGCGGTTCTATGCAGAGCCCAGGGCCGCAAGACCCAAAAGCCACTTTTAGCGTCATGGTGGGCGAGAAGATGGAAAAGCAATCAATACAGTGATGGGTTGCTAGCCGCATCGCCTGTTAACATGATTTGCATTTTTGCCCATTCCCTCGATCGGCTTTTACGATCTGCGTGGGAAGAGAAGCAGCTGGTACATTCTAAGTTTTTTTTTATTTCTCCCAGACCAGCATGGGATAGGTAGGTCTTCTATTTTTTATTATATTCGCTCATTAAATATCCCTTAAATAAAAACGTTACTCAAAAAAGTATCAACGTAAAGTAAATATTGTGTAACATTACAAAATGACGTCAATGCCACTTGATGTTTACTTATCGATAGAAAGTGATAATTTACTGATTCGATTCTCATGATATATATCGAGTACGTTCGATAGTTGATTTCCTTTCGCCATTTATCTTTGAACGTTAATTTTCTGTTATATATCTACTTAGCCTTTCAATAATAAGTGGCTTGCTAGACCATCCATTTGTATGAAGAATGAATTCGAAAGTAAAGTCAACAATCCAGAAAATCTATTAAGATTAGATAAAATTTTTTAAACGTCAAAACAAACATTTTTTTTAATAATTTATCTTTATTTAAAAATAATGTTACAGGCGGACTTAAGGCCCAGGGCCTTTTCTACCAGTCAACCTACAGGCGATGCCGAAAAAAGCTAATTTTGGACGACAAGATACATTCTAATGAAATCTTTAAAATTGTATCGAAAACAAATTTACCTAAGTATAATTTTATTTATATATCTATGTATTTATAAACATACATGTAAATAATACACAAATATGGTAGAAAAAATAAAACCTACATAAACTACATAAATATTTATAATACTCTGTGACAGTTGGTGAAGATAATGAGCGCGCACAGCACTTTTAAACGCTTGGCGACGAGGGGCTTTCAGGATATCAACATTATCAATGAGATTTGTATAAAATACAGGCAGATGACGTCATAATTTCTGAGAGTCAAATAGCGCTCTTAATTACAGTTTTTCTGAAATAATAAATCTAAAATCACATTGAAAATGGATATGATCATAACATGTGACATTATTTTGTTACCAGTACCATATAATTTATTTTTGACCCAGGAAAACACCCAATTATGCAAAAAAAAAACAAAGGAACGGTTATTCTTCTTCTTCTCGTGTGTGTTAGTGACTAACACTAGTGTCAGAGTTTTTAAACTGCCTTAAAGGCCTCTGACATGGTTTAAGGTAACGATCAATGTCAAAGACAGTGACCGGGACCGACGGCTTAACGTGCCCTCCGAAGCACGGATCATTTTACTAATCGGACAATCAGGTGATCAGCCTACAATGTCCTCACCAAACTAGGACAACAACAACACAAAGTCGTTGCCCCCGCCGGGAATCGAACCCGCGACCTCCGGGTATGAGCCGAACGCTCTAACCACTACACTACGGAGGCAGTTATTAAGATACAGATACATTTTCACGTCTATATCCCTGACGGGGCAGATTGAGCCCAGGGCCGTAAGACCCAAAGTCCACGCTTAGCGTGATGGTGGGCGTTAAGATGGAAAAGGAATCAAAATAGTGATGGGTTGCTAGCCGCATCGCCTATTATCATGATTCAAATCGCCCATTCTCTCGATCGGCTTATACGATCTGCCCGGGAAGAGAAGCAGCTGGTACATTCTAAGTTTTTTCTTTTCTCCCAGACCAGCATTCTTCTTTTTATATTTAAGAGCTGGGCTCTTGTCGGTGGAGTGCTTTCCATGTCTCTCTTCCTTTCGCTAAGTTCTTAACCTCTTTATATGTTTTCACGTTTAATTTTTCTTTTATTTGGTCTATAAATTTAAGAAATAAATAAAAAATAAGATATTACACGATAATAAAGATATATTTGAATTTGAATTACAAATAACGCAAATAAACAAATACATACTCGGATATTAGGCACAAACACAGTTGGAAACTGTAACTTAATCTTTCCAAAACAGTCCGTTCTTGCCAAACCATGTTTATTCATGAACTAATGTCCCTACAAGGGCCAAATTAATTGGGACCGCTTAACATTCATTCGGGATCGAACCCTTGTACCTTGTTGAATAAATCTGCAGTTACTGATAACTTTCTGGACGGTTCGATTGGGAGATAACCAAACCAATCTACACTAATATTATAAAGAGGAAAGATTTGTTTGTTTGTTTGTTTGATTGTATTGAATAGGCTCCGAAACTAATAGATCGATTTTAAAAATTCTTTCACTGTTGGATAGGTATGTTATCCCTGAGTGACATAGGCTATGTATGTACCACGGGCGAAGCCGGGATGGACTGCTAGTTGTAGGAATAAGAACACTCTTAAATAGTTGGTGGGTCAGAAATTGTTTCAAACTGAAATATATAAAACGGCACAAAATAATGTCACTCGTCATTGATCATATTTTAACCGACTTTTTAGGGTTCCATAGTAAACAAGGAACCCTTATAGTTTTACCAAGTCTGTCTGTCTGTCCGTCCACGGTCCTACCGAGAAACTATAAGTACTAGAAAGGTGTAATTTGGCATGAATATGTATATTAATTATGGCGAAAAAGTCGTAAAATAAAAAATGGAAAAAAATTGTTTTCAGTGTAGCTGCCATACAAGTAAAGAGGTAGTCAATATTTTTTTTCTTGACAAACACATTGAGTGGGGTATCGTTGAATAGGTTTTTCAAAACTATTATGAGCTTGGGAACACCATTTTTCGATTTAGGGATCCATTCCTGAAATATTTGGGTTTAAAGTTCAAATTTTTGTTCGAGTCAAGTGTCCCCCCCTCTCTCTGCTAAACGGTTATATATGGCCACGTGAAAAAAATCACAATTATAGTATATATAATGTAGTTTGAAGGATCAGAGCCAAGTAGGGTATACAAATTAAAAAGTTATAGGCGATCAACTTAAAAAACGTACTTGAAAAAAGAAATTTTCATACAAATTCAATAGATATTAGTTTTTAGACGTTTTTAGTGGCAAGAACTCAAAGTTGGCATTCGCAACTACGGAACCCTACACTGCGCGTGGCCCGACACGCACTTGGCCAATTTTTTGTAACTTTTTCACCCCGTGTGATTAACGAGTGATTTGAGTCCTTCTGTTTAGGGATAAAAACATAGTTTTTCGAATGAGATATCAATAATTTTGATGTTGAACTTGCCTCATCGAAGAAGTAGATTCTAGAATTGGATACTTTCATGGGTCTAAAATAAATTATTTGGTACTGAAGAAAATCAAACGTCTCAAGATATTGTCACTTGTCATTGATCAATCCATTTTCAACGTAATTTATTATTGCAGAAAAACTGATATTGAGAGAGCTATTTGATTCCAAGAAACTATGACGTCATTAGTCAGTATGACGTCATTTCAGACAAATCCTTTACAAACTGTTTGTTTTGACGTTTAGAAAAAGTAATCTGATTTGAGTGGTTGGAAAGTAGCAAACTGCCTCCGTGGTGTAGTGGTTAGAGCGTTCAGCTCATACCCGGAGGTCGCGGGTTCGATTCCCGGCGGGGACAACGACTTTGTGTTGTTCCAGTTTGGTTAGGACATTGCAGGCTGATCACCTGATTGTCTGATAAGTAAGATGATCCGTGCTTAGGAGGGCACGTTAAGCCGTCGGTCCCGGTCACTGTTTTTGACATGGGTCGTTTCCTAAAACCATGTCAGAGGCCCTTAATACGGTTTAAAAACTCTGACACTAGTGTTAGTCACTAACACACACGATAAGAAGAAGAAGCGAATTCTTTCGACTGCAAAATCTGACAAATAATGTTGTGTTTCCAACTTTATCCGTATTGGTCAAAATAAAACCATGTTTATGACCGCTGTTTAGATAAGATAATTTTCCTTTAGGCTTAAATTCCGTCCTTTCATCCCTACGAATGTCATCATTAATAGTTATCACTGAATCACATCTTGTGTCGTGTGGTGTCCGGCAGAGTAGAATAGGGTCACTCCAAGTCCTCCCGTTGATGTCGTAGATGGCGATTTAGGAAATACAAGCTAAGCAAATCATATAAACATTAATGAGATCTCATCAACCCGTCTGGCTAGCGAGGAGAGTGTAGGTTAAGTCATCTGGCTGCTCTGGCCAAGTATGGCTCTGGTAGTACAGAGAGGGTCGTGCATGCAGTGGAGACAAAAAGACCTGTTGATGAAGATTACGATTAAGAATTATAACTATCTGCTTAGCGACGCAACACATTAAGTGTTCTGCCTCCCCTATCAAGGATAAAAACGTGATATTATGTATGAATGTGTATGATTCTCCTACTCTCCCATATATTCCCATGCTGGTCTGGGAAAAATAAAAAAACTTAGAATGTACCAGCTGCTTCTCTTCCCACGCAGATCGTAAAAGCCGATCGAGGGAATGGGCAAAAATGCAAATCATGTTAACAGGCGATGCGGCTAGCAGCCCATCACTGTATTGATTGCTTTTCCATCTTCTCGCCCACCATGACGCTAAAAGTGGCTTTTGGGTCTTGCGGCCCTGGGCTCTGCATAGAACCGCAAGACCCAAAATGCTCTGTCTGCCCCATTAGGGATAAAGACGTGATAGTATGTGTATGTGTGTATGATTCACATTTAGGTACATTTTGGATGTATCGTGAGGAGTTCGGTGGCCTGGTGCGTACGCATTACTAGCACTTTCGCAAGGTAAGTGACACTTGGCATAATAATTGAAAAATTAAAATCGTTTTCCTATTATTTAAATAAAGTTGTACTCTAATTAATTAAATATGACTTATATGAAATTCAAAAGCATATTCAATACTTTCTTTGTGACTTTCTGTCACTGTCTTTTTTGTCACGTTCACATTTTTGCTCGTGTGTGCTGCCATCTCTGTTGCCTATCCGCAAATCCAGTTTTGCCTACTTACCTCCTCCTCCTCCAATAGTCTATGGCATTGGGTATCTATCTGTTACGTTAGTAATTATATTAAATTTGGTACAGCTGAGGATGCAACCGGGAACGTAGTGCAGGAAGTAGTGTCATAAGGTGCAAATTTTGGTATCGGAAGAATTCACTTGGCACAGATGTAATATACGTAAAGTTAAGCTAATTTAGCCCGGTAGCCATCCCCCACCCCCTGGGGGGTAGGTAGAGGGGGCATTCGAAGTTACTCGCCGCCGCGCTTCAGAAAAAAAATCATATCAGCTTCTATTTACCTAACACCTCAAGTGTGGTATCATTTTCTGATAAATCAGGCATAAGGAATTCAATTTTGAGTACAATTTCACATTTAATAAAAAAAGGGAAAATATTTTCAAAAATATTAAAATCGGATCGCATTTTTTTTTTGTTTTAACTGATTTATTTTACCGGAATACCTGTATTTTGTGCAACAAAAAATACTACGTTAAAGAACATTTATCTAGCTTTTAAAAAAAATATACTTTGATATATATAGCTGTCATACATCTATCTGAAAAAAAATCGAACATGGCACTCGGCGGTGCATAGGAACTAATCCAACCGTCTGGTCTCATATAATTTGTTGCAAGTATTAAGTTGTTTTTTAATTCAAAATATATAGAATACATACATAACTTAATTATAGACTGTCGATTATGGTCTAATGTATCAATAGTCGTATTTTAATATTTTTATTAGTTCATATTTCATAACATTTTCCACCACATTGTCATAATTCGGTACATTTTAATAGTTTTCTTATACAGTTGCACCTAACACTGCACCGTGACTTGCACTTGCACCGAATCAGTTGTTCACGACAAGCGGTAGCAGCAACTGGTGCACTTCGGTTTCCAATTATTTAGTTCAATTTCCTATCCCTAATCCGCCGGACTGGAACGATTTTGAATCTGTCCCATAAGTGCACCCCATGGTAAACAGCTCTTAGAAGATGCTGCCGAAAATTCTCTGGCTGTCGGTCTTTTTTTAGAGAACAGCTCCCTCCTGCACTCGTTTAGCGATGTGCACTGACTGGACCTGAAATGAAAATCAGGTAAATAGGTATTGCAGTATTATTTTGGACAAAATAAAATACAGCTATTATATATACATGTCATTTATAATATAACCCACGTAGATACAATTTTATTTTATGCTCATTTATCATACATCATAAATCGTAACAAATTTTTAAATAATTTGGTTAGAGTATCGTTATGACAATTTTTTAAATAATTTGGTTGGAGTTTTCGACGTCTCTGTGAGTGAGCATATTTAATTCACTAGTTGCTGATATAAAAGGATTCCATGCTTTATAAGCGCTGCTAAGAACAGTCACACGCCGTTTTTAACTGCAGCGATCGTTGAAAAAATAACATCGACCCCTGTAACGACGAAGAAGCTGAATGCTGATACGAGAATAATGGTGCACGTTGCTGACGAAGCATGGAATACTGTACCATCAGCAACTAGTGAATTAATATGCTCGCTAACAGAGACGTAGAAAACTCTAACCAAATTATTTAAAATATTGTCATAACGATGTATGATAAAATTGATAAATGAGCACAAAATAAAATTGTATCTACGTGGTTATAAATGACAGGTATATTTAGCTGTATTTCATTTTGACCAAAATAATACTGCAATACCTATTTACCTGATTTTCATTTTAGGTCCAGTCAGTGCACATCGCTAAACGAGTGCAGGAGGGAGCTGTTCTCTAAAAAAAGACCGACAGCCAGAGATTTTTTGGCAGCATCTTCTACGAGACACTGAACTGCGCTCCAGGATCGAAATTGTAGATGTGGGTGTTAAAACGGCAAAACTGAAGTGGGAGTGGCCCGGACATGTTTGTCGTATAAGACCGGAAAATGGGCAAGAAAGGCGACGTTATAGGTTCCAGAAGGACGCCGGCGTAGGGAAGGCGTCGGGAAGGCAGAGAAAAAGATGGAGGGACGATATTGAAAGCTACATGAGTGGATGGTAGCAAGCTGCCTTGGATCGTGAATCGCGTAAGCATGAAGGGGAGGCCATTGCCCGACAATGGGACACTGTATAGGCTATTAAAAAAAATAAAACAAAATCTTCTTGCGAGCTGTTTATCATGGGTTGCACGTATGGGGCTGATTCAAAATCGTTCCAGTCCGGCGGATTAGGAATAGGAAATTGAACTAAATAATTGGAAACCAAAGTGGACTACTGCACCAGTGGCTGTTACCGCTTGTTGTGAACTGATTCGGTGCTAGTGCAAGTCACGGTGCAGTGTTAGGTGTAACTGTCTAAGAAAACTATTAAAATGTACCGAATTATGACAATGTGGTGGAAAATGTTATGAAAAAATGAACTAATATAAATATAAAAATACGACTATTGATACCTTAGACCATAAGCGACAGTCAATTATTAAAGTATGTATTCTATATATTTTAAATTAAAAAACAACTTAATATTTGCACCAAATTATGTGAGACGACATTGTTGGATTAGTTCCTAGGCACCGCCGCGTGCCATGTTCGATTTTTTTCAGATAGATGTATGACAGCTATATATAATAAAGTATATATTTTTTTAAAGCTAGATGAATATTCTTTAAGATAATATTTTTTGTTGTACAAAATACAGGATTTCTGGTAAAATAAATTAGTTAAAATAAAAAAAAAATGCGCTCCGATTTTAATATTTTCGTCAATATTTTCCCTTTTTTACTAATAATCTTTACATTAAATATGAATTTGTACTCAAAATTGAATTCCTCATGCCTGATTTATCAGAAAATGACACCACACTTGAGGTGTTAGGTAAATAGAAGCTGATATGATTTTTTTTCTGAAGCGCGGCGGCGAGTAACTTCGAATGCCCCCCCTACCTACCCCCCAGGGGTGGGGGATGGCTACCGGGCTAAATTAGCTTAACTTTACGTATATTACATCTGTGCCAAGTGAATTCTTCCGATACCAAAATTTGCACCTTCCATACATTGGGTGACACTACTTCCCGCACTAACGCGCTTTATTTAACCTTTTGAGCGCTTTCGAACACTATCTAACCAAATACAATTGCTCTATGAAACTAAATTTGGCAGAGAAGTATCCCTAAATCGTTAATATTGGTATTCACAAGCTCACAATATTTTTGACCACACGGTGCGTAAGTCAAGAAAAAAGGGCATGATGAATATACACATCCACACAAAATTACAGCTTTCTAGTACTTATAGTCTCTGAGCAAAACTGTAGACGGACAGAAAGACATGGTGAAACTGTAATTGTTCCTTGTTAACTAAGGAACCCTTAAGAGTAAACAATAAGACAAACTGTTGACAGATAGATCTATTAATGTTTCTTGCTTCACGTCTATCAATCATCGGTATGTCTGATGTCAGTAATTTGCATTGTCTGCAACTAAGTTGGTAAATTGATAATTACCTATCAATGATTATCGACGTTGCTGGTAGAAACTGGATTACTGGTTGTGACGACGGTCCTCTTGCTACGCACCGCACCTCACCGCACCGCACCCCGCGCCGCCCATATAAAAGCGGTAGCGAGCTGGAAGCCGGGCTGCATCAAAAGCTGAGTACCTCCATTCCTTCTGGATCAACGAGTCTCGTGGCTGCTAACCTACGACCCCTATCTGTGACTAATTTCAGTGATTGGTACCTAAATTGAATAATATGAATTAAAGAGTTTGTCATTCCTAATATTGTTGCTCTTAAATAAATCTTAACGTCACATGGAAAGGGACAGAACAAGATGACGCAGACAAAAGTGACATACCCGTAATAAATTTAATCACAGTCTTTACTAACTAGATTACTATAGCATAATAAATTTTTAAAAACGGTCATAAGAAAGGAAAAAATCGACTTTCCCATAAAAATTGCCTGGGCGGCTGCACACTTCAGTATGGAAATGACAATGTTTTTTTGTTCTTATACTGTTATTTTAATTTCATTATACTATAGTGATCTAGTATAGCCTGTGGTTTGATTTTTTACGGGTGCCTAGATCGCCTAAATGCCTAAATTGAAAAATGATGTTCACAAACAAAAATTTTAAAGACATATTCAACGATGTGCTCCTTGAATAAGCCAAAAAAAAATTGTTTCCCTCTTTACATATATGGGAGCTCACCTAAAAAAAATTCAAGATTTACTCCTTTTAGCGTAATTGACATACATAACCATGCCAAATTACAGAGTTCTAGTACTAACGACAGTCTCTGAGCAAAACGGACTGACAGACTGACATGGTGAAACTATAAGGTTTACTACGGAACCCTTAAAAGATTGACCACCTACTGTATTACTTTTATTTTTGGTGCGTTAAAATGTTATCCCATGCTGTCTGGGAGAAATGAAAAAACTTAGAATGTACCAGCTGCTTCTCTTCCCGCGCAGATCGTAAAAGCCGATCGAGGGAATGGGCAAAAATGCGAATCATGTTAACAGGCGATGCAGCTAGCAATCCATCACTGTATTGATTGCTTTTCCATCTTCTCGCCCACCATGACGTTAAAAGTGGCTTTTGGGTCTTGCGGCCCTGGGCTCTGCATAGAGCCGCAAGACCCAAAATGCTCTGTCTGCCCCATTAGGGATAAAGACGTGATAGTATGTATGTATGTATGTTAAAATGTTACTTTTACTTACCGTAAGATTACTTTAATTTTATCAATAGCTAGTTACATACAAGAAGCTTGTACGTACATTTATAATTCCATAACAACCCAATCTAAAGCTATAACAACAGATATTGCAAGCCTGACGATGCCATCAGAAATGAGTAATGGCCCATCTAATTTTAAGGCCACACGGAATTAAAGCTATAAATTTAGGCCCTCGTATTTGTGGTCGTTGACGTTTTTTACGCGTAATGATTTGTGTAACTCATATTACGCGGCGGAAAAATTAAGAGGAAATGTAATATTTTCTCGCGTGCCATTTCGTGCATCAGGAAGTCCTGTAATAGCCTACAGGGTGCGGCGAAGGAACTTCCTTATTTTAGTCTTCTTCTTCTTCTTATCGTGTGTGTTACTGACTAACACTAGTGTCAGAGTTTTAAAACCGCCTTAAAGGCCTCTGACATGGTTTTAGGTAACGACCAATGTCAAAGACAGTGACCGGGACCGACGGCTTAACGTGCCCTTCGAAGCACGGATCATCTAACTTATCGGACAATTAAGTGATCAGCCTACAATGTCCAAACCAAACTAGGACAACAACACAAAGTCGTTGCCCCTGCTGGGAATCGAACCAGCGACCTCCGGGTATGAGCCGAACGCTCTAAACACTACACCACGGAGGCAGTATTATTCAAGTAATTATATAAGAATAAGATAATTTTCAAAATTATTTTTTTATTTATAAAACTTTCCTTTTCGCTTCGCACTAAAGTTTATAGAACATTTATTGGATACAAATTGCAGCCTATGTCATTAGAACAATAATTACGAATCGATTTAAATTCATTTGTGAAAACTGAAGCGGTTCTGGTGCCACGATGGAACAGACATACAAACATACATACATACATTGACTGCTCATTACCCTTCCGTTTGGCTTTGCCGTAGTAGGGTAAAAAGAAAAGAAGCGTATGTTTCGGCTCCAAAGAAGGATGTATATTTTTTTTTTTCATCATCTTCATCAGGTCTTTTTATCTCCACTGCAGGAGCACGACCCTCTCTGTACTACCCGAGCCAAACTTGGCTAAAGCTGCCAGAGGTCTTGGCCTACACTCTCCACGCTGGCCAGACGTTTTGAAGAGGTATATTCATAATAATATATAGTATTTTTTTTTAATTGTATCTTTTATTTATTATCTACGTCATTTAGATAAATTTATACTTTTTTTTTCATACATGACTCAGAATAATAATTATTAGTTCTTATTAGTTCGGAATCGAACCGAATCTTCGACTTCAGGTACATGACTTGAACTTGTTTGTGTACTTCTGTTTTGTAAGGGCGTCCGCTAAGTGACGCGGGCGCACGCAGCGGGTTCAGTCTATCTCTGTTACAAATGCTACGTGCGACTGAGATAGGTGACCTGCGACGGATTCTGCTATCTCTTTTGCACTTAGAGTTTGTGACAGAGATAGTCCGAAATCCGCCGCGTGCGCCCGCGTCACTTAGCGGAGGCCCTAAGAAACTAACTATACAACGTGGAAGGGCCATACTCGTAATAAATCGAATCACGGTCTATACTAGATCACTAATAGTATAATGATAAAATAACAGTCAAAAAAGTGTGCAGTCGCCCGGGCAATTTGTATGGGAAGGTCTAATTTTTTAAAGTTGTTTGAATGATATTTTATCATCGTTATACTTAAGTGATCTTGTATAGCCCGTTGTAGTGATGTGCCGCCGCGAAATCAGAAATTCCTTTCCTTGAAAATTTCCGGAAATTTTCAACATATTTCGAGAATTTTCGTTGAAAATTTTCCTAAAGAAATTTTTTGCGAGAAATTTCTCGAAAATTTCCAGGTCTGTCCGTACATTTCTCGAAATTTTCAAGAACGGCACTGGTTTATCACGGGTATGTCCCTTCCACATTGTATAAACTTTTCATATGATTTTTAGTTTTATTTCATAATTATCATAAGTACATCGGGCCACTAATCAATGATTACACCCTGAATTTGAAGAATTAGAGCAAAATATGTTTATTTCATATCAGTTGTGTATTTAACTGCCTTCGTGGTGTAATGGTTAGAGCGTTCGGCTCATACCCGGAGGTCGCGGGTTCGATTCCCGGCGTTTGGCGGCGTTCCTAGTTTGGTCAGGACATTGTAGGCTGATCACCTGATTGTCTGATAAGTAAGAAGATCCGTGCTTCGGAGGGCACGTTAAGCCGTCGGTCCCGGTCATTGTCTTTGACATTGGTCGTTACTTCAAACCATGTCAGAGGCCTTTAAGGCGTTTTAAAAGCTCTGACACTAGTGTTAGTCACTAACACACACGATAAGAAAAGAAGTTGTGTCTTAGAAACTAAAGTGTAATTACTTATAATATGTGGCCCACTGTACTTTCTACAGGCATTAAAGGGTACTTCAATAAAAATCTGGTATTTTTAAAAACTGGATGATTTATTTTTATCATAATAATAATATATATTCATAATCTAAAACAAATTACCATACAAAATTTACATTGTTGTTTATCTCGATAACTACAGTATTGTTATTTCATCTTAACATCAAGGAGACTACATACATTATTTGCAGTTAGATTAAGGTACCTTAAGAAATATAATGTCAATAATTTATACAACGTACGAGGGGAAAAATATGGATCGAAACCACGGTACTTTCCTCGAAACTTACACAAATAAAAACTCCTTAACTATTGTGGGACAAAAATTTAAAAAAATAATCCCTGGACAGGGTAACAATCTTTGTTAAGTTCAACCAAATCGGATTCTTATATACAACTTTAGAATCGATTAAGATTTTAAAACCTCTTTTTGGTAAGCCGAATTTGACATAACTGAGTACTAAGAGATCCATCGGTAACGGTGTCTAAAACCTTCATAATTTATTTGGTATAAATTGAATAAAAGAAACTAATAAAAATCAGGTATCAATGCTCTAAAGGCCACTACGACATTTGACATCAAAGTTGTCAACCAAAGGTAAAAACAACAGATCTGCGACGACGGAAAGTTCAAAGACTAGATTGGTTCAAAACACAAAATTCCCAACTAAATGTGGCCTTAAGATGTATATTAACAAGATATTTACAAATTTCAATGGAAATAATGATGAAAGTAGGGATCAGGTCGACATCAGTCCCAATAAATTGGTGTTATCTCAAACCATGCTAATACAAAATATTTTGGCATGTCTCATGAAATTCTATATGAAATAAGCGCACAAATTACAATGTTTCATACGTTCACTAATCTTAATTAGGTACACGATAAATTTTAATGGACCATTTTTTTTTTCAAAAAGTTTTGCTCCTAACACATTTGGTCAACGAATTATTTACAGTAAAAAAATGCTTCTCAAACTTGAACAGTGGTGTACAAATGTTGAATGAGTGGTAAAATATATTAAAAAAGAAACTGTCAAATATCTGGGAATAGTTTTTGACAGTTGCTCTTTCAATTCCAGAACAATTTTTGAGTAAACATGAACAGTTTTTGGTTTGAACAAAAAAATTCCATGTCAGCAATTTTGGGACAAATGAACAAAACGGGACAAACGAGACACGGAACGTTATTTAATGATCTATTTAACTTATTTTATTTTATCCTTCTTAATTATTATCATTAATAACTATTTAATCTATCTTACTTGATTCAGATTGTGCGAAGTTTTCGTTTGTTTAATCATTAATTATAGTTACCAATTTATCATTAATGACACACTACGTCACAACGAATTGGGTAATTATTATATATACTGCTACTGTTTCATGTTCGCATATATATGGGTTATTCATATTGTTAAATTACCTTTTATAGACACCAATTAGATACCAGTTAATATGTATAATTAATATATTTTATTATGTGCTCTAAAAAGGAAAAGTTCGTTGTGTTTTAAAAATAGAGTGAAACGAAGGACTCTACGAAGATGCTTATCAATTAAATCAACAATAGCGATAGATACATATAATACACAGATTATATATTACGATTTAAACAATATAACGTTAATATTTTCAACTCTTCAGTTCTGTGAATACATCACTAACATATTCAATTGAATTGCATTATACATACATGTCTAATTACACCAATGTATAACTTTTATAATACAATGTTATATAATATGTAAAATTTGTTGTTGCCTATTGCATTGTTTAGAAATCTCTACTGGATGAGAAGCGATTGAAGCATAGTTCCATGCGGTGTAATAGAATACAACAATATATTATATTATATATATACGTATTTCAATATATAACCTACAACAACTAACTACGTCCTTTATGATATTTCAGACGCGTAGATACCCTCTAATTTTTTCTCACAGTGTCGCTTTATTTTGACTTCGTTTTATTATAAACAGTTAATACTTATTTACACACCATGGATTTTAATACCATGGATTTACGAAAAGATTCAAAGGCTACGAAGGAAGAAAGCCCGTTTTTATGCAAAGAATCAGATAATTTCCGAGGGACATTTCAAGGAAGGCAAGGAGTAACATCAATGGGACTTTTTACATCTAAATTTTAAATGAAAACACTTTAAACCCTGATAATTCCAAATATTGAAGTATAACAACAAGAAGCGCTAAATTACTCGTACAACATTATAAATTCGATGTTGCTTTTACAAATACTTTGGGGTTTCACTCTCTCCCCACTAATAAAAATTCCGCTGCTGCAACGTCAACAATTTCTACAAAAGTTTTTAACTGCACAGCACGAATGCTCGAACAAAATATTTTTCATTTTATCAACGGCAAATTTTTAGAGCATTTAACTTGTCACTTAGCACGATAACTATCTATTTCTCTTAATGCATTACCATTTATTAAATCTATCTGGCTTATTGATGAGTATAATAACGGCAAAAACTATTAATTTTTATTAGTAGAGGGGATATTTAGACTAATTTGAGCGTCGGTCACTATTACGATATTGCTTTAAATCGTTGAATCGAATATTTATATCACAAGTAGAAAAAACGTTTAAGATGAATAAAAGCAAATGAACGAAACAAGCTAAGAGATATATTCAAATGACACGCGATGCAAAGTTTTATAAAACCGTCTCCGACTCATACTGAAGCAAAAAATGACTTTTTATTGTCAAAGTTTAAAAATATGGAGGGATATATTACATAGCAAGCTATACGACGAAATGTAATGAAATTGCTCGCGTATTTTAGTCACAAGTATTCGTTAACTTTCTGCGAGAAGATGAAAGAAAAAAAATGCATACTGGTGTCGAAGAAAACCTTAAACGTATAAATTTACATTTTGACAGCATCTAGTAATGACTACGGCTTAAAATATATTGAGCATCACTAAAATATATCATGAACAGTGGTAGTTTAGGCACAATTTTTTTCTCATTATCATAATATATATCGCTCTACAACACACGAGACATTTCTTACAAGTATGGTAAGTATAGAATAACATGTATTTTATGCATTTTATAGACACTTACTAAGTAATACGTGAACTTTTTTACATATATATTTATAAGAATATAATATAAGTAAAGCATTTTTTCCTTATGAATAGAGCACAACGGATCCCTTAATTTTTAAATAGGGACACAGATTATCTACAAATATTGTTTTCACAATCTGAAACATTATATTAGAAGGTTTTTTATCTATCTTAAAAATGACTGAGGTAATATTTCTGTAAACATTACCCCCTAAATAACTGACACCATTTCAATGAATTGACAGAATTTCAGCGAATTTCACAAATTTTCACAATTTTTAAGCTTGTGCGTTACTATGGAAAAAACTTCCAGTACTTATATTAGCCATCGCACTTGCACAACTACTATTGTTACTTGTATAAAATGGGAGATCAGCATTATTTTACAAAATGCGAAGTCGAAATTTCCACAGTAACACAAAGTACAAAAATATCGTTGGATCCACATTAAGATCGCATTTGCCAGTTAAAATTAAAAAAGATATAGAAGCTAGCGCAGCTAAAACTAATCTACGTTTGCGTTATCAGTCTCTATAATCTTAAAATTTAGAAATCCATAAAGTAAATCACAGAGTCTGAAATAGCAATGAATTTGAGTGTACCGAACTGTGTGCCGATCAAAATTCCACCGTCCCGCAGTACTACTTTCCCATTATTGATATGTATCTTCTGAAGACAGTTTGTATTGAAAATGTTAGCGTGAAGACATTAAAGTAAAGAGAAAGTCAAGTGTCCCTTCACATCGATCCTTAGTGCCATCTATACAGTTATACATACCTTACCATTGAACAGAGAATACCTTACTTCTAACGTACATTATAACGCGAAACATCGAATCCTTACAATGGACCCCTACCACGGTACAAAAATAATTTGGAAGCAATTTCCCGCGTACTCGAAGAATACAATGTGCACACGGGAATTCAAATCGCGAAATCATCCATGGTAAGGGCCCCACAATCCAAGACAAATCTACCGAAAATTCCGCACTCCGAAATTCTTTAAATGACATACCGATTAGCTTCAGACGGTAAAATTAAATCGTACTATTATCTACACGTGCAGCTCAAAGAATAAGTGGACTTGCTTACAGTAAAGAACGCAAGATACGACTATAACCTAGTCTTATTTTTCTATTACTCCAATGATACATTGCTCTAAGAACGTTCGAAAATAAAATGTAAGTGACTCTTAAAGTACATGTTAAAAAGTAAACAAAATTCGACACAATAATTGCAAACTTACTACTTAAACACTAGAAGCCAAGTCGAGTAATGTACACGTTAGAACACGGACGCGACAACGCGGTGCGAGCGATGTTGACCCGCGGGGGCAGTTGCTCTGGGCTCGAATTCACAAAAACCTTAAATACTTGACGGGTCGAGCTCAGAGCAACGTGCCTACCGAGGGCCCTAACAAACCCGTGGCTTTACTAACCAGGCGACGGAGTGTAGACGGATTTAATTACTGAGATGCGTCAGAGACGTGCCGTTTGGAAAATCACCCCTTGTGTCAAAAGTTTAAACGAAAGCAAATACAAAAGAACCAACTCACAGCCTATGTTAACCCGATGCATTTCCGACGAGTATAATGACGAAGCGTCGACTATTTCAATGGAACATTCGATATACGAACTGTTTTACAAATCAATACAACTGAAATAGAAACGCGACCGTTTGGTCGGTTGACATTAAAATAAAATTTTCGCCCTCGATCCTTATTAAATAACTTTGTACATTGAATCCAAAAATCGACACGTCATTTTGGATGTAGGCACTCTCTAGGCGGGGCGGCGAGACATCGCCGCGTCGTCGGCCTCCGTTTGGCGGCGCAAGGCCGACCGTATGAGATCAGTGGAACCGGCCGGCTGTGGCCGTGGCGACCCTCGCACCGCTCTAAGACTTCGTGAGGAAGGAGCTGAACGCGTTGTCGTCCCATTCGCTCGAAACGCCTATGTTATTTAACATTTCGGAGACATCTGGCGTGCAGGAGAACTCGAAGTGCGACCCTGACGACGAAGATGCCGTTTCAAAGGCGTCCGTCGTGAGCGCGAGATCGAGGTCTACTTCACAGTCAGGCGGAAGAGTAAGCAGATCCGTAATAGAGTACAGATCGTTTAAATCTGCGCCTGACATGTTGCGAGTTCCATCTTCGTAGATACACGCGGATTCTGGAGAGTCTGGGGAACCAGCTGGTGACGCTGGCAGAGGTTGAGGTAACGTGGTGTCCATGGGGACGCTGGGGATTGACGGTACAGTCTGCGCTGTTCGAGACCGTCTTCTCGATATACCTCTGTTGTTATTGGAGTCAGCGCGCTGCTTACGTTTCTGCTTGTTCACGGCTCCAGAGCGTTGCGCTGGCTTTGCTGCCTTCTTGCGAGGCCTGTACTTGTAGTCTGGGTACTCGCGCATATGAAGCTGCCTCAACCTCTCCGCCTCATCGATAAAGGGCTGTCGTTCTTCATCGTTCAACGTCTTCCAAACGCGCCCAAGGTTTTTCGAGATCTCTGCGTTATGCATGTCTGGCGTTTGTTCGCATATTTTCCTGCGTTCGATCTGTGACCAAACCATGAACGCGTTCATTGGCCTCTTTATGTGGTTTGGGTTGTTCTTCTTCGTCTGTGAACAAAAGAAAAAAGATTATTAGACACGGCCTTTCATTTCTTGGCATGGGTAAACTATAAAATTTTATCCCCGACGGAAAATCAGTGTTATCAGTTTAATTGTCGAGAGCGCAATTATTATTTCAGTCATGTCCGATTGCCGTTGGCAAGAGCTGACTTTATTGAATTAGTATGCATGGCACTGCACCATTAAGTCTGCAGCCTTACTATTAATGATATTGTTATCATAGGAATTATTATTATTACAAACAAGTCGAATTATAAATTATTCTAATAGATCCATAACGGAAAATTTTATACAAATTGCGTAGGTTGATGTAATGCAGTCGTCAGATCACGTTCATTTGGTTAGTGTTACTGGTAACCTAATTTCGAATCTATTTGAAGTATCATTGCTATCAATAAACAGTCAAGTGTTCTTCCAAAGTGTATTAAACAGTTCCGCGTTGACTGAACGTTGTACAACATTGACTAAAGAGGATGTTTAAGGGCATGGGAAGTGATTATCGAAACATGTAGGAAACGGTCGTGAGGTCGCAGTATGGTTTGTTTTTCCTTGCGAGAGCCCAGAATTAGATAAGAGACAAGGAAATTCGACGAAATGGAAAGCATATTTCCCCAGTTTAGCTACGAGGAACTTTACGGCTACTATCGCCGTACCCGCTTTACGAAGAAGCATAAAAACAACACCGCACGGTAAGAATATAAGCGAATATTCTCCTTTATTATTCAAATCTTACTTTTGCTAAACTTCACTCGGGCGGTCCCTCCGGGGAGGGGAGAAACCTCGCTGGATTTTATGTTTTTTGTTGGTCTTATTTATATTCAGGACAAAAAAAGGGTTTGTCAGAAAGCGACTAAATCAAGTTCGGAGTCTCAAGGTGAACCGAATAGAGGTAGGCAGTTTTTTGCGGTGATACGTATCCAGCTTACTAATATTAGCGTTTTTTTGTGAGGCCAATTTGTTTTGGGTAACAATTTGGTGCACCGGTTTCGATTAATCACTTGGTTCTTGGTTTTATCTGTGAGTAATATTGATAGTTGCTAAGCACTGTTTTAGAATGTTTTATAACTAAAGTCACCTTTAGGTTCACGTGTTAAAATATAATTTATCGTCGTGCGTTTGATTTATTTTTGTAGATGACTTAATATTTAATGGTCTGATTTATATGCAGACAGGTCTGTCTGCAGATGCATTCGGTTCCTTGGAGTATTCCTTTTTTTTGTGGTCATACTCTTTGCATTGAGAATAATAAATTCGAATCAGAATTGACTTTTATTCGATTCTATATTTTTAAGACAGGTCTAGTGAAATAAACTTACTTAAATTATCTTAAATAAACTTGATATTAAAGAATAAATGCAATTAAAGGCTATGTGTAGAAAGGTATTTTATTATCCCCTATATCTTAATGAATATAAATTTATACATTCATTTTATATATAATATTACGTATTAATATAAATAATTAATAAACATATATTTTTGCTAATTTATTAAAATGTAGATTTATTGTCATACAGCAGTTAGAGTATGTACCTAAATATAAATTAAATAAAATCACAATGTTATTTTTAAAATATAAAATAATACATTTTACCAAGTAACAACATAGCATGTTTATAATGTTTTTACTGCAGCAGACTGCTCAAAACAGACACGTGTGAAAAAAACAGGGGGAGGCCTTTGCTCAGCAATGGAACATAATACCAGGCTAAGAAAAAAAGTACATACAAAATTCTTTGTAATTTTGATTTTAACTTGTTGAAATTGTTCTGTAAGGGTCTGGCAATAAAAGTATCTTTTCTATTGTTACTCATTATACTCAGACAAAAGGTGCTAAGTACAACTGATTACAAAAGGCAGACAATCAGGGGTCCCTTTTGTTATGAAGTAGGTACTAGAAGATATATTTTATGTCATTGTATTGTTAGAATATAATGATATCTTCTTATTGTAAGTGAACGTATTACCTATATTGAGTTTACCACTTTATTTCCAATTGATAGAATTCTTATTCCTGTAATCTACAAGCAATTTAATGAACAGTTTTTTGTGGATCCGATTGATTTTTATTGTTATTATTTTGGATATTTAACTATCTTACTAGAAGACATATACACACAATACAAACATAAAATATATGTATGTACTTTCAATGCAAAATTATTGTACACAAAAGCAAAACATTAGAATACTACAGAGCATTGTATGATTCTGAACAGGCCCAGTGCTTGTCTATCTAAGTAAATTATATTACTCTGTCTATCTAAGTAAATAATATTCAAATAATTATATTACTCTTTATCAATAATTTTCTGACGTCTTTTGGATTTAGATATAAGGTAAAATATATTATAATTTGATTAAAAATACAATCTATACGCTATTTATTAGAAATATCAATGGCAAAAAATAACCTTAAAAACCGTTATTAACATTTTATGACCTAATAATAACTCAGATATTACCGGAAATCAGCACGCGAAACCAGTTTATATTAAAATAATAATATAACACAATTCCTCAAAGGAAGTTATTACTAATCATCTTTTAAAAAAACCTTATCTGCACTGACCTTCTCGTTGCGAAAACTGCGGAATCGAAGTTGTGCTTCTAACACGGAAATGGTATATAACCTTGTGCCATGCCGATATAAACCGAATCTATGTACCTTTGAAAAATAACATTTAAAATTATTTGGTTTAGTTTCAAAGGTTTACTTTTCGACGTTTATATTTTTATGACCTCTGTGGTTTAGTGATGGCGTTCGACATAACAAGATGTCTAGTTCGATCCCTAGCAAAGTCAATATGCTTTTTTCCCTATTACACTGAGTTGCCAATTGACATGTCAATTTATACATTTACTCGTATTCAGTGTCTGGCCTACGCTATTTAAAAAATAAGTTTGTTCCAACTAAGTATCGAGTAACTCGGTTGGAATTGGAACAAACTTAAAATCTTACACTTTTTTCGTACAGTCCGTCCCGGCCGAAAAGCAACTTCGTTCCAATAATATGAATAACATAGTAAATTAATCTCGATAAAATGCACATTCATTTTATACCACCCTAGTCTCCCAATTTTAGTGTATACAGGGGAAGCTGTAGCGTATGCCTACAATTTACAAAACTTATATGTAATGTATAAACTTAAAAGACTGAATGTCAATGTACGCTATTCGCATGTTATCTGGCAACTTGTATACATGGTGTTCGCTACTGAGTGATTATTATTTTGCGCGCGTACCGGCAGTATTCACAAGGGCAACAAGTTCTCTTCCTGACGTTAAATTTATTTTATGGCGGACTCGATATTAATCGATTGCTTGCATGATATTAGTAATTATTGTTTTGGTTTACACCCCTTTTTATGCTAAGTTAATGTGTAATACATAATGCCTTTACTGTCTGTCTGTTTAATTTTTAATGTTTTTAATAGTTTAAGCGTATTTTCAAACGAGTTATTAATAGTATTGAAAAATGTATGTAAATTTATAATTATGATTTTGTTTTATAAATTTTTGTAATGAATGTGATGGTAATTATTTAATAAAGATTTTTTAACAATAACTTTATATTTATTGACACTCTTGATTATCTCTTTCTAATGCGTGATACTGATATAACATCTTTATAAAAATGAAATATTAATACGATTTAAAGTTTCTTTTCTGGCATCCACTACTCGGCTATAGCATATGAAAGCAAATATACACCCACTATTTACGAACTCACGATTTGAAGACCAAATATACACAGTCACGCGTAGGCTGTTCTTACTACGATACTAGAATATCTAAAAACTATTTTCAATGCGATACGACTTCCTTGTTTGTTGTTATGCGGAAATCCGCTTTTGTCAATTTGTACTGAAGTTATGTTTATGTAGACCATCAATTATGAACTTGAAGTTTTAATTTGCCAAGGTCAGTTTAAATATTTGCATGCAAATTTTGTAATATCTAATATGTATTAGGTATTAAAAATGTGGAACACGCTGCTTAAATTACTATAACATTAAATAATAACAATAAAAATTGTTGTAGAATCTACTGAGCACAATGTTATTATATTTTTTTTTAACCCCGTCCCGAAATTCGAAATATGTGATACAAAAATAAACAACATAACTATAAATAAATACATAAACATATACGGATAAATTATCACAGATTGAGCTAGCCCCAAAGAAAGTTCCAGACTCAAGTAGGTTTGAAACTATGTAAGCATGTGAAAAATAAACTTACGTTTATAAAATAATATAAAGTACCTGGGCGACCGAGCTTTGCTCGGTTACATCTCAAACATTAACTATTTTTTTTTAAACTGGTCTAAAAACAATGCAAAATAAAAAATTATATATAAACTTAAACATACTATAAAAATAAAAGTAAGTCACCGAGTGGGAACCCGTAACACTTTTTCTAGCGGTCGGTATCCTTAACCACTGAGCTAAAATCAAGGCGGTTGGCGCGCGAAATTAGCGACCATTTCTGCGTGGAAAGAAAAACGCATGAAAACTCGAAAACACGCGTTTTCCCAAACATAAAACTAATCTAGATCGATTATTTACCCCCGAAAACCCCCATATACAAATTTTCAGCGAAATCGTTAGAGCCGTTTTTGAGATCACAGAAATTTATAAATATATATATATACATACAAGAATTGCTTGTTTAAAGGTATAAGATTATTATTGAAGTAAGGCATTTTCTCAAATAATATAATTTGCAATATGCAAATGGTTGGCATAAGGACATAAAACTCCATTATTATGTGAAAAGCGCAGCTGTTTTCATTGCATTAAATACTTACGATTATTACAGGCAAGCCTTATGATATAATTTGCAATAATTTGTTCCCTTAGAAAATTATTTCATTATAAGCTATGCAGCCTTTTTATTTTGATTGAATAGCAATTTTCTTTTGTTACCATACTATTAATTTCTCTTTGCTAGATCATTACGTATATAAACAATAGTTAATTAGAAGTTCGCTTGAAATGGAATACATTTTTAATAATGGTAAATATACATAATAAAATTTTAAACGATAAATCCAAAAATACAATAAACTTAATTTAGCATTAAAGTATTTAGATTTAGTTTAGTTTTATTCATAGTTATATTTAGTTTTATTTAGAATATTTGATTGTGTTTGTATGTATTTAATACAAAAATAAAAAAATTCCATAAACTTAATCGTAAATATAAACACAAATTAGGACAACTAAGGATTTTTTTTATGAAGTACAAGACATGAATTACGTTGTGTCTTGACTTTCAACAGTATCTATCATTATTATTAAAAAGCAATCAAAATATCTTCATAATAGTTATAAAACTATCCCAATTTTTTTTATGAGTATATTTTAGTTTTATTAAACGACCTTCAGTGTATTGTAAATAAATTAGGAAAATAAAGGTTTGTCTATTTTATAGTATTCCCTGGCACAAAATATTTGATTTAACACTTTAAAAGACACTTCTTCTTATGTAAATAGAATTTAAAAGGACATTTAGTATCGCTTTAGATTTATGCGCCTGAGACAATTTCTGTTGTCGGTATTCTAAATAAGGGTTTGAAACCCGTGGATAGGAAGCGAATATAAATAGCATATCAGTCAAGGATTGGTCGTAGTGACAGAATTTGTAGCTCTAAGCTATCGATAAAAGTTTCTGTCGGTAAAATTAATAGTATAATAGTACACATTATTATTATATCCTCTGAATGCTCTGGCTATGTATGGCTCTAGTAGTACAGAGAGGGTTGTGCCGTGCAGGTTGTGCTCCTGCAGTGGAGACATAAAGACCTGATGGTGATGATTATTATAATATATCATTGTCATATGTAGCTTATTGTAAGGTGTTTTCACAAGTTTTTATTTAATTTTACCTGTCTTGTTGTCTGTCTGTCTACAATCAAATCAAGCAAAGTTATTGCAAGTTAAATTTTACCCACTTTACTGGTTTCTGATTAAGCGGAAATTTTGCACGCATACCTATATTGCGTAACAATGCAACATTATAATATTATAGTGCTGATCTGATGATGGAGCTGGAAGGTGGCCATTAGAATTCTGTGATAAAACTACGCAATCCCATTGAGTTTGGGACTCGATGATTTGTCTTGAGAAGAACTTAACGTTTTGAAGTTCATTGTTTTAGATAAAAGCTGTTTTTTTTTACTTTATTTTACCTGTGGCGTATTGGAGTTACAGAATAACAATCTATTTAAATTTCTGGTTAACACTAAAATATATGTTTTTAAAGTATTTATAGGAGAAAGTTCAACAAAGACGATAAATTCTATTAAAACCAAATATCACAAAATTGTCTATAAAGTCATTAGGTAATTTTATTTTAATTCAAGTGGAGTTTTACAAAATCTTGACAATAAAGGTCGATACATACATACATACATACTATCACGTCTTTATCCCTAATGGGGCAGACAGAGCATTTTGGGTCTTGCGGTTCTATGCAGAGCCCAGGCTAGCAACCCATCGATACAGTGATGGGTTGCTAGCCGCATCGCCTGTTAACATGATTTGCATTTTTGCCCATTCCCTCGATCGGCTTTTACGATCTGCGTGGGAAGAGAAGCAGCTGGTACATTCTAAGTTTTTTTTTTTATTTCACCCAGACCAGCTTGGGAGTTAAAAAAAAATAAAATAAAGGTCGATAGTCTATCGATAATCACAACACTAGTCCCCCTTAGCGGCGGTCACGATTTTGTGCGGCACACACGACCTTTCTAGAGGTACCACTCTAACCCCTTTTCGCCATAATCGTCTATTCATATACGCACACGACGTGAATTTTAACTGACTGACTAACCAGGCTTCCACACGTGTTAATATTTTCGATTTGAAAGCATTATTAAATAAATAAATAAATATATAGGGACAAATTACACTGATTGAGTTAGCCCCAAGGTAAGTTCGAGACTTGTGTTATGGGATTCTAACTCAACGATACTATATTTTATAACAAATACATATATAGATAAACATCCAAGACCCAGGACAATTTGAAAAAGGCCATTTTCCAAATTGCCCTGACCGGGAATCGAACCCGGGACCTCTGGGTGGCGGACTAGCATGGTGACCACTACGCCACGGAGGTCGTCAAGGAAGGAGGGATTATTCCCGAGGATAATCTGGAATTAGCCTAATAGCAACATAGAGCTTTAACTTTGTTGTAACAAAAAAGGGTTGAAACTGTGTCCGGTGGTATATCAAATCCATCTGAAACAATCAATACACTTATGTCCATCCTAAGGCAGTTAAGTAAAGCAGCATCCTTGTTTTAAACTATAACTATTAAAGTGAACTATTAGGTGATTATTTGTGATCGTGTCAATAATTATGAAGTTAGTAATATTTTAGCAGCAAGCGATGAGTACTTTTGAGTCGGGTACAAATCGGGGTGGGTTTTTTTAAATTTATTTTTTGTACGAATTTATTTGTATTATAGCTATACCAGCGATAGCTGATATATATAGATATATATATATAGCGATAGCTGAACCAGTTTTGCTACTTGCAATTTGTTTATTAGAACAATTTTGTTAAAATTAGAAGAATATTGCAGTTTTAATTTAAACACATTTTTTACTTCTTTGGTAAGGTGTAGCAAACATTCTTTTTTCTCAGTGTATATTAACTTCTTATCTAAACAATTTAGTATTACTTTGTTAAATATAACAAAAAAATAAGTTTACAACGTTATACTTCTAACAACAGTATTTCGGTAGTCTACGCTATATATTTTATGTAAGTGTACATTTTTTCTCATAGCCACAATTGAGTTGCGACTACGTGGTAAAGAAATCGCACCTCTGTACGTGAGGCCTCAACGCATGCATTTTTTGTACAAATTCTAAGTTTACCTTTGAAACCAGCGAGCGAAACAACTGGGCCAAGGTTTATTATATGTAACATCTTGTGTTTTGTGTTATATGAAACTAAAAAATTTTTCAGCTATAAACTAGGTGTTGGTTTCTGCTAGTTATGTACAAAATTCTGTTTTTAATAATCTTTATACCTGGATATAATAAGGTAAACTTTTTGGCACCTATGTTGAAATTAAAGTCAAAATAGTATTTATAATACGCTAATAAATTATTTTTATTAGCGTAATTTTTTTTACATCAGCTTTTGTATACAAGTTTGCAGCTGCCCGGGGAATTTGTATAGGTATATCGTATTTTTTTGTATATTATGATAATTATAATACAGTGGCTCCCATGCTGGTCTGGGAGAAATAAAAAAACTTAGAATGTACCAGCTGCTTCTCTTCCCACGCAGATCGTAAAAGCCGATCGAGGGAATGGGCAAAAATGCAAATCATGTTAACAGGCGATGCGGCTAGCAACCCATCACTGTATTGATTGCTTTTCTATCTTCTCGCCCACCATGACGCTAAAAGTGGCTTTTGGCGTCATTTTTTCTATGCAGAGCCCATAGGACCGCAAGACCCAAAATGCTCTGTCTGCCCCATTAGGGACAAAGACGTGATAGTATGTATGTATGTATAATACAGTGATCTAGTTCGATTAATTACACGTATGTCCCTTCCATGTCGTATAAATGTTAACTATGAAGTAACTATACAAGGCATATTTGAAACAATGGCGTCAGAAAAAGACCTACAAAATCAAATATACAAATATTTTATTAAGCAAAATATGCATAGGCTTATACCTATCAACCATAATAATATAAAATGGTAAGTACGTAGTCTACAGACGTAAAATATCAATAACCACAAATTCAATTATCAAACGGCGCCTCCATATAAACACAATCATTATAATCGAACGTTAACTTACGCAAAAGGCTAGTGCCATTATCATAGCTAGTAACACCAATGAAACAATCATATAAGTATGTCTGCGCCAAATTGGGATTCAAATGTATATACGTCAAGTACAAACATAGTATAGTTTAATCTTGATTTTAAAGTAGGTACGGTCAGGCTTCAAAAATGGAGTCATAATCTGTCGTACTAATTGTGTGAGAAATAATGACTCTATTTTTGAAGCCTTTCGTACAGACTTTGAAAAATATATTAAGCATATTATCATAACAGCTGTAAGTATGCTTTATTATAAACTAGCTGTGCCCGCGGGCTTCGATCCCTGTGGGAATTTCGGGATAAATAGTACCCTATATCCATATCCATCCTCAAGTCCCAAACTGTATCGATAGCAAATTTCATCCAAATCAAAAATTGATGTCTTGAGTAAAAATTAAAAATATTATAGTTTAAGAATATAATATGGTATATGCTCATAATTGAAAAGTAAATGTAATTTATTTTATAAATAAAATTGAATTTACATAATAAACCACTTTCAAATTATATTTTTTGTTGTTATTAGTATTACGGGACTTACCGCAAAAGTCTAAAATCATGTTTATTTTTTGTTGTTCAAACCATAAATTTAAAATAATTTAAAAGACCAAAAAAATATTAAAACATACAACAAATTCGCGTCGACCTTAAAGCATTTCAGACGAAATTGCAATAGAATCGAGTTAGATACATCTAAATTAGCCTTTTTCTGCTGTTTTTTGCCTCGTACATTGTTCACGATAATAACAACCTTCGTTATATGCAGTCATTTGTAGTCATAATGATCCCTCGACTATCTGGTCTACGTTATGCAGTGTGGACTAATTTCTGACTTCTAAAATACTAAGTCATGAATTTTAATGTCTGATATTGCATTGCATTATTTCTTACTGAGTCTACATTTTTTCAAACTCTGAATGTCATGTCGCGTTTTGTTTCTAAAAGGAATGACATTTTGAAATAAGTAACATCACAACTTATACTTTTATTGTTTCAAATTCAATTTTGCAATATTTGAAATAGTTGCTTGAAGATACAAACATTCATTGTGTGAGAAATAATGACTCCATTTTTGAAGCCTTTCGTACATACTATGAAAAATATATTAACCATATTATCATAACAGCTGTAAGTATGCTTTATTATAAACTAGCTGTGCCCGCGGGCTTCACTCCCCGTGAAAAAAGAACGAAGGCATTTTTTTTGCAAAGGATAAATACTATAATTTTATATTTTAATACCTTACTGAATCTGTGCTGAACCTTAAATACCATTTGTGTTACAAATAAAAAATACAGGTAGGTATTTAAAACCCAAAACCATTTTTTGTATACATCAATCTGATTCAATTTTCAATTCACCGTAATGAAAACTCGTAAAAAAGCAATATAAATGAAATAAATCAAAGTCACACCGGGGAGGTCAGTTCAATGTAATTGTCATAAAGATTTGGTACTGATTCGTACAAGCGAGAGAAAAATTCTGTACAGGTTTTTCTTTAACTGAATAATAAAAATTAAATGATGAAAAAAATTGGTGGTTTGAATAATTTGGTGTTGCATCTTGAATGCCTAAAAAGACTATAAAAATATGAATATAATTGGGTAATAATGTATTTGAAAATAGTTAGTTTAAATATAATTACATGTAGGCATGATTTGATTCTGATTAGTACAATCGAGAGAAAAAATCGATAAACGTTTTTCCTTTTATTTTATTTGTCTTTATATACTTAAACGGTAAAAAAACTTTGGTGGTTTGAATAATTTAGCATTGCATTTTGAATACCTAAAATCCTATAAATTATGAATACCTATATTTAGTTATCAATGTATTATCGATTGGAATATGCTTAGTTTAAATATAATCACATACATCTCAAAAACAATTGTATATAAAAACAGACAAAAAAATTTTGTAAAAAATTATACGAAGTCATCAAAAAACACTAAAAGAAAAGTATTTTCAAATACATTAAATATTTAATATGCAACAGAAGTTAAAGTAAGTTTACTCGTTTATATGCAAGTCACATTGTTCTAGGGCCAATGATTCTTTTACAACAAACTTAAATTGTTAACACAAAGTTATTGTTACTCACACAAACACAATTTATGAGTAATTTTCACTTAATTATGTATTCATAGTGCATCTTAATTTCATTGTTTAAATGTTTTGTGTTTAATTTATTTCTTTTCTAAATAGAGGTTAAAGATCAGGTGTATTTTAAGATTATTCAAATAATTACTAAAGCATTTTGTAAAAACAAATTTATGCATGTAATTATTGATTAATTCTTGTTCTAAAATCTTTCTTTTTCAAGAGTAATGCTTAATTTGTAAAATATTTTTTTTTTTTTGTATATTTTCCTTGATCTGGAAGACGTTTTCTATTTGTAAGGTTTTTCTTTTTTACTAATATTATTTGTTTAGTTTAGTTTAGATTTTAATTTAGTTTTTAATTTAGATGTTAACTGAAATTGTAATGCATTGTTAATTCATATTAACTTGCAATAAATATTTTTTCCTTCATAAAATCATAACTTTATATTTGATACAAATAAATCGCTATTTGTTTCGAGCAAATAGGTCTCGCAATTTGGTCAAAAACATTTGTACAAGAGTATTTGCTTACAATACAAATGTTATACGATAATGTTTTGGCCAATGCGCGGGACCTTATTTTCACCTTCCACGACTATAGTGTTACATTACAAACAAGCTATTATTTGTGAGTAAAAAACATAATCCGAGCGGTGATTATCTTGCGGACGTGGTTAGAGAATAACGTCAGCAAAACTGTTTGTTTGTTTTTTTTTTTTTTTTTTTTCAAATTTTATTTTTCCAAAGTACAAATATACTTTTAACAAATAGCGGACTTAATGCTAAAAGCATTTTCTCCCAGTCAACCATAGGGATAAACATTTTTTAGGGTTCCGTACCTCAAAAGGAAAAAACGGAACCCTTATAGGATCACTTTGTTGTCCGTCTGTCCGTCCGTCCGTCCGTCTGTCAAGACCCTTTTTCTCAGGAACGCGTGGAGGTATGAAGCTGAAATTTATATCAATTACTCAGGTCTACTGTCCCTTGAAGCTGTGAAAAAATCAAACTTCTAAGCCAACGCAATCAAAAGATACAGCCGTTTATGCCGCAAATTTTCGACACTTGCAAGGGAATCAAAACCTACAGGGTGCTTCCCGTGAACTCAGAATCTTGAAATATGGTACGAAGCAACGTCTTATAGCATAGATAAAGGAAAAATTATGAAAACCATAAATTTTTAGTTACATCACATAATATATATTTTTTTAATAATTTTAAACTTACTACCCATTTCCTCATAAACGCGTAGAGGTATTAAATTGAAATTCATACCAAATTCTCGTTTGTACGGAACCCTCGGTGCGCGAGTCCGACTCGCACTTGGCCGGTTTTTTATATACTGGTAACATCAAAATACTTTTTTTTAACTGAATTTTTTTTTATTCATTTTGTCAGTATTATCATAATAATTAAGGATATAAAAATATATACAATTAAAATTAAACTATATCTAGAAATAAACAATAAAAAATATTTCAATTTTTTTGAGAAATGTAATTTGAAATGTGAAAAAAAATTGCTCAATGTAGGAACTTTTATTTGCTAATTGGCTTATTATGAAGCCAATTTTATGTCTTGTTTTCTTTATTGGGAGAAATTGTTCAAAATCATGGATGAAGTTCTTATTATGGGAGTTTCAATTAATTTTTTATATAAATTAAAGCAAAACTATCACAGCCGATAATTTCTTAAAATATATTCTCCTTTTTTTGTTATATTTTACTCATTTTAACTTTAAAATAATTTAAATTGTTGTATTGAATTTTAGAATTTAAATCTAGAATTATGTTTATAAATATATTTTTTGCTAACTCTACTCCTATCATATTACTCTCGGTCTCAATTATAACTATGATAGTTATAAATGTTAATCCTACTATTAGCGTTGCCTCGCGGCGTTTGCTGACCTTAGCCAGTAGCAAAGCGTACTTACTTGACACGATATGTAAATTCACCAATAGATCAACAGACGTAGTAAAAACTAAAAATACACAATATTTTGAGTCATCCAGTGACCTTTTACTATATTTGTATGTAAATTGCGACTGTATTTTTTTTTACTTTTTTTATACTTTAAAGCCAATTTAACCCAATTTAAATGTTAAAAGGTTTGCAAATACCGATCATTTCAGGTATCAATTTAAATAAATAAATTATCTAGTGTACAATTTATTTTCTCTGAAAAAGAATATACCTTTGCCCTGGGGTAAAAACTATTCATAATAATAATTGTAACACCGTATAATATAATATATAGTACCTTCTTAAATGAATGCTAATATTAGTGCGTTTTTCTAAAGGGGCTTGTCAATTCTGTGCAGTTATAAACTTGCCTTCGGGCTCCATTTGTAATTTATGTGCCTTCTACCGCTATAATACGAAGTATTTATAAACGTCTATGTTATAAGAGACTGCCTCGTTTAACATTTATTTTAGAAATTCTTTCCCTAATTTTATGACAGATCAGAGATTCATAAACAATAATTTGGCGTGGCAAAGTCAGTTCAAATCAATTATAACAAAAAAAAATATTTGAAAAAAAAAAGAAAATTTGTTATTTTCTTGTCAGCAGTGCTTTTAGGTTTGATGTTTATTAGAAACTTGTCAATTTTTTTGTTACGTTTAACATTTTCTACTTTAATTTTCTTTTAGAAATTATTTTAGGTACCTACTGTAATTTATAAGTAAAAATTGTACTGTACTGTACTGTAATTTATTATCATTTTTGACAAAACAATTGAATCCTCTTCTTCTTCCAGTCTTTTTCATTTCTAGTTAGGGTTGTTCTCCTAATCATTCTTCTCCATAGCTTTGTTTAGCTTGTCAAATTGACATCACAATTGGAAATATTAAATAAAAGTGAAATAATTGCGACACGCTCAGTTTTATGATTTAAACCATACTAGTCTAAAGGAGTACCTACAATAATAGATTTTTAAACTTTTTCAATCGAGCCCTTTCGGTTACGCGTTACTTTTGACAGCTTTATTACAGTGTACGAACATTTTGATTGTTATTTAGTAAGATTGGTTGTGCAAGAGCGTATACGAAAATATCAATGGCATTACCTTGATGTAGGAAGAGGCAATGGATTTTGGGGAACAAAATTAAACATTTTTATTTCGGTTACTAGATGTAGCAGTTGCCGTGTGGTTTCTAGCAGAGTAGAACAGGGCCACTCCAAGACCTCCCGTGGATGTCGGAGAAGGCGACTTAGAGAATACAAGCTAAACAAAGTTTATAAACATCAATGAGACCTCCCGTCTGGCCAGCGTGGAGAGTGTAGGCCAAGACCTCTGGCAGCTCTGGCCAAGTTTGTCTCGGGTAGTACAGAGAGGGTCGTGCAGTGGAGACAAAAAGACCTGATGATGATGATGATGAGATGTAGCAGTTTATCATCCGACTGCGGTTCGCAACCCATTACTATTTTGATCTCTTTTTCCACCGTCCTGCCCACTATTCAAGTAAAAGATGGCCTTTGAGTATTGCGGCCTTTGGCTCTATCTATTCAGAGCCGCAATACCTAAATTGGTCTGTCTGCTCCATTCATCACCATAATTTTAGAGTGGTGCTCTTGTCGGTGAAGTTTTTTCCATTCTGTCTACCCCAATACCTTGAGAGAAAATATTTACATGTTTTAAAAAAACTATATTGACAGTATTTGACAGATGCGTATACACTGTCACGTTTTTATACTTAACAGGGCAGACATAGTCCAGGGCCACAAAATAACTTCTCTTTATTTTAAAAGATGTTAGAGTACTGGCCGTCGAGACACCTATATGATTTAAATCATGAAATTGTATGTACTAATTTAAATTTACTTTTATAGAAGTGTCATCTTTAGGAAAAAACATGTTTGATGTGCAATGAATATTAAAGAAAACATCTATATTAATATATAGATGTTTTCTTTAATATTCATTGCACATCAAATTTCATCACACCTTTAATAATTTAAAGGATATTTATTTTGTGATATGAATAAGGATAGTCAATTTACAATAAGAAGGAGCGAAACATAAATTTTGTAACTTTTTGAGTTGTATGTTTAATATAATTTAAACGTAAATGTGCAACTATGTATATCACATTGCAATAGTAATTTGTAATATGTTGGTTGACTCAACAAATTCAATAACATAGGTTTGATATATATTTGAAAGGCTCTTTTGAAGGTCAAAATACTTTTCCTGCCGCAGTGCAGTTAATCTGTGTTAGTCTTTTTTATTAATTTTCATGTAGCAACATTTGTCTAGCACTTTTGTATCTCAATGTCACGTTTGACATTGATTCATGATGATATTGTACACTAAATTCTTATTTTATTGTTCAATCAAAGGTGTTTGTCAATTTGTTTTGTTACTATGTAAGTTTCTACATGTTTTGTTGAAAGTAATTTATCTAAAATAAAGAAACTAAGAAGAAGACTCGAGGAAGGCTTTTGCCTATCAGTGTCACATCAAAGATTAGATAAACAATACTGTAGTATTAGTAAATATATTAATTTTTAATGTTTTACGTAATTTATAAAATCAATTTTACATTATTTTAATTAAACATTAATGCTCCAAACAAAACGGCAAATAACTAAATGGATCCTTCCGTAATAATACTTCATGACAGCAGAATTACTCATTCTGTAAATACTTAATTAAATATCAATCAAAGCTCAAATATTTTGAGTACTGTCAATCACTTATTGAATTTCTCAAAATTAGAAAAAAAAATGCAATGATGAAACTATTTAACTTAACTGATTAAACTAATGATCGTATAAAGTATTTAACAAGAACTAGAAATTTCTTTTTATATTTTCCAATCATTTGAAATCAGTTTTGATAAACAGGAGATGTCTATGTCGGCAGTAGATTTCCTGTAGCTTATATGATTATGATAATTAAAAAATAAAATTTTTTAAACATAAGAAATATCAAATCATTTTTTTTTTGTTTTTGATCTACAGACGTCCAACCAGACTAACATGCAAAATTAACAATACAATTTTTTTTAATTCAAAATTGTAATGTTTATTTAGAAACTAGACCTTTAAAGGCATTTTTAAATATCATTAAGTATAATTTACATTACGTGAAGTATATATTAAATTAAATTTATTTATTAAAGAATGTCAGATGACGTCATTAAAAAAATATCAACCCATTTGCTTCTTAATATAATACATTATTTAGATACACTATAATTATTGCCACTTTATCATACAATTTTCCCGTCACGTATATTTTATGTAATGATCCATTACATAGACACTTTAAAGCTTTCTGTAATTTAGCCTTCAAATTGACATGTGAAAAGCATAATATAGGAAATTAATAGAAAAATAAAAGTACTCCTATATAACACGGAGTAATATGTCATTCAGAATAAAATGCTGATGTAGAGGTAACTTTCCCTTATATAGATATAAGGGAAAGTTACCTTTTTATCTATGTTTTGAAATTAATAAAGAGATAAATAATAAATATATAGAGACAAATTACACTGATTGAGTTAGCCCCAAAGTAAGTTCGAGACTTGTGTTATGGGATACTAACCCAACGATATGTATAGAATTGTTTTATATATAGAACTTTACTCATATATATAGAATCGTTTTGTCTTGTCTTGTGGCAAATAACATCATCACATTATGAATTAAAACCACATATATAAAAAAATATAGTCGTTGTTTTGAAAGGACGCATTTTTATTAAATATTGATAGAAACTGATGAGAGCAGTTTTTTGCGATATAATTGAGTGTTTTAAAAACGAATATAGAAGCTATATTATTTAATATATTTATAGGTCAGTTATAAAAACATGAAACAAAGTAATGAAGGCTATCAGATAAGGTTCTAATGCATACAAGTGGAAAAGTGGTGGCCGCAATCTCCTTCTATCACAAAGTTTCTCCGTGGGCTAAGTGGTTAATAATCGATAATTGTCGTGTTCGATTCCTGTTCTAGGCCTAGCGACTACACTGTTATTATCAGAAACGTGATGTGGAAGTGAAACAAAACGCCCTTGGTGCTTTTAAACACATAAATTCTGTTGATTATAAATTGATACTGCAACATGTGTATGTATTTTATATTGTGCGTATAACAATTGAACGGAACTTATAAAATTATTTTATAGTTATAAACTGTTAACAATACCAAACTATAATTTTTAGCTACTTAATTATTAATATAAATAATTGTTACTATTTATTAATATATTATATTCTTATAATAATAATACTTTGTGTGTAAAGTATAAGTACCTATTATTATTGTTTGTGATTCGGTGATTCGGTATTATATTATAAAATATTTTTTTTAAGTTCGACAAATACTTTGTGTGTAAAGTATAAGTACCTATTATTATTGTTTGTGATTCGGTGATTCGGTATTATTATAAAATATTTTTTTTAAGTTCGACAAATATCTCAAATTAATCATATTATTTATCGAACAATATGCGTATTATACAAATAATTTACTGTACAAAAATGTTCTTCCATCGTTAAACGACTGACTTCAAAAGAACCAAATATCTTACGGAAATGAAATTACCATTTTTGTCAAACTTAAAACATTAAATAATCACCTTCCCGTCCATTAATCTATTTGCTAGACATCACCATTTAATAAATCATATAATTTTTCAAAACTAAAAACCGACTTCACTCCAAAACTACACAACCGTTTTCGATAAAGTTTATGCCACCTTGCAATATAGCCCTTCAAACAAAAAAAGAATTTTCCAAATCGGTCCACGCTTCTTCAAATAATCGGTGAACATACTCAAAAAAAAAACACGACGAATTGATAACCTTCTTTTTTTATATCAGTCAAAAAGTACTACCAATATTAATGACATGGTGGTCATGAATACATCAAATAAATGCAAGAAAAATCAATCTGGTGCACGTGAAAACACAATAAATAAACGAACCGTCACACTGCGGATGCAAAATATCATTATAGTAAAATTTATGATTTTCGAAGATAAATTGGACGGCCAGCCAGCTCGTGATTTCCTGTATGTAATATATTCCTGCTACGCTCGCGAGCTGCTATAGAATACTAACTGTGTAGAAGGAGAGGTTTACATTAAAATCCAGACTTACTGTGTACTTGGACAACGTAAACAGGTGACAAGTAAACACCCATGCTGGTCTGGGAGAAATAAAAAAAACTTAGAATGTACCAGCTGCTTCTCTTCCCACGCAGATCGTAAAAGCCGATTGAGGGAATGGGCAAAAATGCAAATCATGTTAACAGGCGATGCGGCTAGCAACCCATCACTGTATTGATTGCTTTTCCATCTTCTCGCCCACCATAACGCTAAAAGTGGCTTTTGGGTCTTGCGGCCCTGGGCTCTGCATAGAACCGCAAGACCCAAAATGCTCTGTCTGCCCCATTAGGGATAAAGACGTGATAGTATGTATGTATGTAAGTAAATACACAGCTTAATACCACCTTCTCTGTCCGTTTCTCTACTATCCTACTAATGTTATAAACGCAATAGTTTGTAAGTATGGATGGATGTTTGTTACTCTTTCACGCGCAAACGGCTGGACCAATATTGATACAATTTGGTACGCAGGAAGATGACACCCTGGTTTCTAGCACATAGGCTACTTTAGGCGCGGGTAACGCCGCGGGGCGCAGTTTACTTTTATAACTTGGAATGGACATACCCGTAATAAATCAAACCACGGTCTATACTAGATCACTATAGCATAATAAAATTAAAATAACAGACAAGAAATTTAAAAAAAAATTCGACAGTCCCATACGAACTGCACACTTTAGTATTAGCTAAAACGTTCTTTTTTTGTTTCTTTACAGATTTTTTTTTGTATTTATTTGGTACGGATCCTAAGTCCGCAACTTGGTTAGTTTCTGCGCATGTCCGACTCTCACTTGTCCAGTAATTTTAAAATATTAAATAACTATGTACTACGAAATGTTCTTAAACTATTTTTTTAAATCTCGTTTGGTGCTTACGTTATCTACAATACCAATAATCTAGCTTTTAAGCAAAGCTTTTTTGGCACCAGCGCAGCTTTCAGACAGCATTATGTATTGTAATTTCTGGACATTTGTAGGCTAGCGCAGCTCGTGAAAACAATTTAAATAATATTGCAACTTTTTAATAAAACGACCGAAGAAAAAAAAATAACAAGCTTGTTTATTTAGCCTATTTTTTTTGCTTGTCTTTTTTTATTTTTTATTTTTTTCCTTCACAAAAACCCTTAAATACACATCTTCTTGCAACTTAGACGAGTTGCTTATTAAAGCGAGTTCCGAGTTGCGTTTTAGACGAGTTTCTGCATAGACTATTTATTTGCATTTAAGACCATTCGCGACTAACTCTTCTTATATATACAGATTTTCATACAAATATATTTTTCTTCTATTACTATTATTATGTATGATATTTAATTTTTAATTGTGTAATTATATATAATCTAAGTTAATACCTATATTACACTCATGAAAAATATAATAGGAGAGGAGAGAAAAAAATTATTCACCTATATGTATATAAAATAAACTGTCATAAATATAATAAAAACATATAAACTATAAAAAGAGTAAATAAGATGCGACGCAAGCCAAATAAACATCCAAAAACGCAATTCCACATAAACTACACAAGCGTAGTATGATACATAATTATCCATTCCATCTGATATATTACTGAGCAGATCACGTACTGACATACAAATGCGTATGGACTGGCAATGGCTGTTTTTTATGCTGGTCCCATGTTTATTCAATCTAGGAGCGAGTGGCGTAGATCTGTCTTGAAGACGTATGGGGTATAGGTGAAGTTATGAGATGTGAGTTACCACAGATGTATTACATACAGAACAGAAACTCCTTGGATCCCGCGTAATATGCGTCCCCGTTCCCCTTCCTTGCACCTTTTCCCATAGTACCTGGGTGACCGAGCTTTGCTCGGTTACATCTCAAACATTAACTACATTTTTTTAAACTTGTCTAAGAACAATACAAAATAAAAAAATTATATATAAACTTGAACATAACAAAAAAACAAAAGTAAGTCACCGTGTGGGATTAGAACCCGTAACACTCTTTCTAGCGGTCCTCATCCTTAACCGCTGAGCCAAACGGATGGCGGCCGGTGCGACGAAATTAGCGACCATATTTTGCGTAGAAAGAAAAACGCATGAAAAATCGAAAACACGCGTTTTACCAAACATAAGACTAATCTAGATCGATTGTTTACCCCCGAAAACCCCCATATACCAATTTTCAGCGAAATCGTTAAAACCGTTTTCGAGATCACAGATATTTATAAATATATAAATAAATAAATATACAAGAATTGCTCGTTTAAAGGTATAAGATAAGCATATTGCACGGGATTTTAGGAGGTTTAATTCTGCACTATGTAAGTACTAATTAATTCTATGGTCCTCTAGCAATGCACTTCTAGATATCTAAACGAAAAAGTGCCGAGTTCTGACGCGAGCTAAATTAAACCATATCGCTAACGACATTGAGAAGATACTTCTTTGAATTCCTTTGCTAAGTAAGACTTTTGTACGTGAGGACGAGTTCTTATTCTGTGTTAAAGGCCACTTTTAATAGATTTGAAAAAACAACTGTATCACCCAATATGCCACAAAGGCATAAACCCCTAAATTTTTTCATAACAGTAACCTGAAGTACTAAAACAACAACATTAAAGTTTACTACATACATAAAGTAAATTCACAATAACAATTTCTATTTCAAGACATTGAATATTGACAACGGCAAAATTCCACAACACTCATAAAGTAAATTTCTAAAGAAACGTCGGAAAGTTCTCGGAATGTCCGTTTCCTTCGATTGCCGTGTATCCTGGGCGAAATTCAATTTATCTAGAAAATCTGGACATTATATCGTGTCTCTTTGAGTTTCACTTTACATTCGGTGAGTGGGTTCGTATTTGTATCTCGGAAGGTGTTTTGAAATGCTTGTCTATTTTAAACTAGGATGTTCAATTCATAATCTTATTTTTAGGAAATGAATTTATATTTCATTATGTATTATGAATTTGAGGAACAGTTTGTTATATCCATTTATATGAGTATGTATAATTAATAATTAGAAGGTGCTTATTACAAAATAATAATAGTATATTGATAACTTCCTATGTCTCCTATATTTTAATAGGTATTACATAATGTAAATCTTTTCCTTTAGGCCATTTTTATATTAATTGTATAATTTTCGTTTTACAATTGTATATAATTATTACATACAATTTACAATTATGTGCATATAGTTCCTATATAATTATTAACCTGCGTAGCGTGGTGATTATGGACAAGTCCTCTCTTTTTTTGATTCAACAGTGGTTTGATACAAACTGTTAGAGAATTATACATAAAAAAAATATTCTTTTATTCTGAGTGATTTGACCCTCCCACTGGCTCCAATAGAAGCAAACCACTTGGTATATGACACAGACTGTCCCTGGTTTTATGGGTCCGATGCACTATCGTCTGCTGTTATCTACTCACAAAATATATATAAATATTTACGTGCGGAATTTTATTATTCTCGTTGGTATTATCGTGACCTATACCACGGTATATCTTTTCAGGGACGATATGTGACAATGACCAGACTCGGCTGGGTTGACTGATGGGTGCTTATCAAGAAAATTATTTCTGTACTTTGTAAGTTACCTATACATAAATATATTATAATATTCTTCTCTTCTCAGACTCGAGAGAGGCTGGTGGTTTACTGAAATCCCGCCCTGAAACCTTCAGGGAGAGGGATTTTTAGTGCTGTCTCCGTGAACAAAAATTGAGTCCCCCAAAATTTTTGCAAGTTCCTATGTTTGTGGTCTGCAATGCTGCTTGGTTTTGCATTATGGTGATATCTATGTTTGAGTCCAAGATGTCACATATATATTATTATATTGTCGTAAATTATAATTATTAACACAACGTGTAAGGGTGTCTAATAAATCGAAAAAAATATGCTATTCTAGATCACTTCTCAAAAAATGTCTGGCCCATTGGTTAGATTTTTAACCGGTAAAGACCCGCACGACATTAATAAATGTCCATATCTTACTATTGTGTCTGGTATTGGCGGTAAAGAAACGGTCCAAAAGTATTGTACACGTATTTTTTTCTTTTCTCTGAGAAACAAGAATGACAAAGATACAGAACGTTTAAATTTCTCATGACGTCACGGAGGTCCATAGTCTCTGCCTACCCCTGCGGGAAACAGGCGTGATATTATGTATGTATGTATGTATGACGTCACGGCTAGGTACGATTTTTACTTAGCGATGACGTCGCAAGCTCGGAAACCTTTAATGATCTTTGTAAATTTTAACTTTTTCTAAATGTAGATTCATTATTTTTGGATAATCTAAAAGACGGACTAATTACAATCATACTTTTCGGACCCTGTCGTCACCTAAGCTTCTGGGGAGGGTGTCGTTCTGCTTAATGATAATATTTGAAGTTTCTCTTTCACAGTACAGTCCGCTGCATAAATATCAGGAAGAAAAGTCTCATTATAGTAAGTTCTAGCAAAATACGCTTCTGCAATGTTTGCAACTGACGTTAATCTTGCAGTGTCTGTGGTAATGATATTGCAAATTGCATCATGACTGCACTGTTTGTTCTTTATATTCATAACTTTGGATTTATTACAGCGAATAATTTATAGCGAATTCGGTTTGTTTGCACTCTCTGGATGGTAAAGTGTTATGATGCTGTTAATGTGCTCGCCTTTTCCTGGAGTTGAATAAATAAGAATTTTTGTACTCATTTGCAGTCAACTAATACATTTTCTTGTATTATTGGTACCTATGTTATTAATCATTTATATATTAATTTTGATTCGTTTTCCATCTTAACGGCCACCACCACGCTTTGGGCCTAACGGCCCTGGGCTCTGTCTACCTCGTCAGGGATATAGACGTGAAAATGTATCTGTATCTGTGTCTGTATGTTATTAATTGCATAATAATGATATATTTTGTCATTAGAAATTTGCATTAAATATTTTGTAATTATAAATGTTGAATTTAAAATAGAATGATAATTTGAAGGAATAATTAAAATATCCGCTGTTATGCGATTTTTAGATAATTTTATTAGTCATCATCATTCTCCTATCGTTACCCTGGTTGCATCCTCAGCGGTAACGCTTCAGAGCCCGTGGTCCGTTATCTAACCTAGGTGGTTTGATTACAAGCTTAATGATTAGTACCTGGGCGACCGAGCTTTGCTCGGTTACATCTCAAACATTAACTATTTTTTTTAAACTTGTCTAAAAACAATGCAAAATAAAAAAAAGTATATAAACTTAAACATAAAAAAAAAACAAAAGTAAGTCACCGAGTGGGATTCGAACCCGTAACACTCTTTCTAGCGGTCGCTATCCTTAACCACTGAGCTAAATCAAGACGGTCGCGGCGCGACGAAATTAGCGACCATATTCTGCTTGGAAAGAAAAACGCATGAAAACTCGAAAACACGCGTTTTCCCAAACATAAAACTAATCTAGATCGATTGTTTACCCCCGAAAACCACCATATACAAATTTTCAGCAAAATCGTTAGAGCCGTTTTCGAGATCACAGAAATTTATAAATAAATATATATACATACAAGAATTGCTCGTTTAAAGGTATTAGATTTAGGGGATAATTTAAGTTTAATTTAAAAAACAGTTCTTATAAAACGAAAAAATAAATATTTAAACGAGTTAGTTTTTCTGTAAGTTACTAGGGATTCTTTTTAATTGTGCATGTAAAATGCACTATACAAGTTGAAACCTAAACGGGTTTGAAGCTTGATATATATTTTAAAAGCCAAACACAAACGCTCATTAAAATTCTAATTCCAAGTTGATGAACAAACGTTTTACTTAGACTACAAGCACATGCAACGCCCACCTACCACTAAATAGTGATGTGACAGATTTGAGATATTTTAGTCTTAATTGTGCGACGAGTTCTATTTCGAGGCATGAATTAAAGTTTAATGTAAAGCTCTTTATTTAATAGCCTAATTTGTATGACAGGTAAGAGCACTTTTAATAAAGACTAAACATGATTTGAGTCACTATTAAATTTAAGATTTGAAAATGAACTTATCGATGTAAGTATTACTGAAAATCTAAATCTACAGTAAATTTCAAAATGTGTTTTAATATTTAAGAAAAATATTGCATTGTCTTTACTATTATAAAAGCTTATAATTCAATTACAAGTCACTTTATTCAGAGTGGAAACAAAAAAGAAACTTGAGGACGAGGAAGCTAAAAAAGGACTCACTGAGAGTCATTAACCAAGTTCGACGATCAAAATTAAGACAAAAGGACTTTTCCAACACTACCACCAACTTCCATTAGACTGTGGAATAACACCTGAACAGAACGTTCAAACTTTCCCGTGCTAGACTTCAGAATCCGAGTTTTACATGCGTAATAAATGACTTTATTATCATAAAGTAAAGTATGGGATAGAGTTAAAATTTTCTGCGTCATAAAACACGGACTTTGTTGATCCCGAGGTTTCGCTTTGCAAGAATAAATACTTTGCCGGTACCGACGGCAAATACGTGGCTGGGATGAAAGACTGTTTGTTACTTTTGTTATGTAAATATCAAGTTTTATTCACTTCAATTAGAATTGTAGGGATTTGAAATACGTAGCTGAAGTTATGGTAATTTTGTAAATTAAGGTGGTATACCTTGAATTAATGTGTGTGGAATGACACATTAATGAATTTATTTAAAGAGGGAGTGTCATTTTTCATAAAGTGTAGGTTTTTGTGTTGTTCTTTTAGCTGTAGTATTATTATACGTATCCTTTTATCTTTTTTTGGGACTTATTATTTGATTTATTTGCGTTGGGTTTGAAAGTCAGTTAGCAAAAGTTGTAAACCGGAAATAGCGTAGTTATAGAAAATAATTACCTTTATTAAATAGGCTACATTATATTACCTGCATTTAAGTAGGTTTTAGCTACTTTAAATTTTTACAATTGTTTGCTATCTGTATCAACTGGATGGTATTAAAACACAGTTACCTGTGACTCTTAACACAGTTATATAATTATCGGCACTTGTTCCGACATGACTCGAACGAATTTGGTCGTAGGATAATTTCGTCATCTGAATTAAAAATATGTTTTAGAATTCGTCATGAGATTACAATGCTAGTATTCAGTGGGTACTATCTGCAATGGATTATATTCCGAGATACTTTCAAGAATCGAATATTTTTTAACAATATGATTTTTTTCACAGTTCTCTTTCCATAGCTGCCTGTTGCCAAGGGGAGGCCTTTGCCCAGCAGTGGGACACCCTAACAGGCTAGAATTAAAAAAAATGATTTTTTTACATTTTGGCGAATCAATTTTAATTACACCGCTACTATTTTGTTTTCCTGTATTAAAAGAGCTACAGATTATATATTTGTTTAATTTAGAAACTATATCTTATTAATGCTCGTTTTATTTTGAATCTATTTGCTATTTTTAACACGTTAATGGACAGTAGGACTTCTATAAAAGTCATCAATTGTTTTTTCTATTGTGTCTGGCTTAGTGTCAATGAATGAGTTGAGATAAATAAGTTTAAAAAATATTAGCCTATGGATAATTTTTACTGGTTAAAGTCGACTATGACCAAATTGTACCAGAAGGGTGTGACAAGACTTCATTAAAACCAGATTAGAACAAATGCCAGCAAAAGGCGTCTTGACGTTCATTTTGACTTTCCGTCATTGTTTCACAATTTCCATGAAAATTCGCTTCGTTACAATAAATTTTGTTAATTAAAACTTCGCAACATAACTTTAATTATGAATTTTGCAAATCAAAGCGAGTATACCTTTAATTTCGCGTCAAATGTCAAGAATGCTCTGCAATCTGAATGTAATGAATAAAGTGTTGGATTTATTAAAATTAATTATTGTCAGAAATATTTATTTATAGCTCAAATATATAGCATATTTGAGCTATAAATAAATATTTCTGACATTTTGTTTTACTAGTCAAAACACATTTAAGTTGACACGTAGAATAGGTCTTAATCCCTAAATGCACAAGTATTTTATAATGGAAGTACAGTCTTTATGGTGTTGCTACAACTGTTCATAGATCGCTAGCTCTGTATTTTGTGATAAAGTAAGAATTAAAAATCGAGTGAATTTTTTTATGAAAAATCTTACTCTTATACAAAATCTAGATGCAGCTTGTAAAAGTTTAAACATCCTTACGTCAAGTAGGGTGTTTCTCTGTGGTCTAAGTTTTACTTGGCAACTCAGGGCATTGACAGCACACAAATTTACGAGACTTTTCGCTTCGCCCATAACTGGGATGAACTGGGACTTTTCAGTTTTCATTTTGTAGTGTACATCGTAAACGCTTCAAGTTTTATCCTAGTGAGAAACGACTATTCATGAATACATTAAAAGTTTACATAAAGATCAGATGTCGTGTGGTTTTCGGCAAAAAGTAGGACCACTCCAAGCCTTTCTGTGGATGTCGTAGAAGGCTTTAGGAAATACAAGCTAAATAAAGTTTGAAAACAACAATGAGACTTCTTTAACCCGTCTGGTCAGCGTGGAGAATGTAAGCTAAATCCTCTGGCTGCTCTGGCTAAGTATGACTTTGGCAGTACAGAGAGGATCTTGCTCCTGCAGTGGAGACTAAAAATCCCTGATGATGATGATAAGATTTCATGTTTCTGCTACTATAACAATTCACTTTTATACGAAGCAATTATACCTTACCTCATCTTTAAAATTTTAAGATAACTCTTCTAAAAAATTGTTGAAATACATTCAATCAATATCACATGTTTCATCATCACCATCAGAGCGTATTTTTCCGGTATTTGTCCATCCTCAGCAGGAACGCTTCAGAGTCCGGAGGCTACCTAACAAAGGAGATTTGACGAGGTTACTGGTTTTTACAGAATATCACATGGCTCCCATGCTGGTCTGGGAGAAATAAAAAAACTTAGAAAACTTAGAATGTACCAGCTGCTTCTCTTCCCACGCAGATCGTAAAAGCCGATCGAGGGAATGGGCAAAAATGCGAATCATATTAACAGGCGATGCGGCTAGCAACCCATCACTGTATTGATTGCTTTTCCATCTTCTCGCCCACCATGACGCTAAAAGTGACTTTTGGGTCTTGCGGCCCTGGGCTCTGCATAGAACCGCAAGACCCAAAATGCTCTGTCTGCCCCATTAGGGATAAAGAAGTGATAGTATGTATGTATGTACGTCACATGGTTCACAAACCCACAAATATATGTATATATGTAAACTCAAGCAAGTATTCATACTCAATCGCTTACTCGCATAAGTTCAAGGCTTGATGCGAAAAACTTTGCATTAATTAAAATTGCCTACGTGTTAATGTATTCTTTCGCATGCTTCTGATTGTATCGGCCCACTGTTTTTTTTACTCAATGTTAGTTCGAGTACCCAATTATTAGGAGATTCCATCTTTGAGTAGCGTGTTCTCTTATGTAAATGGTCTTTTGGTAGGATTCCGTAATAAAAGGGTGAAGAAAACCTTAAATTAGGTATATCCTAAAGTTTATCTACTCGCATGTGGAAAGTGCAATTTTTTTTTACCCTTAACAGTCAATGAAAAAAATTGCCATTTTTATCATAAACTATCAAAATAAAATAAAATAATCTTTATTACGGCCATACATGGTAAAAAAAAATCACAAAAGTGTAAATTCAAGTCAGTTAAGCAAAAAATATACCTAATTCAATTCAAAAGAAGTATTTTACATAACACCTAGATACAAATATTTTTCTACCTTAATTTTTTTATTGTTTTTGTTGTGATGCTTACATGTAAAAATATATACTTACGGAAACTTTTCTACGGAACCATTTTACATGGATGATACTCAAACTTAGCCGTTTATTTTTTATTTCACCTCCTTTATCGTTTAATTTAGACAACCTTGATTTCGTAATTAACGCACCGCGAATTCAGAAAGCATTTTTAGCGCCAAAAATTTTGCTTTTTCGGTATCCCCACGGCTACCGTTAGATCGGGTGGGAAGTAATTAAATATTTTTGTTTGCTAATTACGGTAAGGAATTCTTTTGTGCATTTTTATTTTCAAAATGACGAGCAAAAATTTTTTTTTCTCTGAAGTAAATATATTGTTTTTTTTAAGCTACTGCATAGCTTCTATCGCGGGCCTTGAGCGCGGGGACCGAATCCAAAATTCCGTAACGAAAAAACCTCACGCTCTCCCCACTCCGCCTACCATGTAGGTTGCCGCTTCGTCTCCGTCGTCCGTTTGCGACGTTGCCGTCCTTCCTTGTTTGCAATAGCTTTACCGCGGCAGTCCCCGAGTGCCACACGTCTTTTTTTTTATTATAACTTTGTTAAAACGGTAAATTTTTACTGTAGCCTTAAACGCCTTACACCAGTGTTGTCACACGACCAATATTGAAGAAATCTTTAAAAATTATCCAATGTACGTCATCTTTAAAACTATGATACGAGTTTGAAATCTGGCAAATAATTGGATTGAATCAAAATATGGGATTTAATCCTTAGGGAGGCAAATGTCCAACAGTGGCTGATTTGATGGTGGGATTCAAAAGTACTAAGACAAAACATAGTAAGTATCCACATTATCTCAGTCTAGAAAGGAACTATTTGTCATTGTTATTTAATCTTATGAATTCTTGCTTCGGAGGGCACGTTAAGCCGACGGTCCCGGTCACTGTCTTTGACATTGGTCGTTACCTAAAACCATGTCAGAGGCCTTTAAGGTGGTTTAAAAACAACACTAGTGTTAGTCACTAACACACACGATAAGAAGAAGAACCTTATGAATGTAATAGTTTCCGTAAATTCCAGTATGACTGAAACAAATTTAATATTTCTTCGTGTAGAATTCTCATAATAATGCACGTTCCATTTCTCTATCTTATTTAAGAGCCCGCTTAAGGTGTCGTCGTATATTGTTGAGAAAGTTTTCATTCACGCGTAGAAACGTAGTGTAATAATGATACTTGGAAAATATGTGGAATATTAAATAGACATACGTACATATTATCACGCCTCTTTCCCACAGGGGTAGGCAGAGACTATGGACTTACTTGCTACGATCCTGATAGACCTCTTTCGCTTCATTTACACTGATCACTCTCTGCATGCATTCTTTTTACGGGTACTTCTGACCTCTCTTTTTTTAAGAACATCTGGTATCTTTATTTGTTGGAAAGGGCATACTGGTTAGGTGGTCCTATAGAAGTTGTATCAATATCGGTGGTGTAGTTTAAAGTATGTCGGATTTTAGTTTTGAAAAACTATTTAGGTCATCGATGGTACACGACGCAGGGTAGGGTAGGTAAAGACATAGACCAGCATGAAATAATAGAACAACATCCACAAAAACCATGTTCTTTATAAAATTCAGACCATTGAGGACTTATAGATCCTAGGATTGAGGACTTAAAGCTCTGTGCATTGATAGAATTCATTACTATTTCTGTTTGTTTGCAAATGGACAGCAAAGTAGCTTAGACGTTGCACAAAGTGAATACTGCTGTCATAGAACATGGGTCTTTGAAATATTTGTTGTGTTAAGCTCTTGGGTTTAAGCTCTTTACTTAGTCCATTCCATTATTACATTTCCTGATTAGATTTCTTAAATTTCAATAAATTGTTTATTAGAAAACGCCACTTACATATTTAAGCTTAAGAAGCAACTAGACAAAATACGTCAAGATGTCAGTAAAAAAGTTTAGTAATTTGACGATTATTTCAAGATTTACGCAAATACAATCGCATAAGTAAGATGATTCTGAGTAAGTACAGATGAATGTAAAGTTTTGTGAAAAGAATACAGTGAGATCTTTCTCTACGGGCAATATTTTCTAAAACATTTATTATTCCTTACCAACATTTTATCTTCAACGAAACGTGTTAAGTACATACTCAACGCAAAAAGTCATACAAAAACAACAATAGACCGAATCCTTACTTTTAATTTATTCCCTCCGTTCGCGCACTGGCCGTCATTTCATCCCGCTAAAGCTACACGATTATGCTTTTATTCCCTTGGGACATTTTTGTTTTTAATCTGCTAGGTTTAGACTTCCGGGTCCGTAAATTTGTTTGTCTTTCTTAAACAGTTAGTTGTTTGTTTAAAGTTGGACAGTTTCGGAGATAAGCTCCCAAGGTAATCTTGTTAGCTGCGAATTTAAGTGAATTCCAGCGAAAGTTATCAAAAGTACAGAAACAGAGCTCGGATAGTTAGGTCAATAATTTATTTATTTTTTGGGTCTACATATTAAAATTTTACATTAATGCGTGCAGGTACTTTTTTTTTAAATTATTGTGGATTTTAGCCAAGATCTTGACGATTGAAAGTAAAATCAAATTATGCTGATTTCTTGTTTGTTGGTTTATAAGGGCTTTCATCACAAACTTAATCACGTACATGCTTTACTTTATCAAGTAGAAAATACATTTGTTTGAAATTTTCTTCTTTAGTTCACTGGAGATTCTTTCAATAAAGAAAGCATTTGCTCAAAATCACCACGCTGGTTGGCAAATTGGAGATCGCAGTAAATGGTATTTTTTAAATCTTTGTACACAAATACAAGACACAAAAATACAAGTTAGAAGTAGAAAACCGTACAAAGGCGGACTTACCCATGATCAAATCAAAAGTATTAAATTATCAAATGATGAAATGTATCAAAGTATGCTGAGTGATCAAATGCAATTCTAGAGCAGTTCTACAAAATTTCACATCTGTTTTTTCTATTATGTATACTCCAGCGCTAGTTAAGATTGTATCTGAACCTTTTAGGTGATATATTTCGTTATAATCCTCAGTGTTAATTAAAGTTACCAAAAGTTTAGAATTTAATACGAAATTGCGGTGTGGTAATTAACCGTGTCTGTTGTTTATGTGTGCCATGAAATGAAGATAGCACTCTGCATCCCGAAATTTCAACTTTAAGTAACTGTCATTGTTTTGTAACTTACCAGTTTATAGGGCTGGGCTACATGAGCGATGATTTCAGCCCTAGGGACTACTCTGTGAAGGTCGTAAGAAGCGACTAACCCATTACGTGACAAAATTACCTTTATTTTCATAAAGTAGAACTTTTCGTACTAGTTATTTCATTATTCGTTTTGGAAATCCTTGGGGGATACTTATGTCCAGCAGTGGACTTCCTGTGGCTGATATGACGATGATGATGATTTCATTACCAAGGAGGATTGACGTCAGACAGATTGTTCGGAAAATCTTTTGCTTTTTCTTCTCCACTTTGCACGACCTTCGCCTCTTATGGCCTATATAAATCTTTGGAAAAGAAAAAGCCTCAAAGTACATCTTAAATTCTACATTAGAAGCAGCAAATCCACCATCATCATCACCCGTGCATATTCCCGGTTGCATCCTCAGCGATAACACTTCAGAGCCCAGGGTTTGCTACCTAACCTAGGGGATTCGACGAGGTAACTGAGCGACAGCCATCTAATCTAACCCCCGCAACCCAAAAGCAAGATCAGAACCAAGCCTTGGATAGGCAACCGAAATCCACCATCAGTTATGAGATAGACACATATTACATTTTGCTGATAATCGTGAAAGGTTGTTCATTATAATATAGCTGTTAAAAATTATTGGAACAGCAAAAAGTAGCGATTCTATCAGAGCTAGCCCTTAAGCGACATTCACAACGCTACGCTTAACATTCATGAATATCATTAAACGTCCCCCTGTTTTGAATATTGTCAACCTCTTTTAACAAAATACAAAATATTATAGAACGATAACATCATATGATTAATTTTTGATCTATATACATACATACATACATACTATCACGTCTTTATCCCTAATGGGGCAGACAGAGCATTTTGGGTCTTGCGGTTCTATGCAGAGCCCAGGGCCGCAAGACCCAAAAGCCACTTTTAGCGTCATGGTGGGCGAGAAGATGGAAAAGCAATCAATACAGTGATGGGTTGCTAACCGTATCGCCTGTTAACATGATTTGCATTTTTGCCCATTCCCTCGATCGGCTTTTACGATCTGCGTGGGAAGAGAAGCAGCTGGTACATTCTAAGTTTTTTTTATTTCTCCCAGACCAGCCTGGGATTATAATAATTATATACCTTATCAATAAACTAATCAGTTAGTAATAACATAAACAGTTCTACTAAAATGTGTTGTTTTAGTACATACTAATGATATCTTTATGAGTTTCTTTTATTGATAGCTTTATTAAATAATTAAAAATTCAAACAAAAAAATTGGTTATACCTAACTCATTGTCGAGTAAAAGTAACTGAAAAGGCCTAATCACTGAACAAATATTTGATGAGACGATTAGGGTTTTCAGCTGTCACTGTCAAATAATCACCACCATGAAGTTACATCATAAGAGGGCTTCATGGTTACCACATCAGTCCTTGTTTTTTTAATAATAAGATTGATATAAGTGTTTTTCTATTACAACCTTAATGATGTCGCATCTACACAAACTACACTTTATTCCGTTTCTAACCAAGTTGTGTTTATGCTTACAATTCAGAGCAAATATTTTTGAGGGACTTTCAGCAACTACACAATGGACAATTCCCTTTTGAGACGACGTTAAAAGACCAATGCGAGGAAGCAATAAGCTTCTATTTGAGACCGTCCCAAAAGGTTTTCTCTTAAAACAGACTTTCTCGTAAGAGACATGCAAAAAATCTTTAACGTTGAAAGTGAGGAAGGAACTTTTTAGTTTTCTATGGGTATTATTCAATTTTGAAAGTCCCTATCTACATAGGTGGTTTTAAATTGAAATGAATTTTTATTATTTTATTTATTTTCCCGCGTAGGAGAGAATGTGTGAGATTCTGAGTCATGTTAGTAGGCCAGTAGGTTTGGGTTCCGTACCCAAAGGCTAAAAACTGACCCTATTACTAAACCTCCGCTGTTCGTCCGTCCGTCTGTCTGTCACCAGGCTGACGTGATAGCAAGACAGTTGAAATTTCCACAGATGATGTATTTCAGTTGCCGCTATAACAACAAATACAACGACTCTTGGTAAACAACAAATACAAACGATAAATGGTACGGAAGCCTTCGTACGCGAGTCCGACTCACTCTTGGCCGGTTATTATTGTATCTTCACGCCCACCACCACACTAAACGTGGCCGTTCTGACGTCCCTAGACTCTGTCTAACCTGTTAAGGACAAAGACGTAATAATGTATCTGTATATATAAATGGATGGTAGGAAGACCAAAATGCGATCAACGACTATGATGTACTCTAAATTTACAATTGAAATTAATTTCAAAACTCAATTCTGAAATGGAGTAGACTTTAAATTGTAGAAAGGCACTGAATTAACCGTATCAAAGTCGAGTTCCAAAGTCCCGTCGAACCGCGAAACTACCAGAGCTTGCCAAGGAGGCTATTGGAAAAATAAAAGGCAACAGATGTCTAGGCATACGGCTCTATTGAAGAAGGATTCCGAGGTTTGTTATTTGTTTCAAGTTTCCCAAACTTGTTTATTTTCTGTCTGCGGTTTCAATTGTAGGAAGTTTTGCGGACCTATTTGATTAACTGGCTCGATTTTAGCCTCAGAACAAAAAAGAGGAGTGTAATAAAATTGACGCTTGTATCTGTCTTTCCGTGGCATCGTAGAGCTCGAACAGATGGGCCGATTTCGATATGGTTTTTTACGTGAACAAACATTAATATTTCGTTCATGATTGCGACATAAAAACACAATAATTTTATTGAAAAGAATATTATCCAGATATTTCGTATAATCTGATTAACCAGCGACTAATTGCACAGGAAATTTAATTGAGGCGTAAAATATTTGGCGGATTATGCAGCCGGTATGACAAAATTTAATAATACAGCTGAAAATTTAATAAGCGATAATAAAACGGGAACAGACAGAACAGTTGTGCGAAATCCCGCACATATTTTAGAAGCCGCACAACTAGAAAGTTAACCTGCGATCTACTCGCAAAATGACCTAAGCCGAAAATAGGGCATTTTTAGGATACAAGTAGGTAAACTGAAAACTTACGGCAGGAAAAAAGTGCTTAAGTTGCTTGCTAACATCAAGTTCATTTATTTAAGCTTTTGGCTCAATAAATTTGAATAAATAAAACTATGACCTACTTACTTACTACTTACTTAGTTAATTCAGAAGAGGTCTTATTTTATCGTGCCCATTCAAATAAATACTAATATAATTTTAGTTCACAAAGTTTAAACGTTATCATTTTCTCCTTTAGTCCTGTACCCACTAAGGCAATACAACACAATACAAAAAACTATATTGCACCAAAAGACTTTTAATTACAATTTTGTAATACTTTTTAAATACCATCAACAAGAAAAATATACAAAACAGCGCATTTCCCCTTTTTTATTTTTAAAAGGTGGACAGGACATACCAACATCCCTAACAAATGTACGATTTTAGTACCTAGGACTGAAAAAGGGCGTGTCAAGAATAAGTCATTTTGCGAACAAGGCCAACCAACTAAACCTCAGAAAGGCCTTCTAAACAAATTGGCCATTTAACTCGATATTTGCCAACATTCCTCCAACCTCCCGGGACAATTTTGACAAATAGTTGTTAGACTAATAAATTTTCATTGAAACCCTCGATAACTTTGCCCGTCAGTCGAGCCGGAATTGGGACATTTCGGGAAGTTACACTTAACTTAATTAAGAGTTGAATTAGTCTTGACTTAAGTATGATTATAAGTTAAGATGTCTCTTGAGTTGCTCTTTGCTATAGCCTGTGTCAAGTTGAGGGACAGTATTTTGGCGTGAGATTGAGACTTATTACTTCTGAGTATTTTATGATGCCGTGTGTTTGCGGCAGAGTAGAATAGGGCCAGTCCAAGTCCTGGAACCGTGGATGTCGTAGATGGCGACTTAGGAACTACAAGCTGAACAAAGCTTATAATCATCAATGGGACCTCTCCAACCCGTCTGGCCAGCGAGGAGCGTGTAGGCCAAATCCTCTGCCTGCTCTAGCCAAATATGGCTCTGGTAGTACAGAAAGTGTCGTGTTTTTGCAGTGGAGACAAACAGACCTGATGATGATGATGATAAAGTAAATAGTGACTGATGTTTTTAGTTTATGCATGTATAAGGTCTAGCAAAATATACTAAAATTATTTTAAGTGTGGATTCAGTACATGATACCGAACAACTTTCCTCAAGGAACGCGTCTCGAAATATGAAAAGTAATTTCTGGCCTCCCATACAAGTTGACCTGAGTTTCTGCTGACTGTTCTCGTTTGAAATAAATTATTTTGTTGAAAACAAAGATAGAAATCGATGTCGAAATCAAAGATGTTTAGACACTTAAGCATTTAAATTACGTTTACTAAATTCACCGATCAAGTTAGGTAATTTTTTCCCAGAACCTTTTTTAGATGATTCCATCGAGCGAAGTAGCTATTATTTATGTAAAGATTAATGGATGCTTTAATTGGATTTTTATGCTAGATTTGACTGCACCCAGCTTATTTTACACCCTGGATAATCCATAGCAGCACAGACGTCCACGACCTCCAAAAGGTATCGCATTAATAACACGTCTAGACACCAGACTCGCTTCTCTTTACCCGATCGAACTGTCTACGTCACGGCACAAACGGAATTTTACAACAGGAGCTTGGAAATAAGCTACAATGGTGTTTTATAAAGGTATGTGAAGCCATAGGTAGTCGGTATAATCAATGCGAAGTTTACTATGAGACCAAAACCCCATATTCAAGAAGAAAATAAATTAATTTTCGGACCATCAAAAAATCCTATGCGGTGGTTATACTCCAATTTCGGCTTTTGGAACTCTTCAGGTTTACGAAAAGCTTAATAACAGCACCTCTTGGAAACATAGTTGTTCGTAAGAAATGTTATGCTTAGTCCTTTCTCTCATCTATATAATATCAAAATGAATCGAAAAATGTGTTGGTAAGCGCATAACTCAACAACGCCTGGACCAATTTGGCCAATTCTTTTTTTAAAATGAGAAAAATTCGAATAATTGACGGAAAAGCCCTAAAAACAGCTCTTTTCTTTTTTCCATTCAAACGTACATTTTGACAGGCTATATTTGGCAGTACGAAGTCTGCCGGGTCAGCTAGTACGAAATAAACACGAAGAGTTTAAATGGTACTATAACCACAATGCCATTTCGAACTAAGAATATCTTACGAAACAATATTTCGCCTCGAACTGTGAATTTGCGGAACCCATATCTCGGCGACCCCTTGACCAATTTAGGTCATGTTAGAACTTCAAAATTCTGTTGGGAAAGTCTACATTTTATCATCATCCTCCCGTATTCCCGGTCGCATCCTCAGCGGTAACGCTTCAGAGCCCGGGGTCCGCTACCTAACTTAGGTGACTTGACGAGGATACTAGTTTTATATCTCACATCTATCAATAAAATTTCACAAAGTTGCGATGAATATTACTCAAGTAATCGTTTAATCAACATAAATATTTATTCAAATATAAACGCCGGATTGTTGAAGTCGCAGAAAACTTTGTTCGCTTCTCTCGCTCGTACTACAAATCATTGACCACTTCACTTATTGAAAATAAAGTAATATCTACACGATCTTTACAATGTAATACAATTTTCCATTTGGAAATGCCTTGGTTCGCTATAATTTAATATTACACGAGCGCTCGGCCGTGTTGGGCTTTGCTCGGGATTGTCGGCTGAATAATTTGACTATGGAGAATTTGGGCATAGATTTAGTACGAATTTGCTGTCTTGCGTTTGTGATTAGTTTTCGTATGGGGGAGTTCACACGATGGGGCACAGATTTGATTTTAACTGACTTCCTAAACAGAAGAAGGTTCGTCTCGATCTTCTTTTTATGTATCATCATCATCATCATTTCAGCCGCATAATGTCTACTGCTGGATATAGGCCTCTTCTAAAGATTTCAAAATGACAGATCTTAAGAGGCCTGCATTATGCCATGTTTTGTGTATGTTCATAGATTATTCGAAAACACCGGAACCGATTTAAAAATTCTTTATTTGTTTGTAAGGGTGTAGTTTTTAGTTTTGAAAAATTATGTGACAGTCACTTTGTTTTTAATTTTCACGATCGTCTACGATTTTTAATCAAAGGTGATGTAAATCACCCCCACTCCGTATACTGGGTCTTTGTGATTTTTTACTACTTTGCTGAAGAAAAAAATATGGATCTTTTATCCATACTTATATATAAAGCTGAAGAGTTTGTTTGTTTGTTTTTTTGAACGCGCTAATCTCAGGAACCACTGGTCCGATTTAAAAAATTATTTCGGTATTAGATAGGTCGTTTATTGAGGAAGGCTATAGGCTATATTGCATCACGCCCGCGACTTCACACGTGTGGTTAACGCGGGTGAAGCCGCGCGCTGCCTCTAGTTATCAGATAATCTTGTTGACGGACTAAATAAAATTATTTTTACCCAGTCCATATTATTTACAAATAAGACGAAAGTTTTTTCGGGATTAACATTATTAAAACGACCTAATCTTTTGCACAATGTTTTAATGTTTACATTATTATTTCATATAGTTAAGTAATAAAATAGATTATTCAATTACTTTAAAATCAATTACGCATGAAAGTAAACATTACTTAATAGTTACTAAGTAAATTGAAGTAACCAAATTACTTAAGCCTGCCTTCATATATAACAATTTCAAAACAGAAACTCAATCATCCTAAAATCCCTACATTGTTAATCACCCTCATAAAGGTACATCTACACATTCAGAACGCAAATTTTCGAACTGCATTCGCAACTATGTGAATGATGCATTACGCTAATTTATTTTGTGAACCGCGTAACTCTAGGCTTGGAATTAACTCTATGTCAGAATGAGCTATTATTCTTGTGGTAGACTTTAGATTGACTGTGCTGCGCCATTGGAGAACCGTGCCAATTTGAAACGTAAGTGTGAAACGTAAATACACTATTTTCATTTGTTTACGCATTCAAAAGTTATTAATGATATCTATCTATACATAAAATAATATAGTAAAAGAAATGTGTCCGTACATAAAATATATTTGCAAAAAAAAATGGACCGATGGTGACACAGCCATAGTTTTTTTTTAACCTGTTTTGTCCCATTGTTGGTCTCTCCCATCGTCTTCCACTTATCTCTTTCCTGTGCTAGGCTCGTTTATCCCTTCTAAAATGCATCGATATCGTCTCGCTAGCGCTTTCTTGGCCTACTCGGGCGACGGTAACCATCTTTAGGCAACCACTCTGTTGTAATTCTGGCCCATCTCTTGCTGGGCATCCTACTGACATGCCCTGCCCAATTCCACTTTAGCATGGCGGCATAGTCATCGAGTAAGAATTTAAAAAAAATGTCTGTCTTTTTGTCTGTCTGTTTGCACACGCTAATCTCCGCAAATACCGGGCGGATTCAAATGAAACTTTTCTTGTCATATAGGTAGATGATAAGCCTGGGCAACATATAGGGTATAGTTGATTTTGAAAAATGGAACACCAAGAAATATAATTGTACATTATTTTTCAGTTCTAGTATTTGTTGATGCATCAACCTTATGTTTAGTCACTTTCATTTTTTCAATATTTTACATTGAATAAACGGGACGAAACAGGTTAAAAATAGGCTTCATGTCCTCCAGTGGATGTCGTAAAAGGCGATTTAGGAATTACAAGCTAAACAAAGCTTATAAACATCAATGAGGCCTCTCCGACCCGTGTGGCCAGCGTGGAGAGTGTTGGCGAATCCTCTGGCTGCTTTGTCCAATTATGGCTCTGGTAGTACAGAGAGGGTCGTGCTCCTGCAGTGGAGACTAAAAAACCTGATGAAGATGATAATGAGGTTTAGCAAAAATTTGATATTTTTTATGAATATAAGTGTTTAAAATTATATCTTAGTGGAATTGCAATACACAAACATATAGTATGTGTATATAGCTATATACTAAATAGGTACATACAATACACAACTGATAAATCGTCGTAACATGACACTAGAATGGTAATGCCCTATAAAGTTATCACCAGCAGATAGTGCGAGTTATATTACGAGTGTTAATGCATTATAGTAATAATAAAAAGAACTTAATAATTACTAATTGTTATTGTTATGACTACGTATTTCAGTAATTTTAAGTATTTTTAGGGTTCCGTAGCCAAATGGCAAAAACGGAACCCTTATAGATTCGTCATGTCTGTCTGACTGTCCGTCCGTATGTCACAGCCACTTTTTTCCGAAACTATAAGACCTATACTGTTGAAACTTGGTAAGTAGATGTATTATATGAACCGCATTAAGGTTTTGACACAAAAATAGAAAAAAAACAGTAAATTTTGGGGGTTCCCTATACTTAGAACTGAAACTCAAAAATTTATTTTTCATCAAACCCATACGTGTGGGGTATCTATGGATAGGTCTTCAAAAATGATATTGAGGTTTCTAATAATTTTTTTTTCTAAACCGAATACTTTGCGCGAGAGACACTTCCAAAGTGGAAAAAAGTGTGTCCCCCCCCCCGTAACTTCTAAAATAAGAGAATGATAAAACTAAATAAAATATATGTTGTTCATTACCATGAAAACTACCAGCGAAAATTGGTTTGAACGAGATCTAGTAAGTAGTTTTTGTTTAATACGTCATAAATCGTAAACGGCAATTTACCTTTCATTCAATCAACTCAAATATAAAAATTAAAAAAACATACTGACTTTTATATTGTTATTTGCTACTACGGAACCCTTCATGGGCGAGTCCGACTCGCACTTGGCCGCTTTTTACTATATCTATCCGCCAATCCGGAGGTCCTGGGTTCAATCCTCAGCCAGGGCAAGTTGAAAAATGGCCTTATTCAAATTGTTCTGGGTCTTGGATGTTTATCTATATATGTACTTGTTATAAAATATAGTATCGTTGAGTTAGTATCCCATAACACAAGTCTCGAACTTACTTTCGGGCTAGCTCAATCAGTGTAATTGGTTCCTATATATTTATTATTATATTTATTACTAACCCCCGATAAAAAAGAGGTGTTATGAGTTTGACGCTAATGTATGTGTCTGTCTGTGGCATCGTAGCGCTCGAACGGATGGACCGATTTAGATGCGATTTTCGCATGTGACAGAAAATTCTCTTTCAGTGATCATTAGCTATGTTTGATGAAAATTTGTTCAGCCATTTAAAAGTTATTGGGGGGTTAACGCTTAAAATACAGGGTTTAGCAAATAAATAATACTTATATCTTATTTCTAGCTTCAATCAAATTTTACGCAGCACAAAAAGTAGCAGCTTTTAAATGGGCCTTAATGCTGCACCATTTTAAGTGAAACTTTATGTCATAATATAGATACTTATCATTGCATTAGCTGTCAAAAATGTAGGGCATTAACCTATCTGGTTTTTGTTTGATGTCTCTTTTTTATTCTATCTGATTACGTACTTATTTCTTGGAAAAGCTATTTTATTTTACCTAAGCCACTCTTTTTCTTACATTCGTTTCTTTATTAACAGAATTTATCTAAAGATTTGCTTTAAAATTAACGAACAATCGTTTCAGATTTTTTTTTAACTTAGGATAAAACAAAACGCAAAATAAATCGGTTTTAGGAACTCCACAGGAAGCCATTATAGACTTGTAGCGAGAATCGCTTTAATTCCAGCCTAGAAACTACAAAAACTTCGCGCCATCAAGTAAGTAATTATGTAAGTACGTAAATTCTATTTATATCACTGACGGAAAATATAAAGGTAATAGAATAAGGTGCTGTATTGCAAGGTCAAGCATTTTGCCGAATTTGATGACAATGTCTTCAAAAAATCAGAAAACAGCCCGTGGTCTCTTAAAAAAGAACATACTTAGCTGTATGTCTTTAAGTCCGGTAAAGACCTGGACGACATTATAAATGTCCACGTTCATTGTCTTACTATTGTGTCTGGTATTAGCGGTAAAGGAACGGTTAAGCCTTATTATTATTAAGTAATAGAAGAAAACCTCGGGGGAGGCCTATGTCCAGTAGTGGACTTCCTATTGTGGTTGATATGATTCGATGGTGATGAAAAATAGAACACGACAAACCTCATTAGTAAAACATTGTTGAAACTCCTTTTATCGGAGTGCCTTAGGACCGAAATTCAATGTTAGTTTTGTCATCAGGGGGTTACTCTATGAAATAACACGTTAGTCGTATAATAGTGACGTCCTAGATCTCTGTTAAACCAAATTAGACTTTATCATTTATAAGTTAGAGCTCAGTGTTGCATGACACTGAAACGCGGATACGCACAAACGTCCATCTTGCATACCGCTTTGGAGTAAATCCCCAGACTTCAGTTTTTAGTTTATTCTTCTATTCTTACTTTAACGTGTGACTGATGACTACTGGGTTAACGGTACGAAGCACAGAGTTCACTATTTGCAACTTAGTCTGTAAGGTCGTTCAACCGGCCTTGGCGTTATCATGGCGGATTTTCTTCTTTTTCTAATATCTTCGATTGTTGAGAATCCAATTCAGAAAGTCGATTCGGATTTAGATTAAAATGGATGATAAGTAACTAGAAATATCGAAGAGAAACGAGAAAAGTAGCGTTTTGAAGATACAACAGTCACATACGGATAAAATTAAAACAAGTAAAAATAGTAAACTTAATGCGCAATGTTATAAGTTTTAAAAATAATAACAACACGAATATTGAAGATAAATGACAGTATTCATTAAATATATTGACGCAAAAGGTCAATGAAGACAAAGTAATATAACAATAGAATGAAAAACTGTCATACCTATCTCAAAAGCAAGCTTTGAATAAATCACTGAAAACGAACACAAAAGACATAAATAAGAAGTTAATCTTATACCAAATCTCAATTTTAAAACATCAAAACTTTCAAACTGTCGGCGACAAAACATTAATTAGATGTACGAAATTTAAAAGGAGATAAATTCTGTAAATTTCCAGACTTTGCCAGTTTAACTTTTACATTAGTCGAGGATACAGTCTAGTTGAATAAAGCAAGTAAACCTGTTATATTATGAGACAGTTTCGCATCTTTTAAAGTTGAGAAATGAAATGGGACGAGTCAAAAAGGCTTCCGTACCAATCACATAATGTGCCTTTGAAATGTTACGGCTTTTAAAAATGCACAGCCACATTTTCTACAGTTGTGTGCAAGATTTTTGAATATTTTTCTGAATGCATGAAGTCCGCCAAATGGCGGCAAGGGTGTTTTACTTTGGAAAAATAACGTGTGATGAACTTAATAATTTAGTTTACCTACATATGTATTTACAAAATTAAACAATAGAAATTTACATTAAAAACTAGAATGTATATAATAAATGTATTCATATAGGTAATCATAAAAGTTAACGAAACAGAAAATGCAAAGAATTTTTTTTCACTAACCATAAACCACAACTATAAAAGAAAAATACACGCATCAAATTTGATGAATTTAAACATCAAAGGGCAAGAAAACAGAAATCCGAATGTACCAATAAACATAATAAAAAGGTCAGTAACACGACCTAATCCCGACAGAACATCGACACGTAATCAAATTTTAAACAAACTCCGAACGAACGAGCACGCGAACAAAATTTAATTTACCGCAGAAGCAAGCCAGTGTTAATAAATAAAATACGTAAAAATACACTGCGGGTCCACGATTCGGATTGCAGTCATAACAGGGCAATAAAAACGGGTGGAGACCTGCACCAGATGTGCAGCTTCCAATTTCAGAGAAATAATACAAAACACAAACATAAAAACTTCGCTCGCCGTTACGATACCTGAGAACGTAAATAGGGGTTTCGGAGATCGAGATTCGAACGCTTCGATGGAATATTGGTGCACCCATTTTTGCGTCTACTGCCAATATATCGTGAGCAAAACTGAATTCTGAACGAAGTGACGCGGGTGATGATATCTTGGAAATGCAATAGTGAAAATGCTTATCGACTAAAATTCTCTTTCTAACCAGCAAAAGATGATGTTTGCTATGTATGTAAAAACAGAAGTTTCAGGTGTCATAGACATAATTATGAACTAACTGGGTAAGTGTGAGTCAAACTCCTGCACGAAGTATTCCGTACCATTATCAATAAAAATAATTCTTTTATAAGAGCCCCACTTAAATATCTATGTTATTGTGTATTTAGTACTCGTTGTTATAGCAGCAACAAAATTACACCATCTGTGAAAATTTCAGCTGTCTCGCTATCACGGTTCATGAGATACAAGAACAGCCTGATGGCGGACAGATTTACAGACGGACGGACAGCAGAGTCTTAGTAATAGGGTCCCGTTTTTACTCTGAGTACGGAACCCTAAAAAGTAAGTAGTAGGTATAATCTCTTGAAAAGTTGATACTTCTAAAACTAGGTACCTATATCAATCTTATTATTTCTTAAATTTATAAAATGAGACAGGCACATAAATAATCTTTTGACCTTAATCAAGATGGGTTTGTTATTTGACCTTTATTAACGACATTTATGTAAAAAAACAACACCTATTGCGTTCAAACTTTACAATAAACCTTTTTGACGGTATAAGTTAAATCTATTTTAGTTCCAAAAAGAAAACTTGAACATTACTGGAATAAAAATTGAATGAAGATTTTGTAAACACAACATCAATGCCGCAGATGAAACTGTTAATAAAGAAAGAAATAAAGAAATCGATCGTTTTGATAGTAAACAAATAAACTCAGAAAAAACTAATCTTAAACAACAATGTTTGAATGACACTTGAATACGTAGTGTAATCAAAACAAGTCATTATACATTTCGTAACTCCATCACACGGCGAACGTATCTGTCAATCTGACAAAAAGAAACTAACTAAAGTAACTGAATCCCAGCCATCAATCAGACACGACCTTCTGGAAATACAAGATACATCGCTGGATGTAATCAGATAATTTGTAGTAAAAGTACATTATATAGAATAGGTGAATCAGTATTATGGACAGACTTTGCCGTGTAGTTTCCGGCAGAGTATAATAGGGCCACTCCAAGTCTTCCCGTGAATGTCGTAGAAGACAACTTAGAAATTACAAGCTAAACAAAGCTTATAAACATTAATGAGACCCGAGAAGAGTGTAGTCCAAAGTCCTCTGGCTGCTCTTACCAAGTATGGCACTGTTAGTACAGAAATCGATACTAGAAATTCTTAATCCTTACCTAAATTTGAGCGTTATGCTCACACACAGCTGACTTAATGAAGTGCCATGACGGCTGGCTTAGCGATGAATTATAATTTCGCCTCAGCGCAGCCCTATCTCTCATTTCTCACGTCTAATGTCAATAATGTTAAGTGCTCTTTTGAAATATTGCCAGGCGAAGAATTACTCCAGAGATTTAGGTACAGCGCGAGTTAAAACGGTTGAAATCTTGAGATTCCAAACATTAGTTGCCTCAACGCTCCGTCTCGATTATTTACGATTCATTAGCGATTGTTTTTTATTTTGCGAAAGCTCTAAATGGATTGTCAGTGGTGCCTTCCTTAAAACAATTTAGTCGAGCATTAATACGGAAGATTAATGTTGCTCCGTCTGAAAGTTAAGTTATAATAAATCTCGGGGAATATCTATAACGTTGTAATACAGGTGAGTTGAAAGCTTTTATCGATCGTCGAAATAAATTCTCGCTTCGTGATTGTCCGGTCACGATTTCGAGACAAAAGTTGTTCTTGTTTGTTTTGTGGGCATCCACGGGACATTTAAGTGGACATACTTGAATTTCGTCTTTATTATAAAACTTGGACTGACTTTGCTTCTAGATTTAAAACATTATCTAAAACTAGTTGGTATTGATTCATGCGATAGTGGCATATTACTAGATTTCAGCTTAGGTTAGGGTATAAGATAGTTAGAAGTTAAATTTAAGTGACAGGTTAAAGTAAATCTTTGTAATGTGCTATTTCTCTTAAATTGTATTTTTGTATTTATGTGTGTTCAACAATTTTTTACAAACAAACATAATGTATCTCTTAACACAATTAAAATATAATCACTTTATAACACATTTTTTCAATATTACGATACAGGAATGATACTACTTATTAAGTACCTTTATAAAACTCTAATAACTAACATTTGTGAGTCCAATCTAACACTAAAGAAAGGAAGTAACATCAGTTGCGTAAATAAGAAAAGGAATAGTTGGACTCTCATATAAATTTATCATGAATACAGGGATCAGCACGTCAATTCAATGCGTCCCCAATAATGAAGGGCTCGGATTCTGCTGACAAAGTAATCTAAAATGAACTCTATTTCGTGTGCAGTATGGATATCATTGTTGGTAGTGTCAGAGGAGTTGGTAGTGTATGGAACATTTATTGAGCGGACTGTGCCTGGCGATAACACTGGATTAAACATCGTCTATGTAATCTAGAACAAAATTGGGGAGTCAGCAATTCTAGTAATAGTTTCTAATGATTCGTTGGCAACTCGTTTTTTAATTTTAGCGTCGAAGGTTCAAAACTGAAAACTTGTTTCGATATGAAGTGAATTTGTGCTTGTTTGCGGGATCGTAAGATGATTGTTCTCTTTAATAGCACCTTCCTAGATTGTTCCTTAATAAGAAAGCAAATTCCTGCAAATTTAAAAAATGCAGATTACTGACAAATTTGATGAACGAATCAGCGCTCTCAAAATGAGTAGCATTAAACTACATTATTTTATTCGTCTAGCTGCTCTAGCCAAGTATGGCTCTGATAGTACAGAGAGGGTCATGCTCCTACAGTGGAAACAAAAAGACCTGGTGATGATGATGATACTATATTGAAGGAGCTTGAATTTTTTTGTATATGATGGTAGATATACAAGTAAATTATCACAAGTGTGTATCCAGAGCCGTATTACTATCAAACCTTTATGCTTTCTAGCTCCTTAATGAATATTTATCTGTTCTTGAAGCAGATTATGTAAAGGTTAATGATCTGAGCCCAAATTGTTTTGGAGGGTCTCTCGTACCTAGAGTTCCGAAACCAATATACATAATTTATCTCCAGAAGTAAACATGGTCGCACGTGAGATGAAAGCTCTAACGTTTTTGGCACCAACAGAGGTTTTGTAGGCTACCTTGGTTTTTACATTGTCTTTTGAATCAATAGAATTATTTGGTGGGACTCAGTGAAGCAACGTTGATGGATTTTGTCGAATTATTAGGCTTCGATTTAAGATTTTTTTCAAAATTAAAGACCTACTTCACCCCAAACCACACAAGTTCACACAACCGCTTTTAATAAAATTTGTGTATCCTTTTTTCTAAATCGGTCCAGACGACGAATAATCATTGAACATACATAAAAAAAGATCGCTATGAATTGATAATCTCCTCCTTTTTTGAAAGTCGAAGAATAAATTCACTTACATAAGAACAAAGTTATAATAAACGTACTTAAACTAAAAAGCAGTCAAAGTATTTCATAATACTTAGGTAAATTAGATAAATACACGTATTTGTTACGCTTATTGACATAACTATAGATGTATCTGTATTTTATCAAAATGTATAAAAAAGGCAAATATGAAACAATTCATGACATATCCTAAAAACTTAATAAAAGTGACAGATTCTCTAATAAATTCAGTCACAGAACCTATGCCAAAAACTAAATCTGTTACGACAAAATTCTACGAGTATATTGTTTGTAAGTAGAGATACTGATAGATCTACTTATCAATAATCACTATATCATATCACTTACATCACCTGTTTACATATTACCTATTATAAACATGCTATTTTAAAGGAAAACACAAATAATGTAGACTATTGGAACATTCTAACAAAAACTGTCCCAATTTCATAACGTGCTCCATGACTTTTCAATTTGCGTCAAAAATCCGATTTCAAAACTGAAACCGTTCGGCATTAAAACATCGGATCAGGCAGATCAGGCGGATCAGGGTGACGCTGAACCAGGCTTAATCTACGTTTATCATTGCACAGCATCCAAATGCCGATGGACAAGTTAAGCCGTGCGAGATTTTGCTTTGACTATTCTGGTTAATCTATTTTGTTATAGTACCTACTCGTCGGTTTCTTAGCTTACCAATTTTTGATGTCTGTATCTTACGGGGCAGAGGCATCGACAATATTGAATTTAGATACTATCGATCCTGATAGATAGTATCGATCCTGTATCTTATACCTTTAAACGAGCAATTCTTGTATGTATGTATGTACATATATATATTTATTTATTTATAAATTTCTGTGATCTCGAAAACGGCTCTAACGATTTCGCTGAAAATTTGTATATGTATATTTTCGGGGGTAAACAATCGATCTAGATTAGTTTTATGTTTGGGAAAACGCGTGTTTTCGAGTTTTCATGCGTTTTTCTTTCCACGCAGAATATGGTCGCTAATTTCGTCGCGCCGCGACCGCCTTGATTTAGCGCAGTGGTTAAGGATAGCGACCGCTAGAAAGAGAGTTACGGGTTCGAATCCCACTCGGTGACTTACTTTTGTTTTTTTTTATGTTTAAGTTTATATTATTTTGCATTATTTTTAGACAAGTTTAAAAAAAGATTGTTAATGTTTAAGATGTAACCGAGCAAAGCTCGGTCGCCCAGGTACTTTACTATTTATGTGAAAAACTATCAACAGCTGAATTTACTATAGATATTACAATAATTTCGGTATTAGGTAATACTTTCGATAGTATCGAAATTATTAATAGAATCTATATACCTGTAGATATATCTATAAACTGCCTCCGTGGTGTAGTGGTTAGAGCGTTCGGCTCATACCCGGAGGTCTCGGGTTCGATTCCCGGCGGGGGCAACGACTTTGTGTTGTTGTCCTGGTTTGGTTAGGACATTGCAGGCTGATCACCTGATTGTCTGATAAGTAAGATGATCCGTGCTTCGGAGGGCACGTTAAGCCGTCGGTCCCGGTCACTGTCTTTGACATTGATTGTTACCTAAAACCATGTTAGAGGCCTTTAAGGCGGTTTAAAAACTCTTACACTAGTGTTAGTCACTAACACACTCGATAAGAAGAAGACCTGTAGATATTGTTACTGTTTTCTGAGGTCGCGATAGTATCGATAGACTATCGATATTTTATACTATTGCTTGCAACACTAGGGCAGACAGAAGCAAAGGTCGCAAGGCTGAAAGGCCACGATTGGCAAATTTAGAAACCTAGATTGGAAAAAGATTCATGTAGGATTGATTTTATTTTTTACTAGAGGCAGCGCGCGGCTTCGCCCGCGTTAACCACACGTGTGAAGTCGCGGGCGTGATGCAATAGCCTTCCTCGATAAACGACCTATCTAATACCGAAAGAATTTTTTAAATCAGACCAGTGGTTCCTGAGATTAGCGCGTTCAAACAAACAAACAAACTCTTCAGCTTTATAATAAGTATGGATTTGACGACCTCTGTGGCCTAGTTGTCCTTACGCCAAGCTGTCCCCAGTCTGGTCAAGATGGAAAATGATCTTTTTCAGATTGACCTGGGTCTTGGATAAATAAATAAATAAATATATATATAGGGACAAATTACACTGATTGAGTAAGTTCGAGACTTGTGTTATGGGATACTAACGCAACGATACTATATTTTATAACAAATAAATATATAGATAAACATCCAAGACCCAGGACAATTTGAAAAAGGCCATTTTCCAACTTGCCCTGGCTGGGGATCGAACCCAGGACCTCCGGATTAGCGGTCTAGCGTGTTGACCATTACGCCATTGGATGTTTATCTATATTATGTATTTGTTATAGAATGTAGTATTGTTGAGTTAGTGTCCCATAACAAAAGTTTTGAACTAACCTAGGGGCTAGCTCAATTTCTGTTTTTGGGTTTTTACGGCCCTGTTTATTTGTAAAATTTCACCAATAGAATTTAAAAAAGTTTTTTTGAGATTTTTTTTCAGGAATTTATTTACTTCGTTTTTAACATGTCGCTGAATGTAGAAAACGTAACACTTTTACCTTATAACAGTTTCACCAAAACGTCTATTATGCTACATTATGAAGTCATCATGTCATCAATATTAAACAACAATTTACCCTAATAAGTTGATTGAGTTTGATGTTATCAGTTATTTATTACTCGACTTTTTCTTTTCTATCATGCGTAATACCCTTATAGTACCTTTGTAGTTCGATGGTAAAAGTAGCTTATGAAAATTAAACTGTTACTTCCGATAGAAGTTTGTGGAAAACTATTGGGGAGGCCTTCCTCCAACAATTGAACAGGGCGAGTAAATAAAGAATGTTATAATTTTTTTTTTTTTTTTTAGCCTTCTAGATATCTTGAAATTCTAGATAATATTTTAGCGTTCAGTCTACCTTTTGTGTTATACAGATTGTATTTATAAAAAAAGGATTTTTATTTTTAATGTTTCTAGGTCTTTGGATATTTGTCTATTTATTAAAAAAATATAGGATTATACGAATCAGCTAGAATATAAAATTAAAATATCTCATTATTCTAGCCTTGAAGATGTACAGATTTTTAAGTAAAAAAAAAATTGTAAAATTTTTTAGTGAAAAATTAACATGAAGTGTAATTGTTGTTCTTATATAATAACAAAATATTTTACCATTCAATATACGTAAAATAAAATCAGGTTATATAAACAAACCTTTCGAATTTCTATCCATGAGCCGCACTTTCAAATGTTAATAACTATTGCATGACCTACTTACTGTATTGCTAGCCATTACACCAGATAACCCAGGTCCATTCCCTTATCTTGATAGGTACCAGTCTATCACTTTCCATTACTATACATATTTCATGTCTACATATTGCCACTGCTATATCGTTATTAGACAGAATATTTAGATACGATTTTTGTATTAAATTGCCTTTTTTTATTTTTATTTTACTTCAAAAAATATTAAAAATTAGAAAAAGTGGTATGAAAGGAGTCAATCTAATAGACGGCTTTTGTCCAACTATGGGACTATTTTTTTAATGGCAAATGGTACTTATAAAATCTAGTAAATAAGGAAATTTAACGATTAATATAATAAAATAACTTTAAATAACATATGAGAAATAAAAGGAAATATAAATTACAAATTACTCAAAAGATGACACTATTATCGGGTAAAACGCAAAATGACTTGTCAATTTAAAAATTCTAGTAATTTGACAACACCATCTATAGGTCCATTTCTAAACTATTTTTGACATTTAAACTATCATAAAATCGCGCATTCTGAACGCGATTATGATTTAGAACCTTCTCATTCATTAATGTCACATTAAACAATGCTTGATTTGTGACTACCGCTAAAATCCAGAGTAGCAGCTGCAAAAACATTGCCATCCACAGTGACATAGATTATCGGGTCAACGAACTATACCAACCGCGCAATTGTTAGTAATGAACATGTTAAATATTGAAAAGTAGGTACTACGGAGATTTTACTTAGTTACTAAGTATTATAGGCTGTTTATTTTTAATATACGAGTAAATATGTGACTGGAAGCATCAGCAACTTTGTATCTGATACGTTTTTTAATAATTCTCTTAATGATATTAATTTTTTAAATACCTATTCTTTTTTAAGTGTTATCATTTTAAACAAAAAAGTTTTTTTTCCATTATTTGCTATAGTAGGTTAGTCCTTAGGTATAAAAATAAATACAAAATTTAATTATTATTAAGATTTTAATAGGTATATCTATATTATCTTTAGCAATTCATTGCTTAAGTATCTATAATAAAAAAAAAACACTCGGCAAAGAAGATTAAACTAAGACCCGAAACTAAAATCCCAATTAACAAACGCATCGCAACTTTTTCTGCAAAAAAAAAAACTAAAGTCATTGAACGTTACTCCTAAGTCGAAACCCGAGGTTGTTCACCTTCGACCCGAGATATCTTGGCTTAATTAACTTAATTCCATTCCTGTTAGTAAAATTAAATCTAAATCACGGATACGTACAAACTCCAAAATATAAACGTGATCACAGAAATATTAGGTGACTCCGCGAAATGACGTGAGTGTCACCTGCAAATTTGTATTATTATGGATATAAATATAAGCTAAACAAACCTTATAAACATCAAATGAGACCTCCCCAACCCGTCTGGCCAGCATGGAGAGTGTAAGACAAATCCTCTGGCTACTCTGGCCAAGTACGGCTCAGCCAGCTAAACAATATAGACATGCTATCACGTCGTTATACCTAATGGAACTTTAAGCAGAGCCCAGAGCTGCAAGACTCAAAGGCCACTTTGAGCAAGATATATATATATGTATATAGAAGGTGGAAAAAGCTACGCCATTCAACGTAATTTGCATTTTCGATCGGCTTTTACGATTTACTGCAGCTGGTATCAGACCAGCATGGAAGCATAAAGACAGTTTGGTAAAAAAGCCTATTTACCATCATCATCAGGACTTTTTGTCTCCACTGCAGGCGCACGACCCTCTCTGTACTACCAGAGCCAAACTTGGCCAGAGCAGCCATAAGACTTGGCCTACACTGTCCACTCTCCAGACGTGTTGGAGAGGTCTCATTGATGTTTATAAGCTTTGTTTAGCTTGTATTTCCTAAGTCGCCTTCTACGACATCCACGGGAAGACTAGGAGTGGTCCTATTCTACTCTGCCGGAAAACACAAAGCGAAACTACGATAGCCCTACGTTTTACCAACAGATACGTGTGTTGTATTGTATCAATGGTTGTTTGTCAATTTTTCTCAAAATGTATCAAGATTCACAGCTGTGACGTGATGTGAAAAAAAATTCAAATGTCACCGCTCTGAACGCAGGTCGTCTACCTTTTAACCTTACGTTTGGAATCGTCATTTTATGTAATACAATACATGACAGTTCCTATTCCTATTGTCTTGATAGTATAGCTAGCTTAGGTGTTTTGTTTAGTGCTACGTTTGGTAATAAACGTACCTATTTTGGGGAATTTGTTAGTTTTTTTTACAAACATTCACACAAAGAGGAAGTCCTTAATAAGTAAGTACTATCAACATTTATTTTTAATGTGCAGTATAATTTGCGCATTATGAATGAAAATGTTAATAATTACTAGCCAAGTCCGAGTCGGAATCGTGGACGAAGGATTCCGTACCTATCATTATCTATAAAAAATCACATTAGTATTTGTTGTTAAAACGGCAGCAGAAATACATTATCTGTGAAAAATTATCTGTTTAACTAGCACAGTTCATGAGACACAGCCTGTTGCCAGACAGACAGACAGACGGACAGATAGCCTAAACAATAAGGACCCGTCTTTACCCTTTGGGTACGGAACCCTAAAAATGAACATTCTAACTGCGAGTCTACAACATTCGATTTAAAATTCGGTACTAATTTTCATCAAATAAATAAATTTACGTCGCCTGACGCAACACTGTAGTCACTCACGAAATCGCACGCGAAAATTGTCCCATATATTATTCAAGAGAGGTCTATAATGAGGCTATTGAACCCGGTGTTTTGGGACAATCGTATACGCTATCGACGATAAATTGAAGCGACGCGAGCATGTGAGAAAGATTTTTAGAGGTGTCAAAAATATATCGACTCATTTGTCAGGCGCACGCGTGATGTCGATAAACGCAATTTATATCGATGCTCTCATATTCTCGATACACACTCGTACTTACGATTTTTCAGTTGCGATTTTTGATTTCTGATCAGCTGAGATATTTACCTGTAACAAAATAAATAATAATTATTAATAAAATTGTTATAAATATTTTCAAATTACAATTAAATGCAATGTAAATGACATTAGGAATGAGATATACAAAAGTTGAACGACCGGCCAAATTTTTAAATCACGCCCAGATATCAAAAGTAAAAAATGATAATCTCATGTATCGCCATTGAATTATTCATAGTTTACCGTCCATACGTGTGGTGTATGTCTATTTTTCACGTGAAACTCATTCATGTATTCCAATATTTCCGATCTAGATATTTAAATTTCGATTATAGCCGATCCTACTGCATAAACAGTGGTTACATTAAACCGATGACGTTGAGTTCGATATTTTCGGGCTGGAAACTAAGTAGTTTGACCAAAAATATCAAAATATGGAACTTTTTGAGAATTCATAACAGTAAACGATGACCTTTATTTTAATATTTTAGTTCAAAGTTTGCGTTTGTGGCATAAACAACAAAAATATAACAGAAAAAGATATGACTGTCAGTAAAATATTTTATAGCAAAACAGGTAACAGCCAACACAGCCAATATTTTTTTTTTATTAAGAAAACTTCTATTATTGAAAGGTGTAAAAGAAGTAATAAGTTGTCAAAATGATTATTTACAGCACAGTATATATAATCTATCGATATCGATACAAGCTTTAATCGACACAACAACAATACTCAGCCCTACACTACACATGCAGTACGAGTGATGTGCGGGTACATCCATTCCATGGTTGGCTGCGCCCCCTGCCCCCCCCCCCCCCTCTCGCCACCCTCAGGAAATCCTGGGTACCCCATGGCTACATCTCCAAACCCCTGTTGCTCTAAATTACTGCTACCGAGAACAACACACGATCCTAATATAAAATTTCGGTACGCTACCTTGCTTTTATGCGCACAAATGTTTATTGAAATTCTTTGAACATTACCTACCAACATGCAAGCGATATCAGGATAAAAAGTGGTTGGGACTGTAAAATGTTACTCTATTGAATCATCGTTGATAACTTATTAATATTTTTTTAAATATTTAAGACGGTTTTCGTAATATAAATTGATTTTTTAGAAAAAGGCAAAGAGTTATCAATGTTAAAAGAAAAAGAAAAAAAATTGAATTTATTCCAACCAAAAATATTTTTACTAAAATGAAGACAACTTTTAAAGCTTTTATATATTACGAAATGTAATCGAATCGGTCAGAGTTCCATAAAAAACTTAACGTTTTAATAAAAACCGACGAGGTTACAGCGAAAAGTTTAATAGCCACTTTAAAATTACGAATTGTGTTTATAGGAGTATATAAAATTAAATTTTAATGGTTATAAAGTGATCCGCGGCGTGACTAGAAAATAGTTGCACTATTTTCGTTCGTTTCATGTTGGACGTAGTAAAAAATAAATATTTACGTTTACATTTCTCCCATTGGAGCGATATATCGGTCGCGATAAAATATCTGGCGTTATGGCGAAATAGTCTCAGTTAGAAAAAAAAAAAAAAAACTTTTTAAGAAAAACATTCTGAATCAAATTGAGATCATCTGTTTGGAAGCGGTGCATGTGAGTAGTTTTACTGCTAAATGAATCCGCATGCAAAGAATAGTATTTTATCTTGACCTCCTAGGTGCTTTGGAAATTTAGATATGGTCTAACTCTTGAAGCTAGACTACAAATTGACACAGAAATCTAGAAAAATCTGCAACAAACGCATCTAAAATAAAGACTAGCTACAATATTTCATACATTTCACCCGTAAATTGGCAGCTACATCACTTCCAAGATATTTATTACCATTACTTTCACGTTCTGAGTCGAGGTAGAATTTATCTTGGCATGTGGAAATAAAGACGCGTTATTAACAACCCTACCACTAACTCCCCTTTTGTGAGCTACCATTTTTTAGCCAATAAAGTTACGGTAAACATCATATTTAATGTTACCAAGTTTGAATGTAATATCGCCAGATATATTGTTACAAACATTGAGTGAAAAAGCAAAAGCTAATACTCCGAAACTGCTGTGCCTCGGCGTAAGGAAGCATTTAAGGAATTTACGACAATTCCCCCAAAATATACATATAGCGAGGAGGAAAAACATTTTCAAGTTGCAAGACGCTGCCTTGGGACGGAGAGTGATAAAAAATCATAGCTAAGAATATTTTTTGCGAAGTTTTTTCTTTTATGTGCGGTGCTTTAAACAATATATTGTTCGTATGGAATTTATTTCAGCGCGGCATCTATTGGCATTTTTCCACAAATTAAGTGGAAAGTTGTAAAACTGACTTTTATTACATAAATACTTGATTTTTCGTGGTATTTATTGTATGCTTTTGTGTTTTGGAGGTTTTATAACCTGGAAATTATCGAGTTATTGCCCAATTAGAAAAAACAAATACTTTTTCATTTTTAGCTGATTTTTTTTTCGACCATATTGTACTAAATAACTTTGCCTATTGAACACTCAATATAGAAGTGACAAAGATTATTTCTTTACTAGATGCAGCGCGCGGCTTCGCCCGCGTTAACCACGCGAGTGAAGTCGCGGGCGTGATGCAATATAGCCTATAGCCTTCCTCGATAAACGACCTATCTAATACCGAAAGAATTTTTCAGACCAGTGGTTTCTGAGATTAGCGCGTTCAAACAAACAAACAAACAAACAAACAAACAAACAAACAAACAAACAAACAAACAAACAAACAAACAAACAAACAAACAAACAAACAAACTCTTCAGCTTTATATATTAGTATGGATGTGTGTGTGGTAGATAAAGAAATAATAGTAAGATGAAAAATCTACTCCTCTTAAGAAAAACCTGATTAAATTGATAGTTGTATGTTTGTCACATTTGGCTTACTTGCCTTGATTATTAATGGATTAAATTTGGCGTGTTGAAAAACATTATTTTTTTCTTTTTTTTGTGTCCCACTGCCGGGCAAACCCCTCCCCCTGTTCTTTTTACACGTCCCTATTTTGAGCATTATGTTGCCACTCATGAAAAAGTAAAAAAAAAAAAAAATTATATCAAATCTAAATATACCTTACGCTGCGGAAACCTTCCAACTCCTTTACCGCATAAAAAACTTTTCAATGGAACAAAAAGTTTCCTCGTTCCGAGCGAATCGAGTTCGGCGTTAGAAATTCATTGCCTTTGGAAATATGAACTTTATTTAACCTGCGATATTAATTTCTTAGTTTTATTACCTTTCTGTATTTAACTGTAAATTTTACCGTAATTTTTTTTTTTGTCATCATGTACTTTGATATTAACTAGTTTTTTCTTCTGTGTCTCTCTCTCCCTCTTTCATCTAAGCCTATTCCCAGTTGCATTCTCAGCTGTAATCTGCAAATCCCGGGGTCCGCTTTCCCGTTTTACTTGTGCGTAATTGTTACTTTTTGCTTGTGTGTAATGTTGTCATTACACACAAGCAAATGTGCGTTTGTTCTCAGCAGTGGTCATTGCAAAGCGCTGATTAAATTTTGATATACACTACAAAATAATTGAAGTGTAAAAGTACCAATAAAAGTCCGAAAAACATTAGAATTTTGAATTCTGAATTTTATAATAATTCTAAATTTATTAATTAAAACGAATTTGGAACTTGGTACATAGGCTGTAGTTTTAAATATTACACGCAACAAATATTAAGACATTTACTTTTTAGAAGTTCTTATTGAGATAAGTATTAAAAACGAAAAATATTATTTTGATCGAGTTTCTTTTTAATTTTTGTTTGAATTTAAGTATTTATTTTTTTATTTTATAAGTATAGTTTAGTTTACATTTTAATAACATTTTTACGGATTTTTATAAATAAATAAACAAATAGGGTCAAATTTCTACCACCCCTAGTATGAAAGCTTCTTTTTGTTTGTTGAACAAAGATTCGACTATTGTTCTATAAAATTTGTATTTGATAAACAATAAAGATTAAATAAATTTAAAAAATTAAAAAACAAATAAATATCTAAAGAATCAGTACAACATTATAATCTCATTATATCACAGACGTGTTTCATTTACTAGTCAGATACCTCATCGAGTTCAAACCGGTCCAGCGATTAGCTTCCGAATTCACATGATGAATGACATTCGACAGCTTCAATACCTTACTCATTACGACCACAAAAACTGTACGGCATACGGGTTATTCCACTTCAGTAACCGACACCAGTGGCGCCCTCTTTGAACCAAATTCCGAAAAGGAGGAGGTTATCAATTCGAAGGAATCTTTCTTTATATATTCACGGTTATTAGAAGCCGCCTGGACCGATTGGGAATTGTGGTCCGATAGAAATTTTATCAAAATCCGTTGTATAGGGGTGGGGTCGGTTTTCACCGAATCTTAATAATATTGTATAATATAATTTTAACTTAGAGCTCAAAACTGTATAAATTATAAGCTTTTAAAATCTGATAGAAAGGAAAACTGTCAAATAACAGAGAAAGGATGCACGTAGACGCGCATAGCGCGACGAACCGATGGCCGATGGGGCAAAAAGGTTCTCGAATGGCGACCACGTACTGGCAAGCGAAGCGTAGGACACCCACCCACAAGGTGGTCTGACGACCTAACCAAGGTCGCTGGAAGGCGCTGGATGCAAGCCGCTCTAGATCGGTCATTTTGGAAATCTTTGGGAGAGGCCTATGTCCAGCAGTGGACGCTGTGCGGCTGAAATGATGAAATGATGATGATGCACGTAGAGCAAAATAAACTAAGTTAACTTGTTAGTGATCTGTGATTACGGGCAAAAACCATTAATAATATTTATTGAAGAGCACTCGTAAACAGTTTCGGCTTGGAATTATATTTAACTTTTGGAGTCGAGTAGACAATTTCGAACTGAAGTGGATTTACCCAATATTTCCATTAATATCGTCTACAACAGATAATAATCACGATTTTCCTTTTACGGCAAAGTATAAGGCTTAACAGACACTGGAACGGCAGCGAGAGGTAGCGCACTTGCATAGTTAAACCATATTTACCTTTATTTACATTAGCGCAATGCACAGTATAGCTTGAACAAAACAAAAGCCTCGCTTGCCTGCGTCGGCACAGCGGCCAAGTTTATTTCAAGCTGTTTTATGCAGTTTTTACATTGTAATAAAGGTGACTATAGTTTGACAGTATTGTAGGCTACCCGCCGCTGTCACTCCGATGTGAGTTAAGCCTAAGATTCTAGCGTCACATCCCAAAATAGGTTTAATTTTTACGTTCCATAATACCATATTAATAAAGCTCAAATTATTATACAATTTACATACTAGTTTAAGTATACGAAGAAAATAATGATCATTATTTAACACCCACACTAAACTGGTAGCCTTATATAGCATTCAGTTAAATATGTTTAAAAGAGGTTTATTCTTCTTATTATGCGTATTATAAAGAATCCATGTAGGTACCGGATTACCTTTTTGGGCAGTAATTTGATTTCGTAATGAAGTTGACATTTGGTTATAGAGTTATGTTTTTGACCTCTGCACAGGTATCTAGTTAACAGAGATTTATTAGAATTAAAGACTATATTTGGGATAGAATATACAAGTGTTAATGAAAACAGAACGATAATGCATACAATAGAAATAAGACGAGGAAGGATATTAGGCCACCTTATGCGGCATGGGTACTTCTTAAAAAACATCATGGAGGCGAAAGTAGAAGCCAAGGGAGGAAAAGGAAGACCAAGAAGGTCGCTAATGAATGAATTAAAAGAAAAGGCAAAAGTTGTCTCGTATAGGGGTCTCGCATATGCCCGAAAATAGGGAGACATGGAAAATACTCCACCGACAAGAAGCTATAGTATACTTAAAATTATTGGTTGATTGATGGAACCAAGTACTATAAATAACAATGTTCAATATGAATGTTAAAGTACTTAGAACTCAGTTTAACCAAAAAGTACGAGTAGAGAGAAATGGAAAAATATTTAAATACCGAATTTTAAATTAAAAGGCGTTTTTTTTAAATTTGGTATTAATATTAGTATATACAAATGTATGTTAATCTGTAAAGTATATATTAATATGAGACCATTATTAACTTGTATATTTTGTTATCTGCAATAAACAAAATTATTTTTTATTGTATCTCCTTTTTGGAATCAATGTTTCCCGTTTTTACCTTTTGAGTACGTAATCCTAAAAACACACTGACTGATATTTAATGAAAATCTGATTGGTCGCCAGCGTGTAGTTAAAACGATTAAATCGATAGTGTCTAATGCTCGATCACTGCGGATTGATACCAAGGTGAAGTGACGAGGAAGAAACGCACCAATTTAAAACGACTGTGCACGACCTAGCTGGCCTTGTAATTCTGCATTACATAGACAAAAAACTAACTAACCATTTGACGACCTCCGTGGCGTAGTGGGCACCACGCTAGTCCGCCACCCAGAGGTTTCGGGTTTGATTCCCGGGCAAGTTGGAAAATTTTCTTTTTCAGAAAGAGTCTATTACTTTAGCTATGGTCTGATACAGACTGTAATGATTATGTTAAAATTACTTACTTTTGCATGTACGCTATTGGTTAGGATAAGGATAGGATCAGTATAGAATCAGGATAGGATCAGAATAGGACCAGGATAGGATCAGTATAGGATTAGGGTAGGATCAGTATAGGATAAGTATAGGATCAGGACAAGATTAGAATAAGGCGACGCGTGAATTCGAACTCACGCCTCACAGACGCAAATCCCACTCCAATCCCGTCCAGCACCTAACTCCCCTAACCTCCAAAAAACTCGACAATCATAGAAAACCGATCACGTCTTGCCTTCCGTGAAAGCCCAATACAATCGTTCAAGCGATATAACGAAGCAAGGTCCACGAAATATGATCTCTGGGCCGATCACTAATCGTTTCTTCCACGCCGGTGCCCAGTTTCACGTATCACTTGGCAACCGATAGATGTTCGGGATATAAAGATTTTACAATTTATCGATGCTGAACTCGTTTCTGATGTAAAATAAAAATTAAGTAAAACTGTCGCTTAGAAGAAGGTAAGTACGTACCTGTAACGTATATTTGTATATCAAAACGAATTAAATATTGGGGAGATTTAATTTGGCAGGAGACATGGAAAATACTCCACCGATAGAAACATAGTTTTTAATATTTAATATTGATTAATAATTGAGAGTAATTTGTAGTTTAAGTTTAACTAAAAAACTTAGTTAACAGATCTTTTGAGTAATTGGTTGGATCTTAGACTAAAGTCGTGCTAAATCCATTATTGATCGAGATATGTTTTTAAAAATTAAAATTATAAAAAAGTAATGAGAAGAAATCTGTAAAATAACAATAAAAAAATCAAATCAAATCACTGTATCCGTTCTAGTCTACATATATAGTCCTAGTTATGACGTGTGGTGCTAAAAATCTGGTCAATAAATGACGCGATATTATAAAATATAAAAATAATTGTTATAGAAAACGTAGTTTTTAGAAAAACAAATAATCACACTATCATCTCCGAATATTCCATTGTTTTATTTTTTAACAAATGCCTAATTATGTATTATTATTAAATGAACACGAGTTCCTTCTGCACTTTATCTATTTTATAATATTTCTAGTTAATGAAGGCAACTTTTTGTTACATAATTCCTTTTGTTGTGATCAATTTGGACCGGTTCGTTGAAGTGATCGCTTCTGGTACAATCGTTTTGAGATTTATTTGAGATATGTCATTGTCAATATTTAGCTCATTAGTGATACTAAAAGCAGTTACTAAAACAAAAAATAAATGAGAGCTATCAATTACATTATTCTTTGCTGGCTTGCTGACTTACGACCCGCGCGAAGCTGGTATGTTCCAGGCTTTTTAGGGTTCCGAACCCAATGGGAATAAACGGGACCCTATACTATTTTCTACGCTGTTCGTCTATCTGTCACCAGACTGTACTTTATACGGGGTTCCCTTCGCCATTCAGAAACACTATTTATGGAAATATGTTTCCCACATGACGTTCAATCGATATTTTATCATCATCATCAATAAATTTAAGAGGTTCTTGTCGGTGGAGTACTTTCCATGTCTCCCTATTTTCTGCTAAATACTTGACCTCCTTATACGACACAACTTATTTTCCAAGAGAGGAAAAGGAAGACCAAGAAGGTCGTTCATGGATGAAGTAAAAGAAAAGGCAGTTGTGTCGATATTTTAATTTAGAGAATATTTTTTTGTCGACTGGTCTTTATTACTATAGGTATACTCAAATAACGTGACGACATTTTTACAGATGATGTATTTCTCTTGCCGCTAGAGCAACAAATACTGAAAACAGAATAAAATAAACATTTAAGTGAGGCTGCCACAAAACGTGATTTTTATAGATGGTTCGGACGGACCCCTTCGTGCGCGCGTCCGACACGCACTTGGCCGGTAATTTTCTAACAGCATGGCATAAAATTTCGTCATAATGCCTATGAAATAATAACTGGAGGTAATTTCACTGCACGACCGCCCGATCCCATGACCAAAAAATGTGATGGAAAAACAAAATGCAGGTACGTGCAAAACGACCGAACAAAAACTGGTGTCAACAAAATTTAAACACAATGCCCAACGTTTAAAAGAACGCAGTTTCCGATAATAGACCCTGACATTGGCATGCACAGGAATGTTTTAGTAAAAATCTAGACTAGAAATACGAGACTTGATGCGCGTTACAAAGATTTATAGGTAAACTTGATCCGTTCATCCATTTTGGTAGACGTCTTGATTTTATGGTATTTATTCTATTTCTGGACAAAAATAGAAATAGGTGAGTTTCAATCCTTTTTTTTTGTCGAAAAAGCTAGATTAAGCCATCTTAAATTTTAGGCTTTTAAATGTACAGGATAAGAACCGTTTTTTGCTGTGCAAAAGTTTAGCTATTTTGGTAGTTGTGACGTCTTTTTGTTTTGATTTTGTGGTTTTTATTCTATTCCTGTATGAAAATAGAAATGGCTGTTTCCATCCTTTCAAAAAAGTAGAAGGTTATCAAATTTGATGTTTATAAGCTTTCTTTAACTTGTATTACCTAAGTCGCCTTCTACGACATCCACGGGAAAACAAGGAGTGATCCAATTCTACTCTGTCGGAAACCACACCACGGTCTTGAATTCGAAAATTTGATCTAAAACTATGTTTAACACACGGCGACTGAATATAGTGCCTACACCTATACCTCAGTCTTCCCCATCGCCAGCATCCTTTAGGGACCCATAAAAGACTTACAACTTAATTTTAACTCAAGTTTTACTACGTAAAACTCAACAGTAGCAACTCTCAAGCCTCAACCTCATCCAGTAACCTTCAAGCATTCGTATTTTAAACACATTTCGTAACAAACCATCCATTGAACAGATTAGATCTTGGCTCGCGTGTTAACGTTACAATGTTCCAATTTTGGGCTTATTAACTGGCCGATTAGAATAGCTTGTAAAATTAACGTGGTGTTTTGAATATGGAGCAGATTTAATTTGTCCGCGTTGTTGGGTTCCGTCAGTGTGAAAAGCACAGGCATTAGGTGGATGACAAATGATTCGAAAACTTCATCATTATCATCATCAGGTCTTTTTAGTCTTCACTGCAGGAGCACGACCCTCTCTGTACTACTAGTCACATACTTGGCAAGAGCAGCCCGAGGATTTGGCCTACACTCTCCACGCTGACCAGACGAGTTGGAGAAATCCTATTAATGTTTATAAGCTTTCTTTAGCTTGTTTTTCCTAAATACACGTAAATTGTGTACTTTTAAGGCTTAAAGAGTTGATGCTGAGAAAGTAGTATTTTACGTTACGTTTGACTAGCCTTATATTTTAAATAAGGTTAAATCCCTCCCATGCTGGTCTGGGAGAAATGAAAAAACTTAGAATGTACCAGCTGCTTCTCTTCCCACGCAGATCGTAAAAGCCGATCGAGGGAATGGGCAAAAATGCGAATCATGTTAACAGGCGATGCGGCTAGCAACCCATCACTGTATTGATTGCTTTTCCATCTTCTCGCCCACCATGACGCTAAAAGTGGCTTTTGGGTCTCTCGGCCCTGGGTTCTGCGTAGAGCCGCAAGACCCAAAATGCTCTGTCTGTCCCATTAGCGATAAAAACGTGATAGTATGTATGTAAGGTTAAATTAAAGGGCAAATAAACTTTTTATTCTTCTGAATTTTTAACAAAATATTGTTTTTTAAATTTAAATAAGACAGTAAAAGATAAATACGTACAATATATATTCTATTCCAGGTAAGAAATTATTTATCAGCAGACGGTTTTTTCCACGTTTAACTAAGGAACCCCATTAAAGTCAAGTTCAACACGTACTAACCGTTTTTTAATATTGTTATAGAACAATGCGCGCGTGAACAAATTATTACGTCAGCGGTAAAGTGAGATGTTGAAATTGTGGTGTTTGCTGCTTTGGGCCTGAACAATAGCACCAAACAAAATAAAAAACGAAAAAGAAAAAATTTTGTCCCAAAATTTGTTTTTGAAATACAATAGGTACTTCATATTGTCTAAAAATAATTTTAATTAAAAAAAGGCACATCTAAATTTTTCCTTCAGTCGGCTGTAAAAGAAAGATAATAATAACATGATATCAAGCGAAAACCAGTAAAATTGTCTTTCCAAAATATTTGTAGGTATTTTATTATGTAGCTTAAGTGTAAATCTGTATTTTAATTGTAACATAGCCCATCAGGCTGGGTAGGGACCAATACTGAACTGGGTTTCTTTCGGCGTAATCTTCCCAGCAGTGGTCGTTCCGAAACGCTAGTAGTTTTTAGCTTTTGCACTAAAATAATATTTAAAAAAAATGACCTTCAATAAGAGATAAATTTATCCTACATTAAATAAATTTTTTTGACTTTGACTTTGACTTTGTAGGTAGCTGAAGATACTTTTAGTAAAAAGAACGGCCGGATAGTTCAATGTGCTTACGATTTTAGATTTATTTCAAGTCACAAAAAGTAGAGTAGCAGGTTTTTTGATAAAATGACGTCTTGTTTACTGAAATAATGAAACCTCTATAAAATCAATATTGCACGAGACGAATTTATCCAGAACGGATCAACTTTTTCAATGGCTCACGATAGTGAAGGTTTACAAATATTTTTAGCCAGAAGCCGAAAATAGATTTAAGATTTCCTTATTTTTTGTAAATAAGCAAGAGTTTTACCTGTTTACATTCTGTTTTTTAACTCCAGGTAAAAAATAGGGGTATTATAAGTTTAAAGCTAATGTCTGTCTGTCTTTGTGTCATCGTAGCGCTCGAACAGATGGATCAATTACGATGCGATTTTTCACGTGAAAGCGAGTTTTCTGGCAAAGGTTCTTAGCTATGTTTAATGAAAATAGGTTCAGCCTTTTAAAAGTTATTGGAGGTTAACGCTTAAAAGTCAGGGTTTAACCTATCAAGTAATAGATGGAGCTACGTATATCAATTGGTATATGTAGTTCCGCTACTCATTACTAATTGGTGTTACTGACAGTTGAGGTTTCTTTTAATTTGCCTAGCAAATAAAATTACTTAAAGTAAATACCTAAATGAACAATAAACGGATTTTCCGATGTAAACAAAACGTGGAACGAAAAGAATGGAGAAGTGCAGCAAAAATCTAAATTGTATTATTATAAAAATGTAACATTTTGTATATCTGACGTACAAAGTATGTTATTTATTTCAACATGGAATAGGCTGGGTTACATGTTAACTCTGGAGCAGTTTTGACAACTACATTTGTGATATTATCGTTCATAGTAATTAACACGGACGATATACACAATTATAAGGTATAAACACATCTATTTTTTTGTTTGTGAAAAAAAAAGATACTCGTCACTTTAATTCTTTAAGGAGTAGACAGTGCAGGACTGCAATACGAAACTGCTTTACCAAACTTTTATGTAATGCACATAACGTTATCCGCAAAATTCTTTGAAAAAAAATATATCTTTTTTATCTTGCGTGTCCAAAAAAATAAATTGTGGCGTTCTGAGATTAAAATAGGATATGGAGTATAAAAAAGGAGTCACGTATTTGCCGTGGTCTCCGGCAGAGTAGAATAGGGCCACTCCAAGTTCTCCCTTGGATGTCGTAGAAGGCGACTTAGAGTATGCACGCTAAACAAAGCTTAATAAAATCAATGAGACCTCTCCAACCCGTCTGGCCAGCGAGGAGAGTGTAGGCCAAGTCCTCTGACTGCTCTGACCAAGTTGGCTATGTTGGTACAGAGAGGGTCGTGCTCCTGCAGCGGAGACTTAAAGACATGATGATGGTAATGATGTAGAATAAAAAAGTCATATTTATCACCATCGTTCGTACACAGCCTTAATATTAATTTAAAAAAAACTTCTCAACAACCAAGAGTGCTTACAAAAGACATAAAAGCATGTCATTCCCTCCATAATTAACTACACGCCTAGATAAATCTTATTCAATTCATTTAAAGTTACTCACGTATTTGATTTTATCGTATGAAACTTAAACTTACATAAAGTTGCCAAGGCAGCAAACTTATTCCTACTTACTTTTGAAAGTCTTGTCAAAGAAACATTTGCTACTAAAGGCCCATTCACACGGTGCAAGATACTTTCATACTTGCTGCATATAATTAAATGAAAGCAATAGATATCAATACAATACAATACACTTTATTGTAAAAAATAAAAAAAAACACTGCACATACATATCACACGTTGACGGACAGAGCGGGCATAGAAGTCCCTTTTAGACATATTGTAGTAACAGAGCTGTTATAGCCTTCCAAGTTCGCGGCCATGTTCAAGGCAGAGCTGTTGTAACAGTCGTTTGATTCATACAAAATAAGGAAGAGAATTTCTTTCTGTCACTATTTAACTTTTTCGAATCTTGTTAGTGTCAATTTAAGAAGATTTTGCACTCATTTAAAAAATACATGTTACACCTGCCTCCCCCCTCACCTCACAAGAACAGAGCGGCTATACCCGTCGCGGTGCTCTAGTACATTCTTCAGTCGGCCAAAGAGTGTCATGTTGCGCAGACGCTTCCATTTGACTGTTTTTGCGCCGAATTTTATTCTCAACGAATTTCGATCGATGTAAGATGCTTATTTTTTTATTTTATAGTGAAGCGACAATTAAAATAACATTCAGATATCATGCGAAACTCAATAATCTGTATCAATTTTTCGGTATTAATGTTTAAAATGGAAAAAATATAGTCGACGTTAAAAGTAAAACTGGGAGTTAGTCTACTAATAATTATAGTAGTTTTAATGCTGAATTATACTTTATTCTTCACAGACGTGTAGGAATGTTTTTCACGAAAAAAAACTGCCAAACAATTTTAAGATTACTGCCGTAAAAATCCTCAACTTTTAGTAAATGTGCAGCAAGTTAAAAATTGCAAAATCTGAAGGTTTCTCAAGACGAATCTTTTAAAAGATCGTCAGAGAGTGAAAAGAGAGGCACGCAAAACATGAACGGACACATCTGACGAGTCTATTCTGGACCCGTATATGATTTAAATGACAATAGTTTAGCGGCCAAGCTGTCATAGCAGTTGTGTTGCTCCTTATAACATCCACTTACTGTGCAGGGGTGACAGAACGTCTATAGCCGGCAACGTCTATAGCAGTTCATGTCCTATGTCATGACATTTTTTTTACAACGACAACAGAACTGTCATAACAGCCTCAAAACTTCCATACTAAAAAAGTGTGTCAAAGTGGTGTGACCTAGTGTCCGTCAACGTGTTAAAAACTAGAAAATGCGCAAAAGGCGGCCTTATCGCTTAGCAATTTCTTTCAGGCAAACTATATAGAGAAGAAATAGTGATGGGAAATTAGGTAGTGCGGGGGTTAATATAATAAACATCTTACACAGAACGAAAAATATATGATATTATCAGTACAAGATGAATAAACTAAGTGGTAACAGGAAGGAATATTTATTTACCTTTCATAAGCACAGAAAATAAGATTTGACTTGGCGTTGCCTAGCGTTTTGCCTATCGTATAGTAAGTGGGAGTGAGTTCCATAGACGTGCGGCTCGAACAGGGAAAGAACGCAAGAAAAAGATAACTTGCATAAGGCTAAGGTGGTACGGACATGTAATGCGCAGACCTGATGACCATGTCGTAAAAAAGTACCTTTCCATGGCTACAAAAAGGAGAGGAAGAGGTAGACCGCCAACTACCTGGATGACAAATGATCAAAAGGACATGCAAAAGCTTAGCCTATGATGACGATGCTTATTAGTGAAGTGAATGGCGCCGAAAGATTAAGAAAGCCGAGACAGAAGAGGCGAGGATAAAGAAGAAGATGCATGGTCCAAACGAAACATCAACCATACTAATCATTTGTTGCTTCTATAAAAGTGGTATGTAACAGGCTAACAGGCAAGAAACTCGCACCGTCTATTGGGCCTGAAGATACACTTCATTAAAAGACGATCAAAGGAATGGCTTTCGTCAATATATAATGCGGCTAGATTCCCTTTCCAGACCTTTGGTTTGGCGGCCCTGGGTTCTGTCTGCTCCGTTAGGGAGAAGGCTTAAGGACGTGAACGTGTATCAGATATAATCGTGTATCTTAGTGAAGGTAATTTTTTAAAATATTAATGTGCAAAAGCTGATCTAGCGTTTCGGAACGACCACTGTTAAGAAAATTACGCCGAAAGAAATCGAGTTGAGTACAAATTACTAAGTAACACTTTATTATTTCAAATGTTCACTAACATTAACTATTAGGCTTATGCAAAATTCCATACCTTATCTTAAAAGGGCATTCATGTGCACATTCTGAAGAGTTGACTAGATATTGAGTAGAATAAGAAGTGTAGTCATTCACGTAGGCACGTTTCATAAGTTTTTAGGGATATACGCAAATATACATATGAATCAAAAGATATAGGTAACTTTTAAAATCTCCTCAAGTTCTAAGGTCTTGAAACTAGGCTTCCTAGACCCATATTCAAAAGAGGGCTTTAATATCTTTGATTTAGCACTTTACTATACAGTTATCCTTCTCTGTTGCTCAGAACCGTCATTTGCTAGAGCGAGAGAGAGCTACGGAACGCTTTAGCATGTTCGGTGCTGAAGCGTTCTGTCGCTTTTTTAAAAAAAAATAGCAGCATAAAAAAATGCTATTCCGTAGTCTAACCCTAAACTTCCTTTTTTACCTATGCCTTATTTGGTAAAACTATCTAACATTAAAAACTTTAATAAAATTAAAAGTCGTCAAGCTGTTATACAGCTCAGAAAATCTGACACTCTAGCTCTTATAAACCCGTAAAATATAAGCCTATAATTATAATAATAATTCACGTACTGTACCATTTTACATCTACATAAAGCGTACAATCACCAAAAAAGTCGATTTACACGAAGGCTGCTATAATTGCAGCTCCCTTTACCACCGAAGGTCGGGCCTTGATAATGATTAGAACGAATAATCACGTAATTCCGACGATATCGAGTTGCGAAACGAGGTTACGCTTACGATTATGTGATATTAGGGTTAACACGGATTTGAATTGAGAATATTAAAAAAAAAAAAAAATTTTGAAAGGATGCAAACCGCTCTAGATCGGCCATTTTGGAAATCCTTGGGAGAGGCCTATGTCCAGCTAGCAGTGGACGTTATGCGGTTGATATGAAGATGTAGGTGTTTTTGTTTTTTTTCATATTTGTACCGACTATATAAACGTAACTAAACGATTTTGGGTCGGCATGGCTTTTTGAACCATCAAAAATATAGTGTAAGATGGAAATTGGAAGTGGAGGTCCATAGTCTCTGCCTACCCCTGCGGGAAACAGGCGTGATATTATGTATGTATGTATGTATGAAGATTGGAGTAAGCATAAAGTGCCCTACTTACATAGTAAGGTATCCATACCAGGAGAGGAATTGGTAAACTATATAATTATAATAATTATTGTTATTAAAATAAATTTGACAAAAATCACCTATTTAAGTTTAAAAACCTAAACTATAATGCTTTGTATTTGAGTTACGTTTATTTTTAATCTTTTGTTAATTTGACAAATCAAATTTTTATTTAATGAATGAACATCGACCTACTTTTTTAAAGCAAAATATTTGTTCCTATTTTCTTTTAGAGCATATCTCACTTTACTTTTCTCGTAAAAAGAAATAAAGTGATTAATTAATGAAAATATTAATTTAAAAATAGACAATTTGTGACTAAAAGAATTAAAGTAATTAATACATGAAAATATTAATTAAAAGAAGAACTCTTTAAAGTAATGTCGTTTTAGTATTTAAAAACGCTTTTACACCAAAAACGATAAGACGAATCGTCAGATACATTAATATAAGTCAAATAAATCAGTACAGGTGACCATCAAAACATTGTAAAAAAGGCCAAGGGAAATGTCTTAAAAATGCATTTATTTCTGGCACAAATGTTACAAATGTCTTGCTTTAATTCGGCAAGACGATAATGACCGGAATGACGAAAATACTTCAAAGAGAAGTTATCTGATGAAGATAAAACGTAAGTATTTTTATATTGCGAACTGTACTTAAGGTCACTCACTTTTTGATAATAAAATTGTGCTGAAATGCGTAAAATCAACTCATCAGACCCTCTTCTTGCATATTTTAAGCAAATTTAAAAAAAATATACAATATCCTTTTTTATTAAGTACAAATATTTTTAGGGATGATTCGGTCCCTCATTTCAAACAACTTTATCCAATAATTGCAAGTATATCGAAATACAAATAATATTTTTTCGCTTTATGAGAACCTGAATTTTTTTCGTATTTCGTTATAAATTTATTGGGAAAAGTTGTTCCAAATGATGGACTGAATCACCCCTTCAAATATTTTTGTACTTAATAAAAAAACGACATTGTATTTTTTTTGTGATAAGTGTGTTATCGTTGGCCAAAGGCCTCCCCTTTCTGCTTCCACGATCTTGGGTAGCTTCTTCATTCATACATACATACATACTATCACGTCTTTATCCTGGGGCAGACAGAGCATTTTGGGTCTCGCGGTTCTATGCAGAGCCCAGGGCCGCAAGACCCAAAAGCCACTTTCAGCGTCATGGTGGGCGAGAAGATGGAAAAGCAATCAATACAGTGATGGGTTGCTAGCCGCATCGCCTGTTAACATGATTTGCATTTTTGCCCATTCCCTCGATCGGCTTTTACGATCTGCGTGGGAAGAGAAGCAGCTGGTACATTCTAATTTTTTTTTATTTGTCCCAGACCAGCATGGGAGTCTAAACGTCGGCCATAAACATTATTTACTGCTTCAATAAAATGGTATGCAACAGGCAAAACTTGCATCGTCTAAAATGTCATCTCGCCTTCTCTTTCTTGGTCTTCCTTGTCTTACTTCATTATACGTCGTTGATGTCGTGTTTATAGTAGTAATAATAAAACAAATGTGTACTTATCATATGACGACCTCCATGGCGTAATGGTCAACATGCTAGACCACCAATCCGGAGGTCCTGGGTTCGATCCCCAGCCAGGGCAAATTGAAAAATGGCCTTTTTCAAAGAGACCTGGGTCTTGGATGTTTTTCTATATATGTTTTTGTTATAAAATATAGTATCGTTGAGTTAGTATCCCATAACACAAGTCTCGAACTTACTTTGGGGCTTGCTCAATCAGTGTAATTTGTCCCTATATATTTATTTATTTTATATTGTCTTTGTATGTACTTAGAATTTGACGTAATACACAGTGACGTATCCAGAGCTGTAAAATAAAATTAAAAATGAACCGTCACAAATCTTACGTATTATACGACGTATTTTAATAGTACGCTATGCAAATGTATCGAAGAAGGGCGAAGTATTGCAAATCAATACGAATACATAAACCTTGACTAAGTGTTGTATAAAACCGCAATTAATTTGACGATTAATGTCAAATCTACGATAATGAGTAAAGACGTAGATCTCAAATCATAAACGATTAATAAGCTACTTTGTTTTATACCGCATAAGGATGAATTTTGTTGAATAATGATGGAAGGGATTTCATAAGTGAAACCTACGCGAGAGTTACAAAAATGGTAATAAATAAATTGTGATTAAAATCAATGCATATAGGTTTTATTGTTGTTACAAAGTATGGAAAAGTAGGTATTATCCTTCAGATACATTATCACGTCTTTATCCCTGACTTGACAGACAGAGCCCAGGACCGTAAGTCCCAAAGGCCACATTGATGGATTTATTTCAACAGGATTCATTTCTTACCCATTCCTACTATTAATCTTTTACGATTACTTAAACAGCATTAGAATGTTCGTATTATTATCTAAACTAAAACCTGTGATGAAATTCTCGTGTCATTTTTTTTATCACATGTTTTAATTTTGCTTTTATGATTTGCGCGGTAAGATAAGCAGCTGGTACATTTTAAGTTTTTCTTTTCTCCCAGATTACCAAGAATAAGCAAGTTTCCTGGGTCAAAAATAAATTATTTGGCACTGTTAAAATAATAAAATGACACAAAATAATGTCACTTGTCATTGATCATATCCATTATCAACGTGATATAAGATTTAATAATGCGGAAAAACTGATATTAAGAGCGCTATTTGACTCTAAGAAACTATGACGTCATTCGTTTTTATTTCATACCAATCCCATAGAAATTGCTTGTTTTGACGTTTAGAAAAAAGTGTCTGATTTAATTTATTGGAAACTTCTTTATTATTCTAGTACATAAAAGCAATGTGTTAATCGACTCCAACTCAAGGCCCGTTCTATTATGTCACCTTTCACAATTCAACGACGGCGTGTTAATCATGTTTTCTTTAATCAGATAACAATGTTGATTTAATTAAAATATTATCAAAATTATTAAAGAGTTTATCTCTTGTTAAATTATTTTACAGTGTTATCGGTATTAAAGCAATCAAACTTATCTACGCGGGTTCAGCTGTTTCTGAGTTCAATGACATACTTTTTTATTTTGGGCATTTGAACTCGAAGCGATGGTCTGGTAATTTCTGAAACATTGGTCTGTGCAAGGTCATTTTTAATTGATTCCTGTTTTTTATTTATGTTTTTGGACAGTTTGAAATTAAAGTTTACTTACATTTTCTTCTTTCTCGGTTTTAAACAAAAATTTAAGTACAAGATACTTTATTTGATTTATTTAAAATTTGACTGTAAAAAATAATAAAACTTTGCTTGATAATTTTAATTGGTTTATGTTAATATAGTTTTTAAAAAGTTATAAAAATATGATTTAAGCAAAAGTTGGCAACAATAAAATAATATTTCCAATTCCCGACTTCCGAGCAAACATTTTTCGTTCAACAGTAAACGAAATGGCAAATGGCAAAAATTCCAAAGTTCCCCCGTTCTAAGTCCATACGATGTCAGGATATGACCTACTCTAACTTCGCTGTACTTGGGTAACACCGATTATTTGAGCTAAGTGTTGCGCAAGGAGTTACTAAATGTCGCTATATGCCATAGTAAACCTCACACCCACGCGTTTATACAAGGTTACGGCTTATAAGGCATATCATTGTGAGGACAATGATTGTAATTGGTATTTAATTATATTCTCGTAGCGCAAAAAACATTTGTTAATTATTATTACATCATCTTTGTTTCGTATCAAAAAAATCTAAAATCTAATGAGACTTATAGAAAGAAATATCAGATCAGAGCTGTTAAGTAAGAAACAATAAAAAAATTAGAGTTTTAATAATTATAATCGGTTCTAAGACGAAAGAAAAATCTTATTTTTGTCCCCCAAGTAAATGACTTATTACGTGTTGTATTATAATAACTTAATGTTTCTAAGTATGTATATCATAATATTTTTACACAGATCAACAACAAACAAAGTCATAAACAAGCTTAGACCATAATCAAATTCAAAATCGAATTTCCAAAGAAAAACAAGAGTTAATACCCAATCAATAGTCAATTTAATAAACGATAAAATCAACCTCCATAAACCTGGGAAAGTTAAACGAAAAAGGCGCAATACGAAAAACTTCGAGCGTCGAAAGTTAATAAAAATCGTTCCCAAATGTCTGTAGCAAACTTAACCGTAAACAAACCGATATTCCGATACCGAGTACCTCCCTGTATAAACAAGAAAAAGTAATTTGTCAAGAGAATCCGAACGGGCCGCATTTAGGATAGAGACGTTGGAAGTAGGGCTGTCTCGGCAAAATGATTTATGTTCAATTAATGGGATTTGATTAAGTGACAGCGATAATGTGCTAAGTGCGGCCCTGGTTTTTTTGATGGTAGTTATTTCATTAAAAAAAGGCAGTCAAAATATCCGGTCAGGACATAAGTCCCTATGTATCTATGTGTACATTACAGCATTTGGACGTAAAATCATTCGAGTACATATATAAAGACTAAAAAAATTATGAATGGCTATTTCGTTCCATATTTGTAGGTACAAATCCGATATATATATACATTATGGATTCAAAGTTTGGACGCAGAATAAGTACAAACACTCACATACAGAAGACAGAAGTCTTAATCAGCAAAGGAATATCTACTCAATGTCTTTAGCGATACGGTTTAATTTAGCTTGCGTCAGAACTCGGCGCATTTTCGTTTAGATACCTAGAACCAATTTCATTCTTTATTACTCTTTAGGCATATGATTCATGTCACTGAATTTTGGTGTCTAAACGGGAAGTGACATAGGCCTGGTTTGGAATCAAGTTTTGCCAAGACGCAAATTTTTGTAAATATTATTACAATATTATTAAACATATAGAATAAAATAGTACAACTAGACTTTTTATTAGCTCTTTATGTCCCACTGCTGTACAAAAGTCTTGCCTCATCTATACATATAATAAAACAGTAAAAAAAGTGTGTCTGTACATTAAATATATTTCCAAAAAAAATATTGGGGGCGACGGAGACGTAGTAATAGAGTAAGAATTTAAAAAAAAGATGTCTGTCTGTTTGTCTGTTTGTCTGTATGTCTGTATGTCTGTTTGTCTGTTTGTCTGTTTGTCTGTTTGTCTGTTTGTCTGTTTGTCTGTTTGTCTGTTTGTACACGCTAATCTCCGGAAATACTGGACGGATTACAATGAAACTTTTTTTGTTATATAGCTATTAAGCCTGGGCAACATATAGGGTATAAATGATTTTGGAAAATGGAACGCCTGATGCAGAACCATAATGGTCCAGCTAAACTATAAGAGATATAAAAATGCCGCCTTAGTAAAAGTTGTTCAGCCTGATGAGCATTTTCTAGAGGCATAAAGTCCACGCGAACGAAGTCGCGGGCTTCGGCTAGTAACAAATAATCTAATCTCCTAATTTCTTTACCGAAAGCTATAAGTGACTTTAAATTATATCCTACCAAATAAAATAAAAATCCTTTTCCTGTAAAATAAAATACGCATCTTTTGGTATATACTAAAACCGAGGGTTCTTCAATATATTGTTAATAAAACGGCAGTAAACCCAAGTAACCCTGATTGTGGAGAGGTATTCGTTTCTTCTATTGCTGTTTATTTACCGTAAGTACGGAGCTGTGGTTGTATTGGTCGTTTCTATTAAGACTTCTTTTTAAGCCATTGGCCTCGGTTGTCAACGCTAAGTACGGTCAAAGATAATATAATTACTAACGTAACAGATACCCAAAGCCATAGAAACTATTGGCAGACCCGTAAGTAGGCAATACTGTAGCGGGTAGGCACACAGAGATGGCAGCACACACGACTAGCATAAAGTGACAAAGGAAGTATTGAATATGCTTCAAATATATTTATTGCATTTCATATAAGTAATATTTAATTAATTAGAGTACTACTTTATTTAAATAATAGGAATAAAAGATTTAATTGTTGTAATTATTACCAAAAAGCGCCATCTAGTATGGCGATGAGTAAAAAAAAAGTGACAATTATCAAGTGATACAAATATCCAAAGATAAATAAATGATTTTGACTTTGACTTTGACTTTGAGTAGGCATGGTCTGATTAACAAGATTTCAATTTTCGACTGGGTCGATAATTCGGTTAAGTTTTGGCAGAAATCGAAAATATGGCCGAATCGTAAAAATTCGATTCTTGAAGTAGGCCTTCCAAGTTCAAAAATGTAGTTAGGTGGATATCTAGGTTTATAAAGAAGAACTTCCATGCTGTCTGGGAGAAAAGAAAAAACGTAGAATGTACCAGCTGCTTCTCTTCTCGCGCAGATCGTAAGAGCCGATCGAGGGAATGGGCGAGATTTGAATCATGGATATAGACGATGCGGCTAACAACCCATCACTATTTTGATTCCTTTTCCATCTTAACGCCCACCACCACGCTAAGCGTGGCCTTTGGGCCTAACGGCCCTAGGCTCTGTTTACCCCGTCAGGGATATAGACGTGAAAATGTATCTGTATCTGTATAAAGAAGAAAAACACGAGGAAAAAGACGGATGATAACGCGGTTACGTTGTTTGTAATAAGTTAAAATGTTAATTATAAAAATTAAAATTCATAAACCTAACACTCAAAACGTTGATTGAAATTAAATTTTGTTTTATTAACAAAAAATACAAAATAAATGTCAAAACTGACGCCGGAACAGTCTATACTGTCCCCTTGTATTATCGCATATAAAAAAAAGGAGGGGGCAGCTATCCTACTCCCCCCTGTCAATTATTATGATTAATGGACGTTCGGAATATTGAAACGTTTATTTGACCGACGCAAAAGTATTATATTACTTGGTGAAGTGTCTTTTTAGCCTATTTTTGATAAAGGCTCCTTTCTAGCTTAAATTTAGAAGCATTGTGATATCTTGCGTTTCATTTGAAATTCATATAATACTAGCTGTACCCGCGGGCTTCACTCCCCGTGGGAATTTCGGGATAATTAGTACGCTATGTCCTTTCCCGAGTCTCAAACTATATCCGTACCAAATTTCATCCAAATCGATTCAGTAGTTTAAGCGTAAAGAGGTAACAAACAAACAAATATATATATAGAGTAGGAAGTAAGGTAAAAGTTTAATAAAATTATACTGAAACTATTTTAAAGGTGCATGTGTGCATAGTGTAAAACCCATTTACATAGTGTGAGTTTTTTGCCTGTCAATTGCAAAACTTGCAATTAAATTAAATAGATGACTTGCATGGTTTAAACAAAAAGTTCAACAATATACAAATTATTTAAATACTGACCAATCAAATTGTATGTAATAAGCAAGAAACTTGTACCGTTTAAATGGGACTTCATAAGTCGATAAAAAAAGTAATATTTCTTTCAGTGTCAAAATATACCTAATAAATGTTCAAACGTTCCGTTACTGGTATCATGTTACTTACATTGTATAAATCGCGCATGGTTGTAAATCAAAAAGACAAAAGTAGTGTTAAAAAAATTGGAACAGACGCGTCCAAAACTGTTCAGCGTTATAAATTATTAAAACAAAAGGCTGTCAAAATGCATACACTACGTTATTTACTGCAGTCCCGAACAAAAGTTCGTCAAACAGCTACTGTTCGCGTGCTAGTGTTGTGAAAATTTGAGAATGCAAGATTAAATTTGAGAATGCAAGAATAACAGTCTCACATGGGGTCCCGACCCTACGTTGTGTGGGATAATGTGGGGAAGGATAAGTCTAAAAGATTGCGTCAGATAACAAGAGGAAGTCTGATAAATATACTGAATGTAGTTTAATAGGAGATTAAGTCTATGGTATTGTCAGTTTTATTCAGAGAACATAATTATAGCGAAATACTAAATAAAATTTTTGACCTTCTATACAAAGTAAATCAACTGATTCGAGCTTCTATAAGAAGCCAAAACTTACCTTACTAAAGATACCTTTTAAATAGTTTACATTCAAAAGATATACAGAAAACGGTCGTACTACTAATCTTGTAAAGATTTTCTTAGTTCAAATCCCTATAAAAACTTTATTGTCTATTTTGTAATCTATGTAAATAGTACACGAAAGTATTCTTATCATCACTAATCATTTGAAATCAATACACATATGTATACTCACAAAATGAGACTAATTTCTGTAATTAATTCTGATTTAGACTCCCAGACTCTTTGGACAACACTATCCTTCGCTGAAAAATTAAATATTTCCAGAGAGTTCCAGTTCATTCCAGTTTACCCTTGCGATGGCTGGGTGAATGGGGATGTTTGAGGGATTTTTTGGATCATTCGTTATCCCGTGCTGTAGCTTAGTTTTCAGTTGAAACTATTTTGGCAGGATTAAAAAAAATATGGTTTACTGTCACGAATAGGATTTTAAAGTATATAATATACAAAAAGTATGTATAAAACATGTTACGTATGTTTCCATATGTAGGTATATTAAGGTATTTAAAAAAGTTTTATCAAGTATTATTATTTAATTATAAAAATTCTAACTAAGCAGATAGGAAAGGTAAAAATGCTAAATGCAGAACGCTTTATATCAGTCATTTTGGAAATCCTATGTCCAGCAGGGGACGTTCTGAGACTGACATAATGCTGATTTATATAAGCGTTAGGTAAAACGTACTTTTTAAATATAAACAATACAAAATATCAGTAAAAAAAATCGTTTCTCATTTTGTTTCTAAATAAAACACAATAGACCCTGCACAGCTAAATTAAATTACAAATTCTGAATTGATTACGAATCTCGCCCTGTGATTTATTTCGAAACTCGCAAATTTAAATCTTGGGCTAGAGGCCACAAAACATTAAGAGTTTGAAAGTGAAACACTCAAAATAATTGTATACGTTTTTAAATTAAAAATAAAATAGACATCTACTACCATTTCGTGTTAGAAGTTATAAAGTCTTACAAAACTAAAATGGTTAAATTAATCTAGAAAAAACGTTTCCAATTAAAATGGTTAAAAAACCATTCTGAAACTCAAAGTCGCAATACTAGTTTAATCTATATATTTACAAAATGCTAGTAGGCTTGGAACAATAATTTAAATGAAATGAAATTAATATTTTTAATATTTGAAAGTACGAAAACAGGACTTACTGCAAACTTATATAATTACATACTTAGACTTATGTATTTGCAAACTATTTGCGATCACTGAAGATTTTTTGTCATTACTATTTGAAAAAATAATACACTGTTTTTTCATACTCACAAAAAAAAGACTTATAAATTTATCCACACATCATTTAGCATTTCACTACAACCAGATTGTACCCTTGTTTCAAAATATCATTACCACTACAAAAAATCCGCTTGTTTTTAAAACTACGAGTTTTATATCTACACTCTTGTTATATTGTGTAGTGGTTAACTTGGTATAAATAACAGTAAAGATAATAGTTCTGGCTGACCTCAATGTGGCTTACTTCGAGAAGGTAAGAAGTCGATTTAGTAGAGACCATTAAATTTGAATTTTGTAGGAGAAATCACATTTTCTGACAAGAATATTGCTATGTGCACAACTGCATTCTGTTGCGAGCTGATGTAATAATCGAGTTGTTATGTTACTGGTAATAAATTGTAATATAACAAGCCATGTTGGCAATAGCATATTGAACATTTTCATTTTAGGCCCTTAGGAAACTGATTAGTAAATTTATTTCTCTAATTAAAATCGAACATTCTAGTAATAACTTCTACAAAGAAATATTTGTTTCGGACTGTGTCATCTCATTATCTATCTATTAAAAATTTAAGATAGTTAACTTCGTATCAATTACAAGAGTAAAAAAGTCAAGTATGCATTTAAAAACCGATTAGTGGATTTTCATTATAGCTAAATTTGGAACATATTGTAATAAATTTAGAATATATTTCATATTGTTACTTCAATGTGGCTATTCCATTTAATTTTTAGAAACATGGCACTTATGTTAACAAAAACACATCGAAGATACTGCTTTTAGTTTCGAAACAACGTACAGTAGCATCATCATCATCATCATCATCGTCAGCTATCAGGGACCCACTGCTGGGCATAAGCCTCCCTATGTCTGCGCCATCTTGTTCTATCCCTTGCAATCGCGATCCAGTTCTTTCCAGCAACCTGTCTGACATCGTCAACCCACCTAGCCAACTGACGTCCCACACTACGTTTCCCATTTCTAGGATACCACTCGGTGACGGCCTTACTCCACCTACCATCGTTCAGTAGCATCACTATATAATAGTACTATTCCTAGCACCTTCACAACCAATTCACTCCTATTAAGCCCAGGCCAATTCTAAATTCAGATTTCATTAAATCTAACCAACCGTAACAAGCTCTAATGTAGGTTTCGCGTTAAAACATACAGTTTCCTGTTCTTTTAAGTGACATATTAATTCGACTGTAAGTAGTCACTTCCTCATTAACTGTTTTGTTATTATTTATACTAGTCCGTCCACTTGTGGTGTAAGGCATGTGATTAATAGGTCAACTCTTCGTGTGCTATTTTCGTCTTGATTAACTGATTGGTCGTGTTAATTAAATCTTTCGTTGAAAAATCTAATTTTATAAGTTAAGTACAATTGTATGGTTGATCTAAATCGGTATAAAGTTCTAGAATTAGCCATGTTAATAGTTATGAGCCATTCTTCAGTTTAACGATTTAATTGAAATTTCTTTTTTACTATTTCTACACCTTTCTTTTAATTTTTGTTTTTATAATTGTCATGAATTAGACGTAGGAGTAGCTAAATTGTAAGAATTCGGATTCTGTGCTTTACTTAATACTTACCTTTTTTTTCCAAACAGATGAATTTAGAAAAAAAACATTTCCTTATTCATTTTTCCGAACTGATGCTAAGTATTATTCATGAAGTTATAAATATAAAGTGTTCAGTCATCAGACCACAAAATATTCATGGCCGATACCACCGAAAATTCGTCAACAACAATCCAACAACTCCACAAAACAAACTTGTTTATATCAATTAAAGTACCAACAACACAGAATTTCGAAATGACTAGCATCTTTTGTTTATTATAAAAGGCTTTTGTCATACCCATTGAATTTCTATCGTTCTTGACAAATTGAAACAGGCCAAGTTGGAGTTTGCAAGTAACCGCCCTCAATAGGGGTTGGATCCATTAATTTACTTAAACTTGAATTAAATCACTTGGACCTTTGCCTCGTTGAGGATTTTTGAGCGTCTGTAGATGTTTTAATGGATTGTTTTATAAGTTTATAAACTCTGTTACTTGTCTTAATATAAAGTTTTACTTGACAAGTTAGTTAATTTAAACTTTACCTTCCAATTTGTTATTAATAAAGCAAAACGATTTGGTACTTATATCAATATCCTCCAATTATAAGTTTTTGATTAAATTGCAATTTTGATCAGATTCGCCCGTGTATTTAACTGTTTCATATCGGAAATGGGAAACTTCAAATTACCCAGTAATCAATTTCAAATTGTTTACGGATATAAAATAAGGAAATAATATTGTAAAATAAGACATCAATAAATAATGTTAACGTAGCGAAACGTGATACAAAGATGAATCATTCGATAATAATTCAATGGAAAAACAAAATGCTGCCCTTTGGATTTCAATTTTTTCCCTTCAAAATTATGTAGTATAATGAAGCGACGGGAGTAAGTTAGCATTAAGTATTCGCATTTCCCGGGCTGTCTCTGTCGAGGCAGTTAAAATTTCACTTGGCTAAGCAAAATTTTCTGTCCGCTGCAAAAATCTTCCCCTTTTAGGGAGGGAGCAACGGGCGAATTCTTGCATAAAATTTACATCGAGCGGTCCATACAAATTACCATTTCACTTCTTACTCTGATTAAATGTTGTAGAAAAAATATTGCTCTCCAAATGGACGAGAAAATTCTCGGTTTTCGACTCATTAAAATTGATGTTTTGTTGTTTTTTGTCTTAGTTTCTAGCTCCGAATATTTCGTTTTAAAAGTCTAAATTGCGGTTCAAATTCCCCTCTGAGAGCAGGAATTTTAGACATTCTAACAAAAGAATTCGTGGACGTTTCACAAAAACTGCGAAACTTGGCAATGGTCGGCGAGTGTTCGTCCAAAAAAGGTGTGTTACAGTGTCTTTCACGCAAAAGGGTGAGAAAACAGTTGAAGTAGAGATATTTGGCAGGCCTTTACAAGCTAATGATGCTCTTGATTGCGGTAAAGTGTCGCTATAAAAATGTCTCGATGTTGCCAAGTAGGAAAAAACAGTTGCTTTTCTAAAGTGACTATTTTTCCTGGCAGCCGCCCGATATCATGAGACAATTGCCTTTAGGAGCTCTTTAAGTGGTCTCGAATTGATGTTTCCTCTCCGCTTTTACAAACTCACCAAGTTTTTCATGTAAAGCGTATTCGGAAATGCGAACCACTATTTGTTTATTCATATTGTTTGTATCATTTGTTACACTAACTTTTGCTTTCTTTCTGTTTTAAGAATATCATTTTTGTTATTTTGGACATGAATCAAAGTCTGAATCTTTAGAAATATTCAGTAACTTACAGAATAGACTAAGTTCAGATCAACAGTGCATTTCTGTTATATTGTATCACTGAATGTTTATGACAAATTCACAAAACATTTGCTTAAAAATTTCAGCCAACTCAATCCAGACCAATTTATTCAATCTAATTTTGAGCCTGCTAATTTGCAAACATATTATGTCATTTGCAAAAACGAGTTAGCAGCACTTTTGATAAATACGGTGAAAAATACACACGCGATAGCCGTATTAATCTACTCGTACAAAGTACAAGTCGTTTCGTTTAAAACTTTTGCAGACTAGAAACTTTTTAATTGCTTTGTTCCTTGGGAGCCAGAACATCGCGAAATATAATTATAAAAATTTAAAACTGCACCAGAAAATTATTTTCCGCACGGTCAAGCTGGTTACTCGTGCTATCTAGTTGTCCATTATACTTAAATGTTGTTAAAAGTTATTTGCTTGCACTGGGAAGAGGGTAGAATTCTGGAGATTGGGTTGGGTTGAAATAAGGTAGGGTTTTGATTATTGGAACTAGATTATGATATTAGAGTTTCAGTGATATTAAACCTTAGATAAAAGTAAGGTACTTAATAGAATATGACAAATGTATTATTGATCCATTTCCATATGAAAGGTGAAATGAAAAATCAGTACAGCACGACTGCGAAGGTTTGAATGTAAATCATTCATTGTGCAATCTGTTATTATGATAACTAAACTTTTAAATATTTAATTCACGATCTTATTTAAGAAAAGCAAAAATAAACGTTTTTAAAGCCAAAAAAGGTTAAATGTAATAAATGCAGATATGTGTCGTAAAGAATAAGATATAGCACCAAGACATCATAAAAACACAGACAATCTAGATCTGATTATATTAGACGCAGTAAATTTCTTTAATGAAAAATTAGCTATACAAGGCTCGTAATTTAAACCATAAAGGATGAGATGTTAAACGCTCTATTGAGGGTCCATAGATTATTTAAAAATAGATGTGCTATTAAATAAGTAAAACTCAAAATATAGTGATTGCAACACTATCAACGTGTCTTTTTTATAAAATCTGGGTGTAATAAATTACTTATTCAGTAATTATTTTGTAGACTTTTCATATGAAATTCGTTTGTTAACAGTAGACTATAAAAAATTGCACAAAAAAAATATTCTAACTTAAAAGAGAACATGCTACCATAAGTTACTGGTTTAAAGCTATTTAAATATTTTTGCGTCGAAAGACGTTTGGTCATAGCTCCATTCAAAATTAATAAGAACAATATTGTTATTTATATAATTTGTTAATTTATTTTTATTTAGAGGATACATGAATTCTTCGGTTTCCACTACTGCTCCCATTTGAAATAAATCATTTGAAAGATATTTAATATAAATTAAAATAACCCTCATACTATTTTATGAACTACTGTTTACAGTTTAAAGTGAGAACAAGAAGCTTTTTTGAGCATTTTTGTGAATTTGGCAATGGCCCCGGTTTAAACCTACAAAGATGTTAAGGAGTTGACTTTGTACAGAGAGAGAGGGAAGACATAGATTGCTCCTCAGACAAGAGCTTAGCTCTTTAATTAATAATAACAAGAAGGCAATTAGGCCAGGACTGGATTCCAAATTAATGAGTCCTCAAAAAATTTGTTACGTAATCATACTTTTTTACATATAACTAGTCCATTTGTGTAAAAGTCTACGAGCGAGGTTCTTGCAAATTTATTGTTATAGTTCTGCTAAGAAAAGCAATACCTCCCAGACTCGCAGGTAACATTGAAGGAGTCGTAAAGAGTCAATATAAAATACAACCAGCCCGGGCGTAATATACGGACTAGTAACACGCCTCGTCTTCGCACGGGTGCATATTGGGAGTCATGAATTTTAGAGAAAATTTACATGAGGTTATGAGCTTACGAGCTACAATGCCTATAACCTCCAACTCAAAAAGTGGGGTGTTATAGTCATTGCAGCTCTTAAACGAATGGACCGATTTCAATGTGGTTTTTTAATCGAAAGTCATGTCTGTCTTTGACGTTCATTTGACAGACATCGGTTTAGCCGTTCAAAAATTATTAGGGATAAACGCTTAAAGGAATGTTTTTAAATCGCATTGCTAATAAACTTGTTATACCAGCCTGTCTGGCCTCTGCTAAAGAAAGGCTTCCTTACAAAGAAAAGATATACTATAATATATACCTATACATACCAATCACCCTTTATCCTTTTCAGTCAGAAGAACATACCTGTAAAAGAAAAAATGGTATTAGCTAAATAGACAAAATTTCTATATAAATTAGGGAAGAAGAAGAAGAGGGAATAGATGTGCGTTCATCTCATATGTTTAAATAAATAAAAAACTAAGTAAACACAACAGTCAAGAAAGAGAGACATGGAAAGCACTCCACTGATAAGAGCCTAGCTCTTAGATGTAAGAAGAAGATCAATTAGGTACGCTAAATTTACTGAAATCATAATTTTGTTTTGATTTCTATCTTGAAATATTTTTTGTAAAGATTTAAAATTTGTAAAAACAGCTACCTACCTACAATCTCTTGGTGTAATTGTTTTACAATATGATATGCAAAGATTGCAAAGCACACAATGCCATGCACATATTGTTCAAGATAAACATAAAGTAGCACTTAAAAACAAATGAAGCTGGGCTGAGATAGCAAACAGTAGTAGATAAAATTGTATTTTTAATCTCACTTTCAATTCTCAATCGTCCCTAGTTAGAAATTGTTTTTTCGAAATAAACATATTTTGTTCAAAATAAGCTGTGAAATCATATATTTACAAACCTAAAATGGTAATAAAAAAAGCCTTAGCTCACATTTTTATAACAACCACTTTTAAACAATTTAATACCCTTGGTATTTAATGAATTATCTTAATAAAAAAACCTTTTTTCGCCTTTATCTACGGACTTCACATTTTCATCTCTCTAAAATTTAATGAACTATACTGATTTACAATTACATTAAAAGGGAACCTTTCCAAACCCTGTTAAATTAAATGTACACTCCGTTAAATTGCATTTACGAAGCACACTAGTAAGATTTAAATTTTCGGCTCTATTTATCAGTCTTAATGTATTTCCCGGGTCGTTGAGTGTACAAGTGCACATTTACTAAGCAAATAACGCAGCACACTCAACCATCTGCTCTAAGTTATGCACCATCACGTCCTGAGACCAGAAGAAATGTACGAAATAAACGGGACACCCAAAATGTTCCTTTGAACAGGCTTACAAAATGAATTTTCTAATCCTCTTATACAATTTCATCGAGATGGCCAGTGTTTTCTTTTTGTGACTAATGTTTTAGATGTCTAGATTAAAGTTTTAGTAATGTCTTTTGTTAAACTTTGTTAATTGAATTAACAGTTCTTGATGTTTGAGATAATCAGCTTGCAAAACAAAAATATTTTTGCTTGACAAATAAATTATTTAAGATTGGGTCTGCAACTTCGATATTATCATCAAACAATTTCTTTGGTTTTTAAAGTTTGTCGATTTTAAAATTTCAATAAAAAAAATTAATACTTTGCAACTGACATTCAACATTCTTTGAATGTTCTCGTAATTGAAATTTTAAATCAATTTTCAACATTTGGATTCACTTCACCCAAACATAAAAGATAAGAGCTCCTAAATTCCTTTTGGTATCAAAAAACGTGAAGTAGAAACCAGTTAAGCAACCCCACAACCCCAAACTTGATTATAAAAGTCATGGTGTTCAACCTGTCAGGGCTTATTAAAAGGCACTTCAGGCAGGATAAGATCCTTAACATCCCGAGTATTTAAAACACATCAATCAAAAGAACAGAACAGATGCTAGAGCTACTTCGGATGATACAAAAAAGTAATTGATGAAGACAGGTAGAAATACATACGCTCATTTTGATGTATTGTCCTATTTGATGCATATCTTATGTCAAATGGAAAAGATAATAGTAACTATAAAGAAAATGTTCCATTTAAGGCAGGAAACATCTGATTATGCGTTTTTGTGACTGTTTTCTTATCAAGAGTGAGTTATAGTTTTTGTGATCCGTTTTTTCGGTACGGATTTTTCTACTTGATATTTATGATGGATGTTCTTGCGAACTACTTATCGCAGTTTCGTAGTCTCAACGTCTTTTGCCGTCTAGACCCTACAAGATTGTTTGTGTACGCTTTGCCTAGTGCTGCTTCTAATATTTGTGAAACTAAATGCTAAAATCCGTGCTTCAGAGGTTTTAAATATATTTTTTCAGAGTTTCTTTTGTACAAGTCGTAAGTAATGGTAATGAGCCTTTATATTTGATATAACTAATATACAACTTTTTGGAGATTGTTTCTGGAAGTTGTAAACATTCTTCAATGGTCTGTGTTTTAGGTGAAAAGAGTTTACGATATGGGGATAAATGTAAATTTAGCGCACTTAAAACCTTATTATTAAAATAATAAACATAATAAGGCAATACATTTCACATTCAACCTATGTCATAAGCTATGTTACGTATTAGAACGAGAGACAACTAGTTACCTATCCAACTTAATCGTAACATATCTAGAAAAGTAAATGTGGCCCAACCCATCTCAGCTTTCTATCGAATTATTTTTCACTTGTTCTGTAACATTAATCAGTGGTTAGCGATTTCGATGACACATTTATTTTTTTATTATGTAAGATATTCTAGCATAGTAAAATGTACCATTGTTTCCTTACCCAAATTAATTGAAAAAAAAGAAAAACATTCACGAAAATCTGCACTGAAAGTCTCTTCCATCTCACCCTCATACCTATAATCTGACGTTCAATCAAATCACGACTTTCAAACACGATACAGAACAGCCTGCATCAGATTTTTCGCCTGTCAATCGCCCCCATGTCGATCTACAATAAAACGTATTCTTATCTCCTTTACTATGTTTTTAAAACTTCGTTCTTTCATTTTTTACGCTACCGCATTTTACGCAGCCCCTATATTGTCTTCCACACGACTTTGGTTCTTATTGCTATGCAGTAAATGAAGTGCTTTGCTTGCAAATGCTTGGTCCTTCGTACTTTTGTGTATTGTATTGTTTTTTGTTTTATTATTTCATTGGCTTTGTGTATCGCAACGTCTTTTGACGATTTCACTACGGTTTGTACCGTTTTAAGAATTTTGAGCTTGCGTTTGTCCACATTTATTCGCTTTTCAAGAGAAGAGACATAATATAAGCTTACAAAAAGAATAGATGATGGTACACAATTGCTGGATGGGATATACCTTTCCTAAGAATTTTCAAAATAATCGATTGTAAGCAGTCATTCTTGTTCTTTATAGCATAAATTAGTCCAATGCTGGAATTAAAGATCCCTTCCAAAAAGGGAAGATTTGCCTATAATCACCACGCTGTGCAGGCGGATTGACGATCGCACTAGATGGTATAAATAAAGTCTTTCATATTGTATAAAGTCTTAGTACAGAGGCCACTGCTATTCATTTTATTATATATGCCTATAAAAGATTAATTAAGAATATATCCAGCACCGTACCTGATCGATTACTTTGAATGTTCTACTTTTCAGAAACTAGACGTCTTGCAATATGACGTATATTAAAGACGGTTACTTGCCATCAGGTTACCAAGTTATTACAAAAACTTAAAGAAAAAACGTAAGTATTCATTGAAAAGAAGGTTTTAAATTGCTGGTTTTAAAACACCTGACGGCACCTAAACAGTTTTTCTGCAAACCATCTGTTCGCACACACGGAATTTTGGAACAGTTGTTTTTTGGAATTTGCCCACTTGCGTAAATTATTTGTATAAGTCGATATTTCTAGATTACTTAAGTTTCCATTTATTTCCTGTTTCACGTAATTTTAATGTGATGGTATTGTTTTGACGAAGATTATCTGGCTATAAAGTAAGCCAGAAAAGCTGTTAAGACAAATGTTGTTCATTTTGATGAATACCAATATTGTGAACCTACCAAAATGTAATTCTATAGAGATAATGTAATAGTATTTTAATACTATACCGGATAACTATACAATCGTAGAAAAGTTGACTGTTTAAATGCACAATACTGAATACTATTTACATCAAAATGCTTTCGTCGATAAGGTTTAGGTTAAATATCTAACAGAGATACCCATTGAAAAAGAAATAAAAAATGAGACACTTTCGCATCAATAAAATTTTCAAAACAGAACATTGATAAACTAGTAATAATAAGATTTAAAAAACTAGGATTAGACTAAATCTTAAACCAGCGATAATCCAAATATATTATTACAACGTTCACGCGAGAACCAAATGGAATATTGTTAGAAGGGATTATCCTTGAGGATACGTACAACCATCTCGACATTAGCTTTGAGCAGATTAAATCAAGTGCTTCGATATCGATCGATGGTTAACAAACCGTGTGCGGCGTAAGGAATGAGAGGATAGCGGCAATAGGTATTAAATTTGATGTTTAATCCCCGATCCAAAAAGAAGAACGATCTTGCGCTACCTTGGAAGCTAAGAGACCTGTCAAACTGCTCCTGGTCGCAGGTGCTTAGACACTTCTTGGCCGATTTTAAGGAGTAGATTAAAAGTTCATGCGTTTGTTTATTTAAATATGTGTGTGTTTAATACACAAGGAAATGTATGTACTACCTATATACTTTTATCTTGCAACCCACATTTAGACTACATGTCTATATAACTCAAAGGTTGACTCTAGTAGAGTCAACGAATAACTGCGGATGGAAAAGTCGAAAGCTGAAAAAGCAGAAAGTTTGACTCAAGAACTTTATTTGGACTAGTTAGGAGATAAACATACTAAAAGTCCATACCTCTCAGAAGTGAGCCCGCGGGGGAAAGGCACAAAGAACGTCCCGTTTTTTTGGTTTTTTTCTTACATCTCGAAATTGCAGAAGCAAAAGTTACGATGTTAAGGACCCATTTTACAAACATGGGGTATGTTGCGTCTAATCTCGCTTCAAAAGAAAATATAAAACAAGCTGAAGGACATCTTATAAAAGCCTTATCACTTAACCGCTTAGCCTATCATATAGACCACCGCGCGCATTATTTGCACATAGATAATATCCGAGGTAACTCTTAGCACAAATGTTTGCCAGAACAATATTTTCTCGCGAGCCTACCCTACTCGATGTCGACATCAAATTAAACAGCACAAACCGCTTTCAGAATCCAGATAAAGTTTATGATCCTCGTAATAAAAGAAGGATAACAGGCCGTAACTTTGATAAAATTAAGTAATACGCTTCACTTGACGATGGTTCTGTGCTTCAGCAGTTTTGCTTAATAGATAATGTTTTATTTTTACAAGGAATCTTCTGGAATTGTTTTGGACGTTTTCTTCATTATCCTCATTATAATCAGACCATTGTTTGTCACAAACATGAAGTTAGAGCCTCTAACTTCATGATCACAAATTACTACAATTATTTTTTAAACGAGCGAGTATTTCTTCTTTTCCTGTCGATGGTTTGATTTGACATTTTTAGCCTAGACAAAATGAAGAGTAGTATAAATTTGACACTAGTATCGGTCTGTCTGTTTGTATCATCGTAGCGCTCGAACGGACGGACCTATTTCAATGCAGTTTACGTGAAAACAAGTTCCATAGCGGTAGTTTTTAGCTATGTTCTATGAAAGTCGGTTTGGTTGTTCAGAAGTTATTAAGTTTATCTTGAAAGTCGAGGTTTTTGAATTCTCCTGGCAAATAATAGATGGCGCTACGGATCATTAGTTGACGTCATGAAACTAAAACGCGCTATAAGTATTTTTATCGTTTTGATCAAAAATAAGTTACACGGGGAACGACTGGACTCGAAAGTGCCTTAATGAAAAGTTTCTCGAACGGTTCATATCAAACTAGCTTTCTACAGGACGCGGGTTTCTACTTGGCCTTTGGCTGTTTGCTTATGTTAGATTAGGTTGATATGAAATAAGGTTTCTTTTTTATTATATGCCAATTAAAACTTCAGGAAGGAAGAGGACAATCGATTTGATAAAATTTCTATGAGACTACCTGACAAGTATATTATTTCAAACAAAAAAAAATAAATTTCTAAATCGATCCAGGCGTTTTAAAATAATCAGTTAACACACATGAAAAGAATGCTTATTCGCAAAACGTCTGTTTTTCAAAATGTCCCCTAGTCGTAAAACGTCTCTTTCTCATAATGTCTCTTTCGCAGAAAGTCTTCTTCGCAGAATGTCTCTTTCGCAGATTGTCCCTTTCGCAAAATGTCGTGACAGGGACTTAGAATAAAATTACGATTTTCAAAGCAACAACATTTATAATTTTAGTACTTAAATTTACTTAAGTATTGCAAATAAATTACGACGAAACGAATTAATTACCTCCTCCATTTTGGAAATCAGTTAAAAATCAGGCAAACGCAGTTTAGGTCAAACCTTCAATTATTTAAGACAAAAAAAACTTAACGAAGACACAAACCTTAAAAAGGAATTAAAAAACTAGTAAATCGCGTATATATACGTCAAATATACATAGCTTTTAATGTTAAACTATAAATCTTTTATAGTTAATTTGAATAAAACTCAAACACGAGTTCGTGCAAGGTGCAACCCTATTCAGTAGCGTAATAACAAATTATAGTTCAAGTAGAAACGTTGAGTCATAACACTTTCTACTATTCTAACATATGGCGAGCCAATTAAAACGAATTATAGTTCACACAGGTCGAGCTACTTTGCAGAAGCGATAAGATAGCTTACGAGTCGTTATTATGTTGAATTCAGTGACTATGGATTAGACGATATAATAAAAAACATCAGATTTTTGAAGTGAAAAATTCGTTAGGCGCTTTGAACATGCATCATGGAATATTTTGAGACGGGAAAAAACTTTTGAACTCGCGACACTGTTACCGACACCAAATTTTTATGTCTGTCGGCATTCGCGGAGTGCCACTGTTTTTTTTTAAATATTGGTAAGTAAAGACAGAAAGGTTCTTAATTGGCGGCCACCACAGGCGGCCACGTACTGACAAGCGCAGCGTAAGACACCCATCTGATAGGTGGTAAGCTGTCAGTCGACCTGAGGTTGCAGGAAGGCGCTAGATGCAGGCCGCGTCCGATCGGTCGTTTTGGAAATCCTTAGGGGAGGCCTATGTCCAGCAGTGGACTTCTTGTGGCTAATATAACAATGATGATCAAGTAAAGAAAAAAGAACGATCACAAAAAAAATGCTAAGAAAATAAAAGTCCGGTGCGAAATCATGGTTGAGAAAAAAATTACTGGCATTTTTTAAATAATTTAAAAAAGACGATGTTACATTTTCTACGTCTCAGTTCTTAACACAAGTCTCGTTAGGGACTTCGTTGAAAATAATTAAACTACATTTATATGAAAATGTGTATTATTGAAAGCAAATAGATCATTAAAAACTTCTCCTTAAATTAGAAGCGTTACTGTATGACTCAGATTTGTACAAATAAAACAATATACAAATAAAAATGCAGGTAAGCAATTGCATAAAAACATTTCCACCTATTCCGCCGCCATTAAAAATAAACTGGCCACACACACCCGTGCATACAATAAACTCGCCTTTTTAATTTATTCGCGGCAAACACGAATACTTTTATAGTACCTAGTGACATATGACATAATGCCGTGCTGCGAATATTGAAAACACAGGAGTGTACCTTTATGGTGTTTTGAAGCATTTTGTTCTTTTAAACCCTGGACCAAAAAGAGGGGTATTACAAGTTCGTGTCTGTGCTGTTTTTTTAAATCGAAAGCCTTTCTGTGAAAATGGTTTCTAGCTATTGATGGAAATTGGATAAGCCGTTCAAAAGGCTGTAAACACTTGAAAGTCGTGTTTTTTAATTTGCCTGGCAGATAAACTTGTTCATATGTGTTACCAATACTGGTATAAGATTTGAACCTACGGTCTTAGTATCAATATATATGGCACATAAATACAGAGGGGAATAGCATACAGTGGAGAAATTCGACATGCAGATTATGAAAGCGGTGGCTCAGTGGTTTTATATCTTGGCAGAAACTCTGTGGCATTTGAAGCGACACCTAGCGTGGTAGGCATTTGGATAGGTATCAAGTGGCATAAAAAATTCTCGAGCTCCTCCGTGTTTCGAAAGGCACGTATAAGCCGTTGGTGCCGGCTGTTATTATTGTATGGCACTCGTCAAGCTACGTCAGATGCCTTTAGTCAGACTGACACCAGTGTTGGTCACTTATACAAACAAAAATATCTTGCTCGCGTGGTTTCGCCTTTATTTTTTTTATTAAGTTTTGAGTACGTACCCTATAGGATATCTGACACAGCTCGATGTCATAAAAAATAATGACAGTAAACGTTTTAGTGCAATTTTGAAGTGCCACGTCTTTGCAATCTTTAATTTGAGCTGCCATACCGTCGCGTGGTGCATTTGCTTAATAAACTGTGGTAATTTGTAGAAAAATATCGTTTCGTGTGAAATTAAAATTGGATGGAAGACAGTTTGTACCATTAAATAAGATCTTAGATAGTTTAAAGTAAAAAGACATGACAACAGCAGCTAGTGACTTAACTTTGTATGTGGTTGCTTTAATAATTTGCTGTTTGGCAATGTATTGTCATTATTTCTAGGAAGTATTTTGATAAAATTTCTATGGGACTACATGATGAGTTTCCCTATTAAACAGAAAAAGAATTTTTCAAATCGGTTCGGGTCCCAAAATATAACTTGAACAATAACATACTCGTACATAAAAATAAGATCGCGCCAAATTGCAAATCTCCTCCTTTTTGAATCGGTTAAAATTTCCCCTACATCCATAATCGGATTTCACAATCAGGAAAAGATAAGTAGCTAATAGCTCAGACCACGCATATACAAAATTTTGTTAGCAATATGTCATATAAGTACAGGCCACAGAAAAGCAAACTAAATCTCAAAAGGCCCCGCGCAATATGCGTCTCCGTCCCCTCACTACTGCAGAGGGATCACTATTTATATGCATACAAATTTAAGCTATAATATTACATAGCATACTGGTTTAATGCACAATCGTTTTTAAGCATAACGTCCTTTCGCATAATGGAGTGTGCATAATAATTTTAAGCACAATGTACCTAAGAATAATCATTATTTAGCCCTAACATTTTAAAGCATAAAAGGATGTAAGTAGGATGTAAGTTGTTTTTGTGTATGTATTAGTTTCGCCCTAAACTAGAGTCGCTCGCTCGCTTCGCTCGCTCGCTCGTGTTTTTGTCACAGGAAACCTAACTAACCTAACCTATACTCTGTGGCAAAGATTTTTTTGTGTCTGTGTTATTTTCGCCCTAAGCTTAAGTCGCTCGCTCGTAGAAATACATTTTCTTATTATTAAACTTATAGTTACTATGCCTATGGAGATTATGCCAATTAACATTATGCCGTAACAAATTAGCCTAAAATATAATTATGCCCAACTACCAGTATGCCAAAAAACAACTTATGCCTAAAAACTATTATGACAAAATATTTTATGCCAAACCCAGTATGCCAAAGCATATTAGGACAACAAAATTATGCAAAAAAAAAAGGACTGCACTGCACTCCCACTGCAGAGGTGTGGGGGACGGAGAACGAGGACGCATATCGCGCGGGACCTCAGAGATTCCCTTCTGTATGTAATACTTATATTCAGTCTGTGATACGACGATAAAATAACACAAACAAATGCATCGCACAACACTCGATAGCGATAAAAAAAACCTACACGTGTGGCTATAGTCAACAAAGTAAGGCAATCGGTGTTTTGCGTCGGTTATCGAAAGGCACGGGTAGCCATAATCTTACTAGAAAGACAAATAAATCAGAGCATTTAGGTTTGCTTTGAGCTGGAGGTAATTTGGTAATATCTAGTGATACGGATGGATCAGAAAAATGTTGTATTTAGTCTGTCTATTCTCCAATTATTTTTCGAAAGTAAAAATCGATTACAACAACAAACTGCACAACCAATGTTTATTGAAAAGCATCATCATCATCAGGTCTTTTTGTCTTCACTGCAGAAGCACGACCCTTGCTGTACTATCAGAGCCATATTTGGCCAGAGTAGCCCAAAAAATTTGGCCTACACTCTCCACGCTGGCCAGACGGGTTGGAGAGGTCTCCTTGATGTTTATACGCTTCGTTTAGATAGTATTTCTTTAGTGTGTGTAAGGCCCTATTCTATACTGCCGGAAACCAAACTGCAAAACCATGCCCTTTTAAATAGAAAAAGAATTTTCTGAATTGATCCATGCACCTGCGAGTAATTGGGGAACATACAAAAATAAAACATATACATTCGAATTGATAATCTCCTTTTTCGAAGTCGGCTACAAATAATGGAAACTGAATGGAAATATTTTTAATACTTAATAGAAAACAAGCAATCGTTTCAAGATACATATTGTTAGTTACTATATTTTTGATAAAATTGAGAAATCTTTCCAGTTCCAAGTAGATTTGGAGGTTTTCACTGGCTCATTCAAAAATTCTTCACGAGTACATTTCAATAATTGAATCGCAAACATTTTGTTTACTTTTCCAAGCAGCCTGCCAAACAGCCGGTAGTATGTAGGTAGAATGTTTACTATATTATGTTACAGTAAGTCCGTGCTATCTAACATATGCGGACGAGAAAACGCTTGTGCTGTTGAAGGAGATGCTTTGTTACATAAGAGAAAGCGGGAGCGATATAGGTATTCATACCACAATATTCAAAAATTGTCTTAAGTCCTTAAATCAGTTATACAGTACTATCAATTTTAGGAAACCTGAATTTTCTGTCAATTTAATTTATAATTTGCACTACTTAAAGTAAATAAATAATTTAGTTTGGCAGATTACTCAGTAACATGACTGTTTAAGTGAACAGACTTTTTATTAGTTAAACTTGGAGGTTAGATTAGATAAGTTTTCAAATTTAAATCATTTTTAGGGTTCCAGCTAAGTGCGAGCGCACGAAGGGTTCCATTCCGTTGTGTATAAAAAATAACGATTGTTGTATGTGACTCCCTCTTGAATGTTAATTTAATTCCGTTTTTAGAATTTGTTATTATAGCAGCAACAAAAAGCCATCATCTGTAAAAAATTTAACTGTGTATATGAGTGATGAGATAACAGACAGACAGACGGACACTGTGGGTACGGAACCCTAAAAACAATCAGTTAAGCTATACATTTGAGTACAACTTTAAAATGTTATGCAAAATCTAGAATTCTAGATAAAACAGGTTGTTTATTTTACAGACTAAACAGATAAAGGAACAGGATGGTCTCAAACGAGATGTATTAAGATAGACATATAAGTCTATCAGAAGTGTTTTGCTGATTTTCTAAATATAGCATTGTGTACCATCCGACAACAGTTACTATGGATTATCAGTTTACGTTATCAGTTAACTGCCATTTGATTAGTACTGTCTGCGGCTAGTCAAACGTTTTGAATTTCCCTACTTTAAGTTCCAAAAAGAGAAAGGTTGCATATTGTTTAAAAAGCTAAAGCTATGTTTTTACAGGCAACTGAATACCTTGTATTATTGTGAGTATAAATAGTATTTAATTAGTATTTACTTTTTCATTTACACGATAGAGTTTGATTAACTACCGCAACATTTTTATTTATTGTAATGTATAAATCATAATGCGGTATTGTTATTAATTTTTATTAAAGCTACATCTAGTCAGAACGTATTTGTAAATCATATTATATAAAGCAAAGTCGCGTTAGTTACACTATTTATAACTCAAAAATGGCTGGACGGATTTAGATGAAATTTAGTATGTATGTAGTTTGAGACCCGGGTAATAATATACACGGGGAGCAGAGCAGGCATAGCTAGTTTAATTTTAAAGTTTATCTAAAGATTTCAAAATTAAAAAATCTTAATAAAAAACATTCAACGGTTAATCATTTTAAGTAAACAAGTATTCGTTATTTGTTATCTTGCTTAAAGGTTCAAACGAATAGAGATTAAATCTCAACGTGGCTTCCGCTTCCGCCTGTCAACAAAACCCGAACACAAACAAGCGCAGGCGCAAGTACATCGCACACGTGGTCGTTTATTAATATACCGCGCGTGTAATGGAACTGCGTAGCGATACGTCCACAAACGTTCTATTTGTACTTAGAATCACGTCTAGCTTCCTTGCGGGATAGATTGGATCTTGTGGAAGGAACCAGGTAAAATGTAGGCCGAAATATAAGTTTAGAAAATTTTACTTATAATATGGTGTAGGTAGGCCAAGTCCTCTTGCTGCTCTGGCCAAGTATGGCTCTAAAAGTACAGAGAGGGTCGTGCTCCTGCATTGGAGACTTAAAAGACCTGATGATAATGGTGATGATGATATTTTAATACTAGTACTCATTTTGTAAAAATTAGAATTTTATTTATTAAAAATAACTGCACTTTAATTTCTTGGACTAAGTAAGTCTATATGCTTGTAAATATGTACATACTTGCTTGAATCTATGTTATTTAAGTATAAAAAAAAACTAGGTTAGTCATAAGTCTAAATGCATATTTTTTCAATAACATGTTTTTTTACTTATTATGTCCCTTTGCTTACTTGTGAATTTTGATAAATATTATCCTTCTTCAATAGCTAAAACTAGCTATTCAGTCCATACATATATTGTTATAGAAATCTTAAGTTTATAATTTTAAACTGTTAAGGCTAGAAATTATATTCTTAACAAAAAGCATACTTTTTCAAAATTACGTAAACACATTCGTAAATTTACAAAACGTAATAAAACAAAACCTATTTAAAACAAAATACGTATAAACAAAATATGCAAGCCCAGGGGTTGTACGCTAAATCTTCCATCATCCCTTTCTTGGGAGGGTGAATTTAGAAGTTAATAAGGATGTAGGTAAGGGTCACGATTTCGCTGAATAAGTAAGGCCTATACAAACTGTTCTATATGTGCTCATAGAGGGAAGGCGATTTAGAGATAGTGTAAATGTAGGCAGTGATTCAGCATTAGAATCTGTTTATGTTGAGTTCGATTTCGGATTGACACAATTACATGTATTAGTTATAAAGATTAAATATAAATATATGGACAAATTACGCTGATTCAGCTACCCCCAAAGTAAGATTTAAACTTTTGTTATGAGATGGTAATTCAACGATACTATATTAACAAATACATACAGTAGAAGTATAGCAGAAGATAAACACCCACGACCCAAGACAATTTGAAAAAAGGCTTTTTTCCAACTTTCCCCCGCCGGGGATCGAACCCATGAAAGGTGTAATCATAAACTATGTTACTGTTGGATATCCAAATAAATGATCTAAGTCATGAAGCTAAAGAAATCTAGTTTAAATTAGAATAATATAGAATAGATACCAAATATAGTGGCACTAAAAATGTCCTTAAGTGAACAGTAAAATTGAAATAGTTAAAAAAATAGTTACTAGAGTTATTTCACTTATGGTTTCATTTTATTTTTTAGAAAAGAATACAGTATTATAGACTGAATTGGAGTTTTAAGTAATTTCTTCATATTTTTAATACAAATAAACTACTTAGTGCATCTATCGGTATAGTATCAACAACGTAATAAAAGTTCAAAAGTGCAAAACATCTTGTATATAAACACCAACCCACATACAAATCATAGAATTGCTTGCCAAAACTGATCGGAATTCCCACACACTAAGTCTCTCGTAAAAATAGTTACCTAAAATAGAACAGGAAACACGGGGAACACCAATTGACGTCTTCAATTAAGGACTAATAGACTGCGCAATTAGATTTAGAAAGATCTAAATTCAATTGAAATTTCTTTATTTTCTCCACTATCTCACATTTTATTACATAAAACATAATAATATCATCGACATAGGATGGTTAGCAGAAGATTGTGGGAGACGATATAATTGATGCAAAAATTGATGTAGAAATCCAAATACGATAAAAATGCTAACAAAACATTATCAAGTCTAACGAAGTAGACGAAATCTGGAGCCTAAAAACCCCAAAAGCCTCGTTTAGCGTGGTGATGGGCGTGTAGGTAGAAATTGAGAATCAAAATACTAAAGGCTTGCCGGTCACATCACATCCCCTTCCAACATGATATAAATTCTCGCCCATTTTTTTGATTAGTTCTTACGATTTAAGAGAGTAGAATAGCAGATGGTACATTCTACAATAAATAAATTAATTTTCTACTCGCAGAACATCACGGAAGTAACTTATTTTTAACATTAGCTGTGTATACATATAATCCAACATGTCGATCTTTGATAAAACTATTCATAGTTGCTCTTTATATTCTGCGTCCGTATGAACATCGCACGTACGAATACAATAAATCTGAAGAGATCCACAAAACAGTGCGTATCTCGGAATTGGAGTCGTGATGTCAATAATAATTAAAGCAATTGAAGCCTCCATGCTCCAATTGATTCTCAAGGATCAATAGAATGTTGGGATCATTGGTAAGCAGATATTTATCCTTGATGTTTTCAGTGTATCATTTAAAGATCTCAGCATATGCTAAATCAATAGGTGCAAACGTGACAGAAAGAAGTTAAATAAATTTATGAAGAGAGCGGACGCTGACAAAAGAAGGGACACAAAATGGGAGGACGATCATTATTAAAAATCATGTAAAACTATTATTAGTAACAGTTAAATAAAGTATAATTAGTGAAATATTTCTAGACCTTTGGCTCTATTCTGGGATATTTACAATAAACACTGGCTAAAACATAATTTTAAGTTCAGTAACGAATAAAATAGTGAGTAACAACAGAAGATCTAAAGATAAAACTTGTGGATAAGATTCGAACTTTATATAAATATATAATGTTGCCATTTGTTAAATAGGCTACGCTGGTGACTGCTTACTATAATCTGAACTAAATGTTTCTTTGGTATATAAGTTTTTAAAAAGAAATTGGTTCATCTGATAGATCAAATCATTTTCCGATCATATCTCTGAAAGCATTTTAGCTCCTATAAAATTTATATGTGCTCCCGAATTCGTATTTTATATCTTTTATCATTGGCAAACTATCTATATGGCTTCAGTTTCCAATAATCGTAAAAAGAGCAGTCAATATTTTAAATTCCAATTCCATACATTACCTGGCATTATTTGAAGTACTAATAAATTCTCCTTAACTCAGGTACACTCGAAACATTGGTTCTAAATTCGATGCATTATCTGCTTTATGGTTTCGCTGGTATGTCTCTATAAATTTCACTTTTGGCACGGAGAACCCCGTATCGACGTGCAATCGTGCTTCTTCGGCGGGCATCGGCCAATCCTTTACCGAGATAACTAGAAATTGGAAGGAAGAAAAATGTCGGATGTGCGGATTTTCTGCACCCCCACTGGCGGCTTAAGACTGGATTTCTATAACCTAGAAATATTGGATGGAGTAATAAAGTAAATCTGTTTTCGATTCGGTTTTGCTTTAAGCTCTGAGGTGAGTTAGCAATCGTATTAGATTGCTGAAGAAACGGCTTGAGAATTTAATAAATTTTGCAATTTTATATCTTTTTATGTACTTTTAAGATGAGTACAAAAAAGACAATTTTATTAGGTATATAAATTAAAAATAAAATAGTTCAGATTCAAAATATACATAGAGGCAAAAACATTATACAGGCTGACTTGTAAATCACGTGTGTGTATTCTTAAGGACATAAAAAACCATGATCACACATAACACCGAATCATAATATATTAAAACGGACAAAATACGTATTAATTACAAATAAAAAAAATATAAAATTAGTGCGCAGTCTCGGAGTGTTTGGTACATACCTACAACTCGGCTCGTTGGAAAATTCGCATATCATTGCGCGCAGCGTGAATGTCCACGCTTCTTGTTTTAATTCGATAATTTGATCAACTTTTAAGCAGCTATTTTTAAATATATTTGGAACGAAAACTTGGAACGAATACTTATTGCCACCTTTCAATATGTAACGTAATTTACCAGTTAGCCTGTAGAAACAGTAGTTATATATAGAACACTTCAGTCAATTAAATGGGACATAACATATCATATTAGAAGTCATAATTGAAATATATATTTAATGTTATCTTTGGATTAAAGGAAGTATCTCTTATGTTATTTTAAACGTCCTATTTATCGTCGTATTAGTCACTTCTGGAAATACCCCCATTTCTAAGTTCGTATCATGTATTGAATGCAAATTTATTGAAAGTTAAAGTGCTACTTGGTCACTATCTTCGTAGTTTACCCGGTCACTAGATTTTATTTACATTAATTAATAAATTTAAGTTTAACTACCCACTTTTTCCGACTATTATACTTCATTTAAAATTTTCTAGATTACTTACACAATCATTGTATGTACTGAATGTGAAGTACAGAACATTGTAAAAAAAAAAAAATAATTGGAAGAGAAAAAAAAAATTTTATTTGCAATAATATATTTAAATAATAGTAATTAATTTTTTTTCTTAAAGGAGTAAGTATAGGTAATCAATTAATTTTATCATTGAAACCGAATTCCTAAGTTGTAGTTATTAGATAATAACAAATATTCGTGAAATAAATATATCAAGCCCTAAAAAATCTATACGAAATATAATAATTTGATAAAACTGTTGAAACATTTACAAGAAAATATCAGTTTCCAAGAAAATATCAGTTTCCAAGATTGCCAATAAAGAAAGTGAATATACTAGTAGGTTAGTCCATCCATATAATTGTAGCAATTCAGTGCTTTCTGCGTAGTTGGTACTTACATAGCCACTTTACACGTGGCTGCTTTCATACCGAGTTCTATTTCGGAGCAATTCACATGCTAAGAGCGAGAGGGAAGATCTAATCTCTCCTTTCACCATTCCTTAAGACATTAGGTTAAATAAGTAATTTTTTGAAGCAACCGTTGAGATGCTCGATAAGAAGTCACTGCTAACGACTTAGTTGTAAACATGCAGAACAAAAAGTTTAATTTGATAGAAAAATGTCAGCACTGATGATATTTAAGCTTTAAGAGATAATCGAAGAATAAACAATGATCTTTTAATACTTTATAAAGTGATTTTTAATAATAGTGTGCGAAACGTAACAATAAATTTTGTAATAGATGATCTATTCGATTTTATGACTGTAAATTTTAATAAAACACGTGATGACTCAAGCAGTGCCAAAAAAATTTGGTGCTAAAAACTTACGAGCAGAAATCAGTTACCAAAATACAAACAGCGCGTGAAAAATGAACAAAATCGAACGATTTGCAACGGACTTTTAGATCCGCAACATGATATATTACATTTCAATGACATCATTCAGCAACTAATAATTTTAGATAACAACACAACGCATGGGAATAAAAAAGACGACGGTACATAAAACAGTAATTTTCTCAGTATCGTTGCTAATTTCAGAGCTACGCACTATATTTGTCCTAACGGGGCTAAATGGAGAGCTGCAGCGAGCATCTCCCATGTGCATGGGAACGCCGTAACAAGCATGCTAGACGGTTTATTACTACATGGCCTGGCTGCGGATAGCCGTTAAACACTCGTAAGGGATTTAATTACTAAGATAATGGTCTGACATAATACGGAATAGCAGAGCGTTTCATTACGCCCTGGCCCGTAGTATTGCCACAACGTGGAACGTCATTCGATTCTCGTTTGAGCCGTTCACGGTTAGGCATACCATTATTGTAATCACGACAAATGGATATACATGGAACTCTCAAACAAGAGACTTAGCTGTACTTGTTGTCACGACCGAAACCTACATAGAAACGTAATTATAAATACATTACCGTAAGTGCTTTACTGTACGCGAGAACTGGTACACAATTCTTTTCGTACTGACTTAATGGGGCTTATTTCTCGGGTGCGTTTCAAGAAAATTCCCCACGAGTCCTCCTTTTAATCTTTAAAGAACTCCGCGCGCGAATTTTTGATCCGAAATAATGGGAACATCAATTTATATAATAAGCTACTCTTCTAAATCACTTTACATTTTCACAGAGGACTATAAATATACAGAAATCCCGGGAACAGATAAAAAGGGAACCTTATGTTTCAAAATTCAATATCTTCTTATCTTGCGAGATACTGCGAGCAACAAAAGAAATTTTCTAAAAGGGAAGCGAATGCCGGCTGAGAAAAGGGTAAGGGGCCGTAATAAAGAAATCATAGACGTCTTGTGTAAGTAAATTGTTTGATATGCTGACTGGACGAATGCGGCGAGGCGGCGATGGGGAGCCAAATCGATTCTGCGCAAAGAAATTGTTGCCATCAGCGGAGTGGAGCGCGCTAGTGCAAGCAATTACCTTAATGATGGTATTACAGAAAAGGGCATAAGATAGCATTATTACTGATGATTCGTCATTTGGACCGAACTTATTGAGATAGCCTCATCTAGCCCAACATTAAACTAACTGTTTCTATCTGCCGCGGAAACAAAAGGAATTTAATTTGGTTCGAGATCAAAAAGGTAAGGGATGCAAATATCCAAATTAACGGGAAGGTTGTATTCACAATCGAATTATTCCTCTAAGGAGAGTTTCTCATTAAACTTGGAATTAGTTACTTGATTCTTGGGGCCTCCAAACAGATGGCCATGACTGTCTTTGTATTCGAGTTAATTCGAACTTTTGGATGTTAACATCAAAGGTATTAAGTTTAGTGCCCGACTCGAAAGGCCTCTTTCTTTCATTTCCTCAGGATGTCAGAACTTTTCTTATTCCGAAAGCTGGTTCGGGAAATGAGAGACATTACTGAGTCAATAGACTCCGGCATAAACCGAACGGAACAGTCAATAAGACCTCGCTTTTGAGCTTTCCCGTTTAAGCTAACTTGAGGGTAACGGCGCTCCGGAAATTCGGGAGCACACATTTTATGAACTATTTGCAGCGATGGCGTCAGCGTGATCGATGCGTATCGCTGAGCTGTCATCGCCTCGGATCAGGAAACAGAGGCGTGCTGAATTAAGATAAACTAATATGACAATACAGTCCCGCTAAATATTCAAAGCGATTCTATCAAAACTTCTGCAGCTCGGAGCGAGTTGGACGATTCTTTGCGAAGTTTCGAGTCCCGCGGGGTGCCACCGGTCTTGTTCTAGAAATTCTACTTGAACGTTTTGAAATGCATTGCTCGCTGCATGTGCCAGTGAACCGATGTCGGATGTCGCCAGATGCTGCCAATCAATAAGTCCACCCAAAACGGACGCAGATGCGAATCGCGACATAAACCCACCGATACTTGTCCAAATTGAACTTTTTATTTTCACCCAACAAAGTGGTCGTGTTTCCGACGCTGTAAATGTTAAATTTATCGCTCGAATACGCTTAAAACTACGTACGTGCGGTAATAATGCCCGCTTTCAACGTGTATGGATCCCATGTGCGTTTTTAGTTCATTTACTATTAATAGGAGATCTTTTATAGCGATCGAGGCAGCTGATTACAAATTAAATGCAACTGGATGATTTGCTCTTACAGTTAAATGACTGTGTGACGTGTCAAGATTACAAAAACAATAAAGATAAATGAGTATCAAGACTTAATCAGCCTCAATCTAGTAACAGTAAAGATTACATATAATGAGCTAGCCAGTCCACTATTAGATAAATTGAAAAAATAATTACATTATGTACTATTTTCCATCCTGGAAATAAATAAAACTTTAAACTAGAGTAATAAAAGATAATGATAGTTAGATTTAGAAGACAAACTTAAATGCTAACATCATTATAGAATATAATTGAAGACTCCAAGGCATTGTCTGTTCAACAACTAATTTCACATGCAACGCACAAGCCTAATCCTCTTATACACTGGTACATCCCCTTAGGATATTCAGCACGTAGGAAGTGGAATGCATCCAAAGACTGGACGGTAATGTTTGTACGGCGAACGTCCCAGCCAATCCCCGGGGAGTCAGTAACGGCAAATATTGGCACTGTATTAGGGAGTAACGAGTCACTTTTGAACCAGCGCCGAGGCTTTCGTTTACCTACATTTTTTCTCCCTATTACCACCCAAACGTATCCCTATCTTGTACACCTCCGCTCCTAATTGTTGACATAACAGTAGCTCCCGCAGCATGTCTGGAAAAACAACTTTACGACACGATATTTACATTTGAATATCGTGTATAAATTCTCGAAGCCGGGTGGTCTATTTGCAAATTTATCTTTCATCTAAAAGGGAAGCAATAAAAAAAAAGTTTCAATGAACGATCGTCGACGCAATATTTCGCTCGACTTTCTTTATAAATCGCTAGCATCTCATCTACATATCTCAAGAGTTTCAAAATAACATGATTGTGTACCATTTGGTGTGGAAGTTAGGAGTCATCAATTAATGTTCTACAATTAGCTATACCTAATGAAAAGGAATATTGGAAGGTAAATATTTAATTGCAGCTCTCATTATTGCTATCATAAAATTGGAGTCTGAGACGTCAATTAAAGCGAAAATTTGAAGTTCTTGGCTCTCGAAGTGTATAATTAAGTCAGGAGCTCAGATGTTATTGAAAATCGGTTTGCTACGAGACTTATTTTAAATTAAATTCAACGATGAATACTGTAAAAAGTGTACTGGTTAATGATGGGTAATGATAATTAATTATACTTGATAATAACGCGTATACAGATGATTTGATAATATGGGATACAATTTTCTTTAAACACTTTGACTTCCGTGTAAATGTCTGCAATTTAATTCATACATAAACAGGTTTTTACATGTAAATCAATGTAATACTTGAGCGACTATAATTAGATGTAGCGTAATTAAGGCAATATATCAAAATCTAAATGTAGTTTCTAGGAAGTAGAACGATAGTAAAATGTTATGGGAACTTAAGTACAAACTAAAAGTATTAAAAAAAAAATATAAAGGTAATGCAATACACGTTATTAAACAAGTTTCTCAGAGTTGATCAAAATATTAACCCATGGTTTTTGTGTAAATTGTTAAAAACTTGTATGAAAGTAATTCGTCTTTTTCATAGTCAAAATCAAACTTTAAAAAAATGACAGTAATATCTTTTTACTTCATTAAGATCTCCTTTGCGACCATTTAAACTTAAAATCGATTGTCATGGTTACCATTTAATAGTAAATCAGACAGATCCAACAACTTTTGAAAGTTATCTGAAACGGGTTATCAAAAAGAGTAGCCCCATGCCTTTTTTGGTCTGCCTCGAGGCAAAAACACCCGTCTTCGAGGCAATCCACTCAATGTACTGTAAGTTCAAGGTCATATAATTGTATTTATATCGGCTTCCTGATGTTGACTGGGTCCTCAATTCAATAGTAATTCTTACGACCTAGTTTTTAAGATTCAAAATGTGCTGTAGGTTTTGCAACGCTTATTTTTTTGTTGTTTTGCAGTGAGCCTATGCTTGATTGGAGGATAATAAGAATTTGCAATGTAGTGAAATTCTTACTAAGTTTATTTTTTACTTTATACTCGGTACTTACTGTACATGTACAAGGCATATTTTGAAATATAGCAGCTTTTAGAGTCATAACGTCTTTTTGTCTGATAACTCTTCCTGAACTTACTAACTGGATTTCCATTGATGTATCTACTTATGCATTTATCACTTTTGCGTTTAAAATATTCTACTTTTATCTATATCTAATAAAATATAAATATTTCGGCCTAAATGGAATGGGCGAGATTTGAATCATGATAATAAGCGATGCGGCTAGCAACTCATCACTATTTTGATTCCTTTTCCATCTTAACGCCCACCATCACGCTAAACTTGGCCTTTGGGTCTTACGGCCTCGGGCTCAGTCTGCCCCGTATTTCGGCCTAATAAGTTCAACAGTGATTCTCAAATCTCAAACTAGCAGCTGACTTCCAAATATTAAATAAACATGGCCTATGACATCATGCGGAAATGGAAAGAGGTAAAAATGGCTAAAATGGCTAAAATTAAATCGCAAAGGTCAAGATAGAAGAAATTCAAGAACCGGCTACACTTAACCATAATATAAAAAACTAGAATGACATCATTTCAGCTTGGTACTTAAAACATCATTTAAGAGCAAAGTGCATTGTACGATGTTTATATGCAAGTTTTGCTTGTATTTTTTAAACTGATAATAATACCTACACAGGTGGGCGTACAGGGAATCTATCGCAAAATATAACAGGATTTTTGACTATTACGTAGAGAACATGGTAGATCGTTGATGAAATGAGTATGAATATAGTAATTTAAGCACAGTAGTTGCGAAGATCAGTGGCGTATGGTCAATTTTCGTTTTCTTCCGTAAATAAAATAAAAACTATTTACTTTACAATAAAAAAAAAATATAAATTTGAGATCCCCATAATGAGTACTTTAATTTGATATATGACACAGTGAAGTTAAACATTTTTTTTTTTTTTTTACTTGAAAATGACCTGAATTTAAAAAAATGTATTTAGTTTGCACTTCTGTATTTGAGTCATAGGATTAAACCATCCTACCAAATGTTACCTAATAAGGTCTAGAAGATTTGGATCGAATTGGAGACAGACGGACAGATAGATAGACGCATATATCTAAGTATAAAGGTTCCGTTTATTTATTTTTTAAACGGAACTCGAAAAAGGTCTGACGATTGATTTGTTAGATTCTATGATAAACAAACTTCGTGTCTCATGTCTATAAAGAAATAGAATATTATCGTGTATGGTGATATAAACCAGATATCATTTGTAAGCAAATTATTTGCAGTAAACCTCATTTTGTACGTAAATGTGAGCAAAAATCTATCAGGCATCTATAATAAGACGCAACGAATCAACAAACACACATTCTCTTTTGCTTGTCCCCAACACCAGATCGTGAACGGTGACTTTAATGTTTATTTAATATCGGTTGATTAACTTCACATTATACACACTGCAATAGTAATAAACCTGTCAGCAAAAACTTCTAGGCTTGGACAAGTTAATTTTGATCTAGATGATATAGCTTCAGACTAGATTATAAACGTACTAGATGATAATATAATACTCATAGTCAATGTTTTGCAAGTAAGTGCACTGCTATTTGTAAAACCTGTTCAAGTTGACTTCCTAGTAATTTTATCAGTAAATGATCTTGAAACAGTCCAGCAATCTATCGAATTTGGAATAAATGATGGTAAAATTAAATTTCTATAATTTTCTGGTCATGGAAAAAGAACAAAGTGGTAATTATAAGATGGCAACAAATACTCAAAAGGAAGCATAGCCATTTCCGGCCATTGTGATCTGAACAATAAGAAGAGTATTTTGAATTTGATCCCTATTTTTTTGACATAAAGCACAATATTCCTCCATCATCTAATTTAATAGGCTAAGTTTACAATTATTCCTAACTGGACATAATGTGCATTTACATGGACCATTTGATTTGTAATAATTTTAGTCATTGGGATTTAATACGTATAGAATAGACAATAATGATTCTAAATTACCTCTTTTAATTTTTTGGGATAAAAGTATTTAATCATCATTATTAAAATAAAACTAATATACCTCAGATTTTAATTGATTAAAAAATCAATAACACAACTGAAATAGGTGAATGATTACCTTCACTATGATTTTATTTTTATGACTAAGTAGGTACTTAAAATTTAAACTTTGAATAGATACTCTCGTTAAACCTAACAGTTCAATTCTTTACATTTTGATGCAATCCGAAGACGTCATTTCGTATTTATTACCAAAGATTAGACTATTGTTAACCGAGAAATGCCAAGGTTCACGGTATGGTTGGGCAACAGACATACTTACAATCAGAATACAATCATAGTAGAAGGTGAGGGGCAGCGTAGATCAAGTTCAGTAAAAAAATAACCACAGTCTCTACGTATAATAACAATTAGACCACTACACAAGGTGAAGATTTTCTAATAAATAAAATTATAGCTTTTGCATTAAATTACGCAATAATTTAATGTAATAATAATAATATGAACTTGTTTTAACTATACTAATATATATTTTTTAAATTTTCTTTTTAAAGTTAAAAACTATGGGATATAATTTGACTCGCAAATACAAACATCGTTAAAATGAAATTTGAGTAATGATTATTAAATTGCTAGCCCTAATTACATTATAGATAATTAGAACTGTTAAACTAACGAGTTTGATAATTCTAGATACAGTAGCAGAACCGGTCACGTGTGAATAATATTATATAATCAATCACATAGAAAAACAGGCACATGTTATATTAAGCGGATGAAATTCATACTAAATAGATTCAGAGTGAAAAATATTGTGATTGCCTATTATATTTATATATTTCAACCTAAGAATTAATTACAAAATGAAAATGATATGTAATTATTAAACAATGTTAATTCTTAACACGTAAAAAATTTAACCAAATAATACAAAATTATAAAATTTTACCTCAATTTCCACCAGTCGCACGGATTTGCTTATATGTATTTGAAAATAATAAAATTTCAAATTTTTTTATATTCATTACTATGGCAAATATTTCGAGTTGTTTTTAGTTTGTCTTTTGAAATGTTTACCTTTGTTACTTTAAAGCTAGGCACAACTTTTTATGAAAGTTAAACAGAAATACGAGTAAGTCCCGAGGGGTATAAAAAACTTAATTTCAAGCATTCTGAAGCTCATAATATACCAACTTGGAGTCTGATGTTAAGAGTGAGTGAACTACAATGCAGCAAGCTTCATTTTCAACGGAAAACTTTTGCAAAGTTGGTCTTTTGAGAGCCTTTCATGCCAGCGGTTGATTCCGCTGAAGTTGTCCAATTGATTCCTTTGCCGATTTCAAATATATCACAAATGTCACTTGCAGAATATAAAAATGGAATTACTATTGTAGTTTAATCTATTAGCATTTAAAATTATTTACAACGCTTGTGATTTATGACGATTAACCGTTGGGTTTTTGACTCTAGTTCTAATTGACTTGTACGTACCTATGTACAAGTCAATCTTTTTTTCAAACCTTTTTTACAATGACAACCTCTCCTTTCAATCTTATAAAATTTATTAATTAAAAGTTTCGACTTCAAGAATTGTGTTAAAAACTAATCAATACAAAATTAAATAGTTTCTATTGAATATATTTTGTTAAATCAACGTTTTGAAAATTGAATTCTAAGTAACACTTATTGATCATTTACTGTTCCTTGACAATAGTTTGGACGGTAAAAAAGTAGTTCAATTTTCAACATTATCATCATCATTATTATTATCTCCTCACAATTTTAATATCACTACAATCATGACTTCAAATTATTTTCTCATTTTCTTCAATCAACAAAAAAACTTGTTTATTGATAAATCACAAAAATGAAAAAATATATTTTGCGGTAAAGCTACAAAATGCAAGTCATGATTTTTGAGCTTTAACTTGATAACTTGGACAGCATCGCTTGACTTAAATAAAAAGCTCTTAAGAAAATGAATTAAGATTTACAATGCTGAATACGGCTTGGAATGCTAAAGGGGAATATTTGATAAAATTTCACGCGGAGTGTAATAGATTTAATGAAATATTAGACTCGTCACGGTTTATTACAAATAGGAAGTAAAAAATGCTTCCTGTTATAGCCTTCAGTTAGTTGTGAATAAAATCAATGCAAACATTGCTTTCAATGTCAAGATATGAATATATTTCACGTTTAAATTAAATCAATAAGATGAATTAGGTTAAAGGACACTCTAAGGCAGATATTGAACATGAACACGATGCGTACAACTTTAAAGCATTATCCAAAAAGCCAAAATATTCACCTTAGTTAACTTAATTTTTTGGTGCGACGGATCCATACTTTGTGTAAGTCTATGGCGGAAGGGAAAATCGGGGCGGGTGATTAATTTTGTTGGCATTTAAAGGATTTACTGTTCGTTCCTAAACTCACGCTAGTGGCATTGTAAATCATCCAAATACCTTAGTGTTGCCATTTCGCTTTTTTCCCTTCATGTAAATTTAGGAACGCCGCACGCGAGAGCGAAAAGAATTTTGTTGCAAACACAATTTAGTACAATGACGTTGAAAGCAACTTAATTACTTCTAAAGGTTCAACAAAGTGCACTAAAAAGAGTTCAAAGAAAGGTTTTTTTCCAAGCCAATAAGTGACTAATTGTATAAAAGAAACCTGTCCACAAGTTAATCGAATAACACGATTACCGGAGTCGCGAGTGAATATCAAGGGAGAAACTTCCTGGAGCAAGAAAAGTTAGAAGGCAAAGTGGTTTTGGTGTCACGACACGATATCCGTACGACACGACTTGCGGACGTGACGTTGTAAATGTTCATCCAATTATAGACGTTGAAGCCAAGCAAATTAAAATTAGATGTCTTGTTCTGTTAGCTACTGAGTTTCTTATTACAGGAGCTGTGTTTAACTGCTTTAGACAACATTCTCTTGTACAATCAGTGCTTTTAACCGACTTCCAAAAAGGAGGTTTTCAAATCGTGGCCATCTTTTTTTTTCTTTGTTTTATATATGTTCTCCAATTATTCGAAGACGTCTAGACCAATTTGGAAAATTATGTATATATATTTTTTGAAAGGGTTTACTTTAGAGAGTCGTCGAAAAAAAGTCGGTTTTTAGTTTTGAATAATTATATATCTTATTGATCATAGTGAGGTATATGTATTAATAGATTTTTTACAGTTGTAGTGAATTGTAGTATCAGATTGCTAATAAATGGTGTTTTATCAATTTATTTTTTAAACCTACCTAGGAATCTGACAAAACTTGTTATAGTTAAGGTTCTTATGAGTCATAAATGTCATAATATATCATAAATAAATGCATGCTTATTAACTAAAAATAGATTGTTAATTAAGGATTTGTATTCATTGAATTACCATTTATAATTACGTTAAACAAGTCACACACCACAATACGGAACATTTATATCGTTTTAAGACCACGTTCTATGTCCAGCTGCCTTATTTGGAGTCTTGTCGGTAGAACATTATTTGGAATACTAAATGACTCATTTGGAATATCAAACGATTCTGTTCCGTGAGAAAATACATAAACATCTACAACATTTGAATAATGAAGTATTATTGATTTAAGACCAAAATCAAAAAGTCTTCACAAATATCATCTATCAAATCACGTACCCTTGACTCAAAGGCGTAGTATTTTTTAGCTCAGGTACCGAGAGTTCTTATGAAAGCACATGAACTCTTTGTGTAGAACCGGTTGGATTGAACGAAATAAAAGCAAGCTTAAAGGTCATTGTCGATAATGCACGCTCGGGTAAGTTCGTTTAGATTTTAAAATCTGAAATACGAGTCGAAATGGTCCGGCATTAGTGATATTGGCTCTATTGAAAGCATTTGAGAGTAGTTGCCAAGCAAATATTGCTTTGAATGTCATAACTGATATTGCAAGATACTATTCGTGTCCTAGTATAATAGTCGTAATTTAAAATGATTATGATTATTGAAATCTTTCGTTATTACAACACCAGCTATTAAAAGTTTATTGTTTTGAATAATTACTTACAAATAAGGAAAAATAAAACGATTAAGTTATTATTGTAATTATAACACTACATTTATTTTATGTATTGTTAATAAAATTTCATCAGGATTGAATATTGCGTTGTAAATCATTAAATCCAACATATAGGACATGCAGCTACCACTAGAGCCATAAAATCGGAGCTTCGAGATGAAAAAGCTGAAGCGAGGCGACAGCATGAACAAAAGATAAATTTATTTTTCGAAAGCTACCAGGATCGAATGTCGTCCTTTTTAAAAGCCAGTCGTAAATTTTATCGTTTTTAGTGTTCCGTACAGAAACGAGAAAATGAAATGATGCAATACAGGCTACCGTAAACTTCTAACGCAGTAAACAGACGGCGTTTGAATGAAATACCAAATGAACTGTAAACTACTCATTCTCTTTAACCTGTTTTCAATCTTAGTACTCTTAAAAATACTCTAAACATTTAAGATTTTATTACTTCTCAACGAACAGAAAACTGAAGAAAAAATGTATCAGGAGACTCGCGATTTAAACAACAAAAGTATTGTTAGGAACGACTCAACTGTGATAATGTTGCTTTTATAGCTTTGGGCTTCTATAACATTCCAATCAAAGTTCTACAATAAAGTTACCACGACTAAAAACACCTAATCAAGCTTTCTGAGGCTAAGGGGTGGAAGTTGGTAAACTTTCCTGAGATCCAATCAGCATACACAAATCGCTAAGTGGAAGGCTGGGGAGGAATGAGATTATTTAAGATACATGAGCAAACATCAGACGGAGTTTGGGCTCACTCGTCTGTTAAATGGATTCTCGCTTTATTATGTTTTTCGAGATACGGACTAATAATGCATGATGAAAGATCCTGAGTAATTTATCACGATATTTATTAGATTGAACGACTGATTGATAATAAGATAGATAGATAAAACGTTTATTTGTGGCTATAGTCACATACAGAACAAAAATACAAAAATTACAAAACAAAACATGTAAAAACAACGTATTGAGGACATATATCAACAACTTTGTATCTGTGTAATAATACACCAAATAAAAATAAGAGCGTTCTAGTAATAGTGTTTGGAACTATTTTTCATCAGAGAAAGGTCGCAAGGAAACAAATAGTAAAGTTAAAACAAAAAGGTTTAAAATAGATGACTTTAATAACATTAGCGCTGCAGCTGTTGTTTGCAACATTCATCTAAAATCAGAGAGCAAACAAAACCTTATGCGGAAAATTCAAGTGAAAGATATATGGTTTATTTTTGTTGTTCTGCGATGGAAGTTGGTCGTTGCGATTTTCGTACTGCGTCAACGTGGCTTGGCCAAATTTATTGCTATTTGCAGTTCGGACTTTCTGTTTTCACATGTCACGGTTTACGTTTCGCAAGTTTTCAACCGGGTGAAGCCATGATACTCAGTACTCACTAATAATACAACTCGTGAGATACTTAATAATGTTTACTAAGGAATTATCATCACTTTGTTACCTGAAAACAAAATTAGGGGAGTCAAATGCTCCGTAAACATCACACTTTTTTAACAAACATTTCTCAAAATTCTCACCCAAAACTCGGACATGTTGAATTACTTAATAAGCGAGAATCCACAAATTTTTGTTGTAAATACACTTTTTGGTGCGATGTCTATACGCAGAGGTAATTTTCTTGAGCAACTCACCGGTGCAGCATAATGGTACCATTAAAACGCCACCCACAAGTGTGGAGCAAATTGCATTTACCGACATAGGTTCGTATTTTACAATCAAATGTTGATTTGAGTCGAGCTGCCAACACTACATTAGGGTACATAAATTTGCGTACCTAAACGATAAACTTACGCGAGGAAAGCCTCTAAATTGTTTCTGAAAGGTAACCAGCAGCATTAAATGTTAATTTATTACCCTAAATATAGAATTGTTTGTTATTTTAGGTCAGAGCTCAAAAGTTACATGGTATCAATTTCAACTTTTAATCCCGACGGGACTCAATCAAAACTTGAAGTAGGAATGTAATGAGAATTCTCGAAATTCCAAAACAAAGCCTTTCGTGAGTAACAGTTGTAAGAAAATCAACATTATAGTAGACAAACACGAAGGAAAAGTTGGCGGCGGCTCGTTATAAAGAACCTTTTCTTTCTAGGAAGTGCTTAAACAAAATTAAAAGCAAGAAAAGCGAGTTTTTCAGTTTCAAACGTATAATCTGACAATCGCTTTTGGAGAACGGACAATTATTTGTGTAATAAAGGTAGTTGGAAGGCGTTGTGAGACCTTGGTTGAAAAGAACAGTTGGCATACTCAGTCAGCAACAGCACAGTCGTATACATGTCGAACAAAAAATCTAACAAAAAGTAAGTCGAGCGAGCCCGCACTCCGGCCGTTCAGATTATAATGATCCGAAACTCCGCCCTAAGTTAACTTTGTTTTTTTCTACACCCATTTCAAGTTCCTGTTCTGTTACCTTTTGCTTCAGAAATATTGATTTCTCAATCGTAATCATTAATAAGTATAATGAAACCGATTAAGTTTTTTCACACATCATTGTTATGAGACTCGACTGAAATAGTGATAATTGCATCTATTGTGCTAACTATTTAAATGTAACCGATGATAGGAACAGTAATTATTTCCTCATACAAGTGCCTTTATGATGGAAAATCACGAATTTGTTAGCTGGTATTTTTCCCGAACGACAGTAAGTCATGATATTGACTGAACTTTAATTCGGTGTCATTTACGTCGACGACATTTTGATTGTAACAAATATGGCCCAGATCCGATCTTGATGCGTTTTGAATTGTTAAATGCCGGTTTAATTAATCCTCAAACTTAATGAAACAACTTTTTGAACTAAAATGATTATAGTCCGTAAAATGTTACTAGCGCTATCATAATTATAAATATGGAACAGGAAACTGTACAAAATGTACCTACAATTAGTATTTCGAAGATTTTCAGTGAGGATACATTTTAGTCATCAAAACGGCGCGAATGACCTAAGATTATCATTTCCTAGTAGTGAGAGCGTGTCACTACACTGTACGACTGTACACATATGAGAAAGGCCACTCACACAGGCGAGATGACTAAAAATATTACGGTTGACATTGAAATGTTAATGCACTCTGGCGTCGCATTTTACGGATATTCGCTTGAGGGCAATAAAATATTTTTTCTTTATCGATTGTTTTCGCTTGGGTTCATTTGACGTTATCGTTTGTTTGTGATCTAATACGTAGAGTGATAGCTCGTGTTGTTGCACGTTCGATGGATGCGTCACGACCACGCAGTCTGTCGTCTGAAGATTATTAGTACTCGTGTACATCGTTATTTAGTTAGGTAATTTCTAGATCTATGATTTCTTGTTACTCGTGTTTCTATTAAATTAATTAGTTACATGCATGACTTTAGGAAGTTAATCTGTTTCAGTTTTATAACTTCATAAACAAATTAAAATAAGTTAACATTTTAATAGAGGAACAAAATATTTAATTGGATAAAATAGACAAATTACAGGCATGTGCCTAGCTGGGAAACTCATGACATGAATAAATCAGTAAAGTTTTAAGACATTTTAAGAAGATCATTATTTATTAATTTTATCTAAGTAGATTTTTTGCAGGTTCCAGTTTTGTTTTTTTAAAGAAACCTATTTATTCCTTAATAAGGCTTACAAGTTTTTTAAAAAATATTAAATCTCTGATGTCATTTTGTGGTATTTTGTAAGTTCAAATCTAATGGAGACGTGATTGGAAGCTGTAATTTTATTGCACAATATTTGCTGATGTTATTTTCTAAATGTCACTTACGTCTAGGACTTTGGAGGGCAAACGAGTAATTAATAAACCACTAATAGACAAAATCGGTGTTTTTTTGTAAATACTACACTGAATTTACATGAACTTGTTTAAATATTAGTTTTAGGCCTTAATGAGGTAGTAGTTCTACTTCCTGATTGTCGCAAATATAGGTATATTACAAACTAAATAAAAAAGGTGTTTCAAATCTTCAAATCAGTCAGCCCCACCAACTGTGATTTTAGTATTTTTTTTTACAAACACAATCAATGAGAGTTTGTATTTACCCAATAACTAATAAATTTTGTGCGTCTTAAAAAAAAAGTATCGTTAAATAAATCTGATCTATGTGCATGATTTTGACTAGGTATATTTCTTACATGTCTGTGTTAATAGGTTTTTTTTTGATGAGTAATTTTTTTTGATTATTCACCATATACATATTCGTCACTTAGATTTTTCGTATTATTTTGAAATATCATAGTCAATAAATGTTTAAAGTAAATACTTTTTTAACGCTTATTGATTAACATCTTTATATTCCAATTCTCTATTTTGAATAAACTTGGACTGTAGCAATTTGTAACACGCACTTTTCAATGATAATACAATAAACATGTTTACAAAAATCGTAGGATATTTCGTTCTTGATGATAAAACCGATTGCGACGCTTGTTTTTATTTTTACATTGATAGCATGTTGTATTTTGTATTTACTATTTAGTATTTATTTTGATTTACGTATATCTTGTCGATTCCTTTTTCATTGAAATTAGTTTTGAGTTCAGTTTAATTTTTTTAGTATCTTGTCTTTTTTATTTTTATCTTTCTTTGAAATGATTATATAATTTACGACCTGAATTGTAAAATTGAAGGGTTTGTAATTTTTTTAATATTCAGTATTTTTTAATTTTGCTTCGCTTATTCTTTTATTTTATATGATTTTATTATTTCTTACACAGTTATTATCTTTTTCTAATAGAAAATAATTTTAGTGAGATTTTATTAATTTTTCATGTTAATTTTATACGCAAAAAATATTTTTACTAACTTTACGATTTTTTTAGAGCATAAAAAATTTACTCCTAAATTTATTGAGATAATTTCCGTCTTATTTTTTTTTCACTTCGTAACTTAGACTTACCTGTGTGGCATCCGTATATGGGGTAGAAGAGTTTTTGTCCACGAGTTGGGAACCAAACACCGGCACTCCGCTCGATGTTGGCGTCAGTGATCTCACATCCGTCACTTGTTGGGGCACCATTTTCGTTTCTCCAATTTAAAAAAATAAAAATAACCCCAAGTAACTTAACACAAAAAAACACAGTTCACGTATATTGCACTTAATTAACACTTAATAATAATTTGTTCAAGTTCAAAAAAGTTTTCTCAATTTATAACAGTCCGAACGGTTCAAGGAGCCGCTTGTTCCTGTACCGGAGCCTCTCGGCGGACGATGCACCGGAGACCTCCCAGTATCTGGACACTATCCTCAGGGTTTTCTCTTCTAGAACGAGATATCTGCCGCTTTCTTCTTCGCGCGCGATCGGTCCAAAAGTCATAATTTTAACGGGTCCCAACCGCAGTTCAGTTAGCACTGCGGGGCGATCGTGGCATAGTCGTAAGATCGCGCAGTGTTGAAGCGGCTACGTTCGCACTCCGCGATGACAGAAAACCTACTGACTGAGCGGCAATGTGCGAAGCACTGTCAATATACCGCGCTCAGCTGTTCACCCCTGCCCCGTTCCCCGCACCGCGCAGGCGCTCGAACCCCCCTCGCCTCACTTGCGCTCCGGCGCTCGCCCTAAACACACGTCGGCACTACGACGGTCACGACCAAACCGGTCTGACTACTCCAGCGCTCGCTCCTGGCCGTGGTAACCTAGTCGTTCGAACGGTGGCAACTTAAAATGCAAATTTCTCGAAACATGTCATTTGCTTACGTTTTTTACCCGACTTAGAAGCCATGCAAAGCACTTAGCCACAACACGGAAATGTGTTTATGGAAACAGCACTGTATACATACAAATATGGGTCTCATACGCCCGGTAACATTGTAGCAGCCGATAAAGACGAGTTTTAGAATAAAGATGGTCATTATCTCGTCCGTTTTGCATTTATCTTGTCTCGTTCCAAATTTAGACAGCAATTCATTATTTTTAGAGACACTGTTTAGTCTCGGAAAGGTAAAAACGCAGTGTGTAGTTATTTCCCAATGGTTTGTTTAATAAAGCCTCTCTTGGAGTGTTTATCATTGATCTTTTGCATAAAAATTACCATGAATACTGGCATTTGCATAATAATAGAAGTGACACAAGTCCAATCTACATTTTATTTTTTCATTTGCGTTTGTTGCTAGGCAGTGCCTGCATTATTTGTTTTATTACCTTTCGTTTTGTTAATTTGTATAATTGCTTGCGTTTCAATAGATATTCCATTTGAATCTATAAAAACGTGTATTTTCAATAATAATGGAATAGTATCAAAGCCCGATTCGCTTTGAAAGCAAAAATATTTTATATTTTCGAATTACATTTTTATTCATTTATTGTCTGAATCAGAATGTTGCGAAATATAAAAACCTAGGTGCGCCCCGTGGTATTACCCGCGGATAAAGCTCCAGGGTGCCAGCTTCCTGTATAGTACCAAATTTTATCAAAATTGGTCCAGTCGTTTGTGCGTAAAAAAGAAACAAACATACACACACGCACCCATACTCACAAACTTTCAGAAATATTAGTGTGATAGCAAATAATTAAATTTTTAACAAAAAAAGAACAACCGACTTAATTTTTTTTCAGGAGTTTCTTCCATATCTCCAAAGTTCTTCATCGTGTCTTCACCAAATTAATATGGGACCAATTTGGGAGAAAGGGCTTTCAAATAAAAAACGAATCATTGAAATCGGTCCACTGTTGCCGAAGATATCGCGTCACATACATACAAAAAAAAAACATACAATCGAATTGATAACCTCCTCCTTTTTTTGAAGTCGGGTAAAAGGACAACGATAGTATTTTGTTTTACCCATAGAAATTATCCTTATAAACTAATAGTGCAAATAAATATTCACTCATTGTAAAAGTTCAATTTTTCACAACTATGTACAATGTTTAATTTTTTTTATTTTTACTACATGAGAATTTATAATTTTATAAAAGTTTATTTTCTATTTTTATTTACCTTTGGTAACTTTCTCTTTCTAGTATTTAAACTTATGTTTCCATCCGTCTTTTTATAAAACGCGGACTAACTTTGTTACTAGGTTTAAACCATTATCCGACCGAATCAAATTGACATCTATTAATATGCCGCTGTCACATCTGAATATGTCAACTAGATTTTGTCGGATAATGGTTTAAACCTAGTAACAAAGTTAGTCTGGGTTTTATAATAAGACGGCATATGACTATATATTCTTCTCATCCAGAATTTTGCGATATAGTAATCGCAGAAGAAGCTAGTAACTTTCTTTTCAGGTTTTTTATGCAATGTGAAATGAATTTCATCGGAGAGTACTGTACTGGGTCTCTTTTTAATTGGTGGACTTCTGGCTATTATCAATTTGGCATCATCTATATATATCATCAATTTGGTAGTACAAAACAATGAAGTAAATATTTACGAATAGTTATCAATTCACAACTTGTTGTATTGTGTTATCGTTCAATTGAGGTTTTGTAACTTTAAATAACTTAAACAAGGATAATGTACCAACTTCTGTAATAAAATTTATATAAGGCTGTATCATTGTAATCTGACTTATGAATAATTTTTACGCAACTTTCATCTTTGATTGCAAAATGTGTCAGTTTTAATTTTGGTCTAACTTCAAGGATCTGATGAAACCCTGTGTCTTTATTAGCGAAATTTAGCAAAAAAAAATAATATGTTAAATACAGTATTTTATTTGACGACCCCCGTGGCGTAGTTAGAGATGTGCCGTTGCCGGCAACATTGGCAACATTGGGAATATTGCCGGCAACGCTGCTGGCAAGATTGCCTTAAGTGGCAATTTTGGGGAATATTGCCTAAATATTGAGAATATTAGATATATTGATTTAAAAAACTCATTAAATAAATGTATCTAAGCGTATTATATGAGACATCTTAAAAAAATATAGATCCTACATATAAACTGCCAATGTTCCCGGCAATTTACTGGCAATATTGCCGGCAAAATTCCCTGTAAATTGCCGGTACATACAGATTTGTCAATATTACTTATCTTAGGCGAGAAATAATTACTATTTTAAGTAGGTAATCTGAAAAATAAACCGGCCAAGTGTGAGTCGGTCGCCCATTGAGGGTTCCGTTACATAAAAAACTTGCAAACTTATATTTGCAGACAAGTTCATATATTAGTATGAACTTGACTACATGTACCTTTGCTTTATGTTGTGTTGTGACTGCCGTACAATGTTGGCAGTCGGGACCAACGGCTTAACGTGCCTTCCGAAGCACGGAGGGGCTCAAGAAATTTTATGCTACTTGTGGTGACCCATCCAAGTGCAGACCAGAGTTGTTGTATCCGCAACAACTCTGCGACATCCGCGGATGCGGATTATTAAAGGTTCACATCCGCGAATGCGGATGCGAATACGAATTTTTTTTTACATATTTCAATTAGTACCTACATAAATAACGGTGACTTAAGTTTCTTTGACTGGAAATTTAAAAAAAATATTAGGCGTGTAGACTTGGCTAATAGAAATACGAACATGGGGTTTGAGAGTTGACAGTTCAAGGCGAAATACTAGTTTTAATATGTTTGAAAATGTATATCATTCTAATAGTTTGCCCCGATGTATATTATTCTAGTAGTTTGACCTAAACTGTGAACTAGCAAATCCCATATCTTGGCAAACCCTTGACTGATTTAGTTCATGTTCAAACTAAAATATTCTATTTAATACTTGTGCCTACTAAATTTTATTTTCGATTACACCTACTAAATTTAAAATAAACATACATGTATTTTATTCGTGTATGTTTGTTCGATAACTCGTACAAACGCCAGATTATTTATACAGACTCGGAGAACAGCTTCGCTCGCTTCACTCACTTAACTCGCTCGTTCTATTTTGGTCTTCACAACAGTATAGTACATAACTTTTAGCCGCTACAGGATCAGCTCTCTTCGCAACGTTAAACCATTTTTTTCACATTTTTGAATCTCGAGGAACTTGAAAAAACAGCTTTTTTGGTGTTTTTACCGTAGTACTAGTGCAGGTAATCACAACACATGACTTTCTTGTGAGCAGATTAGCCATTTTATATCTAATGTGTGTGAAATATTCGTCCAAACGCAGAAATACGCACTTACCGGCCAGCCGGTACGAAACGAACGCAAGTTGTTTAATGATGTCATCAAAGCGTCACGTTGTAATAGGCCGTTTTTTGGACATGCCTTAGTTCTATGCGGCGTATGTCAGTCAGTTTTAAAGATAAAAAAATAAAAAACACAGTATTATTCTAGATGTTTTACACAATTTTTAGAGATCAACCAAAAAGGAAGTGTTTTTCTTGCAAGCAAAGCTAGCAAAGGGTCTACTTGAACAATCTGACGTTTGTATGTATTTATGTATGTTTATTTGACGATAACTTGAGCATCTTTTATCGGATCTTCAGGAAATTTGGTAGGCACGTGTCAAAATAAGTTTTTTTTTCGCACATAAGCAGCAAATCAGTCAAGGTGTTGCCGAAATATGGGGTTCGCGAGTTTACAGTTTTAATTAAACAAGCAAGTGAAGCGAGCCAAGTTCTCCGAGTCTACTTGAACAATCCGGCGTTTGTATTTATGTATGGAAGTATGTATGTATGTTTGTTCAACTATAACTCGATTAATTGTTAAGTTATAAAACATGAGCCGAATCTGTCAAGGGATTACTGAGATATGAGGTTCGCGGGTTCACAATTCGGGCGAACTAATAGTTGACTATCCACTTAGTAAGTAGATTTTCATTGAAATCCAGCGGCTTTTATTCTCTTAATACGCATCCGCATCAATCTATGCGAAGCTTTTGCGGATGCAGATGTATAAAGGAATGCAAATGTTCCGCATCTGCGGATGCGGATACGGCGAGTTCTTTAGGGTTCTATATCCAAAGGGTAAAACCGGGATCCTTACTTCCCTCGAGGACAAATTTTCCGCAACTAGGCCCGAATTTGCCGGTCCCGTTTTGCCGGGATCCTAATACTAAGACTCTGCTGTCCGTCGCTCTGTCTTTCCATGCGCCTGTCTGTAACCAGGCTGTATCTCACTAAGCTAGACAGCTGACATTTTTACAAATGATGTATTTCTTTTGCCGCTATAACAAAAAATACTAAAAACAGAATAAAATAAATATTTATGAGGGGTTCCCACACAAAAAACCTGATTTTTTTTAACGTTTTTAGCTCAATATTAATAACAGCAAGAGTTAGAGGCATGAAATATTCACAGAATATTTAGTTGTATATGCACTATAAAAATACATAGTTAAATTAAAATAAAATAAATATTTAAGGGGGGGCTCTCATATAACAAATGTGATTTTTTATAGATAATGGTACGGAACCCTGCGTGCGCGAGTCCAACTTACACCTAGGCGGTTATTTCTTAATAAATTTCAAGTTTATTTACAAAATAATCAGAATTTTGATATAACAAAGCAATTTAAGTGGATCGGCAATATTGCCAATGTTCCCGGCAAAATGGAAATTTACCGGCAATGGCAAGATTGGGAATATTGCCGGCAACGGGGAATTTGCCGCTCGGCACATCTCTAGGCGTAGTAGTCACTATGCAAGTCCGCCACCCAGAGGTTCTGGGTTCGATCCCCGGTCAGGGCAAGATGAAAAATGGCCTTTTTCAAATTGTCCTGGGTCTTGGATGTTTATCTGTATATGTATTTGTTATAAAATATAGTATCGTTGAGTTAGTATCCCATAACACAAGTCTCGAACTTACTTTGGGGCTAACTCAACCAGTGTTATTTGTTTCTATATATTTATTTATTATTTATAGTATTTACAGAGCTGACCCCAAATAGGACAAAGAAGATGATGATGTAAATACCAAACTTTTTATTAATTCTTCCTTAATTGTTACTTAATTTTCTATTAAGCAAAAGACGCTTTTTTATGAACTGTAATATGTTTATCTGAAATAAAATCATTTACAATTTTGTAAATAAATAAATTGATCCTTTAGTAAATCTTATACATTTAAACGAGCAATTCTTGTATATTTGTTTATATATAAATTTCTGTGATCTCTAAAACGGCTCTAACGATTTCGCTGAAATTTGGTGTATTCGGGAGTAAACAATCGATCTAGATTAGTCTTACGTTTGGGAAAACGCGTGTTTTCGAGTTTTCATGCGTTTTTCTTTCCACGGAGAATATGGTCGCTAATTTCGTCCCGCTGGACGCTATCCGTCTGGCTATGCGGTCAACGCGGACCACTAGAAAGAGTATTATGGGTTCGAATCCCACTCGGTGACTTACATTTGTTTTTTTTTTATATTCAAGTTTATATATAATTTTTATTGCTTTCAGACAAGTTTAAAAAATGTAGTTAATGTTTGAGATGTAACCTCGGAGCAAAGCTCAGTCGCTCAGGTACAATATAAACGAAACCGTAACAAATACACTTCATATATCTAACCAGTAAAAAAATACTCTTTGTCGGTATTAAGATGACTAATTTAACGAAGCTATCGAACAGTGTAAAAGATAATTTTACAGAAATCTATTTAAAACAAAGCAAAACGGTTCAGGTACTTATCAATCCAATTCTTGAAGTAAAAGAAACAATAGACGATCCTTAAAGATAAAGTGGTGATCAACACTGACATGTCCTAGTTAAAAATAACAAAACATTAATACCTATGTATCATCATATAACAAAGACATTATTCCTTTCGAGGATCAGCCTCATAACCTAAATATTAGTTCTTTCTTTGCATAACACGTAAATTGGACAAAAATAGTTTTTATCTTATCTTTTGATGAAAAATACTTTTTTTACAAAAATAACGATATTGTTTTAATACAATGGTTAAAAATGATGTCATTTACTTATGATGCTAGTATCAAATTACTGTATGTTGTCAATATTTGTGTTTGCTTTCTTTTTGTGATTCATTTCTCTTTTTTGTCAATTTAAATTTAATTTGTATGTGGTTATTTTAGAGTTTTGTATGTTTAGAGTTCCGTACGAAACGTGAAATAAAACGGACCCTTTATACCCACTCTCGTGCGTCTGTCTGTCTGTCCGTCTGACAGCCAATTTTCTCCAAATCTACTGTAACAAAACAGATGAAATTTGAATGGTGTGATCTTATGACCTAAACACAGATGTGCGAAGAAAATAAATATATTTTTTTAATTAAGGGTAATTTTGGAGGGACAAGTAAGGAATTAAAAAAAGTTTTGCAGACCTATCTGTGTCATACATACTCGTATCTATATCAAATGAAAGGACTTGTTATGGGGATTTTTAACATATATTTTCGTTATTATTGTAAAATAAATAGTTTTGAATTTATTCATGAAAGAAGACAAAAACTGATCATTCCTCCGCGTGATCTCCGAAACTAGTAAGTATAAAATTTTGAAAAAATACAAATTATATTTCATTTCTAGTAGATTACAGGTAAACCAATAAGAATTCTATTAATTGAAAATAAAGATGGTAAACTCAATACTATACGCTTCTTTATGAAAAATAGTTCACTAAAACACCACTAGATAGCGCTCGTAGTAGTTAACTCGCGTTTTACAGTGAAGATTTCAAATGTGATTAACTTTGGCATTGTAAGGAACGCTGTTCACGCAATTTCAACACACACTTGGCCAGTTCTTTAATTTAATTCTTATAGCGTATCCCAATACCAACTAATATTATAAAATGCGAAAGTAAGTTTGTATATTTTTGTTTGTTTGTTACCTCTTCACGCTACAACCACTGAACCTATTTAGATGAAATTTGGTATGGATATATTATAAGACTCAGGGAAGGACATAGAATAGTGACCAACTAATAATATAAAATGCGAAAGTGAGTATGCATATTTGTTTGTCTGTTTGTTTGATACCTATTCACGCTTCAACCACTGAACCTATTGAGATAAAATTTGGTATGGATATAGTATGAGACTCGTAGAAGGACATAGAATTGTTTTTATCCCAAAATTCCCATAAGGAGCGAAGCCCGCGGGATCAACTAGTGTAATATATGTTACGTTAAAAGACCGATTGTGTAGCCTGTGGATAAGAAACATACAGACAGACATGTTACATGCTTGTTTAATTCACAACTGGTTATAAATATTAAGTGAGTGCGGGTGCAAAACCGCACACACCTTGCTCGAAGTAGCAACTGTCTTTGTGGTCAGGATAAGAGTATATATAAGGCCCAACTCAGACGACAGACTATCCGTGACGCACTTTTTAGTCTGTGATAGTATGTGAAAATAGAACCCATGGAATCATACGCAGTAACGCACACGATGCGCGCCGGACTTTTTTGCGCGTCGTGTGCGTTACTGCGTGTGATTCCAAGGATTCTTTTTTCACAGACTAAGGCCCAACGCAGACGACAGATTATTGTACATGTGATTCCATGGCTTCTCTTTTCACAGACTAAGGCCCAACGCGGACGATAGACTAATCCGTGCCAGCACTTTTTAGTCTGTGAGAATAGAACCTATGGAATCACATGCAGTAACGCACACGACGCCCAAAAAGTCCGGCGCGCATCGTGTGCGTTACTGCGTATGATTCCATAAAAAGTGCGGCACGGATTAGTCTGAGTCTGTCGTCGGCGTTGGGCCTAAGGTGTAACAAAATATATTGAAACTATTTTAAAAGTGAATTCAGTCCGTAATCGTGAACAACTTTCCCCAAGAAACGTATAGCGAAATATGAACAATCATATTTAGCTTTAATACAAACTCGGACCAGCTGATCGGTCAATTTGTATGGGAGGCCAATTTATTTTCATATTTCGAGATTTGTTCCTTGGGGAAAATTGTTCAGTATCGTGGACTGAATTAAGTCTTTAAATAGTTTCAGTATATTTTGTAAGACCTTATAATAATAACAATACTTAAATACTTTGTTAAACTTTCTAGGTATACAAATTTAAATTCAGTTAAGAATCTCCCTACCCTAGACTTCTCCATACAAACGTAGTCTACGTTTTATTTTAAAACCACATGTCAGATTAAGGTAAAAATTAGTAATTTAAAAAAAATTGCAATTATCTAGGGTTATAATTGCTTTCCGACGTAAAATTATGAACTGGAAAGAAAATTTAAGGATGTAGAAGTTTCCCATACTAATGGTTAAAAATGATATAACTGACTTCTCTTTCAAGTTTCTGTTTCAAGTTCATATTTTTTACTGTGAAAACCAGTTATATGCCTAGATATGTGCAATATATTTGAAATTACAAAATTTTGCCGAAATCTAGCATGTCATTTCGAGATAAAACGTAGACTACGTTTATATGGAAAAGTGTAGTTTGTTCTAGGGTAAGGATTCTTAAGCTTATAATACTGATTAGATTCTATAAAAAAATTGTTACTCAATTATAAGCTTTTATCAATTTTAACCTGTCCCGTTGTCGTCTTTTAGTTTAAGTTAAATTTGACATGTCCTAGTTAAAAATAACAAAACATTAAAATCTTTGTTTCATTATACCACAAAGAAATTATTACTTTCGAGGATCAGCCTAATAACCTAAATATTAGTTCTTTCTTTGCTTATGAGATAAATTTGACAAAAAAGTTTTTATCTTATCTTTTGATAAATAGGTATATTTTTTTTACATTAAGACGTGGCCGTTGTAGTAATACAATAACTTTTCCATACAAACGTAGTCTACGTTTAATTTTGAAACCACATGTCAGATATCGGTAAAAATTTGTAATTTTAAAAAAATTTGCAATTATCTAGGGTTATGATTGATTCCGACGTAAAATTATAAACTGGATAGAAAATATAAGGATGTAGAAGTTTCCTATACTGATGGTCTGTACTTGCGCTTAGGAAGCGGCAGTTAACTTAGCTTTAAGTAAATGATCTGACGTCAACATTTACCTTATAAGAAATCGAAAGAAAAATATTACAATTATCAAGTGATACAAATATCCAAAGATAAATGATTTTGACTTTGACTTTGGTCAAAAATGATATAACTCACTATATTCTATTTCAAGTTCATATTTTGACTGTAAAAACCAGTTAAATGCCTAGATATGTGCAATATCTTTGAAATTACAAAATTTTACCGACATCGAGCATGGCAAGATAAAACGTAGTTAGACGTTTATATGGAAAAGTTTAGTTTGGTCTAGGATAACCCCTTATCCTAGACCAAACTAAACTTCTTAGCTTAAGCTTATAATACTGATTAGATTCTATAAAAAATTGTTACTTAATTATAAGCTTTTATCAATTTTAACCTGTCCCGTTGTCGTCTTTTAGTTTAAGTTAAATTTGACATGTCCTAGTTAAAAATAACAAATCATTAAAATCTTTGTATCATCATATAACAAAGAAATTATTACTTTCGAGGATCAGCCTAATAACCTAAATATTAGTTCTTTCTTTGCTTATGACGTAAATTTGACAAAAAAGTTTTTATCTTATCTTTTGATAAATAGGTATATTTTTTTTACATTAAGACGTGGCCGTTGTAGTAATACAATAACTTTTCCATACAAACGTAGTCTACGTTTAATTTTGAAACCACATGTCAGATATCGGTAAAAATTTGTAATTTTAAAAAAATTTGCAATTATCTAGGGTTATGATTGATTCCGACGTAAAATTATAAACTGGATAGAAAATATAAGGATGTAGAAGTTTCCTATACTGATGGTCTGTACTTGCGCTTAGGAAGCGGCAGTTAACTTAGCTTTAAGTAAATGATCTGACGTCAACATTTACCTTATAAGAAATCGAAAGAAAAATATTACAATTATCAAGTGATACAAATATCCAAAGATAAATGATTTTGACTTTGACTTTGGTCAAAAATGATATAACTTACTATATTCTGTTTCAAGTTCACATTTTGACTGTGAAAACCATTTATATGCGTTGATATGTGCAATATCTTTGAAATTACAAAATTTTACCGACATCGAGCATGGCGAGATAAAACGTAGTTAGACGTTTATATGGAAAAGTTTAGTTTGGTCTAGGATAAGGGGACTCTTAAGCTTATAATACTGATTAGATTCTATAAAAAATTGTTACTTAATTATAAGCTTTTATCAATTTTAACCTGTCCCGATGTCTGTCTTTTAGTTTAAGTAAAATTTAACATGTCCTAGTTAAAAAGAACAAAACGTTAAAACCTATGTATCATCATATAACAAAGACATTATTCCTTTCGAGGATCAGCCTCATAACCTAAATATTAGTTCTTTCTTTGCATAAGACGTAAATGTGACAAAAAAGTTTTATCTTATCTTTTGATGAAATATACTTTTTATACATAAAGACATTGTACCGTTGTAGTAATACAATGGACTGGAAGAGATTCCATTATAGGATAAGTCCGCCGTTGTCAATTTATTCTATTGTTTTTGTATGTAATTGTGTTTTTTTATAGTACAATAAAGTTATTACAAACATACAAACAAACAAACAAACAATGGTAGTAACTAATAATTTGGATTACCATCCAAATTTTTACTGCGCATTGAGGTAGGTATCAACCGGAAAGGGAGTAAAAAATCTGCAGTTCCATACATTTTGGCATGGTAGATAATGCACCATAAACAAAAAGAAATACAAAAAACCTGCCAAGTGCGAGTCGGACTCGCGCACGAAGGGTTCCGTACCATCATCTATAAATATCAAGTTTTTTGTATGGGATCTTTAATATATTTTTTTTATTTATTGTTAAAATAAAAATACAACTGAGTATTTTGTAAATATTTCAAGTGCCTACCTGTGGCTATTATTGATATCGAGCAAAAAAGGGCAAAAAATCGCGTTTGTTGTATGGGAGCCCCCCTTAAATATTTATTTTATTTTGTTTTTAGTATTTTTTGTTATAGCGGCAACAAAAACACATAATTTGTGAAATTTTCAACTGTCTAGCTATCGTGGTTCTTGAGATACAGCCTGGTGACAGACAGACGGAGAGACGGACAGACAGCGAAGTCTTAGTAATAGGGTCCCGTTTTTACCCTTTGGGTACTGAACCCTAAAAAACAGATAAAATGAATAAGACAAAGACGGAATTATCGCATAGCAATCTCTTACAGTCAAACTTTGAGTAGACGGAGAAGTGAACGTTTAAGAGATAGGCGGATGTACTCGTAGTAGTAACCATATACATACATACATACTATCACGTCTTTATCCCTAATGGGGCAGACAGAGCATTTTGGGTCTTGCGGTTCTATGCAGATCATGGTGGGCGAGAAGATGGAAAAGCAATCAATACAGTGATGGGTCAGCCGCATCGCCTGTTAACATGATTTGCATTTTTGCCCATTCCCTCGATCGGCTTTTACGATCTGCGTGGAAAGAGAAGCAGCTGGTATCTAAGTTTTTTTCATTTCTCCCAGACCAGCATGGGAGGGAGTAGTAACCACATTATTATTCAAGTAAAAATAAAACCACAAACTTGGCTTTAGTCATCTTTTTGCTCTAAAACGGCTATATGGACGATGTGTTTACCAACTCCGTGAAAACCTTATCGTTTCTGGTCTGAACGTGTCGGATCGAGTTCTGGCGCGTCAGCGATAAGGCCAATGACCATTTATATGTGCCGTCTTGTATGATTCATAGTGTCAGTCGTAACTTGACGGGTTTTCTTACAATAGATCTTCTTTCTTCTTCTTTCTCTTTCTTTATCGTGTGTGTTAGTGACTAACACTAGTGTCAGAGTTTTTAAACCGCCTTAAAGGCCTCTGACATGGTTCTTAGGTAACGACCAATGTCAAAGACAGTGACCGGGACCGACGGTTTAACGTGCCCTCCAAAGCACGGATCATCTTACTTATCGGATAATCAGGTGATCAGCCTACAATGCCCTAACCAAACTAGGACAACAACACAAAGTCGTTGCCCCCGCCGGGAATCGAACCCGCGACCTCCGGGTATGAGCCGAACGCTCTAACCACTACGCCACGGAGGCAGTTAATTACAATAGATAAGTACGAATCATCACGCCTATTTTACAGGATTATGCTGAAATTACGGGACTCCACTTGCTTTACTTTATAAATGCCCGCCAGTCACAGATACTTCTGACCATCATCATCATCAGGTCTTTCCAGTCTCCACTGCAGGAGCACGACCCTCTCTGTACTACTAGAGCCATATTTTGCCAGAGCAACCAAAGGTCTTGGCCTACACTCTCCACGCTGGCCAGGTTTTAGTGCAAAAGCTAAAAACTACTAGCGTTCGGAACGACCACTGCTGGCAAGATTACGCCGAAAGAAACCCAGTTCAGTATTGGTCCCTACCCAGCCTGATGGGCTTTGTTACAATTACAATACAGATTTACACTTATGCTATACATTTAGACAATTACAATTTACAGTCAACTATTTCCAAGAATTTTTCTCAGATGATGATAAGTCATTTACATGATAATACGCATTTTGTAATAAATGATTTTTAACGGCTGTCTTAAACTTTGATTATGGTAACGCTACTATACCATCTGGAATTTTATTATAGAGGCGCAAGCCGAGACCCACAACAGTTTTTTTTAGTTTTCTCCAACCGCAAAGCTGTCATTGCTAATTTTTTTTTATTTCTCGTGTTAATACTAATGAATGTCACATTTCTCTTATATAAGTGTATATTCTGACGCACGTACATAATGCTCAGTTTTTTTTTCACTGGAAAACGCCTCATTGAGGCGTTTTCCAGTGAAAAAAAACTGAGGTTAAAAACATTGTCAAAAGATGGCGTTTAAGAGTTTGAAATCGTTCTGTCAAAAATGAAAGAGGCCGTTTGGTTCAATACTTGTAGTAAATTTGTAATTTAATTAATTACAAATTTACTACAAGTATTTTGCTACTATTTAAGTAAAAAAATACATATGTACAAACAATAATATATTTTTAACTAAATTTAGTCAAATAAAAATATTAAATATTCCAAAACTTAGTGATTATTTTTTCTTTGATTCCAAAGACAAACTCTCACTATGAAAATTTTATATGAATTAGACATTGACAGATCTATTTATGTGATTGCTGGCGGCATCTATGTCACGTGAAGGAACTAATTTTTTTTTAAAGAAAACGCCTCATTGCGAACGGAGGGTCATAATATTTATGTCTTTAAATAAATAAATAAATATATATATATAATATATAGGGACAAATTACACTGATTGAGTTAGCCCCAAAGTAAGTTCGAGACTTGTGTTATGTATGGGATACTAACTCAACGATACTATATTTTATAACAAATACATATATAGATAAACATCCAAGACCCAGGACAATTTGAAAAAGGCCATTTTCCAACTTGCCCTGACCGGGAATCGAACCCGGGACCTCTGGGTGGCGGACTAGCATGGTGACCACTACGCCACGGAGGTCGTCGAAATAGTTCCCTTAAAGACTGTCTAGCACCTTTTATATATAAATCTGGTAGCGCGTTTTTGTAAAACAAATATGGTATTTATATCTGCAGCGTTACCCCATAGCAATATTACATAATACTGTGGAAGTAACCAAAATATACCAAACGCGCTGTATCAACGTCAGTCAAAACCAACTTTCTGACCAAATGTCTGCAATCTGGTCGCAGAACGTTCCCCGAGTGTGGATTTTCTTCTACACCTGTGTAAGTCCTAGACCCTGGGCTCCGCATATCCTGTGGAGGATAAGAATGTAATTAATTACTATGTTTGACCCTTTCAATCACGTTACTGGCCGATATATGTAAACCTCATCGTTTTCGTTTTCTTCCGTTGCTAATAATGTATGTCTCTCACATTAGTTTTATTGATCATGTCTTTATGTATAACGGAGTAAACAGAACCTAAGCCTGTAGACCCTTATCCTTTAAGGATAAGTTGTGAACGTGGAAAAATGAAATCAAAGTAGGGCTGGATTGCTAGCCGCATCACCTATTATTGAAATGTTTCAGATTCTCGTTTATTTCGTCGGTTTTCAATCTACACGAAAAGAGAATTTGTGACAAATTGTTCGAACTACTATGCATGCCGTCACCTCCACCACACGGCCAACACTCATACATACAAAAATACATAAAATATTGGATTATCTAAATAGATTCAAAGAACTACACTCGTTTGCTCGCTATTCAAAAATAACCTATTATCTATTAACTATTACATATTGCTGTTGTTGACTTTTTACATTGCGTGTTTTATAAAGTTTGACTCAAATTTTAAAATTAAGAAACCGGCAATGGACTTCTATAAAACCATATAAAGGCTAGGCTTTATCTACGAATAAAATCTTGACGAAGCTGACTCCGTTTACACGCCATCTCTCGGGCGTTCTAAGAACTGATTAGGTAACAGGATACAGATGTAATGATACCCAATTAGTTGATAGTCAGTTGGTAGGTTGTGGTAAACAACATTAATCCTGGTGAAATCGTACCGTAATGCTCCCGGCCTAGGATAAATAATAATAAATAAATACCCGGCCAAGTGTGAATCGGATTCGCGCACTAAGGGTTATGTACGTTATCGACAGACGGACAGACAGCGAAGTCTCAGTAATAGGGTCCCGTTTTTACCCTTTGGGTAGGGAACCCAAAAAAAGTTGCCGCAGGGTAGCTTGTGGCGAGCTGTTGATGATACGAAACCACGGACCCGAGTGCTCCAGAGAACCGGTCAGAGCCCTGGTCCCCGTTGGGTGTTCATCAGTAGGGATAGAGACCCAAGAGGGCTCGCAGGACTCTCAGCAATCTTTAGGCTGTATATAATATGCAATTCTTCATTCATTAACGACCTTATTGGTCATCCTTTTCGTCTCTTGGCTTCTACTTTCCAACAGAGAATCTAGTTATTAAACTTATTGATGATGATTTGAATCTCATCTCACTTTTTAGATAAATAGGTACTAAAAGGCCTCTTCATGTTGGCTTTGGCCCCTAGGTTTTTACTTTTTTTTTAAGAAACCTAACTTATGTTTGATTAAAGAGTATACTTATTGCTAAACAGTGGCAAGTATTTTTATGTAAATTATTTTAAGTAGCTTACGTTTGTGATGTCACTCCCATCACTTTCCACGTGAGTCATGTTGTGTCAGACCAGGCCAAGGTTGACACCGGAGCCAGCTAAGCAGAAACTGTATCGTACACAATCAGTGATTCAACTTCCTAATGTTCAATTGATAGCCGATGAGTAATCGTGCGGAGTAGGCTTTTTAATTTTAGTTATGTCAGTCATAGAATAGAATCATAATAAGGCAGTTTCCTGTGTCAAAAATAAATTATTCAAATAAAGAATTAATCTACAGGGACAAATTACACAGATTGAGCTTGTTGGAATATACAAAAATAAATTGTCTCTCTCTAACTTCAGGTAGTTTGTCCCTTTCAGTCAGTTTGTTTATGTATAAAACAAAGAGTCTTTATTATCGAAGTCCGAGTTACATAGAGGTACATCTAGGCTCCCTCAGAACTTAGTGAGTTCCCGGCCCTTGCCTCAGCCAAGCGTTGCCGCACATAAAACACACCTTTCAATTTAACAGTGAAATTAACAATACCTAATATTATATTTAATTTCTTCTTCCATTGGCTTCCATAATCCAACAGAGCTAGCCCCAAAGTAAGTTCGAGACTTGTGTTATGGGATACTCAACGATGCTACTTTTTATAACAAATACATATATGGATAAACATCCAAGACTCAAGACTTGGTACTGTTAAGAACACATAAATTTTCCGGAGTCAAGGGCTGGCCGCATTTGAAATAAATCGTTAAAAGGAAGCGGAGGTATCATTCAAAAAGTATCTTAATTAAGCCCTAGATAATCCTTTAGACTATTTTATGAGCTACTGTTTATAGTTTAAAGTGAGAACGTGAATCTTTACTACGCACATTTGCAAAAAAGGGCAATTTTTAGTAAGTTACGTAGAAAAGCTTCACGTTTTCACTTTAATCTGTAAACCGCAGTTTATAAAATAGTCTGAATTGTTATCTAGGGCTTGGTCAAGACAAAATTTTAAGTAATATATGTGTTTCCTATCAAATAATTTATTTCAAATGGGGAAGCGGAAAATTCAGGTAGCCCCTTAATAAATAAGTACCTGGGCCCCCGCGCTTAGCTCGGTTACATCTCAAACAAAATCAACATTTTTTAAACTTGTCTAAAAACAATAAAAATTTATTTATATAAACTTGAACATAAAAAAACAAAAGTAAGTCACCGAGTGGGATTCGAACCCGTAACTCTCCTTTTAGCGGTCTGCGTTGACCGCTGAGCCAGACGGATAGCGCCCGACGGGACGAAATTAGCGACCATATTCTCCTTGGAAAGAAAAAGGCATGAAAACTCGCAAACACGCGTTTTCCCAAACATAAGACTAATTTAGATCGATTGTTTACCCCCGAAAACCCCTTTATACCAAATTTCAGCGAAATCGTTAGAGCCATTTCCGAGATCACAGAAATATATAAATAAATATACAAGAATTGCTCGTTTAAAGGTATAAGATAAGATACAAATCACACTGATTGAACTAACCCGACGCTCTTTAAACTAATATAAATAATAATAATTACTTATAGAACCAAAACTCCTAGGGTCTCCCAATATGCGTTCCCGTTCCCCGTCTCCGCATCTCTCCACCATACTCGTCTTCTCGAGTGTGTTGAGTAGCGAACACACACACATATTGCCGTGTGCATGGATGTATAGTTTCGTTTGTAGTAGTAGTAGGCATAAATGATACTCCGCTTCTATAGAGTATCTTTGACTGAAGCTAGCCCCATAAGTTTAAACTTGTGATAAGGGACACTAACTCAACGATAGTACTTTTTACTAAAAAATCTTATACGTATAGAAAATAAACACCAAAGATTAGTGTGGTCATGGTCACGGACGGAAGAAGTCAAATATAATAAATTGATAATTTATCAACCCCAATCAGCTAGTCCATCAAAAGTATGATACGATCAAAAAATATTTGTGTTGACTTTACATGATTAAATACCCAAAAAAATGAGTTTTGCCGAATAGTCGATAGCTTTGCAATCGATAGTTTTAATTGAAAATATCGATAAGCCTATCGATAGTATCGAAAACTGTTTTAGAGCTATACTATTGATAACCAAAATACTATCTTGTCTTGCTACTCTAAGAGCTCTGATTGCTTAGAGCCGCAAGATACAAAATGCTCTGTCTGCCCCATTAGAGACAAAGACTTAACAGTATGTGTGTACTAGCTAACGCATGCCTACGAAACGCCTTATAAACATAGTTATTTCTCTTCTTTAAAACTAAATGGGGGTAAAGATAAGAATTAAAATATTATCTTTTATTTAAATAAAATGGTAGGTACTCTTATGAATTAACTATGACTTATATGAAATACAATAAAATTAATATTTTAAAGTATATTTACGAAAGAGATGGCGGGATGACATAGACTCTTTCATGTGTGGATGGCAGCATAATGCTCAGAATAGGGACGTGTGGAAAGAACAGGGGGAGGCCTTTGCCCAGCAGTGGGACACTAGCACAGGCTAATAAAATATAAAAAAAATATTCAACACTTCCTTTGTCACTTTTTTGCTAGTCGTGTGTGCTGCCATCTCTGTGTGCCCCCGCAACGTCAATTTTGCCTACTTACGGGTCCTCCAATAGTTTCTATGGCGTGGGTATCTGCTACCTTATTAATCATAATATCTTTGGCTAAAACAAGTTTTAGTAAGCTTCGTCGTTTGTCTGCATGCGTGCTCATTTCTCTTATCATCAACCTTATTGCTGGTTCGAGGGGGGAATTTAAAAAGTTCTGGTACGTGATTCATCTGATAACACCTAACATGCGTCTAGTTTTGAGAACAGCTGTATTGTAATCCCACAGTAGCTACTGGGCTTGAATTTTTAAGGTAATCTTTGTGTCACATCAACTTACACAATATATGTATATATAATTATAATGACAAATAATAAAAAATTTAAATTGACAATAATAAAATTTAGATTGCATGTAAATTTTGATCAATAATTATTAATTAAATTTAAAAAATTGTTATAGTTGACATAATAATGTCTGTTGCATGTCAGTGATGACAAAATGTGTGAGACTCGACCAGGACTCGACATATTACTTTTGTATCTACTATCCAATTGTACCACATTTTAAGCAATAAAGTTTCATTTCATTTAATTTAATTTCATTTCATTTCATTACACAATATAGTTTTAAAATACGAGTAACAACCGATCTACGAAGACCTACATGGCCTAACCATTGGGTCATGTAGGTCTCCGGTGTGACAACGAAGCATGATGACCATTATGGTCATCATCATCATGCTTGGTTGTCACACCGGAGATCGCTGGTTCGATCCCCGTTCAGGTAAACGTCGAAAATGACCTTTTTCAAATTGACGCTATTTTGGGATGTTTCCCTATATTTATTTATTTATTTGTGAATATTGCACACACTCACACACAAAAAATAGGTACATAAATATTTATCCGCCATTGAACTATTATACATGTGGGGATGGAGCTGAGGAAGATCCACAGAAAGAAATAGGTACTTGTGTTTGAGAAAATAATAAAACTGTTATATTCGACTTTGAACTTTAAAATAAACTTTACAAATTCGTCTTTACTTCTTATGTCTTTAAAACTTAAAACTTATCTTTACAAAATACACGTCTTACATCTTGTTTCGTCTTTAAGTAATCTTTCATTCCCCGTAACTCTGCTGTGACTCTGATCACTCTTTTTTTCATATTCTTCCCATTTCAAACTTCCCGCGCGTCTCTTCCTTTCTCTTTCACACCATCTTGCTTGTATCATTCTGTGCTTTTCTTACAAATCACGTACGTTCTATATAGGCTTAAAACAATTAATAAGACATTTATGGGGAACTGTATACTTTTTTATAATAAATTGCCAAAATCGATCCTTGATATGCCAGACAAAAGATTCAAAACTTATGTAAAGAAAGTACTTTGTGAGAAGGCTTATTATAGGACCGATGACTACCTTAAAGACAAAAAAGTCTGGCGTGAGCTTGACGCGGGTCCCTCTAAAAGTTTGTAATATAGGTACTCGAAAATGTCATAATTTGGTACATTTTGTACAAACTGAATCTACAACTTGACATTACTTTAAAATTTTGACATTCTAAAAATTAAATTTAAATTATGATATGACATAACAAACAAAACAATGTATTCTCTGTCCACATTAACTTTAAGTATTAATTAAATTGTGAGTTGACGTCCTTGGAGAAAAGGTGCAGTGCAGTTTGTTACCGCTTCTTCTGCACTAGCGCTTTGGAAGCGGTAGTAAACTTAGCTGTAAGTAACTATTTGACGTCAACAATTGTGCAACAAAATAATGACGATTATTAAGAGATATTATAAATATCCTATGATAATAAAGATATATTTGATTTGATTTGATTTGTTCCTTTCCATTCAAAACTCTTACATCCTACATACATGCACTTGCTCAAGTGTCAAATATGATGTATACTAGCTAAAGCAACCCGATAGTCTTCTATGCTGGTCTGGAAGAAAAGAAAAAACGATAAATGTACTTAGTAGCTGCATGTCTTCCAGAGCGTAAATCGTAAAAGCCGATCGAGGGAATGGGCAAATATGTAAATGCTTAACTCATTCATGGACACTAAGCCAGACACAATAGAAAAAACAATTGATGACTTCTATAGAAGTCCTACTGTCCATTAACGTGTTAAAATCAAGCAGTAAATATGCAAAATATGCTTCTCACCCACCATCTAGCTAAAGTGCTCTTCACGTATTATGGCTAGGATTTACGTAGAAACTTATTAGTAATCTGTGCCAGGATTCTAACTGCTTACAGCGGCAAGATTTAAAAGACTCTGTCTGCCCCACTAGAGATATAGACGAGTATGTTATACTCACAGGTATGGCACTTCATAGAAGCGGAGTATTAATATGTCTACATAACACTACGACAATGCCGTTGGTTTCCAGCAGACTAGAATAGGACCATTCCAAGTCCTCCCGTGGATGTCGTAGAAGGCGACTTAGGGAATACAAGCTAAACAAAGCTTATTAACATTAATGATACCTCTCCAACTCGTCTGGCGAGCGAGGAGAGTGTAGGCCAAGTCCTTTGGCTGCTCTGGCCAAGTATGGCTCCGGTAGCACAGAGAGGGTCGTGCTCCTGCAGTGGAGACAAAAAGACCTGATGATGATAAACACTACTACAAACGAAATAATACATCCGTGCACTTAGCAATGTGTGTGTGTTCGCCCGCTCAACACCCTCGACACACACACGCAACGACAACACAAGGCAAGAAAAAGGTTGCGCGGGACCTTAGAAGATTCGGTTCTGTACAGTGCCGTAAATAGCCTTTTTTGCGCCCTGTGCGAGGTTTTATAACTGCGCCCTTGTTTTTTAAATATTATAGGTACCCTAGAGCAATGCTATGTATAGGTCTACTTTATTTCATTCAGGATGATAAAATAAAGCATAAGGAACTTTGTGTTGGTGGACCAATTATCTAATATTTTGGAAGAAAAATCTATTTTTTCAAAGAATTGATGTGGGCAAACAAGCAGATGAGCCATCTGATGTTAAGTAGACCCTTCGCCTATTATACCACCCACTGTGTCTCACTCACTAAAACTCAATCGCAAGTTCACTAGTGCAAATGCGTTGCCCACCCTGATCTTGAACCTATCAGGAGCAAACCGAAAAAATAATAGTCCTGCCTGATCTGGCCGTTCTTGCGCCCCCCAGAGTCTACGCCCTGTGCCTGGGCACCGGTGGCACCGCCCTATTTACGGCACTGGTTCTGTATGTAATACTCACCTATATTAATTCTTGACTTACTTAAAATATATACATCCTTCAATTTTAAACACGTCGATAGCTTCCTGCTAATCATATTGGAACGTGCTTACATTTCATAATACACGGACAAACATACAACACATAGGTACTTATCAAAACAAGGCCTTATCAGAGCCACTTGTGCAGAGAACGTGTCCAAACATGTATGTGGGAGAGGGATAGATGTATTTATTTAACTGATAAGAGAGAGACAGAAATTGAATAAGTTACCAGTGAATATTGTGTATGTTTTTAACGTTACTTGTGTATATAAATATCAAACCCAAGTTCCGTACCCAAAGGGTAATAACCAGCCAAGTGCGTGTCGAGCCACGCGCAGTGTAGGGTTCTGTAGTTACGTATGCCAACTTTGATTTTATGCTACTAAAAACGTCTAAAACCTCCTTTTTAGGGTTCCGTAGTAAACAAGGAACCCTTATAGTTTCGCCATGTCTGTCTGTCTGTTTGTCTGTCTGTCTGTCTGTCCGTCCGCAGTCCTACTCAGAAACTATAAGGACTAGAAAGCTGTAATTTGGCATGAATATGTATATCAATCATGGCGAAAAAGTCGTAAAATAAAATATGGAAATATTTTTTTTTTAGGGTAGCTGCCATACAAGTAAAGAGGAAGTCAATTTTCTTTTCAATACAAACACATTGTGTACGGTATCGTTGAATAGGTCTTTCAAAAATATTGTGAGCTTGGTAACACAATTTTTCGATTCAGGGATCCGTGTCTGAAATATTTAGGTTCAAATTGAATTTTTTTGTTAAAGTCACGTGTCCCCCCCCTCTTTCTGCTAAACGGTTATATATAGACACGTGAAAAAATTCACAGCTATAGTATATATAATGTAGTTTAAAGAAAAACTATCAGAGCTAAGAAGGGTTAACAAATTAAAAAGTTATAGGCGATCAACTTATAAAATGTACTCGAAAAGGAAAATTTCATACAAATTTAATAGATAAGTATATTTATACGTTTTAGACGTTTTTAGTGGCATGAATTCAAAGTTGGCATTACAACTACGGAACCCTACACTTCGCGAGGCCCGACACGCACTTAGCCAATTATTATTGAAATTGTATGACATTTTCCTTTTCCGAGTGCATTTTAGAATTTTTTAATTTGTAAAACCTACTTAGCTCTGATAGTTTGTGCCACTGTTTCAAATTTTTTCACGTGTCTATATATTACCATTTAGGAGATAGAGGCACACACACTTGACTATATCCTTGGATCTCACACATTCCTCCAGATCCAGCATAGAAATATTTATTAACCAACTAAATCTCCTTCATTATCATCCGAGCGAATTTTCCCGGTTGCATCCTCAGCAGTAATGCTTCAGAGCCCGGGGTCCGCTACCTAACCAAGGAGATTGGACGAGGTTACTGATTTTTACACAGCGACTGAATCTCCTTGTCTTGCATTGTGTCGACCTTACTTTTACACCCTGTATATAAGACACTATACAAGTAGAAGATATGCACAAAGGAATCTAGCTTGAATCTAAGCAAGTACTTATCAAAGCTATCCTAGAACGAAGGTCTTATCCTTGACAGTACATCCCCGACGGAAGCAGCAGTTTTGACCTTGGTCACAAAGTAGTAAGTTTACAGAAGCAAAATGTGTGGAATTGTCACTATTCTTGCAGACTAACATGGTATATGTTTCCATGACAGATGAATAGATGCAAGAATAGGGGATAGCCCCTATTCTTGCTATTTACACATTATACACACATATTACGTCACAACAATGGAAGGAGATTCGAGAGTTCGATCGGTAGTTTCTCTTTAAAAATAAATATTAAAATTCAATTTTACTCTAAACGTAACGTAAATTTTACTTGTTACGTGTGTAATTTAAATACAGTGACAAAAAAAAGACGTGACGGAAAAATAGTCCCAAAAGTCTAAATTCTGCCTGACACAATTTTGACAAATTTAATGTAAAAACTACAGTCAATTTTCGACCATTTCTTCACTCTGGGTGACCAATGGCATGCATATAATGATTGGAGAAGAAGAAGTGGGAAAGCGTACCCCGGGCTCTCAAGCAGCATAGGAGTAGATGCAACCAAGTATGAGCTTAAATAAAGAAAAAGACAAACTACTTTTAGTTCATAATTTTTTTTAAACTAAGTTATATTTTAAGAACATCACAACGCGTCTCATCGCGAATACCCTAGTCTTTAGCTTTTTTGCTCAGCGAATAAGTCTTGCTATCCAGCGAGGGAATGCTGCCAGCAAACTTTGCTTCGATGTGGTACTTTGTAATTTTTATTTTGTTTTGAATAAAAACTTTATATTAGAAAAATATATATGAAGGACCAACGAGTAGGTAGTTCTGTACTTTAATTATTTTAGACATTGGTGTCGCAATGAATTTCGTAGCAGCACTTTTGTTGAAGGTCCTACATCGCCTGAACCTTGACTTTTTAATAAGGAAATGTATAAATCATCGTTTTCTTTTAATTATTCGATGAATTTATGATGATTTGATGACTTTACAAGAAAATACAAATTCAAATATACAATAATTATATAAAAATAATTATTGTATCAATACTATGTAACTCCTAAAAAACAAAATTTGAATGCTTGATTGCGCAGCTTGAAGCCCTTCACTGAAAGCTAACAACTTTTGTACCATGTCTGATTAATAAATGATTTATGATTATAATGTGTTGACGATTCTCTAAAATTAATCTCATTTCAAAAAAAGTTATATTTTTGTGTACATCATTCAAGTTTTTTTTTTAACTTTTAGCTATTAATATTCAATTCAATACATTTTTGCACAAAATAAATCTTCTTTTTATCGTGTGTGTTAGTGACTAACACTAGTGTCAGAGTTTTTAAACCGCCTTAAAGGCCTCTGACATGGTTTTAGGTAACGACCAATGTCAAAGACAGTGACCGGGACCGACGGCTTAACGTGCCCTCCGAAGCACGGATCATCTTACTTATCAGACAGTCAGGTGATCAGCCTGCAATGTCCTAACCAAACTAGGACAACAACACGAAGTCGTTGCCCCGCTGGGAATCGAACCCGCGACTTCCGGGTATGAGCCAAACGCTCTAACCACTACACCACGGAAGCAGTTAAACAAAATAAATAAATACACGACATAATTTTTTTTACCCAACCTCGCCGTTCGCGAGTTCCCCCTACAAAAAGTTTATTTTTAACCGACTTACAAAAGGACGATATTATCAATTCGTCGCCAACCCGATTATTAGAAGACGCCTGGACTTATTTAAAAAAATCCTCCCTTTTTTTTTAAGAGTATACTTTAGAGGATGTCCCATAATTTTTTTACAAAAATCGATTCCGCAAGTTTGCGGCGAGAACGTTTTTTAGTTTTAAAAAATTTCAATTTTTTTCTTGTTTTTCTACTTGTGTTCTACAAAGGTTATCTTGCAACAAAGTAGCAACTTTCATTCATATATTAATGTATTATTTTTTATCGTGTACTAATCTTAAAGTGGCTTTATTTAGCGAATCGATTCGTGAGCCAATGGGCCCATAAACAAATGTCAAGGAAAGATCACTGCTTGGATAAAAATAATGAACATAAATAAACATACTATTATAAAGAACCTCCCATGCTGGTCTGGGAGAAATAAAATAAAAACTTAGAATGTACCAGCTGCTTCTCTTCCCACGCAGATCGTAAAAGCCGATCGAGGGAATGGGCAAAAATGCAAATCATGTTAACAGGCGATGCGGCTAGCAACCCATCACTGTATTGATTGCTTTTCCATCTTCTCGCCCACCATGACGCTAAAAGTGGCTTTTGGGTCTTGCGGCCCTTTGCTCTGCATAGAACCGCAAGACCCAAAATGCTCTGTCTGCCCCATTAGGGATAAAGACGTGATAGTATGTATGTATGTATACAGAACCTTCCTACGGAAAGGTGAAGAAATTGTTTTTGAAAAAATGTTTCGCGTGCGATTAATAACTTAGAGCTTTCAATTAAGCCTTTTAACCATCTTCCGAAAAGAAGAAGGTTATCAATTCGTCACCATCTTTTTTTATTAATGCTTACCGATTATTCAAAGATGAACTGACCGAATTGAAAAAAAAAGACGTGTGGCACTCGGGGACTGCCGCGGTAAAGCTATTGCATTAAGGTGGTTCCGTTCGGTCGGTGAATTTTTACAAGGAAGGACGGCAACGTCGCAAACGGACGACGGAGACGAAGCGGCAACCTACATGGTAGGCGGAGTGGGAAGCGTGAGGTTTTTTCGTTACGGAATTTCTGGATTCGGTCCCCGCGCTCAAGGCCCGCGATAGAAGCTATGCAATAGCTTAAAAAAAAATCTTGTTTTAGAGGGCATACTTTTCAGTTGGTCCTATTGAAATTTTATTATAATCGCATGTACTACACAACCGAAATTGATTCGAGAGTGAAAAATTATTATGTAAAGCTAAGAATTTACTAAAAATAATACTCGATTCTGAAAAGCTCTGGGTTATACACGCTTACTTGTCATTTGTTTTGGAAAAAAAATGTCGTATAGAAAATAAATTCCTCTATCCATATACGTAATCCAAATTTCTGTATGTCCTAAGATAAAAAAGTTGCGTAAATGATTTTCGATCGAGACCACGTAGTTATACGCCGACCGCCGGCTGCGTAATGTTGATGACCCCGGCCGGCCGGCGGGAGGTGTATGGCGGCGGTACTACTAATTGATCTCACAAATTTACTTTCGAGTTTTAGACAACATTTTTTGTATCTGAATTTTTATTTTTTAACGATGCCTATGAAGTGGCCTTCGGCTCCAGAAAAATCATCGTGTATTTAAATTTATTGTAAAGTAGGTACAACATGCTGGTTGGTTATGAGATTAGATTTAATATAATTGTGAAACTTTAGAGTTAGGAATAATGTAGAGTTGCACATCTACAGCCTTGTTACTATTATGTATTCTGTGGTACAGCTAAGATTCTGCAGAAATGGATATCTCTCAAATTAGGGGTCTGTTCAAAATTCTTATTTTTATTAAGTAATAGACTTTTACAGAAAAAACAAGTCAATTCAAATATTGATTGAAATCATTATTAATACATCATACAAATATTTATATACTGTAATTTTTCATTGGTATTTAGAGTTACGCACCCAAAGTGTAGGGTTCCGGATAGTACAGAGCCCTTCGTTTGCGAGTCCGACTCGCACTTGGCCGGTTATTTTTATTGCTAATGCAACTTGCAGACTTGCAGCGGTGATACTCAACAATTTATGCACTATCTCACAATCAACGTCGTGACGTTCCCAAATTAAGTCGCTCATAGTCAGTGGTTCCCGACTTTTAATGTCAATAAGTAGGTATTTAATTTATCAGTAATGAATTTCAATTTATACATACATACATACATATTTTCACATCTGTTACCCATGGGGGTAGGCAGAGACTATGGATTAATACTGCTTTCTTAATTTATATTACTGAATTATGTCGACCTACGCGTAGTGGTCACCATGCTAGTCCGCCGCCCAGAGGTTCTGGGTTCGATCCCCGCTCAAGTTGGAAAATGGCCTTTTTCAAATTGTCCTTGGTCTTTGGTGTTTCAATAGAGAATTAGTTTTGGAACGAAGCCGGAAAAAATTAAGACCAAAAGTTGTTACGACACTTTTTGCTATAGTTGTCAGCCGTGCGGCGTGCGCGTGTTTCTCTGTCTGTCTCTCTTTCATTAATCGAAAGGAACTTCGTTTCATCTCTCAAGTTTTTTAGACGTTTTTAGTGGCATAATCTCAAAGTTGACATTCACAACTGCGGAACCCAACACTGCTCGCTGCCCTACACGCACCTGGCTAAATGAAATGAAAGTTTGAGAATCTCAGACCTCAAATGATCACTCCCAACTCCCAGTTATCAGGCAATCGATCGACAAATGTTAAAATGTTAATGAATTCGTGTAAGCTGCTGTATTTAGAGTGAGATTGCTTTAATTGTGACGTGTATTGATGGTTGTGCCTTAAACTGTATTGATGATGCTGATAGGTGTTAATATGTAGATTATGGGAACGCTGGATTGGTTACGTAAGCTTAGATAGGTACACTTTCATCTGTTAAGAATCTCTGTGTATATATATATATATATATATATATATATATATATATATATATATATATATATATTTAAATCCCAGTTATGATTTGGCGTCTTTCTAATTTCCATCAGTATTGCGTCCATGTGTTCCAATAGCTTTTGTCTTCATATCTTTGCGTATATTGCTTTATACTCGTATCCAATATTAGGTTATGTATTTATAACTACAAAAAACACTATATTTACCAATATTCAATTTATGTTTAGCCTGGCACCCATTAGAACCCACATTCAAATCAACTCTTACTGGGCGTCGCTGTATATTTCAGCCATTCTCCCAAATTCCACGCACATGACGTCCATTCTGTTTATACTTTGTTACGTATCGTTTTGAAATTTTGCAAAATTTGCTGTATATATATCAATATATAGTTTGTGCTGATGAAGTCACGGGCAGACGGCTAGTTTTTTAATACATTAAATAATATTTGTATAAAACTATAGCTGATTTTGTGTGCTTCAGCTAAAATACTTTGTAATAAGAGGGTTCCGCTGTCTGTCTTTCTTACTTTTTAGGGTTCCGTACCCAAAGGGTAAAAACGGGACCCTATTACTGAGACTTTGCTGTCTGTCCATCTGTCCGTCTGTCTGTCATCAGGCTGTATCTCAAGAACCGCGATAGCTAGATAGTTGGAAATTTCACAAATTATGTATTTCTATTGCCGCTATAACAACAAATACTAAAAACAAAATAAAATAAATATTTGAGAAGGGCTCCCATACATTAAAAGCGATTTTTTTGCCCATTTTTTGCTCGATAACAATAATGGCAACAGGCAGGCACTTGAAATAATATTTCAAAATACTCAGTTGTATTTTTACTTTAATAATAGATAAGGCTCCCATACAAAAAACTTGATTTTTATAGATAATGGTACGGAACCCTTCGTGCGCGAGTCCGACTCGCACTTAGCCGGTTATTTATATAACTTTAACGCAATAGGTTTTTACGTACGTACACCAAATTTTAACAGAAAAACAATACTTTTTGTTACACCAATATTCTTCGCATGCATACAGTGTGATATATACGTAAATACTTCTTCTTCTTATCTAAGTGTATTTCCGGTTACATTTTCAGCGGTAACGTTTCAGAATCCGGGGTCCGCTAATCCTAAACTAGGTGATTTGACGAGGTTACTTTTTGCAAGCCAAAAGGTAAACTAAAAGCAACCCTAGGTTAGGAAAAATTGGCAAAGGTTGAACGGCGCTATATCCCTTGATCGACTTTTACGACCTGCCCGGAAAGATAAGCAGCTGGTACATTCTATGTTTTTATTTCGCTTCCAGAACAGCATGAAAGATTGACATACGTACATACTACCACGTCTTTATGCCTAGCGGGGAAGACAGTGCCCAAGGTTATAGGTAATTCCTAAAGCTATGTTTAGCACTTTTGTAGGCATATATGCAGAAGACGGAATCAAATTAGTGACGGGTTGCTAAGCGGTATCGCCTATTGACATGGTTACTGAGATCGTTTGAACTCTTTGCCAGCTATTACGGCCTGCGCGGGAAAAGAAGCAGCTGGTACATTCTGGTGTTGCAAACATTCATAGGCTACGGCAACAGCGGTCCATGAGGTGGACCGTAGGTATGCTTGTTGGCCAACTTACAAGTATAAAAAAACGAAACATATAAATTAATGGAGTATATAATTTAGTTAAGATTTTCTTCATAGTTCCTTTTAACGTTTTTAGGGTTCCGTAGCCAAATGGCAAAAATGGGACCCTTATAGATTCGTCATGTCTGTCTGTCTGTCTGTCCATCTGTCTGTCCATCTGTATGTCACAGCCACTTTTTTCCGAAACTCTAAGAACTATACTGTTGAAACTTAGTGAGAAGATGCATTCTGTGAACCGCATTAAGATTTTTACACAAAAGTAGAAAAAAAACATACATTTTGGGGGGTTCCCTTTACTTAGAACTGAAACTCAAAAATTTATTTTTCATCAAACCCATACGTGTGGGGTATCTATAGATAGGTCTTCAAAAATGATATTGAGATTTCTTACATCATGTTTTTTCTAAACTGAATAGTTTGCGCGAGAGTCACTTCCAAAGTGGAAAAATGTGTCCCCCCCCCTGTAATTTCTAAAATAAGAGAATAATAAAACTAAAAAATATATATGATGTTCATTACCATGCAAACTACCAGCGAAAATTGGTTTGAACGAGATATTGCAAATAACTTTTTTTAATACGCCATAAATCGTAAACCGTAGTTTAATTATCATTTAATCAACTCAAATATAAAAATATAAAAAAAACATACTATAAGAATTTTATATTATGTTACTTGCTGCTACGGAACCCTTCATGGGCGAGTCCGATTTGCACTTAGCCGCTTATTTGCTTCTCGAATTATACTTTCTTGTAATAGGTACTTGATTTAAAAATAATAATAAATTAAATGAAAAGTTAATACGATATGTTACTGGAATGATAACTACACATTAGGCATCGCAGTTTTTAATATTTACGGATTAGAAAAAATATCTGAGACATAACAATAAATACCTAGCTTACTTGATGGCAATATTCGCACTCATCTTTTGGGTAATGGTCATACACTACATAGGTACAGTTACTGCACCAAAACCATGACTGTTTAAGTAAAATTAGTACATTATGATCAAAGTTTAAATTAATGACTAAATGTTGTGGTTGTGAAAGTAAGATGTCCCAAGGCCTAAGCAAATTATTACTTAACAACTGTTCATAATCCGATCGCGTAAAAATGTATCCACGTCTAAATAATTAACCATCCTGGGATCACTTGCAGCTATTATCAATAACCGTATGTAAAGACAGTTGTCGCCTGGCTGTTCGAACGGATGAACTAGAAATAAGACAAAACCTACTTACAAAATGTGTAAAGAACTGAAAAAATGACCAAACTGGATGGACTGACCTTATGCAATGTACCGATCATGTGCGAAGTTTGTAGCAATAAAATATTGAATCGTGCCCAGAAAACTACTAAAAACTATTTTGATAACATTTTATTGGAACTAATCTGTGTCTGTGCTTTTACGTAAGTGTAGAAAAATATAGAATTTAGCTTTAAATAATTGGCCAAGTGCGTGTCGGGCCACGCGCAGTGTAGGGTTCCGTAGTTTCGAATGCCAACTTTGAGTTTATGTCACTAAAAACGTTTAAAACTAATGATCTATTAAATTTGTATGAAATTTCTTTTTCCGAGTACATTTTATAAGTTGATCGCCTATAACTTTTTAATTTGTATACCCTACTTAGCTCTAATAGTTTTCCTTTAAACTACATTATATATTCTATAACTGTGAATTTTTTTACGTGGCCATATATAACCATTTAGCAGATAGAAGGGGGGGGGGGGGACACTTGCCTCCAACAAAAATTTGCACTTTAAACCCAAATATTTCAGAAACGGATCCCTAAATCGAAAAATGGTGTTAACAAGCTCACAATGTTTTTAAAAGACCTATTCAACGAAACTCCAGACAATGTGTTTGTCGAAAAAAAACCTCTTTACTTGTATGGCAGCTAACCTAAAAAAAATTTTTTTCCAGATTTTATTTTACGACTTTTTTGCCATGATTAATATACATATCTATGCCAAATTACAGCTTTCTAGTACTTATATTTTTTTGAGTAGGACCGCGGACGGACAGACAGACAGACAGACAGAAAGACAAACATGGCGAATATATAAAGGTTCCTTGTTTACTACGGAACCCTAAAAACCGGCTATGAGCGAGTCGAGTTCACGCAGGAAGGGTTCCATGCCATTAACGAGCAAATAACGGCAAAAAAAATTTTTCTTGTATGGGAGCCCGCCTTAAATATTTTATACTGGTTTTTGTATTTGTTGTCATAGTAGCAAAAGAAGTACATAATACGTAAACATACAAATTCTTTTGAGATACCGTCTGGTGACAGACTGAAAGACGGACAGTGAAATTTTAGTAATAGTGTCCTGGTTTTACCCTTTGGGTACGGAACACCAAAAGTGACGAAGTAACATACATACATACTATCACGGATTTACACCTTACAGTGTAGACAAAGCCCTGGGGTACAAAACCCAAAGGCCACATTCAGCAAGTTTGTGGGCATTTAGGTAAAAAAATGGGATCAAATATCACTATTTGATCTTGTTTTTGGGTTGCTAGCCGCATCGCCTATTAAAAATATTCCTTAGTTCTTCAGCCGTTCTCTCATATATCTTTTACGTACTGCGCGGGAAGAAAAGCAGCTGGCACATTCTATGTTTATCTTTTTCTACCAGATCAGTATGGAAACTGAAAATTTCAATTAGCCCCTGATCCATCAATCTAAAAAAAGTATAGCTGAGTAAGTGTAGCTTTCAAATATAATTATGCTATCTTAAAGATATAACAATCAACTACTACAAAACTTATCAACCGATTTTGATGAAATATTATATAAACTGAATTGAAAGCGTACTTTATCAAATGCAAAAAGATTTTTTAAAATCAATTCATTAATGATGGAGTTGTCACATAATATACACACAAAAAAATACAGTCAAAACAAACACACACGTCAATATTATAACATACCTCTTTTTTATTGGGGGTTAAAAATAAATACTGCCAAATCAAAAACAAATTAAGAAGAAGACAAACTTTTTGTCCTTTTTTAGGGTTCCGTAGTAAACAAGGAACCCTTATAGTTTCGCCATGTCTGTCTGTCTGTCTGTCTGTCTGTCTGTCCATCCGCGGTCCTACTCAGAAACTATAAGTACTAGAAAGCTGTAATTTGGCATGGATATGTATATCAGTTATGGCAAAAAAGTCGTAAAATAAAATATAGAAACAAATTTTTTTTTAGGGTAGCTGCCATACAAGTAAAGAGGAAGTCAATATTTTTTTTTCTACAAACACATTGTGTGGGGTATCGTTAAATAGGTCTTTCAAAAATATTGTGAGCTTGGGAACACCATTTTTCGATTTAGGGATCCGTGTCTGAAATATTTGGGTTTAAAGTGATTTTTTTTGTTAAAGTCACGTGTCCCCCCCATCTATCTGCTAAACGGTTATATATGGACACGTGAAAAAAATCACAGCTATAGTATATATAATGTAGTTTATAGGAAAACTATCAGAGCTAAGTAGGGTTAACAAATTAAAAAGTTATTATTAGATTAAGCGATCAACTTATAAAATGTACTCGAAAAGGAAAATTTTGTACAAATTCAATAGATACTTAGATGTTTTAGTGGCATGAACTCAAAGTTGGCATTTGCAACTACGGAACCCTACACTGCGCGTGGCCCGACACGCACTTGGCCAATTATTTAAATGTAAAGACCACTGAACACTAATATTCCAAGTTTGTTAACTTTTTATTATTAAATGATAACACGTATTCTTTTCAGCTTAGTTGTTTTTAAGTATTGTGCCCGTGAGTATTATAGAGTAAATCGTCTTGTACAAGATATTCCATAATACTGACGGACGTCGAATATTACGTTCAACTGTATGTTCAGAGTGTCGACTATATAAGGTGTAACACAATATACTGAAACTATTTTAAGGGCGACTTTAGTCTGTGATAGTAAACAACTTTCTCCAAGAAAACATATGTCGAAATATGGAAAATGATTTTTGGCTTTCTTTACACTTGGATCAGCTGATCGGTCAACTTGTATGGTAGGCCAAACATTACTTATCATATTTTGATACGTGTTCCTTGGGGTAAGTTGTTCAGTATCATGCACTGAATTCACCCTTAACCTGTCAACGTCCGGAATCGCAGACACAATAGATTTCTATTGTTAACGGGTTCACATGTGAACCGTCGGACGTTGACAGGTTAAACTGGTTTCAGTATATTTTGTTAGACCTTATATATTGAGTTAAAACTTAAAATCAGTGTTAGATGTAAGTAATGCATTTCATTTTGTACTAGGCATAGGTCACTGTGCAGCCACGCCAGGAAGTAGATAAGCCGAATTCTTATTAGTCATTAGTCATAACAATCTCACTGGACGTATTCATTCATTACATTGTTGCCAACGGTATATTGCGCAACTACAGCGCTGCTCCATTGAAGTGGAATAATCAAGAACTAATGAAAATACAATTTTGTGTAGAGTGGTTCCAAAATGGAGTCCAATTTTTTTTTTAATAATTAATCCTTGTGGTACTTTAGGCCACGAGGAGTGGTTTGGCGATTGAAATCGATCTGGCGACCGTATATGGGACGCAAAAAGCGGGTGGACGCTATTTTAAATGCATTTACGTCTGTATGGGACGTCGAAACGGTTACGGGTTATAAATATATATATATATATATATATATATATATATATATATATATATATATATAGTACCTGGGCGACCGAGCTTTGCTCGGTTACATCTCAAACATTAACAATTTTCTTTAAACTTGTTTAAATACAATGCAAAATATAAAAAAAAAATATAAACTTAAACATAAATAAAAACAAAAGTAAGTCACCGAGTGGGATTCGAACCCGTAACACTCTTTCTAGCGGTCGCTATCCTTAACCGCTGAGCTAAATCACGGCGGTCGCGGCGCGACGAAATTAGCGACCATATTCTGCGTGGAAAGAAAAACGCATGAAAACTCGAAAACACGCGTTTCCCCAAACATAAAACAAATCTAGATCGATTGTTTACCCCCGAAAACCCCCATATACAAATTTTCAGCGAAATCGTTAGAGCCGTTTTCGAGATCACAGAAATTTATAAATAAATATATATATATATCTCGTTTAAAGTTATAAGATATATATATATATATAAAGGGCCCGCCTTAGGGCAGTAAAAATCTTATCAAAATAAAAAAAAAGACGTGTGGCACTCGGGGACTGCCGCGGTAAAGCTATTGCAAACAAGGAAGGACGGCAACGTCGCAAACGGACGACGGAGACGAAGCGGCAACCTACATGGTAGGCGGAGTGGGGAGAGCGTGAGGTTTTTTCGTGAAGGAATTTCTGGATTCGGACTCCGCGCTCAAGGCCCGCGATAGAAGCTATGCGATAGCTTAATAAATGTTATATTTTATTGCACCATATCTGCATGTGTTAGATCTTCTGCTCAATGGCGTAACTCAATGCTACAGCATATGTAATTTAAAAAAAATGAAGAGAGCAGGGACTCCAAAAGTGCCACTTTTTGTTTTGTTTATGACACAGATTAGCTTCTCTAGAAGAAAAATTGTTCTGCGCAGATTACTGATATGCAATGCCTAACAGTAATATGCATATTGTAATATTGACATTGCCTCGTTATGTAGCATGAGTTGTTTGTGTGTGTTGCTGATGCGCGATAAACAGAACAAATGTCAAAGTACCCTCATGTTTTAATATTAGATATTATTATTTACCTGTTAAATTAATTAACCTGTTAATTTGTGAACATGCATTAAGGCATGTGTAGCCAACTAAATATTAACTTGTTATATGTTTATTTGTAAAATACTTGTTCTACCTACTACGCTCGTCAAAATATGATTTTACATTTTATTCTGCATGTTTCTCTGTAAGTGAATATCTTTGTAATCTTTGAGAAATAAATTCTTTAAACCTAAAAATCCAAGTTAAAAGGGGACGCGGACGGCCCATAAGTGTCCAAATTTTTTCCGTTGGCTACATATACATACATGACAGTGCAGTATTATTGTGACAATGACAAGAAGTCGAACTGATGATGGAAAAGATGCGACAATTTTTTTAACTTATGGGAACAAAGTTCTTTATAAACAGTATGTAAAGAAAAAGTGTAAGATATTTCCGTCACGAAAGGAAAAGTTTGAATGTCTCGGCGAAGGCTTAGTTTGTAAACTTTTTTAAAAAAAAATTCTTATTTTGGCTAATAAAATGAATTGGAATGCACCAAAACTGGGTTACGCGAGTAACTATTACTATTCAAACTTAAGTTTATCATTATACGCCTGCCCCATTTTTACTGCGCAAATTAATTAACACCAACCCATATTTTAAGTTATCAGTTAGTTGGAAGTCAATACAACCTATTTGGATATCTACTTCAAATACTGGCTGGGAACGGGAGCAACATGGGTCGAGTTGGGTAGCTTGAGGTAAGAAGATTTATATGAGGTCTGTCTTTATATCTTCGTCTTAGCGAGTCCCCGGTTGCATCCTCAGCTGTGCTTCGGGGCTTAGGGCTTTTTCTTCTCCAAATATAATAGGCACGTCATAGTCACCCAAAGATGTCTAAGGGCCTCCGCAAAGTGACGCGACATAGTAATGCCAATAGTCTGGAAAAGATTGCTAGCGATAAGACCGCCCATTGTACCTAATGTATTTTTGTATAAGTATTTTTACTGTTTTCTTTTTTCTTTTTGTGTATGGGTGCAATAAAGAGTTTTTCATTCAATTATTCATAATATAAAAAGTTTATATCCAGCACTGGATGTTATGCGACTGAAATGACGATGACAAATAAAATAAATATATAGAGACAAATTACACCTGATTGAGCTTGCTCCAAAGTAAGTTTGTGACTTGTGTTATGGGATACTAACTCAATTTGAAAAAGGCAATTTTCCAACTTGCCCTGACCGGGGATCGAACCCGGGACCTCTGGACGGCGGACTAGCATGGGGACCACTACGCCGCGGAGGTCGTCACATTATATGACAAACGAACTTATGCTCTGTCGGTATCTTCACTCATCAAATGGTACATTTAACATTATCATCAATTCACGCCACGGACGCCAAGCCGTACTTAGTGTTCCGATAATAGTTATAATTATTACTCTAAAACATCTACTAGCATATCATTTTACCCAACACAATCAAATTCCAACCCAATTTCTTTACCGATAGAAAGTAAAGTTGAATGATTTTGGGATTTCACGACGCACAATCAATTTTGAACTCAGTTTCTTTACGTCTAGAAAGTATTTTCGATTATTTAGCATATTAAGTTAAACGTGTGAAGTTATGTATGTTTGTTTTATTGATTAAAGTTTTATTAGTAAGAGTTTAATAATTGTTACGTTTGTTCTAAAAGTAGATTACTAAATCTATCTTCTTAACGTGTGTGTTAGTGACTAACACTAGTTTCAATGTTTCTAAACCGCCTTAAAGGCCTCTAAGACATTGACCGGGACCGACGGCTTAACGTGCCCTCCGAAGCACTGATCATCTTACTTATCGGACAATCAGGTGATCAGCCTACAATGTCCTAACCAAACTAGGACAACAACACAAAATCGTTGCCCCCGCCGGGAATCGAACCCGCGACCTCCGGTATGAGCCGAACGCTCTGAACTGCTCTGACTACACCACGGAGGCAGTCTTAGGAGGAGGACTAAATCTATGAACATTTTGGACGTCATATTCGGTTGTGAGATTAGAACTAAAGGTTAAATATATTTAATGATAAAGAAATATGATGATATTTAGTGAATTGGATCTCTTTTAAAATAATTACCGTGGCCACATGACCTCTAACTTCCTCATATCTTGAAGACCACTTCAAACCGATTTGGCATATTTGGACTTAGAACTTAGGTGATTCGCATACTCGCCTACCTAAAGTGCCATTTTCGAAACGGCGAGTCACCTAACCGAATGATTTTCCCATACAAAAAAACCGTTCGTTTAGTGACACCGCGTTTAAAAAGTGGCACTACTGTTCCGTCCAATCTAAGACACTCAAGTAAAGTGGTTGTGCCCAGGCTCGGAGTGTGCGTCTGTAAGGCACGAGTTCAATTCTTAACACATTGTTGGACACAATACGTCTATAGACGAACGTCAATAGTTATTTCTACTGTGTGACTGAGTAACTAGCAATATGTTAGGAGGAAACATTAAGGTCGAGAGAATTGAAAAATAGCTATTTGTAAAATTGAAAAAATAGATATTTGTAAAATTTCCTATATTGCAATATAGGAAATTCGTAGGAGAACTAAAGTCACGGACATAACCCTAGCCGATTAGCTCGTTGAAATAGCAATAGCAGGACACATAGAGCGACGAACCGATTACCGATAGGGCAAAAAGGTTCTCGAATAGCGACCACGTACTGGCAAAGCGAAGAGTAGGACACCCACCACAAGGTAATCTGACGACCTGACCAAGGTTCTCGGAAGGCGCTGGATGCAGGCCTTTAGATCGGTCATTTTAGAAATCCTTGGGCGAGGCTTATATCCAGCATTGGGCATTGTGCGGCTGAAATGATGATGATGATGAAAAGATGATGGTGATATGATGATGATGATATGATGATGATGATGATAAGATGATTGCTGTCACGCTGTGAGATAGAAACAACTGCAGCTCAGACTGAATATACCCACTGGTCAAATCCTACTAATAAGTATGGATGGACGTTTGTTACTCTTTCTCGTAAAAAACTACTGAATGGATTTTAATGAAACTTTACAATAATTTAGCTTATACATCAGAATAACACATAGGCTACAATTTAAAAAGATATTGTGCGATAATCCTGCGCAGACGAAGTCGTCGGCACCAGCTAGTTTGTCATATAAAAATATTCAAATTGTTATATATCCTATCAACTCGACAGAAGAAGTTTTCGAAAGACATCTGATATGCAACAAATAGGCTCTTTTTATCTCTTTCGTGCGCGTTAGACCTAATTGCAGTGACGTCAAGAGCGCTGTATTGCATCCTTTTTCTTTAACTTGACAGTTTCCCCTTCCATCAGATTTTAAAAGCTTTTAACTTTCTCCATTATTATGTTTCTCCTTTGAGAATCACGGGTCTTTTCACCCCGGTCCTTCGAGAGGCTTGCGTGGGGATACAGATCCAACATGTAGAGGCCCTTTGGAGAAGTTGTTGTCATGTGGCGCTCCCGCCAAAACCTATTCCTGGATATACCTATGAAAGGTGTACCCTTGAATAGGTTTTGGCAGAAGAAAAATCTATTGCATGTCCATTATTATTATTATTTAAAAAAAATATTTTTGAATAATCAACTTTTTTAGGTTTCGGATATGTTACTTATTGATATAAATAGTAAAAATAACAGATTAATACTGTATTTAGACACACCTCTGTTAGAAACAGGCACGATAACGTACGTATAGACCAACTTGATCGAACTATGGATCGATGGAACTCATGGTATAATAAAATAAGGTATTCTCTTCCCATGACAGCTGATGACGTAGGTGGAACTTGACTACGTCATCAGTTTGATCTGCTGCCACTGTGTAAAATTGAATTACCCGAGCGTAATGCATTTTTGAACTTAATATACCAATTTCGAATTAATAATCCATTATATCAATTTATAAAATATTGAATTGATGAATCACATGAGAATCGCGAGATACTAACTAGCTAAGTTACTTAATATTTTATTTAATATTCATGAACTAATTGAGAAAGTCCTTAAATTTACTGAAAAGAATCTAAATGCGAAAATCTAAATGCGCCACCTGTTATCTTATTATATATTTTCACATTCCTTCTCTTTTTGGTTGCCTGTAAGAGATTGCTTCGGCGATAAGGCCGCCTCTTGTACCCCACTACATGTTGCTATTTAATAAGTGTTCCAAAATTGTAAATTTCTTTTGGTGCAATAAAGTTTTTTGTATTGTATTGTAAGAACAATCAGTGGCAACACTTTAGTGACGTAGTCAAGTTCCATCTCGGGAAGAGAATACCTGATTTTATTATACCATGGATCGACTTAAACAAAACAACATGAATAAGTAGGTAATATTACACGTACCGACTAGCAAGTTTCGTGTTACTGTGACCTCATTGTAGCTCGTCGAAAGGTCAGTGACTAATTGTTGGCGAGCACAGCTGAAGGATATTGATAAACGTATTAGGATATTTGCTCGAAAATATATGCTAATATGTTCTGAAAACAAACTAAGCAAGCAAAGCTCTTGTAGACCGCAGAGTAGAATAGGACCACTCCAAGTCCTCCCGTGGATGTCGTAGAAGGCGACTTAGGAAATACAAGCTAAACAAAGCTTAGAATATCAATGAGATCTCTCCAACTCATCTGGCCAGCGAGGAGAGTGTAGGCCAAATCTTCTCTGGACAAGTATGGCTCGGGTAGTACAGAGAGGGTCGTGCTCCTGCAGTGGAGACAGAAAGACCTGATGATGATGATGTTCCCTAAAAACGGTGAACGTCGGTCTGGTGGCTGGTCGTCTAACTATAGTTCGTCTAAACTGTACGCTAAACTATCTTTTAAACTATTTCGGTTATTTCTTACAATAATAAAAGAAATGAATATGACTGAGCTAGCCCCAATGTAAGTTCGAGACTTGTGTTATTAAAGCTAACTCAACGATACTATATAGTTCTTTTTACAAATACATACAAGAGTTCAAATTGAATTTAAATTATTATCAGATATTTAGAATATCTCGTAATAATCGTCATTGTTTTGTTGCACAATTGTTGACGTCAAACAGTTACGTTACAGCTAAGTTTATTACCGCTTCCTAAGCGCTAGTGCAAAAGAAGCGGTAACAAACTGCACTGCAGCATTTTCTCCTAAGACGTCAACTCGCAAATAAATTAATATTTAAAGTTAATGTGGACTGAGAATACATTTTTTTTTGTCATATCATAAACATCCAAGACCCTGGTCAATCTGAAAAAGATTATTTCCCATCTTGACATGGTCGGGGATTGAACCTTGAGCCTCCAGTGTCACAGTCTGGCATGATGACAACTATGCCAGAGAGTTCGTCAAAGACAATTAGAGATTCTATCAAAATCTGCTGCGTAGTTTGGGGGTTAAGTTTAGTTTTGGTAAAAATCATGTGCTTAGTTAAAAATAGCACTGGAAGTAGAATTGTTTCTCATTGACCGCTTGGCCATTACCAATACGTGGATCAATGTCACTCTTAAACAAACAAAACACTACCAAATCCAACATAACATCCTTATCAAATTAATAAATCAAATGATTTAAAACCAAACTGCGACGTTTCATCTACAATGGACGTCTTACAGCGTTGTTTACGCATCCAATTTCGACGATAAGTAGAGATTCGGTTACAAAGTACTATAATGACTTCATTATGATATGGAATGAAGGAGCTCTTTGATGGTTTGTCACGTGTGTTTAATGCAACGTAGTTAAATAGGCATATAAGGGCTATGTGACAGTAGAAAGCGTAATCATTTTGAGTTAGTTTCGAATGGTGGCAAACGCAAATTGCCTGTGTAGAAAATACGCTATTTTCCAACAAGTAAAATCAGATACTTTTTTTCTAAACGTCAAAACAAACAGTTTCTATGGGATTTTGTACGAAATACAGGCAGATGACGTCATAGATTTTTGGAGTCAAATAGCGCTCTTATTATCAGTTTTCTTTTTTGCAATAATCAATTTAAAATCACGTTAAAATAGATATGTTCAAAGACAAGTGACATTATTTTGCTATAGCTAGCTTATTTGTTATCAGTACAAAATAATTTACTTTTGGCTTAGGAAAATGGACGAAGCTTAGGGACGAAGTACATACAATTAGCTTGTCAACTAAGAAATATGAAAGTGTTAAAAGTGCCTTTAATCGAAAATATAGACAATTTTAAGAAAGTAATTTGATTATAAAAATTCTACGTTTTATCAGGATTTTTTTATATAATTTTAAACAAAACACCGGAAGTGACGACACACTGCAATCGAAGTTTAAATTTAGCGCTAATAAAACAATGACATCTGTCAACTGTCAATGTCTACTGTTTAAATTACCGTCTGTATGTTGGTTGTTGTCAAATTGTTGTGTTGGTAGATGACAGTGACAGTGACATATAATACAGGGGTGCCATTTTTTAAACGTGGAGTCACTAAACGAACGGTTTTTGTATGGAAAAAACCAGTAATTTAGGTGACATCGCGTTTCAAAAATGGCACTTCAGTACAGTACTGAAAGTGGAAATTGCCAACTTTACTCAAAAAATCTTCATCGTGACATCACTTCCTCAAATAAGCTTGACCTTGCTTGAAAATAAAGGTCAATGGGTTTTTTGCAAATATCTAAATAGGTAAGACCTTATTTTAAAATCTGATTTGAGAAATCTTCTCCTAGAGGCTATTCCTCGAAAAGGATTGCGAATCAGATCTTTTTGAAAATTACTTGACAAGCCAATTGCATAAAAAATGCCCAATTGTCTAAATCGCATTATAGTGTGTAATGACAATGACCGATTTTCTGTTATTGAACTGTCATAATTGACAAATAGTGTTCTTATTTAATTTTCTTAATTTAAAGTTAAGTTGTCAACTATCATAAGACATTATTTTTTTATACGTCAGACGATCCAGGCAAAAGAAAACTTAGCTGTAAGTAAATGATCTGACGTCAAAATAGCCAGTTAAGAAATCGAAAGAAATAGAAAAATTGACAATTTTCAAGTGATACAAACATACTGTATTGAGTCCCTTTAACATGATTTTTTTTACATTGACTGGACAGAAAAATCTTTTTATATGGTAAAGAAAAAAGTTATTCCTAACAAGATATATTTAAGCGTTTTCAAAATTTACATCCCATCCCTATCTACTAGCGCAACTTACGCGTGGTGTGAACGGTTGGTAGAAATTGTATAAAACGCCACGTAGGCGCGTTACGCGACTGAAATTCACACACTTTGCTCGCTTGTGACGTTGTGATTATTTTGAAAGAAACAATATTTAAAAAGACCAAACTCTTTAATTTAATTTTTAACAATTATACAATGAGAAAGTAGTCACAGGTAAGGGTCGTAGGTTCACAGCCACGAGATTCGTTGTTCCAGAAGAGATTTCCAAAAGTACTCAGCTTTGAAGCAGCCCGGCGTCCAGTCGTGGTCGAAAGAGGACGAGGCTCCTCACGCCTCCGTATTTATATGGGCCGCGCGGGGTGGAGAGCGGGGTAAGGAGGGAAGCACAGGTGCGGACCTCGTTTCTCAAAAACATGCGTAATTACGTCAAAGCTAATATTTTAGATATTTTCCATTCTAACAATCAATTAACGTCGATATCTGGACCACCATGCGGCGGGTCACACTAATAGGATCAAGCTTATCGAACCCTGACTTCCGTATTATTATCGGGCAGTTATTATTTTCGTAACATATAATTTATTGGGGAGATAATGCTAACAGAATTAATAAAGAATGCATGTTACAGAAATTAAAATCGGCTCTTAATGTGGCACAACAGATATCCACCTCCACCTAATTATGTACTTACCACCTTCAATGGTCTATATGTTTATCTATATATGTATTTGTTATAAAATAAAGTATAGGATGAGCTAGCCCCAAAGTAAGTTCGAGACTCGAACTTAAATCAATCAGTGTGATTTGTTTGTATCATCATCATCATCATCATCATTTCAGCCGCATAGCGTCCACTGCTGGACATAGGCCTCTCCCAAAGATTTCCAAAATGACCGATCTAGAGCTGCTTGCATCCAGCGCCTTCCAGCGACCTTGGTTAGGTCGTCAGACCACCTTGTGGGTGGGTGTCCTACGCTTCGCTTGCCTATACGTGGTCGCCATTCGAGAACCCTTTCGCCCCATCGGCCAACGGTTCGTCGCGCTATGTGTCCCGCCCACTGCCATTTCAACGAGCTAATCCGCTGGGCTATGTCAGTGACTTTAGTTCTCCTACGAATCTCCTCATTTCTGATTCGATCACGTAAAGAAACACCGAGCATAGCCCTCTCCATAGCGCGTTGCACGACCTTGAGCCTTCTTATGAGACCCATAGTAAGGGACCATGTTTCAGAGCCATAAGTCATCACTGGTAACACACATTGGTTGTAAACTTTAGTCTTAAGACACTGAGGTATATTTGACGAGAAGACACTTCGTAGCTTCCCGAACGCTGCCCAGCCGAGTCGGATTCGTCTAGAGACCTCTTCCTCGAAGCTGGAACATCCTGCCTGGATCAATTGACCCAGGTAGATATACTGGTCTACAACTTCGAGGGTGGAGCTCCCAACACAAACAGGTAAGGGCGCAACATGGACATTCATAGTACTTATTTGTTTGTATATAGTTATTTTATTTATTTATTTACAACCTTAGAAGTACCAATCGCGTAAAGCGATGATCAAACACGTGCTTTAAAGACGCACAGCCAATTAGTGTTGGCGAAAAATCGATAGTTTCAATCGAAAAATCCCAAACTATCGACAGACCTAACAATAGTGTCGAAAGCTGTTTTAGAGCAATACTATTGATAATCAACAATGCTATCGATAGTATCGTTCGATGAAGACGAGCAAACTATCGATACTATCGATAGTGTTGCTTTTTATAAGCTATCGAGAGTATCAATTGAGTAAGAGTAAGTATTGTACAGTGTTCCCAGAGGAGATAATGACCAAAGGAGGGGCCTTTGGTCATTATCTCCTCTGGTTGTAGGGTTGACTGGAAGAGATCCCTGACAGGGATAAGTCCGCCTTTGTACTGTTGTGCTTTATCTATGTTTAACTTGTGTCAATTTATGTACAATAAAGAATTTACAATACAATACAATACAATCAATAATGTATATATTATAATAGCAATACCTACTATCGTGTCGATAGTTTGTTTGTCGTCAGGATCGACATTATCGATAGGCTGTCAATGGTAAACTTCCGAGCAGCAACACTACAGCCAGTATCTCACAGTTAGTGAATCACCACATCACTTACTAATGACATAATTCTTCAAAATTACAGGAAAACTCAAACATTTCATAAACAAATACAAAAAATACTTCCCCGTCACATTTCATGGAAACGTTACAATAGTAAATCAAATTAAACATGAGCAAGACTGCATCTGAACAAACCTAACGTAATTAAAACAAATAAAGTAGATATTTAGTATTTGTATTGCCTTGTACGGTCATCGATGTAATTATAATGATCTCATGATATTAAAATTTGTTGATTAGGACTTTTGAAGATATGTCCATTTTGAAAGATACGATTTTTTTGGACACCCACCTGCTAGATGGTCAGACGACCTGCGCAATGTTGCAGGAAGGCGCTGGATGCAGGCTGTTTCAGATTGATCGTTTTGGAAATCCTTGGGGGAGGTCTATGTCCAGCAGTGGACTTCCTGTGGCTGATATGATTGATGGTTTTTTTTTTTAATTTATTGGAAAAGATGTTTGTCCAGCACTGGGAGAGTACAGGTCAATTTTATTATAATAATAACCTCAAAAATGTTCTAAATATGTGGGCTACATTTTGAATGGCTTTAGTCATTTAGGCACGTCATCTAGTGTATTTAAAAAAGTGTTTTCTTTTTCTGTTAGTATTACAAACTTTTATTTAGTTTCACCTGTCCCGTTGTCTGTCTGTCTATTTGGCAAGGTAAATTTGCCCCACGTCCTGGTTTCCGATTAAGTTGAAATTTTACACGCAAACCTATATCGCGTGACAATGGAATATTATTATGACATGGAGGTGACCTGATGATGGAGCCAGAAGGTGTCTATAGGAATTCATTGATTTAGAGTCGTTTGAATCGTCTTGAAGAGCACTTTAAACTTTTAGCTCATGGTTTAACATAAAAGCTTGTCAAATATTATTTTTTTCATTGTTCCTGGATTCAACATAGATACATTACTTGGAAAAGTTGCTTAATATGATGAGCTGGAAAACTCTTTATAAGAAGGACAGATAGATGGACATACAGATGGACAGACAGACGGATGGACGTCATTAGTAATAGGGACCCGCTTTTACCCTTTGGGTACGAAACCTAAAAAGTAGGTTAAGTATACCAAATGAACCAAAATTAGCCACTTTCTAAAACACCTTCTTTCTTTAATCACAGCAACAATCTATTAACATGACCTGTTGTTTGTATTCAAAATACTCGAGATAGCAGATTTAGTGCGAATTTTATCTGAAAGAATTCCAGAGATGCCATCTCCGCATTCTGATCTGATCATGTTGGTTATCTGTGTCATCTAAGGCAAAGTAGACACGTAAGACATTCAAAAAATTCTCGAATGCTCTAAAATCCTACTTTATTTCAAAATGCTAATACACTTTCAAAGACTATTTAGATGTAAATAAGTACAGAATTTAATTTGATTGTAGACAATACTATGCATGAAATTTAGACTTTATTAATTTAATCAATTGACATCTACCCATTATATTTGCAATACTCTCTGAGTTGCTATGATTAGACCATCAATATACCTAAGACACGTATTATGACTCATAGTTAGCAAATAAATGTTTGAATCTTTGAATCTTTTAAAATAGTGGAGTGAGCGAAGTTCTTAAAAGCTAGTTGTGGTCCAAGAGCCGCAGAACAGCCAGACATTATTTTCAACCGAGTTAAAATGAAGGAGGTATCAATTCGAATATATGTATATAAGGTCTAACAAAATATACTGAAACTATTTTAAGGGTGAATTTAGTTTATGATACTGAACAACTTTCCGTTACGAACTGATCGCAGCTGTGTGTCGTCACACACTACAATACATCAAAATATGGGGTTTTGTTTGTAATAACTTCATTGTACTATGAAAAAACACAATTACATACAAAAACAATCGAATAAATTGACAACGGCGGACTTATCCCGGTTTTGAATGGAAAGCCAATAATTTATTTTCATATTTCGACATAATTATGTTGTTCGTAAGGGGAAAGTTGTTCAGTATAATATGTTTTTTTTATTTAGGTACCAATGTTCCCAGATTACTCGAAGATGCCTTGATCAATTTGGGAAGTGAAGAAAAATTTGAGAACTTGGAGCTCCTCTACTGTGCCGAAAATCATACAGCAAATAAATAAATATATATGGACAAATCACACAGATTGAGCTAGCCCCAAGGTAAGTTCGAGTCTTGTATTATAGGGTACTAACTCAACGATCAAGATAATCATCCAAGTCCAAGACCCAGGTCAGTTCGAAAAAGATAATTTTCTATTTTGACCTGGCCGAGGATCGAACCCGGGACCTCCCGGTAAGACAGCGTGGCATGATGACCACCTCAGAGGCCGTCAGCTTTACCTCTACATTCGCCTGACCGAGGATCGAACCCGGGACCTACCGGTGTGACAGCGTGGCCACCACAGATGTCATCAGGTATATAAGGTCTAACAAAATATACTGAAACTATTTAAAGGGTGAATTCAGTCCGTGATAGTGAACAACTTTCCCATAGAAACATATGTTGAAATATGAAAAATCATTTTTGGCTTTTCATACAAACTCGGATCAGCTGATCGGTCAACTTGTATGAAGGCCACAAATTACTTTTCATATTTCGATATGTGTTCTTTGGGGAAAGTTGTTCAGTATCATGGACTGCATTCACCCTTAAAATAGTTTCAGTATATTTTGCTATACCTTATAGATTCGTAGCTCACTGACATTACGTTAATTTGCTGTCAAAATGGCGTGTAATATAAATCAATAGTTACACTGCAAATGTGTATCCAACCAAACTTATACTTTATCGGAATAAGGGCGACTATAACCTCACGACATTTACAAAATAACGATAGTGTAACAATGTTGCCTCTTAGTGTGGCAATTTTTTTTTACCGTAGATAATGGTACAGAACCCTAATGCGCGCATCCGACTCGCGCTTGGTTGGCTATTTTTGTTAGATAAAAGGTCCCATTGTTGGTTGACTAGTAGTAAGTTGGTAGGTAGTTGGTTGATTGACCGCAGGTTGACTGGTTGATAAAACCTTCGGCTTTGAGTCTACCTATTACATTTGTAATAAATTTAAGTAAATAAAAAATTATTAACATTTTTTTTTCAAAATTGAAAGCCGACTTCACTCCCAAACCACACAACCGATTTTGATGAAATTTCTATGGGACCACCTAACTAGTATACACTTGCAAACAAAAAAGAATTTACCAAATCGGTCTAAGTCCAAGTAAGGTGCGTCTTAGAGTAATCGGTGAACATACAATGTCCTTTTTTATTAAGTACAAATATTTTAAGGTGTGATTCAGTCCATCATTTTGAACAACTTTTCCCAATAATTCTATATCAAAATACGAAAATTATTTTGTAGGTTTTCATACAAATCGAAGTAGTCACGTGATATCTTTACTATGGAAAATGAAAATTTTCTTTTCGTATTTCGATATACATTTATTACGAAAAGTTATTCAAAATGATGGACTGAATCACCCCTTAAGATATTTGTACTTAATAAAAAGGGACATTGTATATTTAAAAAAATCGCGAAGAATTGATAACCTTCTATTTTCAGAAGTCTGTTCAAAAGCCTCCTCTCTGCTTCCATCTTTTGCGGTTCCTTGACGTAGTCTGCCATTTTTTTCAAACTGTGTAATTTCGTCTGCCCATCTCTTTCTCGATATTTCTCTCTTTCTTCGACCGTCCGGAGCCCAATAGGTTTATAACGAGGTTGTAATAGAACTATGTTTCCTATAATGAAAGGTTATATTTCTGTGTTATTTATATTCTGTGTTATAGGCCGGCTATAAGCTCACGACATATTCTTATCGGTTCGCACCAATTTCTGAAACGTAGGGTTGGGATCGGTGCGGGACATTTTAGCGAATTTATTAGTTTCGAGATTGTCATTTATTTATGGAAAACCTTTTGGTTTTTATCAGCTAGTAATATTGGAGTTAGAAACAATTTTATCAGGCTAAAATTATGAGTGGGTGTGTGTATGGTATGTGTATGTTCTTCATGTGTAAACGGCGGGACTAATTTTCATAAAATTTGGTATACAGGACGCTGACAGCCTGGATTAACACATAAGCTACTTTAGGTAAGAGTCAAAGGCGTATTTTTAAAGCGTACCGCACCAGCTACTTCTTTTCTCACATACATATCTGAATGATGTTAATAGGCAACGCGACTTAGCAATTCCCCACGATTAGAACGAAGTTACTTTTTGGACGATATGGACATGGCTGATGAGGGCTAGGCGAAAAAAATGTACAACTTTTGTTATTTCGTTCCAACCGAGAGTATCGCGACACTCAGTTTTTTTTAAATCTCTTTTGTCACCTTCAAGCACTTCACGATAAAAGTGGCCTTCGGGACGACCCCCAAGGCTTGGTTTGCTCTCGACTTACGTTTAGTGCAGTATAATAATTATAGTTATTTTTCCTAACTAACGTTTAAGTCCCGTTGCTTGCGTGCAAGCACCAGGAATAAAAACAGGCGAAAATAAATCTTGTATCTAATGTTATCTGAACTTATACCAGCCATGGGAAATTGTTTTTTATATCGCTCTAAATACACACACAGTTACACAGCTATAATTGTTTTTATACCCGATTGAATGATCAACCTAGTAAAATTAAGACTTATGTGCCTAAAAGATTATTAATCCTAGAATACTAACAGTCCTTAGGAGGCCGTGACAGATCAAAAGAAGGGTTATGTTTTGCGAGTGTGTGGATGTATGTAAGTACATACAACGGGAAAGGAACGAACCCGTATTAAATCAAACAGGCTATACTAGACCACTTTTAGTATACTGATAATAAAATAACAGTCGCAAAACAAAGAAAACCATTTGACAGTCCCAGCCTAAACGGCTAGATGGATTTTAGTTTGAGAAGTGTCGTAATATTTGTCTTTATTGTCAGAGTGACACTGGATACTTAAATCAAAAAAATGAGGGGAAAAAAATAGGATTGTTAGCATAGCATAGGCCACTCTTCGCCATCAATCTCGGTCTAGTTCTGTTCACATCCAGACCACAACTTTAACTATTTTACACATCTTTAACTTTAAATATCTGTATCATCAACCCATCTTATTAAAGAAAGTCCTAATTTTCTTTCTCCCGTCCTAAGCCACCATTCTGTTAGTGTTTTACATACTCCAATGTACTTGGTGATCTGCCCAGTTTCAATTGAGGTTCATGACCATTTTTTCGATATTGGTTCATTGGTATGTTGTCATCTCACGGTGTTAAGGCCATACCTATTGTGTCTGGCCGAGTGTCCTGCAATGTGTTAAAAATATTGTACACGCATTTTTTCTTTTCTCTAAAAAACAAGGACTCCTATGTAGGTCTGGGAGAAATAAAAAAACTTAGAATGTACCAGCTGCTTCTCTTTCCGCGCAGATCGTAAAAGCCGATCGAGGGAATGGGCAAAAATGCGAATCATTTTAACAGGCGATGCGGCTAGCAACCCATCACTGTATTGATTGCTTTTCCATCTTCTCGCCCACCATGACGCTAAAAGTGGCTTTTGAGTCTTGCGGCCCTAGGCTCTGCATAGAGCCGCAAGACCCAAAATGCTCTGTTTGCCCCATTAGGGATAAAGACGTGATTTATGTATGTATGTATGTTTTATTGCATCTGGCCGGGTGTCTTGCAATGTGTTAAAAATATTGTACACGCATTTTTTCTTTTCTCTAAAAAACAAAAATTGACGAAGATACAGCGCATTTATATTGCGTGATGCTACGATAATTACGATTTTTACATAACTGTGACGTCACAAGCCGTGGGGGCTTGCGACGTCTGGCACTTAGATGCTCCGTATCTTTGTGAAATTCTACTTTTTTGATAAACTGAAAAATACGGGTCCATTATTTTTGATTAATTTAAAAGACGAACTTATTAGAATAATACTTTTCTGACCCTATTGACACACGACACGCTCCATAAGTAATGATAGGTACTTTCTAGGGTTAAGTTGGAACAATACAAGTCGCACACTAAAATCGCACAATAAAGTCGCACGTATGCAGTCCGCCCGCACGCACTCGCACCGTGGTACATACCGATGATTCAAATTATAATTCTGCTGAGTTACACCACGTAGCATATTTTCCAAGAAATTAGATCTGAAGAAAAAATGTTAGGGTGTTTCAGTTTGCGAACTTGCGTGTGCGTGCTTACAAACTTATTTTCGCTTACGTACATTTAACTTTTAGTCTATTTTCAACCTTATTCCCGTCACATAAGGACGTAAAGTTTTTTTATAAGGTTTTGTATGAAGGGAAAGGCGTTCATTTTTCATGTAGCGTTTTAGTGTGTGGTAATGATAGTGGGAACAGTTACGTAAACCTTATTTGGAGTTTTCCAGTCGAAATTGAGGAAAAGATTTTGCCTTTTCGTTTTGAGTGATTTCAACTATATACAAGTACGCCGGTAGATTATATATATTATATAAGGTACTAGCTGTACCCGCGGGCTTCGCTCCCCGTGGGAATTCCGGGATAAAGAGTACCCCATGTCTTTCCCCGATTCTCAAACTATATCCATACCAAATTTCATCTAAATCGGTTCAGTAGTTTAAGCGTGAAGAGGTAACAAACAAACAAAGTGCTCATTTTCGCATTTGTAATATTAGTAGGATAGGATAGGATAACAAAATATACTGAAACTATTTCAAGGATGAATTCAGTCTATAATACTGAACAAATTCCCCCAAGGAACATATGTCGAAATATGAAAAATATTTTTTGCTTTCCATAAAAACTCGGATCAGCTGATTATTCAACTTGAATGGGAGGTCAAAAATTGCGTTTCATATTTCGATACTGTTCCTTGGAAAAAGTTGTTCAGTATCATGGACTGAATTCACCCTTAAAATAGCTTCAGTATATTTTTTTAGACCTTATATAAGCGAAATCCTTACCTTTATGTGGACCGTATGCCTGTTTATTAGTACATAGTTTGTTATTTGTCAAGGGATTAAATGAAGAATGGGGTATTCCTCAAAGCACAACCATTTTGAGGCGCACCTCAAATATTCCTCGGATCGCACCTTTTTCAACGTTTGTGCGTGTCGAGGAATAAAATTTTAATATTTTTAATTACTAACGTGAACGCAACTAAATGGTGCACTGTAAAAATCCTTCAAGGTGCGCCTCGTTTGGTTCGCTTCAAGAAATACCCCTAAAAATTTTTTGATCCTTTTTAGAGCTACGTAATTATACTGTATTTCCTTTTATAAGTATAACCAGCATCTTATTTAGCGTAGTATTTATTTATGCCAAGATTTAGGGCCAATTCACGCTGAAACGGCAGCGTACTTTACTACCAAACCATACTCACCTTTATTTCTTTCAAGGAGTTAAATGCATTCTTTTATTAAGCCGTGTGGCTTCCAGCAGAGTAGAATAGAACCACTCCAAGTCCTCCCGTGGATGTGTAGAAGGCGACCTAGGAAATACAAGCTAAAAAAAGCTTATAAACATCTTTGAGACCTCCACAACCCATCTGGTCAGCAACGAGAGTGTAGACCAAATCCTCTGGCTGCACTGGCAAAGCTACTTGGCCAGTGCAGCCAGAGGATTTGGATTTGGCACAGATAGGGTCGTGCTCCTGCAGTGGAGACAAAAGACCTGATGATGATGTTTAAGGACCTGAATGGGTGGACCTGATTCTCCGTATTTATATGGTTGTTTATGTAAATTAGAATAGCGTTGGTCTTCCGAATAAAAAAATAAAATAAAAAAGGTTGAAAATGATTTGGCCGCTTGTGGACGCGTGCCGCCACTAGCAGTCGCAAGGCTTTTGTTTTTCTTGTGCATTTCGTAAATATACACTTTTAATGTTCCTAACATAATTAGGGTAGTTTATTTAAAAAATTACCGGGCCTTATTAATTTGTAAATATTAGCGTGTAGTGTATTGAAGTGAGTACTATTTAAATCTTTATTTTAGTTTTGAAGATTTTTTTTTATGTAGGTATATATAATTTTATTCGTCTGAATAAAAGTTGGAATACTTGTCTACTACTTGACTATAAAAGTGTGCTGCCAGCTGCTGCCATTTCAGTGTGAATTGGCCATTAGTCGGTCTCGCTGTTAACATTTTATTCCTTCCCAATGACCAGGAAAACAGAAATTGGATCAAAGTATTCGTCACTTTGAACAACTTTTAATAGGTCTACTTTGAAAAGTCGAAAAAAATTGTGTTCGTTTATTTTCTTCTTCCTTAACTTATCAGTGGGATAAATCTTTAAGCTCCTTTTCAACCCACGACAAAGAAGAATTTTGATGCTGATTTTTAATTGAAAGTTGACTTGACCGATCTTAGCAAAGTTTGATGGAAAACTATAGTAATGGGGTGAACGCATGAAAGTCGGGAAATTTTTTAATTTGCCTGACAAATAAACATGTTATTCTTATTTAATAATTATGACATAACAATGTATTCCCCTGAACAGATATGTAATTAAAAATTCAGTATAATTAAAAGTTGATGTTTTTGGAGACAATGCTGCAAATCAGTTGCTTCTTCTGTACTTGCGCTTAGGAAGCGGCAGTAAACTTAGCTGTTAGTAAATGATCTGACGTCGACAACTATTATGAAAGGAAAATTGACAAATATCAATTGATACAAATAGTTAAAGATAATTAAATGATTTTTGTCTTCTAATGGCTTTTTCTGGCGATTTGTTAGTAAAATTCTTAAAAACGGAGTAAAAGTTGTTTGTTAAAACTAAATGTCCTTTATAGCTTATACCTTTAAGGGTCCTCCCCGCGCTAACGACCTTGAAAACACAAAAAAATTAATTTCTCTTTCTGTAAGTGAGATTATCAGAAACCCTCGTACAACTTTTTAGCTAGTATCCTTAAGTTTCATTAGAACCTCGAAAATCATTGAAATAAAATACCCTGAATTTTCCTTTGCAAAAAATACTAAAAACGGCCATTTTTGACTCTTTTTGTAAAGGTTTCTAAACCGGATAGTATTTCAATGACTTTCGAGGTTCTAATGAAACTTCAGGATACTAGCTAAAAAGTTGTACGAGGGTTTCTAATAATCTCACTTACAGAAAGAGAAAATATTTTTTTTGTGTTTTCAAGGTCGCTAGCGCAGGGAGGAGCCTTAAACGAGCAATTCTTGTATATTTATTTATATGTATATAAATTTATTTCTGTGATCTCGGAAAGGGCTTAACGATTTCGCTGAAATTTGGTATATGGGGGTTTTCGGGGGTAAACAATCGATCTAGATTAGTCTTATGTTTGGGAAAACGCGTGTTTTCGAGTTTTCATGCGTTTTTATCTCCACGCAGAATATGATATAACCGAGCAAAGCTCGGTCGCCCAGGTACTTACTCTTATTGGACAATCCTGTATAAGGTAATTTTAAGTATTTATAGTTAAAATTAAAAATATATAGATTTGTAGGATGTACAACGTGGAAGGGACATACCCGTAATAAATCAAACCACGGGCTATAAATAGACCACTCTAGTATAATAAAATAAAAATAACAGTAAAAAAATTAAAAAAAAGTCGGCATTTCCATACAAAAGTGTGCAACCGCCCGGGAAATTTGTATGGGAATGTCTTTTTTAGGGTTCCGTACCCAAAGGATAAAAATGGGACCCTATTACTAGGACTTCACTGTCTGTCCGTCTATCTGTCTGTCCGTCTGTCTGTCACCAGGCTGTATTTCAAGAACCGCGATAGCTGGACAGTTGAAATTTTCACAAATTATGTATTTTTGTTGCCGCTTTAACAACAAATAATAAAAACAAAATAAAATAAATATTTAACGGGGGCTCTTATATAACAAACGCGTTTTTTTTTGCCTTTTTTGCTCGATATTAATAATGGCAACAGGTAGGCACTTGAAATATTCACAAAATACTCATTGTACTTTTGTTTAATAATAAATAAAAAAAATTATAATAAAATAAATTTAAGAGGGGCTCCCATAAAAAACTTGATTTTTATAGAAATGGTACGGAACCCATCGTGCGCGAGCCCGACTCGCACTTGGCCGGTTATTTTTTGTTCTTGACTGTTATTTTATTATAATACAGGGGTCTAGTATAGCCTGTGGTTCGATTTATTACGGGTATATCCCTTCCACGTTGTAGCTATGCAAACTTATGTCAGTTTGAACTACCTCAAAAAAGTAATAACTTAGTAATAACGGTAAATATAAAGGTTAATAATAATTCAACCTTTATATTTCGCAATGTATATGAAAAACGTCTCCTCTTGTTGCTTAAATGCCAAGATAGGCGCGAAGAAAATGTCAAAAGTGACGTAAAGACAGACATACATACGAGACAAAGTTGTCTGTTTTTCGAGTAAATAAGTAGTCAAAAAAGATATGCTTTCCTAGATAGATTTAAGCTCAAGAATTATCGTTAGATTTGTCTTAAATCTGAGAGTGACACTGAATTTATTAAAAAAAATTAAACAAAAGCAAAATGATTTTCAAAAAAAAAAATTTTGGTTATTTTTTAGAGTTGCGTACCCAAACTGTAAGAACGGGACCCCATTACTCCGCTGTCCGTCCGTCTGTCTGTCACCAGGGTGTTGGTATCTCATGAACCATGATAGCGAGACAAGGCAGTTGAAATTTTCAGATGAAGTATTTCTGTTGCCGCTATAACAACAAATACTAAAAATAAAATAAAATAAATATTAAAGTCGCGCTCCCATACAACAAACCTGATTTTTTCTAGACAATGGTAATATCTTTCGTATGCGAGTCTGAATCGCACTGGCGATTTTAACAATTTTTTTTTTAAACTTGTCTTAAAACAATGCAAAATAAAAAATTATACTATATAAAGTTAAACAAAAGTAAGTCACCGAGTGGGATTCGAACCCGTAACACTCTTTCTAGCGGTCGGTATCCTTAACCGCTGAGCTAAAAACAAGGCGGTCGGCGCGACGAAATTAGCGATCATATTCTGCGTGGAAAGAAAAACGCATGAAAACTCAAAAACACGCGTTTTCCAATCAAGATCAAACAATCTAGATCGATTGTTTACCCCCGAAAACCAATTTTCAGCGAAATCGTTAGAGCCGTTTTCGAGATCACAGAAATTTATAAATAAATATACAAGAATTGCTCGTTTAAAGGTACAAGATTCTTTGAGGCCTGAGAATAGTAAACTTAAAAACTTTTTAGCCAGATTAATACTAAAGAAACCTCTCGAAAGTCCAACATCTGCCTGCCAATGTCAATCTATTTTTTAATTATGTATAAAATTCTAAATAGATACTCAAAAACTTGTAATTACCTTAAAAATACCTGGAGATATTTTCTTTTGCGCCCTTTCTCAGAATTCATTTAGAGTAATTAGGATTGTTTGGAAATCGTGACATTTTTAAGAATAAAAGCTTGTTTTTATCCTTAAAGGGACAAGAAAAAGATTTTTTTATCTGTAATAATCCGTTAGATAACAACAAGTCAAATAAAACAAACATTTTCTATAGGATTAAAGAAAAGAGGTGACGTTATACTTTTTTGCAGTTTTTATGCATTATTAAATACTACATAATGCTGAAGGTGTTTATCATCATCATCATCAGGTCTTTTTGTCTCCACTACCAGAGCCATACTTGGCTAGAGCAGTCAGAAGGCTTGGCCTCACTCTCCTCGTTGGCCAGACGGGTTGGAGAGGTCTCACTGATGTTTATAAGCTTTGTTTAGCTTGTATTTCCTAAGTCGCCTTCTACGACAACCACGGGAGGACTTGGAGTGGCCCTGTTCTTCTCTGCCGGAAACCAACCGGCGTAGGTGGATATCATCAAAGAAAAACGACACTATTCTGTAATGTTATTGTATTATGAACTGAACCGACTAATTTATTTTTTATCCAGTCATCTACCCAATTCCACAGAGAGCAGTGGTTGTTACGAAGCGCTGGTGTCTATAACTTCTCTTTCAAATAATTTAAATTTAAATTAACATTACAAGTAATGTATATAAAGTTATTGAAGTATAGTAATGATTTACTTATTAAATATTTGAATTTTGAGAGCACGAAGCATTTTACATTTTACGAGAAAAAGAATGCTTTGAGAATAGTTTACGATAGTCGAGAGAATAGCCGGAAATCCGGCTACAGCAGAAACAGCTGAAAATCCGGACATCCGGACAATCGAAAAGCCGGACAGCCGGACAGCCGGACAGCCGGACAGCCGGACAATCGTGCAGCTGGACAGCCGGAAATCCGGACAGCCGGAAAGCCGGACAGCTGGACAGCCGGACGTCGTTCAGCCGGACAGCCGGAAAGCTGGACAGCCGGACGGACAGATGGTAGACGAGGTTTTAATAATAGGGTCCCGTTTTTACCCTTCGGGTACGGAATTACGGATCCCTAAGCAATCCGTCATTCAACGTCCATAATCAGCGTGACAATGGGCGTGCAGGTGGAAAAAGGGAATCAAAGTAGTGATGAATTGCTATCTGCAATAATCTGCATTCCTATAGTCTTGATTGAAATCCTATGCCCCCAATCGGCTTTTGCTATCAAAAATAGAACAGTCCGTATATGTCAGGCTTTCGGACCCTCGATATCAGAATGTTTCCGAATCCGCAATTACAGGAGCTGAGGATTTCATTGACAAATATTTTCCTTTGGCCGTGACGTGTGGTGCAAGGTTTGAGAGACGACGGATTTTATTGTTACGTAACGTATTTTTACAATACTCTTTATTGCATCTTTTTGGAAAAAAAGTAAACAGAGAAAATTAAGAGGACTGAATAATGATACAAAAATTTTGAACGTTAACTCAAAAAGTGGAGTATAATACAATGATTTTAGAGTTTTGCAGTCACAATAACTGTTATTATTAGTATTACGGGACTTACCGCGACCATGAAGGCAAGGAAGATGGGTTGTCGAAATATCTGGCAAAAATCGATATTAATCGCGGTAAAATCGATTTAGATATTACCGCGATTAATATCTATATAACAGTAGAGTGATATCTATTTAACAGAAGAGTGTTATAAGTTTGACGCCTATGTCTTTTGACGTGAAATCTTGTTTTCGAAATCGGTTCAGCGGGTCGAAATTTATTGCTGTCTTGGATCTTTTACTGGTATTTTTAGGTTTTGACGGAAGCGCCATATAACATTTAATTCTCCAACTTCTCTACGTGTTATATCTTTATCCCGACGCAAGCCTCCCAAAGGAGTGGTGAGAAAACCCGTGAAACCAAAGTATATAAAAAAAAATTATGTATATTAGGTACAAAAAATAATTTATCAAAAATAAAATCTGACTTTACCCATACTACTCAACTGATTTTGATAAAGGTTTGGACCACCTGACAGGTATACTCTTTTAAACAAAATGAACTAGAACATACAAACATACCACAAAAACAAAACAAAAAGGACATACATTTAAAAGATTTCGACGAATTGATAACTCTTTCTTTTTGGACGTGAGTTAAAAAAAAACACAATGCAAGCAGTAGTTAAAAATTATAAGAAGCAGAACGACTACGGGTTTCATGAATTTCAGTATATTCTAAATAAAACGCTTACTCCTATCACTTGAATAATTTCCCTAAGCTTTCCCCCAGTGTTCATTATTGAAAGGTCGCAATATAGCGCCGCCTATGTCGCGTCCCCTAATTAGGACATCTGCTCAGATATTACGCCGAAAAGGTGCGCGGTGGCAAATTCTACTAGGCAAAGTTAGAACTACATAATAGGGTATCAATAATTTTGGAAAATGGAATACCTGATGCAGAACTATAATGGTCCAGCTGTACTATAAGAAATATAAAAATGACGCCTGAGCACAGAATACATGGCCTGAGCAAAAGTTGTTCTGCCTGATGAGCATTTATATAAAGTCTACGCGAACGAAGTCGCGAGCTTCGGCTAGTTTTGAATAAAACGCTTACGCTTACTGCTTGAATCATTTTCCTAAGCTTTTTCCCCCAGTGTTCATTATTGAAAGGTCGCAATATAGCGCCGCCTATGTCGCGTCCCCTAATTAGGACATCTGCTCAGATATTGTGCCGAAAAGGTGCGCGTTGGCAAATTCTACTAGGCAAAGTTAGAACTACATAATAGGGTATCAATAATTTTGGAAAATGGAACACCTGGAAAATGGATGCAGAACTATAATGATCCAGCTAAACTTTAAGAAATATAAAAATGACCCCTGAGCACAGAATACATGGCCTGAGCAAAAGTTGTTCTGCCTGATGAGCATTTACATAAAGTCACGGGCTTCGGCTAGTTTTGAATAAAACGCTTACGCTTACTGCTTGAATCATTTCCCTAAGCTTTTCCCCCAGTGTTCATTATTGAAAGGTCGCAATATAGCGCCGCCTATGTCGCGTCCCCTAATTAGGACATCTGCTCAGATATTACGCCGAAAAGGTGCGCGTTGGCAAATTCTACTAAGCAAAGTTAGGACTACGTACATACATATAATCATACATACTATCACGGCTTTTTTCTGATGAATTAATAATCTCTTCCTTTTTGGGATGACATATAAAAATGCAGTACAAAAAGTAAGTACAAAATTATAAGAAGCAAAACGACTACGGATTTCACAACTTTTAGTATTTCTATACATCTATAAGGTCTAACAAAATATACTGAAACTATTTTGAGAGTGAATTCAGTCCATGGTACTGAACAACTTTCCCCAAGGAACACGTATTGAAATATGCAACGTAATTTTTGGCCTCCAGCTAATCCGAGTTTGTATGGAAAGCAAAAAAATATTTTTTTATATTTCGACATATGTTTCTTGGAGAAAGTTGTTCAGTATCACGGACTGAATTCACCCTTAAAATAGTTTTAGTATATTTTGTTAGACTTAAACATATTATGTAGTCCTAACTACGTACGATACTATACGTACCTTCGTGGCTTAGGTGGTCACCATGCTAGTCAGCCAGAGAAGTCGCGGGTTCGATCTCCGGTCAAGGCAAGTTGGAAAATTGCCTTTTTCAAATTGTCCTGGGTCTTGAATGTTTATCTATATTATTTTTTATATATATAAATTTGTAATAAAATATAGTATCGTTGAATAAGTATTCTATAACACAAGTCACACAAGTCATACAACTTACTTTGGGGCTAGCTCAATCAGTGTAATTTGTCCCTATATATTTATATTTATAGTATACACTCTATCACGGCTTTATTCCCAAGAATCGGCTAAAATAGAGAGGAGTGTAGCATAGAGATTAAACTTTTGGCAGGCAATTTATACTCATCTAATAGTATAAAGTTTATTTTCGAGTTTTATAAAAAACATTTTCTTCGCTGCGCCCCTGAACTCTCTGACTGAACTGACCCTTACACGTTTATACACTTTTAGGCTATGGTAGGTTATATACAGTCTTATTTTCAACAAGCCAAAGCCCGCGACTTCGTTTGCGTTGACTTTGTGTCTCTGGAAAATGCCCATCAGGCTGAACAACTTTTGCAAAGGCGTCGTTTTTGTATTCCTTACAGTTTAGTTGAACCATTATAGTTCTGTATTAGGTGTTTCATTTTGCAAAATCATTTATACCCTATATGTTGCCCCGGATTAACAGCTATATAACAAAAAAGTTTCATTCGAATCCGTCCAGTATTTCCGGAGATTAGCGTATACAAACAAACAGACAATCTCTATCGCCCTCATTTTTTTTTTGAAATATAATCAATGAACAGACACATTTTTTTCACTGTTTTATTATGTGTATAGATAGATGTATAGATTGAGTGAATAAATCGCTCAATAATGTGTTCAAAGCGCGATAGTTCAAAAACCAATACGTTCACAGCGTCAGTGGTGGAACTGTTCCCAATATTGTTTCCTGCTTAGCTATCGACTGAAGCATCCGGTATTTCGACATATATATCAATTAATTGATGCGAATCCTTCTTCATAATCAATCCAGTCCGAAAATATGTTGATGTTTGTGAAAATAAAGACGGATGCTTTTAGGCAGCTTGAGAATTGAAACCAGTTTAATGACCCATTGCACACACGGAAAACATATACAAACTGTCTTATAAATAAAATAAATAAATAAATATATAGGGACAAATTACACTGACTGAGCTAGCCCCAAAGTAAGTTCGAGACTTGTGTTATGGGATACTAACTCAACGATACTATATTTTATAACAAATACATATATAGATAAACATCCAAGACCCAGGACAATTTGAAAACGGCCATTTTCCAACTTGCCCTGACCGGGGATCGAACCCGGGACCTCTGGGTGGCGGACTAGCATGGTGACCACTACGCCACGGAGGTCGTCTTATTCAATAACTGGCCAAGTGCGTGTTGGATTGGCGCACGAAGGGTTTAGTACCAATATCTATAAAAATCACGTTTGTTGTATGGGCGTCCCAGTAAAATATTTATTTTATTCAGTTTTTAGTATTTGCTGTTACAGCGGCAACAGAAATACATCGTCTGTAAAAATTTTAGCTGTCTAGCTATTATGGTTTATAATATACAGCCTGGTGACAGACAGACATACAGACGGACGGACAGTTTTAGTAATAGGGTCTCGTTTTTACCCCTTGATTACGGAACCCTAAAAACACCTACACCTTCACTATCACGTGTTCATCAAATATATTTTGCGGCTTAGCCGACAAGCCCAGGGCTGCAAACCAAAGGCCACTCGGCCTTTGGTTCTTAGCATGCGGTGGGCTTAGATGGTAAAAGCAATCAAAATAATGATGGGTTGCTGGCTACATCGCCTATTACATGATTCGTATTTTCACCCTTTCCCTTGATCGGCTTTTACAATCAATTTAACTAAGGTTAAATATCATGCACTAATTTTATATCCACCCAAAATAAATTGACATTAACATATAGTGACATTTTACTAGATGTCAATTTGTAAGGGTGTTTTCTAGCCAAAAGTCGTGTTTAATAAGACGGAAACTGTTTTTCTCAATTGGTACTGTCGTTTCGCTACCACGCTCTTAAAGCAAGTACCATTGAACGTAAGGCTGCCTTTCCCGCAAGATATCTCTCTAAATATTGACAGAAGTCTTAGAATGCGTTGAGACAGGCTTGTTTGTTTGTGAAACGACACAGACTGAGGATACTCAGGCTTCAATGACACGATGTTGTTTCACTGAGTAGTGAAAATAATTGGTGGATAGTGAAAGTAACAATAAGAGAAATGTGTGATTTTGTCATTGTATTGTATATTAAGCATAAAGCAGTTTAATCACCTATATTAAAATGATTTATATTTTTTCCCATTCTTTGGATTTACTTACATTATCTTTGAGAAAAAAGATTATGGCATGAAATAAAAAAATCCCTTGTATATCTAATACCTTTGCTGAGATGGTATTGTCGTTTCGCTACCACACTCTGAAAGCAAGTACCATTGAACGTAAGGCGGCCTTTCCCGCAAGATATCTCTCTAAATATTGACAGAAGTCTTAGAATGCGTTGAGAAAGGCTTGTTTGTTTATGGAACGACACAGACTAAGTATACTCAGGCTTCAATGAAACAATTTTGTTTCACTGAGTAGTGAAAATAATTGGTGTATTAGTAAAATTAACAAAATCAAGAATGTGTGATTGTTGTGTAGAATAATCATAAAGTGGGTTATACAACTATATTAAAATGATTTAGATTTTAACAACGCGCCTAAAGAAGTTTTCACTTCAAATAGATCGTGACGACTTAATAACCTTCTACTTTTTAGGAATTCGGTTAAAAACATAAGATTTTCCAACAAATTGTAATTTTAATAACATTAATTTGTACCTCCCAAACAAAATTAGATGAACGCGAACGTTTGACATAATTAACAAAGTTTTTCGTGCCATCCCAAGATTTCCAGGTATTTTGCTTGGAGGAATATTCCCAAAATAAAATACCATTGCTCATTAGGAGCAATTAGTTCGTCCCGTAATGACAGGGGGCGCCACCGGTCTTGATTGAGGAACACCCTACGGTTTGGGCGAAATTAATCTCTTGTTTTTTTCGTTGGGAAACCTTTGTTTTTATTACGCTGGTTTGATTTGTTTATTGGAATCCGGGTTTGTATTTAACTTACTTCAAAAAAAGAGGTTATCTAACCTAGAACTTGGAAAGAACATACCAGTAATAATTCAAATCACGAGCTTATACTAGATCACTATAGTTTAATGAATTAAAATAACACTTAAAACATGAAAATAATTCTGCATTTTCATAGAAAAGTGTAAAGGTTGTATGGGAAAGACAATTTCTTTTTGTTTTTTGACTGACATTTTTGTTTCATTATGATATAGTAATTCAGTATAGCCCGTAGTTTGATTTATTACAGGTATTTTCCTGCCACGTTGTATGTTTTTTTATGTATGTTCCCAAATTACTAGAAGTAGCCTGGACCTATTCAGAAAAATATCTTTTTTATTTAAAAGGACAACACTTGTCAGGCGGTCCTAAAAAAGTCCTGGTTTTATCATAATCGGCGAAGTTCAGTAGTGAAGTCGTTTTTAAGTTTTTGAAAAAAATACATTATTACTTGAAATCACACAGTCTGAACTAGGCCGCGGATGGACAGACAGACATACCGAAACTAAAAGAGTTCTTAGTAGGGATCTCTAAAAACGTTAACGGTCAATCTTACTTCCTACTAATATTATAAACGCGAAAGTTTGTAAGTATGGAATGGATGGATGTTTGTTACACGTAAAAAGTACTGAATGAATTTTAGTGAAACTTTACAATAATATAGCCTATACATCAGAATAACACATAGGCTACAATATAAAGATATCTCTATCTCTTCCATGCTGGTCTGGGAGAAAAGGAAAAACTTAGAATGTACCAGCTGATTCTCATCCCGCGCAGATCGTAAGAGCCGATCAAGGGAATGGGCGAAAATTAGAATTGTGATAATAGGCGATGAGGCTAGCAACCCATCACTATTTTGATTTCTTCATACACTTTCTTGCCCACATCAAGCTAAAAGTGGCCTTTGAGTCTTGCAGCCCTGGGCCCTATCTGCTTAGAGCCGCAAGACCCAAAATGCTCTGTCTGCCCCATTAGGGATAAAGACGTGATAGTATGTATGTATGTTTGTATCACGTCTTTATCCCTAATGGGGCAGACAGAGCAATCTATGCAGAGCCCGGGGCCGCAAGACCCAAAAGCCACTTTTATTAGCGTCATGGTGGGCGAGAAGATGGAAAAGCAATCAATACAGTGATGGTATGTATTTATGTATGTATGTATAAATATATTGTGTGATAATCGCGGGCACCAGCTAGTGGTAAATATATGCAATTGTATGTAAGCATGTATGTATGTATGTTAGTAGCTTCACAAGTTTAATAAAAACAATATCTCAAGTCTCTCAAGGCGTCTCTCGTATTGTAAAATCTAGAATTCCATATTTTTGCCGCACGTACCAAACGGACGGACATGTCCCTAGGGATTTGCCTGGATCGGACAAGTACGAGAGGAACTGGCATTTCTACTTACTATTGTTGGAATAAAATAATGAAAGATTCAAATGTTTATTTTATTAATGTTACTTTTTGAAATTGATCAAATTTATTCATCATGAAATTCTATAATCTTCTTTTTTGGTCTAGACAAAAGAAAAACTTATAATGAACCAGCAGCTTCTCATCTCCGATTGGGGGCATAGGCGAGATTCGAATCATGTTAATAGTCAATGCAGCCGGCAACCCATCACTACATATTTTGCTTCCTTTTCCCATCTTAACGCCCAGTTTAGGTTAAGTGACTTACGGCCTAGGGTCTGTCTACACCAGTGGTTCCCAAACGTTTGTCTACTGCCCACTTTGAGAATAAATATTTTTTTAGCGCCCCCATTTTTTCACCTATTTAAAAACCACTATAACTTCAAATTAAATTAATTAATTATTGTGACCTATATATGTTTATTAACGGAGAATTCTAAACGAAACTTTTACTATAACCCGCAACTTGAAACCTGAGCGCAGTAGGTAACATACAACGGCGCTTAGGTCTCAAGTTAACTCTTACGGGCTCCACCTGCCAATAAGAATGATTATTGAAACGCAACTTTATAGTATTAAAACAGAGTATCTTTTATTAAAAATATAACTAAAAGAAACGGAGCGACCGATTGACATGATTTTCATTTTTTCTATATTCAATAAAATAGGACAGATATATGAACTACGCGGAGAGAAATATAGAACCGAGTTTGAGCAATCTTTTAATTCATATTAGTTGATGTTCACAAGTTGTTGTTGAGAGTCGAGAGCTCTTGCAGTCGTTGTTTAAGAGGCCTCCTAGCTAAATAAAGCTCCTAGCAAAAAAAAAAAAAAACATTTTCTTTCTGGGTCTCTTACCGCCCCCCTTGAGACCTGCAGCGCCCACAAGGGGGCGTTATCGCCCACTTTGTGAAAGACTGGTCTACACCATTAAAGATGAAGACGTGATATGTATTTGTATTAGTATAAATTTATGGTTCTATAAGCACACGTTTGTGTAAAATATCATCATCATCAGGTCTTTTTGTCTCCACTGCAGGAGCATGACCATCTCTGTACTACCAGAGCCATACCTGGCCAGAGCAGCCAAAGGACTTGGCCTACGCTCTCCTCGCTGGCCAGACGGGTTGGAGAGGTCTCATTAATGTTTATAAGCTTTGTTTAGCTTGTATTTCCTAAGTCGCCCTAAAGACATCCACAGGAGGACTTGGAGTGGCCCTATTCTACTCTGTCGGAAACCACACGGCTGTGTGGTAAAATACGTACTTACGTTAAGAAAAAATAAGAACAAATGGCTTTTTTAATGTTATTATAAAGATATGTAAATTAATTTAAAAAAAAAAACTATAAAAGCAGTCTAAAAACATAGCATTTACAAATGTAAATGAGACATCACCACATTAGTCTAAGTTTGTAATGAGCAATCACAATTAGCGATAGTAAATTTCACGGGTAACTATTTTGGTAGTATGCTCCCCTTGTATCTTTTACTAGCTGTGCCCGTGGGCTTCGCTCCCCGTGGGAATTTCGGGATAAATACTACCCTATGTCCTTTTCTGGGTATCAAACTATATCCATATCAAATTTCATCCTCACAGGTTCAGTGGTTGAAGCGTGAAGTGGTAACTAAGAAACAATCAAACAAATATACAAACTCACTTTCGCATTTATAATATTATAGTAGGATCCGTCAAAAACGTATCGAAGAAGTGGCAGTTATTCACTTTTTTCTTCGTAATATGATTTAAATATAGAAAGAAAATTTACCACACCATTGAATTAATATTATTTTAGGAACAAGACTCCTATTAATATTTTGAAGCAATAAATATTAATATATATTGACGTGCAACGGGCAGTTATCAGTGAAGTTTTGTTTATTTAAATACCATACTATAGAATAGAAGCAACATAATAGAATGCAGACTGTTTTGCTATTTTCGGCAATTTTTGTAAGCTTAAGCAATTGGAGAAATTTCCTTTCGTTCTTTTTTTTGCGTGTATGCACTTCTACGTTTTAGATGGTTAGTAGGTCTGTGTTAGTTGGTAAGTAAATACAAGAACCCTCTTGAGTGTCCCGCATTGCAAGATTAGTCGTTAGCCGGACGTCGACGTACGGAAATTCAGAGACTGATTTTCAATCATCCTCTCTGATTTTAGTTGCATTTTTTCAATGGAACTAGAGGGACAAATGAATTGCACTTTTTCCATGAAACAAAAACACAATGGTACTCGAGGCAAAGATTCCTGATTTTATATACATAGCTCTTTGGTAATGATACAAATTTTACCGATCTCTTCAAAACAGGTAATGTAAAAATCCACATTTTAAATTCAGCATAGTGAATTCCCAGCCCTATTGCCTTTATGACATTAACAGAAATAGAAGTGTTCTTATTATAAGCCTATAAACCACACGGCACACCGCAGCCAAATTTACTGGATCCATAAGGAGTCGACCGTTTCGTTAACTCTCTATCAAGATGACCAGTAAGATAAAATGCTAAATACTTCTGTTCTGGGTTCATTCACACATAATTTTGAGTGTTTATTGGAGTATATATCTGAATTACTATTACATATGGCCGACTTGGCAGATAAGACGGTGTTTTGTTACATTTACGAACAAAGATTAGTAGTAGACTATAAAATAATATGGTTAGACTTCGTATATACGGAAATTCAAAGACTGATTTTGAATCATCCCCACTGATGACGGTGACGACTTTGACGACCTCCGTGTCGTAGTGGTCACCATGCTGATCCGCCACCCAGAGGTCCCGGGTTCGATCCCCGGTCAGGGCAAGTTGGAAAATGGCTTTTTTCAAATTTTCCTGGGTCTTGGATGTTTATCTATATATGTATTTGTTATAAAATACAGTATCGTTGAGTTAGTATCCCATAACACAAGTCTCGAACTTACTTTGGGGCTAGCTCAATCTGTGTAATTTGTCCCTATATATTTATTTATTTATTAATATACAACTACACATAACGTGGAAGGATGTTCCTTCGTAATAAATCGAACCACAGGCTATATTAGATTACTTAAGTATATTGATAATAAAATAACAGACAAAAAACAAAAAAATATTTCGACATTCGCATACAAGCCCGGGTGGCTGCACATGGAATGGAAAGGCCAAATTAAAAAAAAAAAAACAATTTTGTACTATTATAATGAAATTAAAATAACAGTCGAAAGCTAAAAAAAATCGTCTTTTCCATAGAAAACTGTGCAGCCGCCCCGGCCAATTTGAACGACAATGTTTTTTGACGGTTATATCATACATACATACATACATACTATCACGTTTCTATCCCTAATGGGGCAGACAGAGCATTTTGGGTCTTGCGGTTCTATGCAGAGCCCAGGGCCGCAAAACCCAAAAGCCACTTTTAGCGTCATGGTGGGCGAGAAGATGGAAAAGCAATCAATACAGTGATGGGTTGCTAGCCGCATCGCCTGTTAACATGATTTGTATTTTTGCCCATTCCCTCGATCGGCTTTTACGATCTGCGTGGGAAGAGAAGAAGCTGGAACATTCTAAGTTTTTTCGTTTCTCCCAGACTAGCATGGGAGATCACGGTTACTTCATTATCATTATAATATAGTGATCTAGTATATTATTGCCCGAGGTTCGATTAATTACGGGTATGCCCCTTCCACGTTATACATAAAGGCATACTTACGCGACTTTTCCAAAATACTTACACAATGTGACCACATTTCTATCGAAAGTTAAAAGAGAAATTAATTACTTATTCGCATTGAAGGCACGAAAAATGGCCTCACCCTTCGAAATCATTAAGATCCTCTTCAAAATAGCTGTCTCTGAGATGTAACCCCTTCATGAATTCACAAATTCGCATAACCGATTCTCTTTGTAGGTAATTATTTCGCCATTATGGCGACCTTGGTCAGAGAAAGAAGGCGATATGGCCTTTAAAACACGATAAGGCGGATTCATCGCTTTTCGTCAGAAACGCAACTGGTCAGATAAACATCTCGACAGATACGTATTAAATAAGAAATAGTAAATTACTTCATTTTTCTAGTTGCATGTATGCAGAATGACTACAAGCTTTTAAATTCTATTTATTAATTTACTGTCAAGTCGAGTTGCATGTCTGTAGAGACGCGCATCTGTCGAGTTGCGTTTTTGATGAGTTTCAAATCTGACGAAATGCGTTTCTGTCGACATGCGTTTTCTGGCGAAATGTGTATCTGACCAGTTGCGTTTCTGACGAAAAGCGACGAATCCGATAAGGCTCGTGGAGCTGTGTTTGACGTAATTTAACCTAGTGATTAGTGTATAATCTGTCATATTTATTGCATTGGTAGGATAGAAGAGGTCCAGGTAGATTAAGAACGAGCTATGAAGACAAACCGAAAGAAAGAGCAGAAGTCATGTCGGATTAAGATATATAGATTTTAATAAACATGAATAATTTTTTTAGTACAATATTTGCTCAAGTACTTATATTTTACTACAAACACAGTATTTAATCACATATTACTCTTATAAAATGCTCTTTTCTTTTGCCAGTTAATTTTTACACATTTGCATTATTTTAGATACCTTATAATTAACTATAATTTTGTTATTTAAAATATTGGAAGAATAAGATTGAAATTATTTTTTTTGTCAATATGTTACACATCACCCTATCAGTACATACGGAAGATGTAGACACATGGAAAATACTCCACCGACAAGAACAATCAGTTGCTGACAAGAGCATTGAGTGCTGCCCCCTTAAATATGAAGACAAAATTTAAAATGATATTTTTGTTTCCGATTATGATATGGGCGAGATTTGAATCATGGTAATAGGCGATGCGGCTAGCATCTAGCAACCCATCACTATTTTGATTCCTTTTCCATCTAACACCACCACGCTAAGCGTGGCCTTTGGGCCTAACGGCCCCGGGCTCTGTCTACCCAGTCAGGGATATAGACGTGAAAATGTATCTGTATCTGTATTTTTGTTTCCGTTCAAATAATTTATTTCAAATGGGGGTAGCCCTGGACCCCAAAAAAATAATTTATCTCCTTAATTAATTTACCAGACGTTTTTTCTCGTTTGTTTCAAAAGAGAGATTCTTGTAACACAAAAATCTTAAAATACTTATGTGTAGAAGAAACAGCAAAAATATTTTTTAATTAAATCAGAGAGAATGGTTAGTATAGTGGCACTCGATCGAGATATTTGAAAGAAGATGGGGAAGACCTTTGCCCAGCAGTGGTACAGTATAGGTTTATTTTACAAAAATAGACCACATCTCTTTCCATCTATCATTACTCACCGTCACTGAATAAAATAATATTCGTTTGGATGTACAATCTGCGATCCTGCAAAATGAATGGCGCTTAATCTCAGCTTCAGATGTTAATTGACAGACGGAATTCTGCATAAATTATTTGCAACTTATAAATAAATAAATACTTTAACCTTTGGCTAGGGCAAAGATAATATAACAAATACCGAACGCCCTAGAAACTATTCGAGGCAAAACTGGAGTTGCGTGGTAGCCTCACAGAGATGGCAGCACACACGACTAGCAAAAAAGCGACAAATATAAGTTACGTATAAATAATAGGAGTACTGCTTTATTTAAATAACACTCATACAAGATTTTAGTGTTGTAATTATTACCTTATAGCGCCATCTTGTGAAAGGGAAGATTACTAATTATGTTTTTAATTCGATGGTTAGGGGTCATTATAAGTAGAAAGCGTACTAGACATTAGGAATTTTAAAATATTTTCGTTACATATGCCCATCGGGTAAATTATTTAAAAATATTGTACACGTATTTTTTCTTTTTTCTGAGAAACAAAAAATTACAAAGATATAGCACTTTTAAATTTCGCATCACGTCACAGCTAGGTACGATTTTTATTTAGCGGTGACGTAGCTAGCCCCCACTCCGAAACTTTGATGCTCCGTATCTTTGTGAAATTCTACTTTTTTGGTAAACGGAAAAATATAGGTCCATTATTTTCGGATGATCTAAAAGGACTAATAAATAAATAAATAAATATATAGGGACAAATAACACTGATTGAGCTAGCCCCAAAGTAAGTTCGAAACTTGTGTTATGGGATACTACTCAACGATACTATATTTTATAACAAATACATATTATAGATAAACATCCAAGACCCAGGACAATTTGAAAAAGGCCATTTTCCAACTTGCCCTGACCGGGGATCGAACCCGGGACCTCTGGGTGGCGGACTAGCATGGTGACCACTACGCCACGGAGGTCGTCAACAAAAATCATACTTTTCAGACCCGGATTACTCTAAGTGATTATTAGTTAAAATGGTTTTTGTCACAGTTCATTTTTTCTCATTGATATTTAAATCACATTCTGTATTATAATACGGAGTCATAAAAGCTACTAATTCATTAAAACATTAATTATGTCAACCGTAAGTATACAATAAAAGCAGGAAACCAAACCAGTCACTTAGTTTCACCGGATAAATAAGTTAAAAATAAGTTGTAGAACTTCTACCACTAAATAAAGTGAATACAGAAATAAAGCAAAAAAAGCATACTTACTTACTAGGATGGTGCAGCAACCCAAAGTGAGTTTTGACCTCCGATAATAAATTATAAACAAAAAAGCATAAACAAAAAAATCATTTATTCTCAGACTTTTATAATGGTAAGTTTTTTTTAATTTCATTCACAATTTCGGAAACACTTATTTTAATACACAATTAATTATCGGTCAAAACAATATAAATAAATACAAAGTAAAGGTTACAAACTCTGCTTCCGGTGCAAAGGTGCCCAGAACACTGGCCGCCTACTCAGACTATTCAAATCCATACAAACAAACAAACAAATTTTATATCTAAAAGAAAGTTGAAAAAAAAGTTTTAATCTATCAACCGAAGATTCACCGAGTGACATGTAAAACATGCAACTCAGTGAAGCTCTTAAGTTATAGGATAAAACCTTTTTATTTTTACGTGTTTTTATTGTAGCCTGTAAAGAAAAGCTTTACGTTGTCTGTCACTTTAAACTGTAAACAGTAGTTCAAAAAATAGTTGAAAGTGTTACTAGGGCTTGGTTAAGATAAAATTTTAAATGATATCTCCGTTTCCTTTCAAATAATTTATTTGAAATGAGAGCAACTCTGGATCCGGAAACATTCAGGTAGTTAAGTAATTTTTTATGTCTTTCTATCTCCACTGCAGGAGCACGACCCTCTCTGTACTACCAGAGAAGTACTTAGCTAGAGCAGCCACAACATTTGGCCTTCACTCTCCACGCTGGCCTGGGTTGGAGAGGTCTCATTGATGTTTACAAGCTTTGTTTAGCTTGTATTTTCCTAAGTTAGTTAACTTCAGTCTATTTCGTAAGATTCCTTTCCATACTGTCAATATTTTGTGCGATGGTGCTAAGTAGCAGATTTTAATTTAAATATTTAAATTTTGTGTGTTTATCTGTTTTTACTTATTTCCTGTGAATATAACCGTAACTGTCTAATTTAACTATTTCTCGGCTTAAGAGAAAATATTGTTATTTCTGTCACTGATCTACGGTGTCTATTTTTAAGGGATACTTTAATTTTTCGAGGTCCAGTCCTAATCTCATTTGAAATAAATTATTTAAAAGGAAACAGAGATATTATTTTAAATTTTGTCTCAAGCGGCTCAAGATATTAACCTATCAAACTATTTTATGAACTACTGTTTGTAGTTCAAAGTGTGTAATGTCAAGCTTTTCTTCACACATTATCCTAAAGTGGCCGTTTTTTAAAAATGTGCGTAGAAAAGCTTCACGTTTTGACTTTCAACTGTAAACTTGATCAAGACAAAATTTTAAATTAAATCTTCGTTTCCTTTTAAATAATTTATTTCAGATGATAGCAGCACTGGACCCCGAAAAACTCAGGTAGTATTTTTTGCCTTTTGTATATTATTATAATTTTAAAAAAAATATGAGTACATTCTAGGCTCTTTTAAAGTTGCTGACATACACAAAAAACTCAGGGAAAATCGCTTGAGGTGGTACGGGCATGTAATGCGCCGAGAAAAAGACCACATGACTCGTAAAGTAATGGACATACAGGAGGGAAAGAGAGGAAGAGGACGCCCTCCTACTACCTGGAGTCGAACCATCTCCAACGATTTAAAGACGTTGGGTATAAGCCCAGAAATGACACAAAACCGCCAAAAATGGCGCAAAAGTATCAGGCAAGATATGGCAAGGAGAGAAGAAGTATATTATTATAATTAAAATTATTTAAGGATAATTGTCGAAGGAGAGTCAGGGTAACTATGTATGGATATGTACTCGTATGTCCCTAAATAGCTCAATTAAATATTGATGAATTTGTAATAGTTACTCTTTTTAACCCCCGAAAAAAGAGGGGTGTTATAAGTTTGACGCTAACGTCTGCTGGTCTGTCTGCCTGCCTATGGTATCGTAACGCTCGAACGAATATACCGATTTCGATGCAGTTTTTTTACATGAAAGCAAGTTCCTTGCGGTGGTTCTTAGCTATGTTTGATGATAATCGGTTATTGACCTGACCAGGGTCGCTGGAAAGCGCTGGATGCAGGCCGCTCTTGATCGGTCATTTTGGAAATCTTTGGGAGAGGCCTATGTCCAGCAGTGGACGTTATGCGGCTGAAATGATGATGATGATGATGATGATGAATCGGTTATTAGGGATTAATGCTTGAAAATCAGGGCTTTCCTTGTTAGAAAAGAAACCTTTCCCTGAAAAAGATGGCCCTACAGATATCCAGTCATATCCCTAGTTCCGCTATTCTCTCTAGATGGCGTTCTTGGCAGTCGGTAGTGACACAGACAAGTGTTTTTTTTTTTTATATAACTGGCAAATAAACTTACATACATACTTAACCTGTCGCCGTTGCAAAACACCAGACACAATAGTAAAACAAGGCACGTCGACCGAATTCCGGTCTGCTCACAGATGGCAGGATAATATCACGTCTTTAGTTTAGTTTAGTTAAAATCTTTATTGCACCAAAACGTAGAGTAACAGAGTAATAGATACATAAAACAGATGTCAAAAGGCGGCCTTATGCAACTGCAATATCTTCCAGGCAACCGAGGTACTTGGAGATGTTTGACGAAAACAGGTGAGGTGCAAAGTTATAGGCAAGGGACAAAAAAATATCTTTATATAAAAAGTCTTTATCTGGGGCAGACAGAACATTTTGAGTCTTGCGGCTCTACGCAGACATAGCCTAGGGTTGCAAGACTGAAAGGCCACGTTTAGCTTGGGAAGAAGGTGGATGAAGGAATCAAAACAGTGATTGGTTGCTAGCCGCATCGACTATTAAAATGATTCGATTTTTTGCCCATTCCCTCAATCGGCTCGTACAATCTGCCCGGGAAGAGAAGCAGCTGGTACATTCTAAGTTTTTTCTTTTCTCCCAGACCAGCATGGAAACATGGATGGCAAATAAAGTAGTCTTCTTATCGTGTGTGTTAGTATCTAACACTAGTGTCAGAGTTTTTAAACCGCCTTAAAGGCCTCTGACATGGTTATAGGTAACGACCAAAGTCAAAGACAGTGACCGGGACCGACGGCTTAACGTGCCCTCCGAAGCACGGATCATCTTACTTATCAGACAATCAGGTGGTCAGCCTACAATGTCCTAACCAAACTAGGACAACAACACAAAGTCGTTGCCCCCGCTGGGAATCGAACCCGCGACCTTCGGGTATGAGCCGAACGCACTAACCACTACACCACGGAGGTAGTTATAAAGTAGTAATACATATAAAACATCTGATAATGAAATCACCGTGAAGTACCGGTGAAGGCAGCCGGCCGTGACGTTGGACTAACAGGTAGATCAGATCTCGCTTCCTGTGGGGACCGCATTGACATTGGAACGGAACGGTGATAATTTTGGAAATTTTACGTCAATATCACACCATGGCATCTGTTTTAGGTATCTAATTTTTCACTGACTTCCAAAAGAGGTTATCAATCTTTTTTTATGTATGTTCACCGATTATTATGATGGTTGTGTTGCACCCTGGCCGCATTTTCGTGGCTTGTTAGCCACAGGCAGTGTAGCCAACGAGAATAGAATAGAATAGAATATGGTTTATTAGCGAAATATGTATACAGTTGCAATTTGACAAATTTGTACATTAATTAATCTAAATATGACACTAATCCGACGTCCACTCAGCATGTGTCGAGGCAATTTACAACACCCCAACGCTGGTCTTTCGTAACACCGGCCACACAAGAAGTAGCAAGCACACGAGCAGCAAGTCACCTTAAAGTTGTTGTGAGAGATTTTTAGGTAGATGTCCGTATCTCACTCCATAACCCAGGTATCCGGCCCACTAACGTCCCATCCACATAGCCCAAACCAAGTCAATCCCTCCCTGGCACTAGTTCGGCGGCTATGGAAGACTGTAAGTTAGTGCATCTCAATGGTACATTAATGGGTAGACCTCCGTAGATGCAGCCATCTCACTTTTTAGATAAAAAGGTACTAAAAGGCCTCCTCATGTTGTCTTTGGCCCCATGAACGCCTTAAAGAACCGGGTCGCCATGGACCCGTGGCTGAAAAGCTTATGAAGTACCGGTGACCGTGGCGTTGGACTAACTGGTAGATCAGATCTCGCTTTCTGTGGGGACCTCGTTGACATTGGAACGGAACGGTGATAATTTTGGAAATTTTACGTCAATATCACACAATGGCATCTGTTTTAGGTATCTAATTTTTTATCGACTTCCAGAAAAAGGATGATCTTCAGCGCTTTTTAGGGTTCCGTAGCCAAATGGCAAAAACGGAACCCTTATAGATTCGTCATGTCTGTCTGTCTGTCTGTCTGTCCGTCCGTATGTCACAGCCACTTTTTTCCGAAACTATAAGACCTATACTGTTAAAACTTGGTAAGAAGATGTATTACGTAAACCGCAATAAGGTTTTGACACAAAAATAGAAGAAAAACAAAAAATTTTGGGGGTTCCCCATACTTAGAACTGAAACTCAAAAATTTATTTTTCATCAGACCCATACGTGTGGGGTATCTATGGATAGGTCTTTAAAAATGATATTGAGGTTTCTAATATCATTTTTTTCTAAACCGAATACTTTGCGCGGGAGACACTTCCAAAGTGGAAAAAAGTTTGTGTGTCCCCCCCTAACTTCTAAAATAAGGGAATTATAAAACTAAAAAAAATATATGATGTTCATTACCATAAAGACTACCAGCGAAAATTGGTTTGAACGATATCTAGTTAGTAGTTTTTTTTATACGTCATAAATCATAAACGGTAATTTACCTTTCATTCAATCGACTCAAATATAAATATTAAAAAAAAAAACATACTACAAGACTTTTATATTATGTTATTTGCAACTACGGAACCCTTTATGGGCGAGTCCGACTCGCACTTGGCCGCTTATTTTTTATGTATGTTCACCAATTATTTAAGGACTCAATGTGACGCAATGGCATGTTTTATTTTATCTCATTTTTAACCGACTTTCAAAAAAGTCATCAACAAAGTCAAAAGTCTGCCCTCTTTCTCTCGATACATCATGGCTCCTTGATGATTTCTTGTGGTCCTCCGCACTCCGTGCTTTGGTCCCGGCTGTCATCAATATTAGCAATTTAAATCAGATAGTTATACTTAGGCAGTTTAAAAAATCTGACACCAGTGTTGGCCACTTACATATACAAAGTGAAAGTAAATTTTTTTTATTCAATGTAGGATAAGTAAATGTCTTAACCTGTCATCTGTGCAAAACACCAGACACAATAGTAAAACAAAGCATGTCGACCGGATTCCGGTCTGCTCACAGATGACAGGTTAATGAAGGTCTTTTTTTCTAAATATTACCTATCTTAGTGCATAAGCTAAAAACTACTAGCGTTTCGGAACGACCATCGCTGGGTAGATTACGCCGAAAGAAACACAGTTGAGTACACGAAAAACAAAGATTAAAAAATATATCAGCACAAATATTTATTAAAAAAAAGTCATCGACACAAACAATAAAAATTACCTGTACGACTTATTTATCTACGTAACTTATAGAGCTACGAATGTATAGAAATGTAAATGAATACTTTATTAAGTATTTCCGATCCCGGAATGCCGCATTCACAAGGGTTGAAATGACTTTATTAATTCACCGGTGATTTTTACTGTTCCCAATTGGTGGAGTGTTATTGTTTCTCTTATTGTGTTAATTTAATAACTTGCCAAGAGCGAGTCGGATTTGTGCAAGAAGGGTTTCGAACCATGATCTATAAAAAATCACGTTTGTAGTATCGGAGCCCCACTTGAATATTTTTTTATTCCGTTTTTAGTATTTGTTGTAATAGCGGCAACAGAAATGCATAATTTGTGAAAATTTCAACTGTGTATCCATCGCTGTTCTTGAGATACAGACTGGTGACGACAGACAGACAGACAGACAGCGGAGTCTTAGTAATAAAGTCCTGTTTAAACCTTTGGGTACGGAACCCTAATTAATGTGGATGTTATTGACGGGTTGGAATTGGAAACAGGAAATTTTACATTTAATTTATGAATGCCAGGTCTGACAATGGATAAAGACAAATTAATTTTATTTATGTTTTTATGAAGCGAAAATACGATAAAATATTTTTAAACAGCTCATAAGGACACTTTTCGTGTCGAAAATCCGCCGCACTTGGATGAGTAACCACAAGTGGCATCCAAATACCTTTATTCGGAAGGCACGTTAAAACGTTGGTGTTGGCTTAATTTTATTAGATGTTAGTCTACTCGAGATAACTTATGCAGCTTAAACAGTCTGTTAGCAATGTTAGAAAAAAAATTGTAATTTGAGCTTTGAAGTACAAGAGTTACGGCGTTTCTTCTCTGCAGTTTGTTGGGAAACTCTATTCGGTAATAAATAAAATTAACATGTAATGTAAACTTATTGAACTTATTGACGTCATATTTAAAAAAAACGACTTCTCCGCCAAACTATTCAACCAATTTCGATAAAACATCTATGGGACCAGATGACAAGTATGTAAAGACTTTAAAAAAAAATTCAATTCGTTCCAGGCGTCTTCGAATAATCGAAGCTCGCGATGAATTGATAACCTTCTTCTTTTTGGAAGTTATATGTAGTTATTTATAGACCAAATAAAAGAAAAATTAAACGTGAAAACATATAAAGAGGTTAAGAACTTAGCGGAAGGAAGAGAGACATGGAAAGCACTCCACTGTCGGTGTCTTCTTCTTAGAAGATGTAGTAGAACATAATAAACTAATGACATTTCTTCTTCCAGCCAACCTCAGGGTATATTATTATAACCTATTTAAATCATTAGAATCTGAATAAAAAATAAAACAATTCTAAATTTAAATTATTCTCATCAGCCAGTTGTCAAGAACACCCGAGGAATGTTCCTGACAACAATATTTAGAATGCGTTCCGAATATAAATCGGTTCGTTAAACACGGGCGCTTTCGTTAATTTGAAGGCTCTATCGGTCAAAGGGTTCCTTTTTAGCTCAGTTTTTGTTTTGTTCGTAATCAAGCCTTGATTTTAGTAAAAAAAAAAAAACATTTTAAGTTAAAACAATAAATTTTGAAATGTATTTTTACTACTAGAGTGGAGTAGAATCTGGTGTCTGGGGGCAACCTTTGCATGTCAAACAAAAAAAGGAGTGTCGTGGACCATTCGGTTGGAGCGAAGTTGCAAAAATTGAAGGCCCTAAAAAACCCTAAAAATTCCAGCCTCTAAATAGATCGTGACAGAAAAAAGTGACAGACGTTTGTGTGGCTTAAAATACAAAAAAATATTTTTTCATCTTGGAGTAAATTTATTATTGCCTGCTACATTGCACAATTTATATATTTAATGGGATATTAGGTACATACGATACTAAAAAATTTTTTTTGATATTTTATAATGTCCATTCTAATGAAGCTTTTGGTTTCCGAGTTAGCTCGCACTGTGTTTCGGAAATCATCTTCTCTCATTGATGTAAACTTATGTTAAGACTTAACTAAGATTTTTAATAAAGATAACAAAAAATTTTTTTCGCTAGCAAGCAACTTATTTTTTTATTCGCACCTTTATGTATCCCATGACTCCAGGGCAAATGCCAGCTCTTCATCAGCTCCGCTTCTTCCTCAATCTGGCTTTAAGTTGCTCCATTCCATTCACTTTTAAATATGTGGGAACTCCACCTATCCCTCAGTAAAGTTGTGTTCTCACATGAAATGAGTATAAAAGCGGTCGTAGAGCAAGAGACTAAATAGAAGAAGATAATAAATTTATTTATTACACAATAGAACTGATTAGGCATACAAAAAATCGTAAGTAAATAGATGTTATTAGTATCAGAAGTGAAAAAGAAATGAGTGAACAGACAAAATGTGAGTGAATGTGTTAAGTGTGTACTGTGTCAATTGCGAACGACATGCTAAAAATATGTACTAGAATGTAACCCGTGTTCTCAAGTAAGTGATATCTTGTATCTTTTTTGAGAATAAGTTTCTTAAAATCTAAAAGTAATGAGTCAGAATGACAAGGAAGAAATAAAAAATGAAATTTGAAGATAATGAAATGATAGAAAGGAGATGGGCAAAAATATGAAGGCAACATCGTTACAAATGTATCCTCTCTCCTCCCTCATTTATCCCCTCCATTTATTTTCAAGACAATAAAACCTTCAAATATTACGATGAGTTTTTTTAAAACAATAATGGAAGGAAAATTGGAGGAAAGAGAGGAGTAGGAAAACCCAGAAGAAAATTTATAGACCAAATAAAAGAAAAATTAAACGTGAAAACATATAAAGAGGTTAAGAACTTAGCGGAAGGAAGAGAGACATGGAAAGCACTCCACCGACAAGAGCCCAGCTCTTAAATATAAGAAGAAGAAGAAAAACCTTAAAAACTACAAATTCTCTCCTCCCTCATTTATTTACACGATAAGAAAAACTTAAAACTACAAATCTCTCCCTCCTCATTTATCCCTTTCATTTATTGTCAAGACAATAAAACCTTAAAAACTACAAAATCTTAACCCTGAAACGGCGAAGGCCTTCCTTATCAATTTAAACCCGTATCTCGCGCATCCTCGTACGAAACTGTCACGCTTCACGCCAGCGAGCGTGTTCTAAGATCGTTTCTGTATCACGCTACTATTTAGCGGAGCACTTAGTATTGAATTGCCGTTTTTATAGCATTTTAACAGTGTTACTGTATGTTCTAGGAGATATTTGAGTCTGAAAACTTTTCTAAGGATAAAATAAAGTTGATGTATAAAATGTTTTGTTTAATTTTTGATTAAAACTAACGTGAGACAAAGATATTATGTGTTTGAATTAAACGGGTTACTCACGTGGATAAAAAAATTAAATTACTGCTAATAGTATTTTGTCTTTTTCTTTTGTATGTGTATCTGTTAATAAAATAAAAGAATTATCTATCTTTTTCTTCATAATATTTTTCTTTTACTCATGTTTTGACAGATTTATTCTGTTCGTTTTCAGAAAATGATGAGATAAGTGTGCTTCAATGTGGTCTCACAACACAACTTGATATTATTATATCAGCAGAAATAATATTGAAGTCTGGGAAAATTATGCTGATGACAACTTTCGTCCATGTTAAAAATTTATTATCTTCATCATTTCAGCCGCGTAATGTCCACTGCTGGACATTGGCCTCTACCAAAGATTTCCAAAATGACCTATCAAGAGCGGCCTGCTTCCAGAAAATATACATGTACTTTAAATATTACATATAATTCATAAACTGATGGCCTTAAAACTAGGAGAAAAGTAATAAGTATTGTTAAAAACTTTTGAAATTATTGTTTTATTCACGAGTTTCACACAATTATTTAAATAAAATAAACAACAAAAAAGCTAGTCGATATTTTCATGGTGTTACATATTAACACGTCATACAATGTTTTAACGCATTTACAATTTAGATAAAAGTCGCTCAGTTGAGTCGCTGTTTTGAAATTAATTACTTTAATCACGCGAGCCCTTCGCATTTCCAGGTTAACTTTATAACAGTTCAATTTCAACTCTATATCTATACAAATAGATACCAATTTAGAAAACTTCAAACATGTGTCACCGTAAATTCTTTTTTTTATCGCCGAAGTGAATAAACGATTTTCAATTTTGTGAAGGTGTAAGGTAAAAGTTTGAGGTGAAAATATTATTGCTATATCTATGTGTTAACCAAAGACATTTTTAATAAGATTCTAAGTTAAATTAAATTAATCGTATTTCGGTTATAATATGTGGAGTTTTTGCTTGTGATCATGATTATTATTTCCATAAGTATTTACTAGTCAGCCTGTATAATGTGTTATTACGCATCACAGGGCTAAAAAGTATTGTTTTAGGACCCCTATTAGCTCGGCTCTGGAGGTGGATTCCTGTGATATATCTGTGATATATCCTGTGATTTAAAATAACTAAGTTATTATTTTTGTGGTTCCGTACTCAAGGGGTAAAAACAGAACCCTATTACTATATATACTAAGTTAAAATTTTCACAGATGCTGTATTTCTAAATACTAAAAACAGAATAAAATAAATATTTATCGGAGCCCATAAAACAAAGGTGATTTTTTTGGAAAAAAAGTAGTTTTCCAATTGGTCCAGGTCCAACTTAAATAAAAAAAACATAATTAAATTCTAAATAAACTCCTCCTTTTTCGAAGTCTATTAAAATTAGAACTACCTACCCACATAAATATACCTATCTAGCAACAATTGTACTTAATCGTGGTAAATGATCCGTAACACACGTACGGCATCGGGATTTTAACGTTTCGTAGTCGGTGTCGGCGTTGATTGATGTTGTTTTAGTTTGCGGGTAATTAAATACATGATGGGAAGGTATTCTAGGGTTAAGGGGAAAACGTTGCATATTTATGGCTCGTAGTTAAAAGGAGCCGCGAAAAAGAAATTTTGTTATTTCGTCTTATGGGATTAAAAGTTGATTTTATTGGTGGTGAATCCGATGTTTTTAAATCTTATTTCCTTATTCATTTACGTTCTTTTAATCTTGTATTTTTACTTACACTTTAGAATGTTGATCAAAAGGTATGTATGAAAATGTCGATGGAGGAAGCCTCTACCCATTTAGAGGTCCATAATTTAATAGCTATAAATATAAATTTGATTAAATATGTATTGAAATGAATATGATTAATCTTAATTTCATTTACGAGTAAATAGAAATTACTAATTTTAATTAAATTTTGGTAAAATTTAATAGTTTTAAATATGCAAGCATGTACAATGAAATCATACCAATATTATAAACGCGAAAGTTTGTAAGTATGGATGGATGGATGGAAGTTTGTTACTCTTTCACGACCTCCGTGACGTAATGGTCACCATGCTAGTCCGCCACCCAGAGGTTCCGGGTTCGATCCCCGGTCAGGGTAAGTTGGAAAATGGCCTTTGTCAATTTGTCCTGGGTCTTGGATGTTTATGTATATAGGTATTTGTTATAAATTATAGTATCGTTGAGTTAGTATCCCATAACACAAGTTTCGAACTTACTTTGGGGCTAGCTCTATTAGTGTTATTTGTCCCTATATATTAATTTATATTATTTATTTATTTATTTCACGCGCAAACGGCTGGACCAATATTGATATTTGATACGAAGGAAGCTGACACCCTGGATTAATACATAGGCTACTTTTGGCGCGGGTAACACCGCGAAACGCAGCTAATAAGGTATAAAATGACTTTTTTTTTAATTTATCTTATTTTTTTTGGAACGAAATTCCGTATCGCGCCTTGCGAAAGGGGCTAGACGGAAAAAATTAAGACCAAAATTTGTAACGACACTTTTTGCTATAGTTGTAAGCCGTGCGGCGTACGCGTGTTTCTCTGTCTGTCTCTCTCGAACTTCGTTCCATCCGGGTGTCCCTTGACACCGCTCAAGTTTTTCTTTCTTTCTCTTGTTTCTTCATCTTCTCCGTTATCTTACTCACAAAAGCGCCCTATGCCACCCACAAGACAAGCCATGAAACATAAATTTCCTTTTGTTAATTTAAAGCATTTAATGCATTACGCAGAAAACTTTGTACGAAGTTGCTCATAATACGCAGAGAAATACAAGCAGCGAACAACTCCTGTAAACTTGTATCCTTCGCCTTAAATTATGCAAATAGCCAACTCTTCACGCGAGGGGAGCGCTAGTGTTGTTTCCTTTTGTTCCATATTGAATTAATATGACAGCACTTATTCAAAAGACTGAACTGACCCCTAATTTTTTAATTGACTTCCAAAAACGGAGAAGGTTCAATCATCAATTCACCGTGTTTTTTTTTAATTGTATATTCACCAATCATTCGAAAACGCCTGGATCTATTTAGAAAAAAAAATGGGTTGAGAGGGCATAGTTTCGTGTGATACTTCCTGGCCGCGCCACTATTCAACCAAGACGCCATTACACTAAATAGTGGCTACCTTAACAGTATTTTCTTTTGGCTATAAAGAAAAAAAATAGTACCTCAGAATTCAACTGTATCAAAAAACCATACAATTAATTCACAGGTCACAGTACCTTCTAGTCAAAACGTCATACACGTGTGACATCACCTTCCGTTTTGGCGCAAAAATTTAAACTGTCAGTTTGAATCCACAAATTTCGGCAATAAATGATGTATTTTATATTTTTTAAAACACCTACGCCGTTTTAAATGTACGTCGAATCGATAGAATAAGAAACATCTAACTGCGCACCAAGACCAAAATTGTCTATAGGTAAGACGATAAAGCTGAAGTGGGAGTGGGCTGGACATGTTTGTCGTATGAGACCGGAAGGATGGGCAAGAAAGACGACGTTATGGGTTCCAGAAGGACGCCAGCGTAGGGAAAGGCCGAGGAAAAGATGGAAGGACGACATTGAATGCTACATGGGTGGATGGTGGCAAGCTGCCTTGGATCGTGAATCGTGGAAGCAAGAAGGGGAGGCCTTTGCCCAAGAATAGGATGGGATTGACCTGAGTCTATACCTTTATCATGAATTTGTTATGCAATATCGTTAAGTTAGTAACCCGTAAAACAAGTCTCGAACTGAAAGACCGATCAGCTGATCCAAGTTTGTATAGAAGGCATATATTTAAACACAAAACATACATTTTTCATATTTTGATACAAGTTTCTTAGGAAAAGTTGCTCAGAATCATGGACTTAATTTATATTTTTAAATATTTTGAAATATGTTTTAAAATAGTTTGACTACATTTTGTTACACTTTGTAATGGTTTGTCGAACGTCTAGACTAATATGTTAAAACTTAAGGTCTAACCAGCATGTACTAATAAAATTAACTCACTACATAATCGACAACTCAATCCACGATAAATTGAAAAAAACCCTTAACAGGCAGTGTTAAAACCCATTAACTCGAAATTAATTTAAAAAATACATTAGTAAAACGTAACACCTGCGTAATTTTTAATATCATTTGCATTTCCAATGTTTTTACGCATTTTGAATAACCTTTTTTTAGTGTGAACATGTATCTTGATAAGCTGGCAACCCTTTAATTAGTAACTCAGGGCTGGCTCGTTAAGATAAAAGTGTTTTATTGGTGGCATAAAAATAATTTCAATTTGCATCTCTTGGACGGTTAAGGTCAATAAAGTAACGCCTAAGGTGTATTATATATACGCTATTGCGTGTTTTTCCCTAATGGGATAGATAGTGCATTTTAGGTCTTGTCTTGAGGCCCTAAGCATGAGTCTTGCTGCCCCTAGGCCGACTTAAAGGCCGCTTTTGTAAACAGCGTGGTGGGATATGTATTTACAAATTGTTACTGTTACTAGGAATCCGCTGTCCGTCTATCCATCCGTCTGTCTGTCACCGGGCTGTATCTCATGAACCGTGATAGCAAGAAATTTTTCACAGATGATGTAATTTTTTTCGCAATTTAACAATAAATACTAAAAATAAAATAAATATTTGAGTTGGGCTCCGATATACAACAATCGTGTTTTTTAGATATCAACGGTACGGAACTCGCACTTGGCCCGTTATTAATATTTCGTGCTTATTTAAAAGCAATATTGTGTTATATGTTATATGTCACATTTGTTGATCCCTAAATAAAGCTCGAATAGTTTATATTATATTTAATATAAGTACATTCGATATTGGTAAATTAATACTTTGTCTAGTTAAATTTCTTTTTTTTATCCTTGCTCCTAAAAATATTAGGTTTATGTAAATATGGACTCTTTATACAATTGATAAATTAATAATGTTCATTCATGTCTACAACTAGCAGCAATGTAAATATCGTGTATAAGCATTTATTTTATAGGGAAGCAAAACGTCTTGTAAAATTGTTCAGCTATAGTTGTATCAGAAAATTTATTCGTGTTATTTTCGTCACCATGGCAATAAAAAATCTCTTATTTTTTATATCAAAATTTTAAAGCCGTTGAGTCAGAGTCACCAAAAATGATTAATCTTTATTACAAATGTAACATGCCGATATTTGTTACCCGCTGACAATTTAATATAATACAATACAATACAATGCAATACAAATTAACTTTATTGCACCATGATAAACATACAAAATTACAACAAGAAACAATATAGGCACAAAGGCGGACTTATCGCTATAAATGCCATCTCTTCCAGCCAACCTTTGGGTGGATGAAAAAAATAATTTGAAACTAGGTTACCAATAACATAAAAGTAATATTCTTGATAAGAAACGCTAATTTTCATAAAGAGACAGAAAAGATAATATGCCTCTGTAATATATACTTATATGTAATATATAAGCCAACCACCTGAGCAAGCTGGATTTCGTCCTAACTTTTCAACTACAGACCACCTCCATACGTTAAATCAGGTGATTGAAAAATACAATGAATACAGTAAACCTCTCTATATAGCATTTGTGGACTATACTAAAGCATTTGACAGACTGAAACATTCTTATATATTTACATCTCTAGAGAATCAGGAAATCAATAGTACATATATCAATTTGCTCCAAAATGTATACCATAACAGCACAGCATCAATAAAACTTCAAAAACCTGGAACTTCATTTGACGTGGAACGAGGGGTCAAACAGGGCGACCCGCTGTCTCCCCAACTATTTACGAGCTGTTTGCAAGAAATCTTTAAAAAGTTTGCAGTCGCATGGGAGGATATGGGCATTGACATAGCTGGTACGCGGTTATCAAATCTGCGGTACGCTGATGACATTGTCCTCTTCGCTCAGTCACCACACGAGCTGCAAAAAATGCTGCAAGACTTGAGCTCGGCAAGCCTTGAGGCTGGACTGGAGATGAACCAGTCAAAGACCAAACTGATGACGAATAGCCACAGACACAAGATCAAGGTGGATGGGCAGGAGCTACAATATGTCGAGGAATACATCTACTTGGGCCAGATAGCAACCTTTAACAACAGGCAAGACAAAGAAATTGATCGTCGCATCGAGAATGCCTGGAAGAGCTTCTGGTCCATGAAGGCGCTAATGAAGGGCAACCTTCCTTTGTGTCTGAAGCGCAAACTCCTCGACATGTGTATTTTGCCCATCCTTACCTATGGTGCTCAAACCTGGTCACTGACTGAGGCACAAAAGTCTAGACTCAAGGTCTGCCAGCGGGCAATGGAACGCAGCATTTTAGGAGTGCGGCGAATAGATAGGGTGCGGAATACGGACCTGCGTACACAAACTAGGATTGTAGATGTAGGAGTTAAAACGGCAAAACTAAAGTGGGACTGGGCTGGGCATGTGTGCCGTATGCAGCCGGACAGATGGGCCCGAAAAGTCACCTTATGGGTACCAGAAGGACGCAGACGCAGGGGTAGACCACGAAAGAGATGGCGGGACGACATAGACTCTTTCATGTGTGGATGGCAGCATAATGCTCAGAATAGGGACGTGTGGAAAGAACAGGGGGAGGCCTTTGCCCAGCAGTGGGACACTAGCACAGGCTAAAAAAAAAAAAAAAAATATACTTGCTTTTATTACAACGTGTTTAATTTTAATTACAAAATAAACAAAAACTGCAATAGACAACCCTACACAAAGCGAGTAAATGAAATAATACTAGGGTTTTCACTCTATTTTTTTTGACTGAATTTCCTAAATGAATGATGTATTTGTTACTTGTTATTTCTGTATCTTATCTTTTATCTATTATAGGCTATTTATATTTCCAATTAACGGGTTACGGGCATTTTGAGGGGCCCGTAGTCGATAAGGGAACCCTTATAGTTTTGATATGACCATTAGTTATTCTTTAACTGTTTTTAGGAATAAATTTATAAGCACACGGTATTGCCACTGCTTAGTTGACATGTTTTAATCATCATCTGAGCGTGTTCCTGGTAGCATCCTCAGCAGTTATGCTTCAGAGCCCCGGGGTCTGCTACATAACCTAGGTGACTTGACGAGGTTATTGGGTTTTTACTCAAAGCGAATTCCGTCTGACCTTCGCAGCCCAAAGGGTAGACCAGAACTAATCCTTGGATAGGTTTGAGTAAATGCTAGATGGCGTTTGGGACCCACAATTTATACCTCATTATCATCATCACATCTTTTTATCTCCACTGCAGGAGCAAGACCCTCTCTGTGCGAATAGAGCTATACTTAGACAGTTACACAAATTATACGTACCTTCTGAAACACGGAATTATCTTTCTTTTTGGATAATCAGGTGATTAAACCTGCAATATCCTAACCAGACTGGAAACAACTTTTCACAAAGTATGTTTCTCAGTAGGATTCGAACCCACGACTTCTGTCACAAATCAACATGACGTAAAAACCTGTGACTGCGTTAAGAAGTAACTAAGAAAATGCGAATTACATTAATAGCAGATGTGGCTAGCAACCCATGACTATTCTGATTCTTTTTTCCCACGTTCTAGTCAATCATCATCCTAAACGAGGTGTTTGGATCTTGCGGCCTTGGTCTCTGGCTGCTTAGAGCTGCAAGTCTCAAAATGATTTGGCTGTGCCATTCGTGATAGTGAAAGCAAGTGTAAATACTTTTTTATACTTTCTCTATTTACATTTATACGGAATAATATTATACGGAATCTAACCTTATACCAGCGTGGTTCGTTGTGCTCTTGACTTGATCACTCCTTTTTTACCTTACTAAAACAATTTATAGACATATTGATTAATTACACAGGAGAATAGCACACGACATTGCAATAATGGACAGTGGTCTTATTTTAAAACATGGTTTTTAACTTTATTACTCGGTTCTAACCATTATCCACCTAAATTAAAATGACACTATGTCATCTGTCTATTTGATTCGGGCGGGTAATGTAAATAGTACCTAATTATAACACACTAGTTCGCTAATATTGTACAAGAATGCATTAAGGTCATATTTTCTACCAATGTGGTCAATATAGATTTTAATAAAGAAATACATTCTGTTTGTATGTAAATATATAGCCGGAAAGCGGACCTAGCGGCTTCGTAGCTTGACAATTGAGGATGCAACTGACAATACGCTGAGATAAAAGAGAAAGAGAGAGAGAAATATAAATTTTAATAAAAAATATACATACAATACAAAAAAACTTTATTGCACCAAAAGAAATTTACAATTTTGGAATACTTCAACAGCAACATGTTGTTGGGTACAAGAGGCGGACTTATCGCCGAAGCAATCTCTTACAGGCAACCAAAAGAGAAGGAATGTGATAATATATAATGAGATAACAGATGGCGCAGTTCGATTTTTATATACTCAATTAATATATTAATACATACAATAACCAGTTGATATTCTAAATATACATAATATATAACTAGATATATTCTGTCGGACTAGTCGAATATGTTTTCTGTCGAAACAATGAGTAATCAAACTATACACACATACATACATACATACTATCACGTCTTTATCCCTAATGGGGTAGACAGAGCATTTTGGGTCTTGCGGTTCTATGCAGAGCCCAGAGCCACAAGACCCAAAAGCCACTTTTAGCGTCATGGTGGGCGAGAAGATGGAAAAGCAATCAATACGGTGATGGGTTGCTAGCCGCATCGCCTGTTAACTTGATTTGCATTTTTGCCCATTCCCTCGATGGGTTTTTACGATCTACGTGGGAAGAGAAGCAGCTGGTACATTCTAAGTTTTTTTTATTTCTCCCAGACCAGCATGGGAGTAATCAAACTATTGTTTTCCGAAATTGGGAATGTGTCGAAATAATGAACTGTCGATATTCAGAATGTCACTCACTTCCGACAGGTCATCAAGCATCAGGTCATGAAGTCATACTAAAGTTTATTGCGTAGTAAGTGAACAACAAACGATTTCTTTAATCGAAAATAGGTCGAAGAACATCAAAACAGTAAGATATATTTTACCATTTAGCTACCAGACTATACCAGCTACTTACTGCGGACCGTTATCGTAAGCAGTATACAAAGGATATAAACCGTAAAGTGTGGTTTTAAAGGTCATAATTCCTTGAAACAGTTCGACTGGGCGCTTTCAAATAATATGGGTTAATAGGCTTTTTAACGCTCAAACTTAAGTCTTATAGTTTGTTTTAAACATAAACCTTTTGGAGCAAAGATTAAAAAAGTAGAATAGCTAAACAATTGAATAAATGAGTTAGTTTATTTATTATTGTGGATCTATTTGTAACATAGTTTATAGTTTTGTACTATAAGTAAAATAAAACATTACGAAATAATGCTACATTTATTACTGTCGGAAGGTCAATACAATACCTACAAAGTCAAAAGCCTATATCAACCATACAAAGCCCACTTCTTATTTTCCTACATAGTAATAGACATTATCTCGCCTTGTAATTTCCAGCAGAGTAGAATAGGGCCACTTCAAGTCCTCCCGTGGATGTCGTAGAAGGTGACCTAGGGAATACAGGCTAAAATACAGATACAGATACAGATACATTTCACGTCTATATCCCTGACGGGGTAGACAGAGCCCAGAGCCGTTAGGCCCAAAGGCCACGCTTAGCGTGGTAAAGGAATCAAAATAATGATGGGTTGCTAGCCGCATCGCCTATTACCATGATTCAAATCTCCCCCATTCCCTCGATCGGCTCTTACGATCTGGAGAGAGAAGCAGCTGGTACATTCTACGTTTTTTCTTTTCTCCCAGACCAGCAAGGAAGATTACAAGCTAAATAAAGCTTATAAACATCAATGAAGCCTCTCCAACGCGTCTGGTCAGCGAGGAGAGTGTAGGCTGCTCTGGCCAAGTATGGCTCGGGTAGTGCAGACAGGGGTCGTGCTCCTGCTGCGGAGACAAAAGGCCTGATGATGATAATTATATTATCGGTAAAAGACAACGTAGGTTTTTAAATTATCTTAATATCAAAAAGTTACAGCTGTAGCAAAAATAAAGACGAACATTTAATCCGAGAAATTACGACAGAAATCTTACAGAAAAAACCGTTTCTTGACGTTAAAAAAGAAAATAATTGACATTAATCTTTTGCAAACAATGGTTCAAATTTTAAAGCTCATAATTCAATATTTTTAGCTGGTCCTTGATCACGGCTTAAGTATCATTCAAAGATCACTTTTATGTACAGTCAGCAGCAAAAATTTGTTACCAAATATACGATTCGTTCAGGTCATGTTGGGTAGCTTGTGTCTGCTTCATACATAATCTTTTAAGGTATCTAGTTCGTACTTACTTCTACCTTTTAATTGAGTAAATGTCCTCTCAATCTATTGCAGGTTGACTGGAAGAGATCCCTACATGGGATAAGTCCGCCTTTGTATATTCGCTCTTTCGAATTTTTTGTACTTTATTTTGTTTTTTGGTACCATAAAGTTATTACAAACAAACAAACAAACATTTTGAAAAGGTAGATATTTGATTTTGTATGGAGTACGAGTAGCAGTTTTTTTTTAGATTTCTGGGATTGGAGAAACCGATACTGATAAATAGAACCTACCCTAGCTACCTAACATTACTTTACTGTACATTATTGTATCAGGTCTAACAAAACTACACTGAAACTATTTAACAAGTGTTTGTTTGTTTGTTTGTTTAAACTCTTTATCGCACATTAAATATAACAATTGACAGGTACAAAACATATTCATAAAAAATAAAATGTACAACGAAAAAACAGGAAGAAAGCATCTGGGTAGTCGTGCAATAAAAAACTAACTATAATAAATACCTAACACATATTATAAACTAATTTAAATACCAATATTACCTATACAAAATACAAATAAGTGATTTCAGTCCGCGTTATTATTTTATTATCAGTATTTGGTGAGAAGTTTTTTTTGACTGTACACCACATACAGTGCAAAACACTAAGCAATGGCCAGCTGATGACCCCTATGCTGGCAATAGTAAGTGACGTACGGGTGTTTAGCATAACGTACAAACTAGTCATACGTTTTTGCACATTACGCGTCATTTGATTAAATGGCCATCGATATAAAAAGTTGCATTAATTATATACCTAAAGGTATATATAGGTAATTACGCCCCGGCTTTGCAAAGGCAGTTCCAACAGGGATGTAGACTAGGTAAAATAGTAGATTATGCTACAAGGCGTAAAGGTAATACTTTTAAGTCGAGGGCGCTACTTTGAATCCAGAGCGAAACGAAGGATCCACCCGAGATAAAAAAATTACCTTACGCGAGTAGCACACTATACATTTCGAGATGAAAACGTTTTTTTGATGAAAACACCGTTTTTCGAGTAGATAAGATGAAAATATATTATTTAGTTCGTGGAGAATGGCTCCACGAAAGGTAATATTTTTACGCCAATTATATAGCTTCGCTTCCCGTGGGAATTTTGAGATAAAATCTATCCTATGTCCTTCCCTAGGTATCAAACTATATCCATATTAAGTTTCATCTAAATAGGTTCAGTGGTTGAAGCTTTAAATTGTAACAAACAAACAAATATGTATACAAACATACGAATCCCCAGCGCGAGGCATGGTAAATCTATACATATAATAAAACAGTAAAAAAAGTGTGTCTGTACATTAGATATATTTCCAAAAAAAATATTGGGGGCGATTGAGACGTAGTATTAGAGTAAGATTTTTTTTAAAAATGTCTGTCTGTTTGTCTGTTTGTCTGTTTGTCTGTTTGTCTGTTTGTCTGTTTGTCTGTTTGTCTGTTTGTCTGTTTGTCTGTTTGTCTGTTTGTCTGTATGTCTGTTTGTCTGTTTGTCTGTTTGTCTGTTTGTACACGCTAATCTCCGGAAATACTAGACGGATTCGAATGAAACTTTTTTTGTTATATAGCTATTAAACCTGGGCAACATATAGGGTATAAATGATTTTGGAAAATGGAACGCCTGATGCAGAACCATAATGGTCCAGCTAAACTATAAGAGATATAAAAATGCCGCCTTAGTAAAAGTTGTTTAACCTGATGAGCATTTTCCAGAGACAAAGTCCACGCGAACGAAGTCGCGGGCTTCGGCTAGTCTAAAATAAATACCTACAATATATATCTATAATATGACGACCTCCGTGGCGTAGTGGTCACCATCCCGGGTTCGATCGCCGGTCAGGGCAAGTTGGAAAATGGCCTTTTTCAAATTGTCCTGTTTCTTGAAAGTTTATCTATATATGTATTTGTTATAAAATATAGTATCGTTGAGTTAGTATCCCATAACACAAGTCTCGAACTTACTTTGGGGCTAGCTCAATCTGTGTGATTTGTCCCTATATATTTATTTATTTACAACCAAAAAAGGATGTATACGAGCAGTGGTTTTTTGACGTATATATCCGACGCCCGCGAAATGGACACTACAATGTTTGTCGCATAAATCCGTCGTTCGCGGTGAAAGGGTGTCTCTTCTGTGTCGCAATAATCTGTGACCCGAAAATGAAGAAGACTTTGTCACGAGCGGAGCTTATCCGCACGGAAGCTCGAGCTTTCTCCTTATTGATAGCTGACGACAGGGATTAGGAACACTCCGCACACCTTCGCTTTGTAAGTAGGTATCATCAGAGTGAGATATATTGAAAATGATATAAGTAAGTATGTGAATTTTGTAATATATTATCATACTTACCTATCCCATGCTGGTCTGGGAGAAATAAAAAAAAACTTAGAATGTACCAGCTGCTTCTCTTCCCACGCAGATCGTAAAAGCCGATCGAGGGAATGGGCAATTGCAAATCATGTTAACAGGCGATGCGGCTAGCATCCCATCACTGAATTGATTGCTTTTTCATCTTCTCGCCCACCATGACGCTAAAAGTGGCTTTTGGGTCTTGCGGCCCTGGGCTCTGCATAGAACCGCAAGACCCAAAATGCTCTGTCTGCCCCATTAGGGATAAAGACGTGATAGTATGTATGTATGTACTTACCTATATTTTCTTACGGTTCCGTACTTAAAGGGTAAAATGACCGTCTGTCTGTCATCAGGCTGTATCCTATGGTAGGTAGACAGTTGAAATGTATTGCTGTTGCCGCCATAACAACAAATACTAAATCGGAAAAAAAAATGTTTAAGTAGTAAATGACCGAGCGAGCGAAGCAAGAGTGGTCTTCGTTTTAGCTTGGCCAAAAATACTTTCGTACATCTGTGTGTTCTCCTCTAGAGGTCGTATTTCTCAATCGATTCTCGTGAAATTTTGAGAGCAGGTTCGATAAACATATAAAAATCAAAAGTCGAGCCATTTTTTTGATTTTTGAAGTGAAAACTTCTTTAGCGGGGTTGTGCACTTTTTTTGGAATGGGTAAAAAATGTTAAACTCGCGTCAGGACACGTGACCTGATCGAAGTAAGACGGCGCAGGGCGCTTGCGCAAATTTTCGTGTGTGTTTATGTTACAGCGTGCTACGCGCATCCATGGATGGTGACAGCTGATGGCTCGACCGTCTGTGTAGTGGCCATACTGCTGAGTATTTGAAAATGATTTTGTTGAAAATGAATTTGGTCATGCTTGTGACATTTGTGACAGACTGTGGTTCAGAAAAGATTTGAAATATTTTATACTGATAACTAAAGCAATTCGTGCAAAATTATTCCCTAACCATTCCAAAATATCAAAAATGCACAACGTTAATATTCAAGTTTTTACTTCTGCCGGCACTCCCAGAGTGCAACCCGTCTTTTTTTTTTTTAAATGGCGTAGTTGGCACAAATGACCTAAGCGCCTTTGGATTATATGGCGCTTACGACCATTTTGTGTTTGTAATGACAATGAATATCAAAGAAATTTTATTTTCTATTATGACATACAATGATTTTAGGAAAGACATATGGTGTAAAAAGTTTATTCCCTCTGCAATCTCTTTAAGCTTGCGATGTCTAAAGCTCACAGAGCCACTAGTTTTATTAATAGTTTATTTAATCCCATCCCAACAAACATGATTTTTTATAGATAATGTTAAAGAGTCTCGTGCACGAGACCGACTCGCACTTAGCTCACATGTCAACAATAATCATTTATCACCTAGGTATCAAAATTTTGGTTTTAGTCGCAATAATATTTTCACTTCTTTATCGTAGGTTTTTAGAGCCATAATGAAATTTATTGCCCTTAAAGTCTGACGTTCGGCGGCTAACAGCTTGCTCCGTATCTCCTGAACTGCTGATATCGCGCTAAAAGCATATTCTGAATGATTCACGGCCAATAAAAATCGGAGCTGTTATATCAGTGTGGAAAAGGCAAAGTTCAGTATCTAAGACAAAAAAATATAACGTTAAACATGTACAGTTATAACAGTTAATTTTTTGTCAAAAAATTAAAACGCTATAAATGTACATCATCATCATCATATCAGCCTCAGGAAGTCCACTGCTGGACATAGGCCTTCCCGCAAGGATTTCCAAAACGCCCGATCGGAAGCGGCCTGCATCCAGCGCCTTCCTGCAACATGAAATGTTCAGTTATAACGTTTTTATTTTTGTCTTAGATAATATTATCTCTTTCCTGTGTTAGGCTCTTCCATCTCTTCTGAAATGCGTCGATATATATAGGATGGGAAAGACCTTTGTCCAAAAATGGGGCAAAATCGATTACCAAAAAAGAAAACATATTATAAATGTACAGTTTGGCCGTGTGGTTTCCAGCAGAGTAGAATAGGACCTTTCCAAGTCCTTCTGTGGATGTCGTAGAAGGCGACTTATGAAAAACAAGCTAAACAAAGCTTGTAAACATCAATGAGACCTCTCCAACCCGTCTAGCCAGCGAGGAGAGTGTAGGCCAAAGTCCTCTGGCTGCCCTGGCCAAGTATGGCTCCGGTAGTACAGAGAGGGTCGTGCTCCTGCAGTGGAGACCGAAAGAACTAATGATGATTCGAAGTGATGGTATGTCACTACCTTCAAATCGTGCATCTGACCAAATACTACTGTAAAATTACCATTTCTAAGTATCTCCAGTCTCTGGACTATGATAATACCGAACGCTTACTCCTTCCATGTATCTAATACGCTAACCACGGATATCCTCAATTTTTCTGTTCTTTTTCGCTTCTGTTATTTTAAGTACCTAAGTTTAAGTTTTTTCGCTGTGCTATGCTTTATTTATAATTTACGTATATTTGTATATCACTAATCGCAAATATGGCGGAATCCCTATGCGATGTGTGTGTTATTGGTGCCTGGCTGCCACAGTGGGAGAGCACTGGAGCTCTGTAACACAGGTTTCTACCTTCAACAGGCTCCACCCTCCAATCTGCATGTAGCCACCCCAAAAATGTATTTTTTTTCTTTCTTTTTTGTATGCTTGTATGGAGGAAATAAACTACTTTTTACTTTTTACCTTCCGAAACTTGGCTGGCACACCGCCGTGCTTCCAGATTGGAGCAATAACTTTACGGCCCTGCTTACCCAGGGAGCGGCCATAAAAATATATCTAACTAATAAAAGGTAAGTGTCTTCATTAACAGAAAGATAAATCATTTTTAAAGTTTCGTTACAAGTGTGTAATAATGATTAAAATGCCATACCTATGACATGTTTTTAAGATGTTTTGTAACAATAGATTTAATGAGAAGGCTTAGTCATTCTTGGCTGACTATCAGCTAGTTTTCTACACGTCAAATCAGTTACTTTTTTTAAATGTCAAAACAAACATTTGTCTATAGGATTTGGATGAAATAAAGGGCACTAAGGCAAGGGCCGTGGGATAATAATAAATAAATATATAGGGACAAATTACACTGATTGAGCTAGCCCCAAAGTAAGTTCGAGACTTGTGTTATGGGATACTAACTCAACGATACTATATTTTATAACAAATACATATATAGATAAACATCCAAGAGCCAGGCCATTTTCCAACTTGCCCTGACCGGGAATCGAACCCGGGACCTCTAAGTGGCGGACTAGCATGGTGACCATTACGCCACGGAGGTCGGAGGTGGGATAGGTATGGTCATTAATAAGTGACATTATTTTATGAAGTTTCATTTTCTTATTAGTGTTATAAGTTCGACTCTGATATCTGTCTGTTTTTCTGTGTGTCCGTCTGTCGCATCGTAGCTCTCGAACGGATGGACCAATTTCGTTGTGATCTTTTTTTCGCGAAAGCAAATTCCTTTGCGGTGGTTCTTAGCTATACATACATACATACATACTATCACGTCTTTATTCCTAATGGGGCAGACAGAGCATTTTGGGTCTTGCGGTTCTATGCAGAGCCCAGTCCCGCAAGACCCTAAAGCCACTTTTAGCGTCATGGTGGGCGAGAAGATGCAAAAGCAATCAATACAGTGATGGGTTGCTAGCCGCATCGCCTGTTAACATGATATGCATTTTTGCCCATTCCCTCGATCGGCTTTTACGATAAACTTGTAAGTTTTGATTATTATAAATTTTATTATACGACGGTGTATGATTTTTCTTTGCCATAACAGCAACATAAAAAACTTACTTAGATTTAAAAATCGTCATAATCATTTCAGCCGCATTACGTACGCTCAGTCTATGTCAGCTGGACATAGACCTCCCCCAAACATTTCCAAAATGACCGACCAGCGCTTTCTAGCAACCTTGATCAGGTCGTTTGACCACCTTGTGGGTCCTACGCTTCGCTTCCCAGTACGCGGTCACCATTCTAGAACCTTTTTGCCCCAACGGCTTTCGGACCGTCGCTCTGTGTCCCGCCGACTGCCACTACAAAAATGAAAAGCCGTAAATACAAGTTTTGTACATTTGTACACTTGTGAACAAGTCCTTACAAGTCCGACATCCACACTCGACAACTACAGTTGAGAACTTTGAGAACACCGAGTTGCTCGTCTAAAGCTTTTTATAGCTTTAGAGGAAAAGTTGAGCTTTGATACATAAAAACGTGTACATGAAAAGGGTTTATTTACAAACATTTATTTAGTTTTACACTTTTTACATGACTGTATGTTTATGATGAAAAATTTCACTCGTCATGAATTTTTTCATAGGCCATCGGTATATTTTTTCGACGATCTCCGTGGCGTAGTGGTCACCATACTATTACGCCGCCCAGAGGTGCTGGGTTCAATGTTCGTTCTTGGTAATAATATTTAGAAAGTTTAATTTCAGTTCACATTACAATATTATTCTCTTTATTTATTTATAAACTTATATTAGGATTTTTTATAACATATCTATAAAAAGTAAAATACATAATATTTTTTTATATTTTTATAAACATTATTATTATTTAGAGCCCAGTAGATCCCATTGTTGGGCAAAGGCCTCCCTCTCCTCTCTCCATTTATCCCTATTTTGTCCTTTCGTGTTCCAGTCCTTTGAGTAGGCGTCTAGGTCATCACGCCATCTGCGCCTAGGTTTTCCAGGACGCCGACGTCCATTAGTGGGGGTCCACATTACATTACATTTAATTATTTTTAGTTTGCTGTGTAAATCCAGAAGTTTGCAGAAGTTGTTGTTTACGGTGTGTGTAAGTTGCCAACTGGTGTCCGATTTTTCATAAAGCATCTGACATAGCATGACTGCCACACAATGGTAGCAGCCGAGACCAATCCAGTAAATCCAATAGCGACGTAGGAAACGATCTGTCAACATACAAACGGAAATTGATCAGTAAATCGAAGCATGTCCGATTTGATACTAGGCTAAAGTCCGCCTGGGACATCTAAATATCGTTTGTCGAAGTACCTATTGATATTATGTTTAAGACCACGTCTTAAATTTCAAATTCAAAGTCTCTATGTCTTAAGCCGTAAAAAGCATGAATTGCCCTTTTTTGTAAAATGAAAACAGTCTGCCGTACAGTATGCCGAAAGACATGAAACTTTGAAAGTAACTTAATTATATTCTGTGGCGTTTTGGGTTCTGGGTTCTTCAGTAAGGGAAAGTTGGAAAATGTCGTTTTTCGAAGTGTTTTGGGTCTTGGATATAAATAAATATACGGATAAATCACACAGATTGAACTGGCCCCAAAGTAAGTTAGAGACTTGTGTTATAGGATACTAACACAAGTTCCCAAAACACAAGTTTAATTTACTTTGGTGCTGCTTCTCATGTTTACCCTTCATAGGCAAAGCGGCTCGTAACCTATCAATTTTTTGATTCCTCTTTCCACCTTTTCACCCACCATCAAATGTAATGGCCTTTGACTCTTGCGGAAGGGTCTTGTGGCCCATAACTCTCTGCTTAGAGCCGCGAGTTCAACCTCTATCTGTCCCATTAGGGAGAAAGACGTGATATTCAATTTTGCCCTTTTGTTTAGAAAATACAGAACTGTAGTTCACGTTTTGATTTGAAAGCATCCGGCAGGCTGCAGCTACCAATTTCCGGTTCAAACTGACGGATTGCTTCCTCCCTCCAGAGTAAATGTAATAACAGCAGAACCTCTTTACATTCTAAAATGAAAAGTTTGTTCCTATATTACTATTTTAAGGGTAAAAACAGTCCATAATTCTAAACAACTTTCCCCAAGGAACATGTATCGAAATATGAAAAGTAATTTTTGGCCTACCATACAAGTTGACCGATCAGCTGATCCGAGTTTGTATGGAGAGCCAAAAATTATTTTTCATACTTCGACATATGTTTCTATGGTAAAATTGCTAACTGCCTCCGTGGTGTAGTGGTTAGAGCGTTCGGCTCATACCCGGAGGTCGCGGGTTCGATTCCCGGCGGGGGCAACGACTTTGTGTTGTTGTCCTAGTTTGGTTAGGACATTGTAGGCTGATCACCTGATAGTCTGATAAATAAGATGATCCGTGCTTCGGAGGGTACGTTAAGCCGTCGGTCCCGGTCACTGTCTTTGACATTGGTCGTTACCTAAAACCATGTCAGAGGCCTTCAAGGCGGTTTAAAAACTCTGACACTAGTGTTAGTCACTAACACACACGATAAGAAGAAGATGGGAAAATTTTTCACTATTACGGACTGAATGCACCCTTAAAATAGTTTTAGTATATTATGTTAGACCTTATATAATTTCAGCTGGATGCAAGCCGCTCTAGATCGGCCATTTTGGAAATCCTTGGGAGAGGCCTATGTCCAGCAGTGGACGTTATGCGGCTGAAATGATGATATAATTTGACGACCTATATGGCCTTGTGGTTATCATGCTAGGCTGGTTACATTGGAGGTCCCGGGTTCGATCCCCGGTCAAGTCAAGATGGAAAATGATCTTTTTCAGATTAACCTAAGTCTTGTAAGTTTATTTATATTTGTTATAAAATATAGTATTCCATAAGTCCCATAACACAAGTCTCAAACTTACTTCGAGCACATTTTTTTTTAATTCTGAAGTCGGTTTATAAGAAAATTATTTCGTAAATTATTTACAAGTACGCGATTTTTACTCTTTCATTATATGTATTGAATATCAAAGTAATTAGTCCAAATGCTTCTCTGCATAATGCATTAGGGGTTGTGATGTGCATATTGTTTACACGTTTCACGCGCGGTAATTGAAAACGCATGTACCCCTGCACCCCTGTGTACCCCGCACTACACCCTACACCCCAACGCTCGGGGCTGTGGGGGAAAGGTGCTTATGTTTCATTTGTTACCACCTGCGTATTTGTTGGAACAAAATTCCTTTACAGAAGGTACGGACTTAACGAATGAAGGCTAGGTAAGTAATAGATAAACATCCAAGAACCAGCATAATTTTTCAACTTGCCTGACCGGGGATCGAACCCGGAACCTCTGAGAGGCACTAGCACTAGCACGTTGACCTCTACACCACGAAGGACGAGGTCTTCAACTTGTTGTCACCCACCCATCTAAGTGCAAAAGTGTTTTTAAAGCAATCTTGTATAAAAATCCTGCATCCAATCATTATTTACTATCAGCAAAAAAAATTGCAAATCAGCTAGGGTTTCCATACATTTCATACATACATACATAATATCACGCCTGTTTCCCACAGGGGTAGGCAGAGACTATGGACCTCCACTTGCGATCCTGACAAACCTCTTTTGCTTAATCTAAACTCATCAATCTCTTCATACGTGCCCTTCGTACCTTGGTTTCCTTTAATTTCAAAACCCTTCCAACCTAACCTATAGAGGAGCCAACTAAACTTACCGACTGCCCTTTAGAAGCCTGCTCGACGTGTCACGACAAACTTAAAAGCTTACTCCACTTTTGATTTTAAGCTCTATTTCAACAGCTTAAAGTCCGCGTGGACAGCAAATTGGTTGAGTTAACTTTGTAACAAGTTGCCAGTGGTTCACTTCTGCGCTACGCAGCATTATATTGAGGTATTGGTTCTGGATTTATGTACTATTGTTTCGGTGTTGGAATAATTTTGTGGTTTCTACAATCGGTTTGTATGGGGCTTCGTGCAAGAAAGTTATTATTACATGGTTAAAGCCAAGATTTCGGTTCAAAGGTCCCATTTTCGAAGAAACGCTTTGTCGCACGAAAGTAATACCGCACTTGAGATATTTCGAACTAAACTATTGTAGCAATAAAGACGTATAAGAGTTACATATTGCAGGAATAAAACGTTGTCGTAATACGGTTTGTCGAAGTCTAAAAAAATTAAAAAGCGTTTGTATTTTCAACTTGTCCTAGCTCCGTGAACGTGAACTGCCTCCGTGGTGTAGTGGTTAGAGCGTTCGGCTCATACCCGGAGGTCGCGGGTTCGATTCCCGGCGGGGGCAACGACTTTGTGTTGTTGTCCTAGTTTGGTTAGGACATTGTAGGCTGATCACCTGATAGTCTGATAAGTAAGATGATCCGTGCTTCGGAGGGCACGTTAAGCCGTCGGTCCCGGTCACTGTCTTTGACATTGGTCGTTACCTAAAACCATGTCAGAGGCCTTTAAGGCGGTTTAAAAACTCTGACACTAGTGTTAGTCACTAACACACACGATAAGAAGAAGACTTGTCCTAGCAGGGGATTTAGCTCAGGATAAAATAAACTTCGAAATATCCCTTAACACAAGTCTCGAACTTACTTTAGGGCTAGCTCAATCTGTGTGATTGATTAGTCCGTGTACATTTCACGTCATTGCCTCTTTTAAATTTAACTCTTCCAGTACGTTGCAACTCTTCGCCACGCCTCTCTCGAAGGCTGATGCTGTAGTGCATCGGGTATGTTTGCGGGTGCTGCATAGATGATTTTTATGCCATCATGCGCGGTTAAGTCTGTTTCACTAAGAAAAAAAAACGACGGGTTGCACTCTGGGAGTGCCGGCAGAAGTGAAAACTTGTGCATTTTTGATATACGAAACAGCAGGCGCAGGCATACATTTTCGCCGCGCCGTAGAAAGAGAGGGGGATACTCCCTCTCCTACGCCGCGCCAGCTGTCTACTCTCCATCTGTCTTACGAATTTTCGATCAGGTCACGTGTCCTGACACGAGCGTGTCCTGACGCGAGTTTAACATTTTTTACCCATTCCAAAAAAAGTGCACAACGCCGCTAAAGAAGTTTTCACTTCAAAAATAAACAGCTGAACCAGTTTTGCTACTTGCGATTTGGTGAGTAGATACCAAACTTTTGTTCTAATTAGCAGAACCATGTAATTGCATGTCCCAAACTACAAGTATTAATTAAAACAATGGAAATTTTTATCTGACTTTTGTTATTTTAAGCACTAAGTACATATTGAATGCATTGTTTATTAGGATCAAATAAACTTTAGAGATAAGAAAGAGCGGAGTCTCCTGGCACAAGCATATTTTTGCTTAAAAGGAGGCTTCAGCAATAAAATTTATGTATTTTACTAGTTTCCCAATAAACAATTTTTATTTTTATTATTATATTTTATAAACACATTTTAGCTGCTAGTAGCCTTGAGTTCAGCAGTCATTCAGCAACCATTATTTTTTCTTAGTGTTCACGAAGAATGCGTGGGAGCACCGACAGAATCTTGAAAGTGATAGATGGAAGAATGGATGTAGTTGCATATGTGTATAGAATATACTATAAGCTAAGCTCGCCATTCGAGAACCTTTTTGCCCCATCCGCAATTGGTTTGTCACACTATGGGTATGTCTGTAAAAAAGAGTTGAAGTCGGTTTTTTAGTTTTGAAAAATAAAAAATATTAGATTGCTTTTTAAATTATTTACTCTTAAAGATAGTTTCAGTATTTTGTTTGATACTTCACTCCAAAATTACAATACACAAAAATTGTACTTTACTCAAAAAATTACAATGCACAAAAAGTTTTTTAAACATTTACGTATTATGCCAAAATAAGTACCCATTTGTTCCACATTTCGTCGACACTATTACAAATTTCTCAATAGAAGCTCTCAAAGCTTGATTGAAGGGCTTCACAGTTGACCTTTACTGATTAGAGGTATAGTAACCGTACCGGGAAGCAAACCCAGAACTAACGGCGTTTATTCGACGGCCGCCTGCCGGTCGCCAACGCGCACTAATAAAAACCAGTTTTGGTGCTGTTTACACTAGACGATTTGTTACAATTATAGGTAAAGTGGTCCCAGTCGCTGGAAGAAATTTATTAAATTTTCAAATTCGGTGACTGGAACCGCAGTCCGAGTTGATTGCGGTCCCAGTTGACAGCTTCCTCACCGTTTTCACTAGTCGATGTAGCTTGCATTCGGGGTGCGAGAGATTTCCGTAAAGCAAGCGGGGAGCCATTTTCACTAGTCGATACAGTAATATACAGTCGATATGCAGCATATGGGGTATAACTGCAGTCCTTTATCTTTCATTGGTCGTTAGCCCGCGTACGGGGAGTCCTGGAGCCTTTGGGCACAGAATTATTACACACAGTACGGAATATGCGTCCCCATTTTCCGTCCCCGCACCCCTCTCCCGTTCTCGCCTTGCCGTGTGTATTGGGGGCACACACACATTGACGTTTGCGCGGATGTTTAGTTTCTTTTGTAGTAGCATAGCAGCACAGAATTTATAACGACAACTCGCAGCGTCCCCCGCAATTTGGCGTTCCCGCAACCTCTCTTTGTTCTTGTGCCTTATGAGCACCCAGTAGTAGAAGTAGGCATAACAATACTCCGGTTCTATGAAGTGCCATATACCTTTACTTTGGGTTTCTACTGAGTTATGTCGACTCCGTTATGGGTAAAATTATGGTTTGACGGATGCCACTAAGCTCTTCATATTATAGTTAAAAAAGCCTGTAAATCGTACAGCAATCGTGTCGTAAGGTAATAAACGAGCCGTGACCGGCTACTGGGCTACGCAAAACCTGATTCTAATACATCGGCCGAGATTTATGCATATAGCTTTTGTTTTTGTTGTGATCAGTACCGAGATGTCTTCGGGGTTTGTTATAGTCAGATGTGGGAAGAAAAGTGAGGCTTGAGAAACACTTTTTGCGCAGTGATAGCCAGATTTGCAACTTGCAATTTATAAATAACTAGCTTTGCCCGTGGGCTTCGCTCCCCGTGAGAATTTCAGGATAAAAACTATCCTATGTCCTTCCCTGGGTATCAAACTATATCCGTACCAAATTTCATCTAAATAGGTTCAGTGGTTGAAGCGTGAAGTGGTGAACAAACACAAACAAAAAATATACAAACTCACTTTCGCATTGGTAGGTTAGTTATATTAGTAGGATAGGATAAATAAATAAATATATAGGGACAAATTGCATTGATTGAGCTAGCCCCAAAGTAAGTTCGAGACTTGTGTTTTGGGATACTAACTCAACGATACTATATTTTATAACAAATACATATATAGATAAACATCCAAGACCCAGGACAAATTGAAAAGGCCATTTTCCAACTTGCCCTGACCGGGGATCGGACCCGGAACCTCTGGATGGTAGACTAGCATGGTGACCAGTACGTCACAGAGGTCGACATTTGTTTATTACACACCAAACGTTTGTTCAAATAAGCAGAAATATTGACTGCCTCCGTGGTGTAGTAGTTAGAGCGTTCGGCTCTTACCCGGAGGTCGCGGGTTCGATTTCCAGCGGGGGCAACAACTTTGTGTTGTTGTCCTAGTTTGGTTAGGACATTGCAGGCTGATCACCTGATTGTCTGATAAGTAAGATTATCCGTGCTTCGGAGGGCACGTTAAGCCGTCGGTCCCGGTCACTGTCTTTGACATTGGTCGTTATCTAAAAACCATGTCAGAGGCCTATAAGGCGGTTTAAAACTCTGACACTAGTGTTAGTCACTAACACACACGATAAGAAGAAGAAGCAGAAAAATTGTAGTTTTAATTAAAACACGTTTGAACTACTAGTAGCCCTGAGTTCAGCAGTCACTCGATTTTGGTAACGTGTAGCAAAAGTTTTGGCTACTATCAACCATGGTATAATAGAATAAGGTATTCTCTTCCCGTAACAGCTGATGACGTAGGTGGAACTTGACTACGTCATCAGTTTGATATGTTACCACTATGTGAAATTGAATTACCCGAGCGTAATGCACTTTTGAACTTTACATAGGTAATCCATTATATCAATTTATAAAATATTGAATTGATGAATCACGCGAGAATCGCGAGATACTAAATAGCTAATTCACTTTATATTTTATTTAATATTCATGAACTAATTGAGAAAGTCCTTAAATTTACTGAAAAAAACAATCAGTGGCAACACTTTGTGACGTAGTCAAGTTCCATCTCGGGAAGAGAATACCTGTTTTATTATACCATGCTATCAACCATTCTTTCTTCTTAGTATGTGTATTTCAAGTACACTTGAAGACTTCTATTGCCTAGTGGTAATGCCACGCTGTTACCCTGGAAGTTCCGATCCCCGGAAAGGTCAAGATGGAAATTGATCTGTTTCAGGTTGATTTGGGTCTTAGATGTTTATCTACCTATATACTTACCATGTTTATCAACCTATATACTTACTTACTTGGGTTATATCAAAAACTTATTTTTCTTTTTTTCGTTCTTTCTTTCCTCGTTTTACTACGGAACCCTAAAGAGAGAGTGTTGTAAAAAACTACACACCTTAGTTACCATCAACAAGAGTAATCTTAGGACTCTTGCAGACGAACGTATGCCCGCGACAAAGACTAAGACTAAGACTCCGCTATCCTTCCGTGCGTCCGTCTGTTTGCCTGTCTGTCTGTCACCAGGCAGTATCTTATGAACCGTGATAGCTAGACAGTTGAAATTGCATTTCTGTTGCCGCTATAACAACAAATGCCAAAAATAGAATAAAATGAATATTTAAGTGATATCCCATCCCATACAAAAAACGAGTTTTTTAATAGATAATGGTAGAAGCCCCTTCGTGCGTGAGCCCGACTCGCACTTGGTCGGTTATAACATTGTACATGTCATCATCATCATCATGTCCTTCTGTCTCCACTGCAGGAGCACGACCCTCTCTGTACTACCAGAGCCATACTTGGCCAGAGCAGCCACAGGACTCGGCCTACACTCTCCACGCTGGCCAGACGGGTTGGAGAGGTTTCATTGATGTTTATAAGCTTTGTTTAGCTTGTAATTTTATAATGTCACTTTCTTCGACATTGAAATGGATATTTTCTAGTATTATTATACTTGTATAACATTATTACACATAAAATCTTACATTGTGTACTCTTCCTTACTTATAAGAGTAATGATACAATTTAAATGAATTATGCTGCAACTTGTAAACATATGTCCCACTTAAGTTCTAGATAAACAGTGTTAAAGCTACAGATTATACTACTTACTATGTTAAACGTCATTAATTTGTTGTCGTACTAATAAAGATGACTTAAAATGATAGTCATCTTGTTCCAAGTAATAAATTTCATCATTAAATGAGTGTCTTTTATAATTACTAATAGCTAGATATTTATACAAGGTGCTTTTAAACGAATAATTCTGTGAGACTGACTATATACCTTGCGAGGACTACTTAAGGTGAAGATAGAATAAGATAACATTTCTTTATTGCACCAACTAAGTATGACAATCACTAAAACGATTTCTTCCAGCCAACCTTGGAGTTAAAAAATGTGGGGGAGTTGGCGCAGGTAGAGTATTACTGTATAGAAGAATATAAGTATACATTATACGGAGGTCCTGGGTTCGATCCCCAGCCAAGGCAAGTTGGAAAATGGCCTTTTTCAATTTTTCCTGGTTCTTGGATGTTTATCTATATATGTATTTTTTATAAAATATAGTATCGTTGAGTTAGTATCCAATAACACAAGTCTCGAACTTACCTTAGGGCTAGCTCAATCAGTGTAATTTGTCCCTATAATTTTTTTTTATTTATTTATTAAATAATAGGAGTATACACTATAACATATAAACGAACAATAAAGTAATATAAAATAAATAAACTTTAAATTTGGTAATATACAAACATTAAAAAAGTAGTCAGTGACAAGAAAAGAGATATTAGTTAGAGCTAGAGGAAAGGTAACGAGACATTTTTGAAATTTTTGTATTTTTTAATGACTACACCTTACGAATAACCAGTGGTAAAGCATTCCAGATTTTTATTGCCTGAACTGTAAAAGAGTTAGACCCAAAATGAGTATTATAATCAAGAATTGAAAATTTTAAGGTGACTTCTTCCCTTTTTTTCCCTCTACTTTTGGATTCCTTTTTGCAACATCTTGTGTAAAATAAAGTTCTCAGTGTTTCTCTTAAATTTGATTGAAATCTGTCAATAAAGAATGCTAAAGCCAACTTACCCCCATTTCCTCCTTATTTCTTGCCAAAAAAAACGCGATTGACTAAAAGGTTTCAAGGAAAGCAAATGCTGTCTGCCTCATTAGGGATAAAGATGTGATAGAAAATAAACTAGTAGTTCGCCGCGAACTTAGACCTCGCGATTATTATTCGCTCTTCAGAATTCAGTTTCCTAAGTAAAACCTAGATGGCGTTATCCAAAGTTAGAACGTGCTATGGTTTCATTTGCTACATAATCGCGGACATTTTTATTAATATTTCAAAAAGTACTCAACCGATTTTGATGCTCAACGAACTTGAAAATTTTATTGATATTTCCTACATGCCTACCAAATTTCATCAAAATCGGACCATCGGTTCGGCAGTTATTGCGGTACAAACATACATACATACAATGTGTTTTCGCCCCACCTCGATTTAGAGACCACCTCGCTTCGCTCGCTCGGTCAATAAATATAGAAAGACAAATTACACAGATTGAGCTAGCCCCAAAGTAAGTTCGAGATTTGGGTTATGGGATATTAACTCAGCGATACTATAACAAATACATATATTGATAAACATTCATAGTGATAGCTAGTGTATGAATGTAATCATGTATGTATGTAAATCCTAAAAAATTACCCGGGCGTCTGCACATTTCCGTAAAGAAATGTCGCGCTGCACATTTCCGTAAAGAAATGTCGCGCTGCACATTTCCGTAAAGAAATGTCGCGCTGCACATTTCCGTAAAGAAATGTCGCGCTGCACATTTCCGTAAAGAAATGTCGCATTATAAAAATAAAAAGATACCGTATTTTAATTTCTAGTGGTCTAGTATAATAGCTCGTGGTACAATTTATTACTGGTATTTTCACGTTGTAAATGTACATTTACGTACATAATATGTATGTTCAAAAAAACAAGTTTTGTTTTTCCTTTCTTAACGTTCCTAATTAACTAAAATAATTAAGTAAGCTAATAATATTACAATCTAGCCTAAACTCAGGCTAATAAGTAATTTTACATTGACCTAGTTTTATACGTTATTGTCTAAGAATGTGTCCATTGGCACTTTTCTTACTTTAAAAAACAAGTAACACAAAATACTACCAGCTGATTTCCTGTCCTCACCTAATAACAAACAATCTCATAAGTTGATTCATTATTATTAAAGTCACATAATAACCTAATGAACACTAATACGGTATGCTATCTTGAATTATTGTTATGAGCAATATTATTTAATGGAAGTAGGTATCTATTTCCTGTGGTCTTAGCGGTTTATTCCATTTATGTATGATTATGCATGTATGTAATCAAATATAGTCTAAATTAGATGCAAATTTACACCTTTATCTACAAATTATTGGCCAAGTGCGTTTCGGGCCATGCGCAGTGTTGGGTTCCATAGTTGCGAATGCCGAATTTAAGTTAATGCCACTAAAAACATCTAAAAACTAATTTTTGTATTGAATTTGTATGAACTTTGCCATTTTCTTGACATGATTTATATACATATATAAGCCAGATTACAGCTTTATAGTATTGATCTTCTTTCTTATCGTGTGTGTTATTGACTAACACTAGTGTCAAAGTTTATAAACCGCCTTATAGACCTTTGACATGGTTTTTTTTTAGGTAACGACCAAAAAGACAGTGACCGGGACCGACGGCTTAAGTGCCCTCCGAAGCACGGATCATCTTACTTATCAGACAATCAGGTGATCAACCTGCAATGTCCTAACCAAACTAGGACAACAACACAAAGTCGTTGCCCCCGCCGGGAATCGAACCCGCGACCTCCGGGCATGAGCCGAACGCTCTAACCACTTCACCACGGAGGCAGTTAAGTTATAGTACTGATTAAAAGACTGAGCAAAACCGTGGACGGACAGAAAGACAGAGGGACATGGCGAAACTATAAAGGTTCCTTAAAAGTAAAAACGGGACTATATTACTAAGACTTCGCTGTCCGTACATCCATCTGTTTATCACCAGGCTGTATCTCATGAAACGTGATAGCTCTAGACAGTTTAAATTTTCACAGATGATGTATTTCTATTGCCGCTATAACAACAAATACTAAAAACAGAATTAAATAAATATTTAAGTAGAGATCCCATACAACAAACGTGATTTTTATGGATAATGGTCTTCTTCTTCTTATATTTAAAAGCTGGGCTCTTGTCGGTGAAATGCTTTCCATGTCTCTCTTTCTGCCGCTAAGTTCTTAACTCTTTATATGTTTTCACGTTTAATTTTTCTTTTATTTGGTCTATAAATTTTCTTCTGGGTTTTCCTACTCCTCTCTTTCCTTTTATTTTTCCTGCCATTATTGTTTTAAAGAACGCATCGTGGCGTAGTAGATGACCGAACATTTCCCTCTTCTATTTTCTATAATTTGTATTATTTGTCTTTTCTCTCTCACATCCTCTAGTACCTTCTCATTTGTAATTTTTTCTGTCCAACTTATTTTTTTCATTCTGCTCCAGCACCACATTTCAAATGCTTCTAATCTATCTCTATCCTTTTTGGTCATCGTCCACGTTTCACATCCATACAAAGCAGTGCTGGATAGATAATGGTACGGAACCCTTTTTGCGCGAGTTCGACTCGCACTTGACCAGTTATATTTTTTCTCTACAATGCCTTCTGGACATATGATACAAATCACATATCAGAGATTTTATTTAGTCCTTTAGTCGCCTCTTACGACTTCCAATCATCATCATCATCATCATTTCAGCTGCATTACGTCCACTGCTGGACATGGCCTCACCCAAGGATTTGAAATAAAGGAAGAAGAGATAAAGGGAGCCCATCAATGCCTGGAAACCACGCGACATTCTTCAACATAAAAAAACGTATTTCATAACATGTCGCGTGCCTAAAATCACGCGCTATCACGGAATGATTCACTGCTTGAATAAAAAATAACACTTCGAAAATCAAGTTACAATTTCAATACCTACTAAATACCTAATTGGCAACCCGATAGCGAAAACCACAGCAAAAACTACAGAGAAATGAGTCAGCTAAATCACAAATAAGAGAATGATAGATGTGGCATAACGATAGTTACCACGTGGTAGATAGATAGTTTATTCAAAAAAACTGCATCCTCTTAGGGCCTCCGCTAAGTTAGGCAGGCGCACGCAGCGGCTTCGGTCTGTCTCTGTCACAAACGCTACATGCGACAGAGTCAGGTGACCCGCGACGGATTCCTGCTATCTCTTTCGCACGTAGTGTTTGTGACAGAGACAGACCGAACCCGCCGCGTGCACCCGCCTAACTTTTTCGGAGGCCCTTACCGTGTGGTTTCCGGCAGAGTAGAATAGGACCACTGCAAGTCCTCCCGTGGATGTCGTAGAAGGCGACTTAGGAAATACAAGCTAAACAAAGCTTATAAACATAAATACCTCTCTAACCGGTCTGGCCAGCGAGGAGAGTGTAGGCCGAATCCTCTGGCTGCTTTGGCTAGGTATGGCTCTGGTAGTACAGAGAGGGTCGTGCTCCTGCAGTGGAGTCTAAAAGACCTAATGATGATGATGCTCCTAGATATGTTACTTATAAGTAAACGGGACGTAGCATAAACCTTTTTGGGTGGGTCTAATATTTTGGGGACACATGAATTTTTCGGGGTCCAGAGATGCCCTTTTAAAATAAATCATTTGAAAGGAAACGAAGATATCATTTAAAATTTTACCTTGACCGAGCCCTAGATAACCGTTTAAACTATTTTGGACCGACTTCTTCAAAGGAGGTTTAATTAACTATATCTTAATTTTTATCATGAATAAATTCCTAGTGTGTTAAAATATATATCAATAAGCTACTTCTTGAAATATTATAGTGACAGTGTAGTAAAATCAATTCTTTACATACATACTATCACGTCTTTATCCCTAATGGGACAGACAGAGCATTTTGGGTCTTGCGGTTCTATGCAGAGCCCAGGGCCGCAAGACTCAAAAGCCACTTTTAGCGTCATGGTGGGCGAGAAGATGGAAAAGCAATCAATACAGTGATGGGTTGCTAGCCGCATCGCCTGTAAACATGATTTGCATTTTTGCCCATTCCCTCGATCGGCTTTTACGACCTGCGTGGGATGAGAAGCAGCTGGTACATTCTAAGTGTTTTTTTTTCTCCCAGACCAGCATGGGAGATCAATTCTTTGAACTCTCTTTTTTACTGTAAAGGTATAAAAAAGAGAATAATTTATGTTAAACACAAGCGCCATACATAATTATATAACGTCCCTTTTAATTAACTACAAATACTTTAACTGCTGCTTTATTCAAGGCGGAGCAACAGATTTGGCGCATAAAATAAAAAATCCGCAGGTTAGTTTTCGAGATAACTTCACTTACAAATTTTCTTTAAAGAGACGCATACAACATCCTGTAGACGACATTGCGTATTGCGTACTATTTGTTTACTATACTATTACGTTGTACACGCCCCTTTTACGCAAATATTCATTCATTAATTTAAAATATCACCTTCCAAAACCCATTCAATACCTACGGTCATCGAACTTTCAGCTGTCGGAAGCTACTGCCATAGAAAAGTTGAAATACAGATGGTTCGTTCCATAGCTTTGCTATTGTAGTACACACTCACAATATCATTCCGACTAGACACCTTAGTTAGTTTAGGTCAGTGCAATTAGACCTATTGTAAGATATATCGCACTCTTAGCGATTCAGCACATAAGCTAGCGAAACCGGCTGAGTAAAATTGTAAATCTTAGCAAAAAATAAACTCTTGATTGAGTCACCTTTCAAACAATAAATAAATAAAAATCGGTGTATCCATTATCATACCAATTACCAATCGGTTTTATAAAAAAATTAAGTCATGAGATATTTACTATTCTTCATTATGGAAATTTAAAACTACCAAATCCCAGGTCAAATCCTCTTCCCAATAATAGGTCCCAAAATAGGAGGTTGTAGCTTTAATGTACTGTGTAGTTCCTCACATACTTAAAGACTAATACCATCGTATAAACTAAAAAATGTACTTCAAAGGTAAGTATGCCTAAGTAGATCTTAAATCGGAAACATGTTTTACAAGTTAAAATAAAAGATAAAAATATGTATGTATTCATTACAATATTCTCATTGAGAATGTTAAAAAACAATTGTCACATCTGTACTGTAAGAACTCTTTGCTACTGCGGCACTTCTTTGTACTTTTCTAATAGCCGTTTGCGGCAATCGTAAACGAAAGCGGTATCTTATTAATCCTTTTACCATTCGCCGACACAGTGCCGACAAACACGTGCTCGACAGTTTTATCTCGCTCTTCCCTTGAGTCGCATCTCACTCTAGCCTCGTGTCGCCAAGACGCTATGTACCTACCTAGCCTTGACTAGCCGGCTTTCCGTTTATTTCGTTCAGTCTGTTTGAGTCCATAGGCCTATCTAGGTGGCATGTGATGTGATTAATTAATTACTAACAAAAGCGTTTTAACCATTTTTAATTAGAAATTAACCGGCAATTTCCGTCATGAAAATAGGTAAAATTTCTATTCGCGGCTTTGCAAAGTTGATCGTAGTGTCGCCGATAAGTGCTAAGTATTTACCTATTTAGGATAATAGTACCTAACTATCTAAACTGTTTCAAAAGTAATGCATTCACCAGAGTGCAGGGGATTCTAAATATTCGTAGATAATGTACGAATTTGTACCTACTACAGTGCAGTGTGTTAGTTAAAATTCGTCGTTTGAAGTATTTTTGAGTGCTTGAATGCCAACTCGTTTGGTCTTAAAGTGTCAGTGTGAATGTTTGTGTAAGCCCGGGTGGAAAGCGCAGTCGCATAAGACCTCATGGTCCATTTGGAGATTGACGGAATACTCTCCATGAGGCCATGACTCATGCACCTGCTTGAGGTTTTCTGAATTTGTAACAGGTATTTACCTTTGCTTATTTCATATTGATTTACTATTACTTACAAAGATGTATGTGTACTGTACGTAGGATTAATGATAATGACTGACATTAATGACTCTGTCTATCACACACAATCTGCTACAGTAAGAGGGAGATAGATGGCGATGGGCGGTGCCTATAAGTATTTAGAAGTATGAATGAATTTTAGTAGACCACATACAGGAGGATGGCAAAAATAATTTAATATTTTTGTTAGAAGAAGTGAAAAAAAAACTAACCTGCGGATTTTTTATTTTATGCGACTAAACTGTTTTTCCACCCTAAATGAAGCAGCAGTTAAAGTATTTGTAGTTAATTAAAAGGGACGTTGTATATGGCTTGCATTGTAATAATAATAAACAAAAAAAACATTGTAACAATATACTTAGTACAATGCAATAATGTTATAATAGCATCAATGCTATCAACATTTCTTTCAATAAGTAATTCCAGTTGCCACCACCAGATGTCATATTGTACGCATACTATTTAAACGATTTTTTGGAGTTTCCATTTTCTGTTACAACGCGCTCTAGCTTTAAACATTCGAAATAAACCGATAGATACCAAAACCTCTTCTCTCAGGCACCTATTTTACAACATATACAAGTTATTCTTCTGTAAGTCTATATATTTTGTGGCCATAGAAACGGTTGTTATTGCGCACACGCATCCACAGGTTGACTCATCGGTTGATGGTTAAAGGTACGGATGCATGGTTGAAACACGAGACTTTTATTATAGTTCAAAGTTGCTTTTATGCTTATTTGATGACTGCAGATACATTTTACGTCTTAATCCCTGACGGGGTAAACAGAACCTGGGCCCTTCTATGTTTTTTTGGGAGGAATTAAAAGAAAGTGGAATTTACTAGCTGCTTCTTTTCCCATCATATGGTCTTTTTGACTTCACTGCAGGAGCACGACCCTCTCTGTTCTTCCAGAGCCATATTTGGTCAGAGCAGCCAGATGACTTGGCCTACACTCTCCATGCTGGCCAGACGGGTTGGAGAGGTCTCACTGATGTTTATAAGCTTTGTTTAGCTTGTAATTCCTAAGTCGCCTTCTACGATATCCGCGGGAGGACTTGGAGTGGCCCTATTCTACTCTGTCGGAAACCGACGACTTCTTTTCCTATGCTGTATTTAATTAAACTTGAGTTTCCTTTAAATAAATTTAAATTAATATTATTAAAATTCCTTACATAATAATATTAATATTCCAAACGCATAATAAGTAAACATTCCTTTCAATTACTGGCCAGGTGACTGGAAGAGATCCCTATACGGGATAAGTCTGCCCCTGTATATTTACTTGTATGGTTTGTATATGTGTTCTTTATAATGTACAATAAAGCTTTTTAGACAAATAAAATTTACTTAGATAGTTTATAATAATGTGTCTTGAGCTTAATATTAGATGCAAATTAATTGCGACTGTGTTACTGTGACAATTTAATTTATAAGCTAATTTAACCTAACAAGGCATTATGATGTAAGATTATCTATACATATACTAAAACAGTAAAAAAAAAGACGTGTGACACTCGGGGACTGCCGCGGTAAAGCTATTGCATAAAGGTGGTTCCGTTCGGTCGGTGAATTTTTACAAGGAAGGACGGCAACGTCGCAAACGGACGACGGAGACGAAGCGGCAACCTACATGGTAGGCGGAGTAGGAAGCGTGAGGTTTTTTCGTTACGGAATTTCTGGATTCGGTCTCCGCGCTCAAGGCCCGCGATAGAAGCTATGCAATAGCTTAAAAATGTGTCTGTACATTGAATATATTTCCAAAAAATATATTTGGGGTGGTGGAGACATAGTATTAGAGTAAGAATTTTAAATATAATCTTCGGAAATAGTAGACGGATTCGAATTATTTATTTTTTGTTACATAGCTGTTAAGCCTGGGCAACATATAAAGTATATTTGAATTTGGAAAATGGTACACCTGATGCAGATCTATAATGTCCCAGCTAAACTATAAGAAATATAAAAATGACGCCTAAGCAAAAGTTGTTCTGCCTGATGAGCATTTTCATAAAGTCTACGCGAACGAAGTCGCGGGCTTCGGCTAGTAATAAATAAATATATGTATAGGGACAAATTACACTTATCTAGCTAGCCCCAAAGTAAGTTCGAGACTAATGTTAGGATACTAACTCAACGATACAATAGTATAGATCCAGTATTTTCGGAGATTAGCGTGTACAAACAGACAGACATTTTATTATAAATTCTCTCTATTACTATTTCTCCATCGCCCCATATATTTTTTTTTGAAATATATTCAATGTACAGATTACTATCACTATTTTTTTTCCTATATAGGTTGCCTGGAAGAAATTGCTTAGCGATAAGGCCGCCTTTTGCGCATTTCCTAGTTTTTAAGATAATGAGGCGTTTTCTTTAAAAAAAAAAAATAGTTCCTCCACGTGACATAGATGCCGCCAGCAATCACATAAATAGATCTGTCAATGTCTAATTCATATAAAATTTTCATAGTGAGAGTTTGTCTTTGGAATCAAAGAGAATATAATCACTACGTTTTGGAATATTTAATATTTTTATTTTACTAAATTTAGTTAAAAATATACTATTCTTTGTAAATATGTATTTTTTGACTTAAATAATAGCAAAATGCAAGATTGGTTAATTAATAACAAATTTACTACAACTATTGAACCAAACGGCCTCTTTCATTTTTGACAGAACAATTTTAAACTCTTAAGCGCCATCTTTTGACAATGTTTTTAACCTCAGTTTTTTTTTTTCACTGGAAAACGCCTCATTATGATAAAATAAAGGGTATTGTATTGTGTTGTATTGTACAGACACATTTTTTTACTGATTTATTATATGTATAGATTATTTATTATTATTGCGTTTTGTGGATCATTAGATCATTTTTTCACATTGACACTGACACTGAATCGCACGTGCGGTCACGTAACCCTCGTAATAGTGAAAGTTGACCGGTTTCTGACTCACGGCACACAGTAATAACGTGCAGATACTAAGCTTTGTATTGGAGAACGATACATACATACATACATACATACTATCACGTCTTTATCCCTAATGGGGCAGACAGAGCATTTTGGGTCTTGCGGTTCTATGCAGAGCCCAGGGCCGCAAGAACCAAAAGCCACTTTTAGCGTCATGGTGGGCGAGAAGATGGAAAAGCAATCAATACAGTGATGGGTTGCTAGCCGCATCGCCTGTTGACATGATTTGCATTTTTGCCCATTCCCTCGATCGGCTTTTACGATCTGCGTGGGAAGAGAAGCAGCTGGTACATTCTAAGTTTTTTTTTTTTATTTCTCCCAGACCAGCATGGGAGAACGATATAAATAAATAAATATGTATATAAGTTGCTACACCTGCACCCCTGTTCCAATTTCTCAAAATGTCCAAATGTCAAAGGCAAGCTTGTAGATTATGCATTAGCACTAAGTTTGACCCATTGTAATCAATCCTTCATAAGACTGTGTGCAATGAACTTAAATAGATAAATAAGTGATTGAATAAAAAAAAATTGTACAAGCTTTTATTGTGAACCCAAAGTACTTATTAAGACAAATGGAATAAGCCTAAACTCGGTGGAGTTGCATCGTTTTATTTCTGAGTTCCATTGACCACCTACTGTCTCCGTGATCAGACCTTAGGCGTCGTCTACCAAAGTGCAAACAAGACAAATCAAACAAGTCCTGCTCAATGAGGTTATGTTGTTCTATAACTGAGTACCGTCGAATATCCCCCGGCTCTATCATCAGAACAGCTCATTGATTTCGTAATATTTTATTGTCATCCGACTGCTCCTCCTCCTCCTATATACTGCCTCCGTGGTGTAGTGGTTAGAGCGTTCGGCTCACACCCGGAGGTCGCGGGTTCGATTCCCGGCGGGGGCAACGACTTTGTGTTGTTGTCCTAGTTTGGTTAGGACATTGCAGGCTGATCACCTGATTGTCTGATAAGTAAGATGATTCGTGCTTCGGAGGGCACATTAAGCCGTCGGTCCCGGTCACTGTCTTTGACATTGGTCGTTACCTAAAACCATGTCAGAGGCCTTTAAGGCGGTTTAAAAACTCTGACACTAGTGTTAGTCACTAACACACACGATTAGAAGAAGAAGAAGAAGAAGAAGATTGTCATCCGACTTTCACAAGTATGCAAAATTTCAGCTAAATCGTTTGAGGAAAACTAAGTTTTAAGATTTGACCTAAACAAAAATTCATACATACATACAAGATACATTGCAAGTTAAATTAAAGCTTGTAATAAGTCTAACAAAATATAGTGAAACTACTTCAAGTGTGAATTCAGTACATGATTCAGAACAGCTTTCCCCAAGAAACATATATGGAAAGATAAAAATTAATTTTTGGCCTCTCATACAAGTTGACCGATCAGCTGATCGTTTTTATGGAAAGCCAAAAATTATTTTTCATGTTTCGATATCGGTATGTTCCTTGAGAAAAGTTTTTCACTGTCATGGTCTGAATTCACCCTTAAAATAGTTTCAGTATATTTTGTTAGACGTTAAATGACGTATGGTAGGGACATACCCATTATAAATCGAACCGCAGGCTATACTAGATTACTATAGTAAAATAAAATAACAGTAAAAAAAAATATATCTATATATATAGGTTTAATCTTATACCTTTAAACGAGCAATTCTTGTATATTTATAAATTTCTGTTATCTCGAAAACGGCTCTGACGATTTCGCTGAAAATAGGTATATGGGGGTTTTCGGGGGTAAACAAACGATCTAGATTAGTCTTATGTTTGGGAAAACGCGTGTTTTTTTTGAGTTTTTATGCGTTTTTCTTTCAGTTTGGCTCAGCGATTTAACATGCGGACTGCTAGAAAGAGTGTTACGGATTCGAATCCCACTCGGTGACTTACTTTTGTTTTTTTTATGTTCAAGTTTATATATAATTTATTATTTTGTATTGTTTTAAGACAAGTTTAAAAAATGTAGTTATTGTTTGAGATGTAACCGAGCAAAGCTCGGTCGGCCAGGTACTGATATTATTATATTATATTAGCCAAATCGATACAGGGGTTGTAAAGGTAAGTTAATATGGGGGCAAACTACTAGAAGAAATGAAATAACTTGATCTCTCTAGTTATCTTCTGTACACCTCAGAACGGGTTTGAGTTTGAATCTGTTTGTAAGTCGTGTTTACCGACCAGTTTTAAGTCAGATGGGTTGCAGAACTAAATCTATCTAAATGTACGTGTATGCTTCTTCTTATCGTGTGTGTTAGTGACTAACACTAGTGTCAGAGTTTATAAACCGCCTTAAAGGCCTCTGACATGGTTTTAGGTAACGACCAATGTCAAAGACATTGACCGGGACCGACGGCTTAACGTGCCCTCCGAAGCACGGATCATCTTATTTATCAGACAATCAGGTGATCAGCCTACAATGTCCTAACCAAACTAGGACAACAACACAAAGTTGTTGCCCCCGCCGGGAATCGAACCCGCGACCTCCGGGTATGAGCCGAACGCTCTAACCTCTACACCACGGAGGCAGTTAAAAGAGGCGTGTAAACTGTAAAAATATACAATATATAAAAAAACTCTATCTGATCCGTGAAGGTAATGTTGGGTAGATTGAGTATGTTCCATTTATTGGTTTCTCCCATTCCTGAAATCACAAAAAAATGGCAACTCCATACGAAATTAAATACCTACTGTTCCAAAATGTATGGTGGCTGCAGATTTTTTTGTGATTTCAGGAATGGGAGAAATCGATAAATGGAACATACACAAGCTACCCAACACTACCTTCATGGATCGGACAGGGTTTTTATTACATATTGTATACAAATAAGAATTAACTCGTTTCTTGTATGGTACGAATACATTGAAATAAAATAATTTTTCAAAACTAAAAACCGATTTCGCCCTCAAACTACATAACCGATTTTGATAAAATTTGTACGGAACCACAGAAGAAATATGCCATTTCAAACAAAAAAGAATTCACCAAACTATCCAGGCGTTTTCGAGTAATCACTGAACATACATAAAAAAAAAACTTGAGAGGTTTCAAGGGACACCCGGATGGAACGAAGTTCGTGAGAGAGAGAGACAGACAGAAAAACACAAGTATAGCAAAAAGTGTCGTTACAACTTTTTGCTTTTTGAGGTCCCGGGTTCGATTCCCGGTCAGGGCAAGTTGGAAAATGGCCTTTTTCAAATTGTCCTGGGTCTTGGATGTTTATCTATATACATATGTATTTGTTATAAAATATAGTATCGTTGAGTTAGTATCCCATAACACAAGTCTCGAACTTACTTTGGGGCTAGCTCAATCTGTGTAATTTGTCCCTATATATTTATTTATTTATAACTTTTGGTCTTAATTTTTCCGTCTAGTCCCCTTTCGCAACGCGCGATAAGGAACATCGTTCCAAAAAGATCGCGACGAATTGATAACCTCCTCTTTGTAAAAGTCGGTTAAAAATGATAGTTTTATATAATGTCACGCAGAACCATCATTTGCTATATCGAGGGAGAGAGCGACAGAACGCTTTACCATGGCCTGTGCTGAAGCCTTCCGTCGCTCTCTCTCGCTCTAGCAAATGACGTTTCTAAATGACAAAAAAAGAAAGCAGCATTGAAAAGTGCTGTTCCATTCTGACATAGGTAGCCTAACCTTGTGGCTACTTCAAGCATGACGATGCAATTCATCATTTCAGCCGCATAACGTCCACTGCTGGACATAGGCCTCTTCCAAAGATTTCCAAAAAGACCGATCAAGAGCGGCCTGCATCCAGCGCCTTCCAGCGACCCTGGTCAGGTCAACTGACCACCTTGTAGGTCCAGCCACACAACGTTCAATGCTGGACATAGACCTCTTCCTAGGATTTCCAAAATGACCGATCTAAAGTCAGACCACCTTGTGGGTGGGTGCCCTACGCTTCGCTTGCCAGTACGCGGTCGCCATTCAAGAACCTTTTTGCCCCATCGGCTATCGGTTCGTCGCGCTGTGTGCTGCCCACTGCCACTTCAACGAGCTAATCCGCTGGGCTATGTCAGTGACTTTTGTTCTCTTGCGGATTTCCTCATTTCTGATTCGATCACGTAGGGAAACACCGAGCATAGCCCTCTCCATAGCGCGTTGAGCAACCTTGAGCCTTCTTATGAGACATTTAGATATGACGATGTAATTAGAAACAGTTTAAAATAAAATAAAGTACTACCTGGACGAGCGGGCAAGGAAAGGAGTCTACCTAGCCATACGTGGATAAAATGACTTCCTCTGCACTGGCTTCTTTCCCAGTGCTCGAACAAAGTCTTGGAAGGGGTTGGTCACAAGCACTCACTGATTATACGAGTAACACTTTCTCACTTTTGTCATTACATAGTTTATTAAATTTTTACCCATACATTTTGCGGCCATCTTGTTTTCAAAAGAGCAGAAAGAAGAAGGAAGGAGACGGAGACGGGGCAGGGGAATCAGTTGATTCGTAGTTGGTTAATTTGTAAAAGAAAGTGTACCTAAATGCGTGTGTTGAATGAGTATGTATATGCAATGAGTGGGTGTTTTTTTTAAAGTAAACTAATAAAATAAATAAATAGAACATTTGGCGAAAACACACCTATATTTTATATCTACTTATTGAAACTAGTTTAGGTTAGATAGGTATAACGGTAAGCTAAATGGTTGATTAAAGAGTAATTTCATCTAAAAATATTTTTAGTTGTTTGTTACGCTACTATTCCATTAACCTTGTCCGATCGTTGACGCCTTAAATTGTAAGTTTTTATACAAAAAGCACTTTTAAGTAATATAAGAAAATGTTTTTGAAGAGTGAATGATTTTTCAGCGTCGCCAAATTCTTTTCGCGTCACGATATTAAAAACTACACAATGATTTTTAGGGTTCTGTACCCAGAGGGTAAAAACGGGACCCTATTACTAAGACTCCACTGTCTTTCTGTCTGTTTGTCACTAGGCTATATCTCATGATCCGTAATAGTAAGACAGTTAAATTTTTCCAGATGATGTATTTCTGTTGCTACTATAAAAACAAATACTTAAAACAGAAAACAATAAAAGTGTTTTTTTATAGATAACTAGCTGGTGCCCGCGACTTCGTCTGCGTAATATATTTATAAAATGTAGCCTATGTGTTATTCTGATGTATAAGCTTAATTATTGTAAAGTTTCACTAAAATCCATTCAGTAGTTTTTACGTAAAAGAGTAACAGACATCCATCCTTCCATAGTTACAAACTTTTGCGATTATAATATTAGTAGGAAGGATGGTATGGGACCCTTCGTGTGCTAATCTAACTCGCTCTTGGCCAGTTTTATTCAATTTGGATCTTTGGATGGCGGCATTTTTGCAAAATTTTATCAGTTTTTCTGTGTTATTAAAGACAGCCGTGTCAATTTAATTAAATTAGGTACAGAACAAACTTTTTGCAAAAAGTCTCGATAAAAACTTTTTAACTTTTTCATAAAAAATTGTTTTTGTCATTTCCTGTCATGAAGTAAGTAGCTGTACACGGTGCACACTGGTACACACGCTTTTTTGCGTACTGTATGACGTGGTAAAAATTAGCTGTCAAGTGTACTCGTACCTGTAAATGAAAACGTGAAATGTTTTGGTGTAATAAAGATTTTAGGTAGTTAGTACACTTTTCCCTAGAAAACTTAAGTGAAAACCTACTATATACCTAAAAATTTGAGCATCGGTGAAATAATAACTTTTCAAAACTAAAAATCGACTTCAACGCCGAACTACGCAACCGATTTGATAAAAAATCTATGAAACCACCTCGCATGTATAAAGGCGTCTTCGAGTAATTTTTGACGACCTCCGTGGCGTAGTGGTCACCATGCTAGTCCGCCACCCAGAGGTCCCGGGTTCGATTCCCGGTCAGGGCAAGTTGTGTAAAATGGCCTTTTTAAATTGCCCTGGGTCTTGGATGTTTATCTATATATGTATTTGATATAAAATATAATATCGTTGAGTTAGTATCCCATAACACAAGTCTCGAACTTACTTTGGGGCTAGCTCAATCAGTGTAATTTGTCCCTATATATTTATTTATTTATTTATTTAAGATAAAATATCAAAACAAGTAATTATTAAAAAAAGGATTTAAAACTAGCTTTTAGCTCAAGACAAATCAAACCAGTCCAAACTCAATTGAATTACGTCATTTCCATCATCAGATCAGCTCCATGTCATTATAATGTCATGCGCTATTTTTTTTCTTAAATTAATTTACGGCTCTGGATACTGGTCCTTTAGAGCCAATCTTTATTTATATCTTCTTTATTCCTAATCCTAAATCCTTAACTATACAATCAAAGGTTGGTATAGGTCCTTTGATTGCTTCACGGGAGCTTCTGGCGACAAATCTATTCGAGTCCACTGGTTTTCATAGCCGATTGAGTGGCGGACGGCACCCAAAGACGCCCAACGCAGTCCGCAAATAAATATCACTACAACCGCACTATGACTGTCCACTTTAAACATTTCACATATTGTCCATGAGAATGAGCATTTATAACACCAAACTACACCAATTTCATATTATAAAGTCCACTAGAATCAATTTGCAAAACAATTTAAAGCAAACTCCAACTGGACCCCTTGACTTCCCGCCAAAAACTCCGTCATGCGCTATACGTATGCGTGCATTACGTCATTTCCATCATCAGATCAGCTCTATGTCATTATAATGTCATGCGCTATATGTATGCGCGCAAAATTTCAGCTCAATCGGAAACCGGGAAATGCGTCAAATGGAACTTGCAAGATTTGATTACAGACAGAACAACAGACAGGGACAGGGAGAGGTGAAACAGAACAACAGACAGGGAGAGGTGAAACAGAACAACAGACAGGGACAGGGAGAGGTGAAACTAAATAAAAGCTTGTAAAATACATACATTCGAGTTAAGATGATACATTGGTGACACTAGCGCCACCATCAGTTAAAAATCATTATTCACTGAAAACACAAATTATCAAAAAATCCGTTCTATGAGATTAAAGTTCTGGATCTGAAGTTAATTTTAAACATAATAAATTATTAAATCACAGTTCCCTATAGTTACAAATTGCAATATTGCTTAAAACGGCCACTTCTAACAGTTTTGCAATTTGTAACTATAGGGAAATATAATTTAATAATTTATTATGTTTGAAATTAACTTCAGATCCAGAACTTTAATCTCATAGAACGGATTTTTTGATAATTTGTGTTTTCAGTGAATAATGATTTTTAACTGATGGTGGCGCTAGTGTCACCAATGTATCATCTTAATACCCTCCTCGTTTTAAAATGTCGGTAAAAAATCGAAAGACTTCAAAACTAAAGCACACACACATACACGCAAGCCAGGTAAAAATACAGTCACGATCGGACCATTCAAGAAAAAAAGTCTTATCAAAACATAACCTTAGACCCCCCAATCGGTCCCGACGCCTAGATGTTTAATTTAGATAAAAAATGATGCAGTCGTTGTCTTTAACATGCGTGTGTACACGGAGTAAGATGAGTGGACGTGGAGACGTGTCGTTTTTATATACGAGTATATATTTTACCAGATTGGTATAGGCACTACCTAATTTCCCATCACTGTTTTTCTATAGGATGCCTGAAAGAAATTGCTTAGCCATAAGGCCGCCTTCTGCTCATAGTTTTTGAGATAATTATGTCCTGTATTTATTTATTTTGTGCTTTAAAGGGTATTGTATTGTATTCTATTGTAAAGGAGAAAATTTGATTGACCGAGCGAGCGAAGCGTCTCAGTTTCGCAAATGGCCAATGGCAAATGGCCAAAATGCTTTAGTCTGACTGTCAGTTTGTTAGTTTGTCCGGCGGATCTCGCCTACAGGTCGCACCTCTCAACCGATTTTTGTGAAGTTTTGGGAGAAGGTTCGAGAATTATAACAAAGATTTTTATTCTTGGCGTGTGCGTGTCGTCCAAACGCACTCTTATTGTCTCAATAAATTTAGTTAAAAATTGTCTTCATCATCTTCATCATTTTAGTCGTATAATGCCCTCTGCTGGACATACGCCTCACCCAAATATTTCTAAAATGACCGATCAAGAGCGGCCTGCATCTATCTGCCAGCGCTTTTTAGCGAACCTGGTCTGATAATCTGATATTATTGACATAACAATATTTAACTAAATTTATGTATAGCTCTGGTAGTATAGAGAGGGTCGTACTCCTGCAGTGAAGACTAAAAAGACCTGATGATGATGATGAGGATTGATTTAACTATACATTAAATTAAATACTTCGACGACCTCCGTGGCGTAGTGGTCACAGCTAGTCCGCCACCCAGAGGTCCCGGGTTCGATCCCCGGTCAGGGCAAGTTGGAAAAATGGCCTTTTTCAAATTGTCCTGGGTCTTGGATGTTTATCTATGTATTTGTTATAAAATATGGTATCGTCGAGTTAGTGTCCCATAACACAAGTCTCGAACTTACTTTGGGGCTCAATCAGTTTAATTTGTCCCTATATATTTATATTTAATTAGAAAATCAACAAAAGAATACATGGAACAAAAATTCAGTAAAAAGATATCTAACTTACCGTTTATTATAATCCACGACACTCCACCTTTATGCCCCGTACTCAACATAATAGCAACACTTATTACCATGAATACAGCCTACTTCATCTTAATTTTGTTCGTGAAATAGATGTCACAATTTAACTTTTAAGCTTTATAAAATGTTATCAGACTTTTTGACTTTCAAAACGTAGTTTCCGATTGTATTAGTGTAGTGCAACTTTACTTTCGTGGTGTAGTGGTTGCTTTGACAACAAACGTCAGTTTTCTGATATCTATTATCTCCAAAACTCTATTTTCCAAGTCAAATCAGATACTTTTTTCTAAACAACGACAAAACAAACTGTTTCGGTGGGATTTTGTATAAAATATAGGTAGATGATGTCATAGTTTTTTTGCGGTCAGATAGCGCTCTTATTATCAGTTTTTCTTCAATAATAAATTTAAAATCACGTTAAAATTCTTACAAGCTGAACCAAAACGTTGTACAATACTTACAAGCTAAAACCAGTAGCTCGTCCATTTCTTTCGATCGGCTTTTACGATCTACGAAAGAAGAAAAGCAGCTGGTGCATTCTAAGTTTTTTCTTTTCTCTCCCTAGCATGGACGATTTTCAAAAACAAGCGTTACTTAATTCATGGATTTTTTCGGTCCTGTGCTGCTTTTCTTCGTAAATTTACCATCTTCTTCTTCTTATTTAGGTGCCGCTTCATTCCTGAAGATTGGCAGCCAGCTCTTTAAATCTTGGTTTGTCCATGGCAAGCCTGAACAGTTGCTCTACAGTTTTGATACCAGTCCATTGTCGGATGTTCCTCAGCCATGACATTTTGCGACGTCCCACCTTGCGCTTTCCGGCAACTTTACCCATCATTATGGTCTGGAGTAGCTGATATTGTTGGTTTCTTAACACGTGACCAAGATATGTGATTTTCCTTATTTAAATGGTTCGAACGAGTTCTACTTTTTTGCCCATGCGCTCTAGAACTTCAACATTAGTATTGTGATTCGTCCAGCTTATGCGTAGCATTCTACGGTACGACCACATATCAAACGCTTCCAGTTTCTTTTGGAGGTCTTCCTTCAGGGTCCTCGCTTCGCAACCATGTAACACATGAGGCCAAACATAGCACTGAAGCAACCTTGTTCGCATTTTGATGGAGAGCCAGTAAATTTGCCATAAGTCCCCGTTTTTCGCAAATATGAGAAGAAAAGCTTTCTCGTTCTCACTTTAAACTGAAATAATTTGAAGGGTTATCTAGGGCTCATTATAGACAAAATTCTTAACACATTGCAGGACACTTAAGGCTGAGGACGTAATTCAATTGTTATTTCTATTGTGTCTGGCCAAGTGTCCTACAATGTGTTAATAATGTGTCTTGTCTCGATGTAGCTGACATGTCTTAAAACAAAAGCTCCTAAATAAATAAAGATAAAAAATGATGTTTCAGTTTCCTTTCAAATAATTTATTTCAAAGCAGCAATGGCCCCCAAAATTCACATGTCCCCTCAAATAAAGACTGTCTCATTCAATAAACCGCCACAACATAACAAATCAACCTTCTTCAACATTCAGCGCAGACGCAAACGAAATAGGAAAGCCGGCTGGACATCGCAGCATTAGCCGCACATTTTATTTAGAGCTCTGAACACCCTTTTGGCAAAGAGTAAAAGCTTCTATTGTACAGAATAGACACTTATTTTATTCAAAATAATCCACGTGTGTTACCATAGTGATGACATCGATCAAAATCAAGATTATGAAGCAGTATTTGTAGAAAAATATATATTTGATTAGCCGAAGCCCCCGACTTCGTTCGCATGGACATTATGTCTTAAGAAAATGCTCATCAGGCTGAACAATTTTTTTATAAGGCGTCATTTTTATATTTCTTATAGGTAAGCTGAACCATTATGGTCCTGCGTCAGATATTCCTTTTTCCAAAATAATACCCTTTATGTTGCTTAGGCTTAACAGCTATGAAACAAAAGAAGTTGCATTAAAATCCGTTCAGTTTTTCTGTAGATAAGCGTAAACAAACAGACAGTTTTTTAAAATTCTTACTCTTTTACTATTTAAGCGATCCTCTATTATAAAGGAGATCCTCTATTATTATTTTTTGGAAATTTATTTAATGTATAGACACATTATTTTACTGTTTTGTTATTTAGGTGATTTTTACACAGAATAACTGCCGCTTGACCTCCGCAACCCAAAGGGTAAATCAAGACCAATTCTTGGGTAGTTTGATGATCAACCGCTAAATGGCGTTTGGACCGTTTATACGTGCCTTAAGTTTACACGTGATTCAAGTCTGCAATATCCTAACCAGACTTAAAACCACTTTTCACAAAGTATGCTTCCCAGTGGGTTTCGAACCTATGTCCTCCGGATCATAAGGCGAACACCTTGACCACCGGACCACGGAGTCGAGACGAGAGACATAACATTATGTCAAATATTCTGTAGCTCAAAATTCTGACACTTTTATTTTCCATACCAAATCATGTAGCCATTCTGTTGCTTCTAGCAACCCCTCATCTATGACGAACCCCTATCGTAAATATCCAGCGATTTGCATACGAAACGTCGCCACTTGCACTCGCTACTGAATAAATTAAAGCGGTTTTTGTGTTTCTTTTAAAATATTAGTCTTACTGGAAGTAATGTTAATTGGACCATTACTTTGTGCTATTGTTCTGCTTACAATGGCGTTTGAGATTTTTGTACACATTTTTACTGACTCAAAAAGAGGTTATCATTATCAGTTTGTAATGTTTTTTTTTTTGTTTGAAGTTACGCGATATATATGATGATGTTTTTTAAATAAAAAAAAATTAGGATCAAGTTGGTCCTATATTAATTATATTCCATTTGGTTAGGTATTTAAATAAATGTAAACAATCTTGACATGTCTTTTTATTGATTTATTCACTATAAATCAATAATTTTGCTAATTACAATGTATTTATGCTATAAATTATAAACTAAATAATTATTTTGTAATTTGCAAAGGTATTGATTTATAAAGTGTATATTTCAATAAAAAGACATGTCAAAATTGTTTATATTTATTTAAATACCTAACCAAATGGAGTATAGGTGAAGATATAATGAAGAACTTTGGAGATATGGAAGAAACTCTTAAAAGAAAATATTTTACTGAATTATCTAGCAAATGCTTTATGATTTATTCAAGTACTAGCCGAAGCCCGCGACTTCGTTCGCGTGGACTTTATGTCTCTGGAAAATGCTCATCAGGCTGAACAACTTTTACTAAGGCGACATTTTTATATCTCTTATAGTTTAGCTAGACCATTATGGTTCTGCATCAGGCGTTCCATTTTCCAAAATTATTTATCCCAGGCTTAATAGCTATGTTGCCCAGGATTAATAGCTATATAACAAAAAAAGTTTCATTCGAATCCGTCCAGTATTTCCGGAGATTAGCGTGTACAAACAGACAAACAGACAAACAGACAAAGAGACAAACAGACAAACAGACAAACAGACAAACAGACAAACAGACAAACAGACAAACAGACAAACAGACAAACAGACAAACAGACAAACAGACAAACAGACAGACATTTTTTTTAAAATTCTTACTCTATTACTACGTCTCCATCGCCCCCAATATTTTTTTTGGAAATATATTTAATGTACAGACACACTTTTTTTACTGTTTTATTATATGTATAGATATGTATAGATGTATGTTTTTTTTTGATACCTGTAACCATTTTCGCTTGATACCAACCAGTAAGCTAATTCACTTTTATTTGGTAAACATTTAAATAATTTTAAACAAAAAAGCAACTCCATTTTAGTTCCACTCTACCAAAGTCCAAAATACACTCACTGAATGCTTGATTAAAAAAAAAAATTAATATATCTTTATATATTATGTGCGTATAATATGTCAGGAGTTTCCTCAATTTCTCGAGGATTCCATAATCAGTTCTACACCTGATGAAAATGAGACCAAATTGCCTGTAGATATATTCCTTTATAAATAAAAAAGAATTTTCCGAATCGGTTAAAAAATGGAGATGATGACTTGATAGAAAAAACAGTTATTTCATAATAGTAGTATTAAACTACAATATAAATGATTTAAGTAGTACGGTTTTTGTGAATAAAAGGTTAAATTTCAATATAAAGAAGATTTTGATTCTTTTTTTATAGTCGCACCAATAAAGATTTTTCGTAAAAAGTCCTCAGATTTGAATAATTATTTTATATATTTTTTAAAATCGGAACCTTGAGGGAAATATTTATTATTATTCTATTTTGTAAAGCTAAGAAGACAAAGATAACTATAATGATACCATTAGAAACATAAAAGTTTTTATTTTTTAAGACGTGACTATTATTGTTAGAGAATTTATCTGAAAGCAAATCGTATTAATAATTTATCAAAACTAAACCGAATTTCTATCGGACCACCTGACAAGTATACCCTAAAAACAAAAACCAATATTTTTTACAATACCTATGTATTACAATACTTAAAAAAGCGGCCAAGTGCGTGTCGGACTCGCCCATGAAGGGTTCCGTAGTAGCAAATAACAATATAAAAGTCTTGTAGTATGTTTTTATATTTGAGTTGATTGAATGAAAGGTAAATTGCCGTTTACGATTTATGACGTATTAAAAAAAAACTACTTACTAGATCTCGTTCAAACCAATTTTCGCTGGTAGTTTTCATGGTAATGAACAACATATATTTTATTTAGTTTTATCATTCTCTTATTTTAGAAGTTACGGGGGGGGGGACACACTTTTTTCCACTTTGGAAGTGTCTCTCGCGCAAAGTATTCGGTTTAGAAAAAAATGATATTAGAAACCTCAATATCATTTTTGAAGACCTATCCATAGATACCCCACTCGTATGGGTTTGATGAAAAATAAATTTTTGAGTTTCAGTTCTAAGTATGGGGAACCCCCAAAATTTACTGTTTTTTTTCTATTTTTGTGTCAAAACCTTAATGCGGTTCACATAATACATCTACTTACCAAGTTTCAACAGTATGGGTCTTATAGTTTCGGAAAAAAGTGGCTGTGACATACGGACGGACAGACAGACAGACAGACATGACGAATCTATAAGGGTTCCGTTTTTGCCATTTGGCTACGGAACCCTAAAAATGATCGTGACGAATTGATAAACTCATTCTTTTTGGAAGTCGGTTAGTAATACAGAATTTAAGTTTCTTGTGTAAAATGTGGTATTTTACCCCATCAAAGATCACCCTAAACCACTTCAAAATGAATAGTAAGGTAGCTGCCATGTCATCAGACGAACAAAAAATAATGTCAAACTATCACCCGACCTATTCTCGTCACGTATTATACTGCATTAGGGACAATTATCAAGAAATGTGACCGAACCAGAATCAACAAACTAGTTGTTAAAAAAACTACCAACTTTTAATAGAAAATGCACTTTGAGACAATCGCGTAAAGTTGAAGTTACGGTAATGATTACAATTATTTTCGTAGGAATGACATCAAAAACATTTGGGGCTATTGAAGGGTTGGTCCCGTTTTGGGATTATTTTTATTATCAATTATGTGATATACTTAATCAAATTTTTTATTGAATTTATTTTCGTTCATACATATAAAACAAAAATATTATTACATCTAATTTTGTCTAAATATATTAAAAATTTAAAAAAACCAACTGATATTAGTAAAATTTCTATGAGACCACCTGACAAGAAACAAAAAAAGAATTTTCTAAATTGGTGCAGGCGTTTTCTAGTAATCGGGGAATTTAAATAAAAAACCATATCAACATACATTAGCATTGATAACCTTCTCCTTTTTCTAAGTCGGTATAAATATAAGTATTTAGTGCTCAAAATTCAAAATTCAACTATAAAAGTTTAATGAGGAAAAATGTCAAAAAGAAATCAGTTTAAATAACTTCCTTACCACTTAAAACTTTTTTTTTCCATGAATCAAAATAATAATTCGCTAAACGAAACATTTGTTAAAAATCTAACGAGGAAGCAATTCATCATGTTATAATTTCATAGTCATAGTTTTTGTTTCATTGTACCTCTATATTGTCATAAGCCAAAACAAATTAACCCATTTAAAAAATAGTTAATTAAAGCATTAAATACATTTTATTACTTTTGTTGTATTTTTACTAAATTCGTTTATCATAAGAACTGTACATCTCATATATATAGTCATCAAAACTCCAAAAAAAGAATTATTTAGGTTTTGTAAATAACCTCTTACATAAGTAGAAATGCAATGTACCCTATTTATATCCATATACATAATTCCATTCATAATTTTGTAACATTAACTTATAATTGTAATTTTTATAATAAAAAAACAGTGTCTGCTAAATTGTACTCTTTTTCTTATATGTGTAATTAATCATCGAGCGACCGACATTATCATTCTCTAAATCGAGTTGCGGGCGAAAACACATTGTATGTATGTATGTATGTATGTATGTATGTATGTATGTTTGTACCCCGATAGCAGCCGAACCAATGGTTTGATTTTGATGAAACTTGGTAGGCATGTAGGAAACATCAATAGAATTTTCAAGTTCGTTGGGCATCAAAATCGGTTCAGTAGTTTTTGAAATATTAATAAAAATGTCCGCGATTATGTAGCAAACGAAACCATAGCGCGTTCTAACTTTGGATACCGCCATCTAGTGGTTATTTAGGAAACTGAATTGCGAAAAATAATCGCGAGGTCTAAGTTCGCGGCGAACTACTAGTTGTTTTAAATTGTATATGGGTCAAAGTTACCTAAATGTATTTTTATTTTTTATTATTTTTATTTTATTAATTCCGAAAAGTTTTTTTTTTTAACTTTAAAAGTGACAAATACCTGACCGGCACTACACTTAACACAATAATCTAGTATATACCTTTGTTCCAGTTGAACAACTCCAAAAAATGACCGAACTCCGTCGTCCAAATACCAATTCAATACAACAATACCATTATTCTAATGTATAGGGATGTATACAATTTATACAATAGATAGGGGATGGTTTTAATCGTGGAATAAACTTGGGAATAAGTTTCCCAAAGTTATTTTGAGTCGAAGCTCGTAAACAGAGATTATTCGTGATTTATTTCATGATTTGGTCGCTTTAATGACTAAGCTTGCGCCGGGGAGATTTCAATTTTCACTGGAACGATTTACGCAGAGAATTGAATTTACTAGTGCCAATAGAATTGAGTTTTCTGATATAAATTATGTAAACTGTTGTAAATAAAAATAATAAAAAGGTAAAAAAAGACGATCACATTTAAGTATTTTATTTTATTGACCGAGCGAGCGAAGCGAGTGTGGTCTCTAAATCGAGTTGGGGGCGAAAACACATTGTATGTATGTATGTATGTATGAATGTATGTATGTATGTATGTTTGTACCGCGATAGCAGCCGAACCGATGGTTCGATTTTGATGAAACTTGGTAGGCATGTAGGAAACATCAATAGAATTTTCAAGTTCGTCGGGCATCAAAATCGGTTCAGTAGTTTTTGAAATATTAATAAAAATATCCGCGATTATGTAGCAAACGAAACCAGAGCGCGTTCTAACTTTGGATACCGCCATCTAGGGGTTATTTAGGACACTGAATTGCGAAAAATAATCGCGAGGTCTAAGTTTGCGGCGAACTACTAGTGTAGATTAATTTTAACACATTATTAAATTTACTTACACCTTTTTATACGGATACTACCGACTAAATTTTTGCATTCCATTTCAGACAACTTTATCTATCACTACATTTTATATGCAAAATAATTGAAGTTTCAGTATAAAGAATTGCTTTTTTTTAAATAATTTTTGCTATAGTTTTTTTATATTAATAATTTTATAGCTATACTTTGATAGTATCTTTTCTTAAACAAAACATTAGTATTTATTTTTCGTTTTGGTATATTTCGTTTAGGTTTTTTTAGATTTAAGACACTCTATAAATAAGACACTCTATAAATAAATAAACTATTTTTCTTTCTTTCTTTCTTTCTTTCTCTACAACATCATAATCCCTAATGGGGCAGACAGAGTATTATGGGTCTTGCGACTCTAATCAAACAGAGTACAGGGCCGCAAAGACTCAAAGGCCACTTTTGGCGTGATGGTAGGAAAAGAGGCATTTTAAGGTTCCGTATTAAACAAGGAACCCTTACAGTTTCGCCATGTGTGTTTGTCTGTCCGTCCGCGGTTTTACTCTGATACTATAAGTACTAGAAAACTGTATAGAATGTTAATCATGGCAAAAAAAAAAGTTAAAAAAAACCTACACTGCGCGTGGACCGATACGCACTTGGCCTATTATTTTAAGATTAAAGAATACAAGAGAAAATAGTCTTAAAATTCAGTAAAACGAATTAAAAATACGAACAAAGCTGCGGTTAACCCAGTCTATACAATTGTCTAATTGTACAGACAGCTCGAAGAGTCCAGGTTATTCTAAACAGGTGTGCATTGTATGAACACACTGTATTATATCGGGGCAATTAATTTAATTGGTCGGTGCTTAGGGAGCGTTTACATTTGCATAGAGTATACGTGAAGACTAAGGGAATCTGCTAAGTTACGCGAGCGCACGGGTTCAGTCTATCTCTGTCACAAACGTTACGTGCAACAGAGACGGGTGACCCGCGACGGATTCTGCTGTCTCTTTCGCATTTAGAGTTTGTGACAGAGATAGACCGAACCCGCCGCGTGCGTCCGCGTAACTTCATCGAAGGCCCTAAGCCATGTGGGCTCCGGCAGAGTAGAATAGGGCCTCTCTAAGTCCTCCCGTGGATGTCGTAGAAGGCGACTTAGGAAAAACGCTAAATAAAGCTTATAACTGCCCCATCAGGCGTAAAGACGTGACGTGACATTAACTAATGTACATACCTTTGTTAACTAATATTTTTAACCGACTTTAAAAAAGGAGGAGGTTATAAATTCGATTGTATGTTTTTTTGTATGTATGTGACGCGATATCTTCGGCAACCGTGGACCGATTTTGATGATTCTTTTTTATTTGAAAGCCCTTACTTCCAAGTTGGTCTCATATTAATTTGGTGAAGACACGATGAAGAACTTTGGAGATATGGAAGAAACTCCTCAAAAAAATTGAAGTCGGTTGTTGTTTTTTGTTAAAAATGTAATTATTCTCTTTAGGTACAATCTAAAGAGAAAATTATATAATTTGATAAACCGAGTCATCCCTGTTTAACCGACTTCCGAAAACGGAGAAGGTTATCAATTGGTTGATACCTTTTTTAAGATTGTTCACCGATTATTCAAAGATGCCTGAACCGATTTGAAAAATTATTTTTTGTATGAAAGGGTATTCTTGCGAGGTGGTTTAGAAATTTTATAAAAATCGGTAGTGTAGTTGAGTGAAGTCAGTTTTTAGTTTTTAGGGTTCCGTACCCAAAGGGTAAAAACGGGACCCTATTACTAAGACTTCGTCTGTTCGTCTGTCTGTCTGTCCGTCTGTCCGTCCGTCCGACTGTCTGTCACCAGGCTGTATCTCAAGACACGCGATAGCTAGACAGTTGAAATTTTCACAAGCATCATCATCATCAGGTCATTTCAGTCCCCACTGCAGGAGCACGACCCTCTCTGAACTACTTGAGCCATAATTGGCCTGAGCAGCCAGAGGACTTGGCCTAACTACATTTTCACAAATTATGTATCAACTATAACCACAAAAACTAAAAACAAAATAAAATTAAGGGGGGCTCCCATACAATAAACGCGATTTTTTATAGATAATGGTACAAAACCCTTAGTGAGCGAATCCGATTCGCACTTAGCCGGTTATTAAAATTATAGTATGTACCATAGATTTAACCGGTATAACTGAGTAACTGTTTAACCAAAGCCAAATCGACTAGAAATTATTACCCTCCTTTGATGTACTCGGTTAACAACGTTTCTTGTCTTGTTTATAGCACTATAAACATCTGCATCGCATTGTTCTTAGCAGTGTAACACCCCTTTAACAGTTCTAGGCATTAAACTTATGGTCACCGTTAAGGGACCTATTAATTACAAATGGCCACCATTACAATAGAATAATAGCGTATTGTCCAATTTATATAAGATTGATTTCCTATTAGGATCAAGACTGAGGAATATAAGTTAGATAAATCGTTAATTTAAAACACTTTCACAATAATTCTATTGATGAAATTAATTGATCTAAAAAGTTCTTTAAATTAGTTACCATAAGATAAATGTATTCGATTTATTTATTGCTTTGTTCTTTGATGACCTCCGTGGCGTAGTGGTCAACATGCTAGTCCGCCACCCAGAGGTCCCGGGTTCGAACCCCGGTCAGGGCAAGTTGGAAATGGCCTTTTTTAAATTGCCCTGGGTCTTGGATGTATTTGTTATAAAATATAGTATCGTTGAGTTAGTATCCCATAACACAAGTCTCGAACTTACTTTGGGGCTAGCTCAATTAGTGTAATTTGTCCCTATATATTTATTTATTTCCTAATATAACGTCTAACAAAAAAAATTAAACTATTTTGAAAGTGAATTCAGTCCATGATACTGATCAACTTTCCCTAAGGTTTTTTGTATATTGAAAATATTTTTTTGAGATATATCCTATACAAACTCGGATCAGCTGATCAGTCAACTTGTATGAAGGCCAAAAATTACTATTCATATTTCGATAAATGTTCCTTAGGGAAAGTTATAAATAAATAATTAAATATAGGTATATAGGGACAAAATACACTGATTGAGCTAGCCCAAAGTAAGGCGAACTCAACGATACTATATTTTATAACAAATACGTATATAGATAAACACATCTAAATTGTTCAGTATCAGGACTGATTTCATCCTTATAATAGTCTCAGTAAGTAAGTTTATTTTTATAGACCCTGTATATAGGCAGTACTTTTGTACTTTCATTCTGGCCTGTATAATGCACCAGTTGATTTTCTTCTCAAGCAGATCGTAAAAAGCGATCGAGGGAATGGGTAAATAAAATATACTAATCATGTTTAACCATTTCTCTGCCTACCCCTGTGGAAAACAGGCGTGATATTATGTATGTATGTTTAAACAATGCAGCTGCAACCACTTGTCGATATTTTAATTGTTTGTTATTTGTTTTTCATGTGTGTAAGAGGCCAACACTGGTGTCAGATTTTTCCGGCTGCCTAAAGCCATCTAACATAGCTTGACGACTGCCATGCAAAGATGACAGCCAGGACCAACGGCTTATACGTTCCTTCTGAAGTGTGGAGGAGCTCCATAATTTTTTTATGCCACTTGTGGTGACCCATCCAAGTGCGGACCAAGCCCGCAATCGCTTTACTTGCGTAAGCACTCCCGCTGGGCTACCGAGGTCTTCTTTTCTCGATATTTTAATTGCTTTTTCCACTTTCTCGCCCACCATAACGCTAAAAATGGCCTTTGGCTCTTGTGGCCCTGAGTTCTGTCTGCTTTGTATTCTTGTCATTACGTATAAACACATGATAGTATGTATTTGTTTAGGAAGACCAACGTTGAGATGGCCGTCGACATAACGCAAGTAATGAGAAAGACCTGGATGAGAAAAGCCGAATAAAATGACATGTATATGAGGAGACCTACACTCAACAGTGGGTGGAGGAAGGTTGAAAGAGAGAGTATGTATTTAGTACCGACTACAGACAGAACGGGATGGTGCAGACGGATCACTATCTAAATGCATACAAATTTAAGCTATAATATCACATAGCATACTGGTTTAATGCACAATCGTTTTGAAGCATAACGTCTTTTCGCATAATGGAGTATGCATAATAATTTTAAGCATAATGTACCTAAGCATAATCATTATTTAGCCCTAACATTTTAAAGCATAAAAGGATGTAAGCATAATGTCATCAAACCATAATTTATCAAGACATAACATTACTTTAAGCATAAAAATGATTAAGCATAACATTTTTATTCATTGTATATAAATTGTTTATTAATTGCTAATAAGTTGAATCTAACTTCCTTTCTGGTCTCACAGTTGTTCCAGGTGATTACAAAAAAAAAAAACTTAAACCTAACTTCCCTTTTGCCCTCACATTTGTTCTGGGTGGTCATATTTTTTCTGCATGATAATTAAAAATAAACACTTAAATAACTTAATTTTGTTTCTGTTATTTTTAAAAATATTATGCCTAATTGCCTAAATACTATTAGTCTTATAGTTATTACGCCTAAAGAGATTAAGCGAATTAACATTATGCCGTAACAAATTAGCCTAAAATATAATTATGCCCAACTTATGCCTAAAAACTATTATGACAAAATATTTTATGCCAAACCCAGACAAAGGGAGGCTTATGATCAGCAGTGGGTTTTTGAAAGCTGATGATGATGATGATGATGGTGATGTATTTAGTAGGAAGAATGAGCAATAGGACTGCCTCCTTGGTCCAGTGGTCAAGGCGTTTGCCTTGAAATCCGGAGGTGTGGATTTGAATCCCACTGGGAAACATACTTTTGAAAGTTGTTTCCATTCTGGTTAGGATAAGTCAGGCCTGAATCGCCTGGCTATTCGAAAAAGAAAGATGATTCCGTATCGCGAAAGGCACGTATGAACTGTGGGTGATGATGGGAGATATAGACGCTATCAAGGCTGTATAAATCGAATAGTTTCCCTATGGCTGTACGAATCTACAATGATTGCCTAAAGGTATCAGATTAATACAGAGTATTAAACTATTCAAACAAAAATTGTATAACTGGCTTGTAAAGAAGTGTTTTTATAGTGTCAATGAGTTTTTACCTGCATGTTCACATTTATAATTACAATTACTAAGAATTTGAAATTGACAATAATAAAATTTTGATGGCATGTAAATTTTGATCAATTAATATTAATTTTACATTCAAAAATTTGTTATAGTTGACATAATAATGTCTGTTGCATGTCAGTGATGACAAAATGTGTGAGACTCGACATATTACTTTTGTACTATCCAATTGTACCACATTTTAAGCAATAAAGTTTCATTTCATTTCATTTCAAGCTTTTGCTGAAACCTATCCGAGGATTGGTCCTGGGTTGAGGAGGTCAAAAAGCGTTCGCGACGTCTTTCTGTCACAAAAATCACAAAAATCACCTTGGTTAGGTAGCGAACCATGGGCTCTGAAGCATTACTGCTGAGGGTGCAACTGGGAATTCGGGAGGATGAAGTTGATGATGACGAGACAGTATTTGTATGTGTCAAAATTGGTTTGTGAATCGATTCAGCCTTGTAATAGGTTAAAAATATTTTGTTAATTTTATCTTATAACCGGCCAAGTGCGAGTCGGACTCGCACACGAAGGGTTCCGTACCATCCTACTAATATTATAAATGCGAAAGTGAGTTTGTATATTTGTTTGTTTGTTTGTTACCACTTCAAGCTAAAACTACTAAACTAATTTGAATGAAATTTGCTATGGATATAGTTTAAGACTCGGGCCAGGACATAGGGTACTCTTTATCACGAAATTTTCACGGGGAGCGAAGCCCGCGGGTACAGCTAGTTAACTATAAAAATCAAGTTTTTTGTATGGAAGCCCCCCTTAAATAGTCATTTTATTTTTATTTATTATTAAAATTAAAATACAACTGAGTATGTTGTGCATATTTCAACGTGCCTACCTGTTGCCAATATTGATATTTAGCAAAAAAGGGAAAAAAATCGCGTTTGTTGTATGGGAGCCACCCTTAAATATTTATTTCATTTTATTTTTAGTTTTTTTATTATAGCGGCAACAGAAATACATAATTTATGAAAATTTCAACTGTCTAGCTCTCGCGGTTCTTGAGATACAGCCTGGTGATAGGCAGACGGACAGACGGACAGACAGCGAATTCTTATAGGGTCCCGTTTTTACCCTTTGGGTACGGAACCCTAAAAATAGTAAACTCATCAATAGAACATCAATCATTGTGTCCAAAATAAACTCAATAAACACAAGTTTAGTCGGCAATCAAATTAAAACCAGATTTTCAAGCATTCACCCCTCAAAAGTTTTAAACTTCTCAATCAAATCAGCTTTCAAACGCATCAAAATCGGCCCATTCGTTTAGGTGCTACGTTACTACAAACAGACACACAGTCACACTGATACACAAACAAGTCAAACGTATAACCCTCTTTTTTGTCAGTGGTTAAAAATGAACCACATAAAAACCTCTACAATTTAAATGTAATTAATACATTCAGTATAATTTATCAAATTAACATTATGAGCTAAACTTTGGCCACAAACACGAATCTAATGTCTGCGGTTTTTAACCCGCGGGCATTAACTAGCAAAATCAATATGAATACATATAATAAAACAAAAAAAAAATGTGTCAGTACATTGAATAAATTTCCAAAAAAAATTGGGGTTATGGAGATAGTAATAGAACAAGAATTAAAAAAATGTGTCTGTTTCTTTGTATGACTGTTTGTTGGTTTTTCTGTCTGTTTGTACACGCTAATCTCCGGAAATACCTACTGAAGGGATTTGAATGAAACTTTTTTGCTATACAGCTCTTAAGCCTTAGCAACAAATAGGGTGTAATTGATTTTGGAAAACGGAACACCTGATGCATAATGGTCCAACTTAAGTATGAGAAATATAAAAATGATGCCTTAGCAAAAGTTGTTCAGCCTGATGAGCATTTTTTGTTAAGGTATAAAAGTATAAGATAAATTTATTGCAAAAAATGTGTTTGCAAGTGGAGGTCCATGGTTTTGATTATGTCATTATGTATGTTTGTGGTTACAAAATCGATAATCATCTGATGTGGAACATTTTTACAATATGAAATAATAAAAAAATGACTTTTAACAAATGACGCAGCGACAAGTTATTATTTCTTATGTATCTACATTAGTTCGTATTTATATTAATACAAATACACAGGAGTCATAAAGTCCAAAGGAAAGAAGTCGCGGGCATCAGCTAGTATTAAATAACACTATTACTCCAAATGTACACTAATTTGGAAGGTAGGTCAAACGATACCTGATTAAAATTATGGCAACAATACTATTGTGTTGCCAGTGTTATTAATTAGTGTTGGAGAATAGATGGTGATTGTATTGTATTTAGTTTTGGTAAACTAAATATACTTAAGTTAAAAAGTAATATAATCTTAAAATTGATTGACCAAGTGAGCGAAAGGAGCAAAGTATTATAGTTTCGGATTTGATTTGAAAAATGCTTTTGTCGGTCTGTCCGTCTGTTTTCGTCTACAGGTCGCGTTTTTCAACCGATTCTTGTAAAATTTTGTCAGCAGTTTTCATAATTATGTGGAATTTTCTGGTCGATGCAGTTTTTCATTTTTTTTAAAATGGCATATTTTGTTGCGGTTGAAACTTAAAAGATATCATAATTTAGCCATTACGAAAATTAAAAATTGTCATACTGCTTATTTATACAAGCTTTTGTTTAAATTGTAACATATCATGTATTCAATTTATTCCGGGTATTTCCATCCACAGCACAATAATACAATACAATACAAAAAACTTTATTGCACCAAAAGACATTAACATTTTTTTACACTTATTTATAAAATCATGTAATGAGGTACAAGTTTCCTCGTTGTATAATTGTTTGTTTTGTTTATAAACCAGTTACTTTTCAGATAGTATACTACGGATTTGGTGGAAGAAGGGGAAGGCCAAAAAAAGTATAAGATTTTTCCGTTACGAACTTTTTTAGGGGCGGGAATTTGTTTTTTTTAGGTTTTTATAGGGGCTTACATTATTGTAACTTTATTGCAACCTTTTTTTTAATTTAAGCTTTTATGTTTATCGTATTGTATTGTAAATTCTTTATTGTACATATTTTAATTTAAATATTTATTTTTAAGATTGTAAAAAAAAAATTTTTTTTCACCCTTTTTGTACAGAACCTTATAAAAGGAAAACACATGATAATATATATGTATGTATGTATGTTAAATAAAAGCCATAATCAATGGTTAATAATTAAAACCGACCTATCGCACTTTCATCCGAGCATCAGCTGCCGCGGTCACGCACAACCATCACGAAATGCATTCGCATCGAATACCAATGTCGAGTAAATAAATGCATTTCAAGTTTAATAATTGTTGTAGAAAGTAGATTAATTGTATCGAAAAAAAGGTTCCAAAGTAGCATGAGTCCTTAAGGTTGGGACTCTTGAAAAGTTAATACTTTAAACAAAGTGAAAGGGACAATAAATCGAACCGAGTACCCAATGATAATAAAAGGATAGTCAAAAAACAAAAAAAAATCCAATACAAATTGCTTGGGTGGCTGCTCACACTTTTGTATGGAAATGCCAAATACTTTATTAATGTTTGACTCTTGTTTTAATTTTATAATACAATGTGGAAGGGGCATACCCGCTATAAATCGAGCCACATGCTATACTAGATCACTATAGCATAATAAAACTAAAATAATGATAAAAGAACAAAAATAAATTTTCATACTAAAATGCGCAGCCGCTTAGGCAGTTTATTTGAGCATGATGATTTTGTTTTTGTTTTTTGGCTTTTGTTTTGACTTTATCATACTACAGTGATCTAATACAGCCCGTAGTTTGATTTGTTACGGGTATGTCCCTTCCACGTTGTATATTGCCATGCAGGTTATCATCATCAACATCATCATCATCATCATAGGCCTTTCTTCGTCTACGCCACCAATCTCGGTCCTGTGCTGCTCTCATCCAGGTGCAACCCGTGACCATGCCTACCCATCGTCATATAAACATTATTATTTCTTTTCCTTGTAACTAGATGGCGCTTTAAGGTAAAAATTAAAACATACAAATCTTTTATAACCATTATTTAAATAAAGTAATACTCTAATTAGTTAAATAAGACTTATATGAAATGCAATATATTTTTTTAAGTATATTCAACACTTGCTTCCTCACCTTTTTGGCTAGTCGTGTGTGCTGCCATCTCTGAGAGGACGCTCCGCAACTCCCGTTTTGCGTGCTTACGGCCTCTTCAATCGTTTCTATGGCGTTGGGTATCTGTTACGTTAGTAATTATATTATCTTTGCCGTGACTTTGACTATATCGTCAACCCATCTCATTGCAGGACGTCTGACACTTCTTTCACCCATCCTAGGCCACCATTCTGCTAATGCCTTACTCCACCGGCTATCCAGGTAACCTGCCCAGTTCCATTCGAGGTTAGTGACCGTTTAACCGATGCCCCGTACGTTCATAATTGAGTGTACTTATAAAATAAACACTGGTTAAACTTTGGCCACTTTTGCAGTAACCCGCGTATAGCAAACTCGTAACTCCTGTGCCCAACTTTACGAGCATATAAATATATAGGTTTCTGTTGGAGTCACGAACATACTTACTACAAATTGCAGCGAATGTAGATGTGGCGGGATATTGGTTTAATCAGACATTCAGTAGAATTCCTAGCTTTTTTGATGCTATAATGTTTTGCTCCTCCATGCTGGTCTGGGAGAAATGAAAAAACTTAGAATGTACCAGCTGCTTCTCTTCCTACGCAGATCGTAAAAGCCGATCGAGGGAATGGGCAAAAATGCAAATCATGTTAACAGGCGATGCGGCTAGCAACCCATCACTGTATTGATTGCTTTTCCATCTTCTCGCCCACCATGACGCTAAAAGTGGCTTTTGGGTCTTGCGGCCCTGGGCTCTGCATAGAGCCGCAAGACCCAAAATGCTCTGTCTGCCCCATTAGGGATAAAGACGTGATAGTATGTATGTATGTATGTATAATGTTTTGTAACTGTTCATGCACATGCGTAAAAAAAGAAAACAAAAAAGACGGGTGCTATAAGTTTGACGCTAGTGATTTGTCTGTCAGTGTGTCTCTCTGTGGCATTGTAGCGCTCGAATGGATGGATTTCGATGCGGTTTATTTTACTTGAAAGTAAGTTTCCTTGCGGTAATTCTTAGCTATGTTTGACGATAATCGGTTTACTCGTTTGAAAGTTGTTTGGTATTTACGCTTAAAAGTCAAAAATTATATAAAAAAAAGAAGGATTTTCCTTAGCAAATAATAGATAACACTCGGATATCACGCTGCTCATTACTAGATGGTTTGTGACAGTCGAGGGTTTTTTTAATTTGCCTAGCTAAGCTTGTTAGCGAAGTCATCACCATCATTATCATCAGGTCTTTTGGTCTCCATTGCGGGAGCACGACCCTCTATGTACTACCAGAGCCATACTTGGCCAAAGCCAGAGGACTTCGCCTTCACTCTCCACGCTGGCCAGACGGGTTGGAGAGGTCTCATTGATGTTTATAAGCTTTGTTTAGCTTGTATTTCCTAAGTCGCCTTCTACGACATCCGCGGGAGGACTTGGAGTGGCCCTATTCTACTCTGCCGAAAACCACAAGGCATAAATATAAATACAAAGAAATATATAGGGACAAATCACTAAGTATTTGCATGTTATCTTTAATTTAACACACTAGTCTTTCTCCGAAAAGGCTAGTTATTGTTAATAACTGCAACAAAGTCCCGGTACATGTAAAGTTTAGCAGTAAATTGAACGATAACCCCAAAGGTTGGCTAGCAATTAATAAAGCAATTTAAGATACATTTACATTAAAACTATCTGTATAACTGTTCAATCGTATAACTTCCCAGTAAAAATATGATTTAATATATCATCAATAGATGGCGTTGTACCAATCCTAAAACTCGCTATGGTTTGTTTTGTGTTTTTATATTAGAAAGAAATGTGACTTTGTAATTTTTTGGCTTTGACAATATACGTGGTAGTCTTGATTTGGATTTTATTCAGTTGGACCTCTAGCGCATTTTTGAAGAAACAAGTCTTTTGTACATTCCTTCGAGCCGGATGCTTGGTTGGTGCAGTACCTAGGCTTTCTCGTTCGCACCCACGGGCAGTAGATCAGTGTCAAGGGCGAACATCTTGCATCTCGCTTCCACTAGAAGAGCAGAACAGCAGAGAAGGTGGCGGTGTGTGCACTCGCTCGCACAGTGATAGCTGTGGATGCCGCAACTACGTGAACGAGGGAGACAACGAATACGCCAGATGTGTGAGTGAAATAGTGTGTGACGTAATCGGACAAACTGTGAGTACTTTTATTTCATTCAATTCAGTAGAAGCAAATTTGAACCTTATATTCAAGAGAACTCGAACTTAGAAGAATTTGGATCCGTGTAGTATTGAAGTATGGACTTAGAATAATTTTAAGAAAAGTGGAACGACGGGGAATCTATGCCGGTTTTTGAATGGATGACAGCTGGTCACTTCAAACACTTGTAAAATTTTCACGGAAATCTTGGACTTAGAAAATTTTCATCGTTTTTGGTTTTCAACTTCGAAAATTTTATGAATATTAAATAAATATCAAAGTGTTTTATTTGTGTCCTCGATACATTGTATGTGTGATTTGTAGTTCATTTGTTCTAGAATTACATAACCTTAACCTAGTACCTCAAGCAGTTGTGTGTAAGTCAATAATATTTGGTTATTTTGAATTTATCTGTGACATTGTTCTGATAAAAAAGAAACACGATGGAGTCATTAGTTAAGATTCAGATTAACACAAGTAAAACCATAAGCAAGGCTTTCACTAACTTTAAAAAATCGCCTAAGGCGCGTTTAACCGTTTCTTATATAGAAACAAGGCTTGAGGCTCTTGAATCTCAATGGTGCGCGTTTCTAGAGAATCATAACAATCTGATAGGTGATTACAGTACAGAGGATTTAGAAGGTAAAAAGTATTATGATGACGATGTATACAAGGCTACTGAAGAAGTGTACTTTGATTATAAATCGGCACTTAAAGAGAAACTAAGTGAAGTTAATCCCATTGTACCAACAATTTCTAATGTTCAAAGCAGTCAGTCAAAGGATCAATCGCATAGTAACGTGAGGCTAGCGAAAATCACGATACCTACTTTTTCCGGGAATTATTTTGATTACAGTAGTTTCAGAGATTTATTCTTGTCTTTAGTGCATACAAATCAATCCCTAAGTAATGTTGAGAAGTTACATTACCTTAAATCTCATTTGTCAGGCGAGGCTGAACAATCTTTAAGACATGTCCCTATAACTAGTGACAATTACATCGTTTGCTGGAATCAATTGGAAAGCAGATACAATAATAAACGCTTTATTGCAAACTCAGTATTAAAAAGGTTTATGAGTCAGAAAAATGTCACAACTGAGTCTGCAAGTGCATTAAAAGAATTATTGGATACCAGCAACGAATGTATGAATGCATTGAAAAATCTCGGCCTACAAACGGATACATGGGATGTGATTGTAATTTACATTTTGTGTCTAAAGCTGGATACGGAATCTCGGAAAATGTGGGAATCAAAACTAAGCGAATCACAAGATTCTTTGCCTAATTATAACCAATTTAAAGAGTTCTTGCAACAAAGATTTAGGTCATTGGAATTTTTAGATGATAAGGTTTCAAGGAGTATTGTTAAAACTAAAGCGCTTCATGTAACTGAATTGAACAAATGTCCGTTTTGTGCAGATAATCACAAACTATTAAACTGTAAGAAGTTTGGTAGGGAGGATACCGAAGCACGTCGTAATTTCGTACAATCTCAGAAATTGTGTTTCAATTGTTTTGGTTCCAACCACGCGGTGTATTCATGTCGTGTACCATCCAAGTGTAAGATCTGTCGCAGGAAACATCACTCGCTTCTACATATGAAGACATCGATTCAAGCGAGTAATGTAGCTGAGGTCCCAACAGCAGGTACTTCATCAGAACTACCAGTAGCCAAACAAGACAAACCAAATGAACATATCACTACCTGCCATATAAGTTCACAAGGTCAAGTGTTGCTTGCAACGGCTTTGGTGGATGTTATATCGCAATCAGGCACACGCATAACTCTCAGGTCTCTTATAGACCAAAGATCGCAGGCTTCGTTCATGACGGAGTCAGCAGCTCAGTTATTGGGTCTGCAGAAGAAACAATGCAAGAGTTATGTGTCGGGTTTAGGAAGTGATCAGGATTCTGTTGTGACGTCAAAACATGTCGTCTATTTTAATATACAATCACTTGTTAACCCTAGTTTTGTAGTGCAAGTTAAAGCCCACGTTATGAAAACCATAACCACATTGCTGCCTGACAAGGAATTCGCAGAGCGGAGATGGTCAAACATGCCGGGAATAAGGTTGGCAGATCCAACTTTCAACACTCCTAACAAGGTTGACATACTTCTGGGAGCAGAAGTATACAGCCAAATTATAGAAGATGGTTTAATTAGGGGTGGTCCAGATATGCTCATTGCCCAAAATACTAAGTTGGGATGGATATTATCTGGGAAGGTGTCGCCCGGCAAAGAAAAGGTGAAAACCTTTCGTACATCTGTTCGATGCATGCATGTAGTAGAAGAAAACAGTTTACTACAGAAATTTTGGGAGCTGAAAGCAGAACCAAACGTAGAAGAACAGAAAAAATGGTCAGAGGAAGAAGACAAGTGTGAAAAAATATACACAAGTATGAACACTAGGGATTCCGAAGGAAGATATACTGTAAAACCTCCTTTTCGGAATGAAGAAACCCAGTGTCAATATGGTAGCTTATTAGCAATTGCAACTAAAATATCTGAATGTTTCGAGAAAGAAATAACTAAAATCAGGCTCGTTTTCTACGCTTCTTGTCCTAGAACTAATGGAAAAGAACGACGAGAACTTCATGGATTAAACGATGCGGCTGGTGTTTACATACGCGGTAAAAATAAAGACAGAAATATCACTGTTTATTTATTTAAATCTAAGACAAAAGTCAAGATCAAACATGTCTGCATTCCTCGTCTTGAGTGGCCGTGTGGTGCAGTTCTGCTGTGTAGACTTTTGCACGAAGTATTAAATATTCTGGAAATAAAAAAGCAGATTATTTTCGCGTACATAGGCTCTACAGTGATACCAGCATGGTTTAGTTCTGAAATCTTACCAACTATAGATAGAAGTCAGTGGTTTCATGTCAAATTTCATGACAATCCGCAGATGTCGCTTCTCGTTGTGCTAAGCCGTCGAAGATGATGGATGCTTCAATATGGTTTACTGGTCCAGCGTGGCTGTAAGAAAAAAATAGAAATTAGAAAGACAACTAGTAAATCAAATGAAAAAAAAAAAGGTTTTCAAAGCAATTAAAAAAAAAAACGATTTTCAACTCTACGAAAACTAGTAAGAGTAATAAGTTACTGCTGATAAAATATACTAATTAGTAACAATGGTTAACCAGTGAAGAACAAATAAAAGCATTGGACACATGCATATGAGTAATGCAAGGAAGGTTTTAAGGAAGAAAAAATAAAGGATTTACGGAAATCAAGAAGTATAAATAAAAAGTATCTTACCTCCTTAAATCCGTTCATCGACGACGCAGGAAAGAGTTGGTTGTTTGGAGAGAACTAAAATTGATTTTTCTTTTAAAAACTTTTATTTAATTGATTAGTTTCACCTTTCTTCTCTCATTGCAAATTTCTATGAAAAAACTATGAATAGTGTGTTCAACGGTTAATGTCTGTCTAAATTGGATATTGTCCACATGCAACTCCACTCACACCCGGACACTTTCTGGTGGAAAAACTGTTGTGTCTTGTACCTGACGCGAATTATAAAAATTCAATATTGGCAGCCTAAAAAGGTAGCAACTTATGCAACGGATGGTACAGGATTTTTTTTGAAAGTGGTGCCATGAATGCTGAACCAAGTATAGGAGATATAGTTTTCACCCGGGAAATGATTGTTTGTAAGGGTTGTAGACAAATTTCCGGGAATGGACGGAATTGCACGTGTGGTGGGTCAATCCTAAATGTAAGGGCTCAATTATAAAAATGCTTGTTAGCAAATTGTGCATGTTGCCAATTTAAAGATTAAATCTGATTTGTTTGTAAATTTTGTTTATATAAAAGATTACAAATGTTCATGTTTTTTGTTATAATGTTATACACCATGAATAAACTAACGTTTTGATTATTCTTACAGTCCACTAAGCTCAATAGTTACTTCATGGTGGGCGGTTTTAGGTATGACAATGTATACATACTGGGAATGTTGTTGTTTTTAAGGAACTAATTGTAAGTGTGATGATGGACATTCTGTCCATGGCGGGCGGGATGTTCAATCGTATAACTTCCCAGTAAAAATATGATTTAATATATCATCAATAGATGGCGTTGTACCAATCCTAAAACTCGCTATGGTTTGTTTTGTGTTTTTATATTAGAAAGAAATGTGACTTTGTAATTTTTTGGCTTTGACAATATACGTGGTAGTCTTGATTTGGATTTTATTCAGTTGGACCTCTAGCGCATTTTTGAAGAAACAAGTCTTTTGTACAATAACGTTTTATGTTATTAGAAATAATGACATAATTAACAACTACTCAATTTTAACGTTTCAAATCCGTCAGTATCCTATTCATCATCATCATCATTTCAGCCGCACAACGTCCACTGCTGGACATAGGCCTCTCCCAATGGCCGATGGGGCAAAAAGGTTCTCGAATGGCGACTACGTACAGGCAAGCGAAGCGTAGGACACCCACCCACAAGGTGGTCTGACGACCTAACCAAGGTCGCTGGGAGGCGCTGGATGCAAGCCGCTCTAGATCGGTCATTTTGGAAATCTTTGGAAGAAGCCTATGTCCAGTATCCTATTAAAATTTTGAAATTAAAAAATAATGTTAATCAATCTGCTGGGTGGCGTCTACGAAGGGAGGCCTATGCTAAGCAGTGGGCGGAAGAAGCGCTGAGATGATGATGATGATAAATTTGCTGCGGAATAGATTCATCATTATCAACAGGTTTATTTTTAGTCTCCACTGCTGGAGCACGACCCTCTCTGTACTACTAGAGCCATATTTGGTCAGAGCAGCCAGTGGTTTTGGCCTACACTCTCCACGCTGGCCAGACGGGTTGGAATGTATTTTTGAGTATACATACTTATGTACATAAATATATTTAGTATACTTTTCCACGATCTTTATCACGCCAGCCACACATATTTTCCGTTTGGTCCAATGGTTGACCGGGAGAGAATGCCATATGGCATTAGGTCCGCCACTTGTACGTTTTTTTACTGTGCAATAAAGTTTAAATAAATAAATAAATAAATAAAGGTCACATGATGTTTATAAACTTTGTTTAGCGTATTTTTTAAGTCGCCTTCTATGACATCCACGGGAAGACTTGAAGTTGATGTTTATAAGCTTTGTTTAGCTTGTATTTCCTAAGACGCCTTCTACGACATCCACTTTAAGACTTAGAGTGGCCCTATTCTACTCTGCCGGAAACCACACAGCTCAACATGTCCATACTAACCTAACCTATTCTCGTGCATATGCCACAATCTCACACAAATCAAATCCCATATGGAAGTCCGTGGTACTCTGAAATTACACATGCTTTCCATGATTCAATGATATATCCATGTTAGGTCTGATTTCATACTACGAGTACACTGGAAAGCGTGATTGTGTAGTGAGTAATTTACGTTTGAATGTGAGAAAACGTGTTGTAATACATTGAGGTATGACTTTATTTTACTATACATTTTTAAGTTATAGTATTTCATGTAATAGTTGTATAAGAAGCGTCAGAACATGCGAGCTTTAGTGAGCATCGTAAGGAGACGCCATCGAGCATTTTTTGACGTACATATACATCGTTGCATACAATACTTTTCTACGACTATATTTACTCATAAATACAAATATAAACACAGAAAAATATAAAAAAACTTGAGAGGTGTCAAGGGACACCCAGATGGAACGAAGTTCGAGAGAGAGAGAGAGAGACAGACAGATAAACATACGCACGCCGCACGGCTTACAACTATAGCAAAAAGTGTCGTTACAACTTTTAGTCCTAATTTTTTCCGTCTAGCCCCCTTTTGCAACGCGCGATAAGGAACTTCGTTCCAAAAATGTTTGACATATGTTTTTTAAATACCAAAAAAAATTAACTAGAGGCAGTAGATACTGGATATCTATTGTAAACTTTTTTTAAATTGACCCTTTCCTAGCCACTGTACTAAAAAAAGGTTTCTCTTAGATTGGCAGTACGGTAGATCTCAAGAAAAAAAAGTTCCAGGTCTATTATGGTTAGGAGTATCTTTTTAACGAAATAAAGACACATGTGCTGTTATGGGGACTTTCCTGAAATCATAAATTATCTATGTTCTTATAGTAGTGTTCGTATTTAAAAGACATAACATACAGGATCTCCCATGCTGGTTTCGGAGAAATAAAAAACAAACTTAGAATGTACCAGCTGCTTCTCTTCCCACGCAGATCGTAAAAGCCGATCGAGGGAATGGGCAAAAATGCAAATCATGTTAACAGGCGATGCGGCTAGCAACCCATCACTGTATTGATTGCTTTTCCATCTTCTCGCCCACCATGTCGCTAAAAGTGGCTTTTGGGTCTTGCGGCCCTGGGCTCTGCATAGAACCGCAAGACCCAAAATGCTCTGTCTGCCCCATTAGGGATAAAGACGTGATAGTATGTATGTATGTATAACATACAGGAGTAGAAAAATATTATTTTGAGTTTAAGGCAGGTATCTCGTTCGACTATACCTACATGCGTTCAAGGTATCTTCTGTCCCGATGGTTTAGCTTCATACCAATTTAAGAGCAAATAGGCATAAAATCGGGCTTTGGGGCTCAGGTTCGATTCCGGAAACATTTCAGGCTTTGCAGAACGTAATCTGAGTATAGGCATATCTCGGGTGCCGGCGGCCGGGCAGCCTGATTTATCTGTTTATATTGATACCGTATATTTTGAAGTTGGTTTATAAGGTCTAACAAAATATACTGAAACTATTTTAAGGGTTAATTCAGTCCATGATACTGAACAAATTTTGAAAGTTGTTCAGTATCATGGTATCATTGTTCAGTATCAGTAATTTTTTGCTTCCCATACAAGATGACCGATCAGCTGATCTGAGTTTGTATGGAAAGTCAAAAAGTATTTTGAAGTGAAACCTTCTTTAGCGGCGTTGTGCACTTTTATTGGAATGGGTAAGAAATGTTAAACTCGCGTCAGGACACGTGACCTGATCGAAAATTCGTAAGACGGATGGAGAGTAGACAGCTGGCGCGGCGTAGAAGAGGGAGTATCCCCCTCTCTTTCTACGGCGCGGCGAAAATGTATGCCTGCGCCTGCTGTTTCGTATATAAAAAATGCACAACGTTAATATTCAAGTTTTCACTTCTGCCGGCACTCCCAGAGTGCAACCCGTCGTTTTTTTTTTATATTTCGACATATGTTTCATAGGGAAAGTTGTTCACTATTACGGACTGAATTCACCCCTAAAATAGTTTGAGTATATTTTGTTAGACCCTATATAATAATATCTCGATGCGCCAATGTGATTGTTTTGTATTGTATTGTATTGTAAATTCTTTATTGTACATAAATTGTTTTTAGGCTAATTAAAAAAAGAGGAGGTTATCAATTCAGCGGAATCTTTTTTTTATGTATGAAATAATCAGTGAGATTGTCAGGTAATCCTATACAAAGTTTATCAAAATCGGTTGTATAGTTTAGTGTTGAAGTCGGTTCTTAGTTTTGAAAAAACCGGCCAAGTGCGAGTCGGACTCGCGCACGAAGGGTTCCGTACCATTATCTATAAAAATCAAGTTTTTTGTATGGGAGACCCCCTTAAATATGTATTTTTTTTTAATTTTTTAATTTATTATTAAAATAAAAATACAACTGAGTATTTTGTGAATATTTCAAGTGCCTACCTGTTGCCATTATTGATATCGAGAAAAAAAGGGAAAAAAATCGCGTTTGTTGTATGGGAGCCACGCTTAAATATTTTTTTTTTGTTTTAAGTATTTGTTGTTATAGCGGCAACAATAATACATAATTTGTGAAAATTTTAACTGTCTAGCTATCGCCGTTCTTGAGATACAGCCTGGTGACGGACAGGCGGACAGACAGCGAAGTCTTAGTAATAGGGTCCCGTTTTTACCCTTTGGGTACGGAACCCTAAAAATTATATAATAATCTTGAAGAATATTCAGTGAAAATACATAAAAAAATCGCGACAAACTAATAACTTCCTAACATCGTGACAAAAGACACGATTGCTTTTAAATCTATCTATTTATATAAAAATTAATCCCTGTTTTCCTTGGACACGCTACGCGTGAACGGCTGGACCGATTTAGAAAAAATTTGGTATGGATGTAGTTTAATACCCGGGTAAGGATATGGGATAGTTTTTATCCCGAAATTCCCACAGAAAGTGGAGCCCGCGGGCACAGCTAGTAAAAAAAATATAGCATATGTCACTCGTATTCATCATCTTCAGGTCTTTTCGTCCCCACTGCAGGAGCACGACCCTCTTCAACTTTTCCAGAGCTGCCAGAGGTCTTGGCCTACACTCTCTACGCTGGCCAGACGGGTTGGAGAGGTCTCATTGATGTGTATAAGCTTTGTTTAGCTTGTATTCACTAAGTCGCTTTCTACGACATCCACGGGAGGTCTTGGAGTGGCCCTATTCTACTTTGACGGAAACCACACGGCACACAACTCGTCTTCACTTCAACTCAAACCCTAAAAACCGTTCATGTCCAAATTCCCTTCTTCTTCTTCTTCGGGATGCATGAAAGGAGCCTCCCCGAGCGACGTACTGAGCCCCCCTGTACGTCCAGCGCACCCTGGGCAATCTGCATGGATAGTTAGTCGGTAGCGCAGATTGGGTGATCCTTTCGCTACGAAATGGCAGATTCCCTTTTTCTTCCATAACTCGCCTCTGATTTTAACTTTTATAAACATAACAATCCTTTTCGTGGCAGGGTAAAGAGAACCTATTGTTACGAAAATAAATCTGGACATAAAAGTAACTCGCCAACAAAGGGGTTATTAATATCGATACTCATACCAGGGGTTGCTCTAACAAAATAATAATCGATATGCAAAATGTAATGGAATCAATCGAGTAATGTAGCGATGAATAGCCAGTAAATTTATTATTCGGCGAATAAGAAAAATGACTACAAAACACAATGGGTGTTTGTATGCGGCGACTCGATTACGATCAGATCGGTCAAGGGTACGATTTGTATGATAATATTTGATTTTAATTGATTGTTGCTATGGGTCTTATATGATGGCTCAAGGTCACTCAACGTGCTATGGAGCCTTGTAACGATGTTGCAATAAGCACCATCCTTCATGTTCTTGCCACCTCATTTTTTAATCATTCCACTTTCACTCCTTTTACGAATAACATATCTCAGCACTTAAAGTTTTCTTGTAACAGTTATATTGTATAACTGTACTATTAATCTCTTGCTCTCCGACCTCTATTAATTTCAGGTGCAAAACTGCGAATACACCTTACCAACTGGGCTAAGTAGAGTTCTCACAGCCTATGGAGAGGGCTATGCTTGGTGTTTCTCTACGTAATCGAATCATAAATGAGGAAATTCGTGGGAGAACTAAAGTCAAACTAAATGACATAGCCCAGGGTATTAGCTCATTGAAGTCGCCCTGGGCACAGAATAAATAATATAACTTACGCCCTGGGCTCTGTCTGATAGAGTCTTCTTCTTCTTCTTCTTCTTTTTTTATAAATAAATAAATATATAGGGACAAATTACACTGATTGAGCTAGCCCCAAAGTAAGTTCGAGACTTGTGTTAAGGGATACTAACTCAACGATACTATATTTTATAACAAATACATATATAGATAAACAGTCATAAGACCCAAAATGCTCTGTCTGCCCCTTTAGGGATAAAGACGTGATGGTGTATCCCAATGGGTCGGTAAAACAGGCAAAAAAATTAATTTTCTTGTTTTTTTTTGTTCACACCGGTAGATAATGTCATTCTCATAGTCCATTTGGACCAGGAAGACTGAAGCATAGCTACATGAAGCAGAAAAAGAAGAAGGTGAACGTCGTGTCGTAGAGTGAAGTAAAACAGCTGGCGGACGAGAGAAAAAGTGGAAGAAAGTTCATACTCAACCGACAAGAGCATAGCCCTTAAATAATTTAGTCTTCTTCTTTTGCCACGCCTTAAGGTCTCAGCACACTTATCAACTCGTAAACGGAACGTAAACGTATCAACTCGAGCAGCTCAGTATTCTTTGTATGAAACTTCCTACTGCAACGTACACTATTCGGATTCGTAACGTAAACGCCTCGCCTCGGGACCAGCTCACGAACCGCTTTGCTGGTCGGTCAACTAGCGGTCCCCGCGCTTGCGGCTTGTCGTCCGCGCGCTTACGCCTCTCCGTATGCGAGCTGACGTCTCTCCGTTTCCTCACACCCGCGTTTTATTTATTTGTAGATAAACAAAAATTGATGGCTATGATTGCCAACTCACGTATTGTGAACCGCGACATAACCGTGCGCTACACTTTACGTTTAAAATGATCTAGTGCCAGCCAGACCAGAGCGGCCGGCGAGCGGTAAGCGCGGCGTCGCCCAGCCGTAGTCGAGTCGACGTACCGAAGCTGAGCCGGTTTGGTTACGTGCCTACGTCAGGTTGACGCCTGGTTGACCGCGCGGCGAAAGGCGATACGGTGTCGATCCCTTTCCGAGTTGATAAGTGTACTGTGACCTTTATCCCGTTATTTGGGGTCGGACCTCCTCGTACCTCGGCGCCAGGACACTCGGTCCCGGCCTTAAATAATTTAGTATAGATGGATAATCAGACAAATACCAAAGCTTAAATTTAAAGAATACAGCAAAAAAAAATGTAGCCGAAATCACGTAATTTACTTTGAAAAGTACACTTGTAATAATTAGTAGGTATATTTTGTTGATAAAATAGTATCAGTGACAGAACTCGGCCAAAGAATATTTTCCCTTAATTATAAAGGGCCTCATATACAGTAGCACCACTTCTACCCAAGTATCCACTTCCCGACTTTAGCAACTTATCACGGACACAACCAAGGGTCACCCTCCGCTGCAGCCCTTATCTGGCGAATGAAAATAAAGACCCTCTAATGTGAGGGAGCCGGACCGAAATGTTAGGGGTAACGTCCTCACTAAATATTTCGCATACGCAACAAATAAACAGCTATGAAAGGTTTAAAGGGAAGCAAAGTTAACAAAAAATTTACTCGTTATTTTTTTGTTAAAAAACCGATAGAAAATAAGACGAATACCAAAACCTTAATTTAAACAATACAGTTAACAAAATTAAAGCCGAAATCATTTAATTACTTTAGTAAAGAAAAGCATAATATTGTAATAATAAGTAGGTACTTAAGTTACGGCGAACGACTGGGAGCTTTTTAAAAACACAAAGCTTTTATTTTAAAGACGAGTTTATTCCGAGAGAGTTAGTTACAGACTGGGGCTTATGGTCTAACTTATCTCTATTCACAATGAGCGTCCAGACGCTAAGTCAGCGCTACAGGGCGGTCCCGTGGTGCGACTTTGCGTGGGCGATACCAAGAAGGTGTATTAAGCATTCACGAGCACTGTCTCGATGTGGGGTCTCTATCATAACTCCTTCCTCCCTAAGTTCGAGATCATCCGCAGGATCATCTCGAGCTTTCCCTTTACATGTTTTTGCCCAAAGCTTATATCTATAACATAAAATAAAAAGAACTAGAGCTATGATTATAATTAGGTTTCCTATACTAACACCTTTCACAACTCTATGAGACTTTTCACTAACACTTTTGACACTTGAACCTTTTTGCACTAAATAGTTCAGGAACTGAATATCAGCCAGGTTGATCCCATCGAGGTTGATAGTCTCCAGCGGCTCCAGGACATCGTTTACTTTAGGTAGATGAATTAGTGGTAATTTCGTATCGAATATTGCTTTTCCTTCAGTTGTATGCGTTTTCAGAGTAGTTTCCTTAATTTTAACGTAACAGTCATTGTTTAATGTTAACAAATAAGTTCCTTGGATGACTTCCTGAGCCGTTCCTTCCTTGCAGTATTCGGTCAGTATAATTTCGTCTTTAGTGTAAATAATCCATCGGTTTGGCTCTATCGACTCTATCTTTAAGTCGTTTATGACAACAGGTACAGGGTGGCAGCTTGAAGTGTCTACTGAAAACTGCATAAGTTCAGTGACACATTCATCTTTCATATGAGGTAAGAAGTCATATTCGTAGCACAGGAATCGATCTTCATCAATTTCGGAACATGACTGGGAGAGCATCCTTGTTTTCAACCCCTTCACAAGAACGTGTGTATATTTAGGAAGGATAAGGGAAGTTTCAGATCTGTCATTGTTTAAAATTGGCAAAGGGATTAATTTAAAGTAATTATAAACTTCATCTGTGATTAATGGTATGTGCATAATAAACCTTATCTGATTTTGTTTGATGTACACTTTTACTTCCGTACAGAGCTCTATTTTTACAACATTATAGGAAGTAGCCGGAAATACTAACTTATCAGTATTTTCTATTTCCTTTAATATAGATATGAATTCGTCTGCATCAACAATAGATTGATGTAATACATTGACTTTACTAAAAGCAATTGCGGTTTCCACTTCATTAAGTCGAATATAAATGATTTGAAAATTATATAAAAATGAAATGTAAATGTGTGTAATTTTATCGATATTTTGACCATTCTTTGTTTTATTTAAGTATCCTTCTATTTTCTTAATATTGTTCTCAATTTTTATAAAATTGCTTTTAGTAGAATTCGCGACATTAGTTAAAATATCCATCATTTCAGTAACTATAGTCATTTTCTGATTTAGGCCGTCTTGCTTGGTTTTTATATTATTAATTAATTCATCAAACCTTAAAGCATCATCGTTATCCAGATTACCAGTAATTGTTTTTATTAAAGAACCAAGTGGATTTAATATGCCGCGTCTGATTTTTGAAGAAGGAATTAACTGTTTATATTTCTCTGTAATACTATACATAATATAGTCAGTTTGCAATTCTACGTTCATAAAATCTATGTCTAAGAGTTTAGCGTCAATACACCTATGAACCTCTTTCTTAAACGATATATATCTATTCCTATTTAACTCTATTTCGCTCTTAATTTTACCTAGATCTAGAATCTTAATTATTGTCCATTTATCATGACTGATGACGGCTTGACCTTCCTTGACTGGCAACAATCCTGGATTCTTGTCAATCTGGTGCAGTAGAAGGGCCTGGCCTTGGATCAGATGGACTGCCAGAAGCAATAACCTGTGGAGGGCGTTTAATGTCTTTTATTGGTATTCTAGTGGCACGATTATTAGTAGTAACTGGCACAGTGTTTCTATGGATTGGCCCTGTAACTTCAGCTTTCTGATATCTTGGCTTATCTTTACTTCGTCTAGTGTTCACCCCTTTTATGAAAATTTCGTCTCCTTCATCGATATCAAATTCTACTTCACCCCTACGTTTATTAATAACAGCTTTCTTTCTTTGAATAATCTTATCAGTTAAATATTCATATAAATGTTTGGTTTTTCTAACGTGTTCTTTGACTAATTGCTGCGTAAACTGTTTATCAAAATCAACCGAAAACGTGCTATTAGAATCGGTATGGCCAAACACAACTTCAAAAGGCGTTAGACCTGTAGTTGAGTGTATAGTATGGTTATATGACATTACTGCATATGTCATAACGGAAGCAGCATCAGTGACTCTACGTTCATATTTCGCAATTCGATATATTTCAATAATAGTGGAATGAAACCTTTCCACTAAGCCCATAGAATTTGGGTTATGTGGAGTACCTATGTGGAGATTTATTTTATAGAATGATAGCATTTCTTTCATAAGTGAATTATTAAATTCCATTCCCGGATCTGAACTTACTTTATTAGGAACCCCATATAGTGAAAAATATTTAATCAGTGCTCTTACAACTTCGGGTGTGGACTTATTAATAATCTCCATAGCTTGGCCGAGTTTACTGAAAGCATCTATGATGGTAAGGTAAATTTTACCCTCTATTGTAAAAGTGTCAATAAATATTTCCTGAAAGGGTTTAGTCTGGGTTTGAGAAAGTTGTAATTCGGGTTTTAAGGGTTTACGGTCGTACTTCATTTTCCTACAAAGTTCACAAGAATTAATGACACTAGCCACAATTTTTTCCATAGATTCAAAATAAAAAGTGCGTTTAAGATGTGCTAAGGTTTCCTTAATTCCTCTGTGGCTATTCCTACCTGTATGGTATTTGAGAATCGCATTACGCTGCTCTTCTTCATCCTCTATATAAACTAATCGTTTAGTACATTCATAGAACTTGACCGTGCCCTTTTTGAATAGAGATATGGTAATTTGGGAAAATTGCTTACGATGTGATTCGCTCTCGAAGTAAAAGAAATATTTAATTTTAGGTTTGGTGTACTCCATGAGGAACTTCTTAATAAGTTCGGGATTATTCTCAGGTAAGTGAACTTCTAATATCTTTTGTGATTTTCTAGATAGATCTTTGACTGATAATATATTTCTGTTCCAGGTATATACGTGAATTTGATTGGGTTGTGTGTCTACGGCTTCTTGCAGAATAAGTATACCTTCCGTATCCAAATCACGTGCAGAATGTATTACTTGGATTTCCAGATGCGGAAGCTGTACTACTGTCTATAGAGGGAATAGAGTATGGAGACCTACGGCCCTCATTCCCTGGTAGCATAATAGATTTCTGAGAATTAGAAGATGAGATAGTAATAGGAGAAGATGAGCGATCACGCTTCTTAGCTTTACCTATTTTTGTTATTTCATTGGTAACATCATTTAAATACTCCTGCAATTGTTGTTCTTCTTTATCTACGTGTACTTTCATTGATACGTCATCATCATTTTCTGATAATGCATTAACCTTTATACGTGACAGAGCGTCTGCGTTGCTATTTTGTGTACCCCTTTTATAGATAACCTCAAAATCATACTCAGCCAAACGTAATTTCCACCGCGTTATTTTACTATTGGGCTCATTAATGCTTTTTAACCAAGCCAGAGGCCTATGGTCCGTGTAAATTTTAAATTTTCTCCCGTACAAATAGGGTCGAAAATGTTTGATTGCCCAAATAATTGCTAACATTTCTTTCTCTATCGTGCTATATCGTGTCTCTGCGTCATTTAAGGTCCTACTCGCATACGCCACCGGCTTATCACTTCCTATCGGACCCTGTGAAAGAACTGCGCCGAGGGCAAAATTTGAAGCATCTGTCGTAAGGATAAACTGTTTGTCGAAATCAGGGAACTGTAAAATCGGAGCGTTAACTAGTAATTCCTTACATCTCTCAAAGGCATCTACATATTCTTTGGTAATTTCTATTTTATTTCGTTTTTTTAAACATGAGGTTAAAGGCTGTGTGATTTTAGCAAAATTATTAATAAACTTTCGGTAGTAACCAACTAACCCAAGAAAACTTTTAATTTCTGTCGTAGTTTGGGGCAATGGGAAATTTATCACTGCTTTTATCTTATCATTATTAGGCTTAAGGCCTTCTTTGGTAATAACATGGCCTAAATAAAGAATTTCCTTCCTTAGGAACTCACTCTTATCTAATGTGACTTTGAGGTTTGTTTCCCTCAGACGGTCAAAGATTTTGCGTAATTTTGAAATATGTTCTGGAAGACTTGAACTAAAAATTATAATGTCATCAAGGTAGACCATGCAATGAATGCCTTGGAGACCCCGCAGCACGTTGTCCATGGCTCTTTGAAACGTTGCCGGGGCTGTTTTGAGTCCAAAAGGCATTTTTTTGAACTCATAATGACCTGAGTTAACGGAAAACGCAGTTTTTGGTATATCGGCAGGATTAACCTCAATCTGGTGATAACCGGAAGCTAAATCTAATGTGCTGAAATAAGTTGATTTGCCCAATTTGTCAAAAAGGTCCGTAATGTTGGGTAACGGGTATTTGTCATCAATGGTCAGTTCATTTAGGCGTCTGTAGTCAATAACCATCCTATACTTAATTTCCCCGGAAGCGTCTAGCTTTTTAGGGACTAAATGTACCGGCGCACTCCACGGAGAATGCGAATCTTGTATTACATTGTCCTGCAAAAGTTTGTCGACCTGTCTTTGTATCTCTTCATTTTGGAAATGCGGATGGCGATAAGGGCGGACATACACAGGTTCTTCATTGACGGTGCGTATATTGTGTTTCACCTTATTAGTAAATGAAAGTGGAATTTTGTCGCAGTAAAATACATCGCGGTATTCGTAACATAATTTGGAAATACTCTCACGTTCTTCTTTATTAGTGTGGTCTAACCTTAGTTTAGATAAATTTTCCTTTAATAAATCATCAGTTTTATAGTTTCCTGTAATTGTATTTACTTGGCACTCTTTATTTTCAAATATATCAACATCAAATGGTTTTTCAATAGTTATTTTCACTTCATGATGCATTAAATTCTGAATTACAGTTTCTGCGAAAAAATTCCTACACGTCACTAAAGCTGTAGGCATGCGTACGCCTTCACTAAATTGTGTAAACTCTAGGATGGCTTCACCATTACAGTAATTTGTTGGAATACGCACTCGTGTTTCTGTTCGAGGCTCTAGAAGTAACTCATAAGGTGGGCTATAAATTATAGGTATAGCTACACTAGGTGTACGTAAAACTTGATTAGCCATATCTATATTAGCTGACAATTTTTTTAAAAGGTCTGAGCCTATAAGTCCATCGTATCTATGATCTACATCAAAAACGTAGAATTTGTGAGAGAGTGTGCTTTTAAATGTCTTTAATAGTGGAATGCATATTACTTCACTGTGTGTACTTTGAGCATGGGTACTGACAACTGTGAAAGGTTCATATTGTTTAAATTCACTGAAAAACTCTTGAGTTTTCGCAGGACTTATGAATGACCTACTACTTCCTGTATCAATAAGAAATTTGGAACCTATTTCGGGAATTTCTATATGAGGTAATTTAAGAATGCTGTCGCAATAATTTAAATTTATTATTTCACCTGACTGTTGGAGGCTGTAGTGTGAAAATTTTCTGGAGTGATATTTTCCTCAACTATATTTTCGGAGTTTTCCAGGTAATTCGAAGGCACTTCTTCGACATATTCGGAATATTGGGGGTCATTAGTGTAATGATTATACTCAATATTTTCGGGGCAGTATTCTAAATCAGGGGATGGCTCCTCACAGTAAAATAATTCATTTGAAAGCATATTATGTCTCACAGGCGCAGTGCGCATTGTGACGTCAGAGTCAGCCTTAATATTGGGAGTATTTTGCTGATTTTGTATGCCATATCTAAATTGGTTGGCACCGGGTGTTTGTTGTTGGGGTATCCCAAATTTAAATCCGCTATGCTGGAAGGGTGCACGTTGCTGTACAGGCCCCTGAGCAAAATAACGTTGTGGTGTATTTTGTGGGCCTTGGAATGGTGTACTTTTATTAGATGGTATAAAATTTGGTCTGAAACCATGCTGACCCATGAAATTAGGCTTGAAACTAGGCTGACCCATGAAATTTGGCCTAAAACCAGACTGGCTAACAAAATTCGGCTTAAAGCTAGGCTGACCTTGATTTTGGGGTATGCCAAATTTAAAGTTTTGCTGATAAGGCATTACACTAACTGGCTGACCGGAGCTATTAACAAACGGTTTCGAAAAATTATGTGCATTGGGGCGGTGTGCAATACTTGATCTAGGCTTATTATTTTTAACATTGTACTGATCCTGGAAATTTACTTCCTCAGTTACTACACTTAATGCATTTTCTAAAGTAGTGCACTGTCTTATACGCACTACTCGCAACATTTCTTCCGGCAGGTTATACATAAAAACTTTTAGCGCGGTGTTATTATATATAATCATTTTAGCTGCTTTAATTCCTTCATCACTTAAAATATTTACTTTAGCAAATAACGAGGCTCTAACATTCTGAACACGCTGACAAAACTGGATATACGACTCACTTTGTTTGATTTTTAAACTTTCCAACTCTATCGCTATACAGTCTTCCGAACGCGGATCACCGAAATGTTGGAAAAGAATGTCCTTGAGTTGTTCCCATGACGTAACATTTTGGTGTTCGCTAAGTAGAGTCGCAGCTCTACCTATAAGTCTACTTGTAACTGAATGAAATATGTATAGGTCTTGGGTAGTATTTCCCTCTCTTCTAAAGGCTCTTATAACGTACTCACATTTAGATAGAAATAAATTTAATAATTTTTCGTCCCCATCAAATTTAGGGATAATGCACAATATTTCCTTAGGAATCATAGTAACTTGTTCCATTTTGTTTAATTTAAATTAATATTAAAACACAAAAATAACTTAATATTAATAAAATAATTAATTACGAATATTACGACACTTGTATCATACAAAATCAGATAAACGTAATTAAAAGTTCGACGATCTTGGTCGGGAAATGTGGAAAAAACAGGGAGATACACGAAAACAGGAGTGAAGAGGTTTACTCACGCGCTGCTCGCTCCCATGTCTTCCTGAGGTGAGTCTGCAACTCAGCTTACGCTGTCTCGTACTCCAGGCGTAGAGGTTTTTACGCGTCGTGTCGTGTCGCGTCGCACTTAGTTATTTATTTGGTTCGTGGATATCCGGATCCGTGACACACCAACACTAGCACTTTTACCGATTTTTGGGCGTACACTTGCGTACAGGCACTACGGTCGGTGGCAGGATATTCGGATCCTACCGGCTGCGCCACTTAAGTTACGGCGAACGACTGGGAGCTTTTTAAAAACACAAAGCTTTTATTTTAAAGACGAGTTTATTCCGAGAGAGTTAGTTACAGACTGGGGCTTATGGTCTAACTTATCTCTATTCACAATGAGCGTCCAGACGCTAAGTCAGCGCTACAGGGCGGTCCCGTGGTGCGACTTTGCGTGGGCGATACCAAGAAGGTGTATTAAGCATTCACGAGCACTATGTCTCGATGTGGGGTCTCTATCATAACTAGGTATATTTTTAAAAAGCTTGTTGATATAACAGTATCAGTGACAGAACTCGGCCAAAGAATATTTTCCCTTAATTATAATGGGCCTCATATACAGTAGCACCACTTCTACCCAAGTATCCACTTCCCGACTTTAGGCAGAGACTTTAGAATCACGGACACAACCAAGGGTCACCCTCCGCTGCAGCCCTTATCTGGCGAATGAAAATAAAGACCCTCTAATGTGAGGGAGCCGGACCGAAATGTTAGGGGTAACGTCCTCACTAAATATTTCGCATACGCAACAGACAAACAGATATGAAAGGTGTAAAGGGAAGCAAAGTTAACAAAAAATTTCTCGTTATTTTTTTGTTAAAAAGCCGATAGAAAATAAGACGAATACCAAAACCTTAATTTAAACAATACAGTTAACAAAATTAAAGCCGAAATCATTTAATTACTTTAGTAAAGAAAAGTACATTCTTGTAATAATAAGTAGGTATATTTTTAAAAAGCTTGTTGATATAACAGTATCAGTGACAGAACTCGGCCAAAGAATATTTTCCCTTAATTATAAAGGGCCTCATATACAGTAGCACCACTTCTGCCCAAGTATCCACTTCCCGACTTTAGGCAGCTAATCACGGACACAACCAAGGGTCACCCTCCGCTGCAGCCCTTATCTGGCGAATGAAAATAAAGACCCTATAATGTGAGGGAGCCGGACTGAAATGTTAGGGGTAACGTCCTCACTAAATATTTCGCATACGCAACAGACAAACAGATATGAAAGGTTTAAAGGAAGCAAAGTTAACAAAAAAAATTTCTCGTTATTTTTTTGTTAAAAAGCCGATAGAAAATAAGACGAATACGAAAACCTTAATTTAAAGAATACCGTTAACAAAATTATAGCCAAAATCTCGTAATTACTTTAGTAAAGAAAAGTATATTCTTGTAATAATAAGTAGGTATATTTTTAAAAAGCTTGTCGATATAACAGTATCAGTGACAGAACTCGTTAATAGTATCAGTGACAGAACTCGGCCAAAGAATATTTTCCCTTAATTATAAAGGGCCTCATATACAGTAGCACCACTTCTACCCAAGTATCCACTTCCCGACTTTAGGCGGCTAATCACGGACACAACCAAGGGTCACCCTCCGCTGCAGCCCTTATCTGGCGAATGAAAATAAAGACCCTCTAATGTGAGGGTCCCGGACAGAAATGTTAGGGGTAACGTCCTCACTAAATATTTCGCATACGCAACAGACAGACAGATATGAAAGGTTTAAAGGGAAGCAAAGTTAACAAAAAAATTTCTCGTTATTTTTTTGTTAAAAAACCGGTAGAAAATAAGACGAATACCAAAACCTTAATTTAAACAATACCGTTAACAAAATTGCAGCCAAAATCTCGTAATTACTTTAATAAAGAAAAGCAAATTCTTGTAATAATAAGTAGGTATATTTTTAAAAAGCTTGTCGATATAACAGTATCAGTGACAGAACTCGGCCAAAGAATATTTTCCCTTAAGGCTCCTCCCTGCGCTAGCGACCTTGAAAACACAAAAAAATTAATTTCTCTTTCTGTAAGTGAGATTATTAGAAACCCTCGTACAACTTTTTAGCTAGTATCCTGAAGTTTCATTAGAACCTCGAAAGTCATTGAAATACTATCCGGTTTAGAAACCTTTACAAAAAGAGTCAAAAATGGCCGTTTTTAGTATTTTTTGCAAAGGAAAATTCAGGGTATTTTATTTCAATGATTTTCGAGGTTCTAATGAAACTTAAGGATACTAGCTAAAAAGTTGTACGAGGGTTTCTGATAATCTCACTTACAGAAAGAGAAATTAATTTTATTGTGTTTTCAAGGTCGTTAGCGCGGGGAGGACCCTTAATTATAAAGGGCCTCATATACAGTAGCACCACTTCTACCCAAGTATCCACTTCCCGACTTTAGGCAGCTAATCACGGACACCAAGGGTCACCCTCCGCTGCAGCCCTTATCTGGCGAATGAAAATAAAGGCCCTCTAATGTGAGGGTCCCGGACAGAAATGTTAGGGGTAACGTCCTCACTAAATATTTCGCATACGCAACAAACAAACAGATATGAAAGGTTTAAAGGGAAGCAAAGTTAACAAAAAAAATTCTCGTTATTTTTTTGTTAAAAAACCGATAGAAAATAAGACGAATACCAAAACCTTAATTTAAACAATACAGTTAACAAAATTAAAGCCGAAATCATTTATTACTTTAGTAAAGAAAAGCATATTCTTGTTATAAAAAGTAGGTATATTTTTAAAAAGCTTGTCGATATAACAGTATCAGTGACAGAACTCGGCCAAAGAATATTTTCCCTTAATTATAAAGGGTCTCATATACAGTAGCACCACTTCTACCCAAGTATCCACTTCCCGACTTTAGGCAGCTAATCACGGACACAACCAAGGGTCACCCTCCGCTGCAGCCCTTATCTGGCGAATGAAAATAAAGATCCTCTAATGTGAGGGAGCCGGACAGAAATGTTAGGGGTAACGTCCTCACTAAATATTTCGCATACGCAACCGACAAACAGATATGAAAGGTTTAAAGGGAAGCAAAGTAAACAAAAAAATTTCTCGTTATTTTTTTGTTAAAAAGCCGATAGAAAATAAGACGAATACCAAAACCTTAATTTAAAGAATACCGTTAACAAAATTATAGCCAAAATCTCGTAATTACTTTAGTAAAGAAAAGTATATTGTTGTAATAAAAAGTAGGTATATTTTTTAAAAAGCTTGTTGATATAACAGTATCAGTGACAGAACTCGGCCAAAGAATATTTTCCCTTAATTATAAAGAGCCTCATATACAGTAGCACCACTTCTACCCAAGTGTCCACTTCCCGACTTTAGGCGGCTAATCACGGACACAACCAAGGGTCACCCTCCGCTGCAGCCCTTATCTGGCGAATGAAAATAAAGACCCTCTAAGTGTGAGCGAGCCGGACAGAAATGTTAGGGGTAACGTCCTCACTAAATATTTCGCATACGCAACAGACAAACAGATATGAAAGGTTTAAAGGGAAGCAAAGTTAACAAAAAATTTCTCGTTATTTTTTTGTTAAAAAGCCGATAGAAAATAAGACGAATACCAAAACCTTAATTTAAACAATACAGTTAACAAAATTATAGCCAAAATCTCGTAATTACTTTAGTAAAGAAAAGCATAATCTTGTAATAATAAGTAGGTATATTTTTAAAAAGCTTGTTGATAATAGTATCAGTGACAGAACTCGGCCAAAGAATATTTTCCCTTAATTATAAAGGGCCTCATATACAGTAGCACCACTTCTGCCCAAGTATCCACTTCCCGACTTTAGGCAGCTAATCACGGACACAACCAAGGGTCACCCTCCGCTGCAGCCCTTATCTGGCGAATGAAAATAAAGACCCTCTAATGTGAGGGTCCCGGACAGAAATGTTAGGGGTAACGTCCTCACTAAATATTTCGCATACGCAACAGACAAACAGATATGAAAGGTTTAAAGGGAAGCAAAGTTAACAAAAAATCTTCTCGTTATTTTTTTGTTAAAAAGCCGATAGAAATTAAGACGAATACCAAAACCTTAATTCAAACAATACAGTTAACAAAATTAAAGCCGAAATCATTTAATTACTTTAGTAAAGAAAAGCATATTCTTGTAATAATAAGTAGGTATATTTTTAAAAAGCTTGTTGATATAACAGTATCAGTGACAGAACTCGGCCAAAGAATATTTTCCCTTAATTATAAAGGGCCTCATATACAGTAGCACCACTTCTACCCAAGTATCCACTTCCCGACTTTAGGCAGCTAATCACGGACACAACCAAGGGTCACCCTCCGCTGCAGCCCTTATCTGGCGAATGAAAATAAAGACCCTCTAATGTGAGGGAGCCGGACTGAAATGTTAGGGGTAACGTCCTCACTAAATATTTCGCATACGCAACAGACAAACAGATATGAAAGGTTTAAAGGAATGCGTTAAAAAAAAAGATAAATTATGTACACATTTTTTACTAAACGATTAAGCTACCTACTATTAAATCAAATGTATGACATATTTTTTTGTATTATTGTATTCATAAAAAATACAAAATAAAATATGTAACATATAAAAATTATATTTATTATATATATTATATAATATTATATATATATATATATATATATATATATATATATATAGATACACCCGTGGGCACTTTGCAGATCCATCGTGCCGTACGACTAGTATTTGTTGGTTCCGTTTACATAGTTGGCTCCGGGTACCTTTTCTAGATCCAATGCTAGTCAGCCATGCGCATGTTGTTCCGACTGGAGCCAAAAGTGTCAACGAGAGTAATAATAATAATTACGTCAATTTTATACAAATCCACCTTTTTGGCATTCAACACTGTTACTTCCGATTCAAATCAACCAATCAGAGAGCACCGTTGACCTCATTGGCTACAATCTGCTAGTAATAATATTATTACAAGCTTCTGTTCAACTTGCAATGTTTATGCAATCAATGTAGTGTTGCCAAACAATAGATATCATTTTTCAATTGAAAAATGACAAACTATCGACAGTGGTTTATCAGTATGGATATCTGTTTTAGAGCAATACTATTGATAACCAACAATACCATAATTGGTATTTATAGTATCGATCCGACGAAAATCAAACTATCATGAGTATCGATAGTATGCGTTTCATAAAATATCGACACTATCGATATTTTTTGTAATATCGATAGTATCGATAGTTTATGTATTATTAAAAGCAATACTATCGATAGTTTGTTCGTCATCAGAATCGATAGTATCGATACTATCAGCAGTATCGATAAACAATCAAAAGTATCTCAAGACTCACTGTCGGTTTTATTAAAAATACCGATAGTGAGTCCATTGACTGTCAATAGTGGACTATCGAGCGGCAACACTTATCCAATGCTTATGGAGTAAATGAGCCGTTCTGATGATGGAATGGAACAACAACCCTCAGTAAATAAAATAACATAGCCCTTAGATCATTTATTACAGGATAAGCCTTACCTGCGTGTTTCCCTCTGCCAAGGTATAAAATCAACTAATCTAATACATTTATAATGTAAGTTGCGTAATCGATTATGATCATTACGTAAATCTGTAAAGTATCGAAAGGACGGTGCAAGTGCTCCGTTAGAATTGCTATGTTAAACAGTTTCCTTGTGTGATAAGTTTTTTATTCTGAGGCCAAACTACTTATTGAAACGAATGAAATAAGCCCAAACTCGATGGAGTTGCGTCGTTTAATTACTGAATTGCATCGACCACCTTCCGTCCTCCGAGATCAGACCCTTGGAATCGTCTGCACTAATGTGCTCGAGTCCTGCTCCATGAGGTTATGTTGTTTTATAACTCAGCCCTAGTGAATACCTCCCGGTTCCATCATCAGAACAGCTCATTAACTTCATAATATTGTTTTGACAAGTATGCAAAATTTCAGCGAAATCGATTGAGAATAGCTGGTTAGAAATTGAGCTACAAGATTTGACCCAAACCAATATTCGTACGTAGATATCTGATACATTGCAAGTTAGTAACTAAAATCAAAAAATACATATAACCTTCTTAAAGATTGCATAACCTTTCACAGGCAATGTTTTTTATTTTATTAACGTTGTTTTGTATTTAGAAGTAATTCTGAAAAATGGTATCAATGAGTTTATCTTCTAGTATCGATTACGGTAAAAAGAATCCAGTCTAGTTTGCGATTAATTACCATGCCAAACGATTTTCTCGCTTGTTTACTGCCAAACTACAGTAAAAATATTAATAATGGCATAACACAAACTTGCCAAACCCATTTCATTTTTCGATATTATTTTTTCACTATCCTTCGAGCCGAGACTAAATATATCAATTACATCAGCAAGGTTCGATAATTAAGTTCAAATTTGAAAAACAATTAGTCAATGACGAAGGCGCACACGCTACGAAACTGCGCACTTCCCGCGAGACTACCATTTTATGATTTACTACCTTCCTATTTAATTCCTGTGCTTTAGATTTGAATATAGATTAGCCACTCAACTGTCCTAAGAAGTGCTTACATTTTTTAAAGACGTGTTAATTTGTGACTATCTGATGCCTTTGACCTCGTTTTCGTGGACAAAAAAGCTCGTTACCATTAAAAATAAAAAAAATATTACATTTGAATTTGGAATCCGTTACTTTTATATGATTTTTCATTGTCTTTTCTTATTTTGGCGCTAATATATTGAACAATATTTTGCGATATTAAAATGGAGTGGGGTGATATAGAGAACCGAATCGCTGTGATTGCATTACACAAAGTAGGGTTGAGCCAAATGCAGTTTTTAAAATTCTCCATACGCTTGGTATTAGTCAAATGTTTGTGTATCGACACAGGTATGACACTTCATTGAAACGGAGCAGCATAAATACCTAGTACTACTACAAACGAAACAATCCGTCCGTGCACACGTCAAATGTGTGAGTTGAACAATCAGGGTCGCTACCACAGAATTTGTTGCTTTGCTTACCTGTTTTCACCACTCGGAAATCTATACGATTATCTGTTGGTTGTATAGCTACAAGGAACAACTATTGAACAGGTGGATGACATTACCTTCTTGGGAATACAACTGGATAGTGGGAAACACAGGTTGATTAAGTGTGCGGTAAATTGGCAAGCACTAGCTTCGCGCTCAGACGACTATCGGATGTGGTACCTAGAGAGGTGGTGAGGTCTACCTACTTTGCGATAGTGCAGTCTGTCCTGCAGTATGGCCTAGAGGTCTGGGGGTGAGCCGCAGAATGGCAACGAGCGTTTCGTATGCAAAAGCGAGCAGTCCGCGCGATAGACCACGTATCAGGGCGAACAACCGTCAGACTATACTTTGAAACCCTTGGAATCCTCACGCTGCCATCCCTTTTCATCTTACAGGTAGCCACATATGTCTTTAGTAACCAAGACGTGTACCAAAGACCGAGAGATTTGCACGACATTGCGCTCCGCGATGTTGACCGACTGCACCTGATACCACACAGACTAGCTAAGACTGACAGACTGACTCATGTAATGGGGCCGTCTGTCTTTAATAAGTTGCCACCTGATATAAAACAGGCGACTACATTGACAAGCTTTAAAGTCCAGCTAAAAAAACGGCTTCTTGAGCGTACATTCTACAGTATAGAAGAATTTTATGAATGTCGCTTATAATTCCAATTTAATATGTTAATTTTCATCCGATTATTTTGTAATTATATGATTATTATTAGTTATGTATGTGTATGCGTAATATATTTATTTGTATGTTTAATTTATTTTATTTTATTATTCAATTTTATTGTTGTATGACGTGTAAATACTTTTTATGAATAAATATGATTATGATTATGATTTTAAAATTTACGTTTTTTATTGTTATCCGTGGATAAACAATGATAATGTGCGCAGTTTCTCACCATTGTAATTCAATAATCCTAAGTGACTCGCGTAATGTTAACGTGCGACTACCAATAACCCTGTTTTTCTGGCGCTTACACGTCCCAATAACAGAATAAAAGGTTGCGGGGACACCAGATTGCGGGGGACGGTGCGAGTTTCCGTTCTGTATATAACACTATTATTAATTCTGTGGTACCGGACTATAATAGGTACAATGAGACCTCCTCTTTGTGACAGTAAAAGATCTGGCCGTCCACGTAGTGTTCATACGAAAAAGGTGGTCAAAGCAGTAAGGGAAAAAATTCGAAGAAATCCTGTCCGAAAGCAAAAGATTTTATCACAGGAGATGAAGATAGCACCTAGAACCATGTCGCTTATTTTAAAAGATGACTTAGGACTTGCTGCCTGTAAAAGACGTACTGGTAATTTTACAACTGATAATTTAAAAAAGAATAGAGTAGTAAAATCGAAAAATCTACTGAAGCGGTACGCAATAGGTGGTCGCAGAAAAAAATTGTTTACGGATGACCATTTTTTTACCACTGAGCAACATTTTAACAAATAAAATGACTGTAGGTATTTATGCCCCAAGCTCTAAGAAAGCTTCCCAATAAGTCGACAGAGTGCAGCGTGGCATTAGCCGACTATAGTGATGGTTTGGTGGGGTGTTAGCTATGAAGGAGTGACTGAGCCATACTTTTGTGAAAAAGGTATCGAAACATCGGCATATGTGTATCAAGATACCATTCTTGAGAAGGTATTTAAGCCCTTTAACAACACTATGTTCAATAACCAAGAATGGTTCTTCCAGCAAGACTCGGCACCGGGTCACAAAGCTCGGTCAACGCAGTCTTAGTTGGAATCGAACGTTTCCGACTTCATCAGAGCTGAAAACTGGACGTCGTCTAATCCCAATCTTAATCCGCTGGACTATGTTTTATGGTCAGTTTTAGAGAGTACGGCTTGCTCTAAACGCCATGATAATTTGAAGTCCCTAAAACAATCCATACGATTGGCAGTGAAGAATTTTCCCATGGAAAGAGTGCATGCTTCTATTGATAACTGACCTCAACGTGTAAAGGGCTGTATTGCAGCCAATGGAAACCACTTCGAATAAGCTTTTTATATTTTAAAATGTATTAAAAGCGAACAATTTAAGCTTAAGCCGAAAGTAACACAGACACAAAAACAACTTTGTTGTGGATTGTAGGTTGGGTTCATTAGGTTTCCTGTGACCAACACACGAGCGAGCGACTGAAGCTTAGGGCGAAAGTAACACAAACACAAACAACTTTGTCGTGGGTTGTGTGTTAAGTTTGTTAGGTTTCCTGTGACTAACACACGAGCGAGCGAACGACTCAAGCTAAGGACGAAATTAACACAGACACAAAATCAACTTTGTCGTGGAGTGTAGGTTAAGTTATATTACATCCACCCATCCATCCATTTCAGCCGCACAACGTCTACTGCTGGACATAGGCCTCTCCCAAAGATTTTCAAAATGACCGATCTAGAGCGAAGTTATATAACAATATAAGTATAAAAGAAGACTAAATATATTGAGAATTAAAAAAGTATGATTTGATATTATGATATTATTAACATCGAAAAAATTAATGTTATTTGTAAGAAAATTTGTTTTGTTACTATAAAATTCTTCATAATAAATATTGTGAGTATGGAATAAATATTCCGTATAACGAAAATCTATAAAACTTTTGTCTGTAAAAGAATGCACACCCAAACTATGCACACTTCCCACAAGCCTACTATTTTATGATTTACAACCTTCGTCCTAATTCCCTGTGCATTAGATTTGAACATAGATTAGTCACTCAACTGTCCTAAGAATTTATAATTCTTTTAATGATGTATTTATTTGTATTTATACTAACTAATGCCTATGACTTCGTTTGCGTGCACAAAAATGCTTATCAGCCTAAACAACTTTTGCTGTGGCGTCATTTTATTATTTCTCATAGTTTAGCTGAAAATTTATAGTTCTGCATCAGGTGTTCCATTTACCGAAATCAATTATACCCTGTATGTTGCCCAGATTTATACCAATAAAGTTTCATTCAAATCTATCCAGAATTTCCGGAGATTAGTGTGTACAAAAAGACAAACAAACAGAGAGACATTCTCTTTAAAATTTTACTCTTTCACTGTATATCTATCTGCTTGTAGTTTCTTTTTGGAAATTTAGTCAATATACAGACAATTTTTTTACTATTATATTTAAATATCGTTGTGTGCGTTTGTTTTTCATATTCATAATAGAATTAGGGCTCCATATCTAAACGATGTCAGTCTCATCAGAGCCGGTATTTTCTTTTCAAGTTTCGAAAAAATATTCATCCTCCATACAAATGCCACCACCAAGCAACTCGACGTAGCCATGTCGTACTGAAGGCCAAGCCATTCCCCTTCTTCTACTGTTTGTTACCACTCCCCCTAAGCAATTTTCACGAGGCCACATCACAGGTCAAGTGATGTAAGCCCACAGGGCAAACTGCGTGGCGAGGGCAAACCCCAAGTCATCCACACCAAGTGTTTCTTTTTAATTTTTAGAAATCTAAGATTGCTGCCGAAAGTTACTAACTGCTTGCGATTTGGCTGTAAATCTATATCCAGGGGTTTTTTGGGCGTAATCCGAATCAGATTTTTTGAATGTCCAAAATCTGGATCTGGCATCTAGATGAAAAAAAATTATAGTCAATCATTACGTCTCGCTGGCACTTCGTAGAGATCTGAAATTTTGTATGTGGAGGTAAAGCACTCCGCTAAACTCGAAATGCAATTATACTTCTTAATTTTGAATTTACTGACTCTAAAGAAATTGGTAGGCTTGTATGTTGTGTTCAAAATTATTTGCATAATTGCTTTTGTTGAAAAGTACTTTTTCAATCGTACTATATACCATTAATACCATTACGAAAGAGCGTAAGGCAAGATAGCAAGTTTCTTTGTGTGCATTAAGTCATAAACATGTTTAGATGTATAAATAATGCAAAACAATAAGGTTATCATATTCAGTAAAAAAATATGTGTTTTTATTATTGTAATGACTTTTTAGACTTATTACTTGCATTAAAAAGCAAGGTAATTCTAAAATATTTCATAAAAATTTTTTAGAAAAAAATTACTGTAGTTTTTTAACAATCACCCAATAAGTTTCAAAGTTGGCAACACTTTTGGAGCTTACAAGGCATAAGATTTAAAAATATATATTGTCATGCCTAAGCTAACCGTTATATTAAATATATACGAAATGGAACCACACAAGCATTGGTTTTAAATAAAATTCGGAGCTAGAAAGTATCGATGAGTTCATAAAAGTATATAGGAGCTTAAAACGCACAAGTTTAGTGAATATAAAATCTGCTGGATCAAACCAAGCATTCAAATTTCAGCTATGGCTTAACTCACCGTCAATCACTATATATATATAAAATGGAACAACATACGTATTGGTTTTGAGTAAAATCGGAGGCAGAAAGTACCAAAGAGTTCATACAAAAACATGTGATATATATATAAAACGGAACAACACAAGCATGGGTTTTGAATAAAATGTGGACGCAGCAAGTGCGAATTAGTTCGCAAAAAAGTAACCGTTACGGATCCAAGTTTTCTCGGAGGTTGAATACAAAAAATGACGAGTAGAACTTTATTTCTACGAATATGTTGGACAGAATCCATTACTAGAATGCGACGTTGCCACACCGCTCGAAGAATATGCGAAGGGAGCCAAGTTATCGGCCGCCAAAGGTGGAATCAACAAAGTTCAGGACTACTGCTGGATCTACGTAGTGCCCAAACGTCTGTTTATATATATATATATATATATATATATATATATATATATATATATATATATATATATATGTATGTATATAATATATATGTATATATATATATATATATATAAAGCTGAAGAGTTTGTTTGTTTGTTTGTTTGTTTGAACGCGCTAATCTCAGGAACCACTGGTCCGATTTGAAAAATTCTTTCGGTATTAGATAGGTCGTTTATCGAGGAAGGCTAGGCTATATTGCATCACGCCCGCGACTTCACACGTGTGGTAACGCGGGCGAAGCCGCGCCCTGTCTCTAGTTTATTATATCGTTTACTTGATTATCATTTCATATTAGTTTTCAAAAATAATTACTAGCGATTTTAATTTATAAAAAAATTAATAATCGGTCTGAAAGTCTTTTCAATATATTTTTATTTAAGTCTGTTGAAAATGTACTTGCTTATATTTATATAAAAAAAGAAATTAACGTATATTATAAGTTTTCGTAAAAAATCGTAGAATGTAAACCCCTAGTGCAATCTCTTTAGCAGATTATGAGAGGCTTTTGGTCTGATTTAGATTTATGTGGACCTAATGAGCTGGAAGGAAGTTTGTACATTTAGGCCAGGGTAGGGGGGGGAGTTCCACTTAGCTTTATGTGAAAGTAATATGTTATACAGGGGGCTTTTTACCGACTAGTAAAATTTTTGGAGCAAATTCAGCCCATGAGACTAAACTACTTTCCATTACACAATATCGAAAAAATAAAATAAAAAATGGATTCCCATACAAATCAGCGCTTAGCCAAATGGATTTGTATTGGGGGACGAAGTTTTTTTATCGATTCGATTTTCAATATATTTATTTACGGAAAATACTCCCATGCTGGTCTGGGAGAAATAAAAAAAACTTAGAATGTACCAGCTGCATCTCTTCCCACGCAGATCGTAAAAGCCGATCGAGGGATTGGGCAAAAATGCAAATCATGTTAACAGGCGATGCGGCTAGCAACCCATCACTGTATTGATTGCTTTTTCATCTTCTCGCCCACCATAACGCTAAAAGTGGCTTTTGGGTCTTGCGGCCCTGGGCTCTGCATAGAACCGCAAGACCCTAAATGCTCTGTCTGCCCCATTAGGGATAAAGACGTGATAGTATGTATGTATGTAGAAAATAGTTTAGTATCATGGACTGAACTGACTCTTAAAATGTAGCTGGTGTATTAAAAGTAACACTGTATTAGATAGATGAGGTTATAAATTGAGTACGTTTAATCTTGTGTTAGTTATGGGATACTTCTTCTTCTTGTCGTGTGTGTTAGTGACTAACACTAGTGTCAGAGTTTTTAAACCGCCTTAAAGGCCTCTGACATGGTTTTAGGTAACGACCAATGTCAAAGACAGTGACCGGGACCGACGGCTTAACGTGCCCTCCGAAGCACGGATCATCTTTCTTATCAGACAATCAGGTGATCAGCCTGCAATGTCCTAACCAAACTAGGACAACAACACAAAGTCGTTGCCCCCGCTGGGAATTGAACCCGCGACCTCCGTGTATGAGCCAAACGCTCCAACCATTACACCACGGAGGCAGTTATGGGATACTAAGTCAACCATATTGGATTTTATAATAAATACTTATATAAGGTGTAACAAAATATACTGAAACAACTTTTCTCAAGTAAAGTATGTCGGAATACGACAAATATTTTTTAGCTTTCCATACAAAATCGGATCAGCTGATCGGTCGACATCTTTATGAGGCCAAAATTTACTTTCCATAATTCGGTACGTGTTCAGTTAAAGTTGCTGACATACACAAATAATTGGCCAAGTGCGTGTCGGGCCACGCGCAGTGAAGGGTTCCGTAGTTGTAAATGCCAACTTTGAGTTCATGCCACTAAAACGTCTAAGTATCTATTGAATTTGTATGAAATTTTCCTTTTCGAGTACATTTTATAAGTTAATCGCCTATAACTTTTGAATTTGTTAATCCTACTTAGCTCTGATAGTTTTCCTATAAACTACATTATATAAACTATATCTGTGTTTTTTTTCACGTGTCCATATATAGCCGTTTAGCAGATAGACGGGGGGGACACGTGACTTAAACAAAAAAAATCACTTTAAACCTAAATATTTCAGACACGGATCCCTAAATCGAAAAATGGTGTTCCCAAGATCACAATATTTTTAAAAGACCTATTAAACGATACCCCAAACAATGTGTTTGTAGAGGAAAAAAAATTGACTTCCTCTTTACAATGTATGGCAGCTACCCTAAAAAAAACATTGTTTCCATATTTTATTTTACGACTTTTTTGCCATGATTAATATACATATCCATGCCAAATTACAGCTTTCTAGTGCTTATAGCTTCTGAGTAGAACCCTAAAAACTCAGGGAAAATCGCTTGAGGTGGTACGGGCATGTAATGCGCCGAGAAAAAGACCACATGACTCGTAAAGTAATGGACATACAGGAGGGGAAGAGAGGAAGAGGACGCCCTCCTACTACCTGGAGTCGAACCATCTCCAACGATTTAAAGACGTTGGGTATAAGCCCAGAAATGACACAAAACCGCCAAGAATGGCGCTAAAGTATTAGGGGGGCCGACCCCGTATAGGGATATGGCAAGGAGAGAAGAAGATTTCGATACGTGTTCCTTGGGAAAGTTGTTCAGTATACATACATACTATCACGTCTTTATCCCTATTGGGGCAGACAGACCATTTTGGGTCTTGCGGTTCTATGCAGAGCCCAGGGCCGCAAGACCCAAAAGCCACTTTTAGCGTCATGGTGGGCGAGAAGATGAAAAAGCAATCAATACAGTGATGGGTTGCTAGCCGCATCGCCTGTTAACATGATTTGCATTTTTGCCCATTCCCTCGATCGGCTTTTACGATCTGCGTGGGAAGAGAAGCAGCTGGTACATTCTAAGTTTTATTTTATTTCTCCCAGACCAGCATGGGAGATTGTTCAGTATAATGGACTGAATTCACCCTTAACATAATTTAAGTATCCTTATTTTGTTAGACCTTATATAGATAAACATCCAAGTCCTATAAAAATTTGAAAGAAGGATATTTTCCAACTAGTTCTGATTTGCGATCGCAACCAGAATCTCCGAGAGGCGAAGGTCGTCAAATGAGTACCTATGACATAGTTGTTTAATTTTTTAAAGCTATTGCATAGCTTCTATCGCGGGCCTTGAGCGCGGGGACCGAATCCAGAAATTCCGTAACGCAAAAACCTCACGCTCGCCACTCCGCCTACCATGTACGTTGCCGCTTCGTCTCCGTCGTCCGTTTGCGACGTTGCCGTCCTTCCTTGTTTGCAATAGCTTTACCGCGGCAGTCCCCGAGTGCCACACGTCTTTTTTTTTCATCTTTTGTCAGAATTATAGACACACAAACAAAGTGCCTTCTCCTTAATAGAAACAGTAAGAAAATCTCTCTCATCTCAGCATATTCCCAGTTCCATCCTCAGCTGTAATGCTGCGAAGCCCGGGGTTCGCTTTCTTCTCCACTTCGCACGGTCTTAAGCATCCTTGGTTGTTAGACGATTGGCACGCATATCATCCTTGACGACGTCAAGCCAGTACTTCTTGGGTCTACCACGCCTGCCAGGTCCCGGTAGAGGCAGCATGGCCATACTTTTATTGTCCACTTCCTCATTCAGTTATTTTGAGTATGTAGGCACGATAAGAAAGTGAAAAATTGTGTTTTTGTCATCTTTGTATGGCAACCATCGAGCTATGTTAGATGTCTGAAAAATCTGACACCAGTGTTGGCCACTTACACACACGAAAAACAAGTATGAACGGTGTATGTACCCAAATAACGCCGGGTGCAACAGCTATGTTATCTCAGATGATCAAACCTTTATCAGAATACCCGGTTGTAAATGCCACGCTGATATTTTGTACGTGCGTGTTGAAATCTATAATCATTGTTGGAGGTCTATTCATTATACTAAAGATACATGCTTTATAAAATGTATGTAAAGTTTTAACAAAATTTACTTGAAACTCAGGTATTTTCAAAGAAAAAAGAAAAAATAAAGTACATGCTGCTCTTTCTTGCGCAAGTTTTAAAATCCGAGGGTACGGGTGACTATGAAAATGATTTTAAAAGGTGAAAAATTATTTTGATACAATTTTCATAGAAGAAATATATTAGAACGATTTTTGATTGCCTTCCATTTTTTTTAATAAAAATTTCGCATTTTGCACTGACGTTCTTTCAAAATAATAGATTGTGCTACAAGGGGTAATGTTAATATTTTTTAAGGAGTGGGCGCTACTTTAAATCTATAGCAAAACAAAGGATTATTCTGCTGTTGAATCCTGAGTGATGTATATATAGCTCGAAGTAAAAATATTACTGTACCCGAAAAACACTCTATATTTCATCTCCATCTATGAGAAATACATACAATATTTCAAATACAAAACAAAAAAAGAAAAGAAGAACACATACGATACTAATTAGAGTTCAACCGACGGGCATTAACCTTTATTTGTTGTCGCTTTCATTCAATAAATACTAAGAAATAATATTTAGAAGAACACCAATTCTGATAAAATGTCCACTCATTGTTTATTATATCATATCATTTTCATTTGTTTTATATGTCAAAATAATATTGGTAAATATTTATTTTATTGGTGTTCTTTTATTACGACGAAAAATAATTATATATACACATTAAAATTTCTTAAAAACTAAAATAAAGATTATAAATCTACTCACTACAATACACTACAAACTAATATTTACAAATAAAAAAGGCCCGGTAATTGTTTACCCTGCGTTAACGTGCCCAGAAGGCTGGCTGCATTGCCAATATTGGTTATATACACACTTCTGTAATTTCTTTAAATCGAAGATAAAAAGTGCGTGTTTTTAATTATACTTATTTCTTTTTCCGAAGCAAAGAACATTTCTATTCATCCTACATTCATCCATGTAGTAGACGATGATTATGCATTCCAAATTTAAAAAAATATGACTTTTGTGCCATCTTTTTAATGTTTTAAACTAAATCCTTTTTTTTTTGGACTGCAAACATCATTTTTAATTCTATATATAATTTTAAAATATTTTGATTTTTAATATTTGTATAATTTTTAAAAGATTACACTCGTGCTCAGTTGTCAAATTGTTTTTAATTCCTAGAAATTTTCTTTTTTACTTTGCAGTCCCGAGAGAATCAGCAGTAACTTTAGATCGGAATGTTTTAGGATGAAAACACAATTTTTCGAATAGATAGACAACATTATTTTCATCCGGTATACGTTAGCACAAGTAAATCTAAACAAATTTTATAAACACCAATAACACAGACATTTTTTATTACGGTTGCTCAAACATAATACCCATTGATTGACAGGCACATACAAACAGCAATAAAAAATACAAATTGAACTTTACTGTGCTTTTGATAAGGTTCAGTATTGTATGCTACACAGCTTCACATCACAAAATAGGCATTCGTCTTTGCCCGTAAAGCAGCCTTTTCATAAAACTATTTTCAACCAAGGCCATTTCACATCCATCAATATTGACCATCGCCTCTATAACTTTAGTAATAAAGTTGAATTTCGAGTGTTAAATGGCAGTTTTATGTCTCATTTATATTTGTAAGGCCTATTTGACTCGGGCGCGAAGATTTATATGACATTGACGACGAATTATGCTTCTTCGTTATTCATACTTTTTATAGTGCTAGAAGTTTTATAGATTTGCTGACTGCCACCTTTGTAAGAGTCGTTTTAGTGTTAGTTAGGGCGTGGGCAGATTTAGGCTGACTTGAATGGGTCGGGTCTTATCGTGAAATACACCCGAGTTTGCCGATGGATATTTCATACGGCGCTACTTTTAATTTTGTCTTCGATTGGTTAATTGAACAAAAAGTAATAGCGTTCTTCGAGATTTAAGCTGTCTAAATTGAGTAGTAGACTCTAAATAACTAGCACTGTTGATCTGCCTACTTCCAAGCTTCTTACATCAATCAGGCGCCTTCAATTTTTCCATCTTTATAAGAGCTTCTACAACGCAATCTAATCTACGTCCGTATAATTTGACTCATATTAAGTAACAAGGCGCGGCAAAAAGGGGAAACTGTATTACGAAGTAGATTCCCATGAATGTGTTTTGTTTTAATCTACTGCTTCTTGTTTTTATGTGCCTTACTAAAAACACATTTTTTTTTTGGAATCGGTACCCACTAAAAACCTTAATTTTCATACAATATAGACGAATAGCCGGTTTCGATACATTGTCACGTTTGCAACTATTGCATACCTAATCAACGAAAACCACCAATGCGTGACGACCCAGCTAATTTTAGATATGATATGATATAACTACGACTTTTTAAGAGTGTCTCAACCGCCCCGCCTCAATATGCCCAATCCTTCAGTGTCAGTTAAAGTTTTATTTGCTTCAGAACATTAGTTCCAAGGTGTGATTTTACACGCATCGCCGGAGTTAATGTTTATAGCTTATATTATTGTATGTTATAGATTTACGATCAAGCAGATGGATGGACGTCATTAAAGTGGTATCTAGATGAATGTACCTTCACGTCAGGTCATTAAAGTAGTATCTTAAATTCATAGTTTTTACTATATTATGACAAAGATAAAAATTACTAACGTAACAGATACTCAGCGCCATAGAAACTATTGGAGGGCCTGTAAGTAGGCAATACTGAAGTTGCGGGTAGACACACAGAGATGGCAGCACACACGACTATAAAAAAGTGATCAAATAAGTGCTGGATATACTTTCAAAATATTTATTGCATTTTGTATCATTCATATTATTAATTAATTGGAGTATTATTTAAATATAATAAGGATAAAATATTTAAATGTTTTGATTATTACCATAAAGCGCCATCTAGTGATAAGGAAGAGAAATGCGACGGGTAAGCATGATTATGGTTAAAAATAATATCACATAGACTTCATAAAAGTTACATCTTTAAGTCTTTTAAACCCCTGAAGAAAAATAGGGGTGTTATAAGTTGTCTGTGTGTATCTGTGGCACCGTAGCCCTTAAATAAATAGGCCGATTACCTATGACTATGATACGGTTTTCTTTTGTTGAAGTTGACTTGATAGAGATACTTCTTAGCTATGCAATGTTTGGAAAATCAGCAATTTATAAGTTATGGGGTGAATTAAAAGCCGGTTTTTTTTTAAATTTGCTGGCAAATAATCTTGTTTTTAGTCTGCACTGTACGAGCTAGAACCTATGTGTACAACCAGAGCTATATTTAGCCAGAGCAGCCACAGGATTTGGCCTACACTCTAGCCAGACGAGTTAGAGGAAAAAAGTTTTATTTCTTATCTTTCGTGTGTGTAAGTAAATTGTTATTATTTTCAAGCTGCCTTGAGACATCTGTTATGAATTGACGACAGCCGAGATAATTGCGTAAGAGAAAAAGACGTCAGTCAGTGTTTCTATAACTGTATAATCTAATGTATGATGACGTCATGTGACACGGAAATTATCACACAATAATTCACACTGCTATTAAACTTTAAACTAAATTCACACATTATCACAGTTTGAGATGGTGCGAATTGACTTGGTTATAACTTTATGATATATTATGATTTAAATTATATTATACGTATCTTAGCGTACCTATTTCATACTTGTCGAATGTTGTTAGCAAATTAAATTACGCTACAAAGATGACAAAAAATTAAATCAGATTTTTTTATGATTATTTTATTGATAATTTGGCATTTTTCGATTGAAACTATCGATTTTGCGGCTATTTTACAATCGATAGTTTCAATCGAAAAATGCTTAATTATCTATGGCCTATCGATAGTATTGATCGATGACGACGATTATGTACTAACGATATTATCGTTAGTACATAAACTGTCTATACTATCGATATTACATTAAACTATCTATACTCTCGATAGTTTATGAAGCCCAATATTATCGATACTATCGATAGTTTGTTCGTCGTCATTTTTAGTATCGATAGTATCGGTTTTATTTAAAAAACCGATAGTCTATCGATAGGCTAGGTATCGATAGTTTTATATCGAACGGCAACACTCCTGACGAGTCCTTTAGAGCCTATCTTTATTTCTAACAAGTTTCAGTCTAAGGTTGGTGTAGGTCCTTTGATTGCTTCAATGGAGCTTCTTGCGACCAATCTGTATAGTCCACTGGTTTTCATAGCCGATTGAGTGGCGGACGCTTAAATACCTTTTTACTAAACGTCAAAACAAATTTTCTATGAGATTTGTATGAAAATCACAACAGTGACGTCATAATTTTGACTCCCAAAAATGATCAATGAAGAGCGACATTGTTTTATGACATTTTATTTTATTAACTGTACCGAATATCTAATATTATATTTTTGATCGAATTATCTAAACGTTTTGCATTCCCTCAGTTAGTTTTTACAATCTACGTAGAAAGAAAAGTAGCTAGTATTTTTTACCCTACTTGCACGAAAAGTACAAGCTTATAACGTCCTTCCAATTCCGTTGTAATTTAGAACAGAGACTAGCGAGGATCAGCGATATTCCTCTCAGCCCCTGTGAGCTATTAAAATTGAAAAGCAAACAGAGTGGAGTGGTTCCCAACCCAACACAGCAAGAAATAATAAGATCCTATGATGCTAACCAGTCGTGACTCGGGGCTTTCGTACGGCAGGGAGGAAAAAATTCGATATCGATATATCGACCAGGTTTAGGACTAGATAACATTTCAAACTTTTTCATTAAGAGCGGCCAACCCGCCTCACTTTTCATACAAACGCTCGTACGTGATTATGGCGTTGTAGCAGATCTTTCTTGGAAAGTTTTGAACTAACAGGAATCTTGTGCGTTATATCTAGGTTTCTATTGAAATTAAAAATTAAAATTTGGAAAAACAAATTCAGTATAAGTCTCCAAAAATATGCTTTTTTGTACAAATTTTACCCGAACTTCGGCCGATCATATAGTACTCATGAATTGTATAAGTAAAGAAAATATGTGCATAGAAACCTTGCAAATATAATAAAGATTCTAAATGAAAAACATTTATTTCACACACTCGTAAGACTTACTGAAAAAAACGTATCACCTGGAACAAGTTTTATGAAATTTCCGCACCCTATGAAAAGTTAATATTCGTTCAATGAATAGTAAATAATAATACTAAAATCGTACAATATAATGCAAACTGAGCGCTCAGGTGCTATCTCTCTCTTCTCACTTTCCTTTTTTTTCTATCATTGCGCTGGATGAAACAACAAGCATTTCCAACCATGCTCGCGTTGACGATAGACGGACCGGGAAGGGCCGCCTTAACTTCTGATTTCTAAAGCCAGACTTTTTTTTGTCCTTAAGGTAGTCGTCGGTCCTATAATAAGTCTTTTCACAGAGTACTTTCTTTACATAAGTTTTTATGTTTTTGTCTGGCCGATTTTGGCAATTTATTATAATAAGTATACAGTTCCCCATAAACGTATTACTAACTGTTTTCAGTATGATAATAATACGGGGCAACTAAGTAAGATCGACGTTATAGCTAAGATCCCATCCCTACCGACTCGAGGCGATCAGATCGCATGCATGCAAGTTCTCTGCGTCTGTCACTTATTCGTATGTCGATTGATTGTGGCTGCACACGGATTCTTTAAGTGAGAGGATTCATGTAGAACTGTGAGTACCGTAACGACAGTTGCTACATATCACCATCGTTATTGACTGTTTTCCCATCGCCTGATTTAAGAAGATGCAAAGTCAGTAAGAGCATAAAAGGTAATAGTTTGCTGAGTATCCCGCAAATCACCCCACACCTCGAGTTTGGAAAAACCTCGTCTTAATATGTCTGTCAGGGTTCTCCTTAAGTGTGACGGTTCATATAGAACTATGAGTACTGTGACGACAGTTACTGTTGTCAGATATCACCACCATCGTTGTCTGTTCTCCCTCGCCGTATATAAGCAGATTTAAAGTCAATCAGAGCATCGGTCATTTTGGAAATCTTTGGGAGAAGCCTATGTCCAGCAGTGGACATTATGCGGCTGGAATGATTATGATGTTGAGATCGTAAGATTATTATCGACTCAAACAATATTTTTTATCGACATTGTAGCCAAGACCCCATCCCTACCGGCTCGAGGCGATCAGATCGCATGCATGCAAAACGTTCTCTGCGTCTGTCGCTTGTTCGTATGTCGATTGATTGTGGCTGCACACTGACCCTATACATACGTACGTCCTTATCCCGTACGGGGATGACATAGCCCATAAACTTAAAGACAGGGAGGACGTCTAGTTAGAAAAGAAATCAAAAAAGGCATGACAAATGGAAAAATATTTTTGGTCAATCGGTTGGATTAAAAAAAAAAAGCGGGTTGCACTCTGGGAGTGCCGGCAGAAGTGAAAACTTGAATATTAACGTTGTGCATTTTTGATATTTTGGAATGGTTAGGGAATAATTTTGCACGAATTGCTTTCATTATCAGTATAAAATATTTCAAATCTTTTCTGAACCACAGTCTGTCACAAATGTCACAAGCATGACCAAATTCATTTTCAACAAAATCATTTTCAAATACACAGCAGTATGACCACTACACAGACGGTCGAGCCATCAGCTGTCACCATCCATGGATGCGCGTAGCACGCTGTAACATAAACACACACGAACATTCGCGCAATGCCCTGCGCCCTGCGCCTGCGAGTTTAACATTTTTGACCCATTCCAAAAAAAGTGCACAACGCCGCTAAAGAAATTTTCACTTCAATATTCTACATATATTTTTTATTTTCTCTGAGAAACCAAAAATTACAAAGATACAGTGCATTGAAATTTCGCGTGACGTCACACTTAAGCACGATTTTTACTTTAGTGTGACGTCGCAAGCCTCCACTCCGGAACTTTGACGCTTTGTATCTTTGTGAATTTTTACTCTTTTGTTAAACTGAAAAATACGGGTCCGTTATTTTTAGATAACTCTAAAAGACGGACTAATTACAATCATACTTTTCGGACCCTGTCGTCATCCCCTATTCACGGATTGCTAGCCGCGTCGCCTTTTGACATTATTCATCCGATTTTCGTAAGTTTTGTGTTCAAAAACACGTTAAAAACGAAGTCAGCTGAAGACATTATTTGGGTTTGCTTGACTTGGCAATAAATACCACGGTAACAAAATTTTCTCAACACTTCTCTAACATAAATTAATATTGGCACATTACCATCAAGTCTTTTTGTCTCCACTGCAAAAGCACGACCCTTTATGTACAACCAGAGCCATACTTGGCCAGAGCAGTCAGAGGACTTGACCTTCACTCTCCTCGCTGGCCAGACGGGTTGGGGAGGTCTCATTGTCATTTTTATGCTTTATTTGTTTAGCTTGTCGTCTTCTACGACAACCACGGGAGGACTTGGAGTGGCCCTATTTCACTCTGCTGGAAAACACACGGCAATATTTTCCTATACAGATACAATTTCATGTTTTTGTCCTAAACGAGGTGCGTAGTGCCTAGGATCGTTCGTCCCTTTTAGCATGCTATAAGCTAGCTTCAAAGTAAGTTCGAGACTTGCGTTATGAGATTCTAACTCAACGATACTATATTTTATAACAAATACATATATAGATAAACATCCAAGACCCAGGAAAATTTGAGAACAGTCATTTTACAACTTGTCCTGACCGGGGATCGAACCCGGAACCTCTCGGTGGCGGACTAGCACGGTGACCACTACGCCACGAGGCCACATAATTTGGATTTTCACCCATCCCTTCGCTCGACTATTACGATCTGCGCGGGATTAGAAACAGCTGGTACATTATTTATTCTTCCTCTCAGAACAGCACAGTAAGATCACAATCTCAATTCCCTCTAATAGCATAACATTTTTCAAACTACCAAAACAATCCCAAAATGATGCGCACAGGCACGGTATCGTACATCAGAGATTTACAAACAATCGTAGTAACCTTAACATTGAATGCGCTATTGTCTTCTGGACGTATGCGCTTGCGCAACCGCGGCTTTGTGCTGACTCGGTGATAAAGGTTATCAATATATATATATATATATATATACACACTCTATATAAGTTCTAACAAAATATACTGAAACTATTTTAAGAGTGAATTCAGTCCATGATAGCGAACAACTTTCCCCAAGAGACATACGTCGAAATATGAAAAAAAAATTTTTTGGCTTTCCATAAAATCTCGGATCAGCTGATCGGTCAACTTGTATGGGAAGCCAAAAAATACTTTTCATATTTTGATACGTGTTCCTTGGGGAAAGTTGTTTAATATCATGGATTGAGTTCACGTTTAAAATAGTTTCGGTATATTTTGTTAGACCTTATATACAACGTGGAAGGGGTGAACTATACTAGGTCACTTTAGTATAAGGGAATTAAATTATTAGTAACAGGACAAACAAAAACAATTTTCATTTCTATAAGTGTGCAGAACTGCTGCCTCCCATGCTGGTCCTCCAAGTCCTCAACATGCTGAAGCCTTACTTAAAGATAATGTAGCTCAATGTAATCACAAGTTTCAATTTAAACATATTACCCCCAAAGATATAGTTGATGCATTTAAACAGTTAAATTTAAAAAAATCGGAAGACCACTGGGGTATGTCCGTTAGTGTAGTAAGCCACATTATAAATATCATTGCTGCAGACCTAGCTTTTATTTTTAATGAATGCATTGATGAAGGTATTTTTCCAAATTTAATGAAATGCAGTAAATTGATTCCTTTATTTAAAAAGGGGGTAAGAACAGATCCTGGCAATTATAGACCAATATCGATTCTGCCGGTTTTGAGCAAAGTGTTTGAAAAGATAATGCTTAATCAAATGCAACATCACTTTATCACCCATAACCTTTTTCATAGCCAGCAGTTTGGTTTTACTGGAGGGAAATCGACCACTGATGCGGGGGTAGCGCTCGTTACTCAAATTTACAACGCATGGGAAAACAAGAACGATGCAATCGGTTCTTTTTGCGATCTCTCAAAAGCGTTTGACTGCGTAGATCATCCAACACTTTTGCTCAAATTCCGTCAGTACGGTTTTGACGATAAATCAATAAACCTCATTCAATCATATTTAACGGATAGGCTTCAGACTGTTGACATAAATGGCATAAAGTCAAACGGATCTCTCGTTAAAATGGGAGTACCTCAAGGTTCTATCCTGGGACCGTTCCTCTTCTTAGTGTACGTCAATGATTTGCCTTACGCGGTTGAGAAACAAGCTGGCATTGTGTTGTTCGCCGATGACACGTCTCTTATTTTCGAAATAGACCGTCATAGCGAAGATGCTACTTCGGTGAATAACACCTTGACGGCCATTTCTAACTGGTTTTCAGCCAATAACCTTATGTTGAATGCAAACAAGACCCAATGCATTCGATTTAGTCTTCCTAACGTGAGGCAAGCCAATGTTGATGTGCTACTGAACGGTCAAAAATTAGATCTCGTTGAAAATACTACTTTCTTGGGATTCACAATAGATTCAAAACTTCAATGGGGTGCACATATCTCTAAACTCGCTAATAGGCTTAGCTCAGCGGCTTACGCTATTAGGAGAATCAGACAATTGACAGATGTGGCAACTGCTAGACTAGTTTACTTTAGTTACTTTCATAGTCTGATGTCTTATGGGATTCTTCTATGGGGGAGTGCAGCTGATATACAGACTATTTTTATTTTGCAAAAAAGGGCAATTCGTTTTATTTACGGTTTAGGATCAAGAGACTCCCTAAGAGATTTTTTTAAGAAAATTGATATACTTACTGTACCATCCCAGTACATATTTGAAAATATAATGTATGTAAGGAAAAATATTGCCTTGTTTAATAAAGTGGGTGATTTTACGGATAGAAACTTACGTAATATAAATGATTTATTTACTCCGTCCTATAGGCTGAAAACAGTTAGTAAGTCGTTTATGGGAAACTGTATAAAGTTTTATAATAAATTGCCAGAATCGGTTCTTAGTATGCCAGATAGAAAATTTAAAGTTTATGTTAAGAAAGTACTCTGTGATAAAGCTTATTACGGAACCGATGATTACCTTAGAGACAAAAATGTCTGGCTTGAGCTTGGCGCGGGTCCCTCTTAAAGGTTAGTATTTGTACATTCACAAATGTCATAATTTAAGAACATTCTGTACATGTTTTAGTACAAAATTTACAAATTGACATTAATTTTAAACTTGACATCATGCTTAATTTATAATTATGACATAACAATGTATTCTCAGTCCACATATCTAATTTTAATACCAGTATAATTGTAAGTTGACGTTATTGGAGAAAATGCTGCAGTACAGTTTGTTACCGTTTCTTCTGTACTTGCGCTTTGGAAGCGGCAGTAAACTTAGCTATAAGTAAATGATCTGACGTCAACATTTACCTTATAAGAAATCGAAAGGAAAAAAAGTGACAATTATCAAGTGATACTAATATCCAAAGATAAATAAATGAATTTGACTTGACTTTGACTTTGGTCTGGGAGAAATTAAAAAACTTAGAATGTACCAGCTGCTTCTCTTCTCGCGCAGATCGTAAAAGCCGATCGAGGGAACGGGCAAAAATGCGAATCATGTAAACAGGCGATGCGGCTAGCAACCCATCACTGTATTGATTGCTTTTCCATCTTCTCGCCCACCATGACGCTAAAAGTGGCTTTTGGGTCTTGCGGCCCTGGGTTCTGCATAGAGCCGCAAGACCCAAAATGCTCTGTCTGCCCCATTAGGGATAAAGACGTGATAGTATGTATGTATGTATAAGTGTGCAGGCGCTCGGGTTTGCTTTCCGTACAAACTCGGTTCAACTGCTCGGTCAACTCGTATGGGAGGTCGAAAATTATTTTCATTTTTTTTCCTTGTAGAAAGTTGTTTAGTATCATGGACTACTAGTTTTAATATATTTTGTTAGACCCTGTATATGTATTTGTTATAAAATATTGTATCGTTAAGTTACCATTGCACAAGTCTCGAAATTACTTTGGAGCTAGCTGAATCAGTGTTACATACATACATACTATCACGTCTTTATCCCTAATGGGGCAGACAGAGCATTTTGGGTCTTGCGGTTCTATGCAGAGTCCAGGGCCGCAAGACCCAACAGCCACTTTTAGCGTCATGGTGGGCGGGTGGCTATATCAGTGTTATTGATCCCTATTTATATTTACTTTAGTAGTTACATCTGCCCCAATATACATTTCGTTACTAAATATTCATAGATACATTCATCATTGTTGGGTCCAGCCTCTCTCCCCCCGCTCCCCTCCCCCCTGCGTCCGGGCACGCATAATCCGTTCATATTCCGGATTTATGCGCGCCGGTCACAGGTCGCAAGATATCTTATTTTAGATCGCACGCTCAGCGAAACGCCGGCCGCCCGGCCGGACCACTAGCGGCACTCGTACGGTTAGCAAAACAAATCGTAGTTGTTTTTACTCTGTTGAAAATAAAGTAGGTACTTTGAAGCTTGTGAATACGCATTTAAACTTAAATCAAAAGATTTGTTTTATTTAGTGAACGGGTTACTCACGTATAGAGTCAGCTACTGCCGACATGTTTCACCTCATCCGGAGGTCTTCATCAGGGCGAATGTGACGAGAGGCCCGTACACCCGTACCCGTAAACATGTCGGCAGTAGCTGACTCTTATACTCTATACGTGAGTAAAGTTAACTAAATAAAACAATGATTGTATCTCACGTTAGTTTTAATTAAAAAAATATATCAAAAGAATTATTTATATTCAAAGGTAACTTTTCAACTTGTCTTAAAAGACGGCTTTTCGACATTTTTATTGTGTACTATAGCAGGTGCCCGCGACTTCGTCTGCGCAGGATTATCACATAATATCTTTATAAATTGTAGCCTTTGTGTTATTCCGATGTATAAGCTATATTATTGTAAAGTTTCATTAAAATCAATTCAGTAGTTTTTACGTGAAAAAGTAACAAACATCCATCCATACTTACAAACTTTTGCGTTTATAATATTAGTATAGGCTCTTGTCCATCCTAACCTACAATGCGCAAACTTGTCGCTGACCAAAATTCTTAAAACCGCTGTTTTGCCTAAGAGCAATGGAGCGCAGTATGTTTAGTATAAAAAGGACAGAACGTGTCAGGAACACTGCAGTGCGCTCTATTACGCAAGTGGTGGACGTTGAAAAGAAGTCTGCTAGATTAAAGTAAGACTGGTCGCGTCACGTTTGCCGCATGTTGCCCATAAATTCCAAGCATGCAACATAGATTCCAACCGACTGAGTGAGGTCCAGAGTCCTAGGATTAAATGGAGGGACGAGTTGTCCGCTTTTAACAATGAATGGAGTGAAACAGTTAAAGATAGAATTAATTGGAAACAAAAAGGGGCTTTTGACTAACTATTAGGGAATCTACGAATGCGATTTACTCTTCAAAACGTCAGATTAATTTGAAATTTTGAACACCTTTCGAGGGCCGATTACCACACAGTAGGGTTCCCTACTCGAATTTGAGAAATCTATCTGCGATATATTATTCATCGGTAAAACGATACTTTGAACGATTGATAATAAATAATAATAAATCATCGCATTATGTTGAAGTAAAGTTATACATCAATAACTTTACTACAACGCTTTTTAATGCGATGCCTATTTTGTAGTAAGTTGCTCTTACTTTGTAAAAAAAAAAAAAAAATTTTTAAATTTAGTAAAAAGCTTTTTTTGCAGTTGTTACCATACCAAGCCAATGTTGACCGCACTTATCAGCGTGAGGTATGCCCATATTATGTGAGTTTTTTGCGCGAACCCACAGATTGGAAATCTTAATAAACAATAACCGTCTTATAATAAAAAAGCGGACTAACGTTAGTACTTGGTCCGCTTAAAACAAGTAGTCCTAAAAGTTTTTTAATCTTAATATACAATGTCCTTTTTAATTAAGTACAAATATTTTAAGGGGTGATTCAGTCCATCATTCCTAACAACTATTCCCAATAAATGTATATAGAAATACGAAAAAAAAAAATTTCATTTTCCAAAGTAATGATATCACGTGACTACTTCAATTCATATGAGAACCTAAAAATATTTTTTCTTATTTCGATATACATTCATTAGGCAAATTTGTTCAAAATGATGGACTGAACCACCCCTTAAAATATTTGTACTAAATTAAAAAGGACATTGTATAAAACAGTCGTGTTTGTTACACTATTTATAACAGATTTAGATGAAATTTTGTATGGATATAGTTAGAGACCTGGGTAAGGATATAAGATAGTTTTTATCCCGAAATTCCCTCGAAGAACATAGCTAGTTTCAAATAAAATAAATGATATGCGCTGACTAGTGTTTTTGAATGAAAAATAAATTTCAATTTAACAATCAAATGACTATCGAGAAAATTGTTGTCATTGTAGAAAAAAGGAATTTTGTACAAAAGCAACTTACCATTTTTTTTTATTAATTTATTTTATTATTTTTATTAGAAATTTTTATCAGAGCGTGTTTTATCTTATAATGGCCACAAAATTAGCCCAAACGCCAAAAAACTTAAATAACAGTGGTCTATTTCCAAGCTATCTATTTCGTGATCTATTTCCAAGTTGTCTATTTCTTAAATGTTTCCAACGGAATGACACTGAATCCTAGTAAATGCTCTTACATACGTTTTACCAAAAAATCTGACGTAATTAAAAGTTCCTACACACTAAACGATGAACATATAACGAATGTTTCTGAAATTAGAGATCTCGGAGTAACATTAGATACTAAACTTAAATTTTCTTCACATATAAACAACATAGTAAAACAGAGTGCAAAAATGCTTGGCTTTATAAAACGCACATTAAAAGGATTTAAAACAAATCAATCACGTAAAATTCTCTATAATAGTTTAGTTCGTAGTCGGTTGGAGTTTGCATCTGTTGCCTGGAATCCAGTTTACACAGCGTCTTCACAGAGAATTGAAAGCATTCAACGAGCATTTACCAGGTACCTCGCTTACACAACAAGTGATATTGCTCCCAGTCAACCCTACGAACAACGTTTGTCTTACTTTAAAATGACTAGCCTTAAAGTCCGTCGCACCATCTTAGACCTAACTTTCTTCCACAAACTTCTTCACAATAAAATTGACTGTATCGACCTCACTAACTCTATTCTTCTTACTGTTCCATATAATATTCCCCGCAAATCCATAACTAAGACCTTTTCATCACCATCTTTCAGAACCAACTTAGGCCTCCATCATCCTGTCGCCAGAATTTGTACCTTTTACAATGAAATAAATACCAAACTACCTGAAATTGATATTTTTCACGATTGCTTCAATAAATTCAAGTCTAAAATGCTGAAGCACTTTGGGTTGTAATTAATATCATCACTACTTTGAATTCATAAACTCTCCTCAGAATAACAAATAACTTTCAACCTTAGTAATCTATATTCATTCCTTTTTGTATTAACTTCAACAAGAATTCATAAATTTGCTTTATATACCATACTATTTACGGCAGCGAATGTGTAAGAAAATGCTGTGTATGCTTTTAATTGGTGTTTACATATGGAATTGTATACCTATCCGATTGATTCATTTAACCAATAATGTTATAATATGTAATCACTGTAAGCGTACCTTTTAAATAAAATAAAAATAAAAATAAAATAAAATGATCTTTGCACCCATACTATAGCAAACTATTACAGAATATTCTATGAGATATCGATACAGTATTATATGGAAATTATCATGATCATCATCGGGTCGTTTCAGTCTCCACTGCAGGAGCACGACCCTCTCTAGACTACTAGAACCTTACTTGGTCAGAGCAGCCAGAGGATTTGGCCTACACTCTCCACGCTGGCCGGGAGAGGTATCATAGATGTTTTAATACCTTCGTTTAGCTTGTATTACCTAAGTCGCCTTCTACGACATCCACGGGAGGACTTGGAGTGGTTCTATTCTACTCTGCCGGAAACCTCACGGCGAAATTATCATCATCAAGACACTTTTTTAAACTTCAAAACAAAAACTTTCTTTGAAACTTGCTTTTAAGGATTGGGCTATATCTGGCACTACGGAACAGCACTTTTCTTTGCAGCTATCCTTTTCTGGCGCTCAGAACCGTCATTAGCTAGAGCGAGAGAGAGCGATGGAACGCTTCGGCACCGGCCGTCGCTATCTCTCGCTTTAGCGTAATCTGTTACTGTAATATACAAAAGAAATCTGGTACTTAACCATAGATGACATTGGGGAATATATATTTATAAAAATAATTACAATGAAATTGCTCACTTTCTTTAGTATGTTAAAAACGCAAAAAATATATACGAATATTTAGTACTAGCTATAACCCGCGACTTCGTCCGCGTAGAAGTCGGAAATGGTTCTAACAGGATTTTAAATTGTTGACCCCGTGGTTTGGGCTTTGCGTTGATATGTCAGTCAGTCACCAATCAGTCAGTTTCCTTTTTTCCCGTTCCCGTACCCATTCTCGTTCCCGGTCTCATTCCCGTTCTCATTCCCGTTCTCGTTCCCGTTCCCGTTTTCGACTCCATCATTAGCTAGAGCGAGAGAGAGAGCGACGGAACGCTTCAGCATCGCCTAGGTAGTAGGTCACCGCATTTCATCCCTCTGGGGTTTATATTTTGAAAATCCTGAAACATGTATTTATTAATTTACCGCCAGGAGTACTCCGGTAAAGTTTTGAATAAAATGGTCTTACTAATCTTGTTTCTCCATACAAACATTGGACCTTCGTTTCACTCCTTTAGGGGGTGAGTTTTAAAAAATCCTTCCTTAGTGCACCTCTAGACGTCATAAGGAACCTATGTACCAAATTTGGAGTCTCTAAACCCAGCGGTTCGGACTGCGAGTTCATATTTCACTCAGTCACCAATAAGTCAGTTTCTTTTTTTTTTCACTCCCGTTCCCATTCCTGTTCTCGTTCCTGTTCCCATTCTCGCTCCTATTCCCGTTCCCGTAATTTGCTTGAGAGAGTGAGAGAGAGCGACGGCACGTTTCAGCATGGCCTAGGTAGGTCAGCCTATTTCCCCCTAGGGGTTGAATTTTGAAAAATCATGAAACAGGTATTCACTTGTTTACCGCCAGGAGTAGGTCACCGCATTTCATCCCTCTAGGGTTTATATTTTGAAAAATCCTGAAACATGTATTTATTAATTTACCGCCAGGAGTACTCCGGTAAAGTTTCGAATTAAATGGTCTAACTAATCTTGTTTCTCCATACAAACCTTGGACCCCCGTTTCACCCCCTTAGGGGGTGAGTTTTGAAAAAATCTTTCTTAGTGTCCCCCTAGACCTCATAAGGAACCTATATGCCAAATTTGGAGTCTCTAAACCCAGCGGTTCGGACTGCGAGTTCATATTTCACTCAGTCACCAATAAGTCAGTTTCTTTTTTTTTTTTCACTCCCGTTCCCATTCCCTTTAAATACTCTTAATCAATAACACATTTATTTGGATAAAGATTAATATTATTATGTTGATATAACTCTGACAAATAATTTGTAATAATGCATTAATTTCGACCAAATTTGATTATCATAAAAACGGTTATTGTGAGTTAATCTTTATACTGTCGCAGACATTTTTTTAGATAATTTAAAGAGGAATAATTCTTTCATACATATTTTTTAGGTATCTCGAACGGTTTTCGCAGGGCACGCAACGGAAGCCCTCAAAGATGAATAATTTTCCCCGTTTCTTCCACATTTTCGACTGTTTCTTCGCTTCTATTAGTCGCAACGTGATGTTGTATAACCTAAAGCCTTCCTCGATAAATGATCTATCCAACACAAAAAGAATTTTTCAATTCGAACCAGTAGTTCCTGAGAATAGCGCGTACAAACAAACAAACTCAGATTTATAATATAAGTATAGTATAGATATTTAAATAAGTGAGCAATAATAGACTTAAGTTTTATTTTCGTCAAAATATATACAAATCCTACTTCCTACTATTCCTACTTGTTCCTACTATTCCTACTTGTTCCTAGTATTCCTACTTTCCTACTAATATTATAAATGCGAAAGTGAGTTTGTATATTTCTTTGTTTGTTCGTTTGTTACCACTTGACGCTTCAACTTCTTAACCTTTTTAGATGAAATCTGATATGGATATAATTTGATACCCAGAAAAAGACAGGATAGTTTTTATCTCGAATTTCCAACGGAGAGCAATGCTTACGGGCACAGTAATACAAAAACACAATAATACAAAAACACGATCCAATTTTCTGAGTAAATAACAAAAATAAAGATATTTGGTTACTAAAGGCGTTTCAAACTTGTCAATGTTTATTGAAGCCTTCTCAGCCTGTTAGATGTTTAGCCAGGCGGAAAAACAAGGCCTGGAAAGTTTTAGGTCTATTTTTATTGGTAAAAGCAGTAAGTACCTTAGAGCTTTATTCGATGTGAATAAATTTTAGTTGAATTCGTTTTTTTGACAAAAAAGAGGGGTGTTATAAGCTTGGCGGCGTGTGTGTGTCTGTCTGTAGCGTCGTACGTAGCTCTCGAACGGATGGACCGATTAAGATGTGGTTTTATATTAAATACTTATTTTCAGCTAAATCGTATGCATTTGACTATTGGCGGCCATCTTTGAAAATTTTAAAAACCTCGGCCTACGGCCTCGCATAGAGCTCAGCGTTCGGCCTTCGGTCTCAGGCTCCGCTTGGTTACTGGGGGGCAGGAGGTGTAAGGGGCTCGCGCTTTCTATAGAAACTCGGATGAGCTTGGTCAAATTGTATAGCAGACAAAAATATTTTTCATATTTCGATATAATAATTTGTTATTTGGGGAAAGTTGTTCAGTGTCGTGAACTGAATAAACCTTTAATTTTTTTTGCATTATATTTTGTTAAACCCTACATAAGTTCATGGTCTATACTTTTCGGAACATAACTACCGTCATAATTAACTAGACTACACGACATTATAATTAACTTTTACCAAAGTTACGAGGTTCATCCTATTAGATAGTATCATAATTATTAAGTCATTAAGTACGAAAGGTCACGGTATCTCATCGATCGAGCCACGAATATAATGAGTAAAGATCTATGTTTATATGATAACCTGCTAATTGTAAGTCGTTAGAGAAAGTAGGAAACATTTTCTGCTTTCATTATATAAATAAATAAATATATAGGGACAATAACACTGATTGAGCTAGCCCCAAAATAAGTTCCAGACTTGTGTTACGGGATGGGATACTAACTCAACGATTCTATATAAATAACAAATACATAATAATAAATAGATAAACATCTAAGTCCAAGGGCAATTTGAATAAGGCCATTATTCAACTTGCCCTGACTGGGGATCGAACCCGACACCCTCGGTGGCGGAATAGCATGGTGACCACTACGCTATGGAGGTGGACAAAATAGGTACAATTGGAAAATTTTGATAGATTCAAAGGCGAAGGAATTCTTAACTATAACATAATAGTCGACATACCTTTTCTTGACGACCTCCGTGGTGTAATGGTCACCATGCTGGTCCGCCACCCAGAGGGTCCCGGGTTCGATCTCCGGTCAGGGCAAGTTGGAAAATGGCCCTTTTCGGATTGTCCTGGGTCTTGGATGTTTATCTATATATGTATATGTTATAAAATATAGTATCGTTGAGTTAGTATACCATAACATAAGTCTTAAACTCACTTTAGGGCTAGCTCAGTCAGTGTAATTTGTCCCTATATATATATATTTAATTATATATATGTTTATATTTTCTCCCATGCTGGTCTGGGAGAAATAAAAAAAACTTAGAATGTACCAGCTGCTTCTCTTCCCACGCGATCGTAAAAGCCGATCGAGGGAATGGGCAAAAATGCGAATCATTTTAACAGGCGATGCGCCTAGCAACCCATCACTGTATTGATTGCTTTTCCATCTTCTCGCCCACCATGACGCTAAAAGTGGCTTTTTGGGTCTTGCGGCCCTGGGCTCTGCATAGGACCGCAAGACCTAAAATGCTCTGTCTGCCCTATTAGGGATAAAGACGTGATAGTATGTATGTATGTATGTATTTTCTTTAAAAAATAAATTAAATTTTAATTTTACACGAAATGTAAATTGTGCTTACTGACGTGTAAAGATGCCTGTAAAGGTCTAGTTACTGTATAAACGTAGAATTTTGAATTTCAATTTTGAATTCTTTCAACTATTAACAAATTGAAGTTCTCCATCCATTTTTTACCAACGTAACAATAACCTTTTTAAACCAATACGTAATCTATTGAACCACAGGTCAAACTCGTGATACTGACTATCGATACATCGATATCGATACATTTCGACCGATCGTATCGATTACAAAGCATCGATTCACCTTGATCTCGCTCGTAAAGATCTGATGATTAGATTAATGGTCACTTTTGGGTGCATTAACATTCTTAAATAAGGCAATTGTGTTAAACCACTTTTGCTTTGGGTTGATCTAGATTTCAAATGCCTCCGTGGAGTAGTGGTTAGAGCGTTCGGCTCATAACCGGAGGTCGCGGGTTCGATTCCCGGGGCAACGATTTTGTGTTGTTGTCCTAGTTTGGTTAGGAAATTGTAGGCTGATCACCTGATTATCCGATAAGTAAGATGATCCGTGCTTCGGAGGACACGTTAAGCCGTCGGTCCCGGTTACTGTCTTGGCATTGGTCGTTACCTCAAACCATACCAGAGGCATTTAAGGCGGTTTAAAAACACTGACACTAGTGTTAGTCAATACGAGTAACACACAGATAAGAAGATCTAGATTGTAAAATCATTTTGTGAAGTTGTTCCCAATGTTTTACACGTTGCAAACTTACAACTTTCTATATTCATGATACGGCTTATGATTTTAAACCCCTGACAAAAATGAGGGATATTTTAGGTTTGCTACTAACGTCTGTCTATCTGTCTGTCAGTATCATCGTAGCGCTCGAATGGATGGACAAATTTCGATGAGTCGATTTCCGTAAAAGCAAGTTCCCTTTCGGTGGTTCTTAGCGATGTTTGATTAAAATCGGTTTGGCCGTTTAAAAGTTATAGGGGTTAACGCTTGAAAGTCAGGGCTATTTTAGGCACCACCTATTTCTAGCAAAGAAATAGATGGTGCTACGAATATCAAGTCGTATCGATAGATTCGCTATTCATCACTAGATGACATTTGGACACTTCGTAGACCCTAGGGCCATATGACCTAAATTCCACACTTTTATTGAGATACTGGGCAAGAGTATGCTTGCCATTTCACATTTTCTCGATTGGCTTTTATGATCTATGCAGGAATATAACCAGCTGGTACATTCTTAATATTTCCTTTTCTCCCAAACCAAATAGAAGAAATAAATAGATAAATAATTGGCCAAGTGCGTTTCGGGCCACGCGCAGTGTAGTGTTCCATAGTTGTAAATGCCAACTTTGTGTTCATGCCACTAAAAACGTCGTTTCTATTGAACTTGTATGAAATTTTCCTTTTCGAGTACATTTTATAAGTTGATCGCCTATAACTTTTTAATTCGTTAACCCTACTTAGCTCTGATAGTTTTCCTTTAAACTACATTATATATACTGTAGCTGTGATTTTTTTCACGTGTCCATATATGACCGTTTAGCAGATAGAGAGGGGGGGGGGGGACACTTGCCTCCAACAAAAATTTGCAAACCCAAATATTTCAGAAACGGATCCCTAAATCGAAAAATGACACCATTTTTCGATTTAGAGATTTTTGAAAGACCTATTCAACGATACCCCACACAATATGTTCATAGAGAAAAAAAAATTGAATTCCTCTTTACCTGTATGGCAGCTACCCTAAAAAAATATATTTCCATATTTTATTTTACGCCTTTTTTGCCATGACTGATGTACATATCCATGCCAAATTACAGCTTTCTAGTACTTATAGTTTCTGAGTAGGACCGCGGACGAACAGACAGACAGACAGACATGGCGAAACTATAAGGGTTCTTTGTTTACTACAGAACCCTATAAAGATAGGTCACAAAATTAAAACTGCCTTACTTAACACGTCCGAATGCAATTTAATTTGTAAAGTGGTGCAATAAAGGTTCGACAAGGAAAGGGCTAAAGCAACAAAACAGATAAAAGTGTCCCGGAGTGTCCCGGGTCGAATCCGCGACGTCACGATCTCCCATCGCACGTGTGGAGACAACGCAGGCTGATCTACAATGACCACAGATATTTTCTGATCAATGTCGTTTTTTTTTGGAACGAAGTTCCTTATCGTGCGTTGCGAAAGGAGCCTAGACGGAAAAAAATAAGACCAAAAGTTGTAACGACACTTTTTGCTATAGTTGTAAGCCGGGCGGCGTGCGCGTGTTTCTCTGTCAGTCTCTCTCTCCTAATTAATGGAAAGGAACTTCGTTCCATCCGGGTGCCCCTTGACACTTTCCGTACCCTCAGGGTAAAAACAAGACTCTATTACTTAGACTTTGCTGTCTGTCCGTCTGTCTGTCACCAGGCTGTATGTCAAGAACCGCGATAGCTAGACAGTTTAAATTTTCACAAATTATGTATTTCTGTTGCCGCTATAACAACAAATACTAAAAACAAAATAAAATAAATAGTTATTTCCCATACAACAAACGCGATCTTTTATAGATTAAGTATGGTACGGAACCCTTACTGCGCGAATCCGATGCGCACTTGGCCGGTTATTTAAAAGTACACAGTTGTGCGTCAAACCGTTGCCCGTCGGACCTATGACCGACATAACATTTGATCGGTACTACTATTGCTCGACATCAGTTTTATTCGACCAACGTTTGACTGACATAACATTTGATCGGCATATTGTTTTTTGTGTGTCATCATCATCAGGTCTTTTTGTCTCCATTGCAGGAGCACGACCCCCTCTCTACTTTTTTTTCGTGTTGGTGGTACTATTATATTTTGTCATTCTAGTATCGGAACACATCGATAGCTATGTCATTTGTGACCATCAAGTCTTCCCGAGAGCAGGTGTTTGGGCAACTAGGACAGGTAAGAACGTGCTCCATAGTTTGTGGAGTTGGACCACACTGACAAATGACCTCTCTGTACTGCCGGAGATAATACTTGGCCACTGACCAGAGCAGCCAGAGGTTTTGGCCTTCACTCTCGACGCTGGCCAGACGGGAGAGGTCTCACTGATGTTTATAAGCTTTTTTTTTATTTTTTATTTTTTTTTAAATATGTAGGGGCTAATTACACTGATTGAGCTAGCCCCAAAGTAAGTTCGAGACTTGTGTTATGGGATACTAACTCAACGATACTGTATTTTATAACAAATACATATATAGATAAACATCTAAGACCCAGGACAATTTGAAAAAGGCCATTTTCCAACTTGCCCTGACTGGGGATCGAACCCAGGACCTCTTGAGTGGCGGACTAGCATGGTGACCACTACGCCGGAGGTCGTCATTTATAAGCTTTGTTTAGCTTTTATTTCCTTAGTCGCCTTCTACAACATCCACGGGGAGACTTGGAGTGATCCTATTCTACTCCACCGAATACCACACGGCAAGATAAAATCTATTTTATTCCTTCTTTAAAAAGTTGCGTCCATTGTAGCACCTCCCCACAAGAGTCACGAAGAGGCTACGATATTGTATGAACAAAACTCTGCGCGGGTATTGAAAATATTACGATATACATTACGGCAGACAGACACTTAATGATTCGAGTCCCCAAGTCAAAAGTCATTTTAACTTGGGGACCTTTATTTAAACACATGATATTAAAATGTCGAAAGCAAGTTGTTAAGTCTTGTTTGATCTTGTATTTTGAAAAAACTTGAACGAATAAATGCAAAGAAAAGAGTTTCGTTCTGTACATACCTAATTATGTTCTTATATTATTTCATTTAATTTCATTTATGCATAAGATGACAAAATATTTATTCAGTAATATATTTACCCATTTAGGATGTGGCGATTAATAGGAATGATGACTCTAAAAATATTTTTGACTATCAATACTATCATACATACCATACATACATATTTAAAGCCTGCTTCAAATAGGGGTTGGCAGAAACTATGGATCTTCACTTGCTACAATCCTTGGAAATCTGTTTTGCTTCGTTAACACTCTACTCCTTGACTTGTCAGTATTTTTTTACTTTTCTCTGAGAAACCAAAAATTACGCCGATACATCGCATTTAAATTTCGCATGACTTCACGGCTAGGTACGATTTTTACAAAGCGGTGACGTCACCAGCCCCCCGCATCTTTGTCAATTTTTACTTTTATGATTAACTGGAAAATAAGGTTCCATTATTTATGAATTATCTTTGGATAATTAAAAAATACTTGTCTATGTCTAGGGTGCCAAAATGGCACAGCTAAGTATGCAACCGAGAATGAAGTAAGTACAACTCAAGAGTAATGAAACATCAGATTTAATTCACATTTATAAGTTCATTCCATCATCACCGGCATCATTAAATGTCGGAAGAATCACATGAGTAAATCAAAATGCAGGAATAATAAGGAAGGGTAACTTTTACGAGCTAACAATAACGATTTCTGGCGATTCCAAAAACATCGGCTAATCCTGTGACAATGAGAGCTATTAAACAGTTCTGAAAATGTATTTCATGGGCTTGTTCCTTTTGACACTGTAATTTCGCACCTCATCATCATTTCAGCCGCATAACGTCCACTGCTGGACATAGGCCTCTCCCAAAGATTTAAAAAATGACCGATCTAGAGCGCCAGCGCCTTCCAGCGACCTTGGTCGAGTTGTCAGACCACCTTGTGGGTGGGTGTCCTACGCTTCGCTTGCCTGTACGTGGTCGAAATTCGAGAACCTTTTTGCCCCATCGGCTATCGGTTCGTCGCGCTATGTGTCCCGCCGACTGCCATTTCAACGAGCTAATCCTATAATATAATTTCGCACCTGTGACAAGACAATAAACAAACTCTCGTATAAAATATCAGTCCCGAATTCTCAATAGCCCAATAATACTGACAATTTGTAGTAAGTAATTGAGGACTTAGGCCAGCTAACTATACATTTATGTGAACTGGGTAAAAAATATATTATTTTAGGTAGTCCGTCAACTAGATTATCCAAAAATAAAGGAGCAATATATTTTCGTTTAGCAAAGTAAAAAAAAATCACAAGGTACACGCTTCGAAGTTTCGGATTGGGGGTGATTTACGTCACCTTTGGAAAAGATAATATAATTACTAACGTAACAGATAACCAACGCACACACTTTTGTATGGTTCTTCCTATCTTATTTTTATAAGATATCATAGTTCTATAATATCAAATATTGAAAAGCACTAGTGTTTTAACTCAAATAGGATAAGCAAACTTATGATTATTTTTAGTCATCATGCCAAGCTGTCACCCGTGGTCCTGGATTCCATCCCCGGTCCGGTCAAGATGGAAAATGATCGTTTTCAGATTAACCTGAGTCTTGGATGTTTATTTATAAATGCATTAGATAAAAAATATAGTATTGTCGAGTTAGTATCTCATATCATAACACAAGTCTCGAACTTACTTGTCAGTGTTTGGTTTTTCACAAAAAAAAAACAGGTTTTTTATTAGAAGTTGTTTTTTTTAGTTTAACACCAGTACTACCATAACCAGTAACCCATAACACAAATCATTTGTGTGATTTGTCCATATGTATATATTTATTAATGAAAAGAGAGGGTAGGTATACAGCTGAACACACCAACAGCACAAAAGGCGCAAGTTTTCATCCAAAATATTTTACGATGCGCACAAAAGTGCACATATGCGTTATGGCACATTCTCCTGTCTGCATAAGAAGGTATTATTTGTAATTTACGGTTTTTTGGCGTTTATCGTCGTGTGTCAACGTCGATCCGTTTTTATGTGCGCGCGCGCATTGTGAATCATTTTGGGGACAAAGATCAAGTACAATAGAGAGTACACACAGTTTCTTCGCCAATTGAAACAAAACTTTTAAATGTCAAGCACAAAAGTGAGAGGCAGATGCATAATGATGTCTTTATTCCGAACGGGGAAGACAGAGTCTTAGGCTGCGTTTCAAGCGGAGCGGAGATTTCGAGCATTGTGATTGGTCAATTCATGCACCGCTAAGGTCCTCTCCGCTCTGCTCCGCTTCAGTGGAAACGCAGCCTTAGACAGTTTCTTTATATTTATGTAGTTACAACACAAATATGAAACATACTTTGAAAATCTAGAATTAATTTAGACGATCTAAACTGAGAAAGTAAACTACTAACTACAGTAAAACCTCATAAAGTAATGAATTTTTTTTAAATTTCTTTTTCAGATTTTGACTTTTACATTCACTTTATGCTATCTGCATTTGCATAATCTTTGGCCACAGCTTTCAAAACATCAAATTAATCCATGTCGACATAACCTTCCAATGTTCCGCGATACGGTTTTACGAGGTACAGGCAAGAATTTATTTGTCATTTATCTGATAACTCTAATCCTATTGTAGCAACTTTGTTTGGGAATTTGTGTGAATGCTTGGTTCAATGGGATTTGAGCCAAACTCAAGGTATGACTGTATTACTTTAATAACCAGCCAAGTGCGAGTCGGACTCGCGCACGAAGGGTTCCGTACCATTATCTATAAAAATCAAGGTCTTTATAAGGGAGCCCCCCTTAAATATGTATTTTATTTTAATTTTTTACTTATTATTAAAATAAAAATAAAACTGAAAATTTTGTGAATATTTCAAGTGCCTACCTGTTGCTATTATTGATATTGAGCAAAAAAGGGCAAAACAATCGCATTTGTTGTATGGGAGCCCCCTTAAATATTTATTTATTGTTTTGTATTTGTTGTTATAAAAAATACATAATTTGTGAAAATTTCAACTGTTTAGCTATCGCGGTTCTTGAGATACAGCCTGGTGACAGACAGACGGACAGACAGCGAAGTCTTAGTAATAGGGTCCCGTTTTTACCCTTGGGGTACGGAACCTTGGCCGGTTATTTATGTATTTTAACCGATTATTTTAAGACGTTTAAACCGATTTGAGAATTTCTTTTTTCGTTTGAAAGGGTATACTTATGAGGTAGAACCACAGAATTTTTATCAAAATCATTCTTATAGTTTAGGGGTGAAATCGGTTTTTAGTTTAAAAAAATTATAAATCTCAAGATACTATGACGTCACAGTCCGATATTTGTTATGTCATAATTTTTATTTCATAGTATTATTGTTTAAGAAACTTAAAGCATAAAAACTATCCAATAAAGTAAATTAAAAATAAACAAGCAGCAAGTCTTGTCTATGAAAATATTACATATTTTTTACTATGGCAACATCGCGCTTTCTTACTTTTGCTGTTGTGACTTGTGTCTAATGATGAGCTCTGTAAAATTTATTTGGTTTAAATTCAAATGCAGTCCGTAAAATCAACCCAGCATTTTATTTCTCATACAATTATAACGTTTTATTAAGCTATTGCATAGGGGACCGAATCCAGAAATTCCGTAACGAAAAAACCTCACGCTTCCCACTCCGTCTACCATGTAGGTTGCCGCTTCGTCTCCGTCGTCCGTTTGCGACGTTGCCGTCCTTCCTTGTTTGCAATAGCTTTACCGCGGCAGTCCCCGAGTGCCACACTTTTTTTTTTTCTTACCAAACTTATTTTGACCCATGAAAGAACCCAATTGCATTCAATACATCACCAACATAAACTTAATTCGAACCAAATCATAAACCTCAAAATTTCTGTCACATATTAATAAGTAAATTTATGTTTTGCGTTATTACGTCGTAAAAACGGCTTGTGTGAATTAGCCGCAACACGTGTGGTTTATGTACTTTTTGTGGGGAGTTCGAAGACTAGCGACACGCCCTGTATTCGCACGGATGTGAATTATAATCTAGCAGGGAATTTTTTGGGCGAAAAAACATTAAGGCATCTATTTTATACTTTTTCAAAACCAAAACTCAACTTCAACACAGAATTACATAGCCGATTTAAAAAAATATATATATGGGACCACCTGACAAGTACGTTATTTTACACAAAGAAAGGATTTTCAGACTTAAGAGTCCCCCGTACCCTAGACCAAAATACAACTTTCCATACAAACGTAGTCTACGTTTTATTTCAAAACGACATGTCCGACTTGGGCAAAATTTTGTAATTTCAAAGATATTGCAATTATCTAGGTTTATAACTGGTTTCCGACGGTAAAAATATGAACTTGAAATAGAATATAGTGTTTTATATCATTTTTGACCATTAGTATGGGAAACTTCTAAATCGTTATATTTTCTTTCCAGTTCATAATTTTACCATAGGAAACCAGTTATAACCCTAGATAATTGCAATTTCTTTACAATTACCAATTTTTACCGGTATCTGACATGTGGTTTCAAAATTAAACGTAGACTACGTTTGTATGGAGAAGACTAGGGTAAGGGGATTCTTAATTCAGGAGTTTTCAAATAATCGTAGAACAAACATATAAAAATCATATACATATACATTCAAATTCATTCGAAACCACCTTTTTTGAATACTGTTAATTTTCTTGCATTCTCTTACTCATTATATACATGCAGTATATGATGAGTAAGAGCGTACTCCATTATGTGAAGAAAGAAAATACTTACGAAACTGTTATAATTTTTCTAAACTAAAAAACAACTTTACCCCCAAACTACTTAACCGATTTTGATAAAATTTATATGGAACCACCTTGGAAGTATACCCTTTCAAACAAAAAAAGAACGTTCCAAATCGGATAAGACGTCTTCGAATAATTGGTAAACATACTTAAAATAACCGGCCATGTGCGTGTCGGACTCGCGCACGAAGGGTTCCGTACTTATAAAAATCAAGTTTTTTGTATGGGAGCCCCCCTTTAATATTAATTTTATTTTAATTTTTTTATTTATTATTAAAATATAAATAGAACTAAGTATTTTGTGATTATTTCAAGTGCCTACCTGTTGCCATTATTTATATCGAGCGAAACGGGGCAAAAAAAACGCGTTTGTTGTATGGGAGCCCCCCTTAAATATTTATTTTATTTTGTTTTTAGTATTTGTTGTTATAGCGGCAACAGAAATACATAATTTGTGAAAATTTCAACTGCCTAGCTATAGCGGTTCTTGAGATACAGCCTGGTGACAGACAGACGGACAGACAGCGAAGTCTTAGTAATAGGGTCCCGTTTTTACCCTTTGGGTACGGAACCCTAAAAACAAAAGATCGCGACGAATTGATAAACTCCTCCTTTTTTGGAAAGTCGGTATAAAAAGAGACAAAACATTTGTAAATACATACTAATAAGTAGTTATAATGTACGTTTTTTCTTTGTGTTTAGCAAAAATTGGTGCCTTCCAATTTTTGCAAAAAACATAAAGAAGTAAGGTAGGTTACCTACCTTTATTGTTTATTTCATAGGTATGTTATACCCAAAAAGCTCGTAAATGAAAGCTTACAGTTCCAAAAGTCATACAGAAAGTTCCCGTCATATGAATACCAAGCTGAGATGGTTCACTTTTCACATCAAAACTCTTTTACAGTCAAAGTTACACATAAAGGAACACTTTACATTAATTTTACTGCAAATACTCAAAGAAAATACAAAAGATTTATTTAAAGCACTCTTTGATACACTTACTTACTCACTTTTGACTCGAAGAATGATAAAAGTCAATAATAAAATGTCGCAAAAGTCATAAACGGGTTATAACGTACGAAATTGGTGCTAAAGTCTAGATATTCTGAATTAATAAATATTTTTACACGGTTTTGCCGTGTGGTTTCTGGCAGAGTAGAATAGGGCCACTCCAAGTCCTCCCGTGGATGTCGTAGCAGGCGACTTAGGAAATACAAGCTAAACAAAGATTATTAACATCAATGAGACCTCTCCAACCCGTCTGGCCAGCGTGGAGAGTGTAGGCCAAGTCCTCTGGCTGCTCTGGCTTAGTATGGCTCCGGTAGTACAGAGAGGGTCGTGCTCCTGCAGTGGAGACCAAAAGACCTGATGATAACACGGTTTTAGTTTAAACCATACTATTATTAATTCTGTCTATAAACTCATGGTTTTTACTATACAATACAATACCCTTTATTGCACAAAATAAAATACAGCACATAATTATCTTAAAAACTAGGAAATGCGCAAAAGTCGGCCTTATCGCTAAGCAATTTCTTCCAGGCAACCTATATAGAAAAAAAATTGTGATGGGAAATTAGGTAGTGCGGGGGTCAATATAATAAACATACTTATCTATACATATAATCTATACATATAATAAAACAGTAAAAAAAGTGTGTCTGTACATTAAATATATAGAATTTATCTATACATATAATAAAACAGTAAAAAAAGTGTGTCTGTACATTAAATATATAGAATTTAAAAAAAATGTCTGTCTGTTTGTCTGTTTGTCTGTTTGTCTGTTTGTCTGTTTGTCTGTTTGTCTGTTTGTCTGTTTGTCTGTTTGTCTGTTTGTCTGTTTGTCTGTTTGTACACGCTAATCTCCGGAAATACTGGACGGATTCGAATGAAACTTTTTTTGTTATATAGCTATTAAGCCTGGGTAACATATAGGGTATAAATGATTTTGGAAAATAGAACGCCTGATGCAGAACCATAATGGTCCAGCTAAACTATAAGAGATATAAAAATGCCGCCTTAGTAAAAGTTGTTCAGCCTGATGAGCATTTTCTAGAGACATAAAGTCCACGCGAACGAAGTCGCGGGCTTCGGCTAGTATACAATAATTTTATTAAACATACATATACATCTTACTTAAATACTGACAACTGTTTTTTCGGAAAAGGCCGACTAGTTTCGATTGGTTTAGACGATCATCATCAGGGCGAGTGTTAGGAAGAGCGGCGAACCGACCGTTAACCGATTTTCCTTGATCGGGTTCTACAATCTGAGCGGAAAGAGAAGCTCCGGTCGCTGCCATCCGAGTGTGAATCAGTTGCTAAGGATTTTAATCAAAATGTAACATTTCATACTTCCATGCTGGTCTGGGAGAAAAGAAAAAACTTAGAATGTACCAGCTGCTTCTCTGCCCGGGCAGATCGTAAGAGCCGATCAAGGGAATGGGTAAAAAATGGAATCATGTTAATAGGCGATGCGACTAGCAACCCATCACTGTTTTGATTCCTTCATCCACCTTCTTGCCTACATCAAGCTAAAAGTGGCCTTTGAGTCTTGCAGCCCTGAGTTTCTATCTGCTTAGAGCCGCAATACTCAAAATGCTCTGTCTGCCCCATTAGGGATAAAGACGTGATAGTATGTATGTAACATTTCGAAAAGTAATTAAGTATTTCAGTATTTGAAGTATAGTGGTTCAGGAAAGTAATTCATTATAATGCTTTTGGGATAAGTACTTTTAAAAAAGTGCTTTCGGATCTTCATTCTTCTACACTAATATTATAAAGAGGAAAGATTTGTTTGTTTGTTTGTTTGATTGTATTGAATAGGCTCCGAAACTACTGGATCGATTTTAAAAATTCTTTCACTATGTTATCCCTGAGTGACATAGGCTATGTATGTACCACGGGCGAAGCCGGGATGGACTGCTAGTATTTTATATTTTTGAAAACGTTACCTAATAAATAAATACATAGGGACCAATTACACAGATTGAGCTAGCCCCAAAGTAAGTTCGAGACTTGTGTTATGGGATACTAACTCAACGATACTATATTTTAGTAACAAATACATATATAGATAAACATCCAAGACCCAGGACAATTTGAAAAAAGCCATTTTCCAACTTGCCATGACCGGGGATCGAACCCGGGACCTCTGGGTGGCGGACTAGTACGGTGACCACTACGCGACGGAGGTCGTCAAATATCAACACAATACCATTTTTACATTTTGATTAACAATTTTATGGACTTTTAAATTTTGTTTACGTCGTTTTACATTCACATCTTGTATTTCATACAAGTTTATTTTCTGGGCAAATTGAAAAATCCCCCAATGACACCATCTGGTGATATAATTTCTAACTACATAATATTCTTACCGATGTTAAGTGGAATTGATATCCATACCTATATATTATTTGCCAGGTAAATTACAATCTCATCTTTCAAGCGTTAATATTTTTTAACGACTAAACTGATTTTTGTCAAACATGCTAAGAAACACTGCAAGGGAAGTTGCTTTCGCGTTAAAAAAACCGCACTGAAGTCGGTTTATCCGTTCAAGCGCTAAGATGCTATAGACAGACGGTCAGACCGACAGACAGACAGACATAAGAGTCAAACTCTAACACCCTTTTCGTCGGGGATTAAAAACTACATTTAAGTACACTATGTAGTCAGAGGAACATTACGAAAACAATATAATAATAATCTCACTCTACCCAGAAGTATTCATTTTAGGAAGATTTTTCCTCTTAAGTATTTATACATAGTGTACTTAAATGTAGTTTTTAATCCCCGAAAAAGGGCCAAAATTGCCCCATTTCATTAAAGTTTAGGGTGGAAACATTATCGCTCGAATTAAAAATTCAGAAAGAAATCATAGAAAAGATAAATAGGTCAGAATCAGCCTTCCATAAAAATTAGCGTCCAGCCAAATATAAATTATAGGGAGGACGAATTTTTTTTATTGATTTTCAATATATTTTTTGACTAATCTTGCTCCAAAAATGTTGCCAGTGTTTTAAAAGTAACCCTACTTCTGTTCTATAAATATTTGTAAACCGGGCAAATAATCGTGATCTATTTTAATTGGCACATGGACATGGGGGGTCTAAAGATACACGCTTTCGGCCACGGGGATAAAAGGGCCGTTATAATGACCCTCATTACGAGGTTGAGCTGCGTAGCCAAAAATATTGCCATTATAATAACTAACGGACTCATCCGGATTCATACGGATTCTTCATTATACAAAAATAAAGATCAAAGAAAAAATATCTATTTTATTCAGGGAAAAAGGTGTTTGCTAATAATTATAATTTTTAACAGACTTGCTAAAAAGGAGGAGGTTGTCAATTCATCGCGATCTTTTTTAGGGTTCCGTACGCAAAGGGTAAAAACGTACCCTATTACTTAGACTTCGCTGTCTGTACGCCTGTCTGTTACCAGGCAGTATCTCAAGAACCGCGATAGCTAGACGGTTGAAATTTTTACAAATTATGTCTTTCTGTTGCCGCTATAACAACATATACTAAAAACAAAATAAAATAAATATTTAAGGGGGGCTCCCATACAACAAACGCGATTTTTTATACATAATGGTGGCGATTCCGATTCGCACTTGGCTGGTTATTTATTTATGTATGTTCATCAAATATTCGAAGACGCTTGGACCGATTTGAAAATTCTTTATTTTTTGTTTGAAAGGATATTATATTTCCGAAGTGTTCCTATAGAAATTTTATCAAAATTGGTTGTGTAGTTTAGATCGAAGGAATGGGCAAAATTGCAAATCATGTTAACAGGCGATGCGGCTCGCAACCCATCACTGTATTGATTGCTTTTTCATCTTCTCGCCCACCATGACGCTAAAAGTGGCTTTTGGGTCTTGCGGCCCTGGGCTCTGCATAGAACCGCAAGACCCAAACTGCTCTGTCTGCCCCATTAGGGATAAAGACGTGATAGTATGTAGTATGTGGTTGTGTAGTTTGAGGGTGAAGTCGGTTTTTTATTTAGAAAATTTATATGTACCTATTGATAATACAAAACCATTTTTGCTTGTAAAGGAGTGTTCGATTTATTACGGCTATGTCCCTTCCACGTTGTTTAGAATGTTTACTATTTACTATATAAATAACTGCATTTAGTAACCGACGGACAAAAGAAAATTAACATGAATTATATAACTTTCATTCTATTGCACAATCACTTTTTTTGTTGAAATAAAGGGATGTTTCAACACGGGACTAAATGTAGAACATTTTTTCCTCGGAATTTTTGTGAAGGCAAGAAACTGTTTTAATTAAAGTTGTTAAAACTTTGCCGGCCGGCGAAGTTTTCTAGTTTTTTGTTTTACTCTTAAACTGGACCTATGTGCCTAATTGATGCTTTTAGGCGACTGGATTTTTGTAACTTTCGGCCAGATTTTTTAAATAGTTAACGAACATTTTATTATAAGGGAGTTTTACATTCAAAAGATTTTTTGTACATTGCATAGTGATGAATAAAACAAAAAGTGAATCCGTATATACATACATACTATCACGTCTTTATCCCTAATGGGGTAGACAGAGCATTTTGGGTCTTGCGGCTCTATGCAGAGCCCAGGGCCGCAAGACCCAAAAGCCACTTTTAGCGTCATGGTGGGCGAGAAGATGGAAAAGCAATCAATACAGTGATGGGTTGCTAGCCGCATCGCCTGCATTTTTGCCCATTCCCTCGATCGGCTTTTACGATCTGCGTGGGAAGAGAAGCAGCTGGTACATTCGAAGTTTTTTTTTATTTTTCCCAGACTAGCATGGGATATCCGTATATAGATCGTGAATATCTCGAATACCTGTATAAACAGTGAAACGAAGATTTTTTCAACGAGACGTATACAGACAGATCTGCACTTGTTATTCGAATTGTACAAGTGCTTCCTTTCAACGCTTTCTGGTAGTATCTTCAGCACTCAAAAAAAACTTTAAATGCCGTACTGCTAAGATAAAGTAACTCCAAAACCAGGCACCAAAACCATTCAAATTTAAGTTACTTACCAATAGTTACTCATGCTGGTCCCATGCTGGTCTGGGAGAAATGAAAAAAACTTAGAATGTACCAGCTGCTTCTCTTCCCGCGCAGATCGTTAAAGCCGATCGAGGGAATGGGCAAAAATGCGGATCATGTTAACAGGCGAGGCAGCAACCCATCACTGTATTGATTCCTTTTTCATCTTCTCGCCCACCATGACGCTAAAAGTGGCTTTTGGGTCTTGCGGCCCTGGGCTTTGCATAGAACCGCAAAACCCAAAATGCTCTGTCTGCCCCATTAGGGATAAAGACGTGATAGTATGTATGTAGTTACTCATCGACAACATACAGTATCATCTCCAACATCAGAAACTCACAGCACCACGCGAAAACAAGTATTATATTACTAAATATTAAAACAAACAAACAAACAAATATTAAAATCATCATCATCAGGTCTTTTTGTCTCATCTGCAGGAGCACGACCCTCTCTGTACAACCAGAGCCATACTTGACCAGAGTAGCCAACTAGGCCTACACTCTCCACGCGGGCCAGACGGGTTGGAGAGGTCTCATTGATGTTTATAAGCTTTGTTTAGCTTGTAATTCCTAAGTCGTCTTCTACGACATCCACGAGAAGAATTGGAGTGGTCCTATTCTACTCTGCCGGAAACCACCCGGTGAATATTATCCGTTTCTTTACCGTCAATACCAGACACAATAGTAAGACAATGGACGTGGATATTTATTAATGTCGTGCGGGTCTTGACCGGTTAAAATCCCAAAATGCATTATTAATTCAGACTTTTAATTTACATACACGTCAAGCTGAGGTTTCGTACATCCTTCGGGCACAATAAAATCTTATTATGGTCAATTTTACGGTCTCCTTCAGTTTATGGATTCCTTAGGCGGTAACCTAAATGCAAATGGTTTTAACGGCTCTTTGATGCGACTGAGTAGTGGCATTTTGATCCTTTAGATAATTTGAGGTCCATTTTGGATAAGAATTGTTACCAAGCGGAGCTATCTCAGGTGGTACGGATATATAACGTAGAACGAAAAGGAGGTTTCAAGCCAAAAGGGAGTAAACAAACTATTAATAATTATAATATTAATAAACTATAGAGAAATATTTAAAAAAATCATCATCATCAGGTCTTTTTGTCTCCACTGCAGGAGCACCACCATCTCTGTAATATAAGAGCCATACTTGGCTAAAGCAGCAGAGGATTTGACCTACACTCTCTACGCAGGCCACACGGGTTAGAGAGGTCTCATTGATGTTTATAAGCTTTGTTTAGCTTGTATTTCCTAAGTTACTTTCTACGACATCAACGGAAGGACTTGGTGTGGCCCTATTCTATTTTTCCGGAAACCACACGGCAAAAAATCATAAACACAAACAATTTGTCATTCTTTCATTCTGCAGTATTAAATTTTGTTAGAGATTTTTTTTTGGCGATTTGAGGTAAATTAGCCCATACTAAACTTGTTCATATTAATTAGTACGTTTACTCCCTTTCGGGTTGACATTCCATTTTCGTTACACGTTGTATAGAACCTTGATGAAAATCGTAATAATTTAAATGCTGGTAAAAAAACGTAAAATTTACTAAGTGCTGGTTAAGGATTTGAATTATGTCAGGAAGGGTCACCTTCCTACCTTAGTAGTCGCGTCAGCGACTATACTTGTCACTATTTAAAGAAATATTTATTGGTCATCGTCATTATGTCTCCACTGCAGGAGCAAGATATCTGTATATGTACCTATCTGTACTACCAGAACAGCCAGAATTGAATTTTATTTTTGTCTCTTGACTGTTATTTTAATTTTATTATGCTATAGTGATCTAGTTGCGTTCCAGGTTGTATAAAACCTATTGATATATAAAGGTACCTGCGAAAGCCTAATTACAAGTGACCAACTGTAGTTACAAGAGTTAAATACAATAATGAATGAACATTAAGTAAATGATAATTTTGAATTTCGCTAATGGGCTTGGCTCAGTGGCTTACGCTTTAGGGAGTATCGTTATACGTTTAATGCCTAACATTTACCAGAATTTTAGATTCACATTCCAAAACCCAAGCTATTCCAACAATAATTTATACACCGTGTCGGATTGCTCATCTTTTAACTACTATCATATAGTTGCCATTTTTATGTACAGTCTTCGTACCTTACTGCCCCAGGCTCAGAAACAATCTTACTAACAACCACCAGATCACAGAAATATACTCTTTATTCTCAAAACAATAAGGTGTAGGATAACTGTATTGTCAAGTTTGTATGTAGGTCACGAAGAGTTTTTGTCGTGGAAGTGACTTTATCATAATTATTGGTTTACTATTTGGTTTTGACGGCAGTGGAGTTAGGGAAGCGGTAAAATGTGTTACTAGGCGGTAAATTTTGCGTTTTGGGGATGTTAAGTGGATGTGGTGGTAAGAAATGCGTAGGCTGGTCTTTACCTGGTCTAGACGTACCTAAGGGTGGTAAATAAAGTCTGCATGTACTGATAGGTATACAGGATATTTGTATTTTATCTCTTTCTCTCTCATCTCAGCGCTATCCCAGTTGCATCATTAGCTGTAACACTGAGATGCTAGGAGTCCGTTTTTGTCTTGTTTTTCTCCACTTCGCACGGTCTTTATTGACTTTTCATAATTTTATTTGGCTTGGTATTTTATCATCATCATAGTTTATAAGTACATAATGACTTTCGAGCCACCAGCCGAATTTTTGGAGCCAGTAAAGTCTATGATACTAAAGTACTTTCTGTAATAAGCATTTTCGTACTTTCTGTATTATGTGTTTAGGGGCAAACACACACACACACTGCCGTGTGCACAGATGTATAGTTTCGTTTGTAGTAGTAGTAGGCAAAAATAATTTTTCAATACCAAAAACTGACTTCACTCCCAAACTATACAATCTATGGGACGAACTGGCAAGTATGCTTTTAAAAAAAAAAAAAAATTTTTTCAAATGTGTATTCTTTGAATAATCGGTGAACATACATAAAAACAAAGAACGCGACTTTATTGCACAGTTAAAAAAAACGTACAAGCGGCAGACCTAAAGCTATATGGCATTCTCTCCCGGTCAACCATTGGACCAAGCGGAAAATAAGTTTGGCTGGCGTGATAAATTCGTAAATTAGTTTAGTTGGCTACCTCCGTGGTGTAGTGGTTAGAGCGTTCGGCTCATACCCGGAGGTCGCGGGTTCGATTCCCGGCGGGGGCAACGACTTTGTGTTGTTGTCCTAGTTTGGTTAGGACATTGTAGGCTGATCACCTGATTGTCTGATAAGTAAGATGATCCGTGCTTCGGAGGGCACGTTAAGTCCTCGGTCCCGGTCACTGTCTTTGACATCGGTCGTTACCTAAAACCATGTCAGAGGCCTTTAAGGCGGTTAAGAAACTCTGAGACTAGTGTTAGTCACTAACACACACGATAAGAAGAAGAAGTATTTAATCTACACTTAAGTTAGTAATTATATTATCTTTGTATATTGATAATCTTCTCCATTTTGGAAGTCAGTTAAAAGACTTTTCTAACTTAGGCTGCATCAGTTTATGATAGTAATTTTCCAAAACTTTTTAATACTAGACATTTTTCGAGTAATTTTTCAGAATAAATCAAAATTCATATACGAAATTTAAAAAGTATCGGTATTTTTCAAATGTTTTTTTTCTTAGCTATTATAAATCAGGATCGAATTCAGAACCTTTGTGGCAGACTAGCGTGTTAACCCATGCTGGTCTGGGAGAAATAAAAAAAACTTAGAATGTACCAGCTGCTTCTCTTCCCACGCAGATCGTAAAAGCCTATCGAGGGAATGGGCAAAAATGCAAATCATGTTAACAGGCGATGCGGCTAGCAACCCATCACTGTATTGATTGCTTTTCCATCAGAAGTGGCTTTTGGGTCTTGCGGCCCTGGGCTCTGCATAGAACCGCAAGACATAAAATGCTCTGTCTGCCCCATTAGGGATAAAGACGTGATAGTATGTATGTATGTATGTATGTAGCTAGTTAACCATCACGTCACGGAAGTCATCAGATCAAATCTACTCAGTATAACATTTATTGGGTGGACTATGAATGCTATGACTCGTCATAGTGACTAACCACGTGCGTAAACAGTGTGTAATGTAATTATATTAGTACGTGCTTATGTATGAGAAACGTATAGGCCAGGTGTTTATCTGTCTGTTCCGTTTTACGCACAAGAAGATAACAAATAAAACTAATTGTTATTTATGCCTTATCAGTTAGTTTTAAAATGCGTAATGTTACTTGCTTGCATTTGGTGCAACCCGAAATAAATATATGGCTAAGTAGTGCGCATCCTGGTCACGCTTAGAATAGAGGGCAGTTAGAGCCCATATTATATTTGCCGTGTGGTTTCCGGCAGAGTAGAACAGGGCCACTCCAAGTCCTCCCGTGAACGTGGTAGAGGGCGACTTAGGAATACAAGCTAAACAAAGCATATAAACATCGTTGAGACCTCTCCAACCCGTCTGGCCAGCGTAGAGAGTGTAGGCCAAAGTTCTTTAGCTGCTCTGGCCAAGTATGGCTCTGGTAGGACAGAGAGGGTCGTGTTTCTGTAGTGGAGACTTAAAGATTTGATGATGACGATGAGAGCCTATATTGGTAGGTAAAGAAGAATTAAACTTAAATGGCAAGATAAGACGTATACAATATTTTATATCAAAATACCTATGTTTTTATGAAAATGAATTACCTACGGTAGAATTTTGCGTTCAGATCTCCTTTATACAGCAATTTTATTTATACTTTGATACCTCTTAAGACAATGGCACTTTAAAATGCATCTATCTCACAATAGACCCTTAGGATAAAATAAATAACCTACCAAGAGCGAGTCGGACTCGCACACGAAGGGGTCCGTACTATTATCTATAAATAATCACGTTTGTTGTACGGGGCCCCCTTAAATATTTATTTTATTCTGTTGTTACTATTTTTGGTTATAACGGCAACAGAAATACAACATCTGTTAAAATTTCAACTGTCTAGCCATCATGGTTTATGAGTTACAGCCTGATAACAGACATACAGATACAGACAGCGGACTCTTAGTAATAGGTTCCATACCGGGTTCCATAGGGTTCTATACTCTGAGGGATAAAAACGGGACCCCTTTTTACCCTTTGGTTATGGAACCCTAGAAACAAACAAGGCTTATTCGCCTCATTAGAGCCAAAGAACGAAATAGTGGAGCACTCTCTGGTTTCAAAATTGCTTACCTGAATGGTACTTGACGAGAAACAGAGCCTCTTGATGTCTTCATGATCTACTTACTTGTAATTAAAGGTGGTTTTTCTGTTAAAGTAGGACCAAAGCTAAAACTAGTGCCTCTGTGAGCTGTAGACCTCGAGAGTATACTTAATATTAAATAAGAAACTGCGCGAGAAACACAATGATATTTTTTGCTACCGCCATTTTGAAACTTTTTGAAATACTGAGTCGACAAAATAATTCTAAATCCAAAATATCGAGCTAGTTCACAAAATTGCGCAAAAATTTAAGGCCATACCCAAATTTTCCGGGGTCCAGTGGCGCCGCCATTTAAAATAAATCATTTAAAAGGAAACGGAGATATCATTTAAAATTGTGTCTTGGTCAAGTTCTAGATACCCATTCAAAGTATTTTTTAAACTACTTTTTGTAGTTTTAAGCGAGAACGTGAAGCTTTTCTACGCACATTTGCGAAAAACGGCCACTTTTAGCTAATGTGCGTAGAAAAGCTTCACGTTCGCACTTTAAATTATAAACAGTAGTTCATAAAATAGTTTTAAAGGTTATCTAGGGCTTGACCAAGACACAATTTTGAATGATATCTCCGTTTCCTTTTATATGATTTATTTCAAATGGCGGCGCCACTGGACCCCGGAAAATTTGGGTATGGCCTTAAGAAATGCGACTAGTAGGCTAAAACAGACGGACAAAATATTTTCGGCCAATCTCCAAACTGAGACGCAGTGCTCGCTTCGCTCACTCGGTCAAAAGAAGAAGTGACTAATGCCTCCAATACCCTATTGGCGATGAAATATATAAACCGACTTCACCTCCAAACTATACAGCCGATTTTGAACTTCCTCCATGGTGTAATGGTTAGAGCGTTCGGCTCATACCCGGAGGTCGCGGGTTCGATTCCCGGCGGGGGCAACGACTTTGTGTTGTTGTCCTAGTTTGGTTAGTACATTGCAGGCTGATCACCTGATTGTGTAATAAGTAAGATGATCCGTGCTTCGGAGGGCACGTTAAGCCGTCGGTCCCGGTCACTGTCTTTGACATTGGTCGTTACCTAAAACCATGTCAGAGGCCTATAAGGCGGTTTAAAAACTCTGACACTAGTGTTAGTCACTAACAAACACGATAAGAAGAAGAAGCCGATTTTGATAACATTTCTATGGAACCGTCTCTTTAGATAGATAGATAGATAAATATAGACTTTATTTGTACCAACAAAGACACACCACACAATGCCATACAATAATTAAAATATATCTAGGTAGTATATAGTATATATAGTATATACACTTTCAAACAAAATAAGAATTTTCCAAATCGGTCTAGGCGTCTTTAAATAATCAATGTTTACTTAAAAATAAAAGATCGCGATTGGTGACCTAATCCTTTTTTGGTAGTCAGTTAATAAATAATAATAATAAATAAATATATAAGTACAAATTACACAGATTGAGCTAGCCCCAAAGTAAGTTCGAGACTTGTGTTATGGGATACTAACTCAACGATACTATATTTTATAACAAATACATATATAGAAAAACATCCAAGACCCAGGACAATTTGAAAAAAGCCATTTTCCAACTTGCCCTGGCTGGGGATCGAACCCAGGACCTCTAGATTGGCGGTCTAGCGTGTTGACCATTACGCCACTGAGGTCGTCGTTAAAAACCTAACCTCAGTCTGAGCTATTCAGTAGATTCTTCTACAATATCAATAGGGAAAAACAAAAATATTGCTCCGTCTCGATTTGATCCAAAACAGAATCTCCGAAAAATCCGTTACGTAGAATACAGAACCAGTATTGTTTGGTAAAGAGTAGGTACGAGATTTCCTCTTGGATCCCCTAGTTTGAACCTTTGCTCTACTTGTTTAGAAACAGACAAATTATCACGTATTTACACATAACTAGGATTAGACAAAGCCTAGATGAAAAATAGTCAACGCTTCAAGGGATTATTTCTTGAGATTTATATTTTAGTTCCTATTTTTTGACGAGTAGTTTTTATATCTTTATTTAAAAAGAAAGAAACAATTTATTAGCTAAGCCGAATGAGCTTCTTCTAGTCTACTTACAAGTTTGTTTGTATGATTGTATCTTAAAGATTTTCGAGGTAATTCGGTTTAGTTTGGGTAGAACTTTTATAAAGTAGACTTCTTCTTCTTATATTTAAGAGCTGGGCTCTTGTCGGTGGAGTGCTTTCCATGTCTCTCTTCCTTCCGCTAAGTTCTTAACCTCTTTATATGTTCTGCTTTGTATGGATGTGAAACGTGGACGATGACCAAAAAGGATAGAGATAGATTAGAAGCATTTGAAATGTGGTGCTGGAGGAGAATGAAAAAAATATGTTGGACAGAAAAAATTACAAATGAAAAGGTACTAGAGGATGTGAGAGAGAAAAGACAAATAATACAAATTATAGAAAATAGAAGAGGGAAAATGTTCGGTCATCTACTACGCCACGATGCGTTCTTTAAAACAATAATGGAAGAAAAAATAGAAGGAAAAAGAGGAGTAGGAAAACCCAGAAGAAAATTTATAGACCAAATAAAAGAAAAATTAAACGTGAAAACATATAAAGAGGTTAAGAACGTAGACTTAGAATTTTTAATTTGCGTTTATAACTATAACCATAGAACTAGATTTTTGTACGTTAAAAACGTGTACAGAATGGATGTCCGTCAACCGCATACCTTTTTTAGGGTTTCTTACTCAAAGAGTAAAAACGGGACACTATTACTACGACTCTGACCGTATTTCATAAACCGTGATAGCTAGACAGTTGAATTTACAGAGATTATTTATTTATATTGCAGCTACAACAAGAACTAAAAACAGAATAAAATAAATATTTTAGTGGGGCTTCCATAAAACAAACGTGATTTTTTATATGGAGATAATGGTACGAAATCCTTCATGCGCGGGACCGACTCGCACTTGGTCGATTATTTTGCTATTTTTTAATACGAGACATTTTTCATTTTTGACTACATTAATCAATACCTTATCTTACATTACCTTACCTCCCTAATTTTACTTTACTTTACCTTACCGGCGCAGACCGAAGGAGACTTATGCCCAGCAGTGGAACCTGAAAGCTGACAAAGATGATGAAGGTTGGCTGGAAGAAATTGCTTTACTGATAGTATTTTTACTTGCTATATTTTAAATGTACTTTTGATTATTGTCATACTTAATATTGGAAAACATAAAATTTAAATTTCATTCAAACTATACTTATTAAAATTTAAGTTAAATCTAAATACGAACTAAACCTAGACTGTCTTATTATAAAACGCAGACGAACTTTGTAACTAGGTTTAAATCAATATCCGACCAAATCAAGTTGACATTTTCAGATGAGACAATGGCATACTAGATGTCAACTTGATTTGGTCGGATAATGGTTTAAACCTGGTAACAAAGTTAGTCTGCGTTTTATAATAAGACTACGAATGTTTTCCTTTGAGCCATATAGTTACAAAGCCTTTTGGTCACGGGATACTTCGACTAGTACTTTGTAATTTTTTTTTTAGTTTTACTTGTTTGTCATACTTAGTGTAATATAATTTTTTTATCTTATCTTATGTTGATGGATTAGGAGGAACGAAGCATAAGGCCCAAAGCACCATATTGTAGAATATCGTTACCGAGTACGGATTTTGTTTCGGAATAGGAGAATTTTTTTTTTTGTGTTCCAATTATATTTTATTTTAGTTTTAGTGCTTTGTCATATTTAGTTGAACATGAAGAGAATTTTATCTTATCTTATATTGGTAGATTAGGAGAGACGAAACGCTAGGCGCACAGCATCATATTGTAGAGTATCGTTACCGAGTACGGATTTTGTTTCGGAATAGGAGAAAAAGTATTTTTAGTGTTCTAATTATATTTCATTTTAGTTTTAGTGCTTTGTCATACTTAGTTGGAAATAAAGAGAATTTTATCTTACCTTATCTTATATTGGTAGATTGGGAGGGACGAAACGCTAAGCGCAAAGCACCATATTGTAGAATATCGTTACCGAGTACGGATTTTGTTTCGGAATAGGAGAAATTTTTTTTTTTGTGTTCCAATTATATTTTATTTTAGTTTTAGTGCTTTGTCATACTTAGTTGGAAATAAAGAGAATTTTATCTTATCTTATCTTATATTGGTAGATTAGGAGGGACGAAACGCAAGGCGCACAGCACCATATTGTAGAGTATCGTTACCGAGTACGGATTTTGTTTCGGAATAGGAGAAAAAATATTTTTAGTGTTCTAATTATATTTTATTTTAGTTTTAGTGCTTTGTCATATTTAGTTGAAAATGAAGAGAATTTTATCTTACCTTATATTGGTAGATTAGGAGGGACGAAACGCAAGGCGGAAAGCAGCATATTGTAGAGTATCGTTACAGAGTACGGATTTTGTTTCGGAATAGGAGAAAAAAATATTTTTTCGTGTTCCACTATTCTGTACAAGGCCCGGATTTGCGGAGCTCGATAGGGGTGTGTTTGCTATAAATAAACGTACTGTTTGTATGAAACAATATACGTATACTAGAATGCGATAAATGAACAGTTTGTATGAAATTATTTATAGTAGTATTTATAGTCTGCTAGCCTTTACCCGCGTCTTTGCGTCATTTGGATACTTCGTAATTTTTGTTTTTCGTGTGTATAAGTGGCCAACACTGGTGTCAGATTGTTCAGGCTGCCTAAAGGCATCCTTAACGACTGCCATACAATGATGACAGTCGGGACCAACGGCTTATACGTGCCTTCCAAAGCACGGAGGAACGCGAGAAATTTCTATGCCACTTGTGGTCACCCATCCAAGTGCGGACCATGCCCGGTGTCGCTTTACTTGCGAAAGCGCTAGCAATGCGCACTCCCGCCGAGCCATCGAGCTCCTCCTTACTTGTCATAAACTTTTACTTCGTAATAAAGTCTACTTTTGTATATCATACAGTCTTTGTCATCATCATCATAGACGACCTTCACGGCGTAGTGGTCACTAGTCCACCCAGAGGTCCCGGGTTAGATCCTCGGTCAGGGCAAGTTGGAAAATGGCCTTTTTCAAATTTTCTTGGGTCTTGGATGTTTATCTGTACATGTATTTGTTATAAAATATAGTATCGTTGAGTTATTATCCCATAACACAAATCTCGAACTTACTTTGGGGCTAGCTCAATCAGTGTAATTTTGTTTTTTATTATTAAAGTTCTAGTCCTCTTTTCATTTCCTAAATGGATTATTTTTGGAATAAAAGCTGTCATATGTCCTTCCACGTTTCTCAAACTCCAGTCAGTAAAACCATGTTTTAATTTTGTAAGTTAACTAAGTGAGTGTAGTCAGTATAATGAATTTAACTAGTTTGTGAGTTTCAATTTACAACGTGGAAGGGACATACCAGTAATATATCAAACCACGGGCTGTACTCAGTACTAGATAACTATAGCTTCTTCTTTTTATCGTGTGTGTTAGTGACTAACACAGGTGTCAGAGTTTTTTTAAACCGCCTTAAAGGCCTCTGACATGGTTTTAGGTTACGACCAATGTCAAGGACAGTGACCGGGACCGACGGCTTAACGTGCCCTCCGAAGCACGGATCATCTTACTTATCAGACTATCAGGTGATCAGCCTACAATGTCCTAACCAAACTAGGACAACAACACAAAGTCGTTGCCCCGGCCGGGAATCGAACCCGCGACCTCCGGGTATGAGCCGAACGCTCTAACCACTACACCACGGAGGCAGTTATTACTATAGCATAATGATATTAAAGTAACCTTCAAAAAATCAAAAACAATTGACATTAACATTCAAATTGCCCAGCTGCACACTTTAGTATGGCAATGCCAAATATATTTTTTTTTGTTTTTTTTTGTTATTTTAATTTTATTATATTAAAGTGATCTAGTATAGCCCTTACTGGTGGTTCGATTTATTACGGGCACAGGTATGGCACTTCATAGAAACGGAGTAACAAATATACCTAGTACCTACTACTTCAAACGAAACAATCAAACGAACAAAAATATCTGTGCACATTTCAAATGTGTGAGTTAAACAATCAGGGTCGCCACCACAGAATTTGTTACTTTGCTTACCTGTTTTCATCACTCGGAAATCTATAAAATTTTCGTTCTTTATTGTTTTCCGTGGATAAACAATGATAATGTGCGCAGTTTCTCACCATTATGATTCAATAACCCTAAGTGACTCGCGTAACGTCAATGTGCGACTAGCAAAAACCCTGTTTTACAGGCGCTTACAAGGCCGAAAAGCGGGGAGGTGTTGCGGGGACGCCAGATTGCGGGGGACGGTGCGAGTTTCCGTTCTGTATGTAATACTATTATTAATTCTGTGTTACGTGTATGTCCCTTAAACGACGTGGAAGGTCTAAGCAAATATATTGAAACTATGTTAAAGGTGAATTTAGTGCACGATACTGAACAACATTCACCAAAGAACACGAAAATATAAAAAGTAATTTGAACCCTTACATGTAAGGCCTCAATATTATTTGTATGTATTCAAGTTGATCAATCAGCTAATCCGAGTTTGTATGTAAAGTAAAACCAAAAATTATTTTTCATAATTCAGAACAGTCCTTGGGAAAAGTTGTTCAGAATCATGAAATGAATTCACTCTTGAAATAGTTTCAGTATATTTTGTTACACCTTATATAAGTTCTAAATCTTGCCATATTCTTAGACACACCGATACCGATCATCAAGGATGAATTGTGAAAAAAAAAAAAATCCATCTTAGAAAATTGTTAATCAGCTAATCGATTTAGTATGGGAAGTTTTTTTTTCATATTTCGACTTATGTCTCTTTGGTAAAGTTGTTCAGTATGATCGGTATAGGTACGTTACAGATTTACATCCTATAAATAAGGTCTAACAAAATATACTGAAACTATTTAAGGAGTGAATTATGTCCATGATACTGAACAACTTTCCCGAAGAAATATATGTCGAGAAATTAAATATATATATGTTTTTTAAACTCTCGTTCGTTTTCATAAAAATATCTTTCCCGCAACGATACTACGTCCACGCTAACGGCAATTGATGTAAATTCAATGAAAAACTATCGCCCCGAATTCGGCCCGAAATATTTGAATAGTCCCCGTTCCGAACGCTCAGGGCGCCCGGGGCGATCGCGGAAATATGTATTGAAACAAAGCGGCTTCGGTTGCATTGGCAAACAAAATTATTGAAACAGTGTACGTAGATAGATACCTATACGCAAATCTCGTACTCGCTTCGCGTTCAAAAAGCCGTGTGCGTTTAGATAGGGCAAGTTTATTGCCTGTTGCATACCATTTTATTAACTTAATATTTTATTAATAGAAAAGTTAAGTATTATAAATTTGACACTAGTGTCTGTCTGTCAATTTTTCAGTCTATGGCATCGCGCGTTTATAGATATATTCGCGAATCTCGTACTCGCTGTGCGCTTAGACGCTGCAAATTTATTGCCTGTTGCATACAATTTTATTAACAAAAAAGTGGGGTGTTATAAATTTGATTCATCGTAGCGCTCGAAAGGATGGACCGATTTCCGGCTTCGGTTGCATTGGCAAACAAAATTATTGAAACAGTGTACGTAGGTAGATATTTGCAAATATCGTACTCGCCTCGCGTTTAAAAAGCCGTGCGATTAGACGCTGCGAGTTTATTGCCTGTTGCATACCATTTTATTAACAGAAAAGTGAAGTATTATAAATTTGACACTAGTATCTGTCTGTTAGTTTGTCAGTCTATGGCCTTGTAGCGCTCGAAAGGATGAACCGATTTCCGGCTTCGGTTGCATTGGCAAACAAAATTATTGAAACAGCGTGTGTAGGTAGATATACGCAAATCTTGTGCTCGCTTCGCGTTCAAAAAGCCGTGTGCGTTTAGACGCTGCGGGTTTATTGTTTTAAATAGTGGGGTGTTATAAAGACACTAGTATATTTCTGTCAGTTTGTCAGTGTGATCGTAGCGCTCGAAAGGATGGACCGATTTCGGCTTCGGTTGCATTGGCAAACAAAATTATTGAAACAGCGCGTGTAGATAGATATTCGCAAATCTCGTACGCGCTTCGCGTTCAAAAAAGCTGTGCGTTAAGACGCTGCAAGTTTATTGTTTTAAATAGTGGGGTGTTATAAAGACACTAGTATATTTCTGTCAGTTTGTCAGTGTCATCGTAGCGCTCGAAAGGATGGACCGATTTCCAGCTTCGGTTGCATTGGCAAACAAAATTATTGAAACAGTGTACGTAGGTAGATATACGCAAATCTTGTGCTTGCCTCGCGTTTGAAAAACCTGTGCGTTTAGACGCTGTGAGTTTATTGCCTGTTGCATACCATTTTATTAACATAAAAGTGGGGTTTATGACCTGTTGTATACCATTTTTTTAAGAGGGGTGTAAGTCAGTTTTTCAGTCTATGCCATCGATATATTCGCTAATCTCGTACTCGCCTCACGTTCAAAAAAGCCGTATGCGTTTATATCCTGTTACATACCATTTTATTAACAGAAAAGTGAGGTGTTATAAATTTGATTCTAGTGTCCGTCTGTCAGTTTGTTAGACTATGGCATCGCGCGTTTATAGATATATTCGCGAATCTCGTACTCGCCTCGCGTTAAAACAGCTGTGCGCTTAGACGCTGCAAATTTATTGCCTGTTGCATACCATTTTATTAACAAAAAAGTGGGGTGTTATAAATTTGATTCTAGTGTCTGTCTATCAGTTTTTTAGTCTATGGTATCGTAGCAAAGGTGGACCGATCTACATGCGCATTTTTAAAAATGAATGCAAGTTTTCTTGCGGCTGTTTGTAGCTATGTTTAATAAAAATTAGTTTAGCAGTTCAGAATTTATTTTGTGTTAACGCATGAAAGTCAGGGTCTCGTATCGGTATCAATTCAAGTCGAATCGGTGTAAAGTTCAATGAAAAACCATCGTTAAAACATTCTGTCCGAAATATTTGAGTTCGACATGCGAAATATGTATTTGAAACCGGGGGATTGAAAATCAAAACTAATGATTCAAACAATGCTAATACAAGTGTCGGTTGTATCGATAGATAATATCCGTTTGTTTTTCTTCAAGTCCCATTAAGTTCGTCTTTTGTACTATGTTGTTTGGTATTTAAAGTGTAAATAAAATAAACGAGCAAGTGAAGTTATTTTAAGGCGTAATAAAATATATTTAGTATTCAATCTCGGATTTTGTTACTTATTGACATGAATAGTAAAAATAATTGTTTTAAATACTGTATTACTCAAGTCATCGTCCAACAAATTAACTCTCAAAATTTCGCTTGTTTAAAAATGTTCATTTTTCGTTTGTTACTATCTCGAACTAGGCTGTTTTATTTCTCAAAATTATAACTACATAGGCTTACATGTTAAAAAAAACACATTGCTTTATTATCATTGCGTTATTTACCCCAAATAACCAGCCAGTGTAATTAAATGAAAAGCGAATATTTAAAATTCCGCCTGGAACATTTTTAACGTCCATTCCGGGCGCCCGGGGCGATCGCCGAAATATGTATTTGAAATCTGCAGCTTCACTGCCGATGAAATTAATGAATGAAATATAGCTTTGACAACATATGGGAATGGTTGTAGTCCATGCGTTTAAATAGTTTCATTTCATTTTGAATATAAATGAAATGGAATGTAAAACATACAATGTGTTGGAAAAAAAAATGCATTTTATTCATCATTATCATTAAAAAGTCTTTTTAGTCTCCATTGCAGGAGCACGAATCTCTACTAGAGCCATATTTGGCCAGAGCAGCCAGAGATTTTGGCCTACACTCTCTACGCTGGGCAGACAGGTTGGAGAGGTCTCATTGATGTTTATAAGCTTTTTTAGCTTGTATTTCCTAAGTCACCTTCTACGACATCCACGGGAAGAGTTGGAGTGCTCATATTTACTCTGCCGGAAACCAAACAGCATGACATTTTATTATTCTACAAAATTCGCAATTTGTTTTTTTTTGCCTATGTCCAGCAGTGGACTTCCTGTGGCTGATATGATGATAATGACCGCAATTTGTGTCTTTTTAGTAAACAAGTTGTATATTTCTTCAAATGTGTCGCGTCTCGGTGTCAACTGACCTTTATATAATATATTAGTGCCAATTAATTGCCATAAAAACTCCCATGCTGGTCTGGGAGAAATAAAAAAAAACTTAGAATGTACCAGCTGCTTCTCTTCCCACGCAGATCGTAAAAGCCGATCGAGGGAATGGGCAAAAATGCAAATCATGTTAACAGGCGATGCGGCTAGCAACCCATCACTGTATTGATTGCTTTTCCATCTTCTCGCCCACCATGGTGCTAAAAGTGGCTTTTGGGTCTTGCGGCCCTGTGCTCTGCATAGAACCGCAAGACCCAAAATGCTCTGTCTGCCCCATTAGGGATAAAGACGTGATAGTATGAATGAATGAATGAATTAGTGCCAAGTTTCACTTGCTATACAAACTCTCCAGCTATAACTAAACACTTGACCCTTTCATAATCTTCTGTCAAAGTAACGTCCAACTGTTGATGATGGGTGGCCTTCATCCACACAATTCTAAGCTTTAAGCTCCGCTAATAAAGCTTAATATAGTTTGAAGTATATTTAGTAAGTTTTCGCTAAGTTTGACATTCTCTAATTGCGTATCTCATTATTTGCGCGCAAGTTTCAGCTAGTTAGGGTGAGGTGATGTTTGTGTTGTGTTATACTTAGCATTAGGGTAAACTAACTTTAGATAAGTACATAGCTTCGGGTGAGATACTAGTGCAAACAATATTTGCAATAATATTGTTGTTTGTTCGGTCTTCGCGTGTGTAAAGTGGCTAACTTGCTATTTCAAACTGATGATCTAATATTGCTCGATGACTGGATGGTTGTTTCTATAATCAACGTTTTAAAGAAGGGTTTTTTGTTTTTATCTTTTGAGGTACGGAACACTGAAAATTAAAAACAAAAATTGTTTATTCAGTTAGAAGGCATTTGCAGATATTTTCGCACGTTTATAAGTTTGGTATGCATTACGTGTAATGTTTATAAATATTTTAGTTAAAAACTATATTTACCTAAAATACCTTTTGTTGAGGGCTATTTAACCTTCAATTGTACTTACAAGGTTACCCTCAATTTTTTTAAAACTAAATCCGACTTCACCACCAAACTACACAACCGATAATTTTTAAATATCTATGATTCCACATCAATGTATGGTTCAATCAGTGAACATACATAGAAAAAAATCGCAATGCATTGGTAACCTCTTACTTTTTTTGGGAGTCTGTTAAAACTGCAACGTCCTCTTGTAAGCGAATCCATACTTACATATTCTGCGATAGAATGTTGTAAGCTCGGCACTGGGAGCTTAAAGGCTCTCGTTTTAAGAGTTACACGGCTTTAGGGTACCGCATGTAATGGTGGAAGAGAACCCTTTTTTTGCGGATGTGAACTTTGACTTCTTTTTCTGGCAAGCTTGTCTAGGCTTCTTTTTCCTTCTTATAATTAGGAGTCGGTTTAGTTAAGTGGAGAGGCTTCCATTTTTTTTTTCTAACATAACATGCTTTTTTATTTTTAAAAAATATATTATGAGCTGCTTATCTTCCCGTACATATCGAAAATCCGATTAAGGGAATAGGTGAAAATTCGAATCATATTAATTATATGTTAATTATATAACGTGAAAGGACATACCCTTAATAAATCATTCCATGGGCTAAACTAAATCACTATAGAAAAATGAAATAAAATTCTTCTTCTTCTTCTTTAGCTTTTCTCTATTTGAGCTCGGCTCTGTATGTCAACTCCCTGTATAAAATTTACAGTTAAAAAAAAAAAAAACTATTTTCAAACAACAATGTTAAGCCACCCGGGAAATTTGTATGAGAATTTCGACTTTTTGTTTTTTGATTGTTTAAGCCGCCCGGGAAATTTGTATGGATAAGTCTTTTTTTTTTTGGTTTTTTTACTGTTATTTTTATTTCATTATACTATAGTGGTCTAGTAAAGCTCGTGGTTCGATTTATCACGGGTATGTCCCGGTGGCAACCCATCACTTTGATTTCTGTTTCTACCTTCTAGCTCACCATCATGCTGAAAGTGGCGTTCAGGTCCAGCGCCCCTGGGCTTTGCCTGCTTAGATTTACTAGACTTAAAAAGCTCTAACTGCCTGCATTAGGGATAAATAAGTGAGAGTTGCCGTATGCCGTATGGTTTCCGGCAAAGTAGAATAGGACCACTCCAAGTCCTCCTGTGGATGTCATAGTAAAAACTCTGACACTAGGGTTAGTCACTAACACACACGATAAGAAGAAGATGATGAAGTGTGGAGTGACGTCACGGACGTTTGTACGACGTTATACATTCGCACTTACTGTCATCTGTAATATTACTAAATCGCTTCGTCTCATTGTAAAAACACTGTTACATGATAGTCCAGTACCGCGTTGAACCGGGAGAGTGTGCGCAAACTCGAACTCCACCGTTATATAGTGTATTCGTGTGCAACCTGGATCGTTGATCTGCGAGCTAACTTTTTTTATATGTGGGTATCTATATATACCAAAGTGTTTGGTGTAAACATTCACAGTGAAGGTTACTTGAAAAATTCAATAACTTTTTGACTTTTTAATAGTACAAGTAATACATTACAATAATAAAGGTCAAATCAAACTTATAAATATTACATTAAATTGATAGCCACTAGTAACGCCATCTAGTGTGACCAAGTGATACCTCAAATTGTGACTTGTCTTACTATAAATAAACACTAATAATCTTTGAATAATTCATTTGAGTTTGAGTGACATCTTACAATATGGCCAAGTGTGGAGCTTGTGGCAAGTTTCTCCAAGCGTCTGGGGCTGTCTGCTGCACCACATGCCCTGGTGTTTTTCATAGGGCATGCGTTGTGATTTCGGCGACTTCAGTAGTCCCCAAAGACTGGGCCTGTCCGGAATGCAAAACCAAGCAGCGAAAAGGGGATAACAGCAATACCCCTGTCAAAAGTTTGTGTGAAAAACAGGTACCCCCTGTCACCCTGGATGTTGCGAGCCCTGTCGCCGCAGAGTCGATTTCTGATCTATCTACACCCTCCACTTCGACTGTAACAGTCGGGGAGACTCGGGAGTTGCGTCTGGAGCTGGCAGAGTACATCTCTGAGATACGTGAAGTACGCAGGGAACTGAGTGAACTGAAGGGACTCAAGAGTGTTGTGTCTGCAGTCCAGGATACCCTTGACCTCAACCTTCAGCGTATTAATGAGCGGTTGGATGGATTTGACAGGCGTCTGGAAGCCCTTGAGGGCAGAGCGGATGACCATTCCTCCTCTAAAAAACAACTGGATGAGCTGGAGGCGTCTGTCAGTCAACTGAAATCAGAGCTAAATGATAAGGACCAAGAGGCCCTGCTTTCTGATCTAGACATAGGTCATCTTCCTGATGAGAAAGGGGAAAACGTCCAGCATGCAGTTATTGTGTTAGCGGCTAAATTGGGCATCACCCTGGACGAGCGGGACGTCGTGTTTGCGGAGCGTGTGGGATCTGCGGCGGACGCGAGCGGCGCGCAGGCGGCGCGCGGGCGGCGCGTGGTGGTGCGGCTGGCGCGGCGGGGCACGCGCGACGCGCTGCTGCAGGCTGCGCGGGTCCGGCGGAATATCACCTCTGCCGACCTCGGGCACGATGGCCCGCCACGGAAGGTCTATGTCAACGAGCGACTGACACGGTTCAACCGCCAGCTGTTCAACCGGGTGCGCGAAGAGTGCAGGAGGCAGCACTGGCGGTACTCGTGGACCAGGAGAGGCCGGATTTTTGCTCGTCAGGGCGACGGGAAGCAGGCGTATCAGATTCGCACGGAATCCGATCTGGCGCGTGTTTTTTCTGCCTCCCCGGTTTGATATAAAATGTAATTATGTATTAGTGCATTTTACATACCGTAATTTTATTAGTTTTGTCTATGTTGATATTTGTCACATAGCGTCGATCGATCTATTTGCGAATAACACCTGCGTTTATCTTACTTATTTTTCAAACTTAAATAAAGTATCTGGTTCAGATATTGTTCTATTTTATCCTACTATACCGCTTCCGTTTTGTTACGTGAATTATGCTATTAACAATAATTTTCCAATTTTACTATATATTTTATATTATTTATTATCACTTATTATAATATTTATTTTTTATACTATCTCTATTTTTTTATGTATTTTATTTTATTTTATATTGACTCTACTCGTTTTATTTGTTATCTGTTCATTTTGTTTTGTAAAAAAGATATATCAGGTTATAATATAAATCTAAAAATTGGTTTGTTTAACCCTGGCTCACTGGGAACGAATCATGATAACTTTATAGCTGCTTTAACTAGACACGGTTTGGATATCCTAGCCATTAATGAAACTTGGTTGTTTGCTGGTGAGGAGGCCCGTGCCCCCGTGGTGCCGGGCTACCGCCTGCGGCACACGCCGCGGCCAGCGCCGCGCGGCGGCCACCGCGGCGGCGGCGTCGGCTTCTACGTCAGACGCAACATTGTCGCACGTACCGTCCCTCACCCCGTAGATCCCGCGAACTCATCTGTGGAGCAGATGTGGCTCAGTATCACGACCAACGGGAAAAGAATTATAATTGGAACAGCATACCGTCCAGATTGGATTGGTGTAGACGCCTTGTTGGATGCTCTTACTGATTCAATAAACTCTTTTAGTGGTTATGATCACCTGATCGTGTTGGGAGATTTTAATATCAATCTTTTAATAAATGATTGCAATGCTAGTAAATTCCACACTTTTTTAGAATATATCAACCTTTCTCAATTAGTTGCCTCCCCAACACATTTTACATCTCACTCTCAAAAACTTATAGATGTGGTCTGCACGGACTTGCCTGCAAAAAACATATTTCTTGATAACATGGGGAAAATCAATGGCCACTGTTTAGTAGTTTGCGAATTTAATGTCAAATGTAATAAATTTAAACCCTATACGGTAAAGTATAGACCAATAAAGGATATTAATTTAGAAAATTTCAACCAGGACTTACGTGGCATACAATGGGATCGATTTTCTACACTAGATGACGTTAACAAGATGATTAGCGCATTTAATTGGACTATTTTAACCTTGTTCGACCTTCATGCGCCCGTTAAAACTGTCACTATCAAAGATTACTCCTACCCCTGGGTCACTGACACTGTGAAACTTATGATGAAGTTGCGGGATAAAGCACTGGACGAATATCGTAAAACTGGGTCAGACAGCAAAAAACAGTACTACAAATCATTGAAATCTACCGTTAATGTAGCTCTATTTAATGAAAAGTCAGCATTTTTTAAACATAACATTAACAGTCAATTACACAATCCAAAAGTATTGTGGAGAAATCTGAAAAATAATTTACTGCCAAAAAAAAATACAGATCTACCTTCAAATTTTAGTGATCCTAATGTTATCAATAATCACTTTTTAGATGTACCTGGGTCCTCGCTTGTTTCATTGTCTCTATTAACTTATTTCGAATTTCATAGGTTTAATGAAAATATCCATTTTCAATTGAAATTAATTGACACTGAGCAACTGATTCTAATATTAAAAAGTTTAAAGTCTAATGCGGAGGGGTGTGATTCTATCACTATGGATATGCTGTATATGACCTTTCCCGACTCTCTAGAATTTATTTTGGAACTTATAAACAAGTCTATTGATACTTCAACATTCCCAGATATTTGGAAAGTTGCTATGGTTTGCCCTCTTCCCAAGAATTCTAACCCAGCCGTACTTAAAGACTTAAGACCCATTAGCATCTTACCATTCTTATCTAAAGTACAAGAAAAGGCTGTTAGTCTGCAATTAACAGAATACTTAGAAAAGAACAGTATATTACCAGAAGTCCAGTCTGGTTTCAGGAAGAAGCATGGCACAGTTACCGCTTTGCTGGATGTAACTGACAATGTTCTACTTGCTCAGGACCAAGGGATGTGCACCATAGTAGTGACATTGGACTACTCTTGTGCCTTCGACTGTTTAAATAGAAATTTATTATTATCCAAAATGCATTACTATGGTTTTGACTCAAAGTCAATTATCTGGTTCAGTAGCTATCTTAAAGATCGTTGGCAGCAAGTTAAGCTTAATGGTGTGGATGGAACCCCGGTGTTATCTGAAAGTATTGAGGTGAAGAGAGGAGTCCCTCAGGGGTCAATATTAGGTCCTATTCTTTTCATCCTATACACCGCGGATATCCAAAAACACATTAAGCATTGCAAGTTCCATATGTATGCCGATGACACTCAACTATATATCTCCTTTATGCCTTCTGATGTTGACTCAGCCATTATAAAACTGAATGAAGATCTACAAAGAATTGCTGAATGGTCCGCAAATAACTGTCTGGTGCTGAACCCCTCAAAAACAAAACTAATTATGTTTGGCAGTAGACAACAACTAGCTTCAACCCATCCTACTATTAATGTCACTCTAATGGGAGAGGTTGTGGAACGGGTGTATGAGATAAAAAACCTTGGCCTGAGCATGGATTCTGAATTGCGTTTTGAGAAACAGATTGCAAATTCAGTAAAAGACTGTTTCTTTAAACTTAAGATTCTGTACAAGGCTAGGCCCTACCTAAGTGAGACCTTGAGAATTCAGTTAGTAGAGGCCCTTATTTTATCTAAGTTAAACTATGCTGATGCTGTGGTAGCTCCTCGTCTTCTTAGTAAAACTAAAAGGCTCATAAAAAGGGTCCAGCATTCTTGTGCAAGATTTTGTTTTAATATCCCAAGAAGAGCCCATGTCTCGCCATATTTAAATAAGCACTGCATGTTAAAGATGAGGCATAGACATAAGCTGCATCTAGCGTGTCTCATGTTTGGTGTGGTTAAATCTGGGGTCCCTCCGTATCTATACAACAAGTTATCTTGGGTAACGAGGGTGAGAGCTCGTAAATTGTCTACTCCTCAGCTCATGATCCGTCATGGTTCTGCCGCCTTCCGGGGTAGTTTCCGTTATGCAGCTTCAAAGTGTTGGAATAACATTCCACCACCAATACGAGATCTGAAAGTCGTATGTAGTTTTAAACAAAAACTCAAAGTATTCTTGCTTCAGCACCAAGCTGGGCAAGAGATGTTACAACTCGAAACTAGTGCTATTTAGATGTTATAATTTGATACCTATTATTATTATTATTTTTTCTGTATTTTATAAGCGAAGTATATACTTTACTACTTACGTTAGCTTTATTCACCTTTTACTTGTGGTAGGTATGATTGATTGTTTTGTTTTTGTTCCAAGCACGTGCATATAGATCGATCGTCGCGGTGTAATGCTCTGATGGTTTATAAATATAGGTAATTATGTCCTCGGTACCTCAGTGTGTATAGTACACATATTATATCCTAAGTATAGTATGCAGTAGGATATTGTTTTTTTGTTTTTCCATGAGATTTTGCAGAACTCAGGTTTTTGTGTGTTATATGAGTGTTTATCAATAACAACAATACCGACATGAATCGGCTAGCGTAGTGACAGCAAAATGCATTTGATAGCTGTCACTGTCAATGTCAAACTTTTTTTTTTATTTTTTATTTTAAATGCAAGCAATAATTGTGTTGTTTCTTTAGCATTGGGTACTTGTATGTGATAAATGTATTGTTATTTTTTATATATATATTTTTTGTATATGTAGTCATGCGAATGTCCGTGAATGCACCCATTATGGCTCCAACGGAAGATCAGCGCTGGGATCTCGCTAATGCAAATCTTAGCATATGCTGAGTTGGAGACCATTTTGGAGGACAAGTAACTTTATTTTTTATTTGTACTTTAAGAATTTGTTTATGTAATTTTATTGTGTTGTTTTTGTCCTTCGAATAAATGGTATATCTATCTATCTATCTAAGTGAGAGTTATATGTTAAAAGGAACCCTCGGTAACGAGTTCAACTCGCTCTTGACCAGTTTGTTTTTCTTTTATTTCCTCTCGAGTACAACTTCACTGACGTTTCTGGTCGAGCATGCAACGATGCATGTAATTTTGTGCATAAAAGTCTATTTAAAACTTCAGCGGAGCCGTGTAGAGTATCGAAGATACTTTAGCTACAAGTGCTTTGATTTTTCTTTATATTTTTCATTTTTTATTCTCTTTATACTTTACTAGGAGTGTACTTAAAGTAATATAAATGGTCTAACAAAATATACTGTATACTGAATATATTTCAAAGTTGAATTCTATTAGCTACTGACGACGCCATCAGAGTAGCTCAATATTGGGCTGATAGAATATAAAAGAAAACGGGTTGACCATCGACACGCCAAGAAGAAGAAGAAGTTGAATTCTGTCCATGATACTGAACAACTTTCTTCAAGGAACATATATCGAAATATGAAAAATATTTTTTACAAGTTGACCGATTAGCTGACCCGAGTTTCTATGGAAAGCAAAAAAAAGTAACTCAGTGTCATGAACTAAATCTATTTATCATTGAAGATATCTCTTGAAATAGTTTCAGCTTATTAGACGTTGTATAATAAAAGGATTCCCAGGTTTACACGCCTTTTGTCTTAGTGGACTTCTACGATTCTTCTACAGTCTATTCAGACTACCATGCGACGCGACGCGGCACGCACTCGACTCTCTATGTGAGTGACCCGTTAACTCTGTAATAATGTCCTGTGTCTCACGTTAGTTTTACTCATAATAAAAAAAAACTCACAGAGAACATTCGTTAGCCTTTAGCGTAACAAAACACAGGGATTAGCACGAGTTCAAACAACATTAATTTCCACGTAAAATATGCTGCGAGTTACATTAATCCAATGTCTGCTTTGTGTATTATTTTTCATAATGGGGACAAATAAAAACTTAGAATGTACCAGCTGCTTCTCTTCTTGCGCAGATCAAAAGCCGAGCAAGGGTATGCGGACGAAAAAGCGAATAGGCGGTGCGGCTAGCAACCCATTATTTTCCTTTTTGGGCTTCGCACCCAAAGGGTAATAAGCGGTCAAGTGCGAGTCGGACTCGCCCATGAAGGGTTCCGTAGTAGCAAATAACATAAAATAAAGTCTTATAGTATGTTTTTTTAATTTTTATATTTGAGTTGATTGAATGAAAGATAAATTGCCGTTTACGATTTATGACGTATTAAAAAAAAAACTACTTACTAGATCTCGTTCAAACCAATTTTCGCTGGTAGTTTTCATGGTAATGAACAACATATATTTTATTTAGTTTTATCATTATCTTATTTTAGAAGTTACGGAGGGGGGACACACTTTTTTCCACTTTAGAAGTATCTCTCGCGCAAAGTATTCGGTTTAGAAAAAAATGCTATTAGAAACCTCAATATCATTTTTGAAGACCTATCCATAGATACCCCACACGTATGGGTTTGATGAAAAATATTTTTTTTAGTTTTTGTTCTAAGTATGGGGAACCCCCAAAATTTACTGTTTTTTTTCTATTTTTGTGTCAAAACCTTAATGCGGTTCACATAATACATCTTTTTACCAAGTTTCAACAGTATAGGTCTTATAGTTTCGGAAAAAGTGGCTGTGACATACGGACGGACAGACAGACAGACAGACAGACATGACGAATCTATAAGGGTTCCGTTTTTGCCATTTGGCTACGGAACCCTAAAAACGGGACCCTTTTACTAAGACTTCGCTTTTCGTCTGCCCATCTGTCTTTCACTAGGTTGTATCTCATGAACCGTAACAGCTAGACAGTTGAATTTTTCACGGATTATGTTCTTCTGTTGCCGCTATAACAACAAATAAAACCTGAAAAGATTGCCGACAAACTGCTGCACAGTTTTTCAGACTTTGTATATTTTAATTATACTGTTTTGTTAATGAAAACCCTTTTCAGCTCATTTGTATGTAATATTAATAATCTTTTTGGTTGCCTGTAAGAGATTGCTTCAAAAGGCCGCCTCTGGTACCTAATTATATGTTGTTATTTAATAAGTGTTCTTAAATTGTGAATGTCTTTTGGTGCAATTAAGTTTTACGAGTATGTTGTATTGTATATTAATAAAGGCTATTGTCACTAAATGAAATACATAGAGTTACGTCAGATGCTTTTAGGCAGCTCGAAAAAATCTGTTACTAGGTGAACAAACTTGTTAGAGAACATATTATAGCAGCTTGATCTCCTTATCATAGTGGTTTAACCCCCGACAAAAAAAAGGGTTTTATAAGACCTATGAGTTTGTCACTAACGTCTCTCTGTCGATCTTAAAAGTATAGACCGATTTTGATTTTGTTTGGTTTTTCGTGTGTGTAAGAGGCTAACCAATTTTGATGCGGTTTTTTTATATGAAAGCAAGATTCCTTGCGATGGTTCTCAGGTATGTTTAATGGAAATCGTTTCAGCACGGGTTTAAAAGTTATAGGGGTGAACGCTTGAAAGTCGGGTATTTTTTTAATTTGCCTGGCATATAAACTTGTGATACCAAGAGCGATCAAATGTTTTTTATTCATTTTCACATTGAAGGATAGCTATACATATATAATAAAAAATAGCTCAAATTGATATTTACATTGTACTTTCAATATACCTAGTTTTGAAAGCTTTCCCATTGAAAAGCCAGTTAAAAGCAGACTTAATCAAACATTTAACGCAGGTTTGGATTTACGCGATGTTTAATGCACCATCGATTAAATAAAAACCCATTTGGTTGAATATGGAGAGCATCGTAAGACCTTTGTAAAAAACTGCCCCCCATAGCTCGGATGTAAAATAAAGTGGGGGGTGTCGTTGATATGTATTGATAGAGTTGACATCACATCACATAGATTTTCTAAAAACAATTCAGCATCTTTTTAGTTTTTCGTATCTTTTTGAATGATGTTACTTTTCTCGCTTATGAAGAATAATACAGAATCTCAAAAGAATGTCATCTTTTTTTAAGATTCAAAATTCTTAAGAATCAAATTTTATTTTCTTAGAAGAATATTCGATAGCCTTGTACAAATATTGTTGATAATTACATAAATTTTCAAAATTTTTACATAAGTACTAAGTCACTCAATTAAATATAAGTTGGTACATACAACACTTTTATACATACATACAAATATTGTCTTTATTCCAGGTCACAGAATAATAAAACAGGTGTAGAATTAATCTCAGGATTAACTTACGGGAGACACAATTAAGAATAAGAAAACTTACATACACATACAAAAATATTCTATCGTGTCTTTACTCCCCTGACGGAGCAGAGATAATCATATTAATATTTGCTTAATTATTAATCATGTTTAAGCTACGAATATCAGCTCTATTCATAACAACTCAGCGGGGGTAGGTGGAGAGTGGGGCAAAATGGACGTTTCTCATATACATTATGGCCGTACGTGAGTGCATAGCCGCGAGCGCTGCAGGGCAGTGATTTTTTTTATTTATTACTATAGTTGAGGACCAGCGTTAATCAATACTTGCACGGGAAAATATATTTGCGTTCGAATGAATTTTATGCAGATCGGGGATTATAGTAAAAAATGCCGGGTATTAAATGCGTGATTTATTTTTTGTACTTTTTTGTAACGATGACAGCTTTTGTGTGTTCTTTAAATGCATTTTCCGTCCGGCACACGGATTTTCAGAATAAAGCTGTAATTATTAAGTCTATATTTTTGCAGGACTTCTTTACAGCCTTTATTAATCCATTGGTGGACTAAAGGCGTCTCCCATTATATATAGGAAGGCTTCATCATGTTGGGCAGGGTTGGTCATCCTAGTTGAGTTGATCAACTCAACTGTAGTACTACCACTAATATAGGTACTTATTTTAAAGATAAGATTTTTCTCAACAATTTACACTCAAGGGATTTCTACAACTCTCTCTCTCTATCCTACCTCCTGACTGCGAATATCTCTTTTACTTCTCTATCTGAAGCTCGATTTCTGAAGCTATGAGAGTGGTATAAAGACGTTTGGCATCGCCAATCTCGAAGAATTGAGGACAGTACACATACCGGCTTTGGTCTGCAAGCTTGATCATCATCACGCTTGCACTTTCCAACGTAGATCTCATACATAGCCTCATTCCAGCAGTCGCAGGGTAACTGCTGGTTGGGTGACCACAAAGCAGAACAGAAACAAAACAGAACAATATTCATTCAAGAAGTTTCTGAAACATCATCAGCATCAGGTCTTTTTGTCTTCACTGCAGGAGCATGACCCTCTCTAAACTACCATAGCCATACTTGACCAGAGCAGTCAGAGGACTTGGCCTACACTCTCCTCACTGGCCAGACGGTTTGGAGAGGTCTCATTGATATTTAAAAGCTTAAAAGCCTGTTTTTCCTAAGTTGCCTGCTACGACTTGGACTAGCCATATTCTTCTGTGCTGGGTCCAATTTTTTTTTAAACTTAAATCGAACGTCAAGACTAAGCTACGCAAACGCAACCGATAATGATTAAATTTCTATGGAATCACCTAACAAGTATGCCCTTCCAAACAAAAAGTAACAAACATACATAAAAAACTCCGACGAACCTGTTCCTTTTTAAAGTCTGTTAAAAATGAGACTCAGACAAAGAGGCTTTTCACAACCACCAATACATAATATTCAATCAGGCGCCCAAATATTTGCACATAACTGTTTCATCGCCTCCGTTTCACTTTAATTGCAGGATTCGTTTCTGTAATTTGTAATATTGGGTACCTTTATAGACATAGAAATCGTAAAGATAGACCTGCTTTAAATAAAATAATTTAAACCTCAGTCGATAATAAATAGTTTAAAAAATATTTACGAAAAATTATTAATTCAGATTTTTTAATGCATATTCTTTAAACTGCTGGTTTTTACGCTATCGGTAATAATAAAATTTATATGGAATCACCTAACAAGTATGCCCTTTAAAATAAAAAGTCATCGGGGAACATACATTAAAAAATCCGACGGATTGATAACCTCCTCTTTTCTGAAGTCGGTTAAAAATGAGACTCAGACAAAGAGCCTTTTTACAACCACCAATACATAATATTCAATCAGGCGCCCAAATATTTGCATATAACTGTTTCATCGACTCCGTTTCACTTTAATTGCAGGATTCGTTTCTGTAATTTGTAATATTGGGTACCTATATAGACATAGAAATCGTAAAGATAGACCTGCAATAAATTAAATATTTTTTACACTAGGTGAAGCCCGCAACTTCGCTCACGTAGACTTGATGTCTCCGGAAAATGCTGGTCAGGCTAAACAACTTTTTCTAAGGCGTCATTTTTAGGGTTCCGTAGACAAATGGCAAAAACGGAACCCTTATAGATTCGTCATGTCTGTCTGTCTGTCTGTCCGTCCGTATGTCACAGCCACTTTTTTCCGAAACTATAAGCCCTATACTGTTGAAACTTGGTAAGTAGATGTATTGTGTGAACCGCATTAAGGTTTTGACACAAAAATAGAAAAAAAAACAGTAAATTTTGGGGTTCCCCATACTTAGAACTAAAACTCAAAAAAATATTTTTCATCAAACCCATACGTGTGGGGTATCTATGGATAGGTCTTCAAAAATGATATTGAGGTTTCTAATAGTATTTTTTTCTAAACCGAATACTTTGCGCGAGAGACACTTCCAAAGTGGAAAAAAGTGTGTCCCCCCCCCCCGTAACTTCTAAAATAAGAGAATGATAAAACTAAAAAAAATATATGATGTTCATTACCATGAAAACTACCAGCGAAAATTGGTTTGAACGAGATCTAGTAAGTAGTTTTTTTTTAATTCGTCATAAATCATAAACGGCAATTTTCCTTTCATTCAATCAACTCAAATATAAAAATTAAAAAAAACATACTACAAGACTTTTATATTATGTTATTTGCTACTACGAAACCCTTCATGGGCGAGTCCGACTCGCACTTGGCCGCTTATTATATTTCTCATAGTTTAGCTGGCCAATTAGGGTTCTGCATAAGGTGTTCCAAAATCAAATATACCCTACATGTTGCCCAGGCTTAACAGCTATTTTATTACTATTAAAGTTTCATTCGAATCCGTCCAGTATTTCTGGAGGTTAGCGTGTACAAACAGACAAACAGACAAGGCATTTTTGTTTAATTCTTACTTTATTACTATTTCTCCATAGCTCCCAATATTTCTTTTGGAAATATATTTAATGTACAGACACCTCAACTGTGGTACTTTCCATTTTTTTTACTGTTTTATTATATGTGTAGATAAGTAGATGATTTATTTTTTGCCTTGAAAATCAATATCAATTCAGTATTTATTTCAAATGCTGAATAATTCTTTAAACTTCTAGTTTTGGAACGACTATTATAGAGACGATAAGTCACATAGTATAAATAATGACAGTATAGTCAAACTAGACTTGGCTTAGAATGAATAGACTAAAAAAAAATCTCGTGTTTTATTACTTTGAACAACCAATACTATACAGACAATCACTGATTTTATAAATTGTAGATGGCGAAAATACTTTTTTTTAAGAAACATATTTACTTTACCAGTCTAGTCGTTATATAACTCTACGTATATCGCGTAGTACCTGCAATTTTAATGAAGAAATAACTCAGTTTTCATTTATAACAGAATGACAAGCGATAATTTACTGATATTTCAATTTAAGCTCTTAAAAATGTATGAATGTATTAATTTGATGAATTATTACGAGTGTATATCATGATTTTAAATATATTTGCGGTGGTATTGTTTTTGACTCGGTAGTCGTGTAAAACGATGGTTTTTAATTATTCATTTTTTAGGGTTCCGTGCCCAAAGGGTAAAAACGGGACCCTATTACTAAGACTTCGCTGTCTGTCCAGCACCAGGCTGTATCTCAAGAACCGAGATAGCTAGACAGTTGAAATTTTCACAAATTATGTATTTCTGTTGCCGCTATAACAACAAATACTAAAAACAAAATAAAATAAATATTTAAAGGGGGCTCCCATACAACAAACTTGATTTTTATAGATAAAGGTCCGGAACCCTCCGTGCGCGAGTCGAACTTACTTTGGGGCCAGCTCAATCTGTGTAATTTTTCCCTATATGGATTCCTGACTAGTAGTTTTATTTTGGGTGCTAGCCGCTCTAGATTGGTCATTTTGGAAATCTTTTTGAGAGGCCTATGTCCAGCAGTGGACGTTATGCGGCTGAAATGATGATGATGGTGAGTTTTATTCAAATTAACATACAAAAGACTTTAACAAAATGACACAAACAGATTGTTGCGTTAGCTATAACCGAAACAAATTATAACAAACGCGTAGCAATTTCGCTAAAAGCAATACAAAGTTCCGATGTTGGTGAGTGGCGTTTTATTTTAAGCCGGTAAACAACTGGAGCAAATTTACATTCAGCGACAGGCGACAGGCGACAGGTATGGGATCATATCACGCTATGGCGGTGTTACCACTGCGACTTCCAACTCCGTGTACAAAAGACCAAAAATATTATAATTTTTCAAAACTAAAATCAGATTTCACCCCAAAACTGATTTTGATAAAAAAAATATGGGACCAATTTACAACTCTATTTTCAAACAAAAAAAGATATTCCCAGTCTAGACTTTTTCGAAAAAACGGGGAACATACGTAAACATAAGATCGCGACGATTTTTAACCAAAGGAAGGTGTCGTCAAAAATCTAAGTCCTTCTAGATAACGAAAAAATTTAGGCCCTTCATTTTTGAATAATTTCGTTGACAGACTAAAAAAATGTATATTTTTAACCGAGTTCATATTACTATTCGCTACTTTTCAACAACTCAAAGCAGATATTTTTTTTCGTAACGTTAAATCAAACATTTCCTATGAGATTTGTATGTATTAAAAATTTTTTTTATTGATTTGTATCAATGTCTAAAAAGACCTTTAAACTATTTTATAAATAACCTTTGAAAGTTATATTGGTAGTCCGTCTAGTTTGAAAACCGTTTTCAAACTAGACGGACTATTAGTAATAAGTACCTGGACGACCGAGCTTTGCTCGGTTACATCTCAAACATCAACGATTTTTTTTAAACTTGTCTAAAAACAATGCAAAATAAAAAATTATATATAAACTTAAACATAAAAAAAACAAAAGTAAGTCGCCGAGTGGGATTCGAACCCGTAACACTTTTTCTAGCGGTCGGTATCCTTAACCACTGAGTTAAAATCAAGGCGGTCGGCGCGACGAAATCAGCGACCATATTCTGCGTGGAAAGAAAAACGCATGAAAACTCGAAAACACGCGTTTTCCCAAACATAAAACTAATCTAGATCGGTATTTTACCCCCGAAAACCCCCATATACAAATTTTCAGCGAAATCGTTAGAGCCGTTTTCGAGATCACAGAAATTTATAAATAAATATACAATGTCCTTTTTAATTAAGTACAAATATTTTAAGGGGTGGTTCAGTCCATCATTTTGAACAACTTTTCCCAATGAATGTATATGGAAATACGAAAAAAAAATTTTAGGTTTTCATACAAATCGAAGTAGTCACGTGATATCATTACTATCGAAAATGAAATTTTTTTTTTGTATTTCGATATACATTCATTGGGAAAAGTTGTTCAAAATGATGGACTGAACCACCCCTTAAAATATTTGTACTTAATTAAAAAGGACATTGTATATACATACAAGAATTGCTCGTTTAAAGGTATAAGATTTCAAAGGTTATCCGTTTTAAAACTAGACGGACTACTAATATAACTTTCAAAGGTTATTTATAAAATAGTTTAAAGGTCTTTTTAGACATTTATACAAATCAATCAAAATTTTTTAATTATCACCAAATTTAGTTTTTTAAACAATTTATTTCTAAAGGAGGACGCCACTTCTGCTACCACTTCGTCTGAAGTAGATATTTATTTAAATTCCTTTGCTGATTAAGAAGAAAAGTGTTACTAATACTTAACTCTCGTACAGAAGTACGAGAGTTAAGTATTAGTAACACTTTTTATGTGCCCATACTATTCACTCGCAAGTTAAAACTCTTCGTGGTGTAACCCGAGGTAAGCTACATTAAAAACTTTAGCGGTTAATTTTGGGGTCAAAACGCCATTCCCGGGATTGATGTGAAAATGGATTTCCGCTGGATTCGGTGTAAACAGTCAATTTACACGAAACAAGAGGTAGGTAAATAACACAATATTTATCGTAACACAATGGATTGGTCTTCTTATAGTGTGTGTTAGTGTCTAACACTAGTGTCAGAGTTTTTAAACCGCCTTAAAGACCTCTGACATGGTTTCAGGTAACGACCAATGTCAAAGACAGTAACCGGGACCGACGGCTTAACGTGCCCTCCGAAGCACGGATCATCTTACTTATCAGACAATTAGGTGACCAGCCTACAATGTCCTAACCAAACTAGGACAACAACACAAAGTCGTTGTCCCCGCCGGGAATCGAACCCGCGACCTCCGGGTATGAGCCGAACGCACTAACCACTACACCACGGAGGCTGTTAGTTATGGATTGGTGGCTTTAATCTATAAATCCTACTTATCCTACTTCCTACTTAATATTATAAATGCGAAAGTGAGTTTCTATATTTGTTTGTTTGTTACCTCTTCACGCTTAAACTGCTGAACCGATTTGGATGAAATTTGGTATGGATATAGTTTGAGACTCCGGGAAGGATATAGAGTACTTTTTATCCCGGAATTTCTACGGGGAGCGAAGCCTGCGGGTACAGCTAGTTATAAATAAAAATGCTCTCATTTTCATGCCTTACGTCTTCAGGCTTTGCCTACCACGTTAGGGATAAAGACGTGATAGTGTATATTCAGAGGTCACGGAGGTCAGACGGCAGTCGCTCTGTATAAAAACTAGTAACCTCGTCAAATCTCCTTGGTTAGGTAGCGGACCCCGGGCTCTGAAGCATTACTGCTAAGGATGCAACCGGGAAAATACGCTCTCAAGATTTTACATGTACAATATTTTAATACATGTAAATGTTTTAATAATATAAATAATGGTCAGAGTATATTTATTCAGTTGTCATGCCTATATTCCCAACAAAAATTCTATATTCCCATACAAATTGCCCGGGCTGCACACTTTTGTATGGAAATGGCAATTTTTTGAAGTGAAAACTTCTTTAGCGGCGTTGTGCACTTTTTTTGGAATGGGTAAAAAATCTAAAACTCGCGTCAGGACACGTGACCCTGATCGAAAATTCGTAAGACGGCGCAGGGCGCTTGCGCGAATGTTCGTGTGTCTTTATGTTACAGCGTGCTAATAAAATGTCATGTTTGTGTACGATAGCCCAATAAATAAATATTGTATTCTACCACATAAATGAGAGTACTTTTATACTAATAATTAAAGCAATTCGTGCAAAATTATTTCCTAACCATTCCAAAATATCAAAAATGCACAACGTTAATATTCAAGTTTTCACTTCTGCCGGCACTCCCAGAGTGCAACCCGTCGTTTTTTTTTAGCTTTTAACTTTTATTATAACTTCATTATACTAAAGTGATCTAGTTCCATCCCATGGTTCGAGTTATTACGGTTATGTCCCTTCCACGTTGAAATATATTTGAGTATCCTATACATAATTAATGTCCTTCCATTTCACATGACGGATACATTTGCATTTCTCAGTTAAAATAGTTATGACCCATAACCCATTAACCCCAACAAACCAAGTTATCTTAGGAAGTCAAAAGCTGTATTAAACGTAAAGGGCCGTCAAGGGAATTCGTATACATTACTGACGTACTAAATGCACAATAATTCAATTTGTTAACCCTAACGGGGAGTTTTATTGCCCGCAGTCAAATTCGAGTTAATTGCGTACGGTAATATTAGACTAGGATGAAGGAAGAAAGGACCTTCCCGTTTCACCGCGAGACTTTATATCAGTTGTGCCCCAGCGCAAGGCATGGTAAATCTATACATCTATATCTATACATATAATAAAACAGTAAAAAAGGTGTGTCTGTACATTAAATATATTTCCAAAAAAAATATTGGGGGCGATGGAGACGTAGTAATAGAGTAAGAATTAAAAAAAAAAGTCTGTCTGTTTGTCTGTTTGTCTGTTTGTCTGTATGTCTGTTTGTCTGTTTGTACACGCTAATCTCCGGAAATACTAGACGGATTCGAATGAAACTTTTTTGTTTCATAGCTATTAAGTCTGGGCAACATATAGGGTATAAATAATTTTGAAAAATAGAACGCCTGATGCAGATCCGTAATGGTCTAGCTAAACTATAAGAGATATAAAAATGCCGCCTTAGTAAAAGTTGTTCAGCCTGATGAGCATTTTCCAGAGACATAAAGTCCACGCGAACGAAGTCGCGGGCTTCGGCTAGTCTAAAATAAATTCCTACAAATGTAGATAATTAAGTTATGTGCAATACGATCAGCGGTTTTTGTCGTATATTATATCCGACTCTCGCAAAATGAGTAAGACAAAGTTTGCGGTGAAAGAGTTAAGGCCATAGCACGGAATAGCTCCGTGGTGTAGTAGTAGAGCGTTCGGCTCATACCCGGAGGTCGCCGTTCGATTCCCGGCGGGGGCAACGACTTTGTGTTGTTGTCCTAGTTTGGTTAGGACATTGTAGGCTGATCACCTGATTGTCCGATAAGTAAGATGATCCGTGCTTCGGAGGGCACGTTAAGCCGTCGGTCCCGGTCACTGTCTTTGACATTGGTCGTTACCTAAAACCATGTCAGAGGCCTTTAAGGCGGTTTAAAAACTCTGACACTAGTGTTAGTCACTAACACACACGATAAGAAGAAGAGCACGGAATAAATACAGTACTTACGCCATAGGTACAATAATGTTCCGGGGTCCAGGACTGCGCACATTAGCCAAAATTGGCCATTTTTTGCGTACGTAGAATAAAATAACTCCACTTTAAACTAAACAATAGTTAAAAAATACTTTGAAGGGTTATGCTGTCTTGATGACTTGGTCAAGACACAATTTTAAATGATATCTCCGTTTCATTTCAAATGATTTATTTTGAATAGCATTTTGAATATCAGCACTGGGCAAGTCTAAGTGAAGCACAGAAATATTATTTTATTTTAATTCCTCAAAGTAACTCCATATTAAAATATGAATATAATAAACACAATTTAAGTACAGAAAAATGCTTGATCCTGGCATGTTGATAGTAATACACTACCTCAAACGCTCCGCTTATGAATGAGGCGTTCAAAACGAAGTATAATGGGAGTTCTAAACAAAAAAATATAATATAATATAATGTCACCAAAATGTGAATAGGGCCACACCAAGTCCTCCTGTGGATGTCGTAGAAGGCGACTTAGGAAATACAAGCTAAACAAAGCTTATAAACATCAATGAGACCTCTCCAACCCGTCTGGCCTGCGTAGAGAGTGTAGGCCAACTCCTCTGGCTACTCAAACCAAGTATGGCTCTAGTAGTACAGAGAGGGTCGTGCTCCTGCAGTGGAGAATGATGATTATCATTTTACAAGCCTTATCCAAAGCAATTTATGCATCTCGGTGTGGCTCCTAAGTTCATTCTCCTGATACGTAGGTCAGAGGTTTTAGAGGTTTAACAACTCACTTAATAGATGAATACGCCTTCAGCTGAGCTATATAATGTTCAGTTCAAATATATCATGAAATTACGGGTGCTATTTACTATTGCACCATAGCAGTATAGATATACAACGTGGAACGGGCATAACCGCAGTAAATCGTACCACGCTATACTAGATCACTACTATAATATCATCATCATCAGGTGTTTTTGTCTCCACTGCAAGAGCACAACCCTCTCTGCACTACCAGAGACAAACCTGGCCAGAGCAGAGGATTCGGCCTACACTCTCCACGCTGGCCAGACGGGTTGGAGAGGTCCATTGATGTTTTGTTAGCTTTGTTTAGCTTGTATTTCCTAAGTCGCCTTCTACGACGTCCACGGGAGGACTTGGAGTGGTCCTATTTTACTCTGCCGGAAACCACACGGCACTATTATAGTATAATGGAATTAAAATAACAGTAAAAGAATAAAAGAAAATTAGGCATTTCCATACTAAAGTGTGCAGTGCTCGAGCAATTTTTATGGAAATGTCGAAATATTTTTTGTTTTTAAACTGTTATTTTCATTTTATTTATGATATAGTGATCTAGTATAGCATGTAATCAGCGGGCACGTCACTTTGACGTTGTATAAATAAACACCCTAAGACCAATGACATTTGAAAACAAGTTGTAAAAGGCCATTTTCAACTTGCTATGGCTGGAGATCAAACCCAGGACCTCCGGACTGACGAACAAGCGTGTTGACCATTACACCACGAAGTTGTCTAAATGTGGATGATACACAAAACTCATTATCATTGCACTAGTCTTATCCAAAGCAATTCATTCATCTCGGTGTGGCTCCTAAGTTCATTCTCGTGATACGTAGGTCAGAGGTTTTAGAGGTTTAACAACTCACTTAATAGATGAATACGCCTTCAGCTGAGCTATATAATGTTCAGTTCAAATATATCATGGTATTACGGGTGCTATTTACTATTGGAACATAGTAGTTTAGATATGCAACGTGGAAGGGACATAACCGCAATAAATAGTACCACGGGCTATACTAGATCACTACTATAGTACAGTAGCGTGCATTCCATACAGACACGTAGAATTTGTCTACCCTGAGGCACCCTAATGTAATATCGGATACTAGCGACAAATATATTTTGCTGGATATGCAGCCGTTCTCGTAATTTAGGTAAGACTGTTGCCTACCCAGTTAAAAATATTTGTGCACGTCACTGCTATAGTATCATCATCATCAGGTGTTTTTGTCTCCACTGCAAGAGCACAACCCTCCCTGCACTACCAGAGACAAACCTGGCAAGAGCAGACAGAGGATTCGGCCTACACTCTCCTCGCTGGCCAGACGGGTTGGATAAGTCTCATTGATGTTTTGTAAGCTTTGTTTAGCTTGTATTTCCGAAGTCGCCTTTTACGACGTCCACGGGAGGACTTGGAGTGGTCCTATTCTACTCTGCCGGAAACCACACGGCACTATTATACTTAGTATAATGGAATTTAAATAACAGTAAAAGAATAAAAGAAAATTAGGCATTTCCATACTAAAGTGTGCAGTGCTCGAGCAATTTTTATGGAAATGTCGAAATATTTTTTGTTTTTAAACTGTTATTTTCATTTTATTTATGATATAGTGATCTAGTATAGCATGTGATCAGCGGATACGTTACTTTGACGTTGTATAAATAAACACCCTAAATTTGAAAACAATTTGTAAAAGGCCATTTTCAACTTGCTATGGCTGGAGATCAAACCCAGGACCTCCGGACTGACGAACAAGCGTGTTGACCATTACACCACGAAGTTGTCTAAATGTGGATGATACACAAAACTCATTATCATTGTACTAGTCTTATCCAAAGCAATTTATGCATCTCGGTGTGGCTCCTAAGTTCATTCTCGTGATACGTAGGTCAGAGGTTTTAGAGGTTTAATAACTCACTTAGTAGATGAATACGCCTTCAGCTGAGCTATATAATGTTCAGTTCAGTTATATCATGGTATTACGGGTGCTATTTACTATTGCACCATAGTAGTTTATACCATAGTAATCGTACCACGGGCTATACTAGATCACTACTATAATATCATCATCATCAGGTGTTTTTGTCTCCACTACAAGAGCACAACCCTCTCTGCACTACCAGAGACCAACCTGGCCAGAGCAGACAGAGGATTCGGCCAACTCTCTCCTCGCTGGCCAGACGGGTTGGAGAGGTCTCATTGATGTTTTGTAAGCTTTGTTTAGCTTGTATTTCCGAAGTCGCCTTTTACGACGTCCACGTGAGGACTTGGAGTGGTCCTATTCTACTCTGCCGGAAACCACACGGCACTATTATACTAAGTATAATGGAATTAAAATAACAGTAGAAGAATAAAAGAAAATTAGGCATATACTAAAGTGTGCGGTGCTCGAGCAATTTTTTTGTTTGGATTTTTTACTGTTTTTTTAATATAATTATGCTTTAGTGACTAGTAAAGCCCGTGGTTTGATTTATTACGGTTATGTCCCTTCCACGTTGTATAATTGTTAAAGCGGTGATGACCAAGCGGAAGGATTGGAATTCATCTGTCAACACGTAACTTTCGCATGCAGCTATCCTTTTTTGTCGCTAAGAACTGTCATTTGCTAGAACGAGAGAGAGCGACGGTACGCCTCAGCATCAGCATGTCAATTTCCGTGGAATTCTGTCGTCCTGTGTCGTATTTTATCAACTTCAAATATATAAGGTCTAACAAAATATACTGAAACTAGTTTAGAGGTGAATTCAGTCCGTGATAATGAACAACTTTCTTCAAGAAACATTATTAAAATGTCCTTTGGCGATAAAAAAGGTATATATCGTAAGTCACACATCACCTTTACTTAAGAATTTAGCCAGGATTTACGTCTAAAAAAACAATGTTTGCTGATTACCGCTAAGAAAAAGTGGTTTATAAATAATATCCTTCGTCGTATGCGTTATTTCATTTTAAAATTACAGTTCTAGACATAAAAACCCATATAATAGTAATTCGTTGGTATTAAAAACCTTGTATATAGGTAAGAAAACTATTAAAAACGCAATTCATTTGTAACTACCAAGGGAAAATAGGGGTATTAAAAGTTCGCCGTGTCTGTATGTCGGTGGTATCGTAAAACTTGAAAATGTAAAATAAAACTACAGTATAGGTATATCTAAATATGACAAATAATTATTGGCTTTCCCTACAAACTTAGGTCAGCTAATCGGTCAACTTGTACGGGAGGCCAAAAATTACTTTTCATATTTCGACACGTGTTCCTTAGTGAAAGTTGTTCGGTATCACGAACTGAATTCACCCTTAAAATAGTTTCAGTATATTTTGTTACACCTTATATACATAACACAAAAATACGTGCGTGTTCATTACAAAATAAGTACAAAAACCTTGAAAAAAATACCACAAAAAAGTGTTATAATTACGGAACGATAATCCATCTATAAGACATAGTAACTGGCACTTACCTTCGTTACCATTAGCATACATTAGCGTGGCATATTTAATTACACTAGCTAAACCAACACAGCGTTAATTCTAAACCGGCGCGGTCAGGTGGGGGCCCATCAAAAGACAGGTGCGTGGTACAATGTTGTTTTGGAAGGCGTTTTAAAGGCATGGTTTTATGTCTCATACTGTGTGGGAGAAAATAAAAAACTTAACCATTACGACTTAAATACCTGAAGTTTTCGTTTTTTTAAGTAAGGCACACCAACAGTATTAACATACAACATAAACATGATACTATTAGATATTATTGGCTCATGCAATTTATACCATGTCGACCATTTTTTGTACATAAAATAATTTTTGGATTTTGGTTCTATGGTAGCTATCGTGAGGAAGTTGAGTTGGCATAGACTAAAAAATAAAAATTGCCTATGAAAGACCTCAATTTACGCCAAAAGGATAGTTCAATGAACTTATAAGCATAAATAAATTAATAAATAAATATATAGGGATAAATTACACTGATTGAGCTAGTCCCAAAGTAAGTTCGAGACTTATTTTATGGGATACTAACTCAACGATACTATATTTTATAACAAATACATATATAGATAAACATCCAAGACCCAGGACAATTTGAAAGAGGCCATTTTCCAACTTGCCCTGACCGGGAATCGAACCCGGGACCTATAGGTGGTGGACTAGCATGGTGACCACTACGCCACAGAGGTCGTCAAATATATAAAATATAGCATGAAATAAATATAAATATATGAATACAATCATAATTTATTAGCACGAAAAGTGATGGTATCGATATTCTAGGTACTTTAGGGTTAAACTTCCTTCATAAAGCAGACAGAGAAGAGCCGGCTAAGCAGAGTCCGGCTGCAAGACCCAAAAGCCACTTTAATCGTAATGGTGTCGTTGCGGTGTGGTTTCCGGCAGAGTAGAATAGGGCCACCCGCCACTCCAAGTCCTCCCGTGGATGTCGTAGAAGGCGACTTAGGAAATACAAAGTAAACAAAGCTTTTATTGTAAAATAAATAGTTATGATTTCCTTCAAAAAAACCTGATCATTGGTCCATGATCTCCGAACATACTGAGAATATATATTTTATTGCTTTAAGATTAAAGGAAAACTGTAAGAATTCTATCAATTGAAAATAAACTGGTAAACTCAATAATTCGTTCACGTACGGAAAATGGGCAAAAATGCAAATCATATGAACAGGCGATGCGGCTAGCAACCCATCACTGTATTGATTGCTTTTCCATCTTCTCGCCCACCATGACGCTAAAAGTGGCTTTTGGGTCTTGCGGCCCTGGGCTCTGCTTAGAACCGCAAGACCCAAAATGCTCTGTCTGCCCCATTAGGGATAAAGACGTGATAGTATGTATGTATGTACGGAAAATTGTTCACTTAGAATACTACTAGATGGTGCTAGTAGTAAATACCTTGCGTCTTACGGTAAGGATTTCAAATGTGTTCGAATTTGGCATTGTACAAGTCACTCTCCACGCGAGTTCAACTCGCTCTTGCTCAGTTTATTTTAAATTTTGCTTGACTTTGTTTGCGTGGACTTTATGACTCCGGAAAATGCTTATCAAGCTGAACAACTTTTTTATTAGGGTTCCGTACCTAAAGAGTAAAAACGGGACCCTATTAATAAGACTTCGCTGTCTGTCTGTCTGTCCGTCTGTCCGTCTGTACATCTGTCCATCTGTCTGTCACTAGGCTGTATCTCAAGAACCGCAATAGTTAGACAGTTGAAATTTTCACAAAGTATGTATTTCTGTTGCCGCAAAATAAAATAAATATTTAAGGGGGGCTCCCAAACAACAAACGCGATGTTTTTGCCCTTTTTCTGCTCGATATCAATAATCACAACAGGTAGGCACTTGAAATATTCACAAAATACTCAGTTGTATTTTTATTTTCATAATAAACAAAAAATTAAAATAAAATAAATATTTAAGGGGGGCTCCCATACAAAAAGCTTGATTTTTATAGATAATGGTACGGAACCCTTCGTGCGCAGTTTCGACTCGCACTTGGCTGGTTATATTTCTTATAGTTTAGCTGGACCATTATGATTCTGCATCAGGTGTTCCATTATCCAAAATTAATCATACCCTTAACAGATGTACAGTACAGTATTTTCCGAGATTAGATATAAACAGACAAACAGACAGACTTTTTTTTATTTTTGTATAATTCTTATTCTATTAATATGTCTCCACCGCCCCAATATTTTTTTTGAAATGTTTAATTTTCGGACACATTTTTTTACCGTTTCATTATATGTACAGAAATATCACCAAACGCTTATGTTTATACCACACTTCGTCACTGTTGTGCTAGCATTTGATAGTGACGTGCAGACAGACAAGTTAATCGGCCCTTCTTAATATAATCTGTTAGATCTAACTAAATGAATGCAAAGGGCCGCAAACCACGAGAAGCTACTTGTTTCTAAGATAACAGAGTTGCGGGATCTTTACTTAGTTGTATTTGTATGCTTTATGGACGGTTGACTAAGGAAGTGTATGTATGTATGTATAGTGTAACCGCTGTATACAACGTGAAAGGGTAAACGTAATAAATCGAACCACGGGCTATGCTAGATGACTGTAGTATAATGGAATTGGGTACTAAAAATAAATTATTTTGTACTAATAAAAAAATAAAGCGTCGCAAAATAATGTCACTTGTCTTTGAACATATCGATTTTACGTTATTTTAAATTTATTATTGTAGAGAAACTGATAATAAGAGCGCTATTTGACTCCAAAAATCTATGACGTCATCTGCCTGTATTTCATACAAAATCCCATAGAAACTGTTTGTTTTGACATTTAGAAAAAAGTTGCTGATTTGACTTGTTGGAAATTAGCGTATTAAAATGACAGTCAAAATACTAAAAAAAATCGACGTTCCGATCCAAATTGCCTGGACGGTTGCACACTTATGTATGGAATTTTTCGACTTTTATTTTAGTTTCATTATGCTATTGTGATCTAATATAGTCCGTGGTTTGATTTATTACGGGTATGTCCATTTCATGGTATAATAAAACAGGTATTCTCTTCCCGAGATGGAACTTGACTACGTCACAAAGTGTTGCCACTGACTGTTCTTTTCGGTAAATTTAAGGATTTTCTCAATGAATTCATGAATATTTAAAAAAAATATTAAGTAACTTAGCTATTTAGTATCTCACGATTCTCGCGTGATTTATCAATTCAATATTTTATAAATTGATATAATGGATTATTAATTCGAAATTGGTATATAAATTTCGAAAATGCATTATGCTCAGGTAATTCAATTTCACACAGTGGCAACATATCAAACTGATGACGTAGTCAAGTTCCACCTACGTCATCAGCTGTCACGGGAAGAGAATACCTTATTTTATTGTACCATGGTCCATTTCACGTTGCATACAAGGTGTTAGTGAGTGAGACTGTAGGGAACAGGAGGATTGCCCGAAATTATTTTTATTTGCATTTGTTTTAAAAGGTAGGTACACCCAAATACCCAAACTTTGTTTACCAATTAAACAAAAAATGTTTTCAGTATTTAAATTTTTTTTTCCATCTGCTTTTTTTACCAATCGAACAAAAAATTATTTCTGTATTTGACGACCTCCGTGGCGTAGTGGTCACCATGCTAGTCCGTCCCCCAGAGGTTCCGGGTTCGATCCCCGGTCAGGGCAAGTAGGAAAATGGTATTTTTCAATGTGTCCTGGGTCTTGGATGTTTATCTATATATGTATTTGTTATAAAATACAGTATCGTAGACTCAGTATTCCATAACACAAGTCTCGAACTTACTTTAGGGCTAGCTCAATCCGTGTAATTTGTCCCTATATATTTATTTATTTATTTGAAAGACAAGTAAAAGATCATCATTTATTTTTCGGAAAAAAAAACTTAGAACTGTATTGACACTTTATTAATATACCTATATAATTTTCGAACCTAAGAAAATTTCACAAAAAGTAGGCGACAACAGACCGACTGCGAACCGGACAGCCGAACAAATGCATTTTTGGCTTATCTCGAAACTGAGATGCTCTCGATTCGCTCGCTCGGTTAATTAAAAAAACTCAATTGGCAGAAAATAACCTATCTTAAGACACTTGGGTACCTGAGATAAATCTAAATCCATTCAGCCGTTTGAAAGACACGAGGAAATAAACTTACAAACAAACATCCAAAATACGCGCGAAATATATATAGCCTTCCTTAGTAGTTGGTTAAAAAGAGGTCTTCACTCCATTGCAGACCCAATCATATTACCCTAATAACGATTAGTTCGCAATTTCCCACTGACCCCTGTTAAGTAGAAAATTGCCTAACAATGTAACGAGTCCTGAACAGCTAGTTCAAATATTTGTCTAATCCATCGTAACAGTTTAATTAATGTTAACTGTGATTACTTAAATGGGCTTTACTTTCCTGATTGAATACCAAGGCCTCTAGAGGCCTTTAACAGTATTTTTGATCAATATTAAGTGTGAAACCTCATTAGTTATAAGTTCATGTAGAAGAAAGTACTAAAGTATGTTGTCAATCAGAGAGATGTCATGAGAAAGATGGAAAATAAACAAGTCATGAAAAAATACAAGTATTTATTTAATGTAGAAAAGTCCGAAGCAAAGTTGAACATAAAATCATACATTCTATAAGCGAGCTACCAGTTTGAACAATTGGTTGACTGGAAGATAAGGCTTTAAATACACCTATTTCATTTTGTTCTGGTCTCTCATGCTGGTCTGGAAGAAATAAAAAAACTTAGAATGTACCAGCTGCTTCTCTTCCCACGCAGATCGTAAAAGCCGATCGAGGGAATGGGCAAAAATGCAAATCATGTTAACAGGCGATGCGGCTAGCAACCCATCACTGTATTGATTGCTTTTCCATCTTCTCGCCCACCATGACGCTAAAAGTGGCTTTTGGGTCTTGCGGCCCTGGGCTCTGCATAGAACCGCAAGACCCAAATGCTCTGTCTGCCCCATTAGGGATAAAGACGTGATAGTGTGTATGTATGTATGTATGTATTCCATTTTGTTATAAAGTTACATAAATATTGTAATTTTTATAAGAATCGAAAAATTGTCGCTTTTAAAGGTTAAGGTTTTAATTTCTCCTGGCACATGCATCTTTATGCTTAAAAGGAGACTCCAATCAACTGCAAAGATCAAGTGTAAAAACTTATTTTTGAAAATATAGATTATTACTTATTATTATAATTGTAAACGCGCTAGAAATAAATTGATTTGATTTGATTAGAAGGAACATGTTCCATTCTGGTAAGCAAATCCAAAACAAAACTAACAAAACGTGTATTCCACATCGCACTTTATAAAAAATATCAATTCACGCTTGAATCGTTTCCAAATCAGAACTGATTTGCAAAATAAGCCTTCGCCATTATCAGCGAAAACGGCACAAACGTAGCATTATCGCTGAGTCACCGCGCGGTCAGTTCAGTCCACGTGGTACACTCCTGATTTGTGTTTATAGCACTAATTATTGACAGTGTAGTGCAAGTGTCAAGATTTATGCGTTTTTAACACAAAGTCAAAAGTCAAAGTAAAAAAAAAACATTATTTTATGTAGGAAATATGTATCTTTCTCAAAGATTTCCAAAATGACCGATCTAGAGAGGCTTGCATCTAGGGGCCTATGTCCAGCAGTGGACGTTATGTGGCTAAAATGATGATATGTATCTCTTATCAAAGGTAATTTAAAAAAAATATTATTTTACATAACCTGCATATAAACACTGGACTTCTCCAAATGTCACAAACGCAGCATTATCGCTGACTTATTGTGCGGTCAGCACAGTCCACGTGGGATACTCCTGATTTGTGTTTATAGCACCAATTATTGACCGTGTAGTGCAAGTGTCAAGATTTATGCGATTTTAATACAAAGTCAAAAGTCAAAGTAAAAAATAAACATTATTTAATGTAGGATAAATGTATCTCTTATTAAAGATTTTTTAAGTACTACATTTTTTTAAGTATTACATTAAGTACTTCCTTTACATAAGTACTACATACAAACAGTGGTCAAAATGTGACTGTCTCAAAATGTCACAAACGAAGCATTATCGCTGAGTCACCGCGCGATAAGTCCAGTCCACGTGGTACACTCTCGATTTGTGTTTATAGCACTAATTATTGACAGTGTAGTGCAAGTGTCAAGATTTTTGCGATTCTCCTCCTCAACTACCGGAATCGCAGACACAATAGATTTCTATTGTTTAGCGGTTCACATGTGAACCGTCGGGGTTTGATAGATTAATACAACAGTCAAAGTATTTTTTTTTATTCAATGAATAAAAAATATATTTCTTATTGAAGGTCATTTATTATATTATTTTACGTACTACATACAAACAGTGGAATGTCTTAAAATGTCACAAAAGTAGCATTTTTGCTGATTTATTGCGCGGTCAGTACAGTTCATGTGGGATACTACTTACTTGTGTATATACCACCAATTTACTGACAACGCAGTATAGTGAGTAATGTTACTCAGTTCTCTGAATTTTAGCAGAAGTAGAGTGAATTATAATCTGATTAGATAACATGATGTAGAAGTTTATAAAGTTATAACGATTTTGAAAAGACACAATGACATGTTCAGCAGATCAAGAAGAGAAGAAGAGAAGTATTCTGGGTCAAAAATAAATTATTTGGTTACTGTTATTAGAATAAAACGCCATAAAATAATGTCAATTATCATTGATCATATCCATTTTCAATGATGTTAAGAGTGCTATTTGACTCCAAGAAACTATGACCTTTTTTCATACAAATCCTGTAGAAAATGTTTGTTTTGACGTATAGAAAAAAGTATCTGATTTGAGTTGTTGGTAGTTAATTATTGTTATGTAGATATACTTGTCATATTGGTGCTTAAAATCAAATTCAAAGTATATTCATTTTTTTTTTAATTGACAGCAATTCTCAAATCTATTTTTAGTAATGAGCGACGCGAGACAAATAAGTACTAAGTACATACGTAGTTTGTAGCGTGTATAGACCTTTAATTTTGTCCGCTCCTGCTTTTGCCTTACACCACACACTAACGGTTGTTCAGTTAGTCATATTGGTTTATCGTCACGTATTTAAGTTTATCAACGGGCCGCGGGTTTGTGCACCTCAGCACACACTTAACACAGTTTCGGAGTTACGAGTAGCATAGCATGTGCCAACTGAACACACTCTGTGCTAACTCTTTTTCATAAAAATAATAAACTTAACAAACTAAAAATAACAAACGAATGTACCAGTTTTTGCCAAGATAAGCTTTTAAGATCTGCGTAAACTATTAATAAATTAACGAGGAATAAAATTTTAAAATTTTTCATATATTTTTGGTTGCGTTTACGGTATATAATAAAAATATAAAAATTTTATTCCTCCAAGCGCACCTACGTTCAAAAGATGCGTTCCGAGGAATAGTTAGCGCCTAAAAATCTTTACACTTTGAGAAATAAGTATTAAAAGCCAAGCGAGGGAATGGGCGAAAATGTGAATCATGTTAATAGGCGATGCGGCAACCAAACTCAATTTAATTTCTTTTCACCTTTTTGCCCACTATCACGCTAAGGCAATTAACACACTGTTCCGCGCCCCGCTGCGTAGTGCGGGGCCGCCATACAAAAACGACGCGCGTAGACGCGGTGTTAGTATGTTGCGTGTTCTATACAAATGGAGTCATTTGCATACAGCGCGGCCCCGCACCACCCAGCGGGTCGCGATGCAGTGTGTTAATTACCTTAAATTGGCCTGAACTCTGCCTAGTTAGGTTTACAAGTTTACAAACCCAAAAATGCTCTATCTGCTATGTTAGAGTTAAAGACCTCGCAATACTTGTGTGCTGTGCTAACTTCTACGTACACCGTTTTATTCAAGGGCAATTCCCAAGGGTGTACCGTAAGACGAAGGCCGAGTTTCGAGGTGAGAGTGAAGCCATAGTCTCTTATGACTGAGACCCGTACGCCTTGTCGAAAATCACTGGTCGAATCACAAGTGGCCGAATGAACGCTTGATATGTTTTCGACACAGGTGCTTTCGACAAATACATACATACATACTATCACGTCTTTATCCCTAATGGGGCAGACAGAGCATTTTGGGTCTTGCGACTCTATGCAGAGCCCAGGGCCGCAAGACCCAAAAGCCACTTTTAGCGTCATGGTGGGCGAGAAGATGGAAAAGCAATCAATACACTGATGGGTTGCTAGCCGCATCGCCTGTTAACATGATTCGCATTTTTGCCCATTCCCTCGATCGGCTTTTACGATCTGCGCGGGAAGAGAAGCAGCTGGTACATTCTAAGTTTTTTCTTTCTCCCACACCAGCATGGGAGCATTTCGACAAATATGATTCGATAATCGATGATCTTTGGTTTTCTGTCAAATAACATAATCATCATCATCTTTTCAGCCGCATAACGCCCACTTCTGGACATAGGCTTCACCCAAAGTTTTCCAAAATGACCGATCAAGAGCGGCCTTCAAATAAGATGATATCAAAGGTCAATTCGTCGTAACGTGATGCGGTCTAGAGTTCATTCGTTAAAATGAAAAAATATTTACCGTTCATTCAGCCACTTGTGATCTGGCCAAGTGATTTTCAACAAGGCGTACCAGTAGGATACAGCAAAGAAACTAAATTAGTTAATTACACATAGTTAATCTATATAATATATAGATATAAAAGAAGAAACTGAATGGCTGACTTACTGACATATCAACGCACAGCCAAAACCGCTGGGCTTAGAGACTCCGAATTTGGCACATAGGTTCCATATGACTTCCCACAATACAAAATAAAAACTTTATGTTTGAAAGTGTAAGGAATTTTTTTTCATAGTAAATAAACAACATTTAAACGCACGTGCAAGTCCACCAGTTCAATGTGATTCATATATTTTATCTGCTTTACGTAACACCACGTGCGCTGTATCAATTGACGCTATATTAGGAAATTGTACTTTTGCTTGTATAATACGAGTAGTACCTGGGCGACCGAGCTTTGCTCGGTTACATCTCAAACATTACCTACATTTTGTTAAACTTGTCTAAAAACAATAAAAAATAATATATAAACATGAACATAAAAAAAAACAAAAGTAAGTCGCCGAGTGGGATTCGAACCCGTAACACTCTTTCTAGCGGTCAGCATCCCTAACCGCTGAGTTAAGCGGATGGCGGCCGGCGCGACGAATTAGCGACCATATTCTGCGTGGAAAGAAAAACGAATGAAACAGACTAATCTAGATCGATCGTTTACCCCCAAAAACCAATTTTCAGCGAAATCATTAGAGCCGTTTTCGAGATCACACAAATTTATAAGATATTGTTGTATACCTCAATACATAAAAAGTTCTTGTACTTATTATACCATCAAGTGTAGCACAGTCTCCACTGCAAAAGCATGATCCTTTTTGTACTATTAGACCCATACACAGTGAAAACCACTTTCTTGGGAACATCTGCAAGTCATTTTATTACAGAGTTCATATGGCCATCCCGGTTCCATCATCAGATCAGCTACATGTCATCATAATGTCGTATAGCGCGATATAGGTATGCGTGCAAAGATTCAGCTCAATCGGAAACCGGAAAGTGGGTCAACAGATAGCCACAGACATAAAGACAGCCAGCCAGACATTACAAATACAAAATACAAATACAAAAAGTTTTTTTTTCACTCCAAAAGTTATAACAGTTATTAGGTACGACATAGAAATATAACATCAAACTTAAATTTAAAAGTTTAAAGTATCAAACCCCGACGGTTCACATGTGAACCGCTAAACAATAGAAATCTATTGTGTCTGCGATTCCGGTAGTTGACGGGACTTGTGGGAGCACTGGAGACACCAAACTAAGCCGAGGCCTGTATCTTGGGTCACCAGGTCCCCCTCACATATGTATAATTAATTGTAAGTAGGTAGTTGCATGCGTAGGGAGTGTGAACTAATACACCGCACATGCACAGCAACACCACATTTCTATTCCAGATCATCACCTGTGGGTACTGATGTGGAAGAGCAACGCAGATTACATCACTGCACATATGGGATGTAATAATTGACATTTCATTTAATATTTATGCTATAATTTTTATACATACATACATACTATCACGTCTTTATCCCTAATAGGGCAGACAGAGCATTTTGGGTCTTGCGGTTCTATGCAGAGCCCAGGGCCGCAAGACCCAAAAGCCACTTTTAGCGTCATGGTGGGCGAGAAGATGGAAAAGCAATCAATGATGGGTTGCTAGCCGCATCGCCTGTTAACATGATTTGCATTTTTTCCCATTCCCTCGATCGGCTTTTACGATCTGCGTGGGAAGAGAAGCAGCTGGTACATTCTAAGTTTTTTTATTTCTCCCAGACCAGCATTAGGAATATATATACATATATATTATTTCTATACTTATTTAATATATATTTAGATCATGTTTACTTATTTGTTTAAATATAGGCGTCAAACTTATAGCACCTCTCTTTTTTGTCAGGGGTCGCAAATGAGGAGCATTCTTTTTCAGCTAAATCTTTCCTCGTTTTCCATATTTTCACAAGAAAATCTCGGGCATGCTCTGTAATCCCCCAACACTTTTTTATTTGCTATTCATTTTCATTTTTTGGAAACACCATGGCGAGGTGTTGGCTTTTCGTGAATTTTTTATTCTATTTTTGTTATTTTAGGTATGGCTTTGACGTTAATGCGCCTGGTTCAGCCCAATGTTTGAGTATTTCTTTTTTTAATAGACTTCGCGAGTGCGAGTTAGATTCGCGCATGAAGGGTTCCGTACCATTATTTGTAAAAAATCACGTTTTTTGTATTGTCGCTGGCTATTCAATTCAATTCATTTATTGCATACATATCATACATTAGTTCTTAGTCTTACTAATATTACCACTGTTCTTAAGTACAACATGAACCCTGTTGGGTATTGCAAAAATAAAAAGGCTATACGAGTTGGAGAGGTTTCACTGACGTTTATAAGCTTTGTTTAGCTTGTATTTACTAAGTCGCCTTCTAACACATCCACGGGAGGACTTGGAGTGGCCCTATTCTACTCTGCCGGCAAACCACCCGGCACCTATATACATACATGACAAAAATGTTTTGACTTTATTCACATGCTTTGATTCATCGAGTCAGTTCTGTAAGTTGGATCCCATTGCACCCCAGCAAGATACGCCCACAATATTCACAACAAACAAATTTAAATATTCAAAAGGGATATTGCAAGAATTAAACTTTGACTATACACAAGTATACACCCGTCATTTCCGTGGTAGACGCCTTAATAATTTATTTAAGGCGGAGCAGCGTTGCGTTTGGTTGTTTTGACACTAATTATGGCGTTGGTTGGGGGTCCGTAGAATGTAAATTGGGATTTCGGAATTTTGGGGCAACTGGGAATTTGGTTGGAGATTGTTTTAGTTGTTGGGTGTTGTTGCATGGGTAGAGTGGCAAATAAGCACATATTTTCTTTTTTGAGGTAAATATTTGAATTTTTGAACAAATACTATGCAAATTCGAAATATGGTGAAAATTTTAAACCGACTTAGACAAATTTGGAAATCCTTTTTCGTTTGAAAGGGCATATACTTGTCAGATGGTCAAATCGGTTATGTAATGTGGGGGTTGATATACAACCGATGAAGAAGAAAAATATCAAAATTAAAGTATCCATAATATAATACATACGATGTGATTCGAATTACTTTGTGCGATTTCGCCACCAGTTAGTTCATGCAACTTGTTTTCTGAGGACGTCTCGTGTAGAGACGAAGCACGTGTCGCGTATACGACGTCCGATGTTGCTGCAGCCACAGCGGATGCAGCAACGTGGGAGGGATCATGCATCGGCTGTTGGTGGCGGGTGCACACGGGTTGCTGGTAGCAGGTGTGCTGGGATTGAACTAACTGGTGACGAAATCACACAAAGTAATTCTAATCACATACCTGGTTGTAACTTTGACTTCCACAAAGGAAATAAGAAGGATAAAAAAAAAATACATATTTACAAATATACATACAGAAAAAAGTTAACTACTAATTTAGTCTAAAAAATCTTGCCCTTGTGGCATAGTGCCAAGAACGCTGGCCGCATTTCCGCGTTGGATCGCAATACTGATTCGTTGTGCGAAAAAACAGCCAGCCCTCTTGTCACCAGCGGCGCAGATCAGTCTTGGAGAGATCTCTTTAAGGAGACCCCTAGCACCGGGGCCCCAAGGTCCGAAAGTTTTCACGCTAAACGGCACATAAATATAGTCATCATTTAAAGAACTATATTTGCGCCGTTTGGCGATCTCAGCGTTTTCAGCAGCCGCACCGGCTTTCGATCTCGGCGACTGATCCCCTGAGATGGGAGGGTGCCAGTGTGTCAACGCATGTGGCATCCCACACTAACGCCCTGCCGCGTTCCCAGGGGATTAGCGACTTTCCATCAGGCCTCTTGCCATCATCACGTTCTATACCCCGAGGTTCGAGGGTACAAGGTACGTGAATGGTGACCAGAGCCCTTCGGATAATGTCATTAAGAGAGCCGTGGCGCAAAATTCTACCAGCGCTGAGTTGGCAGTGGAGACCGCAAAGTAACATCTTCAATTCAATACAAATAAATCTTAAGTATCATATTAGGCCGCGGACAGAACGGGATGGCAAAGGGAGGCCTATGCCCAGCAGTGGGTTTTTGAAAGCTGATGATGATCATATTATAACATTAATAACATCCCTCAATAGTCGACACTGTTTGTTGCACACTCTTTGACGTCAAATAGTTACTTGCAGCTAAGTTTACTACCATTTCCAAAGCGCTAGTGCAGAAGAAGCGGTAACAAACTGCACTGCAGCATTTTCTCTAAGGACGTCAACTCTCAATTAATATTTAAAGTTAATGTGGACAGAGAATACATTGTTTGATATGACATATCATGAATTAAAATTAAATTTTTGGAATGTCAATTTTTGAAGTGAAAACTTCTTTAGCGGCGTTGTGCACTTTTTTTGGAATGGGTAAAAAATCTTAAACTCGCGTCAGGACACGTGACCTGATCGAAAATTCGTAAGATGGCGCAGGGCGCTTGCGCGAATGTTCGTGTGTGTTTATGTTACAGCGTGCTACGCGCATCCATGGATGGTGACAGCTGATAGCTCGACCGTCTGTGTAGTGGCCATACTGCTGTGTATTTGAAAATTATTTTGTTGAAAATGAATTTGGTCATGCTTGTGACATTTGTGACAGACTGTGGTTCAGAAAAGATTTGAAATATTTTATACTGAAAATTAAAGCAATTCGTGCAAAATTATTCCCTAACCATTTCAAAATATCAAAAATGCACAACGTTAATATTTAAGTTTTCACTTCTGCCGGCACTCCCAGAGTGCAACCCGTCTTTTTTTTTTAATGTAGGTAATGTCAAGTTGTAGATTTGGTATATACAAATGTACGAAATCATGACATTTGCGAGTATACTATAAACCTTAAAGAGGGATCCGCGCCAAGCTCAAGCCAGACTTTTTTGTCTTTAAGGTAGTTATCGGTCTTATTATAAGCCTTTTCACAAAGTACTTTCTTAACATAAGTTATGATTTTTTTGTCTGGCATGACCTGAATCTATTAACTATTCTTATAATTACTTACCACGGATTATTCTTATAATTACTCCCATGCTGGTCTGGGAGAAATAAAAAAAAACTTAGAATGTACCAGCTGCTTTACTTCCCACGCAGATCGTAAAAGCTGATCGAGGGAATGGGCAAAAATGCAAATCATGTTAACAGGCGATGCGGCTAGCAACCAATCACTGTATTGATTGCTTTTCCATCTTCTCGCCCACCATGACGCTAAAAGTGGCTTTTGAGTCTTGCGGCCCTGGGCTCTGCATAGAACCGCAAGACCCAAAATGCTCTGTCTGCCCCATTAGGGATAAAGACGTGATAGTATGTATGTATGTATGTACCACGGAACCATACGAAGTAACTGACCGAACAGGAGCCCTTCAGCCCTAACACCTTCGTGATTGGTGTGACGTGTAATTGTCATGAATTTTTCATCAACCGGCCCCAATCGATTTCTTCGCGCACAAAATACTAAAAGTACAGAAAAGTCTAGTAAGTATCTATCAATAAAGTGAGTGTTACCGCCTAGAATAGCCAACTCATTCCTGTTTGTTTTCGTGTGACCAAAAGTGTCTACTTCTTTGCGTGTCGATGGGTTTTTTGTTTTATATTTAATCAGCCCAGTAGTAGGCCCCTCGACGTCTTTATCGTTAGCCTCAAGTAAATTATCCAGGGTGCAGGTGGTAAGACACCCGGAATAGGAAAGTAGGTGCGCCATAGTTTGTGGAGAGGAAGCACACTCGCACGCCAAGTGTCATCAGATTTTTCAGTTTCCACTTCAGGAGCACGACCCTCTTTACCAAATCCATACTTGGTTACAGTAGCCAGAGGAATTGGCTTACATACAAGAGGTCTCAATGATGTTTAAATATAGGCTTTGTTCTAATTTCTAAGTCGCATTTAGATTGGACTACATCTGTCAGGTACGGTACAGCGCTTTTCTATGCTGCTATCCTTTTCTCAGAACCTTCATGAAACATGAAATGCAAATAAATTGATTTGATTTGATTTTTCATTTGTACCAGCCATGCTGAAGCGTTCCGTCACTCCCTCTCGCTCTAGAAAGTGACCATTTGGCACAGAAAAGTGCTTTCAGTTGTAGCCCAAACCTTTTACAACAGTACTAGTAGTAAGACTTAAAGTATTAATATTCCTTTCTGCCCGAAACCACACGGCACAATCATTAAGGCTCATTTTCATTGGTCGTTCGGGCACGCATTCGGGGTGCAGGAGATTTCTGAAACCGTTTTCACTAGTTGATGTAGCTCGAATATGCGGTTTTGCTAGTCGATAGAGTAAAACCTTAATTAATTAGTACTACTAGTAGTAATAAGCCGATAGAGTAATGTACAGTCGATATACAGTACGCAGTGTCGCAGTCGGCGTAACGACCACTGTATGGACTTAGGCTTTCATTGGTCGCTAGCCTGCTGAATTATCGACCAATGAAAATGAGCCATAACACCTTCTAAGCGTCTGAGTCACATATGTATTATATTTATTTTGCTCTGTGCTTGTTAATCTGTTTGTACAGTACCGGTGGTGGAGTTCCCACCTTTTCAAAGCTTTTGTGATGTAAAGAGTTGAATAAGGAGGCGTTTGAAGCTATTAATAGACCAAATTGCGGGTTAAATTGTATCAGTATTCAGTACTTGGGTTCTTATTCGTGCTTTGAACCCGGCATGGAACTAATGAATAATGATCAATGGAGGTGTTTTTTTAACCGACTTCAAAAAAGGAGGTTATCGATTCGAATGTATAGATGTTCCTTGATTACTCAAAGACGAAAGGACCAATTTGGAGAATTCTTTGTCGTTTGAAAGGGCATACTTTGTAAGTGGTCGCATAGATATTTTATTAAAATTGATGAGCAGTTAGGTGGTGAAGTCAGTTTTTAGATTTGAAAAATGGTTCTGTTTCTTACGGTTTGAAAATAATGCATATTTTTTTTTATTGAATTAAATAAAAAATCGAAATGATGGAAGAAGGGAGTTGAAAACTTTAAAAAAAAATTTGAACCATTTCTAAAAATTTTCAAAAATTGTACAAATCTTTTTTGTTACCCTTATTAAGACGCAGCTTTTTTGTCTGAACAACTTTTTTATCCGATAAACTTCAACGGATTGGGGTGACTCGCGATGTCTACAGCTCGAGCCACTAATTATAATAATGACTAGACAACTGGTTGCTAGCCGCATTGCCTATTAATAATTTGCACTTTCGCCCACTTCCTGGATCGGCTTTAAGGACCACGCAGCGAGTAGTACTTTTCTTTTCCCAAACTGACATGGAAGAAAACTGGCTATTTCAGGAACTAATCTCTTCACAAGAACAAGAATGTCAAATATGCAAGCAATATTCTTAGTTTAGTTAAGCGGATTCTTTTGTGAAGAGAAAATAAAGTATTTTTATTATTATTATTATGTTGGTACGCTTTTCAGCCACGGGTCCATGAGGACCCGGTCCTTTGAGGGATTCATGGGGCGAAACCAACATGAAGAGGCCTTTTAGTACCTTTTTATCTTAAATGTAAGATGGTTATTATTATTATTATTAAGAAATCAGCAAGAATGGTCCAATAACCAGAAAGATCCTATTACCTACAAGGAAATACGAGTGCAGTTACAAAATCCAATCCAAGCATTGTCTAACAAAATAATTTACAAAATACTACGGCAAATCAGCTTATAGAGCACGGATAATCCAGCAGTGGACGAAATCGTGGTCCATTACTAGTCACGGAGATTGATCACGAAGTGCAGATTTAAATTAAAAAGGGTACTGGATGCGACACTCCATAGTTCTTTGCATTTCGTGTGTGCAAGTGGCCAACAGTGGTCAGATTTTTCAAACTGACTAAAGGTATCTGAGATAGCCGTGACCAACGGCTTATACGTGCCTTCCGAGGCATGGAGAAGGTCGAGAAATTTAGATGCCGCTTGTTGTCACCCATCCAAGTGCGGAACAATCCATGATACTACTAATCATACCTATGCGTACTGGTAACCACGCAGCCTGCCACGTGGAAGTTCTGGGTTCGATCCCAAGCCAGCCCTAGGTTTTGGGTGATAATTTATAATGTAATATCGTTGACTTATTATTATTTTTAGCTCAATTTGTATAACCTGTCCATATTGATTTATTTTATTTAATGTTCAGTGCGCTCTAACCAATTTCAAGCAGCTATAAGTTCTTTCCTTGTTTTCCCTCAAATTAGGTACCTTCCTGGCTCAAAATTAGACAGACAGACAGACGGCGGAGTCTTAATAATAGGGTCCCGTTTTTACCCTCTGAGTACGAAACCATAAAACCTATCGTAATTAACTAGAATAGTATTTAATTAAAGTTATTAAAAACATACCGACTGTGAAGTGATCCTTCTGTGACCTATTTTTATTTCTCGATGCAGTCATGACGAAGCCATTACTGTCTGTTACGAGAAAAACGAGTAAAAATACAGATGAAAGAGAATAATAGACATAATCAGATGTGGGCCTGGTTTAGTTAAATTGTTTCCCTTTGGTGCGGTGGTTAGCTCCCGATAGCAAATGCTTGGCTATAAAATCTAGGTAATATAATAATATTATAACAATTTCGAAGGGATATAATAATAACCACGGGGTGTAATAGAGCACTACAGTATATCAAACCACAGGCTTTTACTAGATCACTACACAAACAGTAAAATAAAAGTAGAAAAACAAAAAAAAAACAACGTTTCCATACGAAAGTGTGCAGCCGTCCGGGCAATTGCATAGGAATGTCGAGTTTTTAAATTGTTATTGTATTATCATTATATTATAGTGATCTAATACAGCCCGTGGTTCGATTTATTACGAGTATGTCCCTTTTACTTGTATTTAATTTCCATAGGAGGAAAGAAAAAACTTAGAATGTACCAGATGCTTTCTTACCGCGCAAAATGTTAATTATTTTTATAGTTGATGCAACTAGTAACCCATCACTATTTTGATTGCTTTTCCGTCTTCTCGTTCACCATCACGCTAAGTGGCCTTTGGGTATTGCGTCCCTAGGCTCTGTCTGCTTAGAACCGCAAGACCCGAAATGCTTGCCTGTTCCATTTCAGATAAAGACCTAATAGTAATGGTAGATTGTCAAGAAAATCATTTGTTTGCAAATGAGCCACTGACGTTATAATGCCCTTAAGAAATAAAACGCAAAACCACGTAAAACGCAATAAAAACATTAAACAACTCCCACGGGCCTCAATAAGTGAAAACGATACGCATTTAAGTAGGTAGGTAAACGCATCCGTATCTGATACAATGGTTGTTATTGTTTAAGGGCATGAAGTGCACCCTTTGCGTTACCACTTGTTCTCGAAATGAGAACATGGGGTGAAAAATCAATTAACTCATTCATGGACACTAAGCCAGACACAATAGAAAAAACAATTGATGACTTCTATAGAAGTCCTACTGTCCATTAACGTGTTAAGTAAATATTGTGGTCTCTTCTTCTTACCGAGTCGGAATGGCGATTTTATATAGTTGTGGGCTAGTGTGTGGCCACACTTACTCCTCTGTAATTGGCAGAGTTTATTGTGGTAGTGGCAGAGTAGAATAGGATAACTTTAAGTTTTTCTGTCAATGTCGTTGAAGCGACTTATGAAATACAAGCTATAAACAAATCTTATAAATATCACTATCTAACCCTTCTGGCAAGCATAGTAAGTGTAAGCCAAACCCTCTAGTTGCTCTGATCAAGTGTGGCTCTAGAGGTACAGATGGTTGTGCACCTGCAGTGGAGACTAAAAAGGCCTGATAATGATAATGCTATGTTTTTTATATGTATATTAATTGTATGCTACACGTTACGAGTTTTCTCGAAGTTTTAGGAGTCTTAGATCCTGATTTTCGGATTATGACGGTATTAATAGGCTGCTGACATACCCTCAGGGCGGATTTACACGGTGCAAGTTTTTGGCTGTTGCAAACAATTAAATTCGAAAAGGCAGCCATACAAATTATTTATTGCTACAATAAAATGGTATGCAACAGGCAAAAATCTTGCATCCTCTAAATGGGCCTTTAAGGTTGTTTCACCCCTTGAGCTGTTTGCCTCTCACAATATCTAACTATAATGAATTATCCATAGTCTCTGCCTACCCCCATGAAAACAGGCGTAAAAATATGTATGTTTGTATGTATTTCAATTGCCATTTCACCCCAAGGGACGAAATGCTTTTAGATTTTTAATCTCTGGCCATTCGAGAACCAATAGTTAGCGCTCAAATGCTAACACAAACACAATTTGTGCGCAGTTCGGTATTGTGCTACAACAAACACTATTATCTAGCTTTTTAGTTTATAGTTCACTAAATCAGTAGTAATTACTACTATTGTAGTAGTTCCGTTTACAATCGAGACAATAGGTTCCGTGTTATGAGATACAGCTTAGATTTATGAAGGTAGGTTTAAAATATTTACCTACACTCACGTGCTATTTATTATTATTTCTCTGGTTTCTGTACATAATTATAGATTGGCTCTGTAAGCTGTAGACCTCGCGAGTTATCCCATGGTTACCCCCGACCCGTTGAAGTTTATCAGATAAAAAGGTATTCAGACAAAAAAGATTTGTAACATTTTTGCAAAATTTTTGAAATTACTGAAATATGACTTCTTTTTTAAGTTTTCAACCTCCTTATTTCTGCCATTTTTAAAAATTAAAAAAAACTGAATCGAAAGAAAAATATGTATATAATTTTCAAACCTTCTCACACAATTTCACGAGAAACGGTTGACCTACAGGCGAAAACATCTGAACCAACTAACAGACCGCCGGACAAAAGCATTTTTAGTCCATCTCGAAACTGGTAAGCTTCGGCCCACTCGGTTAATTTTTTTTATCGATTGTAGAAGCTAACAAATGACGAATAACGAAGCTCTCATCCATACAGGTCTAAGAAAAAAGAAAAAACTTGAAGAACCGTAAATATCGTAAAAGCCGATCGGAGGAATAAATGACAATTTGATTTATTTTCATAGGTTAACGACCCATGACTATTCTCCACTATCACGCTAAAAGTGGCCTTTGCAGCCCTGTGCTTTATCCTGGCCTTTGGGCTGAGCATGAGCAGCAAGGCCCAAAATATTACACGTAAAAGTGGATGTTTATTTAAGTAAAATTTAGGGCTCGTATCATTAAGTCTTTTTAGTCTCCACAGCAGGAGCACGACCCTCTCTGTACTACCAGAGCCATATTGGTCAGAGCAGGCAGAGGATTTGGCCTACACTTTCCTCGCTTGCCCGATGGGTTGGAGAAGCCTCCTGTTTATAAACTTTGTTTAGCTTGTATTTTCTTAGTCGCTTTCCACAACATCCCCTGGAAGACTTAAGTGGTTCTATTCTATTCTGCCGGAAACTATACGGCAATATTTACCTATACAGATACATTTTCATGTCTTTGGCCTAAACGGGGTGCCTCCGTGGTGTAGTGGTTAGAGCGTTCGGCTCATACCCGGAGGTCGCGGGTTCGATTCCCGACGGGGGCAACGACTTTGTGTTGTTGTCCAAGGACATTGCACGCTGATCACCTGATTGTCTGATAAGTAAGATGATCCGTGCTTCGGAGGGCACGTTAAGCCGTCGGTCCCGGTCACTGTCTTTGACATTGGTCGTTACCTAACCATGTCAGAGGCCTTTAAGGCGGTTTAAAAACTCTGAGACTTGTGTTAGTCACTAACACACACGATAAGAAGAAACGGGGTGCGGAGTGCCTATAGGGCCATTCGTCCCAGCAATTTATAGCATACTAGGCATGAAGGTAGTTAATTAATATCTTGAAGTGGGAAGACTGAAAGAAAAGACTTGAAGTGGTCCTATTCTACTCCGAAAACCGCACAGCGATTTATGGCTACCAAAAAATGATTTCTAGAATTTTCAGCTTTAAAAAACCAAACCTAAGCCAATATTTTGACGGCTTCCAACAATAAAATCAAGCTTGGAATGATTTACACTGCGCTCTCACTGCGCAGCCGAAAATAAATCAATGTACACATCGCCGCTTTGGAATAGCCGAAAGTTATGTGAGACCGCAATGTACGGCCGAAACTAGTGGGACGTGAGGCGATTGTGTGCTATGATAGGCTGTGTCCAGCTATAGGATCCCTCGTGACTGAAATACAGATACTATCTCTAACGGGGTAGACAGGGTCTTGAGTTGTTATACTCAAAAGCAACTATTAACATTATGCGACCGAAAATAAATCAATGTACACATCGCCGCTTTGGAATAGCCAAAAGTTATGCGATGCCGGAATGAATGGCTGAAACTAGTGGGACGTGAGGCGATTGTGTGCATTTGATAGGCTAGATAGATAAAAGATAAAAAGTAGTTTATTTTCGCCAACAATCTACACAACATTTAACTTATTACAATTAAAAAAACAATAAATACAGGGTTTTTATAGTGCAGATTGGAGGAGACTGGAGCCTGATGAAGGCAGGGCCTGTATCACAGTACTCCAGTGCTCCCCGCCTCTGGACAATTACATTTCACTGGGAATATTTTCCCGTTTGCGTAATGATGCATACTTAAGAACTATTATATTAAAGAATTATACTGTGCCTTATATTCTTAAATTTAAATAAACTAAAAAGTTTGTAAGTTCTGGATATGTAGGTATAAGTTTGAACGAAAAATCAGCCGTTATATAAGAGGGTGTATAAAATTTTCTGTGTCATTATAATCAAGAGAATGAAGGAATTTAAATAATGAAAATTTACAGGAGCTGTTTGATAGGTGGAAAATATTTAAAATGGCGTGAAGTTTATTATATAGGAAAGGCCCTGCAAAACAAAAAAATCGATGAGAAAATTTACCACTGAAAAGAGAGGAGGTTGCGACGAGACAGTTGCGTTTTACCGCAGTAGGGCTATATGGGGTAATTCTATAATAATAATATTAAGGCTATGTCCAGCTATAGGATCCTTTGAGACTGAAATACAGATACAATCTCTAACGGGGTAGACAGGGTCTTGAGTTGTTATACTCATAAGCAACTATTAACATTAAGCAGCCGAAAGTAAATCAATGTACACAACGCCGCTTTGGAATAGCCGAAAGTTAGAAACTAGTGGGACGTGAGGCGATCGTTGCATTTGATAGACTGTGTCCAGCTATATATTTCTTGTCTATAACCTAAAACAGTATTAATACTGAAAAGCCACTATAAAAAGCGATATTCTGACCAAAATAAATCAATGTACACATCGCCGCTTTAGAATAGCCGAAAGTTATGTGAGACCGCAATGCACGGCTGAAACTAGTGGGACGTGAGGCGATTGTGTGCATTTGATAGGCTGTGTCCAGCTATAGGATCCCTCGTGACTGAAATACAGATACGATCTCTAACGGGGTAGACAGGGTCTTGAGTTGTTATACTCAAAAGCAACTATTAACATTATGCGACCGAAAATAAATCAATGTACACATCGCGGCTTTGGAATAGCCGAAAATTATGTGAGACCGCAATGTACGGCCGAAACTAGTGGGATGTGAGGCGATTGTGCGCATTTGATAGCCTGTGTCAAGCTATATGTTTCTTGTCTATAACCTAAAACAGTATTAATACTGAAAAACCCCTATAAATAGCGATATTCTGCCGAAAATAAATCAATGTACACATCACCGCTTTGGAATAGCCGAAAGTTATGTGAGACCGCAATGTACGGCCGAAACTAGTGGGACGTGAGGCGATTGTGTGCATTTGATAGACTGTGTCCAGCTATAGGATCCCTCGTGACTGAAATACCGATACTATCTCTAACGGGGTAGACAGGGTCTTGAGTTGTTATACTCAAAAGCAACTATTAACATTATGCGACCGAAAATAAATCAATGTACACATAGCAGCTTTGGAATAGCGGAAAGTTATGAAAGGCTTCAGTAGACGGCTGTGTAAGCTTCCCTTCATGTCAGATTTCGGTAAAAATTGGTAATTTTAAAGAAATTGCAATTATCTAGAGTAATAACTGGTTTCCCACTGTAAAATAATGAAATGAAAAGAAAATATAACGATTTAGAAGTTTCCCATACTGATGATCAAAAATGATATAACACACTATATTATATTTTAAGTTTATATTTTTACGTCGGAAACTATTTATTACCCTAGATAATTGCAATATCTTTTAAATTACAAAATTTTGCCGAAATCGGGCATGTCGTTTCGAAATAAACCGTAGACTACGTTTGTATGGAAAATTGTATTTTGGTCTAGTAGGGTAGGGAGGTGGAGTCAAAATGGAGAAAAGTATTAAATAAAAAAGGTTAAGAACTTAGCGGAAGGAAGAGAGACTTGGAAAGCACTCCACCGACAAGAGCCCAGCTCTTAAATATAAGAAGAAGAAGGGTAAGGGGACTCTCATGTGTTAACTTAACAAATTTCTTTTACAGCCTTCTGGCCAGCGTGGAGAGTGTAGGCCAAGTCCTCTGGCTACTCTAGTCAAGTCTAGCTCTAGTAGTACAGAGAGGGTCGTGTTCCTACAGTGGGGACTTGATCTCAAGATAGCAATATCCTGCCGCAATTTTGCAATAAAATATACCATCTAGCAATACAATACAATACAATACAGTGCACCCGTAGCACTGCGTCACATCAGGTGCGCTGACAGCCATTTTCAATTAGCCGTCGCTTCGGGCCAAATTAAATTCGCTGCTTGGTGCATCCCTTAGTGTTTTGGTCCGCATATGAGTTTAAATTCAGTTTGTGTCTTTCTTAATTTAACCGGATTATGTTTAATTTTAATTATGTTTTTTTCATTGGGGAATAGGCTAGATTATTTAATTTCATTTACTAGCCCATTTTAACGTTTTTTAAATCTGAAGAGTATAAAGGGTGCCAATCCGAGTTTGTATGAAGAGCGAAAAATTATTTTCCATAATAATAAGAATAATATTTTTGGAACGTAGTTCCTTATCGCGCGTTGCGAAAGGAGGCTAGACGGAAAAAATTAAGACCAAAAGTTGTAACGACACTTTTTGCTATAATTGTAAGCCGTGCAGCGTGCGCGTGTCTCTCTGTCTGTCTCTCTCTCTCTCCTAATTAATCGAAAGGAACTTCGTTCCATCCGGGTGTCCCTTGACACCTCTCAAGTTTTTTTCTTAATCTTGGGAAAAGTGGTTTCACCTAGTAAATTCACCCTTCAAATAGTTTCAGTGTATTTTGTTAGACCTTATATTCATTAAATGTATTTTTTGTACATACATGATTCATTACAGATTAAGTACTAAGTCAACATTTTACCAAGGATGTGGTTCGCCGCGGGAGTCGAACCCACGTCAATACCGTCACCGATCCTTGCCACCGAGGCTTCCCAATATTGTAAGGTGTCAGTTCGATTCTCGAAATACTATATCTCTTGCTTGAGCAGGATATGTATAGGGTTATTTTTAACCACCAGCTACATTTTTGGAGCAAATTTAGTTTAAGACACTGAACTACATTTTGTAAAAAAAGTTATAAAAATCGCCAAAAAATTTCGTTTGACAAAATCAGAGATCCATATCTACAAATCAGCGCTCGGCTGATTTGTATGAGATTTGGATGTCGGCTGGTGGGTAAGAAGTTACCCTTTATAACCACATTAGCAGAATTAATATAAGCATTACTGTTATAAGGTCTTATTTGTAACTTTTTCAAGTGTACATGAACCTATAAAAGAAAATAAGGGAATCTTCTAGGGTCCTGCGCAATATGCGTCCTCGCACCTCTCCCCGTCTCGGACGCCTCCCAAATTGCATGACGCTCCGATCAATCATAATCATTTATTTTGTCAGTTACAGATACAGGTCGGTGAGTTATCGTCGACCTAAAGTACATACATACAAAAGCCGCCCTCCGGATTGTTGAAGTAGACTCAGAGAAATTCGCTCGCTACGCGCGCTCGTTTAAAAATAAGCATACATACTATAACGCTTTTATCCCCAATGGGGCAGCTAGTGCACTTTGGGTCTTGTGGCCCTAAGCAGACAGATCCCAGGGCCGTAAAAGTCAAAGGCCACTTTTACCGTGATGGTGGGCGGGAAGGTAGAAAAAGAAATCAAATAGTTATGGGTGCTATCATAGCTTCTACGATTTGCGCGGAAAGGAAAGCAGCTGGTACATTCGAATTTTTCTTTTCTTCCAGAACAGCATATACATACATATATACATACATAATATCACGCCTGTTTCCCACAGGGGTACCTATGCAGAGTCTATGGACCTCCACTTGCTACGATCCTGACAAACCTCTTTTGCTTCATCTAAACTCATCAATCTCTTCATACTTGCCCTTCGGTTACAGATACTTTTTACCTCTCCTTTTTTAGAACGTCTGTAATTTGGTCGACCCTTTCCTATCAGCATATATTCAACGCTTAATTCGGATTGAAAAGCATACGTTAGATAAGTATACAATTTCGTAACACGTGGAGTAAGACAAAGTAGATAATTGCCAGCAGCTGTCAACGTGTCCCTCAGCGTGCCGTTCCAAGATGCAACTAATTAAACTTATGAGCAACTTGCATATTGTTCACGCTGAGGTCACTGGAATAAAGGAGATATATATCTACATCATATGCACAAGTTTCTTTGCTAGGCAAATTAAAAAAACCTCTGACACCATCTTGTGTTAAGTGAAATTGATATCCGTAGAGCCATCTATTGTTTGCCAGTTAAATTACAAAACCCCGAATTTGAGTCAAAGTCAAATTGACATTATTTTTAACTTGACATCATGCCTAATTAATAAACATTATGACATATCAAAGTATTCTAAGTCTACATATCTAATTTTAATATCAGTATCATTGTAAGTTGATGTTTTTGGGTAAAATCCTGCAGTACAGTTTGTTACCGCTTCTACTGTACTTGCGCTTAGGAAGCGGCAGTAAACTTAGCTGTAAGTAAATAATCTGAAGTCAACAATTATCTTTTAAGAAATCGAAAGAAATAGAAACAAAATAACAATGATAAGATAAGATAAGATAAAATTTCTTTATTGCACCAACTAAGTATGACAATAATCAAAAGTACATTTCAAATATAGTAGGTACAAAGGCGGACTTATCACTAAAGTGATTTCTTCCAGCCAACCTTTGGGTAAAGAAGACTATAAAAGATGTGGGGGAGTTGGCGCAGTTAGAGTTTTACAGTGTAGAAAAATACAAGTACCTATACAATTAAAATAATAGGAGTACATACTATAATATATAAACGAACAATAAAGTAATATAAAATGCATAAACTATAAAATTGGTACATACGAACATTAAGGAAAGTAATTAAAAAGTAGCCAGTGGAAAGAAAAGAAGAAAAGAGATATTAGTCAGAGCTAGGGGAAAGGTAATGAGACGTCACTAAATCTTTAAATTTTTTCAATAACTGTACTTGGAGAATGTCCAGTGATTGATCAAGTGATACAAAATTCCAAAGATAAATAAATGATTTTTGACATTTTGACTTCAGCAATACGGTGTAAGCTGGTCCATAATAGATAAATTTTATATTTTTTCCCTGTTTCTCAGATCAGTATATAATAAATTTGTTTGTTTGTTTTTTAAAGCTTTTTTGTACATAAGAAAAAACACAGATACAAATCAGAAAAGTAAACATTCAAAGGCGGACTTATAGGGATCTCTTCCAGTCAACCGGCCAGTAATTGAAAAATAAAAGTATTTTGCATTACATTTCTTTTCTTCAGTGATCTAAGCCTACCAGATGGATGGGGTTAATGAGCGAATAGGGGGATATTAGGGGGATATATGATTTGTTGTGATGAAATGTGGAGTTGATGAAGCGCGTTATTGCTATGATCGAGTTTGTTGAGTTTCAGCTCGTTGGGAATCTCTGAGTGATTTCCTAACTTTTTTGGATGTTTATATTAGGTACTTTATTCATTTATCATCCAAACTAGCCGAAGCCTGGGCCATAGGCACAGAATTAATAATAGTATTACATACAGAACGGAAACTCGCGCCGTCCCCCGCAATCTGGTGTCCCCGCAACCCTTCCCCCGTTATTGTGAGGTGTAAGTGGCAGTAAAACAGGGTTATTGGTAGTCGCACGTTGGCATTACGCTAGTCACGTAGGATTATTGAATTATAATGGTGAGAAACTGCGCACATTATCATTGTTTATCCACGGAAAACAATAAATAACCAAAATTTTATAGACTTCGGAGTGATGAAAACAGGTAAGCAAAGCAACAAATTCTGTGGTGACGACCCTGATTGTTCAACTCACACATTTGACGTGTACACGGACGGATTGTTTCGTTTGTAGTAGTACTAGGTATATATGCTGCTCCGTTTGTATGAAGTGCCATACCTGTGCCATAATAGGTATGTGTAAATTCATGTTTTTATCTGCTTTTCATTTAAAAAAGCCTTCTTGGTTAGTTGCACCATCGTCTTTGTCTTTCTTAGATTTCTCTTCAACCACTGGTTGTCTGAAAAGGATAGAACCGCCCATTATACTCTTTAATGTAAAATTATTAGAACGAAGTTCCTTATCGCGCGTTGCGAAAGGGGGCTAGCCGTAAAAAATTAAGACCAAAAGTTGTAAAGACACTTTTTGCTACAGTTGTAAGCCGTGCGGCGTGCGCGTGTTTCTCTGTTGTCTATCTCTCTCTCGAACTTCGTTCCGTCCGGGTGTCCCTTGACACCTCTCAAGGTTTTCCTTTATTTTTGTTGTATATTGTGTAAAATAAACAGTTATCTATCTATCTATTTATCAAGTAACGTTCCGTAAAGAGCAAAACTGTTCGGAAGGCAAAGCTTAGCAGCAAGTTGTTCATAGCATGTGTACGTTTCTTTACGCCTGGCCGCGTTTGCTCAAACATTGGTTGCAGATACGCAGACCAAAGCTGTATCGTCAAACAGGTATGTTTGACTTCATCTGCTGGAATGTACTTTGACTGCGATCTGGAATCATATTCCAATAATTTCCTTTGACGAATATGTCATGACGCAAACATTGTACGTAAATGGGAATGTGCAAGTATCTCATGCGTATTAAGTACGGTTTACATTTCTTTTAAGGGTTCCGTACCTAAAGGATTTTCGTATGTCCGCCCGCCCGTCCGTCCATCCGTCCGTCCGTCTGTCCGTCTGTCTATCTGTCACCAGGATGTCACCAGGTGTCTCATGAACCATGTTAGCTAGACAGTTGAAACGTGGACCACGGGAAAAAATACCCCGTAGTTCACCTGGGTAGACTGCCAGGTGGACCACGGGAACTAAATGGAATTTTTCAGATGATGTTTTTCTGTTGTCGCTATAGCAAAATATACTAAAAACAATAAAATGAATATTTAAGTGGGGCTCCCATACAACAAACGTGTTATAGATAATAGTACGGAACCAGCGTTCGTGCGCGAGTCCGACTCGCACTTGGCCGGTTACTATGGTTTTCTTTCAGCGTTTTTTCTCAGGTGGAAGATTTTCTTTTAAATAGGTAAAGATAAGTCCTTTTTTATAAGAGTGCTATGTTAGATGTGAATTCGATGATCATTGTACCGATGGTCGTAGAGTCTTGACTGACGTCAAGATATCCTCTGGAGAGAGAGCTGGGCCAAGGGCCAGATTCAGAAGGCTGTAATCCTGGTCACGGCACTCATTGTCAGGAAATTTCTCTTTCTGCAGCCTAAACTGCAGTTAGCCTGGGCTTTGCCCAATTGCCAGTGGATATTTGAGGAGCTCGGTAGCCCGGCGGGAGTGCGCATTCCTAGCCATAACGCTTTCAGAAGTAAAGCGACACCGGGCGTGGCCCGCATTTGGATGAGTGACCACAAGTGGCATAAAAATTTCTCGAACTCCTCCGTGCTTCAGATGGCACGTTTAAGCCGTTGGCTGTCATCATTGTACGGAAGTCGTCAACGTATGTCAGATGCCTTATGGTAGCCAGAAAAATCTGACATCAGTGTTGGCTACACACACGAAAACAAACAAGAGGGCATATGATTTATGTATGTACGTTTTATATTTTACTTATTATAGAAACTTCAAAAAACCTTAACCTAATAAATTTAAAACTAAAAATATCTAATCATTCTAATGCATAATGTAAACTTTTTAAAGTAAAAGACTGTAAAAGCCTAGTTCCTAAATAAATAGTCAATTTTTGATTCTTGATGGATATTCTGATATCCTCGAATTAGATCGGGAATCCATCCACCACGCTCTGCGACGATATATTAATTGTCGAGCAGCATTCCACTGTCATGCTATTGTTTTACATCCCAGTGTTACCTCGCGGGACTGGTGGTACAAGACACAAGAGCATAGCGACTGAGATATACATAAAGGTTTTATTTGCCACACTTAGGCGATTCTCACATTGCCCCGCACTACGCAGCGAAGCGCGTGAATGCGTGTTCTAACGTTGCTTGTAAGTATATCCGTTTGTATAGACAACACGCACAGTCCAACACACTGATATCGCGTCCCCGCGCGTCGTTTTTGTATGGCGGTCCGCACTACGCAGCGGGGTGTGGTGCAGTGAGTTAATCGCCATACAACGTGGAAGGGACATATCTGTAATAAATTGTTGGAGTTGACTTATTATAGGGGGAAGTTTAAGATAAATTTCGACATCACAACCAACGTTTTATTACTTATCCATAACAGTGCCGGAGATGACCAAAAGACGACTGGCGAAACGCGGGAGGTTCGCTCGTCAGTAGCTTTACAAAAGTGCAAACTTTGCATATGTCGCTACAAAATTAAACCACGGGCTATACTAGATATATGTAGTATAATGATAGTAAAATAACAGTCAAACAACAACAAAAAAAAATCGACATTCCTGTACAAATTGCCCGGAAGGTTGCACACTTTTGCATGAAAATGTCGTTTCTTTTTTTAGTTTTTGACTGTTATTTTAATTTTATTATGCTATAGTGATCTAGTTTATCCCTTGGTTTAATTTATTAAGGATTTGTCCCTTCCACGTTATATAAAAAATAATATCTTTTGTTTCGTTAAGTCATGCCCACCGTCTGAGAAATAGAAATGTTTAACAGTATCGGTGGTCTGTTCGATAGGTATACTTGAGGGGACTCCCCGTATGCAGGCTAGCGACCAAAGAAAGCCATAAGCGTGAAAGTCGTACCGCTGACTGCGATTGTATTCCACATGCTGCATATCGACTGTACATTACTCTATCGACCAGTGATTAGCCTACTAAGTTTCATCAATTTTTTTTCTCGTAACACGCTACCTCTTATGCCTTAGCCACATCTGAGTTCATTATCATTTCATGGCATGTGTCGTCATGAATATTTCCCTTTGATTAATTCACAGCGACGCTTGCTCTAATACACACCGTCACAAATACAGCTTTATTAGCTTCTACACTTGCAAATGATACAGATAACTTATAGACATAGGTATGTACTCACTTAAGTAGTTGGACAACCTTAGCAAGGTTGTATGAAATCGCTGGACGCAGGTAACTTCCAATTAGTTGTTTTGGAAAACCTTAGTCAGTCTGGTCAGTTTAGACAGAGGAGCGCATCGGAAAGGTTTTCTTATGACACTCGAGAATAGACTTTAAACTATTAGCATAAAGTGCAAAACGCGAGTGCGCGTATTTTTATTATTTCACTCCAGCAGTATACTGCTGTACACAGGCAACTTCCAAAATGACCGATCAAGAGCGGCCTACATCCAGCGCTTTATAGCGACCCTGGTCAGATCATCTGACCACCTTGTAGGTGGGTGTCCTACGTTACGCTTGCCAGTACGCGGTCGCCATTCAAGAACCTTTTTGCCCCATCGGCTATCGGTTCGTCGTGCTATGAGTCCCATTTTTAAACATGAGTTTAAATGTTTCTGCACTTTAGACTTGCGGTCTTATTTTCAACTAGTGAATTGCTCGAGAAGTTTTCCTCTCTTTCTGACCTGACCCTTATTTATCAACATTTTAAGCCCACGTCAACCCACTGCTGGACACAGCCTCCCTTTTGCGCCATTTCCTTCGGTCCTATTTCCTCTCATCCACTGCTTACCAATCAATCTTACAATATCGTCTGACCATCAAGCGGGTGGTTTTCCTACTGGTCTGTTGCCTGTCTTGGATACCTCTCGGTTACTGCTGTCTTCCCTTATAGCTAAGTGTCCCAGGCCTTCTTCTTCTTCCTTGCCTTTTCCCTATTTGGGGTCGGCTCTGTATGTCAAGTCCCTCCATAACCTGTCATCTGTGAGCAGACCGGAATCCGGTCGACATGCATTGTTTTACTATTGTGTCTGGTGCTTTGCACAGACGACAGGATAACCTTCTTTCCTTTGCCATCTCTGTACTGACCGGGGAACGGCTTCCCGGCCTTCGTCTTTCTCTATAACCGTCTACTTTCAAGACGACCATTTCGTTTTGCCAGGTTTTCGGCATTCCTTTTCGTTACGTGTCCATACCAGGTCAGGCTGGCTTTTTGATTTGTCGACTATTGGCGCCACTTTTAGACAAAGTGTCCCAGGGCTTATGTCCAGTAAATTTAAAAACTTAAGATGGGATTAGGGCATAAATATATTCTCATTAAAATATTTAAAAAGAAACACACATTTCCAATAATCCTTGACTATAGCAACCAAAAAGAATTTGTATAAAATAAATTGAAATCTTGTCAGTCTAGGTCTCTGGGCTTAGTACAAATCCTTTAGTATTTCTATCACAACAAAAATATCAATATGCTATCGACTGAAAGCCAATGATATTTTCTCAAGATATCTCTTACACATCTTCTTATGACGACCTCCCTGGCCTAGTTAACACGCTAGTCCATCGCACAGGTTCTGGGTTCGATTCCCAGCTAGGAGCAAGTTAGCAAATGGCCTTTTTAAATTCCCCTGTGCCTTGGGTTTTTAATTGAAAAGCCATATTCTAGCATCGTGGTAGGCGAAAGAGTAAAAAAAGCTGAAAATAGTGATGAACTGCCGGTCGCATTGCTTATTAACATAATTTACATTTTCGCCCATTCCTTTGATTAGCTTACGATCAACCCGGAAAGCTGGTAAATTCTGTTTTTTTTCCTTTTTCCAGACTTACAAAAAGAATTTACTTCCGCTTTCTTCAGACATTTCGCAAAAACAAAACAAATTTTGGCTCTTTAAATAAATTATTATAAAATATGTACGATACATTGCATTAAAATTTCGTGGGACGCAATCAATCGCGTGTTATCAAAAGTGACGTAAATCATCCTCACTCCGAAACTTCGAAGCGCTGTATCTTTGTGAATTTTTACTACTTTGCTAACGAAAGATATTGGTTCATTATTTTTGAATAATCTAGTTGATAGATTAAATAAAATCGCCGTAGTAGTTCCGGCAGATTAAAATAAGGCCACTCCAAGTCTTCTCGTGGTTGTCGTAGATGGCGACATAGGGAATACAAGCTAAACAAAGCTTATAAACATCAATGAGACCTCTCTTACCTATCTGGCCAGCGTGAAGAGTGTAGGCCAAGACCTCTGACTGCTCTGGCCAAGTATGGCTCTGGTAGCACAGAGAGGGTCGTGCTTCTGCAGTGGAGACTCAAAAGTCCTGAAGATGATGATGAGATGATATATTTTTTTACCCAGTCCAAATTGCTATTTACTCGCCTTTAGAACATGTCACATGTTGTGAATAATTGATCTAGAGATTTCTACATCGATGCTGAAAGCAGGCTTAGGACGGCTTAGGCCCTGAATGGATAAATAATTATGATAGACGACGTAATAAATAATACATGACATCTTTTTGGATGAAACCTCTCGATGGTTTTATACGTTATTGTTGTTTTTTATCGATATTGCTCACTGATTTATGTTTTGTGCTATGACAGGTTTGAAACACTTTTTATTCTATAATAAGTATTACTATAGCTGCTATTAATTGTGTTGAAGCGGGAGTGAGATGATATACTTTACCGCCACAAAGGGAAGATCTTCCCGCCAGGCATGGTGCTACGCGGGGAACAGCGGCTCTGGCGGTGTATCGTCGGAGGTTGTATAGGTACTAATTGCGACAGTGTTTATCGCGCGCTGTCATTTATCACTATCTCGCTCTATGTAAAAATAAGAAGCGGGACGGCACTAGTGAATCGCGCTACATAAATAGGTATATAGTCAGTTACGATCAGAACTCTGAGATCGAGATTTAGGATACTGCTGGCGCCATCTGTCATGCTCCTTGTAAACTATGTTGTCGGTTGTCGCTTCATTGTTTGTTGTAGGTGCTCGTCGTGTCGTAGAAGTCGCCACAAAAAGCTCGGGCAGTTTTTCAACCCCCGACAAAAATGCTCAAATATTTCCTGTGACGTGCACAAATATTTTTGACAGGGTGGGCACTACCATCATCAGGTTTTTTTGTCTCTACTGCAGGAGCACGACCCTCTCTGTGCTACCAGAGCCATACTTGGCCACAGTAGCCAGAGGACTTTGGCCTACACGTCTCATTGGTGTTTATAAGCTTTGTTTAGCTTGTATTTATTGTTTTTTATGTAGTCGCCGTCTAAGACATTCACAGGAGGACTCGGATAGGCTCTATTCTACTCTGCTGGAAACCACACGGCTTACTTAAAGGCACTAATCTTACCTTAATTTGGAGAACGGCTGCATATCTAGTATCCGATATCACATAAGGGTGATACGGGGTAGACAAAATTCTATGAGTCTGTGTGAACTGCACGCTACTGATTCCATGTCAATACTCGATCCATACGTACAATCTTCTTTTTTTTTTAATTCTCAAGGGTTAACCCAATGATAGCAAACACAGACTCTGCACTCGTTCACAAGTTGGATCGACGAGCGGTAATTAATTGGGCGGGAGTTCCGGGGAGCAGCGCAATGTCGCGACGACCAGGACGTCAGAAGGCGAAAGTGTGTATGGATGTGTGGTTGTTTGTTTAGCTTTCACGCCAAAACGGCTGAAACTATTGAAATAGAATTTACTATGTAGATAGCTTATTACTTGGATTAACACACAAGATACTTTTTATCCCGAGAAAATATGAAGTACACTGTACACATGATACAATTCTAATTAAAGATAAGCTATTGTCAACCTGTATACTACTAACTTCTATTAAACTTGTAAAGCGAAGTTTATTTTCTAAATTAAATATTTATTTTCTAACTTTTGTATGTAACATAGTAGATAATTTACGAATAATTAAGTCTTTTTGAAGTGAAAACTTCTTAAGCGGCGTTGTGCACTTTTTTTGGGTAAAAAATGTTAAACTCGCGTCAGGACACGCTCGCGTCAGGACACGTGACCTGATCGAAAATTCGTAAGACGGATGGAGAGTAGACTGCTAGCGCGGCGTAGGCGAGGGAGTATCCCCCTCTCTTTCTACGGCGCGGCGAAAATGTATGCCTGCTGTTTCGTATATCAAAAATGCACAACGTTAATATTCAAGTTTTCACTTCTGACACTCCCAGAGTGCAACCCGTCGTTTTTTATATATACAAAAGTTACGTTTGTACATTGACAAAGCCTCAAGTTAGTCGACAATGCGGAGCGGACTTGTTCTCGCTCTGCGCTGCTATGTTTATGAGTGTGTCAGTGGGAATTTAATCAGATACGGATATGACGTTATGTTTTATTCCACCTTCTTCCCTCCCCCAAAATCATAAACATGTGGCGAATGTATCGCGTAACATACATTCAGTCGAAACGATAACATCCTCCTTTTTTGAAAATCGGTTAATAAAAGCCATCTCCTCGTGTTGTATTCTTCCAAGCTGGTCTGGGAGAAAAGAAAAAACTTAGAATATACCAGCTGCTTCTCTTCCCGAGCAGATCGTAAGAGCCGATCGAGGTAATGGGCGAGATTTGAATCATGGTAATAGGCGATGCGGCTAGCGACTTATCACTATTTTGATTCCTTTTGGATCTTAACGCCCACCACCACGCTAAGCGTGGCCTTTGGGCCTAACGGCCCTGGGCTCTGTCTACCCCGTCAGGGATATAGACGTGAAAATGTATCTGTATCTGTATAACCCCCTACTTTTTTGAAATAAAAGCCATCTCCTCGTGTTAGTGGCTCCAGTCGACAATGCTCGCAGTAAAACAGTACACGGCGCGGGCTTGTTCCCGCTCTGCGCTGCCATATTTATGTGTGTGTGGGTGTGTGTGTGTGTATATTTATGTGTATGTGTGTCGAAAATAAATAAGCACGGGTATGACGCTTTGTTTTCTCCTTCTCTCTCCTTTTCTTTTTTCTATGCTCAAACTTCAACTGGCTGTGTGTGACTCGTGTCTACAGCTCACAGGGTCACTAGTTTTCAATTTAATTCAAATATATATTTATTATAATAGGATGTTTATAATATCTCTTAATAACCGTCACTTTATTTTATTGCACACTTGTCGTCAAATGGTTACTTACAGCTTAATATACAACATAGAACGGACATCATCATCATCATCATCATTTCAGCCGCACAACGTCCACTGCTGGACATAGGCCTCTCCCAAAGATTTTCAAAATGAGATCTAGAACGGACATACCCGTAATTAATCAAACCACTGGCTATATTAGATCACTATAGCATAATGGTGATAAAATAACAGTCAAAATATAAAAAAAAAAAAAACGATATACCATAGACATTGCCCTGGCGGCTGCACTCTTTCGTATGGAAAGGCACAATTCTTTTTAAATTGTTGACTGTTATTTTATTATCATTACACTATACACGGTGATTTTTCATTGGTTTTGAAGCCGAAGGCATCGTTAGTAAGACCTAATTAGCTAGTCAAAATAAAAATTCAGAAACAAAAATTTTTGTCTAAGACTCGAAAGTAAAATTGTGAGATAAATTAGTAGTACCGCTGCCATACACCGCCCGCTGGTCGGCCGGGGTCATCGACATTACGCAGCCAGCGGCCGGCGTATAACTACGTGGTCTCGATCGAAAATCATTCACGCAACTTTTTTATCTTATGACATACAGAAATTTGGATTACATTTATAGATAGAGGAATTTATTTACTTTACGACATTTTTTTTTCCAAAACCAATAATAAGTCAGCATGTATAGTGATCTAGTATAGCCCGTGTTTCTATTTCTTACTCGTATGTCCCTTTTATGTTGTATATTGTATGAACTTTCACATCTCTACTTTGTAAAATTTACTCCATTCGTGTATAACGTAGGTATGAGCTGGATCGCATTAAGCTGGTCACTTTAATAATTGTCAACTTAACTAATGAGTCGCATAAGTAATGCGGTTTGTGGGCGATTACGAGTTTGTCTGTTAGTTGTGTTTGAATAGTAAGCGTTGTTGCGTTGTTTGGAGGATTCAATTTTCAAAATTGTTTGTGGAAAATTGAGAGTTGTTTCGTTGTTTGAAAGATTTAATTCACAAAATTGATTGTAGAAAATTAAAAATTGTTTTTTTATGTCGAGGATTCGAAATTCAAGATTATTTATTGAAAATTAAGAGTTGTTAGCGTTGTTTCGTCATCTGGAGGATTCAATTTTCAAGATGGATTGTTGAAAATTTAGAGTTTTTCGTTAAATAGAAGATTCAATTCGCAACTTTGATTGTTGAAAATTAAGAGTTGTAAGCGTTGTTTCGTTGTTTGGAGGAATCAGTTATCAAGATTGATTGTTAAAAAATTGAGAGTGGTTAGCGTTGTTTGGAGGATTCAATATTCAAGATTGTTTGTTGTAAGTTGGGTTCTTCAACGCTGGTAAGAGAGAATCAAAACTTTTACCATATTATAAGTACCTGCTGCTTCTCTTTTCGAGCAGTAGTAAAATCGAGGGAACATCCTAGCGACTTGATTCCATTTTCCATCTTCTCGCTCACCATCACTCTTTAATGCTATGTTACATAACCAATAATTAAAAAGTTATATGTACTCAGTATATTTATTTGTAAATTTCAAGTTTATCAAATTAAATTCAATAAAATTAAGAATATATGATTTTAAAGAAGAAAGAGGGTAGACCGATATGGCACCTTGACAGCCAAATATCCATCGAACTTCATCAGTCCGCCAGCATCCATGACGGTAGAAGAATCTTTAAAATATCTGACAATATTAATCACGTTATGTAATTCTATACATGAGATGATGTCCTCCCAGACTTATCCGTCGACGGCGACACCCTTAGCTCGTCTTCGCCTGGGCTCTTGCATGAGCGCGAGCATGACTCGCAAAACCAAATTTGGTTTTGAAGGTCCTATTGCGAGAAGCGCAGTAAAGAGACCCACTTGAATTGCGAGTATAGTTGTAGGAGGGCTTGGGTCGAGTTTTTCGGATCAGGCGTTTGGCGTCAAGGTCTTCAAGACGGGAACGCTCAAAGTTTTCTATACCCGTGTTGACAGCAGTTCGCCACTCCGACCTCTGCGTTGCAAGCTCCTCCCATGACTCACTAGACATGCCAGATGCAGTCTTTATCCCTAATGGGGCAGACATAGCATTTTGGGTCTTGCGGCTCTATGCAGAGCCGCAAGACTCAAAAGCCATTTTTAGCGTCATGGTGGGCGAGAAGATGGAAAAGCAATCAATACAGTGACGGGTTGCTAGCCGCATCGCCTGTTAAAATTATTCGCATATTTGCCCATTCCCTCGATCGGCTTTTACGATCTGCGTGGGAAGAGAAGCAGCTGGTACATTCTAAGTTTTTTCGTTTCTCCCAGACCAGCATGGGATGTAATTCTAATAACAGTTAAATTAAAAAGTCTATTGTAGCTGTAAGAACTAGGACCCCAAATGAAGTTGCAGTTGGATCTAGTAGCCATTGAGATAATCTAGCTCATAGATTGTTCTAATAGTCTTCCTTGAACCACTACATTCTATTAACTTCGCTGCACTAAGACGCATTAGTACAGTCACCGACGTCTGTACTATGCGAGAGCTCAACGAGGTCACACTTAGTGAAATAATCACCTGATTGTCTGTTAAGTAAGATGATCCGTGCTTCCGAGGACACGTTAAGCCGTCGGTCCCGGTCACTGTCTTTGACATTGATCATTACCTAAAACCATGTCAGAGGCCTTTAAGGCGGTTTAAAAACCCTGACACTAGTGTTAGTCACTAACACACACGATAAGAAGTGAAGCAATCAAACAATTAACATGGCTAGGCCTGTGTCACTCCTCGTTTTGGTATCAAGAAATATACCTATACATGCTGACTTTTCATTGGTTTTGGAAAAAATAAAGTCATATAGTAAATAAATTCCTCTACCCATATATGTAATCCAAACTTCTGTATGTCATAAGATAAAAAAGTTTCGTAAGTGATTTTCGATCGAGACCACGTAGTTATGCCGGCCAAAACAGCTGCGTGGATGTCGATGACCTCCGCCGGCCGGCGGGCGATGTATGGCGGCGGTACTACTAATTGATCTCACAATTTTGCTTTCGAGTTTTAGTCAACATTTTTTGTTTCAGAATTTTTATTTTGACTAGCTAATTAGGTCTTACTAACGATGCGTATGAAGTGGCCTTCGGCTTCAGAACCAATAAAAAGTCACCGTGTATAATAACAATGCGCGCGGCGACCACTGCGCAATAGGAAATTCAGTGATTGAATATTTTTTTTAGAGTAATAACAATTAAACTTGCTTGCAATGAACTTCTAGGTATCTAAACGAAAAGTGAGTCTAAGTTCTGAAGCTACTTATTCTTGCACTGGCCAAATACTGGTCAAGTTTATTATCATTATACAATTGATTAGTTTCATTTAAATAAATAATGTAATAATTTTGTATGTGAGTGTACTGAACGAAAACAGTCAGTTAGAACCCGGCAATTAGACAACAAGCGTATGTAACAAATCTTGCTGAGAGAGCAATTGCAGCAATTTTAGAAGACGACACATTTAACTTGGTTTGGATGTTGAATTGGCTTCGTGGCTTTGATGGTTATTTACTTTTGAGCAACTATATATAGGCACAGAGCGATTCTTTTTCGTGAGTTTAAGTGACAAATATGGAAGCAATTATTGTTCAGTTAGCAATTGTATGTCCTAAAACAATAAAAAAAACCGCATTAATATCGTAACCCCCGAACGGATAGATCGATTTTAATGCGGTTTTTTTAACTCAAAAAAAAAACTAGGCTGTCACACCGGAGGCCCCGGGTTCAATCCCTGGTCAGGTGTAGATAGAAAGTAACATATATCGATATACGAAAAATCATTTTTGGCTTCCCATACAAGCTAAAAATTTTTTTTATATTTCGATCTTAATTTCGATATATGTTTCTTGGCAAAAGTTGTGCATTATCAGGGACTGAATTCACTTTCAAATTAATTTTAGTATATTTTTTAGAAGTTTAGTGATGTGTGTATTGCTTAGTAACGTTGAGTTAGTATTCCATATCACAAATCTCGAACTTACTTTGGGACTAGCTGCAATCTGTGTGATTTGTCCGTTAATATTTATTTCTATACGTCCAGTAGCCAAACATCACTAACCACAAAACTTTCATACGGCTCGACACGTATTGCCAGTGGTTCCCCAACTTTGCGAATTCAAAAAAGGTTTACCAAATAAAATTTCATCTCACGATTCGTCGACGACTGCCGAAGTTTCGAACTTTCTATCTTATAAAGTGGTTCCAACATCTGTTGTATGGACAACCCGACAAGTTTGGCTTTACACTTACTTTGAACTTTATTTAAAAGTGATAGAGTAGTGTTTTCTTTGGCAGACAAGTTGGGGCAGTTGTTAAGAGTTATCTAAGTTTTGTGCAGATAGACTTCGGGCTTGTTCATAAAAATAAAGGATCGGTTTGAATAACAGTGGTTTTGAAAGGCTTTATCTTATTTAGGTTTTAATTAAATAGGTGTAATGTGGATATATTGCTTTTTTTTTCTGATTTACTAACTTCTGAGTAAATGTTTTTATTCATGTTAAAAATTAAAAAATATATATACAGTCGATTTTACAAATGAATATATATCATTATTATTATCAGGTCTTTTTGTCTCGACTGCAGGAGCACGATCCTCTCTTTACTACCAGAGCCATACTTGGCCAGACCAGCCAGAGGACTTGGCCTACACTCTCCTCGCTGGCCAGAGCAGCCAGAGGACTTGGCCTACACTCTCCTCGCTGGCCAGACGGGTTTAAGAGGTCTTAATGATGTTTATAAGCTTTGTTTAGCTTGTATTTCCTAAGTCGCCTTCTACGACATCCACGGGAGGACTCGGAGTGGTCCTATTCTACTCTGCCGGAAACCACACAGCTTTGATACAAATGAATATATACTTCTGAGTTATCTAATAACAAAACGAATCCTAATAATTTTTCAAAACTAAAAACCGACTTCACTCCCAAACTACACAACTGATTTTAATAAAATTTATTCGAGACCACTTAAATAAGTATAATTTCAGAACAAAAGAGAATTTCCCAAATCGGTCCAGGTGTCTTTGGATAAATCAGTGAACATACATAAAAAATATCGCGATTAATTGATAATTTCTTTCTTTTATGAAGTCAGTTAAAAAGGTTTTAGATTTCGAATACGTTCTTACCATTTTGACGACCTCCGTGGCGTAGTGGTCACCATGCTAGTCCACCACCCAGAGGTTCCGGGTTCGCTTCCCGGTCAGGGCAAGTTGGAAAATGGCCTTTTTCAAATTGTCCTGGGTCTTGGATGTTTATCTATATGTTGTATGTGATTTGTCCCTATATATTTATTTATTATTTACCATAAATATATCTAATTCACACGTAAGTTTCGGTAAAAAACTTAGTATTTACTTTTTCCGCTCAGGAATACTTTAAGTGCTTACATTTTTTTAGAGCTTAGTCTACAATTAACACACATAAATGCGTAAAGCAACAATACACTGCAAAAAATTATAATAAACGAGTAGAACAAGATAAAAAAAGACTTTCTTTCGTTAAAAAAGTGGAAGTTAAGTGTTGTAAGGTAATAAAAATAAACATAATATGCTAATCAGTCTACAACGCAATAAAAAGACTTGACAAGTATAAGTTAGATTCTTAAATGGCGATAAGTGTTCCGTACCTAATTAAATATTCCATACTACTTTCATCTTTCTTACTTACTAGCTGTACCCGCGGGCTTCGCTCCCCGTGGGAATTTCGGGATAAATTGTACCCTATGTCCATCCCCCAGTCTCAAACTATATTCGTAGCAAATTTTATCCAAATTGGTTAAGCGATTTAAGCGTGAAGAGGTAACAAACAAACAAATATACAAACTCACTTTCGCATTTATAATATTAGTAGGAAGTAGGATAGTAGGATGCTGCTCTGGGAGAACTGAAAAAACTTAGAATGTACCAGCTGCTTCTCTTCCCGCGCAGATCGTAAAAGCCGAGGGAATGGGCCAAAATGCAGGCGATGCGGCTAGCAACCCATCACTGTATTGATTGCTTTTCCATCTTCTCGCCCACCATGACGCTAAAAGTGGCTTTTGGGTCTTGCGGCCCTGGGCTCTGCATAGAACCGCAACACCCAAAATGCTCTGTCTGCCCCATTAGGGATAAAGACGTGATAGTATGTATGTATGTAGTAGGATATTAGTAGGATAAAGACGAAAGTAGTATGGAATATTTTAATACCATTCATTTTTGTCATTCAACTGGTCATTTTTTTATTCCCATTAATATTTTTCTTCTAACACAACCTTAGCTGTAACAAAGTTAGAATTATGGTTTTAGATTTTTTTTTATCTTACTCATATTATAAATGCGAAAGTGAGTTTGTATATTTGTTTGTTTGTTTGTTTGTTTGTTTGTTACCTCTTCACGCTTAAACTACTGAACTGATTTGGATGAAATTGTTATGGATATAGTTTGAGACTCGGGGAAGGACATAGGGTACTTTTATCCCGAAATTCCCACGGGGAGCGAAGCCCGCGGGTACAGCTAGTAATAAAGAAGAAAGTAGTATGGAATATTTTAATATATCATTCATTTTGTCATTCAACTGTTTGTTCTTTTATCCCATTAATATTTTTCTTCTTACACAACCTTAGCTGTAACACAGTTAGAGTTATGGTTTTAGGAAATTTATTTAATGACATAATTTTTAAAACTAAAATCTGATTTCACCCCTCAAACAAATAATCATCCAAATAAAAAAGATTCCGAAGAATTGATAACATCCTCCTTTTTTGAAGTCGGTTATAAAGAAAATTAAATAGAAAAGATAAAATTATAAAATGAAATTCATAATTCAAGTGTTGGGCGGTCCTATGAAAAATACATTTTTTTTTAAACTCTGATCTGCTGATCGGTCAACTTGTATAGGAGGCTTAAATTAGTTTTCATATTTCGGTATAATTATATAAGATGGACGTAGTCTTACGTATTACTACGTCTACTTACGTAGCCCTATACCTACGACTTTCCTTAAAATAGTGTCAATATTTTGTTAGACGTTAAATACTTTGACTACAAAACTTATTTCATTTATAAGGGAAGTATAACACGCGCTCCGTTTAAATATAATACTAAAAAATCAGATTTAGAAAAAGTTTTTGTACTCCTAAATAATATTACATACATACATACTATCACGTCTTTATCCCTAATGGGGCAGACAGAGCATTTTGGGTCTTGCGGTTATATGCAGAGCCCAGGGTCGCAAGACCCAAAAGCCACTTTTAGCGTCATGGTAGGCGAGAAGATGGAAAAGCAATCAATACAGTGATGGGTTGCTAGCCGCATCGCCTGTTAACATGATTTGCATTTTTGCCCATTCCCTCGATCGGCTTTTACGATCTGCGTAGGAAGAGAAGCAGCTGGTACATTCTAAGTTTTTTTTATTTCTCCCAGACCAGCATGGGATCCTAAATATTACCTGAGTTTAATGATTTTTAAGTAGATATGTTAGTTGTTGACACAATAATTATAGGTTTTAGTTTTTTCAACAGCAATTTTGTTTACTTCTATTATAGCTTTTTTTTATATCGTGTAAATAACATACTAAAAATCATTTAGTTCGGACAATATTTAGGACTCCCATGCTGGTCTGGGAGAAATAAAAAAACTTAGAATGTACCAGCTGCTTCTCTTCCCACGCAGATCGTAAAAGCCGATCGAGGGAATGGGCAAAAATGCAAATCATGTTAACAGGCGATGCGGCTAGCAACCCATCACTGTATTGATTGCTTTTCCATCTTCTCGCCCACCATGACGCTAAAAGTGGCTTTTGGGTCTTGCGGCCCTGGGCTCTGCATAGAACCGCAAGACCCAAAATGCTCTGTCTGCCCCATTAGGGATAAAGACGTGATAGTATGTATGTATGTATGTATATTTAGGAGTAAACAAACTTTTTTTCTGGACGAGTACGCGCTAGGCTTCACTTCCACTTATACAAAACGTCACATATTTGACTGCGGAACCCTAAATTATGTATCTCTAGGCGATAAGTAGATTAGCCATCACAACGCACGTATCTTTGCAAGTTTTGCATTTAACAGGCGTGCAAAAAATAATAAAAAAATGCTACACCTTTCCTCGCTAGTTAGATAATAGAGTAATTTATAATTAGTTGTTTTACTGCCTGAACATAAAGTGGTGAGTGGTAAAACTTACTATCACGTCTTCATTTAATAATGGTTAGACAGAGTCAGGGGTACTGAACAGGGGGTTACAAAACTACGCTTAGTAAGATAGTTTATTTACATTTAACTAAAGACATAATCTATATTGCACAAAATAAACAAATACAGGACATAATAATATGTAATAATAATGAAATTATTTTAAACTAAAAGCTATTCTATAAATTAAAACTATTACTAAAAATAAAAACATTAATTTATATAAAAAATCGTTCCCAGATCGCCACCGTCAACAGGCAGAGTCTCCAAGAGGCTGGCGGCATTTCTGCGTTGTATTGCAAGGCTAAGCCTTTGGCCGAAATGCGCACCAGCTCTTGGGTCCCCAGAGTCGTCGATCAAACGTGTGGAGACCTCTCTAAATAGTTGACGGGCTTAGTAAGATTGAAATAAATGAAAATGAAATTATTAGTGTAATGTTGCTAGGCTATCGAATACTTAGAAGGATTAAGGTTTATTCCCTTGATCAGTTTTTACGATCTGCATGAGAGGAAACGCAACTTGCACAGCTTAAATTCTTCTTTGCTCCCAATACTCTTTTAGGTACCTGGTACCGTGGTGCTTGATCTGCATTTGGATGGGTGACCACAAGCAGCATAAGTATTTCTTGAGCTCATCCGTGCTTCGGAAGGCGCGTATAAGTTATTAATCCCGTCTATCATCATTGTATCGCAAGCGTCAAGCTATTATCGTCATCATTTCAGGCGTGTAAAGTCCACTGCTAGACATAGGCCACTTTTAAAGATTTCCAAAATGACCGATCAAGAGCGGTCTGCATCAAGCGCTTGAGGCGTCAAGCTTTGTCAGATGCCTTTAGGCAATGAAAAATCTGACACCAGTGTTGGCCACTTACATACTTGGAAACTAACTAACTACTGTTGTTTTGTAACAGTAGTAAGTTTCCGAGTTTGTAAGCCACATTCGTCACTTAGTATTTAAAGATGTACAAACTAATTATGAAAACAAAAAAACACTAATATATTCTCCAATGCATCTTAAACGGTTTGCACCCTGAGGCACCAAAAAACTTCTAAGAAATAATTCCACGATTCCCTGAACTACCTGTTACAAATAAAAGGTTTTTTTTCTCTACAAAAAAACTTGCCTACATTTTTGTAACTAAATTATGTCTTATGATGTTAGTTTTAAGGGTCATATTTAAATGCAACATAGAGATACCTACTACCATAAGGTTGTCCGAAAAAAACTACAAAAATAGAAATACTGGACTTCCCCAAAGGGATGTTTCTCAAGGCACAATAAATCAATGTTGAATATAGTTAAAAAAAACAGACAGCCGATTTGAAATGCTTTAGTTTTGTAATTTAAATTGAGGAGCAAGATTTTTGACGTGACAAAATATCTGAAGCTTGCATGATAGGCTTGATGACTATAAGTTATAAATTGGCGCAAAGGCTTTTTGTTTTGTTTGGTTTGGCCACTTACACACACGAAAAACAACAAAAATTTATTGGCGTTATAGCTACAGGCACAATAAATTTTGATTACTTAGTTAGTAATATGGTTACTTTAAAAAAAATACTCTCATTTATCAAATTGTTTATTGCCAAATTCAGTACACAGATTTACAAAGATTCTTCCACACGATCCACAACATGCTTCGTCAAGTTTGTTTAATTAATATTTTACAAATACTTGGGTCTATAATATTTTCGTGCGTCTTTGCCTATATAAGGTCTATTGGTCTTTGAATTCAGTCCGTAATAGTGAACAACTGTCCCTAAGGAACATATGTCTAAATATGAAAAATATTTTTCTGCTTTACATACAAACTCGGATCATGTAAGCCAAAAATTACTTTTCATATTTCGATACGTGTTCCCAGGCAAAAGTTGTTCAATATCATGGACTGAATTCACCATTGAAATAGTTTCATTATTTGTTAGATCTTATTTAATATTAAGTATTATGTTATCTAAGTACTTAAGGTGAGTCAATTAGCTGATGAAGTTCATCACTTAGGCACTAAACAATGCATTATCAATATTCAAATCATACGGCCGAATGACGGAATAGATCTAGTGAAGTCATAGACCAGTCGTGATTTCACGATTACAATTTTTTAACACATCTGTTTCATAATAAGTCGACTTTTAAATTAATGTGTGTAGTTATATTAAAGTTGCAACTCGAATTAAACACGTGACGCTTACACGTGGGTTAAGGTGGTCACAGACTTGTGCAGAAAAAATAACAATTTTATATAAAAAAATAATTGACAGAACATGAACCTGGAAGACTTAAGTACTTGTATTTTATATTTTTTAGAAATAAAATATGTCTACTCTACTATTGAACGTATCAAGTATACATATATTTTAATTATACATATACATATAGTATGTATGTATTTATGTTATAATTAAAACATAAGTATACTTTCTTTAAGTCTTTACACACGTTTTTATTCCTAGCGAGGCCTTTTGTATCTGGCGGCTATAAGCAGACCGAGCCTAGGGCCGCATGGTCTCACTTCATAAATAAAGGCTTTTGACAAAAAAAAAAAATATGTAAAACCGTTGTAACGCGTGATACGCAAAGCGATTTTCAACGTTTTATTTTTTTGTAAATAGTTAGATATTAGGTTAAGTATAATTGCATTAAATTATAAAGTTAGAAAGGGACTACCTAAACAAGTATGAACTTCCAAAGACGAATTTTTCAAACTGGACCAGGCGTCTTCGAGTAATTGGTGAATATACCTAGTTACATAAAAAATAAATATATTTACATTCAAATTGATGACCACCTCTTATTTTTGAAATAGGTTAAAAAAAACTTGAGAGGTGTCAAGGAACACCCGGATGGAACGAAGTCCGTTAGATTAATTAGGAGAGAGAGAGAGAGATAGAGAAACATGCGCATGCCGCACGGCTTACAACTATAGCAAAAAGTGTCGTTACAACTTTTGGTCTTAATTTTTTCCGTCTAGCCCCCGCGCAATAAGGAACTACGTTCCAATTATATAAAAATCTACACGTATATTCTGAAAGCTTAGAAATTAAGCTAACAATAGCTCACAAACTAAGCTTGTTTGTACAGCAAGCTTGTACGTATTGTTCGGAGTGGTCCGGTTCAGTCGGTGCGCAGCTTTACCTCACACGTGGGCCTATCAAAACGAGACATCTATCAAGACGTTGGGCACCGCTGTATGGCCACGGGACTATTACAACTTTCCTGAATTATGCGATCGGCGTATTGTTTAGCAAGACCCAAAATGCCTTGTCGGCCCTATTAGGAATAAAAACGTGATAGTATGTATGTATGTTATATATACTAGGCTATTATTAATTTCGAAACTAAAAACCAAACTGCACTACCGCTTTTGATTAAATTGGGACTACCTCACAAGTATGCTAAAGTTTCAAAAAAAGAATTTTTCAAAGTCTTCGGGTAACGGAGTATACATATACCTATAGTTACATAAAACATATATTTACATTGAAATTGACAACCACCTCTTTTTTGAAGTTACTTAAAAACTACAACCCTACACGCATATTCCGAAAGCTTAGAAATTAAGCTAAAAATAGCTCTCAACCATAGCGTGCAAAACTAAGCTTGTTTGTACAGCAAGCTTGTACGTATTGTTTGAAGTGGTCCGATTCAGTCGGTGCGCAGATTTACCTCCCACGTGGGCCTATCAAAAGGGGACGAGACGACAAAAGGTTGGGCACCGCTGTATGGCCACTGGACTATAGAACTTCCCTGAATTATGCGATCGGCGTATTGTTTAGCAAGACCCAAAATGTCCTGTCGGCCCTATTAGAAATAAAGACGTGATAGTATGTATGTATGTTATATATACTAGGCTGTTATTAATTTTTTTAAACTAAAAAACTTCAAGACCAAACTTCACAATCGATTTTGATAAAATTTCTATTGACTACCAAAAAAGTATGCCCTTTCATAGACGAATTTTTCAAACTCGACCAGGCGTCTTCGAGTAATTGGTGAATATACCTAGTTATATAAAAAAGAAATATATTTACATTCAAATTGATGACCACCTCTTATTTTTGAAATAGGTTAAAAAAAATTGAGAAGTGTCAAGGGACACCCGGATGGAACGAAGTCCGTTAGATTAATTAGGAGAGAGAGAGACAGAGAAACATGCGCATGCCGCACGGCTTACAACTATAGCAAAAAGTGTCGTTACAACTTTTGGTCTTAATTTTTTCCGTCTAGCCCCCGCGCAATAAGGAACTACGTTCCAATTATATAAAAATCTACACGTATATTCTGAAAGCTTAGAAATTAAGCTAACAATAGCTCACAAACTAAGCTTGTTTGTACAGCAAGCTTGTACGTATTGTTCGGAGTGGTCCGGTTCAGTCGGTGCGCAGCTTTACCTCACACGTGGGCCTATCAAAAGGGGACGAGACGACAAAAGGTTGGGCACCGCTGTATGGCCACGAGACTATACAACTTCCCTGAATTATGCGATCGGCGTATTGTTTAGCCGAAATTGAGGTCGGGGCGAGATTGTAGGCCGAAATTTACAGGTATTGATCTAGGAGCAATGGTACTTCATCACATACTCTTGCTCGTATAATATAACAACAACAAAATGACGAAAAACTTTTCTATGGCATTTTTATATCTCCTCCTACGTAAATTCCTTGGTCAAGGGACGGTGGGGCTTACATGTCTGTTATGATAAAAGCCCTTAAAAGGAGAGAATAAAAATATCAAATTTTCGGCCTACTGCTTCTTCTTCTTCTTATCGTGTGTGTTAGTGACTAACACTAGTGCCAGAGTTTTTAAACCGCCTTAAAGGCCTCTGACATGGTTTGAGGTAACGACCAATGTCAAAGACAGTGACTGGGACCGACGGCGACGGCGACGGCTTAGCGTGCCCTCCGAAGCACGGATCATCGCCGGGAATCGAACCTGCGACCTCCGGCTATAAGCCGAACGCTCTAACCACTACACCACGGAGGCAGTTTTGCTGCTAGGCAGATGGGTTGGTGATCGCAGAAAATGAGTTTTATAAACTCCTTGCACAGAGAAAGCTGCAATTTCTCCTGTTTTACGCATAACTCCCTTAGTAGGCTTTTACGACCCTTCACCCACTATCCGAGCGTGTTCACGGTTGCATCCTCATCCTCAGCGGTAACGCAGTTACTTCTATTATACTAAATAACAGTAATAATTGTAGCCGCGAAACTCTAAAATCATATATCTTCTGAAATTTTTTTAACTGTCTATCTATTACGGTTCATGAAATACAGCCTAGTGACAGACGGACAGAGAGACAGTTAAACGGTCCCATTTTTTAACCAACTTCAAAAAGGAGGAGGTTATCAATTCGATTGTAAGTTTTTTTTTGTTTGTATGTGACGCGATATCTTCGGCAACCGTGGACCGATTTTGATGGTTCTTATTTTATTTGAAAGCCCTTACTCTCAAGTTGGTCCCATGTTAATTTGGTGAAGACACGATGAAGAACTTTGGAGATATGGAAAAAACTCCTGAAAAAAATGAAGTCGGTTGTTTTTTTTTTTTTGTTAAAAATTTAATTACCCTTTGGTTATGGAACCCTAAAATGGTCAAGAGAAAGAAAACATCGATTACAGATATGCCCCAAACGGCAACAAAACGTAACAGGATTCTAATGATACATCAACAAATAGATACTTCAAAGGGCTCGTCAAAACCCAAGATAATTGAAGAAAACATAAAAGGCAATGGGCAAATCAAAACAATATCCCAGATCCATGTTTCTATTTGTAAAATGACCCTTTTTGAAACTGGATGGACCAGTATTGTGTAAGGGTCAGTTCAGACAAAGGGGCGTAGCGGGGAGGGTGATTTTTATGCCATTCAAAACTTTAAACATGCATACATATTTTCACGTCTGTTTCTCATGGGGGTATAGAATAGAATAGAATAGTCATTTATTCCTCCGAAAGGCAGAGACCAGAAACTATAGATTTCCACTTAGGATCCTTGCAAACCTAAAAACTTTAAACTATTAGCATGAACTGTAAAACGCGAGTTTGCTCGAGCATTTTAAACGTTTATACACTTTCGGCTGGCATACCTATATATCGCCTTATAAGTGTCACTAGATGGCGCTATAAGTTAATAATTAAAGCAGTACTTTAATTAAATACAACGATTTATTTACATTTTACATAATGCAATAAACATTTTAAAAGTATATTCAACACTTTCTTTGCCACTTTTTTGCTAGTCGTGTGTGCTGCCATCTCTGTGTGCCTACCCCGCAACTCCAGTATTGCCTACTTACGGGCCCTTCAATTGTTTCTTTGTCGTTGGGTATCTTTACGTTGGTAATTATATTCTCTTTGGCGATGATAATAAGGTTATTTTCAATTAACCTCTCATACGCCGTTGCGTAGATCTACGCAAGAATGCATTGTTTAACTATTTATTTATTTTTTTGGTTCATGTACCTTGAAAAAGTTACAAATAAAATCTTATAAAAGTAAACATAATACAAAGGTGCTACTTATTTCTAAAGAAATTTCTTCCAGCAGACCCGAGAGGAAATGGGAAGGAAGAGGTAATTGGCGTGTACAGTAAAAAATTAATACCTAGGTATAAAAATACATAAATATTTTAAAATAAAAAGAATATACCTACATTAACAACTATTGTGTCTGATATTCCGGCATACAAGGGGTTAAGTTAGTGGTTTGGGCACTTTCTCTGTCTGAACCAACCCTAAGGGTACGCACACACACGTCGACGACGCAAAAAATAAACTACTACTTAAATTTACGACTAATTGTGAAGAAACTGCACACAGAAATGGTTTTTAAGGTTGTTAACTAAGGTCTAGATTCGGTTGAAGGGAATTATAATGTTTACGATGGAATATCAGCTGTTTCGCTGTTGAAAGGGCACGGATGCAAGCGTGGTTTGACGCAAACATAAGTTGTGGAAGGCTATTTTTGAATCGTACGATTGGTTCGATTTCAAATTTCATCAAGTTGCTTTAATTTTTCTAATCATACGATTTGCTACTATTTTACTTTCTAAAACTTTTTTAGCTTATTAACACTGTAAGTAGATTTACAGATAAATAAGCCTGTAAATCTACAGAATAAACCCATGTCTTATGTAAGCTTTCATGTGGACAATATTTGCGTTACGTCCCATTGTTGGGAAATGGCCTTCTCTTCTTGCATTCCGATTCCCGATTACTGCAATAACATATTATGTTTGCTTTAAGCTGTTATTTTAAAAATAATCAGGTAGTTGTTAGTGTTTTCTTACTAAAATTTAGTTATTTTTCCAGTAAATTAGCTATATTACACGTCAATCATTAATTTTGTACAAATTTTTATAAAACATGGCATAAACAATGGCAGTTATGAAACATTCTCTAAATTAAACTATCGGTTGAACGTCGTCTAGGAAACATAATTCTATATACGAGTAGTGTTTCTGAATGGCATTGGGAACCCGTCGTGGCTTTGTAGACGAGTGAGTTGTGACGCATGTTATGTGTGAGACCTCAATTTCAAACATAGCCCCCACAATTCTAACATTTCTGACGCAGTGCCCATTTCGTCTGAAGTATTTTGACGAAGCAAATATTTGGGCAGAGTTGAAAATAGCCCTGGGGTAGGTAATAATCAAATTTTCAGCGAAAACACATCTCTGTTTGTATTAGTATGCAAATATTGTATATTAATTTGGAGGAGGCTTGTTTTCGTATGTGGTTGGACAATTAGTAAAACCGGACGAAGTACATATATCATTTGTTTATATTGTTTTTCGTTCTTCTTTACGAACTTTTGCCTTCCTATTAATGTAATCCATACTTATATATAAAGCTAAAGAGTTTGTTTGTTTGTTTGTTTGAACGCGCTAATATCAGGACCCACTGGTCCGATTTAAAAAAATCTTTCGGTATTAGATAGATCGTTTATCGAGGAAGGCTATAGGCTATATTGCATCACGCTCGCGACTTCACGCGTGTGGGTAACGCGGACGTAGACGCGCGCTGCCTCTAGTATTTTATAAATCTTCCATGCTGGTCTGGGAGAAAAGAAAAAAGCGGCCAAGTGCGAGTCGGACTCGCCCATGAAGGGTTCCGTAGTAGCAAATAACATTATATAAAAGTCTTGTAGTATGTTTTTTTTAATTTTTGTTGATTGAATGAAACGTAAATTGCCGTTTATGATGATAATACGTATTAAAAAAAAACTACTTACTAGATCTCGTTCGAACCAATTTTCGCTGGTAGTTTTTATGGTAATGAACATCATATATTTTGTTTAGTTTTATCATTCTCTTATTTTAGAAGTTACGGGGGGGGGGACACACTTTTTTCCACTTTGGAAGTGTCTCTCGCGCAAAGTATTCGGTTTAGAAAAAAATGCTATTAGAAACCTCAATATCATTTTTAAAGATCTATCCACAGATACCCCACACGTATGGGTTTGATGAAAAATAAATTTTTGAGTTTTAGTTTTAAGTATGGGGAACCCCCAAAATTTACTGTTTTTTTTTATTTTTGTGTCAAATCCTTAATGCGGTTCACACAATACATCTGCTTACCAAGTTTCAACAGTATAGGTCTTATAGTTTCGGAAAAAAGTGGCTGTGACATACGGACGGACAGACAGACAGACATGACGAATCTATAAGGGTTCCGTTTTTGCCATTTGGCTACGGAACCCTAAAAACGTAGAATGTATCAGCTGCTTCTATTCCCGCGCAGATCGTAAGAGCCGATCGAGAGAATGGGCGAGATTTGAATCATGGTAATAGGCGATGCGGCTAGCAACCCATCACTATTTTGATTCCTTTTCCATCTTAACGCCCACCACCACGCCGAGCGTGGCCTTTGGGCCTAACGGCCCTGGGCTTTGTCCACCTCGTCAGGGATATAGACGTGAAAATGTATCTGTATCTGTATAATATAATATTAGTGCTGTCCTTTGAACCTCTGGTCGGTTGCAATCACCCAACCCTGCATAGCACAGTTTGCCTGATATTAAACCAGCAGTGGACAGATAGAGAAAGGAGAATCAACATCAATTTTATGCCGTGTGATTTTCGGCCGAGTAGAATAGGAGTGGCCAAGTCCTCCCGTGGATGTCGTAGATGACTCAGTAAATACAAGCTAAACAAAGCTTATGAACATCATGAGATCTCTCCAACCCGTCTGGCCAGCGAAGAGAGTGAGGCCAAGGCCTCTGTCTGGTCAGGCCAAGTATGGCTCTAGTAGTACAGAGAGGGTCGTGCTCCTGCAGTGGAGACAAAAAGACCTGACAATAAGCCAGCTTATCCTAATTATTTCTATGTCTCATTATCTATTACAGTCAATATTTATTCCACTTAAACACCCTAACCCTTATTTTAATGAACAATTTGTCCATTAACTTTCGTTAAGCAATTTTAATGATCCACAAATCTTTACTTAATTCAAAATAAGCGTCTTCTGCTTTGAAATAAAGTTGGTATTGGCTTGAAACGGGTTTAGAAGAATTTTATGGATCGGTTCTAATAGATTATTTTAAAAAACTTTGTTACCTGAGAGTTGTTTTATCTCAAAAGTTGTTGAGAATCATTGGCTTTTCTTAATGATAAATAGCATTATGGGCTTGGTTATTTTTACATAATGATAAAAGCGTGTGGTTTCCTGTAGGGTAGAATAGGCCACTCCAAGTCCTCGCATGCAAGACGTAGAAGGCGCTTAGAAAATACAAGCTAAACAAAGCTTAAAAACATTAGTGAGACCTCTCTAACCCGTCTGGCCAGCAAGGAGAGTGTAGGCCAAGTCCTCTGGCTGCTCCGGCCTAGCATGGCTCTGGTAGTATATAGAGGGTCGTGCTCCTGTAGTGGAGACAAAAAGACCTGATTATGATGATCACGATGCTTGGTTATTTTTAGTTTTGGTTTCAGTCCTTATTTTTATAAAACATGGTTAAAACTATTATCCACTCAAAAACAAAAAGACATCTAACAGGCATGTCACTTTTTCCGTCAGTATTAACTTTATTAGGACGGATAATAATTTTAACCAAATCAAATAAGTAACAAGTAAACATACTTCTTCTTCTTATCGTGTGTGTTAGTGACTAACACTAGTGTCAGAGTTTTTAAAACGCCTTAAAGGCCTCTGACATGGTTTTAAGTAACAACCAATGTCACAGACAGTGACCGGGACCGACGGCTTAACGCGCCCTCCGAAGCACGGATCATCTTACTTATAAGACAATCAGGTGATCAGCCTACAATGTCCTAACCAAACTAGGACAACAACACAAAGTCGTTGCCTCCGCCGGGAATCGAACTCGCGACCTCCGGGTATGAGCCGAACGCTCTAACCACTACACCACGGAGCAGTAAACATACTTAAGTTAGTCTTTGTTTAATTAAATAAGACGGTCAAATTGTATACTTCATTTTTTTATACGTACGCGCATTGCTATTTTTTTTTTCACATAGACATCTATTCAAATTATTTAAAAACGAATACCTATTTGTAAATTGAAATTAATTAAGAAATACGTACTTTGGTTTACATTTCAATGCAAATTAGTGCGTCAAGCAATATTTCATCAAAATTAAGTGAATGTGTAACCAAAAGATTTTAATTTAATTTCGGTCTAGCTTTTAGAATATTTTCATTAATTATTCCCAGACGATATTCGGTTTCTTATTATCTACTTGTAAATATTTATTACATAGTATTTTATTCAAGCTTTATTAATTACTAGCTGAAACCCGCGACTTCGCTCGCATGGACTTTATGTCTCTGATGATGCCGTAACAACTTTTGTTAAGGCATCATTTTTATATTTCTTATAGTTTAGCTGGACCATTATGGTTCTGCATCAGGTGTTCCATTTTTTTAAATAACTTATACCCTATATGTTGCCCATGCTTTACAGCTATATAACAAAAAAAGTTTAATTCGAATCCGTCAAGTATTTTCGGAGATTAGCGTGTACAAACAGACAAACAGACAGACTTTTTTTAATTCTTACTCTATTACTATACAGTAATAGTCCACCGCCCCCAATATTTTCGGGAATATATTAAATGTACAGACACATTTTTTTGCTTTACTGTTTTATTATATGTATAATTATGTATAGATGAAGTACAAATTATACAGAACAATAGGAGAACTGAACACTAGGAGCGTTGTCTACCAAGAAGAAGAAGGGTATTTTCTTCTTTTTCTCTTATGAAAGTAGATTTATACGTCGCATGATTTACGAAAGAAAATAAATAGCCCATATCTCTCATTCTGGAGTAAATATTGCTAACGTATTTTGCATTAAAAAAACTGTATGAATCAAAGCCATATTTTTTCTCTCAGAAAACGGAAAGGAACGAATTCGACTTAAATCGAAAATCCCTCTATCACCAAACTAACAATGATGTCAAACGCAAAGAAACGTCAATTTTACATCGTTGACTTTTTTTTATAGATACGTCTAGTCATCCATCCCACTGGGTGATTAATAATGTACAATTACAGATGTAAGTAATAAATGCTTTTGCTTTGCTTGTCAGGTAGTGGTTTTGAATGTTTTGTAGTATTTAGATATAGAATTATAATAATATGTATGTAGTTTAAAATTGACTACGAAAAAAACATTTTAATTTAACTGATTTAAAATAAAACCAAAAAGTGTCTATACCGAAATCTTTTTTTAAATAATATTCATTAATTAATTAACTAAAATTATTTTTTAGTAATAGTTTATAAATGGTATCTTTAAATTAAAATCTTTAATTTGATAAATAAGTCCCCGTGCTCAATAAATTGTTTAGAATAGCTTTATGAATAAGCTTCCATCATAAAAGGCCACGTTTCAAAAGAATTTCTACCTTTCTAAATGTCAAAAGGAATTAATTTTAATATTTAAAAAAATAAATGATGAGAACTCTTTTGAAGATGGCCAGTATATTTCTAATGTAATTCCACAAAATAATAGCTTTTAAATCTTTGTATTTTAAGAAACATAAACAACAAAATAATATCATTCTTGGTGGCCAGTAATAATACAATCCGATTCATATCTACCTCTATAAGAAAATTGCATACCATATTTGTATTCTTTATTTTATTCCGGATCGAATCATGAAATCTATTTGAGATTCCATTATAGTAGACTATATTTAATTCCGTCGCTAGCAGGCTTCTTGTGATAACAAAAAAGTCCTATTTCATTTAACCACATTAAATATCAAGTCTGGGAGATAACGACACTACTTTTTTTCTAAAATTTATCCCGAGTCATCGGGGTACACACTCACACATAAATATTTATTGTATGGTGTACGTAGACTTCTAAAATTCTAGAAGTTTATAAGACTAGTCAATATAATATATTGTTGGTTAATCTAGTAGATCATTTAAAACTTTTGAAATACCTACAGTTATTTTTAGAGACAAAATAAAATCGGTCAAGTGCTAGTCAGATTCGCACACGTAGGGTTCCGTACTATTATCTATATAAAATTAAGATTGTTATATAGAAGCCTTACTTATATATTAATTTTATAGTGAGGTTCCCATATTTAGTATTTATTGCTATAGCGGCAACAGAAATACATCATCTGTGAAAGACGGTAGAAGGGTCATCGAAATATCTGGTAAAAAATTAAACATAAAATATAAATCGCGGTAAGTTTCGTAAATACAATAACAGTAATTGTGACCGCGAAACTCGAAAATCATATATCATCTGTGAGAATTTCAACTGTGTAGTTATCACGGTTCATGAGATACAGCCTGGTGACAGACAAACTTACAGACAGACGGACAGCGTGTCTGAGTAATAGGGTCCCATTTTTACCCTTTGGGTACGAAACCCTAATAAATGAAATTAAAAGAGATATCTTTATTTTGGATTTTCTATGCGTCCATTAGCATAACACGTCACATCAGTCTTCTCACATCTTATATTCACCAAATTATTATAACCGTACCCAGTCTAGTATTTTAGTAATCTATGTCTCCCATCCACTTACAACCTTATTTATGTGTGTGTTACTGTCTACATGACCACGGGGGTGTGTGCGTGGGTGTCAGGTAGCATCAGCTGTAGGCCCATATGACTTCAAGGCCGGTTGGTTTTTTTTAAGGCGGGTATTGGAACGTGGCTTGCCGTAGAGATGGATGGGGTAGAAATGATAAGGTTTTGTTGTAGATGTTTTGAAACTTATGAATCCTCTTATCCTAGACCAAACTACACTGTTCTATATAAACTTAGTCTACCTAGTATTTGAAACTACATGTCAAATTTCGGTAAAATTTGTAATTTTTAAAGAAATTGCAATTATCTAGGGTAATAATTAGTTTCCAGTAAAAAGATGTAGAAGTTTCTCATACTGATGGTCAAAAATGATTTAACACACTATATTTTCAGGTTCATATTTTGACTGTAAAAACCAGTTATGCCTCGATATGTGCAATATATTTTTCAAATTACAAAATTTTGCAGACATCGGGCAAATGTCGTTTCGAAATAAAACGTAGACTTGGAAAAGTGTAGTTTGGTCGGTAAGGGGACCTAACAAAATACACACTGATTACATATTGTTATACTAATCAAAACTATCACTACTTTAGTTTACTTTAACATAAAAGAATTTCCTTTTTTGGATAATAAAAAACATAGTTCACATTTTAAAGCTTCATTATCATCATCATCAGGTCTTCACTGCAGGATCATGATCCTCTCTGCACTACCAGAGCCATGTAATAATAAATTAAATCTTATTAAATTGATAAAATTATTAATTAGAATACTACTTTATTTCAATAATAGTTATACTTACACAAGTAGATATATTGCAATGCATATAATTATGTAGTATTTTTTGTGTAAGTATATTATAGAATTTACGTGTAGTGTATTATATTTACAACTGTAGTCATGAACAAAATTTGTACGTACTTGCTTCTACCTTTTACTTGAGTAAATATCCTCTCAATCTATCGCAGGTTGACTGGAAGAGATCCCTACATGGGATAAGTCCGCTTTTGTATATTTGCTCTTTCGTAAGCTGTCTTTGTATATGTATTTGTTTTGCTACAATAAAGTTATTACAAACAAACAAAACGTGCATTTAAATGTACTTGTATATATTTCTAAGTAAATTTTAGACAGTAGGCACATCTTTAATTAACAGGTTTAATAGTTAAGCAATTAAAAAAACCCTGAATGTCAAGAACGCCATTTAGGGATGAGTAGGGCAACTACCGATATGACTTGATATACGTAGCGCCATCTATTATTTGCTAGGGAAAGCCTTGACTTTTAAGCGTTAACCCTCAATCAATTTTAAAAGTCTGAACCGATTTTCATCGAACTTGCTTTCACGTAAAAACACCGCATCAAAATCGGTCCATCCGTTCGAACGACACGACAGAAAGAACGACAGACCGATAAACTTTAGCGTCAAACTTATAACGCCCCTCTTTTTGTCGGGGTTTAAAAATAGATAGGTAACATTTAAAAGCATGATTAAAAAAACCTAAACTACTTACCTTCTAGTAAAAAGTTGAAGTAACTATTATGTATACCATGAAGTAACTGTTTTGTACATTTCTTGATAGTCTTAAATTAAATGAGAAATGCCTCCTAAGGCCATACCTGAATTTTCCGGGGTCCAGTGGCGCCCTCATTTTAAATAAATCATTAGAAAGGAAACGGTGATATAATTTAAAATGTTGTCTTGACCAAACCCTAGATAACCCTTTTAACTATTTTATGAACTACTGTTTACAGTTTAAAGTGAGAACGTGAAGCTTTTCTACGCACATTAGCTAAATGTGGCCGTTTTTCGCAAATGTGCGCAGAAAAGCTTTAGTATTATTTGAACTTAGGTACTGTTGTTAGTTTGTTAAAATATATAAATATAAATTAACACACTAGGTACATATTTACTACTTTTACTTTGATCTTCTTATGAATTCTTTTAAACCTCATGTTATCTCTTCGATAAATAGTAACGCCATCTCTTGACTTAAGAGGAAACACTAAGACCGAGAGAATTGAAAAATAGTTTGTAAAATCTATTGCTGTCGCGCTGTGTTTGAAGCACCTGTCGCTATGTGCGATAGAGGCAACTGCGGCGTAAACCGAAAATACTATAAAAAGTGCAAAAAATCAACGTTTTGTAGTCCCTGCTTTCTTCTCCAAATTTCAACCGATATCATTTATTTTTTCATAAAATAGTAGAACTAGGCAGAAATCATCATCAGGTCTTTTTATTCTCCACTGCACTACCACGACCCTCTCAGTACTAACAGAGCCATACTTGGCCAGAGCAGCCAGAGGACTCGGCCTACACTCTCCTCGCTGGCCAGACGGATTGGAGAGGCCTCATTGATGTTTATAAGCATAGTTTAGCCTGTATTTCCTAAGACAAAAAAAAAAGTCCAGTAAGTCTATTGGGATAAATATATTGCCATTAAAACTACTGTTACGTCACAGCCAACCGATACATCTATTGGGACGAAATATCCCAGTAGTCCTACTGGTAAAACAAACTTGGTAGGACTACGGGGCCTAGCTCAAAACATCCTCGGGAAGACTGGGATTGGTCCTATTCTACTCTGCCGGAAGCCACTCGGCAGCAAGGGCCACACAAACTAAAATATAAAAATCTCCTACTATTTTACCAAACCGACCACGAAACCTGAGAAGCGTGCTACGCGATTAAAATCTGTAAGCTTAACCACTCCAACGCCTAAACAACACACATGTTTGTACCAGCTGACTACACACACTGGTGTAGAACGTGTAGTGGTGTAGTTCAGGGGAAGGTCGCACTGGGACGCTTGACGTTGATGCTGTCTGTAAACAAGCCTAAAAAAATACATACATACTATCACGTCTTTATCCCTAATGGGGCAGACAGAGCATTTTGGGTCTTGCGGTTCTATACAGAGCCTAGGGCCGCAAGACCCAAAAGCCACTTTTAGCGTCATGGTGGGCGAGAAGATGGAAATGCAATCAATACAGTGATGGGTTGCTAGCCGCATCGCCTGTTAACATGATTTGCATTTTTGCCCATTGCCTCGATCGGCTTTTACGATCTGCGTGGGAAGAGAAGCAGCTGGTACATTCTAAGTTTTTTTATTTCTCCCAGACCGTAACTATTTAAAAGGGGTTATTCAGTCCATGATACTGAACTACTTTCCCTGTAGAACATATGTCGTAATTTATGAAAAAGATTTTTTGGCTTTCCATACAAACTCGAATCAGCTGATTGGTACGGGAAGCAAAGTTTTTTATAATTATTTTCGATATACATATGTATGCTCCTTGGGAAATGTTTTTCAGTATCATGAACTGAACCTACCCTTAAAATAGTTTCAGTATATTATGTCAGACCTTGTATAATTCTGATACATAAGTATGTAAGTTTCTTTTAAAATTTTCTGGTACCTATTTTATGTATCATTTATTCTTTGGATGTACTCTCATTAAATTATACAAAAGAAAAAAATTTTTTATTGGCAGTGCTTAAATTTTTAAACGAATTTTAATCCATTAATCCGTATAAGTTCGCTAAAAATTCTTTCGTGTTTTCGGATGTCCACATTTTCGGCTGTTCTAGCCTACAGGTCGCATTTCCCAACCAGTTCTCGTGCTACAATATTTTATCGTTAAAATTTAAAAAAATGGCGGAATAATGGGACTTTAAATGTTAAAAAATCATATTTATTCTAGCGCAACGTTTTTAATTTCATATTAATGTACTCGCAAGATCTACGGCTCACAGAGCTTCTAACATTAAACACGTATTTTAAAATTGCAGCGTCCCAGGCATCCCAGTGCAACCATCGCAGGATGTTCACAACACCAAACAAAACGAGAGGGTTCAAAAACGTGAGCGCACCAGTGTGCGAGCGAGAGGGCAACATGCATAGAATTTTATTTTGTCAAACCATTCGTTTTGTAGGCTCGACCAACGATGTAAGCGCCTGGATGTTTTGAAATTGTATTTACCTGGAGAAATTGTTGGAACTTTTTCTAGGAAGAGTGTATTAGATCCTTCTGTACTGGCTGGCAACAAAAAAAAGGACTAACCAGCTGCCTCTCCTCCCTCAAATCATAAAATAGTCTTCTTCTTCTTATCGTGTGTGTTAGTGACTAACACTAGTGTCAGAGTTTTTAAACCGCCTTAAAGGCCTCTGACATGGTTTTAGGTAACGACCAATGTCAAATACAGTGACCGGGACCGACGGCTTAACATGTTCTCCGAAGCACGGATCATCTTACTTATCAGACAATCAGGTGATCAGCCTGCAATGTCCTAACCAAACTAGGACAACAACACAAAGTCGTTGCCCCCGCTGGGAATCGAACCCGCGACCTCCGGGTATGAGCCAAACGCTTTAACCACTACACCACGGAGGCAGTTAATAAAATAGTCATGAATGGTCGATAACAGCATTTCTGTTTTTGCAGATGTTCTGAAGAAAGGTGATGTAAGGAGTACCCATAACCGGAGAGCATGCATGAAAAGAGTTATGAGTGTTGACGAAACGAAAGAGGTTTGCAAGGATCGTAGTAAGTGGAGATCCATAATCTTCCTGACCCCATGGGAAACAGGCGTGAAGATATGATATTGACTGATTTTTGGTTTCCACCTTAGATCTACAAAATTTTTCTTGGTTGGTAAATCTCAGCGTATTTTCAGTTGCATCTTTAGTTTCCAGCTTTTCTTCTTTACTTCGCACGGTCCAGCATCCTTAGTTGTAAGACTTACTTACTGCCTCCGTGGTGTAGTGGTTAGAGCGTTCGGCTCATACCCGGAGGTCGCGGCAGCGACTTTGTGTTGTTGTCCTAGTTTGGTTAGGACATTGCAGGCTGATCACCTGATTGTCTGATAAGTAAGATGATCCGTGCTTCGGAGGGCACGTTAAGCCGTCGGTCCCGGTCACTGTCTTTGACATTGGTCGTAACCTAAAACCACGTCAGAGGCCTTTAAAGCGGTTTAAAAACTCTGACACTAGTGTTAGCCACTAACACACTCGATAAGAAAAAGTTGTAAGACATTCAACCAGATATCATTTTAACAAAATTACAAGTGTTTCCAAAAAATAAGCCTCGATATCTATAATATAGTACATATACTATTAGTGTTTCTATGCATCTTCTTTCTTACCGAGTATTTTATTACTCAAAATTCAAAATTAAATATTTATTCATTAATGAGACCTTTACAGACACTTTTACACGTCAATAATTATAATTTAATATTGAAATTTAAACTATTTTTAAAGAAAAGCTGCCGATACCAGCGCTTAACAACTACCACTGCTGAGAAGAAATGCTTCTTCTTCTTCTTCTTATCGAGTCGAAATGGCCTAAATTAAAGTTATTAGACCAAAACCTAGCCACGGCGACCGCCCTGTCATTGGCCACATTCAGATCTGCCTTAGTGCAAGGAGTCGGACAGTTGGGACATGACAAAAGATGGTCCATGGATTGAGTGACCCCACAGTCACACAAACTGTCACCAGAGTACCCAACCTGGCTCTGCTCTCTCGGCATCTCCCTGTGCCAGATCGGAGTCTGTTTAAAGATTTCTAAACAGCCCAGGGGAGATCCTTACCCGGTGGCAGCTTCTCGTTAGGTGGAATGTCAGATGGTGAAGGCGGGAACTTATTTTGCCACAGTGTGAGTTTAGTCTTCGAGACTTCTTTAGGTGGTAAGCTACGCTGTCTTAAAAAGCTGTTGCGGCTTTTAAGGCGCGTTGGAGGAGGTTCTTGCCCATAAAGCAGATGTTTGCTGTCATGTATTTGTTTATGTTTTTCTCCACCGCAGGCAACCGCACGCCAAACGCTAGGTGGAGGAGCTATCCCAGACAGCGTATATAACTGAAATAATGGGGTAGGCTTTAAAGTTCCAGTAATGATTCCAGTGAGATAAAGTTGTTTCTCGATGTTGTTGTATTATTTCGAGCTGCCTTAAGGCATCTGACATAGCTTAATGACCAGTAAACCAGTGTGCATGTTTCTTTACGACATTTTCCTTCAACTTAAGCTTATGTAATCGTTTAAAATTAATGAGACAAGTTCTCATAACTTTCAAGCTTCTTTAGGCGTCTGACCGAGCTTGATAACTGCCATCTACTGTTGTTAACATTTTTATCTTAAATATTAGACAGATCCAGTATTTTAGATCAACGTCTATGGACTGACAGCAAGGTGCGCAGTACTGACTTTGATGTAGCTTGTTGATTTGTGACCGGTTCATAAAGTCTTTTTACACAAATTGCTACGAAACCTAGTTAAATAAATGTCGCTAATGAGGCTTCATGAACGTAAATACGTACTTGTTTGTAGCTTACAATGTTGTTAAATCTGAGTCCTGTGATTTGTTTAAGAATCCTCTTACTCTAGACTTATAGTGTAGTGATGTTGTGTCTAACTGCCTCCGTGGTGTAGTGGTTAGAGCGTTCGGCTCATACCCGGAGGTCGCGGGTTCGATTCCCGGCGGGGGCAACGACTTTGTGTTGTTGTCCTAGTTTGGTTAGGACATTGCAGGCTGATCACCTGATTGTCTGATAAATAAGATGATCCGTGCTTCGGAGGGCATGTTAAGCCGTCAGTCCCGGTCACTGTCTTTGACATTGGTCGTTACCTAAAACCATGTCAGAGGCCTTTAAGGCGGTTTAAAAACTCTGACACTAGTGTTAGTCACTAACACACACGATAAGAAGAAGACTCTAGACTTTTCCATACAAATTTAGTCTACGTTTTATTTCGAAACCACATGTCAGATCTCGGTAAATATTTGTAAAAGGGTTATAATTGGTTTCTAAACGAAAAATTATGAACTGGAAAGAAAATATAGGGATGTAGAAGTTTCCTATAATGATGTTCAAAAATGATATAACACAATATATTCTATTTCAATTTCATTTTTTGTTAGTGAAAACCAGTTATATGCCTAAATATGTGCAATATCTTTGAAATTACAAAATTAAATGATATAACACAATATATTCTATTTAAATTTCTTTTTTTGGTTGTGAAACCCAGTTATATGCCTAAATATGTGCCATATCTTTGAAATAAAAAAATTTGCCGAAATCGGGCATGTCGTTTCGAAATAAAACGTAGACTACGTTTGCATGGAAAGTGTAGTTAGGTCTAGGGTAAGGGGACTCCTAACATACCTACTGTAGTATTTGTATGATACAATCATTGGACCACAATGTGTCCTCTGCAGCTGATATCTTTTTATTGTCTGTAGCTGAAGTGTTACATACATACATACATACTATCACGTCTTTATCCCTAATGGGGCAGACAGAGCATTTTGGGTCTTGCGGTTCTATGCAGAGCCCAGGGCCGCAAGACCCAAAAGCCACTTTTAGCGTCATGGTGGGCGAGAAGATGGAAAAGCAATCAATACAGTGATGGGTTGCTAGCCGCATCGCCTGTTAACATGATTTGCATTTTTGCCCATTCCCTCGATCGGCTTTTATGATCCGCGTGGGAAGAGAAGCAGCTGGTACATTCTAAAAATTTTTATTTTCCCAGACCAGCATGGGAGAAGTGTTCCCGTTTATAAAGCAACCTTAATGAATAAGGTTTAATTGTGTTCTGTCCGAAGCCGTGTGGTTTCCGGCAGAAGTAGGATAGGGCCACTCCAAGTCCTCCCGTGGATGTCGTAGAAGGCGACATAAGGAATACAAGCTAAACAAAGCTTATAAACATCATGAGACCTCTCCAACCCGTGTAGCTAGCGAGGAGACTGTAGGCCAAGTCCTCCGGCTGCTCTGACCAAGTAAGGCTCTGGTAGTACAATCGTGCTCCTGCAGTGGAGACAAACCTGATGCTATTGTTCTTTCCAATGCTTGTTAGCGTCAAATGACTGGAAGTTTATCCTACGAAGCGGTGGTGGTCAAGCTGTTTAGGCACTGATTGTGCATCTGAGAGATACAAGTTCAATCCTCACTAGGCAAGACTAGTACTTCTGAGAGTACTCGTATACAAATAACAAGCTGTTCTTCATGTCACATTTACTAGCAACAACTGCCTAGCTCTGATAGAAACTCTTGTTACGTACTTGTTTCGGATTTTGTTAATCGCTGACCAGAAAAAGCGTAAGTTGACTTCCACTGACCAACGTAGCATGCGCAATTGCGCATTTCCAAAGCGATTCGTCTTTATCCCTAATGGAGTAGACAGAGCACTTTGGGTCTTGCGGCTCTAGATATACAGAGGGCCTCTTAGGTCACTTTTGGCGTGATGGTGGAAAAAGGAATCAAAATAGTGATGGTTTGCTAGCCGCATTGCTTATTAAAATGATTTTCCTATTCGACCAGTCGCTCGATCGGTTTCTACGATCTGCGCAGAAAGAGAAGAAGCTGTTACAGTCTAAGTTTTTTTTCTCCCAGACCAGCATGGAAGATAGAGTATCTGAACGTATTGATAACTCATTAATTAGTTTAAATTACAAGTGTGACGGAAAAGGTAGTGGGGTGCAATAACTGCATTACATCCGCACGTCGTCTCCCACGCGAAATCCCCGCTGCCAACCGCAGCGGAAGGACACACCACCGATATTGCGTTACCAACATTCCGAACTATCAATTTGCCACAGCTGTCGCATCAGCTGATCACGCACACTTACGCACGGTGTGAATACATATATTCATACTGGTTGTAGTGCTGAGAGGGACCCTGGGTAGAAGTGTAAAAGCAGGCGTGTGTCGCTCCCCGTTTAGGTATCGAAGATATACATCCATTATTACTATGCGGCGACCACTCCGGAGTGGGAAATTCAGTTATATGAATCGTTTGTCCCGAGTATTTAGAATGAAATTGGCTGGCAATCGATTTCTTACCTAAAAATCTATTGCAAACCAATTTCGAAACGAAAAGAGCTAAATTAAACCATATCATTATATTACACTACCACATTGATTAGATATTTCTTTGATTTTTTTTGCTTAGTGAGACTCCTGTACATGAGTACTAGTAAGTCCGATATGTCTCTTCCAGGGACATACCCGTAATAAATCTAAAAACGGGCTATATTAGATCACTATATAAATAACTAGAGGCAGCGCGCGGCTTCGCCCACGTTAATCACACGTGTGAAGTTGCGGGCGTGATGCAATATAGCCTATAGCCTTCCTCGATAAGCGACCTATCTAATACCGAAAGAATTTTTTAAATCGGACCAGTGGTTCCTGAGATTAGCGCGTTCAAACAAAGAAACAAACAAACTCTTCAGCTTTATATATAAGTAAGTATGGATGGATAGAAAAGCAGATTATTTTTTAATTTTTGTCTGTTATTTTCGCTGACGCTCATGGCAACTACACACCTTTCACTATCGTTGTTGCCCCTTTATACCTGGGACCCCTGTGCTGGCACTTTATAAGTCATACCGTACACACACATATTGCGCGCTCACTCACGCATAGTGCGCAAAAAACACCGGCTTTTGAACGTCCTGTGCGAGTTTGCAAGCTTCGATCGCGTAATTTTCATGTTTGAAACTCCACAACTTATCGCGATAACAAATAATATTATAACGAATACGATAATACCTTAACGAGGCCAATGACAGAGGGATTGCCGTGGCCATATACTGGTCAAAGACAATTTGAAATTGATACACTGAAACCATTTCGACTCGATAAGAAGAAGGGCGATGGTCTAGTGAATCAAAGTTCTCCAGCCGATAATGTTTCTAGATCTTTTTACCCAACATGGCGAAGCGAAAAGGAGGGTTGTGTGTTCCGCCGCTATTTTTCCTATCTTCAACGATATCCATGGTATACTTCTTCTTCTCTAAGAGCCGATTCATGCCTGAAGATTGGCCGTCAGCTCTTTAAATCTTGACTGTCCATGGCAAGCCCGAATAGTTGTTCTACAGTTTTGATACCAGTCCATTGTCGGATGTTCCTCAGCCATGACATTTTGCGACGTCCCGCGTTACGCTTTCCGGCCATTTTACCCATCATTATGGTCTGGAGTAGATGATATTGTAGGTTTCTCAACACGTGACCAAGATATGTGATTTTTTATTATAATGGTTTGATCGAACTTTATTTTTAGGGTTCCATACCTAAAGGGGAAAAATGGGACCTATTACTACTGCGCTGTCCGTCTGTCTGTCACGAGGCTGTAACTATCTCATGAACCATGATAGCTAGACAGTTGAAATTTTCACAGATTATGCATTTCTGTCGCTGCTATAACAATAACATTAAATACTAAAAACATACCAAAAATAATTGTTTATAGATAATGGTACCTAACCCTTTGTGTGCGAGTCCAACTAGCACTTGGCCGGCAATTATTTGACAATGGTATACATACGCAATTCCATGCTGGTCTGGGAGAAAAGAAAAACTTAGAATGTACCAGCTGCTCCTCTTGCCGCGCAGATCGTAAGAGCCGATCGAGAGAATGGGCAAAAAGTCGAATCATGTTAAAGGTGATGCGGCTAGCAACCCATCACTATTTTGATTCCTTATCCCACCTCCTTGCCCACATCAAGCTAAAAGTGGCCTTTGAGTCTTGCAGCCCTAGGCTGTATCTGCGCTTAGATCCGCAAGACCCAAAATGCTCTGTCTGCCCCATTAGGGATAAAGACGTAATGGTATGTATGTATGTATGTATGTATGCAATAAAGATTCACTAACTAACAAAAAGCAGCATTCAAGTAAAGTTCAATCGCCATTCCGACTCGCTAAGAAGAAGAAGTAAAGTTAAAGAACCTCTCTCGTTCAAAACCATAATTTTTCACCGTCAGCTGTCAACAAGAAAGTAAGGTTATCGAGACGCCGGTTGCATCAGCTGATTACACACACATACATAAAGTTTTATGTGTGTGAGTGCGACAAAAACCAGGCACGACCGGCTTTTGTAAGTGTATCCTGTGGGTTTGCTTGTGGGTGTGAGGATGAAATTTTATCATTTTTAAGCTCATTATAGGCTTAAGATACCTACGCTTATAACACTAATGTTGTTAAAACTCATTGACAGACTGTTCACTTATGTAATTTCATTTAAAAAAACTTTTTAGTTTAGCTAGGAATATAGAGTAGCGCTTGCATTTAGAATAAACCTCTTAACGAGATATCTTTTTATTGTTTTTCAGTTTCAATTTAAAAAAAATTATGTATATAAAAAATAAAAAAATTAAGTATCGGTCGCAGCTCACATATTTTTGATCACTTAAACATAAGTTTTTTAACAATATGAAATTGACATGCATGTGTAGATACGAATATGGAGTTAATTGTATTTTATTATTGTAATATTGACACAATTAAGTGACATTCTTCTACTTATTAGCCATAAATATTTAGCCAAATTTTTATTTGTACTTAAACAGATTTTGCATGCCAGGTTCTGGTGAAAAGTGCTTGTGTCTATATATAGTTTAATAACCCTTGTTACCACTTTTCTAGCAAATAAACTTTGATTTGATTTGATATGGTATTGATCTAGTATAGGCAGTTGTTTGATTTATTACGGGTATTTCCCTTCCACGTTGTGTATTGATTAACGGATTTATATAGATAGATAGATAGCTAGATAAAACGTTTATTTGTGGCTATAGTCACACACATACAGAATAAAGATACAAAAATTACAAAACAAAACATGTAAAAACAACGTATTGAGGACATATATCAACAACTTTGTATCTGTGTGCTACAGCAGTCCAAAAAGGTCATAGCTCAGTGATTCGTGCTGCTCAAAGAGTAGCTCACTGATTTTCAGCTACAGCTGTCAAGTGCGAGTGCGCATCTACGGAATTTTATCAAAAGAAGGCAAGAGAGATTGAAATAATATATCTTGCTCCTTTTTTTGAAGTCAGCTAATAAACAAGTTTAATCGCTAGCAAGAAGTAAGTCCATCAGTGGTCCATGATGATTTGCTAGGCAAATTAAAAAACTCCAGATGATTTGATATCCGTAGCGCCATCTATGATTTGCTAAAGAAAGCTCTGACTTTCAAGCGTTAAAACCCAATATCTTTTATATGACTGAACAATTTTCATCAAACATAGCTGAGAACTTCCGCAAGGGAACATGTTTTGACGTAAAACCTCACCGAAATCACTATCTGTTCAAGCGAAACGATGCCAACGACAGACAAAAAAAAAAAAAACAAATATCTAAAGGAAGATGTCCAGGTTTTTCTAGATCTATAAGTTACGCTAACTCTCCCCTTGTAGATCGTAATAGCCGATAGAGAAAAAGCGATAATCTGAATTTGAATAGGCGATGCAGCTAGAAACCCATCACTATTTTGATTAGATACCTTTTACTATATTATCGTCCACCATCACGCCTAAAGAGGCTTAGGGGTTTTGCGGGCCCGGGCTCTGTCTGCCCTAAGATAAAGCCCTAAGACCCCAAGTTCTGTCTGCTCCATTAAGAATAAAGATGTGATAGTGTAAGGTCTATTTCAAGACTATTCTTGTTTCATAAAACTCGCTTATAAAAACCTTCTCAAAACTGATCTCCCGTACTCTCGCCTCGTATCAGCTGATCACACACACAAGCGCACAAACAAACAAATGCATTTGCATGCATGTGTGTGTGCAACAAAAACAAGACCCGTGCAGGCCGGCTTTTGAACGTCCTGTGCAATGATGATAAATATAGAAGTGACATTTACATGTAGGTAGAGATTATTTTTATTATTTTCAGAGGTTTTTTGTCAAGCAGGATGGGTCGATAAACGAAAGCCAAATAGTTAAATATACTTTAGAACATTCACAGACACTGTAGTTTAAAAAAAGGTACTTACCGATTTTTTTTTTCATTTTTCAATAGTTTAAGTTGTTCTGGCATTTAAATTTACATTGTTTAATGTATCTGCTGAGCTTAAAACACTTTTTTGTAGAAGAAAAATTAGAGAAAAGGTTGCTTCGAATACAGCTGTACTGCTTTCTTGTGTTACTTATTTCTTTTTTTTTCTGTATTTTTCTTATTTTCGTCAGAACGCTTTGCATGTCAATTAGTTGTTAAAATAAAGCATATAGAGTAAACCTGAATAGTTCTATCCTTAAATTATCACTAGAACATTCCAGAACCGTTTTCTTAATAATACAACATCCCGTACCTTGGGAGATGTTTATAATGAAACTACTGAAACTAGCATTTTATTATAGTCGCATTAGTGTCAAAAATAAATCAAAGGGAGAAATTTCAATCGTAGTAGTAACACTGAACCTACTTGTAGCAAATAATCTTTACCACACAATAAGATCCTATTTTAACCCACAATAAAAAAAGAGGGATGTTGTAAGTTTGACTAATGTCTGTTTGTCTGGCTATTTAACATCGTAGCGTTCGAACGGAGGAAATGATGTCGATGCGGTTTTTTTGACGTAAAAGCAAGTTATCTGCGGTGATTCTAAGCCATGTTTGATGATAATCAGTTCAGTCATTTAAAAATTATTAGATGTTAATGTCAAAGACGGGGTTTTGTAATTTACTGAACACAAAAATGTTTTTTTTTTGTCTGTCTGTATGTTCCTACTGGACGATATTTGCGTGTTTTAAATATAATAAGGATACAATAATAATAAGGATACCTAGCAAGAGATAGATGGCGCTAAAATATCAATATATTAAGTAGTTCCGCCAGTTATCACTTGATGGTGTTTTTAACCAACCTAAAAAATAAACTTGTCCGTCAGGGATTAAAAAGAACATTTTAAACAAGGCGTCCAATCTACAGAACCTTACTCTTTGCCCCATTTCTTTTTTTGCTTTTAGACCCCGTGTGAATGCTTTACGACTTATTCTGAGGCCGGCTATAGTGATTTCCTACGAGAATAGCCCTACCTGTATCGAATACAAGGATTCAGTCCGAATAATTGCGTAGGGTGTAATAAATGTTGAGGAGTTTTGTTATTATTAGTTGGATCGTAGAAATTCGGATGCTTAGGTGGATGTGCGGGGTGACGAATTAGACGTAATGCTTGTAAAGATCTAATTCCTGAATAAATATTTGAATTTGGAAAGGGAATCAAAATACTTAAAATACACGGTTATTAGGACATAGTACTAAACAGTTTAGGTTATAAAGAAATATGATAATTTTTCAAAACTAAAAACTGACTTCACCCTTAAACTACACAACTGATTTTGATAAAATTTCTATAGAACGAGCTTTGAAAGTATACCTTTTATTAAAAAAACCTTTTAAACAAATGTTCTCACATGGAAACGAGCATATTTGTTCTCTTACCTATCAGACTAATTTTTGGAGTATGTTCAATATCATGGAATAGTAAAAAGCCGGCCAAGTGTGAAGCCGGCTCGCTCGAGAAGAGTTCCGTACCATTATCTATAAAAAAGTTCGTTTATTTGCATGGGAGCCCTCTTAAATATTTTAATTTAATTATTTTAATGTAAATATATAACTGAATATTCTATGAATATTTCAAGCGTCTAGCGTAAAACAGCAAAGAAAATTACGTTTGTTGTATGGGAGCCTACCATACAACAAACATAATTTATATTTATATTTAATAATTCATAAATATTTATATTTCTCTGTCTTTAGTAATTCAGAAATGCATCATCTGTCTGACTAACATACAGAAGGACAGTGGACAGCGAAGTCTTAGTAATAGGGTCCAGTTTTTACCCTTTGGGTACGGAACCCTAAAAATTGGCTAGTGGTTAAAAAGTCAACTATTATAAAATTCAACAGCTTTTTAGTCGGGTGTAAAAAGTTTTAACTCAAAAAGGAATTTCCGTATCAGGGAGTAAATAAATCGTTTTATCCTCAGGTTTTATCTAATCGGTCGGCTAATTTAGAGCGCTAATGTATCGAAAACTATTTCCTATGGTTAAATACGAGCGGATTATGATAATGTTCAAACTGGGCTACAGTTTATTTTATTTTTTTCTACTCCTCTACTGTTATCTGCCTTTTACATAGTCACGAACACTATTATAAGAACATTGATTATTTATGACTTCAGGAAAGTCTATAGTCTATTCCCCATAACAGCACTTGTATCGTTATTTCGCCAAAACGATACTCCTAGCCATAGACTTAGAATCTTTTTTTTTCTTTGAATCTATCATACTGCCAACATAAGAAAAACGTTTTATTAATATATTCGTGATATATTCACTAGGAAGACGTCAATTTAAAAAAAATAAAGTTAACAATAGATGCCTATTATCTACCAAACATAAATGATGTCATACATTTTCATATTTTTCTTTGTTTATTTTTGTAATTTATTTAGTAAATATAGTCGTAGAAAAAGTATTGTATGCAACGTTGTATAAGTACGTCAAAAATGCTCGATGGCGCCTCCTTAAGATGCTCGCCAAGGCTCGCATCGTAACCTGCGCCACTCGCATCTTTTGAACCCTCTTATAGAACTGTTGCATAAAATACTATAACATCACTCTGTGTATTATGATACTGATTTGATTACCTGCCTCCGTGGTGTAATGGTTAGAGCGTTCGGCTCGTACCCGGAGGTCGCGGGTTCGATTCCCGGCGGGGGCAACGACTTTGTGTTGTTGTCCTAGTTTGGTTAGGACATTGAAGGCTGATCACCTTATTGTCTGATAAGTAAAATGATCCGTGCTTCGGAGGGCACGTTAAGCCGTCGGTCCCGGTCACTGTCTTTGACATTGGTCGTTACCTTAAACCATGTCAGAGGCCTTTAAGGCGGTTTAACAACTCTGACACTAGTGTTAGTCACTAACACACACGATAAGAAGATTTGATTACCTTTTAGTACAACAACGATTAAAAACTTACTGTAACGTATTTCTCTGGGAATGTAATATAAAATGTCTGTTTTCGCCTACCAGATCGCATATATTTCTAAACCGATTCTCATGGAATTTTATGGGCAACTTCTATAATTTTTAAGCTATTGCATAGCTTCTATCGCGGGCCTTGAGCGCGGGGACCGAATCCAGAAATTCCGTAACGAAAAAACCTCACGCTTCCCACTCCGCCTACCATGTAGGTTGCCGCTTCGTCTCCGTCGTCCGTTTGCGACGTTGCCGTCCTTCCTTGTTTGCAATAGCTTTACCGCGGCAGTCCCCGAGTGCCACACGTCTTTTTTTACATTCTTTGTCAATTCAGGTTTTCGGAATTTTTCAAAATTGCAAAAAATATTATATGTCAGCCATTTTGAAAAATGTGCAAGTTTGTGAAATATGAGCAGGTACCTAGCAACTTATATGTCCGAACAACTTTTTTATCCTATAAACTTTAACGCTTTGAGGGTGACTCACGATGCCTAAAGCTTACAGAACTACTTCTTTATTCATCATCATCATCATCATCATCATTTCAGCCACATAATGTCCATAGAAAGACGGGCTTGGCCCAAGGATTTCCAAACCAACAGATCTAGAGGTCAGGTCGTCAGCCCATCGTGGAAGGGTGTCCCACGCTTCGCTTGCCAGAACATGTTCGCCATTCGACAACCTTTCATTATTATGTGTGTGGAGACATACGTGCAAGGCTAGTGGCTATTCACTACTGACGAGCGGCGAGCGAGTGTGCGCTTATTTACGTGTTCATCCCTACCACCATTCCAGCAGGGCAGCGGCAGTTCGCCTCAACATCAAGTTTGCGACTGGCGCTGTGGAGCCGCGAAACGTATATAAATGAACGTATTCTGTGAGCTGATTGGTGCAAAATATTGTATGGTAGATAAGAAACCAAAATTTTGTATATAAAAGCAGTCTCGAAATAAAGGAAATCATTCTATTCAATTCCGTCCACTGGTCTTTTACTTACATCCAAATACGTAGAAATCTTTTACGTGTCTTAATCTAAAACGTGTTGTAAATTGTCCTCTTAATTCAAGGTTGACTGGAAGAGATCCCTATCTGGGATAAGTCCGCCTTTGTACTGTTTTCTACTTCTAACATGTATTTTATTGTCTTGTGTTTATGTACAATAAAGATTTAACAAACAAACAAACAAATCTTTACATGTGAAAATTATATACCGTAAAATCATATAAACTCCAAACTCAATTTTTCCTTGTCAAATTAGGTACCTGGTGGTATCAGAATGTGAACGAGGTGTCCCAGTAAACTTAAAACTCGAGCACGACACGACGCTTTCCTTTAAATTACGGTTGTGCGACACGCGAGCCTGTGAGGACGAGCGAATAGGGTCAATGAAACTTTTACTCATATTAGGATCATCACCATCATCGGGTCTTTTTAGTCTCCACTGCAGAAGCACGACCCTGTCTGTCGTCTTCTTCTTCTTATATTTAAGAGCTGGGCTCTTGTCGGTGGAGTGCTTTCCATGTCTCTCTTCCTTCCGCTAAGTTCTTAACCTCTTTATATGTTTTCACGTTTAATTTTTCTTTTATTTGGCACCATTTTGACTCCATTTTAGGGATATAGTACGGTGGTTTCCCCATTTGCCTTCCGTACCGCAGTATTTGATTCGACAGAAACCCTCCCAAATTCCGCATCTCCGGCCTTCTGCCAATACTGTCACTACTCGTACGAGAGCTATATTTGGCCAGAGAAGCTAGAGGACTTGACTACACTCTCCTCGCTGACCAGACGAGTTGGAGAGGGCTCATTGGTGTTATAAGCTTTTTTTTAGCTTGTATTCCCTGAGTCGCCTTCTACGACATCCACGGAAGGACGTGGAGGGGCCCTATTCTACTCTGCCGGAAACCACACGGCAACATCATATTAGGATATAGTACCTGGGTGACCGAGCTTTGCTCGGTCGGTTACATCTCAAACATTAACTAATTTTTTTAAACTTGTCTAAAAACAGTACAAAATAAAAAATTATATAAACTTGAACATTTAAAAAAACAAAAGTAAGTCACCGATTGGGATTCGAACCTGTAACACTCTTTCTAGCGGTCAGCATCTAAGCGGATGGCGGCCGGCGCGAGGAAATTAGCGACCATATTCTGCGTGGAAAGAAAAACGAATAAAAACTCGAAAACACGCGTTTTCCCAAACATAAGACTAATCTAGATAGATTGTTTACCCCCAAAAACCCCCATATAGCAATTTTTAGCAAAATCGTTAGAGCCGTTTTCGAGATCACAGAAATTTATAAATAAATATATATATAAATAAATATACAAGAATTGCTCGTTTAAAGGTATAAGATATAATCCTATAACTGTCCACTTCGTGGCGTAGTCACCATGAGAGCCCGCCACCCGGAGGTTCCGGGTTCGATCCCCGGCCAGGGCAAGTTGGAAAATGGCCTTTTTCAAATTGTTCTGGGTCTTGAATGTTTATCTTTATATGTATATGTTATAAAATATAGTATCGTTGAGTTAGTATCCCATAACACAGTCTCGAACTTACTTTGGGGCTAGCTCAATCAGTGTAATTAGTCCCTATATGTTTATTTATTTAACTTTCTTCCATACGGCCTGAGAGAAAAAAGAACGTAACGTTCCACGATTATCACCAATCGTAAAATGTCACTCCGTTGTTTTTCATGTGTGTAAAGGTCGGTTCAGACAGAATATATGTTTGTAACGCATTTTGAGTCTTGAATTACTTACACAAAGGCAATCAAACTATTTGGACATTCTGTCATTTAAACAGCTATGTCCTGGAAGGGTAGAAACTCGTCTAAAACGCAACTCGGAACTCGTTTAATAAGCAACTCGTCTAAGTTGCAAGTAGCGGCCTGCATCTAGCTAGCGCCTTCCAGCGACCTTGGTCAGGTCGTCAGACTGAATGTATTGTAATGAAGTTAAATAAATAAATATATGGACTTTTTTCTCTTTAAATGTTTATAAAAAACCACCTTTAAAACTGTTTAAAGTAGATAACAAAGTATCATTAGTCACTTATGTATATTATGAAATAAAAAGTCTACTTATCAAGAAACAAGTATTTCAGCTTCGGACATAAATAAATTAGTAGTAAGTAGTTGACAAATTGTATAAAACACCACGATTATTTTACTTCCTAGCATTTTAAAAGGTAACATTTGTGGATTAAGCCATAAATTCCTACGTTTATTTACACTTATTTCGCGTGAGATAACGTAAAAAATTATATACTTTATGATTTGTTTGGTTTACAATGAAAATGGCAGTAACTGCTCCAGCGGTATCAAGATGGAAATGAATTTATAGTTTGGAATAAAAAATCTGGAAAGCGTGAAGTTTATTTTTGAAATGGTTCCGTACGTACAAGATATTCTTTATCAGGTGCGTTTCTAATTATTTTACACGAGCAATTCTTTATAATCTTGGAAACGGCTGCAACGCTTTTGATGAAACTTGGGTATTTATTATGAGAGTGTGCCAAAAAACTGATCTAGCTTAAATTTAGTGTTTATTTTTTTTAAAGAGATCTTTTCTTCGTTAAATATGAGTATGAAATATTTTAACATTGAAAAGGTAATTTCGCAGCTTCAGTCATTTAAACTTTACCTAAGTTGGTACTTGAGGGACTGTGATCTAAAGGTTCATGCTTCGAGTCTCAGAAGATCGATTCAGTAATCTTCTGATAGTCTATAGAAACAATATAAATGCAATCTCTTCCAGCTAAACTTTGAGTAAAAAAAGTAATAATTTGAAACAATGTGGGCGCTGTAATTATATCTATAATTTATTAACTTACATATTAATAATACATAAAAATAACTCATAAATATATATGACCTATCTGTTCTAAGGTTTTGATTACCTTGGCGCTGACCCCTAATTTTTTTAATGGGGTCGTGCAGACAGATGTCACGCAACGTGCATAAAATATGAATGGTGGACGAAATGACATCGTTAATTTTGTCTTTAGGCTGAAATGCATGCGGCAGTGTGAAAGGCGCTTTATAATGAAAGAATGGCCTTTTGGGATTAAAGGTTATGACCTTAAAATGTAGATATTATTCATTTCTTTTGGATTAATGTACGTTTATCTATATGTAAAATATAATTATGTATTTGTTACAAAATGTAGTATCGTTATTAGAATCGAAATTAATTTGGGTCTAACTCAATCTATGTGATTTGTCCGTATCTGCATCAGGTCTTTTTATCTCCACTGCAGGAGCACGACCCTCTCTGTACTGCCAGAGCCATACTTGGCCAGAGCAGCGGACTTGGCCTACTCTCTCCACGCTGGCCAGACGGGTTGGAGAGGTCTCATTACGTTTACCATACGTGCTCTGGGCTGGAGCACCAGAATACCAACTCCTTCCACTTGACTCGATCCAACGTCGGACTGTTCGTATTGTCGACGATCCCAAACTTACAGACAGATTAGAAAGACACCGGAGAGACGTGGGCTCTTTATGTATGTTCTATCGTCTCTACAACGGGGAGTGTTCTGAGGAACTTTTCGATTTGGTGCCACCGTCACGATTTTACCACCGCACCTCGCGTCACAGAGAGAGAGCTCACCCCCATATCTTAGACGCCTGGTATCCAAAAACCACTAGGGCATCACGTTCATTTTTCCCCAGGACGTGTCAGATGTGGAATAAGCTTCCAGCTGAGGTGTTTCATTTGCGCTACAACATGGGGTTCTTCAAAAGGTGTGTTAATAGGACTCTAAAAGGCCGGCAACGCATAGACGGCACCTCCGGTGTTGTATGTGTCCATGGGCAGCGATGAACTTTTACCATCAGGAAGCTCGCTTGCTCGTTTGCCGACTTATAATATATATATAAAAAAAAAACCAGCTTTGTTTAGCTTGCATTTCCTAAGTCGCCTTCTACGACATCCACGGGAGGACTTGAAGAGGCCCTATTCTACTCTGCTGGAAACCACACGGCCCACGGCAGTTAATAAAGCGAATATTGTCCAAAGCTAATATGAAACAAACATGGAGAATTACTTTGATAATGATTATTTTTTGCAAAAGAAGAAAAAATATTTAATGTGTAGATTTACAGGCACATTTGTCTGTGAATCTACTTACAGAGTTAATAAGGAAAAAAGTTTTAGAAAGTAGTAGCACTATCATTCAAATTGAAGGATTATAAATAAAAAAAGACGTGTGGCACTCGGGGACTGCCGCGGTAAAGCTATTGCAAACAAGGAAGGACGGCAACGTCGCAAACGGACGACGGAGACGAAGCGGCAACCTACATAGTAGGCGGAGTGGGAAGCGTGAGGTTTTTTCGTTACGGAATTTCTGGATTCGGTCCCCGCGCTCAAGGCCCGCCGGAAGCTATGCAATAGCTTAAAATTAAAGCAACTTGATGAAATTTGAAATCGTAGAAACCCGGAGTGGCCCTATTCTACTCAGCCGGAGACCACACGGCATTCACTCTCATATTTGAAATGCTAATCACTACTTAAGTAATTAACCAATTTGCTTGCTTGCTATTCAGTGGTATTTTTGGTTTAATATGAAATATTGGCTACAAAAGAGAGAAAAGTATAGGTAGATAAAAGATTTATTTTGTTTGTCTGCAACACACATTATACAAAGAAACAAAAGACTGCCTCCGTGGTGTAGTGGTTAGAGCGTTTGGCTCATACCCGGAGGTCGCGGGTTCGATTCCCAGCGGAGGCAACGACTTTGTGTTGTTGTCCTAGTTAGGTTAGGACATTGCAGGCTGATCACCTGATTGTCTGATAAGTAAGATGATCCGTGCTTCAGAGGGCACGTTAAGCCGTCGAACCCGGTCACTGTCTTTGACATTGGTCGTTACCTAAAACCATGTCAGAGGCCTTTAAGGCGGTTTAAAAACTCTGACACAAGTGTTAGTCACTAACACACACGATAAGAGGAAGAAGACAAAGAAAAAAATACATCATTGAATATCTTAATACTAACTTAACCTAACATGCATCATGTGTGCCACAGAAGCAAAAGGGCTACAGCTCAGCGAAATGTTTAGAATTTTTTTGAAATGATTTTCAGCTGTCACCCTGGTAGAGTTGACGCGGTACATACATACTCGTACATACTATCACGTCTTTATCCCTAATGGGGCAGACAGAGCATTTTGTGTCTTGCGGCTCTATGCGGAGCCCAGGGCCGCAAGACCCAAAAGCCACTTTTAGCGTCATGGTGGGCGAGAAGATGGAAAAGCAATCAATACAGTGATGGGTTGCTAGCCGCATCGCCTGTTAACATGATTCGCACTTTTGCCCATTCCCTCGTTTGGCTTTTACGATCTGCGCGGGAAGAGAAGCAGCTGGTACATTCTAAGTTTTTTCTTTCTCCCAGACCAGCATGGGTCTTAAATAATAATGTTTTAAAATTTCACTATACACATTCATGTATACACTTTAGACGAAATTAACGTCACGATGAAATGGCCGCCTATGGAAATTACTTACGGATGCCTGATGTCTGTTTTGATAACCTTTTAGAATTGGTAACGCCATTTTTAAGTAAATGACGTACCGATGCGATAAATATTGACGCGTGACATTACACGCAAGATCTAGGATCTGGGATCCGATCATAAGGATTTCCAGAAATCTAGCGATAAATGATAAATATGTAATCAGAAAAATGTGATCCGTCAATACACTACACTACACGTCAATAAATATCGTAATACGTCAGTTTATATTGACGGATTACGATATGGATCTTTATGCTCATCGTGTCGTATCGTGTAGCGTGCGCTATGGAAATGTCACTTTCTCATCTTTCGAGCTATATTGAAATTAACAGAGTACAGCGTTCAGCATTTTTAAAACTTTTAGGCACATATGCATTTAATTCAATAATCTTTGATAAAAATCTTCTAATTGGGTATGATAGATATGCACGCATTTTTTGTTTGCAGAAATGGTTTACAATTACAACCATACTAATGAAAGTTAGTTGGCGAGTCGTGTGTCACAAGCCGGTGCGGTGTACGGGCCTGTAGTCACATTCGCCCTGATGAAGACCTCCGGATGAGGTCGAAACATGCCGGCAGTAGCTGACTCTATACGTGAGTAACCCGTTCACTAAGTATAATAATGTGAAGGTATACTATAGATAATCAAGTACTTATAACCTGTCTTCAAACACTTGAAAACTAGTGGTGTTCTGAATACTATGGTTACAAATTACAACTACAATATTAGATGATGAGTGTGAGTCACGCATGCGTCACTCTCCGTTCCGTTCTACGCTGTGGAAAATAAACAGTGCTTAATAGGGCTGGCACAAATATAACAAACTTACTTTCAAGCGTTAACCCCCAATAGCTTTGAATGGCTGAACTGATTTTCATCAATCATAGTTTCGTCGCATTCTTTAAAATTTGTTTGCAATATTTTATTTTTGTTTGATAGGGCATACTTGTCATATGGTCCCATAGAAATTTATCGAAATCGATTGTGGAGTTTCTGGGTAAAGTAGGTTTTTAGTTTTGAAAAAATATCTCTTTTGAGAAGCTCCGCAGCCCGATTATACATTGCTTGTGAAAATGCGCACTACCTTTTTAAAGTATCCTCTATAAGTATCATCTTAGTATCCTATCTAAGTATTATTTAAGTATCCTATCTATCATTTGAGTATCCTATCTATCATTTACTCAAATGATGAAAAAGATACTCATCTTATCTATTATTTGAGTATCCTATCTAAGTTTAATCTTTGTGTTCCCGGTGTGCGTTTTAATAATTGAAATGCAGAATTAAATTATTGAATTAAAATTGAATTACATTATAATTAAGTAACTAAATGCTATTCTATAAATTAAAAATATTACTAAAAATAAAAACATTAATTTATATAAAAAATCGTTCCCAGATCGCCACCGTCAACAGGCAGAGTCCCCAAGAGGCTGGCGGCATTTCCGCGTTGTATTGCAAGGCTAAGCCTTTGGCCGAAATGCGCACCAGCTCTTGGGTCCCCAGAGACGTCGATCAAACGTGTGGATACCTCTCTAAATAGTTGACGGGCTTCTACACCCCAGGGCCCTAAGGTCTCCACGGCGAAGGGCACAAATATATAAGGCTCGCCTAGACCCGCGTATTTGCGCTTTTTATTCGCTTCTGCTCCCGCTGCGGCCGCGCCCGCTCTTCGGGCGGTCGCTTGGAGGTGGGATGGGGCCACAGTGTCTACACAGGTGGCATCCCAAACCAAAGACCGCCCGTTTTTCCACGGAATGAGCGTCATCCCGTCTGGCCTCTTGCCATCGTCTCGGGAAATACCAGCAGGCTCTAGAACCGCTGGTACACCGGCGCTAGCAAGAGCCCGACGGATGACATCATTCAAAGCAGCGTGGCGCGGGATGCGGCCAGCACTGCGGCGGCAAGCCAGGCCATGGTGTCCTAGGTGATCGACGTCACCCCCGCAACGGCAGCGATGGGGCTCATTTGTCCTGGCCCCTAAACGGAGACTCACCGCTAAACTGAAGGTGGTTCTTTCCAGAAGGGTACCTACCGCTGCTGATGGGTGGGCATTTAACCAGTACCCTGACTCTGGCATGCAGCTAGCCCGAAGGGGGACCGCTCCGCGTCATCAACAGCTGTTTCTAATAGATTATTTTTTATGTTCTCGCAGAGGGGCTCGTCCCATTGTCGCTGCGAGGCCAGATTCAGGGGTAGCTGACCACTCGGACCTACTGCACAAAACCAGGCATTCTTAGCCTCGGTCAGGCATGCAAACTCTGCATCGCAAGGCGATGGGCCTAATATTTTACCAACGAGGTTGCTTGTGCCATGGACTGAAGATAAAAATGCCGGTAGTGCTATACTGGAAATTTTTCTTATCCCAAGACCACCATACCGTATGGGAAGTGTCGCTTGGGACCAACTTCTGTCGTTTAGGAGGCAGTTAAATTAAATATTTTATTTATAGAATCCCTTATGATGTTATCTAAACGAGACAGAAGATGGCCGTGAGCCCATACAGGTGTACACCGAAGGGCATAGGTAGTCTTAGGGACAAAAAGGCAGAATTTTATAATTGAATAAGCCATATGAGGATTGATTTCACCCAGGCGATTGGAGGATTCTTCAAAGTGTAATATTTGATCTTCCACGAATTTGGTAAAAGAATCCTCCAGCACTGGAGCCCCCAGGAGGCGAAGCGATTCATTATTGATAATTTTAATATTGGGAGCCAAAACATTGAATTTGGAATTTAATTCTGCGCAAAAATGTGGAGACAGTCCGTCACAGAAATATAATTCGCATTTGGAATAATTTAATTCTAGACCAATTTTATTGAAAGATCTTATAATTTTCTCAAGGTCAGCTAAAACTGAATCAGCATCGCCTCCTAAGGTTCCATCGTCCAGGTAAAATACATTAAATTTTGATGCCAAATTTTTAATGTAGGGGTGGATAGCCAAACTAAAAATTGCTGGTCCCAGCGGGTCGCCCTGCTGACAGCCAACTGCAGACTTTATTAATTGACCGTCGTATACCAGGCACGACGGTTCACTATAGCACTGCCACAGGTAAGGAAAAGCGCCTGGTATAGAGGTTTTTACTTCTGTCAGCAGAGCGCCACGGTCTACAGAGTTGAATGCGTTCTTAACATCCACTTTCAAAAACACCTCGGCTCCTCCGCGCTTTAGAAAAGTACGAGCAGCATGTACGGCGGCCTCGCACCCCCCTTTTGTTCCGAATCCTAGTTGTGTCGGTTGAAACTGCTGCTCCAACACAGGCAGAACATGCTTGCAACAAATTTTAGACACAACGCGGCGAATGGTATTGCCTACAGCAATGGGGCGAATGCCACCGTCCTTTTTTCGAAGGGCACATAGGTTTGCTCCATATAGTACAGATACTATTTGGTTGCAAATCTTGCCAGATAGCATCAAATTTACGAGCCGCGTCAAATCCTCCAAGAGAGCAGTGCCAGCGTCACCGGTGATGCCACAAATCATATCTTTAAGATGTTGTGGCGTCAAACCATCAAGTCCGCCGGCAGAGCCCTTCTTGAAGGACAAGATTGCGGCTCGCACATCCTCCGGTGTAGCCGTTGGTGTGGGCTCAGAAAGGTCGGGGGCATCCGGCAGATAGCATGTAGCCGGGGGTGGTGGATGTTTAGACAAAAGAGCAGCGTAGGTTTCTGGTGTGCTTGGTGCAACGACGTCAGTTGAAAATAAAAGGTTGGCAGCTCCCTTTATGTCACCCTCGTCAAATTTTGAAGCAATTTTTTTTTAAATTTTGTAAGTTGTGTCTTTTTTCTCAGATGAGTCTAAAATTGACCTAATATTGGGAGAACAGTTATTTTTGATCTTTTGTGTGAGGGTCACGCCACTGTTCTTATCACAGTTAACATGCAATGTCCTGTAGGCAAACAATAAAAGGCTCTCCCAGCTTTCCAAATCATTTTTATCCAAAGTAAATTTTAAGCAAGAGGACAGAGAGGCCGCCACGCAGCGCCTGGCCCCGCGTGGTATTCGTTTTACTAATGGAAGATGTTTCTTATAATTATTTAATTTTTGCCATAAGGGAATGTCTGGAGTTTTTGATTGGATGTTTGGTATTGTCTGATTTATTGTTAAGACATTGCTACATTGCAATCCCTTATGGCATTTGCTGCGATGGATATGTAAACCTCTCTGTCCCTTGAAAAAGCGGGGCTGGGAGCAGTCCATGCATTGCACTTGTTCAGATGGCGTCGCTGCACCAGACTGGCTGGTTAGCGGGATCCGGTCAGGGGCCTGAACTGTCGGACTTGGCATAACTAAAAAATAGGCAAATAACAAATAATATAACATAGGTATTGGATAACAAACATAGGTACATATATATATATAAACTTCCAAACCCAGGACAATTTAAAAAAGATCAATTTTCATCTGACCGGGGATTGAACCCGGGACCTCCCAGTAGCCTGGCATGACCAATAGGCCACAGAGGTTGGCGAATTGCTATTTATTATATAAAATTATTCTCAGATGTGCTGCTTCGGAGCCCGGTTAGCGGCTTCTCGCTTTTTCTTCTCCAAATACAATACGCAGGCAATTTTCAGCCAGGGATATCGAAGACCTTACAAAGTGGAGAAAAAAAATTGGAACAGTTTAAACGAGCAATATGCATGTCAATGGTCACCTAAAGATGCTGAAGACATTACAAAGTATAGAAAGAAAATCAGAACAGTTTAAACGATTTGGCTATAATTTTAAGACAAGCCGCCTGCTTGACGTCGATCCTTTTAGGGAATGCATTTGCGCGAAAAGTTTTGCAAACGACCCGTTTTTGCTCAGTCCTTTAGTCGCCTCTTACGACGGAAGAGATAGAATAACCCTATTCTAGGCCGAAAGCCAAACGGCACCTATAATTGTTTGTTAAATAAAAATTTACTATTTGCCTGTTTTACTACTGAGTTATGTCAGTGGTTTGAAATGAAGCGGGGGTAACATGACAACTAAAACGTGTTTTGAAAAATCAACATCAACTTTTGACAGCCCTAAATATCGTCACGCACTATCACTCGACATCTATGTTCTTAAGCCGAATATTTTCCAACCTCGTCACCTCTCTAAAAACGCAATAACTTATAACACAACTAAACTATCTAGATTCAACCTTAATAACTTACAAATAAAAACTATTATGATTGAATTTGGAAAGTTTGTTTTGGTTCACGCAACGAAAATTACAAGTTTAAAATGTACACCGTCACATTCTAAATTAGACTGTATTGTTATACAAATAAGGTGCTAGTGTGTGTTTATATAAGTTTGCAAGTTATAAGTTATTACCGCACATATTTTAATGTGACGCATCAATCTCTAAGCGTCTGGTTGTGAATAGGATATTTGAATTGAAAGGGTTATACTCTTTGTAACACGTGTGATGTATGGAGAGGCCGACTGTATGACGCAATGACACTATTCCGTTTCTAAAGTATATCATTCATTAAAGTTTATCAATTTAGTTGTAAAAAGGAAGGGTCATCCTGACCTATTATTTTTCGTAATGGGAGGCATGTGAGACTATCTATTTCACTATTTATATGTATGATTTAGTTAATCTATACTTATAATAAAACAGTAAAAAGTGTGTCTGTACATTAAATAATTTTCAGAGACATAGTAACAGAGTAAGAATTGAAAAAAAAAGTGTGTCTGTTAGTCTGTTTATACGCGCTAATCTCCGGAAATACTGGACGAATTTGAATAGTGGTCCAGCTAAACTATAAGAAATATAAAAATGACGCCTTAGCAAAAGTTGTTTAGACTGATGAGCATTTTCCAGAGACAAAGTCCACGCGAACAAAGTCGCGGGCTTCGGCTAGTTTTAAATAAAACAACAAATATCCCAAAAATATAGTTTTTTGTAAAAAACAAGGACATTGGTTAATTATTGGTAATCAGCATTTCAAATGTACATAATATCACGCCTGTTTCCCACAAGGATAGGAGAGACTATCGACCTAATATAATATACTTACGAGACTAATATACATGTAATTTGAAGAGTAAGAGCGTGATGGAGACATCTCACTATCTCTTTCGTAGTAAAATAGCCTGTTCGACGTTCGTTCAAAAAAGGGGGAGGTTACGAGTATTAATTCGTCGTGATCTTTTTTTATGTATGTTACCCGATTATTCGAAAACTTTGAAAGTTAGTTAGTTAGTTAAAATCTTTAATTCACCAAAACATACAGTAACAGAGTAATAGATACATATAAAACAGATGTCAAAAGGCGGCCTTATCGCAACTGCAATCTCTTCCAGGCAACCGAGGTACTTGGAGATGTTTTTCGAAAACATGTGAGGTGCAAAGTTATGGGTTATAGGCAAGGGATAAGAAAAACAAAAACTGTAGATACAATTAATAAATATACTTTTACTTAAACATTTATAATAAATACAAATACCTAGATATATACATAAATAAATAAATAAATATATAATACACATAATAAATACATATGTACACAGAAAAGATACCCAGAACAAGATAGATTTTAAAAATATTTTTTGTTGAAAAGTGTTTGAGCGATTCAGAAAAAAGGGATCTTTCATCTATCAATATAAAATGGAGAAAATACCTTTATTTTATTTCATTTTTAATGGTTATTTAACTATTGAATGAAACAATACTCTTGTTGAATATTGTAGACTATCGTTGAGGTTATGTATGTACGAATCTAAAAATTTCTTACATTTGCACGGGTCTGCGAGAGAATCTTATGGCGACGATGCTATAGGGTATGTGCAGCTGAAAAGAGACCAAGAAACATGCATCGTCAAATGAAAAATGTGTCCTGAACACAAGGTGCGTTCAAAGCCATACACCTGTACTCTTGAAATCAACGAGCAAGAAGAAGAGGTAAAAAGCGTAATCTGACTTTTCGAAGAAAATAAAAATACCAGATGAATTATCGCTACGATAAGATTTAGAAAAAAAAATATGAAAAAATCGCCTATTATATTTTTTAAGGGCATACTTGCCAGTTTGTGATACAGAAATTTAATCAAAATCGATCATGAAGTTTGAGGTAGAAGTCGGTTTTTAGTTTTGAAAAATTATTATATTTGGCAACTATACAGCGAACCCTAAATGAAAAATCTTAATGCTCTACTTCTAGCAGCTGACGCCTGTGATATTCAATTCATACATACTATCACGTCTTTATCCCTAATGGGGCAGACAGAGCATTTTTTTTTATTTTTTTATTTAATTCATTATATTAATAAAGCCACACACACGCCCTCCAATAAGTTAAGGTCGCACGCATAGACTGACATAAATATTATTATTTACGAAGTTAAATTAGGCCTTAAAATCTTTGAAAAGTGGCTTTTTGGTCTTGCGGCCCTGGGCTGTGCATAGAGCCGCAAGACCCAAAACGCTCTGTCTGCCCCATTAGGGATAAAGACGTGATGGTATGTATGTATGTATGTTAAAATCTTTGGATGAATTGTACAATTTCATAATTGTGTAAATACGCAATTCTAGTTCTATTAAAATCTAATCTAGTTTGTAAGTAAATAATGATTCATAGATAGTAAATATTTATTTTATTTTATCAAACTTTATTATTCCAAAGTACAAATATACTTTAAACAAATGGCGGACTTAATGCTAAGAGCATTTTCTCCCAGCCAACCATAGGGATATACAGAGAAAATTAGGCGGTACAAAAAAGCAATACAATATACATTTGTACATACATACATACATAATATCACGCCTGTTTCCCGCAGGGGTAGGCAAAGACTATGGACCTCCACTAAAATATTACTAAATAATATAACATTTTATTACCTACTATATATATACCTACTATATATACTTTAGATGAATATCAGAATGAATACTCTATTTATACAATACAAACACATCTACTTAAATTACCTAACATACAAATACATAGCTATGAAGAGAAGAATTGATGATGATGACTTTATGAAGAAAGGGAGTTTAAAAGGTGGGCGTGAACTTTTCTTTTAAAGAGAATTTTGTAGAAATTTCTCCGATGTCAACGGGTAAAGCATTCCAGAGCCGTGAGGCTTGAAGAGAAAAAGCGTTAGACATAAAATTTGTCCGGAAAAGGGGGATATAATATTGTTTTTAATTGCAGATCGAGGAGCTCGGTGGCCCGGCGGTAGTGCGCATTACTAGTGCTTTCGCGAGTAAAGCGACACCAGACGTGGTCCACTCTTGGATGGGTGACCACAAGTTGCATAAAATTACTTGATCTCCTCCGTGCTTCGGCAGGCACGTATAAGTCGTGGGTTGTCCGGCTGTCATCATATTATAGCAGTCGTCAAGCTATGTAAGATGCCTTAAGGTAGCCTGAAAAATCTGACACTGGTGTTCCACTTACACATGTGACCAGCACTGGTGACTGATTTTTCAAGCTGCCAAAAGGCATCTGACATTTGACGACTGCCATACAATGACGATAACCTGCCAAGTGGTTAGACGACCTGAGCAAGGTTGAAGGAAGGTACTGGATGCTGGCTGCTGCCAATCGGCCCTTTTGGAAATGCTTGAGGAAAGCCTATGTCCAGCAGTGGACTTCCTGTGGCTGATGGGATGACGATGATGAAGCACGCAGAAGCTTGAGAAATTTGAATGCCACTTGTGAACCATCCAAGTGCGTTACGCTGAGGTCCTGTCTACCCCGTACAGACGTGATATTGTATCTGCAAGTTTGCTTGTTCATCGTGTGTGTAAGTAGCCAACACTGACAGATTTTTAAAGCTGCCTTATGGCATCTGGCATAGCTTGACTGCCATATTATGACGACAGCCGGGACCAACACACAGATACAGCCAACACCCCGAATCAATATGATCCCCTGCTCATAATACAAACAAACATACATACGGCCGGCATTATTGCCAGCCACCGGAAGTGAGTGATCGCCGCTCAGCAATATCCGGTGCGAAGCTTCGCCAAGCTATACATACAAAGCTTTTCAAATACAAATTTACACTGAAATTTGCCGACATTTTGAAATCCATTTAATAATTTTATGCTGGTCTGATGAAAAGAAAAAAACGGCCAAGTGCGAGTCGGACTCGCCGTCTGTAGCAGCAAGTAAGAATATAAAAGTTCTTGTTGTTCGTTGTAACTTTGATCGATGTTTTAATAATAGTGTATATTATATTAATATATAGTATAACATATGGTAGAGAGTTATGGAAGGAAAGAGGGGAGGCCTTTGCCCAGAAGGTGGATATGAACGGCTAATAAAAAAAAAAAAACGACGGGTTGCACTCTGGGAGTGCCGGCAGAAGTGAAAACTTGAATATTAACGTTGTGCATTTTTGATATACGAAATAGCAGGCGCAGGCATACATTTTCGCCGCGCCGTAGAAAGAGAGGGGGATACTCCCTCTCCTTCGCCGCGCCAGCTGTCTACTCTCCATCCGTCTTACAAATTTTCGATTAGGTCACGTGTCCTGACGCGAGCGTGTCCTGACGCGAGTTTAACATTTTTTACCCATTCCAAAAAAAGTGCACAACGCTGCTAAAGAAGTTTTCACTTAAAAAATAGCCCGTGGTTTGATTTATTAAGGGTTTGTCCCTTCCACGTTCTATAAGGTCTAAAAACATATACTGAAAGTATTTTAAGGGTGAATTCATTCTATCACTCATTTGCCTAAAATCACTCAGTGTTTTATAACTTTTCCATAGCGGCGTAGGCGCACCAAAACAAATATGGCATTAACTACGCAAACAGCTGTAAATGTAAATGTTATTTATTACATTCACACGTCTGTAATGCCAGGGAAAAGGGATGTATGTCAAAAAAAGCATTTTTGAGAAAATTGAGTTCAAAGTTTCAAAAAATTCCTGCTCGTTCTATACTTACATCAGCTAGAAAAATATTGATTAGTGGTATTGATAGATAATTTAAAATATAATAATGTCTATGACTAAAACAATTCAAAACAATAACAATTCATTTTTTTGGAAAAATAGCATTTATTTTTCTTTTTTAGAATATGCAAAAACCTTCAAAGCGATCTAACTCGACTTAGATGTCAGTACAGACATCTCTCTATACTAGTTTATTAGTGGTGGGCATTAGTAAAAAAGTCGCCAGTAATATGTAAATTGTAGACCCTAACCACATATCACAAATTTATCAATATCCAATTTATTTAACTAAATGACTATACTCACTACGTTTATTTATTTATTTAACTTTATTACATGAAGTATAATCGGCAGACTTAAGGCCGTAGGCCTTTTCTACCAGTCAATCTACAGGTGGTGTTGACATGCGAACTTTTGGAAAAAATACTTTAATATTTAGACTCAAAACTCTTACTTACAAATTATAATACAATGCAAATCTACGTACATACATATGATAATAAGTTGCAAAGTCAATTCAAACCACAGTAAATACAGACTAAATGATTAGCCATCTTGTTAAACGTTGTGTTTAATGACTTGGCTAGTCGTCCCTCAGCATTCAACTATTAATTCATCATCATCAGGTCTTTTGTCTCCACTGCAGGAGCACGAGTTCTTTCTGTACTCACGAGGACCTCTCTGTACTACCAGAGCCATACTTGGCCAGAGCAGCTAGAGGACTTGGCCTGCCCCATGGTATAATAAAATAAGGTAATTTCTTCCCGTGACAGCTGATGACGTAGGTGGAACTTGACTACGTCATCAGTTTGATATGTTGCCACTGTGTGAAATTGAATTACCCGAGCGTAATGTATTTTTGAACTTTATATACCAATTTCGAATTAATAATCCATAATATCAATTTATAAAATATCGAATTGATGAATCACGCGAGAATCGCGAGATACTAAATAGCTAAGTTACTTAATATTTTAGAACTAATTGAGAAAGTCCTTAAATTTACTGAAAAGAACAATCAGTGGCAACACTTTGTGACGTAGTCAAGATCCATCTCGGGAAGAGAATACCTGTTTTATTATACCATGGCCTGCCCTCTCCACGCTATTCAGACGGGTTGGAAAGGTCTCATTGATGTTTATAAGTTTTGTTTGGCTTCTATTTCTTTAGTCGCCTTCTACGACATCCACGGGAGGACTTGGTCTGGCTCTATTCTACTCTGCCGGAAACCACACGGCTTTTAATTGGATGCCCGCTTTTACTGAATGGACTAGGCGTTCAGCTGATTTAAGCAGATAGCTGTGAGTGCTGCCACATAAAAAGCAGGACCTGAATTTGAGACTTGTATAGAGGCCGAGATCTAAGCTTCGACATCAAACACAAATCGAGTCCAGGTCGAGTTGTGAGTGAAAAATAAATTAGACATCATAAATAGCCAAAGTCACATAAATCTAATTGTTTTTGAGACGCATTGTCTTGTTAAGAGTCGTCCTATTGTGGGGTTGATGTATAGCGCAATTAAAAGTGAAATATGACGGCAACCCCAAAAATATTAAGCAATTTGTATGCGCGATATTTCAGTGAGCCAAAGGGCTTTCAATAAACTTTGATAATTCAATAAATTATTTTGACCAAAAGGGTTGTTTCAGGTTTGGTTTAGAGCCCATTTTTGCACTGCAAGATTGCGCTGTTGCGTACGATTAACAATACAAACAAACGATGCTTCAATTGAATTGTGCTTATGCAAAGCAAAAGAGCAGTGTGTAAATCATTACTAATATTATAAATGCTAAAGTGAGTTTGTATATTTGTTTGTTTGTTTTTACCACTTAACTCAATCACTCAACCTTTTTAAATGAAATTTTATCCTATCCTATTAATATTCTAAATATGAAAGTGAGTTTGTATATTTGTTTGCATGTTTGTTACCACTTCACGCTTCAATCACTGAACCTAATTAGGTGAAATTTAATATGTATATAGTTTGATACCCAAGGAAGGACATAGGATAGTTTTTATCCCAAAATTCCCATGGGGAGCAAAGCCCACGGGTACAGCTAGTATTACATACAATTTCAAAAATATATTGAACAAGAGTAGATTTCATAGATATAAAAAATAGGTCTATAGTAGATTTAAATGAATTTATGTCTAACTAGCAGCGCTCCGCGGTGTTATCCACGGAAAAATAATGTGTCAATCCAGGTTGTCCTGCATACGAAATTTTAACAAAATTGGTTCAGCCGTTTGCTCGTGAAGTAGTAAAAAACATGCACAAGCCTTTATGATATTAGTGTGATAATTTAAAAAATATATTGAACTAGATTTCATATAGATTTAGAATAAAAAAAACTATTATAGAATTCATTGAATAACGCAAATATGACTCAAAATACGTTACGCACACACTGTATGTGGTGCAACCATTTTTTTTGTTATATAAAATTAAGTTATATAAAAAAAAAACTTATTATCCGACTTTCAAAAAGGAGGTTATCAAATCGTCACGATCTTTTATTTTTTATGTACTTATATTCTCCGATTATTTGTAAACGCCTCGAGCGATTTAGGAATTTCTTTTTTGTATAATAGGCCGTACTTGTCAGGTGATGCTATAGAAACTTTAACAAAATGTTAAAGTGGGTGTACTTTTTATTATGTTAAATAAGTATTTTTACCACCTGAACCCTACAACTACAACACTTAACATACAAGCCCTTACATTACTTTCATCATAAAAGTCCCTGTGTTGACCGTAGGGACAAACACGCCCAAACCCATGTGTTTTTCGTAGTGACATGGTGTTATTACCGTCTTTTATACCCAGTAACTCGAGACATGTGGCCGCCGAAATAGGTCGGATGGGATGTAGGGTGCTTGCTCCTGTTATCGCACAGTCTTGTATTATTTATTTTAATACCTACGCTTTACAACGATCAATGGTTATATCCGTAATAAATCGAACCACGGGCTATACTAGATCACTATAGTATAATAAAATTTAAATTACAGTCAATAGTTTGAAAAGAATCGGCATTTTCATACAAAAGTGTGTAAATTACACACTTTAAAACACTTTCAAAGTATTGCACAGTGCAATACTTTAAATGTACCACATGCTTCTTTTTTCCGCGTAGATCGAGGGAATAGGCGATATTTTTAATCATGTTTATAGGCGATGCGGTTAGCAAGTTAGCAACCCATCACTATATTGATTCCTTGATTCCACCTTCTTGCCCACATCACACTAAAAGTAACCTTTAAATCTTGCAGCCCTAAGTTCTCTGTTTAGAGCTGCAAGACCCAAAATGCTCTGGCCCTTTAGGGATAAAGGCGTGATAGAATGTATGTCCTAAAGAAGAAAGAAAAGAAAATCTTTAGAATAGTTCAGCTGCGTCTCTACCAGTTTAGATCCTAGAAGTTCCATTATAGATAAAGATGTTTGATGAAATCGGTTTAGCCGTATAAAAGTTATTGGGTGATAACGCTTCTATATAGATGACGCTAAGACATCAATATATTGTCACGAGAGTGGGTTGGGGATAGAAAAGGAAACACCAATCCTATGGAATAGTGCCTTTATTTACAACTCTAGGGTACTCACAGTTGTCACAGGTACGTACGCGGCAACGTCACTGTACTGTCACACGCACGGATACGTCACTGCACTGTCACGCGCGGAAATGTCTCTGCACTGTCACACGCGTAAACGTCGTACCGCACTTTACTTCACTCACTATTACACTTCACTTTTTACTCACTACTACCACTTTTACTTTTCTTCCTTTTCTTCTTCCTTCTTCCTTCTTCGGATTTTACTTTCAAACTAAATTAATAGGTAGCGCTACGATATCAATATATTATGTAGTTCCATCACATATCACTAGATGGTGTCGCGGGTTCTTTTTATTTGTCTAGGAAATAAACTTACATTATAATAATAATATTTTGTCCTACAACTAGACTAAAATAACAGTTTGCTTGACAATAGATAAATGTATAAACGGGTCGTTAACGAGCACAACTCCCCTGTTTGTCTCCGGTGTTGGGTCAAAGCCCGCAGTTTTGTCAGTTAACCAGATTATGTTATTTTTTACTGGCCTCGTAACGTAATGTGGTTAGAGGTGTAGGTTTACCCACAAATTAGTGTACCATTATATAGGTACTTGGGAGACTATGGGTTCATTTGAATACACGTCAGTTAAAAACATCTTCACTTATTTTGCATTTGGTTCGAGGATGGGAAGAACGTCGACTCCTTTAGTTTATTTTGTACCTACTCAGGTATCTACTATGTTGTTTCACTCACTCTCGTCGGCATTTCTGAAGGACTGCATTAGCTTCAGAATAGGTGTATTTCCTTGCGCGTTGAGCCAGAAGTCTAGCAATTTAGTATTAAAGTAATTTATAATAAAAAAAATGTTTAGTTGCAAAAATAGAATACCAGTTCTGTTGAGCCGGATGATTTAACTAGCAGTTTGATCTAAACTTTGAAATTGCGACTTTAAAAGCTTATAAAACGGCAACTCCTTGACTGATTAGGCTATTTTTTTTTCCAATTCCTTGTTGGTTAAAGGGTTGCGTACCCAAAGGGTAATAAGCGGCCAAGTGCGAGTCGGACTCGCCCATGAAGGGTTCCGTAGTAGTATTTTTTTTTTAATTTTTATATTTGAGTTGATTGAATGAAAGGTAAATTGCAGTTTATGACATATTAAAAAAAAAACTTCTTACTAGATCTTGTTCAAACCAATTTTCGCTGGTAGTTTTAATGGTAATGAACATCATATATTTTTTTTAGTTTTATTATTTTCTTATTTTAGAAGTTACGGGGGGGGGGGACACACACTTTTTTCCACTTTGGAAATGTCTCTCGCGCAAAGTATTCAGTTTAGAATAAAATGATATTAGAAACCTCATTATCATTTCTGAAGACCTATCCATACATACCCCACACGTATGGGTTTGATGAAAAATATTTTTTTGAGTTTCAGTTCTAAGTATGGAGAACCCCAAAATTTATTGTTTTTTTTCTATTTTTGTGTCAAAACCTTAATGCGGTTCACATAATACATCTACTTACCAAGTTTCAACAGTATAGGTCTTATAGTTTCGGAAAAAAGGGGCTGTGACATACGGACGGACAGACAGACAGACATGACGAATCTATAAGGGTTCCGTTTTTGCCATTTGGCTACGGAACCCTAAAAATGGAATAACCTGGGATTAGAACTTTTTGGTGATGTGTAATTTATGAATCGAAAGCTTATATGAAATATTTAAGCCTGTTTTTCTCGCTAAATAAATAAAGAAAATAACAGGTGATGTATTTCTGTTGCTGCTATAACAACAAATACTAAATACATAATAAGATCGCTGGAAGGCCTGCATCTAGCGCCTTCTCCTCACCTTGGTCAGTTTGTCAGTTCATCGTTGTGACACAGAACACATAATAGTACAAGAACAGAAGATTCACTCCGAAAAATAAATAAAAGAAATAGCGACTCTCGCTACGATACAATTAAGTTCAATTCAGATCGCACAACGCTAACCTACAGTTATATTCACATAGACGTTCTATCTCTCTCCGTCTCTTTCTATCGGGTAGCGCTTACCTTTTCTGCCGCACTGATTAGCCACGCTGGCGAGGCCGCCGTACGTACTTTTTTTGTACTTGCGTTTTGACCGGCGTGGTTGTGATATCTTTAAAAAAATCACGCCTATACTTTTTGCCTTAGGTAATAAAATTACATCACTTTGTTACAATGAAGATTCAATCTCGTAAATTAAATAACATGGTAGATGACCACATCGACTTAATTTACTTAATACTAATTGCATTTTACGCGCGTCACGCCCTAGTGGTAACCTAAACTATAACGGGTCTATGAAGCAGTGGCTCTCAAACTGGGAGTTCCAGTAATAAAGTGCCAGATACAAATACAAATACAAATATCTTTATTGTACTATAATAAACATAAAATTACAAAACCAAAAAGAAACAATATAGGCACAAAGGCGGGACTTATCGCTTTAAATGAAATCTCTTCCAGCTAGATACTTTATTTTCATAAAAAATATTCATTAGATATCTCTCTTTTGTGATAATCTAAACTCTATGAAGCAGTGGTTCACAAACTGGGTGTTCCGTAGTATGGTTTCTAGATACTTTATTTTCAAAGTGAAATTTATCAACAATCTCTCTTATAAATTAAAACTTTTTACTGGTGCTCTTGATTTTTTAGTCGCGAAAATAGGAGTTGCATAGAAAAAATAATAATTAAAATAGGGGTGCAATAAGTTTGACGCCAATGATTGTCTGTATGTCTGACTGTGCAATCTTAGCTCTTGAACTGATACACCGATTTCTAGGCGGTTTTTTGCGTGAAAGTAGGTTTTCGTGAGGAAGTTATAAGCTATGTTTCATGGAACTCAGTTTAGCGGTTCAAAATTTATAGAGGTGACATGCACGTCGGAGTTTTTTCTTTTAATTTGCCTGGATAATTTTGTTAATAGATTTTAATTTTTACAAATACGTATTGCGCTGCTGTTTTGTATAATACCCAGGGCCGCAAGCAATACGGCTCTGTCTGGCCCATAGGGATACAGAAATATTAGTCTATTGAATAGTATAATTTTCTACTTCCTATTTTAAATTAAAAAAGTATCTACTAAAGTAGTTTTTTTTTTTATAATAAAGTTTCGCAACCTCAACAGTTTGGGAACCGCTGCTACAAAGCTACAGACAAACATACAATTGACCTAACATTATAGTCAATTAAATTTCCACTTCTGAATAAAAACAATCCGATCTCCGGAAAAAAAGCACAAAATTAAAAAAAATCCTTTAAAACATTAAATGAACTTTATTATAATCACAATAAGGTTAATATTAGCGTAGCGTTTAGTTTTAAAACGGCAAATAAAACTTTGTGCTTAAAAATTTATGCAGTTTGATTGTCACGCGTCGAAAAGTGCGTGTTAACACTTTCCTTGTCAGTGATTCAACTTTGAACCCTATTATAAAATAAATAAGACACAAAAGAGTATTGATGCGCTCGAAGGTATAAAGAGGTTGTTGACCTCCGAAATTTGACCCTTGAAAAATTTCCAAGCGTGATTCCAATAATTAGATTTTCCATTAAATTTTATCCACTTTTAATTATGTGTTATCATAATAAGATTATTTATTAATTTAAAGTCTAAAGATCCACTTTTGCTATTAATATAACTTTCATTAAGATTTCAACAAAAATTAAAAATATCAACGAAAGAACTAGATGAAACTAAACTAATAACTTAAATAGTGGTAGTAACTTAGTAATAACGTGCCCAGAAAGCTGTTTTGTTATTATGTTTCTCAAGATAAGATTTTTTTAAAGGTAACCTAAACCTTTATAAAATATAGTATCGTTGAGATAGTATCCCATAACACAAGTCTCGAACTTACTTTGGGGCTAGCTCAATCAGTGTGATTTGTCAGTAAAAAAAAAATCCTGGTATCAGAATTTTTAAACAGCCTAGAAGCATATACTTGATGATAGCTTGACCAACGCTAGCCGGGAACGCCTTAACGTTAAGATCAAAGCCTTAACGTGCCTTTCAAAGCACGGTGCTAGATAATTCAGGCTCTACCTGCCCCATAAGGGATAAAGACGTGTTAGAGTATGTGTATTTCTTACCGTACAACCAAAATATTCTGTTAAGGTAATGATTTCCTTTCTCTAATGATTCTAAAGCTGGTAAGCTTAATGTTGGGCGTATTGGTGCTGGTGCTGAACCCCCCCGATGTGGTTCCCATCTTGTCGCGATGGGGGGGCTTAGTACCTGCGGTTGCCTCGGCTGCAGGGAAGCTAAGAGGAACCCATTGTCCGGGTTGAGGCTTAGGCCTCCCCGGGCCCGGCGGAGGCCATTCCTGGCTGGAATGGCCTGGCTGTGAGGGAAGGGGGTGATGACGACCCCCTACCATCACAGCCGTGGTAGGGGTCGCGGGGGAAGAGGAGTGTCGGTGTGTCGTTGACGCTCGCCCCATCCTCCGCGACCCAGCGCGGCCATGGCGCTTGGTACGGCATCGGTGGGGCCGCAGGGGAGGAGGAGTGTCGGTGTTACGTTGCCGCTCTCCCTATCCCCTGCGGCCGGCTGTGTGGGCCCCGGTCGCCGTCAGGTTGACTGGGGCAGGGCCTGCTTTAGCAGGCCCCAAATTATGAGGGCTGGTTGGACGGTGGAAACGGGATTCCATCGTCCAACGGACAGCCCTCCGGAGTGGAAGGCAGGCGCGTGTGCGTGTCAGCGCGCCTGTCCTTGGGCCCAGAGGCCAAGGCGGCGGTTGCTCCGGCCCGTCTGATTCAGCAGAGGGTGCCGTGAGGCCGTTGGCGAGCCGGGGACGCTTAAGTAGCGGCCGGCCGCGCCGGGGCTGTGGAACATGAAGAAGCACACGGTCCCGGCCGATAGCGGCTGAGAGGTGACACCGCGGTGTTTTTAGTGGTAACACCACATAACCTTACCGGTGTCCCGTAACCGGTAAGGTATCCGAAGGGATTTTCTCCGCGTCAAAATAAAAAAATGGTGCGGTGCTGAAGCATTCCGTCGCTCTTTCTCGCTCTAGCAAATTAGGGTTCTGAACGACAGTAAATGATAGCAGCATAGATAAACGCCCATGCTGGTCTGGGAGAAATGAAAAAACTTAGAATGTACCAGCTGCTTCTCTTCCCACGCAGATCGTAAAAGCCGATCGAGGGAATGGGCAAAAATGCGAATTATGTTAACAGGCGATGCGGCTAGCAACGCATCACTGTATTGATTGCTTTTCCATCTTCTCGCCCACCATGACGCTAAAAGTGGCTTTTGGGTCTTGCGGCCCTGGGTTCTGCATAGAGCCGCAAGACCCAGAATGCTCTGTCTGCCCCATTAGGGATAAAGACGTGATAGTATGTATGTATGTATAGATAAACGCTGTTCCTTGCTAACAGCTGTAGCCAAACATAAAGTATAAATCTGAGGAATGGAAATAAAATTATAGTAAAAATAATTTCGGGGAATCCCCTTCTACAGTCCTATGAAAACATGTGAAAGTTTGTTTGTCCGTTACCATGCCTACCTATAAAAACATCACGTATGGACGAATTTTCCGGTAAAAGCTTAAAATATGAAATGTTTTATACATTCTTCACCATTAATAACTAATAAAAACATCAGTACACACCTGGCTGGGGTCATTTATAAGGTTATTGTTTTGTACCAATTACTCCCTAGCAACTTAATAAGACAGGAAATAAGGGCTTTAGCACACACACGTACTATCTACTACTACTCGTCTACTAAAAAGGTTTTATTTTTCTTGTACAAATATAACTAGCTTTTCGAACGCTTTGCGGGCTGCAAGAAGCTCACGGTTTTTAGTGCATCTGTTTGATTGAAGTTCACTGAAATCCTGTAAAAATTGAAGCTAGTAAAGTAAACGTGAACAAATATGTGGGGCGGCCATTTCAGAGGGAAAAATCATTGCATTTTTTAAAATGAATTAAAGGGTTACTCACGTATAGAGTCAGCTAATGCCGACATGTTTCGACCTCATCCGGAGGTCTTCATCAGGGCGAATGTGACTACAGACCCGTACACTGCATCGGCTCGCGACACACTCACTCATGCGACACGTGAGTAACCCGTTAACGAATTTTAATAATTTCTGTGTCTCACGTCTGTTTTATTAAAAAAAAAAAATTGCACCTTAGAGTTGTAAAAAAGTTTGGTTCGGTTTCTGTGACTAAAAGAATTCCAAATACCGAGTTTCAGTATAACGCACGAGTTAAGAATCGGCGGCCATCTTAGATTTGTGAAAATTAAATAAAAAGCGCTCAGCCCTCAGTGGGAATTGGCCGGCAACGACCTCGCCCAGCTCGACTCGACTCGAGCTCATATTTAAAATTATATATAATTTTAAAAAAAATGCAACTAGCCGAAGCCCGCGATTTCGTTCGCGTAAACCTTATGACTCCTAAAAAGCTCATCAGACTGAACAATTTTTTCTGAGGCGTCATTTTTATTTTCTTATAGTTTAGTTGGACCATTATAATGCTTCATTAAGTGTTCCATTTTCCAAAATGAATTATACTATATATTGCCCAGGCTTTATATATAACAAAAAAGTTACATTCGATCCGTTTAGTATTTCCGGAGATAAGCGTGTACAAATAGGCAGAACTTTTTTTAATTCTTAATATATCACTATGTCTCAATCGCCCGAAATATTTTTCTTGAAAATATATTTAATGTACAGACACATTTTTTTACTGTTTTATTATATGTATAAATTATATCTAAACCCTCTTGTCTGCTAAAATCTTAACGCCCAATTAAGATAGATTCTTCACTTAACGTTCGTTTCGACGTGGAACCACGCTCGACATATAATTGGCTACACAGTAGACGTATGTCAATTATGTCGTCAAAAAATACTGAGACAGTACGGGTCTACATTTTAATTGGTAGGTAAATGGTAAAAAAGTCTAGGTCTGTAGATAAATGTTTTAAAAACAAGGCGTAAGAAAAACAAGGTTTTCCAAAGAAATGGACATTTTTTTACTAATTTCGTATCTATATAATTCGTAAGAGTCAGAAGAGTCAGTAGATGCCGTATGGTTTCCGGCAGATTAGAACAGGACCACTCCAAGTCTTCGTAGAAAGCGACTTAGGGAATACAAGCTAAAAAGCTTATAAACATTATGAGACCGCTCCAACCCGTCTGGTCAGCGTGGAGAGTGTAGGGCAAATCCTCTGGCTGCTTTGACTAAGTATGGATCTAGTATCACAGAGAGGGTCATGCTCCTGCAGTGGAAACTAAAAAGACCTGAAGATGAAAATGAGAAGGTAGTAGGTATTCGGGTAAATTTTGATACCAGAACTTTGGCTTTCTTAGCATGTGCCTTAATATAAGTTTTAAAAGCTTAACGGTGGCGTTAAAAGTTTCTTATATCCTTAAGGCCTGCGCAGACGAAGGATTTTTGTCCGCGAACTATTTTGTCTGCTTAAATAGATCGCTTACAACTGTATCAAGTAACGCAAACGAGGGATTAAAAGTACCGCGTACAAAAAGTCCCCCGAATGACCGAGGACATGCAGGGAGCGGACTGGACAAAAGTACGGAAAAAAAATAGAACTCGTGTGACTAGGTATAGCAACGCACATGGCGGACTTTAGTCCGCGTTGTGCGCTGTATTGAGAGACGTACGTATGTACGGCGATACGTGTGCGTTGAGTTCGCGATCAATCCGTGGCGGACTTTTTATTCGCGGAGCTTTCTTTTTTCTCCGCCGCGGAAAAAAACTCCGTCGTCTGCGCAAGCTATTAGTGGTTTTCCTTGACTGTTAACAGATTACCATTAGGAAATTGGAACGTGCTGTCTGGTTTTTGGCAAAGTGGAATATCAAGTTCTCCTGCGGATCTTGTAAAAAGCGACTTAGGAAATACAAGCTAAACAAAAACTGCCTCCGTGGTGTAATGGTTGGAGCGTTTGGCTCATACCCGGAGGTCGCGGGTTCGATTCCCAGCGGGGGCAACGACTTTGTGTTGTTGTTCTAGTTTGGTTAGGACATTGCAGGCTGATCACCTGATTGTCTGATAAGTAAGATGATCCGTGCTTCGGAGGACACGTTAAGCCGTCGGTCCCGGTCACTGTCTTTGACATTGGTCGTTACCTAAAACCATGTCAGAGGCCTTTAAGGCGGTTTAAAAACTCTGACACTAGTGTTAGTCACTAACACACACGATAAGAAGAAGAAGAAGCTAAACAAAGCTTATAACCATCAAAGAGACCTCTCCAATCCGTCTGGTCAGCGAGGAAAGTGTAGGCCAAAGTCCTCTGGCTGCTCTGGCCAAGTATGGCTCTGGTAGTACAGAAAGAGTGGAGTCAAAAATACCATATGATGATAATTAGGAAATTACAAGGCAAGTATATACATACGTAGATGATATGTAGATCGTAAATGATAAAAATGGATTGTAAAATCCATTGAGAGATTGAGGGGATGTGCAATTTTATATTATTTCAATAGTCAATGTAACTTGCTAACGTCCCAACCATCACTAGTTTGATTTCCTTTTTAGGGTTACGACCCAAAGGGTTAAAACGGGACCTTAATACTTAGACTCTGCTGTCTGTTAGTCTTGTCACCAGGCTGTATCTCATGATAGCTGAACAGTTAAAATTTTCACAAACGATGTATTTCTGTCGACGCTATAAGAACATATATTAAAATCTGAATAAAATAAATATTTAAGTGGTGCTTCCATACAATCAATTTGTGTTTGATGTGCGTGATTTTTATAGACTAACTGTGCCCGTGGGCTTCGCTCCCCGTGGGTATTTCGGGATAAAAATTGTCTACCCCCGACCCTATGTCTTTCCCCGAGTCCCAAACTATATCCATACCAAATTTCATCCAAATCGGTTGTGTAGTTAGAGCGTGAAGAGGTAACAAACAAATAAATGAACAAACTCACTTTCGCAGTTATAATATTAGTAAGAAGTAGGATAGGATAGGATAAGATGGTAAAGAACTCTTTATTCGCGAGTCCTACAAGCACTTGACCGATTATTCCATCTTCACACCCAACGTTATACTTAACCTTTTGGTCTTAAGTTGCTGCCCAAGGCTCTGCTTTTCCTTGCACTAATAAACACGTGATAGATGTATGATAATAAATAAATAAATAATAAATATATAGGGACAAATTACTCTGATTGAGCTAGCCCCAAAGTAAGTTCGAGACTTGTGTTATGGGATACTAACTCAACGATACTATATTTTATAACAAATATATATATAAATAAACATCCAAGACCCAGGACAATTTTAAAAAGGCCATTTTCCAACTTGCCCTGACCGGGGATCGAACCCGTGGCGGACCAGCATGGTGACCACTACGCCACGGAGGTCGTCATTCATGATATAATGATGAGGTGTCTTTGAGTTTTGATATGCAATACTATTATTAATTCTGTGGTTATGATCTGTTCTAGTATATTGTATACATATCATTAAATGAAAAATGCATACACCGTTAGGCTATCAACCTCCTAACTCAACATAATAGTGTATCATTATTACTTCACGCCTATACAATTTTTCTTTGAAAAGGTGCACTTGCGCATTGTATGCAAATTCTAGTTGTTGCACCCTTCACTCTGCTGTATTCGCTATAAATTAAAGGATATTTATGTTTTTAATTTTCGCCAAAGCTTAATAATTCGGGAGTTGCTATTCTTTATTTGTGGTATTGTCCGTGCTAAGGGTTTTTTGAAGTGAAAACATCTTAATGCGCGTTGGGAATGCACGGAAACCATTTTTTGAGATAGAAACAACCTTTAAACTCGCGACGCTGTTACTGTTACCGTAACCAAAACCAACTTCTGTCGGCACTCTCAAAGTGTCACTGTTTTTTTTAGCCTGTCAACGGAGTGGACTTTTAAGTTTCAGTCAAAGACTATCTGGAAGTTATAGGATAGGATTGGCAGAATGCAAGTTGACAAAAGATAGAGAGACACGTTTTCACTTTCGACAAGTGTCTGGATTTTAAAAAGACTAAGGGCTGCATAACCACTTCTTTCTCTTATCCATATCAAATCTGTATCTTAAAGGTAAATAACTTTCTAAGCGTCTATACTTCGTTTGGTTAGGCAGTTAAATAAATGTAAACGATCTTGAAATGTCATTTTATAAAAATATACACTTTATAAATCAATACCTTTGCAAATTACAAAGTAATTATGTTATAAATTATAAATGACGTAATCACTTTGAACTTGCAAAGGTATTGATTTTTATATTGTATTTTTTAATAAAAATACATGTCAAGATTGTTTACATTTATTTAACTACCAAACCAAACGGAGTATAGTATCGCGAATGACGGGGTACGTTAGAGAGCAAGATCAATGGTACACGGGTGCGATAAAAATTTAAAGATACCATCAAATTTTGTCAGTTTCACGCGTAATTCTGTTTTACGGCGTTTCAATTGGAAATAATTGGGTCAAAGTTATTCGCTGGTCACAAAAATGCTGTAATTTGGTTATATTTTACAGCGGACTACATAAATTACTTGAGTATTTGAACGATGTGTCAGTAAAATGTGGTAAAAATTCCGGGAAGAATGGAAAAATGTCTAGATGAGATATAATTTTTCAAAGTAAAAACCGACTTCGACACCAAACTAATTACTGATTTTGATACTTTTGCTAAGGGACCACTCGACAACTCCCTTTCAAACTAACAAAGATTTTTTCTCGTGTTTATTGGAAACAACAAGATTTTATTTAAATTAAATTAAAAGGGTCACAGGCTTTTACTTTACAAAGCCCAAGTCCGACCACACATGGAGTACTGCTCGTTTCTCTGGGCTGGAGCACCAGAATACCAACTCCTTCCACTTGACTCGATCCAACGTCGGGCTGTACGTATTGTCGACGATCCCAAACTTACAGACAGATTAGAAACACTAAGACACCGGAGAGACGTGGGCTCTTTATGTATGTTCTATCGTCTCTACAACGGGGAGTGTTCTGAGGAACTTTTCAATTTGGTGCCACCGTCACGATTTTACCACTGCACCTCGCGTCACAGAGAGAGAGCTCACCCTCATATCTTAGACGCCTGGTATCCAAAAACCACCAGGGCATCACGTTCATTTTTCCCCAGGACGTGTCAGATGTGGAATAAGCTTCCAGCTGAGGTGTTTCCTTTGCGCTACAACATGGGGTTCTTCAAAAGGTGTGTTAATAGGACTCTAAAAGGCCGGCAACGCATAGACGGCACCTCCGGTGTTGTATGTGTCCATGGGCAGCGATGACCTTTTACCATCAGGAGGCTCGCTTGCTCGTTTGCCGACTTATAACATAAAAAAAAATAAAAAATAAAAAAAACTATACTAAATAAATTTTAATTAAAACTAAAAAATTACAAATTAATATAGTTGTCCCACTAAAATATCACCCCTCGGCTGCGTGATCAAAAGGCTGGCAGCATTGCCACGTTGTATGGCATTGCTTGGGTAAGACAGCATTGGGTATATTCTTGTTCATTACGTATTTTATTATTTACTTCCAAATAAAAATAGATATCTATTGAGATAGATTAGCTAAAGCAAAAGTAATACAAATATCCCAAGATAAATAATTGATTTTAAAAAAATTGGTTTTTGAAAGTAAATATGTAGGCACCTATCGCAACTAGATTAAAATTTTCTGTTTTCCTACAGGTTGACTGGTGGAGAATGCATTAGCATTAAGTTCACCTTTTGTGCCATTGTGGTCAATAAAGTGTTCCTTTAGAGATATTATTTAATAAATCGCTTAAATCTGGTCGCTTTCCTGATTATTGGAAAACAAGCTTTATTGTCCCTATATTTAAGTCTGGAGATAGAACAAAGTGTGAAAATTATCGTCCAATAAGCATTTTATCATGTATCGCCAAACTTTTTGAGTCTCTTGTCTATCCTTTTCTCTTTAATCATTTTAAACAATGTATTTCGCAGTTTCAACACGGTTTTGTACCAGGTCGCTCTACAGTTAGCAATTTATTGGTTTACAAGTCGTACATATGTAATGCTTTTGACAACCGTCTTCAAGTGGACTCCGCAAATACGGACTTCTCAAAGGCCTTTGATAAAGTAAATCATCCTCTTCTTATAAAGAAATTATCTAAACTAGGAATTCATGGGTCTCTATTACGGTGGATCGAATCTTACATTTCTAATCGAAGTCAGATAGTAGCTATCAAGGGTTTCAAGTCTGGCCCTGTTAATGTAACCTCTGGGGTACCTCAAGGTTCAATTTTGGGGCCATTGCTATTTATAGTTTTTATAAATGATCTAATTGATAAAATAAATAGCAAATGTCTACTGTATGCTGATGATTTAAAAAAATTTCTCTCGGTTTCTGATGTTGATGATTGTACTATTCTACAAAATGATTTAGATACAGTCTATAATTGGTGTGTTTCTAATTCTATGTTTTTAAATGTTAAAAAGTGTTTTATAATTTCTTTCCGTACCAGAAACCCTAAATATAATTATCGGTACATCATCAATGGTCAGGAATTGGAGCGTAAAGTTGAAGCCAGAGATTTGGGTGTCATCTTTGACTATCAGCTGTCTTTCCGTTCTCACTTCAATCAGGTCATTACTAAGTGTAACCAGTTAAATGGATTTTTACTGCGAATATCAAAGGATTTTAAAAAACCTTCGACTCTGACTTATTTGTTTTCAACCCTGGTACGTCCATTAATAGAGTATGGATCAATTATATGGTCACCTTATTATAAAGTCCATCAGGATAATATTGAACGTGTCCAGAAGCGGTGTCTGACATCGATTTCTTGGAGATTTGGTTTACAAAGAAAACTATTAACCTATGATAGTAAATTAAGTTATTTTAAAATGTCCTCTTTGAACTCTAGAAGACAAAGAAACAGTCTGCTTTATCTATTTAAATTAATTCATTCAACGATTGATTGTCCTGAACTATTAATGCAAATAAACTTTAATACTTATCATCGTATTCGAAATCCTAATACGTTCACTGTTCCACCTGCCAAGAATAACGTTTCCTACAATAACCCATTATCTGTCATGTGCAGATCATACAATGATGCTAAACTCGATGGTTTTGATATATTTAGACTAAATTATAGACAATTCCGCAATTACGTTCTTAAAATATACCCATAAGATTGTTTCAATACTATGTTTTAGATTTAATTATTATATATATGATCAAGAGTGTGATAAGTAAGAGAAATCTATGATTATATAAATATAGATTTCCCTTACTTATTAACCACATTGTTTTGAGTATTCTGGTAAATTATAAACTTAAAAATTTAAGTACTGCTTTTTCACTGTTAATTAGACTCACATGTACTTAGATCATGCTGTGTACACATATTTTTTGGTCAATTTTACTAGATCATAAATATATAGAAGTATCTATTAAGATAATGTTAGTTATAATGCAACTTTGTAAAATGTCTGTTGTGTGTGCCTATTAAAGTAAAATAAAATAAAATAAATAAAGATTTTAATTTATAAATAATTTATGAAATCTATAGCAACAGCTATGAATTTAAATATTTTTTTACACTTTAACTTTCACTCCCACACTACTACACAACCAATATTAACGAAATTTCTATCTACAAAAAAAAAACAATGGAATGCTTTGCCCGTTGACATTAAAGAAATTTCCACAAAATTTTCTTTTAAAATAAGAGTACATTCTCATCTTATTAATTAGTTATTTATCAATAGGTTATATCACCATCGTCATCATCGTAATAGTGTAATGTAATTATAATGTAGGTATATAATATGTGTGTATATTGTATGTATTGTATAATGTGTATGTTTATGTCATATTATAATCTAAGGTATATATTATATGTAGGTATATATTATAATAAATGTTTTGTAATATATTATATTATTTATATATATATTTTTTTTTTTTTTTTTTGCGCCGCAACAATTTATCTGTTTATCCCTATGGTTGACTGGGAGAGAACGCTTTTAGCGTTAAGTCCGCCAATTGTAAACAATTTTAATTATTGATCAATAAAGTTTTAATAAATAAATAAATAAAAACAAATCAGACCTTTTTGGAAGTCGGTTAAGAATACTTTATTTTTGCGTAAAAAAATAACAAAAACATATAAAACATTTCTGAGGGTATCTAAGAAGCCCCTCAGAAACATTAAAATGGCACGTCAAAAGAATAATGAAACGATTGTTTACGCTTGTTTCCCTTCTGTTTGATATGAGGCAAATATGCCTCGCGTGAAAATAATTTTCCTCTTCATATCGCGTCGAAGATGACTTAAGAAATGGACGAGGAATGGGAACAAATTCCGTCTTATTCTCTTCTTCTTCTTCTTCTTCTTCTTATATTTAAGAGCTGGGCTCTTGTCGGTGGAGTGTTTTCCATGTCTCTATTCCTTCCGCTAAGTTCTTAACCTCTTTATATGTTTTCACGTTTAATTTTTCTTTTATTTGGTCTATAAATTTTCTTCTGGGTTTTCCTACTCCTCTCTTTCCTTCTATTTTTCCTTCCATTATTGTTTTAAAGAACGCATCGTGGCGTAGTAGATGACCGAACATTTTCCCTCTTCTATTTTCTATAATTTGTATTATTTGTCTTTTTTCTCTCACATCCTCTAGTAAGTACCTTTTCATTTGTAATTTTTTCTGTCCAACTTATTTTTTTCATTCTCCTCCAGCACCACATTTCAAACCGTCTTATTATAAAACACATATTAACTTTAAGACTTGATCTAAACCATAATACTTGTACGTGCGTATGTTAAGCAATCATCATCATCATGTGTTTTTGTTTCCACTGCAGGAGCAACCTCTCTGTATTACCAAAGCCACATTTTACTTGGGAGACTTTGGCCTACACCTCCTTCTCCGGCCCCGACTTTCAAGCGTTTACCCCTCTTAACTTTTGAACCGCTTAACCAATTTCCATCAAACATAGCAAAGAACCATCGCAAGGAAACTTACTTTCACGTACTTGAATAAAAAATGAAAAATGTAAAAAACGGAATTGTCCATCTGTCTATGTATCTGCCTGTGAGAGCTAGACAGTTGAAATTTTTACAGATGATGTATTTCTGTTGCTGCTATATTATCAAATACTAAAAACCGAATAAAATATATATTTAAGCGGGGCTCCTGTACAACAAACGTGTTTTTTAGTAGATAATGGTATAAAACCCATCGTGCGCGAGTCCGACTCGCACTTGGCCGCAACTTTAATCCATGCGACAGAATTAATATCAATATTGTTTACAGAATGGAACCTCCTAGGGTCAAGCGCAATATGCTTCCCCGTTCCCTGTCCCCGCACCTCTCCCCCGTTCTCCCGACGCGTGTGTTGGCGAACACACACACATTGCCGTGTGCACGGATGAATAGTTTCATTTGTAGTAGTAAGCATAAATGATACTCCGCTTCTGTGAAGTGCCATACCTTTGTCCGTCTTCTTCTTCTCTTGCCAAAAGCTCAAAATAAATCAGATACACGTATTTCCCTCCAGAAGGTTGCCACATTTACAATGTTGTTTGAGGCCTCATATAAGTCACCTTTGTCCGTTCTCCATTTGAATACATTGTCTATGCTCAAAACCTTTCAAAGGCAATAACAGACGTAACTTTACGCACAAATTCACACCTCTCACATCACAATTCACAATAGCTCTCTTTACATGTGTCTTTACCAGTCAATTTAACATTTTTATAACAATCTGATTTCGTTTGTGACAAATGATGAGTTTTTTGATGTCAGCTTTCTTAAATGAAAATGAAAAATCTAAATGGTTACTATTACTGTGCATACGGGCTGACTGGTAAATCACGTGTCATCTTAAGAGTTCCCTTACCCTAGACGCAGAATCATACTTTTCCATACAAACGTAGTCTAGCTTGAAGTGTAAAACGACGTGTTAGATTACGGTAAACATACATACATACGTACTATCACGTCTTTATCCCTAATGGGCCAGACAGAGCATTTTGGGTCTTGCGGTTCTATGCAGAGCCCAGGGCCGCAAGACCCAAAAGCCACTTTTAGTGTCATTGTGGGCGAGAAGATGGAAAAGCAATCAATACAGTGATGGGTTGCTAGCCGCATCGCTTGTTAACATTATTCGCATTTTTGCCCATTCCCTCGATCGGCTTTTACGATCTGCGCGGGAAGAGAAGCAGCTGGTACATTCTAAGTTTTTTTATTTCTCCCAGACCAGCATGGGAGTTACGGTAAAATTTTTTAATTTCAAGAAATTATATATATGTAGGCGCATACTTCTAACTAGTTTTTACAGTCAAAATATGGACTTGAAGGAGAATCAACGTAAGGGACATGCCCGTAATCATTGAATCACGGGCTATACTATATCACTAAAGTTCAATTTTTTTTTTATATTTGGCATTTCTATACTAGAGTTTGCAGTCGCCCGGGCAATTTGTATTTTTTTAAGTTTTTGACTGTTATTTGATTTATAACGGGTATGTTCCTTCCACGTTGTATATCATTTTTGATCATCAGTATGAGAAACGTCACATCCTTATATTTTCTTTCAAGTTTACATTTTTAATTTAAAAACTAATTATACGCCTAGTACTTAGACGACTTTTACTCGGCTTGCCTTATCAAGTGTCCACACTTCTTGGTTTTATTGGATAATTCGGTCAAATTTTAAGCACCTATTTTTTTATATATTTGGAATGAAAATCGAGTACTGAGTATCCTCTTTTAATATGTAACGTGATTTACCAGTTAGCCTGTATAATAATAATGTATAATAATATAATTATATACTGTATAATAATATATATATATATATATATATATATATATATATATATATATATATATATATATATATATATATATATATATATATACGGTCTAACAAAATGTACTGAAACGATACTAAATAACTTTCCCCAAGAAACATATCATAGTTTGTATGAAAAGCTAAAAATTATTTTTCTTGTTTTGACTTTGGCTTTCTTTTTATGTACTAATATAGGTTAAGTTTACTAACACTATATGGATTTTTAAATTATCTGAAATAAAAATATATTTGTAAGCTTTTCAGCCACGGATCCATAGGGACCCAGTCCTTTGAGGCGTTCATGGGGCCAAAGCCAACATGAAGAAGCCTCTTAGTACCTTTTAATCTAAAAAGTGAGATGGCTGCATCTATGGAGGTCTGTCTCTTGATGTACCATTGAGATGCACCAACGGACAGTCCTCCATAGCTGCCGAACTATTGCCAGGGAGGGATTGACTTGGTTTGGGCTATGTGGATAGGATATTAATGGACCGGATACCTGGGTTATGGAGTGAGATACGGACGGACATCTACCTAAAAATCTCTCACAACAATTTTAGCCTGGTAGATGGTGACTTGCTGCTCGTTGGCTACACAGCCTGTGGGCACCCTAACTAGAAATATATTTTTATTATTTGACATGTGTTCCTTAGGGAAAGTTGTTTAGTATCTTGGCCTAAATCGACATTCAAAATAGTTTTACTATATTTTGCTAGACCTGTATATATCATCATCATCAGCTTTCACAAACCCACTGCTGGGCATAAGCCTCCCTTTGTCTGCGCCATCCCGTTCTGTCCGCGGCCGCTGCTATCCAATTCTTGAACTGTATAGATAAAAATAAAGAGTCCTAACCACTTGAGGAGTACAGCTATGTAGAAGTATTTTATCATAATTTTACCAGCCCATATCAGCCTACTGTTGGGCTAAAAGCCTCTCCAAATTAAAGGAAGATTTGCCCATAACACACTGGGCATGTGGGCATTTGTTTCTCTTCTTTCCGTAGATCATAGAAGCTAATTCAGGATACGGCACTATCACTTACGGTACAGATGTTAAAGATAGTAGGTTCGAATCCCATTCGTGTATTTTTTTTATCATATACCTTTAAATTTGAATATAGCAATGTCAAATCATACTTTTATAACCAAAAACATACACAGTAAAATAATTAATATTTTATATAAAACAAAAAATACCTCTGAAAAGAAATATTTTTTCGAAAACAGCTAGAAAATTGGTTAATTAATGAAGTAGTAATTAACATTTCAAATTTAGGAGTGGGAGCGCGGTTGCTATCTCTTTCGTACTCGCAAGACTTAATAGCGTGACGTCAAAAGTGCTGTACTTGCATTCTTTTTCTGTTACTTGACAGTTTCCCCTTCCATCAGATTTTTATAGCTTACTTATTTTTGGGCAAATAAAAAAAATTGATTTTGGTTTCGGATAATGACACTTATTGATACCTATACTGCCTCCGTGGTGTAGTGATTAGAGCATTCGGCTCATACTCGGAGGTCGCGGGTTCGATTCCCGGCGGGGGAACGACTTTGTGTTGTTGTCCTAGTTTGGTTAGGACAATGTAGGCTGATTATCTTATAAGTAAGATGTTTCGTGCTTCGGAGGGCACGTTAAGCCGTCGGTCCCGGTCACTGTCTTTGATATTGGTCGTTACCTAAAACCATGTCAGAGGCCTTCAAGGCGGTTTAAAAACTCTGACACTGATGTTAGTCGCTAACACACACGATAAGAAGAAGACTTATTGATATGAATAATAAAAATAATTTAGTAAAATACCGTGTCTCTCTCTTGTTAAATCCATATTGATATCGGAACATCTTGACTAATTGAGCTGGCCTCACAATTTCACAAATTCCAACGGATCTCCATTCAATAGCGACTTCAAAATCAGCTGTTCAACATCTGCACTACCGTTATAGTACTACGAATATCTCATTCACTAAAATTTGTACTTTAGGGTTCTGTAGTCGAGCGTCAAAGTCAAATCTTTGTGGTGTTACTGTTTAAACATTACAGGAAAAAGTTTAAGATTCCTTACAAAATCTAAATTTTTTTTTATGAGATATCACTTCAATAAAATTAAAATAACAGTTTAATCTTCTTAATTAACAACTAAATTAAAAACTAAATTAAAAACTAAATTAAAATCTAAATTATACTCTAAATTAAACTAAACAAATAATAATAATAAAAAAGAAAAACCTTACAAATAGAAAACGTCTTCCAGATCATTGCCCTGCGGTAGAGTGCCCAAAAGGCTGGCAGCATTGCCACGTTGGATGGCAATGCTTATTCGTTGGGCGAAATAATTGCCAGCCCTTGGGTCACCCGACACCTCGACTAATTTTTTGTTAAAAAAATTAAAAAGTTTGTGAGTTGATGGTCCCCACGGACCTAAAGTCTCAACCCCAAACGGCTCAAATATGAAGCCATTCCCTAAGCATTCATATTTGCGCCGTTTTAGGGTTTCCGCAGCGGCTGCAGCTGCGCCAGCCTTAGAGCTTGTGCCGTGAAGATGGGAGGCCGCCAGAGTGTCGACACACGTAGCGTCCCACACCAACGGCTTTCCCAACCTCCACGGCACAAGCGTCATACCATCCGGTCTCTTGCCATCATCGCGGGCCAAACCATTTGGTTCTAAAATTGCTGGCAACCCGATGGTGACAAGAGCGCGGTGTACTATATTATTTAAATTAGCATGACGTGCCATTCGGCCGGCGCTTTTCGTGCACGAGAGTCCGTGGTGACCGAACTGGTCGACAGTGTTACCGCAGGGGCAAAGATGTGGAACGTTTGTCTTTGCTCCTAAACGTAAGCATGTCGCCAAACGAAAGGTGTGGTCATCCAGGAAAGTCCCAATGTTCCAGGAAGGCAGAACCTGCAACCACAAGCCAGACTCCCACTCAGCAGTTGCAATGAGACGAGCGCGCTCTACAGAGTTGTTGTCAGAAGATTGTAAGAGATTACTCTGTACAAGTCTGCAAAGCGGCTCGTCCCACTGTCTCTGCGAGGAAGGGTGTTCGGGAAATTTTGAATTTTGGGATGCCTCTGACCAAGCGGTTTTGGCCTCCGTCGCATAGGATATTTCCAAAGTACAATTTTTTATTATTTTGTTAAAAAGTATTTGAACACTATGGACGGAAGACAAAAAGGCAGGCTAAATTGAATTTTTCAGCCAAATTAGCCAATATTTTATTACCAATTTAGTTCATGACTTTTTTAATGGACTGTACTTCCTCTCGAAAAATTAAATACCACGCCTAAAAACTATCATATTGCTCTAGTATAGGTGTATTTTTTATGGAATGTGACCAATGTTTTTTAACCCCTGACAAAAAAGGGGTGTTATGAGTTTGACGCCAGTGTCTGTGGCATGGTAGCGCTCAAACAGATGGACCAATTTCGATGCGGTTTTTTTGCGTGAAAGACACTTCGCTTGCGGTGGTTCTTAGACATGTTTGATAATCGGTTCAGTCGCTAAAAAGTAATTGGGTGATAATAGCATGGTGGAGTAGTCACAATGCTAGTTCGCCTCATACAGGTTCCGGATTCGATCCCCGGTCAGGGCAAGTTGGAAAATGGCCTTTTCCAAATTGTCCTGGGTCTTAGATGTTTATCTAAATATGTTTTTGTTATAAAATATAGTATCATTCAGTTAGTAACCCATAACACTAGTCCCGAACTTTTTGGGGCTAGCTCAATCAGTGTTATTTGTCCCTATATATTTATTTATTTATCTTTTTCTTCTATACATCAGTACCCTGACAAACTCTTGTGGTTTAGACTTTTGGGATATCAAAAGTCTAAACCACAATTACTAATTATTCTATTAAAATACGGAATTACAAAAATACGGAACCGTGAAATAGTTAAATACATCTCGTACATAGCTGCTCTTTTTTTAAATTCAAGTGAAGTCAGCTGACGGCCGGTTTTGGGTTGGAATTGCACGCGATTGGCTGTCTGGCTGTCTCATCAATGCGCTTACGCATCGTGTTGCGATGGGGAAGTCGGGGTAAATTGAACGTGTGCCAATTTATTTTTACAAAAAAAATATTACAAATTGAAACAATCTGCAATATTCAATTTACAAAATTAAATATTCAGTTAGACTTAAGTACAGACTTAGTTTTTTTAAGAATATATTGTTCTATGAACAAGACGTGATTTTGTTTAATTAAGTAAGCTTAAATTGTTTGCATATTCCAAAATCTTTTATTCTTACAATGTGAATTTTGGGATGTGTATCAGTACTGTACAAATACTGTAAAGGTAAGTACTTTGTTTTCCCAATCGGGTAAACAAACTGCGCGAAGGAAGCGGTTAGTATATATCTACATTTCTTGTTTATAACCCAGGCTAGAAAGGGAGAAACACATATTATTTTCTGTCACACACACACTGTGTAGGATTCTTCGAATAATTTAAATCAAAATACGTGAAAAAACAAAACGTTTGTTTCTTGAAATATTTAACAATATGCTTTTGTGTTTGTCCGAATTATTTTACATAGCAAGAATGAATCATAACCGGAGTGAAGGTTTCGAATCAAGTCCTTGTAGTACATTCATTCCTTAAGTTGCACCGTAGCGCCGATAGATGGAGCTTCAACACACAGCAAACTCACAACTGATGCAGGCAAAAGAAGAATTTTGATGGAGTTCCAAATTATGTGATAACAAATTGTGCAGGCACATCGGTTCCATTTCTCCCCAACATCCTTGCGCACGCGCACTTGTCTCCTCACACGCACACCTGGGGCAGGTGGGCACTCTAGTATACTTTATTTTATTGAGCCTTCGGAAATAAAAGAAAGTTTTAAAAAATGAAGGATTAATTAATATTAAAGTTATACCAGGCCTATTTACATACCTGTATTTTTGAGTGGCGGTAACCGATGTTTTGACCACCAAAAGAGAATAAGCTCGCATTTTTTTTATTTCGTTTTTTAGTGACGTCAAAGTCCATATCATCTATATATTAGCCATAGAAAATAGCGTTTTTGCGAGTGAGATAGACATATTTTCGTAAAATCGCTATATCTCCAAGCCGAGCCAAATTTTATTCTGTTTTTACTGTTAGTTCTTTACTTTCGAATATTTACGTTTTATTTTTTCATGCATATTCACTATTTTATGCTCACTTGTCAAATTTGTGGTCAAAAATAAAGATATTAAAACTCAGTAAAGAGGGTCACAGACTACTAAAATGCTTTACATATTTTGATCTTCAGATCTCTAAGGATTTGTTTAAATCCCAATTCAAATACACATCTTAAGATAATAATACCGCGACATCGCTGGACATCTTGGGCATCTTAAAATCAAACATACATACTATCACGTCTTTATGCATTGAGATTTCTAAGTGGAGTACTGTCTGTTTGTTATTCGTGTGTGTAAGTGGCCTTCACTGGTGTCAGATTTTTCAGGCTACCTTAAGGCATCTGACATAGCTTGACAACTATCATACAATGTTGACAGCAGGGACCAACGTCTTATAAGTGCCTTCCGAAGCACGGAGGACCCATCCAAGTGCGGACCACGCCTGGCCTCGCTTTACTTGCGAAGCGCTAGCAATGCGCACTCCCGCACGGCCAGCGAGCTCCTCAGTGAGTGGAGTACTTAAAAAAATGGGTCCCTAAAAAAATTCAAGTATTTTGTCTTCTAGTGGAGTACTAAGAAATAAATTATTTGGAAGGAAAAGGCGATGATATCATTTAAAATGCTGTCTTGATTAAGTCCTAGATTTCCCCATTTTAAACTATTTTACGAACTACAGTTTAAAGTGAGTTCCTAAAACATTTCTTCGTACATTGGCGTAAATAGCTAATTTTAGCAAATGTGCGAAGAAAAGCTTTACATGTGATATCTTCGATTTATGGGGGCACTGGACCCCAAGATACAGATACAGATACATTTTCACGTCTATTCCCTGACGGGGTAGACAGAGCCCAGGGCCGTTATGCCCAAAAGCCACGCTTAGCGTGGTGGTGGGCGTTAAGATGAAAAAGGAATCAAAATAGTGATTAGTTGCTAGTCGCATCGCCTATTACCATGATTCAAATCTTGCCCATTCCCTCGATCGGCTCTTACGATCTGCGCGGGAAGAGAAGCAGCTGGCACATTCTACGTTTTTTCTTTTCTCCCAGACCAGCATGGAAGATCAGATTAGCATGGAAGATCAGACCAGCACGGAAGATCTACATGAATCTGGACCCCAAATTCATGTATATCCTTAAGGTTCTTCTTCGTGTTGCCGTGTGGTTTCCGGCAGAGTAGAACAGGGCCACTCCAAGTCCTCCCGTGGATGTCGTAGAAGGCAACTTAGGAATACAAGCTAAACAAAGCTTATAAACATCAATGAGACCTCTCCAATCCGTCTAACCAGCGAGGAGTGAAGCATCATGGCTCGGGTAGTACAGAGAGGGTCGTGCAGTGGAGATAAAAAGACCTGATGACGATGATGAGTTTTTCGTTCCTTATCACTCTACTGAGTATTATGCATCTTCTCGCCCACCATGACGCTAAAAGTGGCTTTCGAGTCTTGCGGCCCTAGGCTCTGCATAGAGCCGCAAGACCCAAAATGCTCTGTCTGCCCCATTAGGGATAGAGACGTGATAGTATGTATGTATGTATGAGTATTATCTGAATGTATTTGTACGAGCCGAACTCGCATATTTTAGCTGCACTTGGCCACATAGTATGTAGGTTGTGTGTCAGCTGTATTTACTTTACGTTTTAAATCATATTCTAACATTCAAACGAGATACTATCGAACAGCGATCGAGAAAGGACCCGTCACACCCAACTCTACAACATGTTACATATATCACAATATACTTTTAAAAATTCAATTAAAATTATGATATGACATAACAAACAATGTATTCTCTGTCCACATTAGCTTTAAGCTAATTTAATTGTGAGTTGACGTCTTTGGAGAAAATGCTGCAGTGCAGTTTGTTACCGCTTCTTCTGCACTAGCGCTTTGGAAGCGGAAGTAAACTTAGCTGTAAGTAAACTTTTGACGTCAACAATTGTGCAACAAAATAATGACGATTATTAAGAGATATTATAAATATCCTACGATAATAAAGATTTTTGAATTGAATTGAATTGAAACAGTTTCTACGTGACGTGGTCGTGTCTCCATAACATCATTAAGCAACAACATCATCTCTTCATGTATGGCGCGGGCCTAAGTGACAACCGAAGCCTGCGCCGTACAGTATTCAACAACTAGTTATTTTAAAAACCCATCCATAATAGGTAATTCATTTAAAATGGCAGTATCATTGCAAACTGACACGTTTATAACTCCGACATATTTCAAAACACTTTTATCTATTTGCAAACAAGTCTAGATCTATTGCTGAGGCAGATGTTTTGCATTTAATTATAAGTTAATAGTACGAGTAAGTTTTTTTAGGGTTCCCAAAGGGTAAAAAGGGCTATTACAAGACTCCGCTGTCCATCCGTCCATCGGTCTGTCTGTCACCAGGCTGTATCTAATCAGCCGTGATAGCTAGACAGCTGAAATTTATACACATGATGTATTTCTATTTCTGCTATAACAACAAATACTAAAAACCGATTAAAATAGATATTTGAGTGGGGCTCCCATACAACAAACGTGATTTTTTATAGATAGTGCATTAGCACGGAGAAAAACTTAAGCAAAAAATCTGCTTATAGGAAATATTATCTTCATTGCATAATTGTGTGTAACAAAGCATACAACTCTTCCTGTGTCACTTTTTTGCTAGTCGTGTGTGCTGCCATCTCTGTGTGCCTACCCGCAACTCTAGAATTGCCTACTTACGGACCCTCCAACAGTTTCTAATTTTTATTGCGTTAAATATCTGTTACGTTAGTAATTATATTATCTTTGACTCATGATAATCGATACAAAGTAAACTATCTAACGAGCTATCTATTACTAAGGTCTCACATCTGCCTAGGCCAGGGTTCGATTCCGGCGATATATAGAACAAATTATAGGCCATGTGCCTCGACAGCTGTTACTTTTACCGTTTTTTTACCTTTTATTGCATAGAAAGGTTTTACGAGTGGGCTATAGATGTTTTACAGGCAATCATGGTCTGGGAGAAAAGAAAAAAGAATGTACTAGCTGCTTCTCTTAATGCGCAGATCGTAGAAGCCGATCGAGGGAATGGGCGAGATTTTATCATCAGGTCTTTTTATTCTCCACTGTAGAAGCATGACCCTCTATGTACTACCAGAGCCATACTTTGCCAGAGCAGCCAAAAGGGCTTGGCCTACACCCTCCTCGCTGGCCAGACGGGTCGGAGAGGTCTCATTGATGTTTATATTCAAAAGCTTTGTTTAGCTTGTATTTCCTAAGTCGCCTTCTACGACATCCACAAGAAGACTTTAAGTGGTCCTATATACTCTGCCGGAAACCACTCGGCATAAAGCCGGCATAAGGGCGAGATTTAAATCATGATAATAGGCGATGCTGCTGCATGCATGCAAAAACGCTCTTGAATGACAAGCGAAGCGTAGGTCACCCACAAGGTAGTCAGACGACCTGACTAAGGTCGCTGGAAAATGCTGGATGCAGGCCGCTCTTGATCGGTCAACGGACGTTGATAGGAACGTTACGCGACTGAAATGATGATGATGATAATGCTAGCTACCCGTCACTATTTTGATTACTTTTTCCCTCGCGATACAGCGATGGAATGCTGCAAGTGTTATGGACACTTTTGCGTCAGGGCCGATTAAGGTCGGACTTTTTGACTGACGCGCATATTTTAATATTGATATCTATGTATAGGCACAGAATTAATAATAGTATTACATAGTATAGGTGACATGATTGTATTAAAATCTATACATATAATAAAACAGTTTATTTATAGTAATTATATAACTAAGCTCCCATGCTGGTCTGGGAGAAATAAAAAAAACTTAGAATGTACCAGCTGCTTTTCTTCCCACGCAGATCGTAAAAGCCGATCGAGGGAATGGGCAAAAAATGCAAATCATGTTAACAGGCGATGCGGCTAGCAACCCATCACTGTATTGATTGCTTTTCCATCTTCTCGCCCACCATTACGCTAAAAGTGGCTTTTGGGTCTTGCGGCCCTGGGCTCTGCATAGAACCGCAAGACCCAAAATGCTCTGTCTGCCCCATTAGGGATAAAGACGTGATAGTATGTATGTATAACTAAAATATGAAAATTAGGTTTTCCAAATTAAAACATGTTATGAAAAATTTCGCCACGAGTAGGATTCAAACCCACGACCCTCAAGTTAACGCCGTTAGTGCACTACGAATTGTAATGCTGTCAAAAATGTATTAATCAAGATAGGTTTAGTCTAATTGTAGATATTTTGTAAAAACCAAATTTTGCGTTACCTATAAATAAATCTCCATTATTATTTCTTCATTTTCAAGTAGGTTAAATATTCCGTATAAAAATACGGACTCGCAGGCAATTAACAAAAATCCAATGAGTGTGTTTTTTTTTAATACAAAAATCCTCGGGAGTGGCCGCGAAATTGGCGTAAATTAAAGATTTTTGAATTTTCTACGAATGGTTTTATGGTGTGGTTTATTTCTTAGCCGACTTCAAAAAGGAGGAGGTTATCAATTCGACTGTATGTTTTTTTAGGGTTCCGTACCCTAAGGGTAAAAACGGGACCCTATTACTAAGACTTCGCTGTCTGTCCGTCTGTCTGTCACCAGGCTGTATCTCAAGAACCGCGATAGCTAGACAGTTTAAATTTTCACAAATTATGTATTTCTGTTGCCGCTATAACAACAAATACTTAAAACTAAATAAAATAAATATTTAAGGGGAGCTCCCGTACAACAAACGTGATTTTTATAGATAATGGTACGGAACCCTTCGTGCGCGAGTCCGACTTGCACTTGGCCGGTTATTTTTTTTGTATGTATGTTACGCGATATCTTCGTCAACCGTGGACCGATTTTGATGATTCTTTTTTTTAAAAGTGTGCAAATTTTTTTATGTTTTTTTACTGTTTATTTTAATTTTCTACTATAATTACTATAGTCATCTAGTATTTCTGTTTATTTTTTAATTATATCTCTTTCCGTGGTTCGATTGAAGAGACAAACATTTTCTTTGTGAAAATTAGAAACATGTTTATTATCACGGACTTAAAGTGTAATGTATAAGTGGTTAAAAACTACTATTGATGCCGATGAATATCTTAGTAATAAATATATTCATAATGACATATTTCAAAAATAAAGTTTTAAAAAGCCTTTAGAAATTTTTGAACAATCCCAGGTTTATTGTAGGTTCATAGATGCTTATAATTTTCAAAATAGGTTTCAAAAGACATGACGACCTCCGTGGCGTAGTGGTCAACATGCTAGTCCGCCACCCAGAGGACCCGGGTTCGATACCCGGTCAGGGCAAGTTCGAAAATGGCCTTTTTCAAATTGTTCTGGGTATTGGATGTTTATCTATATATGTATTTGTTATAAAATATAGTATCGTTGAGTTAGTATCCCATAACATAAGTCTCGAACTTACTTTGGGGCTAGCTCAATCAGTGTAATTTGTCCCTATTTATTTATTTATTTATTTTAAAAGACTCAATCAAAATAAGTCTTACGAGAAGAATTATAAATAAATGTATAAATAACTTTTCAAACTTCCATAAAACTTCTTTTTATATAGAATCATGCTACTTAGTCTTGATGAAGTTAAAAATAATCATATTTTTATTTAAAAAAATAGAACTTTGGCCTCGAGAGGCGCTGGCCAAGTTCAAACACATTACTTCCCCTTGCCAACTCGGTGAATAATATATTATGGGGCAGCAGGATCTGATCTCTCTGAGACTACAACTTTAGACTCTACTCCTGTTTTTTGTTACTTCTTCCGAAAAAAATGGTTACTTATATGTGTCATTTTTTTCCAGGAAAAGATAAAAAAAAATAAAAAAGTATATATAACGTTTATTTATTCAAAAAGTTCATACGCACTTACTACAAAAATCAACAATATTTGTATGAATAAAGCCGAAAATAAAAAAGTAAATAATTTTTTTTTATGAAATATCAAAATTTTCATCATATAATAGAAGAAGAAAAGGGAAATTTAAAATAGTGATTGTTTGCTGTAAGTAGAAGTATCACCTATGAACATGATTAAGTTTCTGTAGAGTCCTGCGTAAGATGAGAGCGTTTTTTTTCTCCCCCAGACCAGAATTGGATTTTGTTATCTTTATAATAAAGTACAAAATTGTGAAGTTAGTAATCCAAACTACAAGTTTGAAATTTATTTTAGGTTTAAATAAGATAAGATAAAATCTTATAATATAAAAGTCTTTATTGCACCAACTAAGTATGACAATAATAAAAAATACATTTAAAATATAGTAGGTACAAAGGCGGGCTTATTAGTAAAGTGATTTTCTCCAGCCAACCTTTGGGTAAAGAAAACTATAAAGGATGATAGCTAGCTCCGTATTATTAAAACAAATAATTAAATAAATATATAGGGACAATTACACTGATTGAGCTAGCCCAAAAGTAAGTTCGAGACTTGTGTTATGGGATACTAACTCAACGATACTACATTTTAAAACAAATACATACATAGATAAACATCCAAGACCCAGGACAATTTGTAAAAAAGGCCATTTTCCATCTTACCCTGACCGGGGATCGATCCCGGAACCTCTGGGTGGTGGACAAGCATGGTGACCACTACGCCACGGAGGTATGTGCCCCCCGCACATAAATAAATAAATAAAGACAAATGACTTGATTCTCTAAGATCTATAAAGAGCAAACCCTGCAGGGTGTCAGTAAGGCTTTTGTGACAGATTAGTTCTGCCATAATTCTGGCGTGTAGTGAGTTATCTCCGTACCATAATAAATCTGTAACCGTGTCGTTTGTAATAAAGAAAAATTATAGCGTTCTCACTGTCCATTTGTCTAAATAGACACATAGGTATTGTTGGGTCATTTGTAATCTAAGCATACCCTATTTTTAGTGCACTTGATGAGAAATAAAAATAATAATAAATATAAAGGGTGTAAATCTGTAACCTTGCCATATTCTCAGACGTACCTATACCGATCATACTGAACAACTTTCCCAAAGGAATGTAGACCGAAATATGAAAAAAAAAATTGGACTACCCATACTAAATCGATCAGCTGATTAGCAATTTTGTAAGGGTGAACAATTTTTTTTTTCATGTTTCGACCTGTATTTCTTAGGGAAAGTTGTTCAGTATGATCGGTATAAGTACGTCTGAGAATATAGCAAGGTTACAGATTTACAGCCTGTATACCCTATTTAGATGAGGTACTGGATGCCTACTCGATGAGAAATAAAAAAATATATTCTATGGTTAAAATCAAGGTTTATCCAATTTTAATTTAGATTTTGAGAGCTATCGCAATTAAAGTTAGTTTTGTTTTTCTCAATATCTTCTAGTAGTTATTTGCGGCAATGTGATCGATAAAAATGTAATAAATAAACTGTTAAATTATTTTTTTAATTGCATGTAGATTTAAGAAAACAATAGGGTGCTAGAAGTAAAGTAAAAAATCCGACTTGATTTCGAGAGAGCATAAACACCACCTAATCTGACTTGAAAAAATCCGACTTGATTTCAAGAGAGCGTAAACACGACCTAATATTGAAGAAATAATTTTTTACACTGACTGGAGCTTAATAAGCTCCTCTTATTTTCAACGATTAGAAATGATGGAAGCAATATATTGTAAGAAATTCCAAAAATTGTAAATTACGAGTTGTCATAAATGAAATGAAAATTATGAAAGGATGGATGAAAGGAGATTTACTAAAAGGAAGATTTACTTACATAAAAAATTGGTTGCCTGTAAAGTCGGTATACGGGCGAAAGTTTTACGTGACAACGACTTTTTATGTCTGTCTCTCTCGCTCTTAGGCGGGCTAACCATGCCCGAGTGGAAGGGACGCGTGCCTCTCACTCGCTCTCATTGTGAGCGCATAACGTGAGCGGAGCGTAACGCAGTTTCTTGAAGTGTCACCCGGCAAACCAATTTATAAGACGTTGTCACGTCAAAAATTTACAAAGCGAATGTGAGTAGAAGAACGGATTAGGGTCGTCCTCGTCGAAAGTACTGCGTACAGATTGCAGCACTCATAATAAAGAAGAGGTCAGAAGTACCTGTAACCGGCGCGCCGGAATGCATGAAGAGAGTGAATGAGACTGATGAGTGTAGATAAAGCAAAAGAGGTCTGTCAGGATCGTAGCAAGTGGAGATCTATAGTCTCTGCCTACCCCTGTGGGAAACAGGTGTGATAATGAGTATTTATATACATTAAAACCTGCGCGTCCAATATAACAATATCTTTAGGATGCTTTTGGGTTTGCCAAGTAGATGCAGTGCCTCAGGCATGTTTGCGGAGGCCCGTACAGACAGGTTTCACGCGATAGTGCGGAAAAAGGTCGCCTCTTTATTGCAGCGTGTACGTAACAGCCACAACAGCATCCTAAGGATGATATCCTCGCGTCCCGGCTGTCCTATGCCGAAAAATTGCATTCGAGTGGCCATCGCATTTAATTATTTATTATTATTTACTTTATTAATTAATTATTGTACTTGTGTCATTATTGTATTGTACTTGTGTCATTATGGAGAAATCCGAAATAAAGATTTTATTATTATTAAAACACCATTCTTAATTAACTTAAATTGATTTTTGCGGACCGATATCAATTGGCGCGTACGGTAACTCAAAGACAGCAGAACAACCAGTGCTGCGCCACCCTCGCGTCATCCTCATCATAGAATATCTTTCTATCATCATCAGCATCATCAGGTCTTTTTGTCTCCACCGCAGGAGCACGACCCTCTGTACTACCAAAGCCATACTTGGCTAGAACAGCCTGAGGACTTGGCCTACACTCTCCTCGCTGGCCAGACGGGTTGGAGAGGTGTCATTGATGTTTTTAAGTTTTTTGTTTAGCTTGTATTTCCTAAGTCGCCTTTAAGACATCCACGGGAGGATTTGGAGTGGCCTTATTCTACTCTGCTGGAAACCACACGGCATCTTCCTATCATTATGTATGAAAAGAAAATAAATATCCAAGTCGCCCGTCTCGTGGCTCCATCGCCTAATATTCTTTCGGAAATTATTTCAGCAAAATTGCCACTTGTGTTGAGAGCGTTTTCTGAGTCAGCTCCTCTCTGTGCTCAATTTTATTTCCCGATATTAATTCTTAGATTTTACACAATCGCCCTTCCTTTCCCTTCCCGATTTTTTCGCTTATAATTGAGTGGGATTTGAATTGTGTGATTTTGACCTCGAATTCATTTCTTTTGTTACGAAAGACACTTAGTGCTAAGTGATTTAGGGGGTTTGGCCGACTTCGGAAAAAGAATATTGAATCAAATTAACGTAGGTACCTAGGTACTGGATATAGGAATAATAATTAAAAAATATTTTTATAAGTGTAGAGTACTATTTGAACCGACTTCCAAAAAGAAGGAGGTTCTTCGTCGCGATCTTTTTTAGGGTTCCGTAGCTACATGGCAAAAACGGAACCCTTATAGATTCGTCATGTCTGTCTGTCTGTCCGTCCGTATGTCACAGCCCCTTTTTTCCGAAACTATAAGACCTATACTGTTGAAACTTGGTAAGTAGATGTATTATGTGAACCGCATTAAGGTTTTGACACAAAAATAGAAAAAAAAAACAATAAATTTTGGGGTTCCCCATACTTAGAACTGAAACTCAAAAAAATATTTTTCATCAAACCCATACGTGTGGGGTTTGTATGGATAGGTCTTCAGAAATTATATTGAGGTTTCTAATATCATTTTATTCTAAACTGAATACTTTGCGCGAGAGACACTTCCAAAGTGGAAAAAAGTGTGTCCCCCCCCCCCCGTAACTTCTAAAATAAGAGAAAGATAAAACTAAAAAAAATACATGATGTTCATTACCATAAAAACTACCAGCGAAAATTGGTTTGAACAAGATCTAGTAAGAAGTTTTTTTTTTCATATGTCATAAACTGCAATTTACCTTTCATTCAATCAACTCAAATATAAAAATTAAAAAAAAATACTACTACGGAACCCTTCATGGGCGAGTCCGACTCGCACTTGGCCGCTTATTTGTATGTTCTCTTCTTTTTTTGTTTGAAAGGGTATCTTCCGAGGTGGGACCATAGAAATTTTACCAAAAATCGGTTGAATCAAGCAATTATCTCGTAGACAATGTCTTAAAATTTTAACACATTTTTCTACTGCTAGCGCCATCTATGAGAAAATTGGAGAACTACAAATGTAAACAATTGGAAATCAATCAATAAAAATCAATATTAGTGGCTTGAAAATTTAAATCATATCATTTTATGTATTGCATAATATTATAAATACAAAAAATAGTAATTTGGTATTTACACAATTTGACCGGTCGGTACAAGTAGCGCCATCTATGAATTATTATTGGAACGAAACCGTATTTTCTAATAAGTTTTTATTTTACATGATTTTTCATCAAAATGTTACGTTTCAAATTCGAATGGAAATAGAATTATGTATGGTCTCAATTTACTTTTCTTGTGCCTTCAAGTACTATAGAAATTTACCACGTTCACGTACGTTTCTTTTGCATATAATTTTAAGAAAATCATCATCATTATCATCATTTCAGCCGCACAACGTCCACTGCTGGACATAGGCCTCTCCCAAGGATTTCCAAAATGACCGATCTAGAGCGGCTTGCATCCAGCACCTTCTAGCGACCTTGGTCAGGTCATCAGACCACCTTGTGGGGGAGTGTCCTAAACTTCGCTTGCCAGTACGTGGTCGTCATTCGAGAACCTTTTTGTCCCTTCCTTTCTAGAATCCTTTAGGAAAATGCGATAGTGCAATTTCAAAACCACACCATATTTGTGTTTTTCGTGATAAGTTGCGACTCTCTGCTCTGTATCATCATCATCAGGTCTTTTTGTCTCCACTGCAGGAGCATGACCCTCTCTGTACTGCCAGAGCCATACTTGGCCGAAGCAGCCAGAGGACTTTGGCCTACACTCTCCTCGCTGGCCAGACGGGTTGGAGAGGTTTCATTGATGTTTATAAGCTTCGTTTAGTTTGTATTTCCTAAGTCGCCTTCTACAACATCCACGGGAGGACTTGGAGTGGCCCTATTCTACTCTGTCGGAAACCACGCAGCACTTTCTAATTTCCTAATGATAATCCCTTAAAAATCAAAGAAAATCTCCGCTCTGTATAACTCGTATAAAACGAAGACGTAACAACATATTCGTATTTGTAACAACAACACAGATGACGTCAAACTCTTCAGAATCGAACCCCAACTAATCCGGGCAGGGTGGTCAGCAAACAATGCCTCAAGTCACCCATCCTGACACAATGGGTTCAGTCACAGGGAGGTTCTTGTCAAATTATACACGGCTCTCAAGTTTATTGAATGCGTGTTTTGGCATAGAGATAAACGACGTAGAAGGGACATACATACAATACAGATACATTTCACGTCTATATCCCTGACGGAGTAGACAGAGCCCAGGGCCGTTAAGCCCAAAAGCCACGCTTAGCGTTTAGGTGGGCGTTAAGATGGAAAAGGAATCAAAATAGTGATAGGTTGCTAGCCGCATCGCCTATTACCATGATTCAAATCTCGCCCATTCCCTCGATCGGCTCTTACGATCTGCGCGGGAAGAGAAGCAGTTGGTACATTCTACGTTTTTTCTTTCCTCCCAGACCAGCAGGAAGGGACATACCCGTAATAAATTGAACCACAGGCTTGATCACTGTATTATAATGATAATAAAATAACAATCAAAAAACAAAGAAAATCGACTTTCCATACAAATTGCTCGGGCGGCTGCACACTTGTATGGAAATGCTGTTTTTTTTAATTGTCTGTTTTTTAATTTCATTACACTTTAGTGGTCTAGTAGCCCATGGTTCGATTTATTAAGGGTATGTGACCCTTGCACGTTGTATTATGTATTGTATTGTAAAAATCAGACAAAATGTGGAGGTGCAACTATATGATTCTTATTTTACTATCAGTTGCATTAACTAAATTGAATATTTTATTTAGCTTAGCAAACATGTCTCCGAACAATCCATGTTAAACTATTCAAAATTTTCTGTCACCAGCTTGTCAGGGGCCCAAAGGAGGCGGCATTATAACTATAAATCCTATTTCAATATCACTAATTGTATTTTCCTTAATCCATCTTCATGTCTATTCTACGCGTTTTAATAGTAACTCAATGTCACTCGTAGAAAAATCTTTGACTATTATTATTTTGTTACGGTCCAGAAATCCGAATAGAGGCTGGAATTAACAGGATAAGGAAATAATTAGGGATAAATAAATCATAGTAGAGGACACTGGTTACTCGAGGATCTCATTCTGACACGTGTATCTTATACCTTTAAACGAGCAATTCTTGTATATTTATTTATTTATATATAAATTTCTGTGATCTCGGAAACGGCTCTAACGATTTCGCTGAAATTTGGTATATGGGAGTTCTCGGGGGTAAACAATCGATCTAGATTAGTCTTATGTTTGGGAAAACGCGTGTTTTCGAGTTTTCATTCGTTTTTCTTTCCACGCAAAATATTGTCGCAAATTTCGTCGCGCCGACCGCCTTGTTTTTAGCTCAGCGGTTAAGGATACTTACCGCTAGAAAGAGTGTTACGGGTTCGAATCCCACTCGGTGTTTTACTTTTGTTTTTTTTTTATGTGCAAGTTTATATATTTTTTTTAATAGTTTTTAGACAAGTTTAAAAAAAACAGTTAATGTTTGAGATAAAACCGAGCAAAGCTCGGTCGCCCAGGTACTAATGTGTATAAAAATATAATTAGGTATATACAAAAAAATATCTCTAGCTACAACTCCAGTAGTAAAAATCAATTGAGGGAATGGGCGAAACTCTGAATCATGTTTGAAATGTGGCTAGCACTATTTAGATTTTCTTTTTTAGGGTTCCGTAGTTAACAAAGAACTCTTATAGTTTCGCCATGTATGTCTGTCTGTCTGTCCTTCTGCGGTTTTACTCAGAGACAGTAGTACTAGAAAGTTTTTATTTGGCATGGTATGTATTGTACATTAATATAATATTAATAATGCTAAAAAGTCGTAAAATAAATTAAATTGGAGGCTAAGATGGTGACTGCCTGCATGGTTAAGGCATCCGCATTGTGATGCGGAGGTCGTGGGTTCGAATCCCACTGGGAAGCATACTTTGTCAAAAGGTGTTTTTAGTCTGGTTAAGCTTTTGCAGACTTGAATCACCTGATTATCCGACAAGAAAGATGATTCCGTGTTTCGGAAGGCACGTATAAAATGTGGGACTAGCGTTTGCTCAAACCTATCCAAGGATTGGTTCTGGTCTACCATTTTAACCTCGTCAAATCACCTAGGTTAGGTAGCGGACCCCGTGCTCTGAACTTTACTGCTGAGGATGCAACCGGGAATACCTAGGATGATGATGGCTTAGATGGAATTTTAACCTTAATGAGGTAGTATTCTGGGACAAAACTAAATTCTTCTTCTTCTTATATTTAAGAGCTGGGCTCTTGTCGGTGAAGTGCTTTCCATGTCTCTCTTCCTTCCGCTAAGTTCTTAACCTCTTTATATGTTTTTTCGTTTGATGAGAAGGTACTAGAGGATGTGAGAGAGAAAAGACAAATAATACAAATTATAGAAAATAGAAGAGGGAAAATGTTCGGTCATCTACTACGCCACGATGCGTTCTTTAAAACAATAATGGAAGGAAAAATAGAAGGAAAGAGAGGAGTAGGAAAACCCAGAAGAAAATTTATAGACCAAACAAAAGAAAATTAAAAGTGAAAACTAAATTACTTGGTACATACTGTAAATAGAATAAAACGTCAAAAAATAACGTCACTTGGTCACTTGTCATTGATCATATCCATTTTCAACGTGATCTTTCATTTATTATTGTGGGAAAACTATGACGTCATCAGTCTTTATTTCATTCAAATCCTATAGATAATGTTTGTTTTGACATTTAGAAAAAAAGTATCTGGTTTGAGGTTTTGCAAACTTCCTTTATCATTTCAGCCGCATAACGTCCACTGCTGGACATAGGCCTCTCCCAAGGATGTCCAAAATGACCGATCTAGAGCAGCTTGCATCCAGCGCCTTCCAGCGATCATGGTCAGGTCGTCAGACCACCTTTTGGGTTCATGTGATCTCCATTCGAGAACCTTTTTGGGCATAAATCTAAAAACGCATTGAATGAAAAGTGACTACACCAAATAATTTATTTCTGACCCAAGAAATATTTAGTGCGGCTTGCATCCAGCGCTTTCCAGCGACCTTGGTCAGTTCAGACCACCTTGTGGGTGGGTGTCCTTTCGCTTGCCAGAACGTGGTCGCCAATCGAGAACCTTTTTGCCCCATCGGTTCGTCGCTCTATGTGTCCCGCCATTTCAACAAGCTGATCAGCTGGGCTATGTCAGAATTTCTTATTACTCAACAAATATTTGATTCTTGATTCTAAGAATAGAATCCACAAACAGAATATCGTCAAAATAGGGGTACAGAAAGCACATGTTTCGCCAAATTTCCCCCCAATTGAGGAAACTCAGAGAGCACGAATCGAGCAATACACGGCACTGTTTGAAGTTTAATTGCAATTTTCCGGATAAAGCCGGAGACGTGCCCCGCAATTTTCATATTAGCCTGAATAATATGTTGGCTTAATTGATGGTCTAAGTTAAGAAATACAGCGATTATTAGTTTTAAGAAGACGACAGTTATGTTGTCAACTGACATAATGTCATTATTTTAATATGTCTACAAAAGAAATGGCGACGACACGCTTTTTGTTTGTGGTTTTTCGTGTGTGTACACTGGTGTCAGATTAATGATTTCATGCTGCCTAAAGACATCTGGCATAGCTTGACGACTGCCATACAATGTGTTTTGGCTGTATTTCATTTCATTACACCAAAGTCACCTAAGCCAAGCAACCATCATCAAACTACCCAAGGAAAGAATTGGTTCTGGTTAGATCAGACAGCAGTCGCTCTGTGTAAAAACGAGTAACCTCGTCAAATCACCTTGATTAGGTAGGTCGCAGACCCCGGGCTCTGAAGCATGAGGATGCAACCGAGAAAATACGCTCGGATAATGATGACTCGCCATCGCATGTGGTTTCCAGCAGAATAGAACAGGCCCACTCTACGTCTTCCCGTGGATGTCGTAGAAGACGACTTAAGAAATACAAGCTAAACAAAGCATATAAACATCAATAGGATCTCTCCAACCCGCCTGGGCAGCGAGGAGTGTGTAGGCCAAGTCCTCTGATTGCTCTAGCCAAGTATGGCTCCTGCAGTGGAGACGAAAAGACCTAATAATGATGATGACAGTAGCATATTAGAAGTAGCGGCACGTAAGTTTAGCGCAGATTGAAATGTTGATGGGATACTGCGCACGGGTACAGTATTACTTTTTGACTTCTGCGCAAGCAAGGTCAGCGCTAGAGTTTCGTGCCGCTACCTGTGGGGTAAGGAGGGGGAATGACACTCACCTTGGTAAATCTATCACCAGCATGAGGGCGCGAGGGGCCCTCTCCCCTCGCCTATACTGAGGTGAGCGCCATTACCCACTGAGCGTCATTCCCCCTCCATACCCTACTATGTGTCATTCGCTAGCCGCTCATAGTCTAACCCCCACACAACTCTCAGAGCAAGTTTGTGCGCGCGTGCTCTTTACCGACTATTACACCTGTATTGTAATCAGTTTAACCACGCCACGCCGCACTGTTATAATCTGATTGGGAACTTAATCATGTGATTGGACTAACGGCGGGGAACGGAGGGTTAAATTGAAATGGGTTAGACATTTATACATACATACACTGTCACGATTTTATCCTTAATTGGGCGGACAGAGCGTGGATCCTGCAGTGTGTTAAAACACACAGAACTCAGGGCACAGAATAACCACTAGTACTTACGTACAGAAGTCTTACTCAGCAAAGAAATATCTACTCAATGAGATTAATGATATGGTTTAATTTAGCTCGCGTCAGAACTCAGCACATGTTCGTTTAGATACCTAGAAGTCCATTGCAAGCCAATTTCATTCTTATTACTCTAGACATTGCAGTCACTGAATTTACTACTCCGGAGTGATCGCCAAATAATAATGTAGGTATATTTTCGATACCTAAACGAGGAATGACACAGGGCTGCTCAGGGCTTCAAGACTCAAGGCACGGGCACGGGTATGGCACTTCATACAAGCGGAGTATCATTTATGCCTACTACTACAAACAAAAGTATACATCCGTGCACAAGGCAATGTGTGTGTGTTCGTCCTCTCGACACCATCGACAAAGAGGGGCGGGGACTTGTGTTGTGGTATACTCAACCATTCTATATTTTGTAACAAATACATATACCTATAAAGATAAACATCCAAGATCCAGGTCAATCTGAAAAACATTATTTTCCATCTTGGCCTGGCATGACGACCACTATACTACAGAGGTCGTCACTTACAACATGCCTACCCATCGCCTTATAAACATAATTATTTCTCTTCCTTGTCACTAGATGGCGCTTTAAGGTAATAATTAAAACATTAAAATCTTTTAATACTATTATTTAAATAAAGTAGTACTCTAATTCTTTAAACATGACTTATAACTCTTATAAGAAATGCAATAAATATATTAAAAGTATATTCAACACTTTCTTAGTCACTATTTTGCTAGTTGTGTGTGCTGCCATCTCTGTGTGCCTACCCGCAACTACCAGTTTTGCCTACTTACAATAATTTCTATGCCGTTAAGTACTGTTACGTTAGTTATTATATTATCTTTGCTCACACTAATAAGTATCTATATGAAAATATTTATATTGATATACAACCTACTCCGAGTGCGTATCATTAGAAGGCTCTTTGCAACAACAGGTAACGTGCACAACTGCCGGCACTTACAAAAATGTTTCATGCACGGAGCACACCGTACTGTGTCGTACGATGACTTACAGTGTTGCCCGTACATTGCTGCATGAGCGATTTAAGCGATAGCATACCCTTCGCTTTGTAAACATAATTATTTGTCTATCTTACCACTAGATGGCGCTATAAGGTAATAATTAAAACATAAAATCCTTTATTGCTATTGTTAGTACTTCGAATTAATTAAATATGACTTATATGAAATGCAATGAATACTTTTAAAGCATATTCAACACTTTCTTTGTCACTTTGCTAGTCGTGTGTGCTGCCATCTCTGCGTGCCTACCCGCAACTCCCAGTTTTGTCTACTTACATCATGCCTACGTGCAATCCAATAGTTATATGACGTTGGGTATCTGTTACGTTAGTAGTTTCATTATCTTTGGCGATAGAGAATTCGCTACTTTGTAACAGATCAAATCAGTTATATTTTTTTTTCTAAACATCTAAACAAACTCTATGGGATTTGTTTAAAATATATAGTCATTTTAAGATAAAAGCTAGGACTACGTTTGTATGAAAAAGTCTGATTCTGTCTAGGGTAAGGGAACTTATAAGAAGATGTTTTTAACCAGCAACTGGACGTTGCTCAGGTGTTACTGCCGTGTTGCAACTCCGTCTTTTATATTAGTGTCTCTGTGAGCTGTCAGTCTCTGTGAGTTTATCATACATTAAAAAATTGTTCAGACAGAAAAGTTGCGTTTTAATAAGGATAGCAAAAAATATAAATGACATTTTAAATTCTTCGAAATAGCTGAATTATGATATTTTTAAAGGTATCAAAACCAATATTTCCGCCATTATGGAAATTAAAAAAAAATATTTTTGAAGGAGATGTTTTTAACCAGCAATGTACGTTGCTCAGGTGTAACTGCCGTGTTGCAACTCCACCGGGGCCCTCGCAGGCGCCCCGGGGCCCGCACTAACGACCGGCCTGTCTTTGCACACTCCAGCGCTAAATATCTGTCTAGTTGTCTGCGCTTTGTCGGTGATATTCTACACGGAGATTGGATAAAGACTTTTTTGTTGTGGGACGACGACAGGGTAAGAAAAGTATGATTGTAATTAATCCGTTTTAGATTATCCAAAAATCATGATCATCAGGTCTTTTTGTCTTCACTGCAGGAGCATGACCCTCTCTGTACTACCAGAGCCATACTTAGCCAGAGCAGCCAATGTCTTTGCACACTCCAGCGCTAAATATCTGTCTAGTTGTCTGCGCTTTGTCGGTGACATTCTACACGGAGATTGGATAAAGACTTTTTTGTTGTGGGACGACGACAGGGTAAGAAAAGTATGATTGTAATTAATCCGTTTTAGATTATCCAAAAATCATGATCATCAGGTCTTTTTGTCTTCACTGCAGGAGCATGACCCTCTCTGTACTACCAGAGCCATACTTAGCCAGAGCAGCCAATGTCTTTGCACACTCCAGCGCGAAATATCTGTCTAGTTGTCTGCGCTTTGTCGGTGATATTCTACACGGAGATTGGATAAAGACTTTTTTGTCGTTGGGCGACGACAGAAAAGTATGATTGTAATTAATCCGTTTTTTAAATTATCCAAATATCATCATTATCAGGTCTTTTTGTCTTCACTGCAGGAGCATGACCCTCTCTGTACTACCAGAGCCATACTTGGACAGAGCAGCCAGAGGAGTTTGCCCTACACTGTCTTCGCTAGCCAGACGGGTTGGCGAGGTCTCAGTCTCACTGATGTTTATAAGCATCTTGTACCCATTTCCTAAGTCGCCTTCTACGAATTGATGGGAAAAACTGGCCCTATTCTACTCTGCCAGAGACCACACGGCAAAAATAATGGACCCGAATTTTTCAGTTTACCATAAAAGTAGAAATTTGCAAAGACTATAGGATAGCTTTAGAAAACCTAATTATGGGAATGGCTAAAATCGCATTGAAAATGCATATCATCGTGACGATTTATTTCTTTATTGGCACCAAATAATTTAATTTTAACCCAAGAAAATACCCACTTGTAAACTTACATCTAGAGCGGCTTGCATCCAGCGCTTTCCAGCGACCATATTCAGGTCGTCAGACCACCTTGCGGGTGGGTGTCCTTTCGCTTGCCAGAAATTTGAAAATCCTTGAGAGAGGCCTGTGTCCAGCAGTGGACGTTATGCGGCTGAAATGATGATGATACTTAGACATATTATAGCATTTATTTGGTTTAAAAACCAGAAACTCGCGAGGTATTCAGCTCACAAAGCCACTACTATAATAAAAATAAATAAAACTACTGCTGTACTAATTTCCAAACAAACTCGCAACTTGAATTCGCAAGCTTATCTTTATTTAGTGTCGCAGGTTGGCTTTGCTATCTTCGAAACAAAACTAACGTATTTTCGACACGAGTGTAGCGTAGTTTCCACAGACCAACTATCGCATAATCAATAGACAGAACATTTTATTTTATTTTCATTAAGCCTCTCCTAAGGATTGCCAAAAGACAGAAAACATTTTATTTTTATTTCCATTCCTAAGGATTTCCAAAAAACCAGATATGTGGTCTCTAGAATAAATTGGTGACAGAGTGAGAGAGTTGTTGGGATCGTCCTAGAGCTAGATAGATCGATGAGAAATGATGATGATATAGAAAAGTCGCGTGTCGAAACTAGTATCGTAAGGCGCAGGACCGAAGTGGTTTGAGAGAATTTTATTCCCAGCAGTGAGATACAGAAGGCTACCAATGATGATGATCCCTAGAATTTGAAACAAAACATTGACGACATTGATGATTATAATGATGATGGACTATAAGGTCTAACAAAATATATGTACTGAAACTATTTTAGGGGTGAATTCTGTCCGTGATAGTGAACTACTTTCTCCAAGAAACATATGGAGAATATGTGTACTTTTTGGACTAAAGAGGACGCAAATTGAATTTATTGTGGTGTCCTATCATATAGCCTGTAACCAACACAACAACACCTCATGGATATCATAGACGATACGAGGGGACAGATGAACATACAAATACGTATATACATACATACACACATACAATACATAGCGGCGAAACACATACATAACCCTCCTTGTAGCTTAGCCATAGTCACGTAATATGAAAATTGACAACCTCTGAACACACTTGAGAAAAATATGTTAATATGATTTGTCTATGCTTATTTTGGTCTTTAGCAACTGCATAGAAATTCAGCTGTTTGAGCTGAAATTGAAGCTAATAACTGCAGATAATGAAACTAATTAAGTCTCATCTGATAGTCCGGGTTTGAATTTCTGCACTGGCTTTTCGGATTGTGTGCAGCGTTATGATATTTTAACAGGATTGCGCGAACGAAACAAAGTGAAACTCCGTGGACTGTTTTTAAACTGTATTATGTTTCTAGATATATAATGCATACAATAGTTTTTCAAAACTAAAAGCCGACTTCACTACACAACAGATTTTGATTCAATTTTGATGAGATCACTTGACAAGTATATACGCTGACATTTCATTGGTTTTGGAAAAAAAAATGTCGTATAGTAAATAAATTCCTCTATCCATATATGTTATCCAAATTTCTGTATGTCATAAGAAAAAAAAATTGCGTAAATGATTTCCTGTCGAGACCACGTAGTTATACGCCGGCCAAACAGCTGCGTAATGTCGGTGACCCCGGCCGGCCGGCGCGCGATGTATGGCGGCGGTACTACTAATTGATCTCACAATTTTACCTTCGAGTTTTAGACAACATTTTTTGTTTCTGAATTTTTATTTTGACTAGCTAATTAGGTCTTACTAACGATGCCTATGAAGTGGCCTTCCGCTTCAAAACCAATGAAAAATCACCGTGTATACTGTTTTAACCTCTCGTATGCCATTGCGTAGATCTACGCGAGATTGCATTGTTTAACTATTGTGTCTGATATTCCGGCATACAGGGGGACAAAAAATATTTTTTTTTAGTCGGTCCAGGCGTCAATAGGTCGCCACGAAATTAATAAACTCGTCTCTTTAAAAGTCGGTTAAAAAAGCAGACAAAACGAACACCAATAATAAAGAATTACATAAACCTCTCCCTTATGTGTACAGTTTACAGTTTTAGGGTCAATCCACACACAGCGTTTAAAGCGCGACGCATCTTACGTCGTTCATACAACTTCTAATCTCGCATCATGCGCGTTTAGTGAACGGTGTATATAAATTTGATGAAACGCAATATATGTGTTATAGACCAAGTTATTTATAAGAAACTAGCTGTACCCGCGGGCTTCGCTCCCCGTAGAATATTTCAGGATCAAGAGTACCCTATGTCCTTCCCCGAGTCTCAAACTATATCCATACCAAGTTTCATCCAAATCTGTTCAGTAGTTTAAGCGTAAAGAGGTAACAAACAAATAAACATACAATCGATCCCAAGATTCTATCGTAGGGTTGAGAACTACATAACCTATTTCTTATTTATTATAATTTCTCACTTACCACCAGGAATGAGTAATGATTACTACACACATACCCTCACAAACACACTCTCTCACACTCACATGCACACCCCCACACACACGCACACACACACGTACACACCCTCTCACGCATCCACACATCTTCACTTATCACACAACACAACATTCACTCATGTCAATAGAACTAAGAATATATTTAAAGCTATAAAATTTATTTGTAAACTAGGCCTATGTTAATACTAAGTGTTTGGAAGAGCGGGTTCCCCTGCCACAGGCTTTTTCAAAGCTTACTAGGTGGGTCCCAGAAATTTGTATTACTTAAACTACTGGCTTGAAAATAAAGATTTTATTTTATTTTTATTTTTATACAAACTCACTTTCGCATTTATAATATTAGTAGGACTAGCTGCGCCACGCGGTGTTACCCGCATTTAAAGTAGCTTATGTGTTAATCTAGGGTGTCAGCTTCCTGCGTTCAAAATGTATCCAGCCGTTTGCGCGTGAAGAAGTAACAAACATACATACACACAACACACTCACAAACTTTCACCTTTATATTATTAGTGTGATTATAATAAATTTCCAAAATGAGAAGGCAGTGTAATATTTTCAGTATTGTTCAGTATCATGGACTGATTTCACCATTCAAATTGTTTCAGCATATTTATAACTGCCTCCGTGATGTAATGGTTGGAGCGTTTGGCTCATACCCGGAGGTCGCGGGTTCGATTCCCAGCGGGGGCAACGACTTTGTGTTGTTGTCCTAGTTTGGTTAGGACATTGCAGGCTGATCACCTGATTGTCTGATAAGTAAGATGATCCGTGCTTCGGAGGGCACGTTAAGCCGTCGGTCCCGGTCACTGTCTTTGACATTGGTCGTTACCTAAAACCATGTCAGAGGCCTTTAAGGCGGTTTAAAAACTCTGACACTAGTGTTAGTCACTAACACACACGATAAGAAGAAGAGCATATTTTGTTAGACCTTATGCAATGTCCTTTTTAATAAAGTACAAATATTTTAAGAGGTGATTCAGTCCATCATTCCTTACAACTATTCCCAATAAATGTATATCGAAATACGAAAAAAAAAATATTTTCCATAGTAATGATATCACGTGACTACTTCGATTTGTATAAGAACCAAATTTTTTTCGTATTTCGATATACATTCATTAGGAAAATTTGTTGAAAATGATGGTTTGAACCGCCCCTTAAAAAACTATTTGTACTTAATTAAAAAATACATCTTTACATATAATAAAACAGTAAAAAAGTGTGCCTGTACATCTATATCTATACATATAATAAAACAGTAAAAAAAGTGTGTCTGTACATCTATATCTATACATATAATAAAACAGTAAAAAAGTGTGTCTGTATATTAAATATATTTCCAAAAAAAATATTGGGGGCGATGGAGACATAGTAAAAGAGTAAAAATTTAAAAAAATGTCTGTCTGTTTGCCTGTTTGTACACGCTAATATCCGGAAATACTGGACGGATTTGCATGAAACTTTTTTTGTTATATAGCTATTAAGTCTGAGCAACATATAGGATATAAATGATTTTGGAAAATAGAACGCCTGATGCAGAACCATAATGGTCCAGCTAAACTTTATGAGATATAAAAATGTCGTCTTAGTAAAAGTTTTTCAGCCTGATGAGCATTTTCCAGAGACATAAAGTCCACGCGAACGAAGTCGCGGGCTTCGGCTCGTTGTATAATATATACGCTGTGTGTGACTCGACACTTACAGGAGACTACGAGAGGTTGGCCCTCATTATAACTCCCAATTTTTCCCTATCAACCATTATTGCTGTGCCCTAATTGAGAATGCTTTGACAAAGGTGCTGCGTTCACTTTGATATCACGTTCTGTGAGGATGATGAGGAAAATATGGGAAATAATACGGGAAAGAATGTAAGTGGGAAAAGTCGAAAAGAAATTGGAGTATTCTTTCTTATAAATAAGCAATGGGCTATCCAGTTTTAACCTCCGACGGAAAAAAAAGTGTTCAGTTTGTCACTAATGTCTGAAGGTCTGTCTGTGTCATCATAGCTCTCGAACGGAAGGACCGATTTCGATGAGGTTTTTTCACGCGAAAGCAAGTTACCTTGCGGTGGTTCCTAGCTATGTTATGAAAATCGGCTCAGCCGTTTAAAAGTTATTGGGTTAATTAACGCTTGAAACTTGGGGTTTTAATTTACCCGGTAACTAACAGATGGCGCAACGGATATCAATTCCACTTAACATTGGTTGGAATATGTAGTTCTGCCACTCATCACTAGATGGTGTTGCCAGGTGTTTTTAATTTGCTTAGCAAATGGATTTGTTGGTGATTTCCGTATTTTAAGATGTTTTTTTTTTCTTCCATACTGGTCTGATAGGAAATCAACTGCTTTTTTGCCTGTACATATTTTAAAAGCTCAACGAAGGAATGGGTAAAAAGGTAAAGGTGAAAATTTCTACTTTCTATTATAGCTTCATGAGATACAGCCTGGTGACAGACAGACGGACAGACAGATGGACGGACAAACGGAAAGCGGAGTCTTAGTTAATAGGGTCCAGTTTTTAACAACAATGCATTCAAATTAAAAAGCTTATCCTTTTTTGAACGTATAATAATAAAATTGTTAGAAGAATGTAATTGTCAAAGCATTTTCTTTTAAAAATGCATCAAACAAGCTGTTATACCGTCAAGTCGCCGGCTTGCCTTGATCGCATTAACTAGAAGCGCCGATACTCAGATTTTTATCGGCGCGTTTTAGTATAACTTCGTTTGGGGTACGGGGAGCGTTGCACGTTTAGGGGTAGCTGGCTAAATGTTGAAACACCAAACGTGTTCATGAAATGTCTTTTTTTTAATTTATAAAATAAGTATAAGTAAATAAAACCAACATACTATGCCAACATATAATATATATTTACGTACATACTATACAACGTGTAACGATGGGTGAAAAGGTAAAGGTGTTGGTTATAGCGGCAATAGAAATAGATCATCTGGAAAAATTTCAACTGTCTAGCTGTTCATGAGATACAGCATGGTGACAGACACACAGACCGACGACAGACAGACGGACAGCGGAATCTTAGTAATAGCGTTCCGTTTTTACCCTTTGGGTACGGAAACCTAACAACATGTGCATTAAAACCGAAAAACTCCTTTTTTGAACTTTAAATTTATTTTTAGAAGCATTTTGTTAGAAGTAAGAAATTGTCAAAGCATTTCTTTTAAAAAGGCATCAAACAAGCTGTTATGCCGTCAAGTCGCCGGCTTGCCTTGATCGCATTAACTAGAAACGCCGATACTCTGATTTTTATCGGCGCGTTTTAGTATAACTTCGTTTGGGGTACGGGGAGCGTTGCAGGTTTAGGGGTAGCTGAGTAAATGTTAAACCCCAAAACGTGTTCATGAAATGGCTTTTTTTAATTTATAAAATAAGTATAAGTAAATAAAACCAACATACTATGCCAACATATAATATATATTTACATTTATACTATACAACGTGTAACGTAATTATCAATGTAAACGACTTTTTACTACAGAAACATTCCATGAAGACGCAATAAAAAACCTGCATACTCCATAAAAAAATTAAATACTTACCGTGCAAAAATTGTATGGAGATGCAGTTTTTTTTGCGATTTCAGGTATGGTCTTATAGTAAAAGTTGTTCAAATTGATTGATTGATGTAAAAGAAAGGGGGTATCAACCCAGAAGGGAGAAAAAGTACAAACTTTTACTCCCTTCTGGGTTGATACCCCCTTTCTGATACACTTTGTATATAACATCTAACAAAATATACTGATACTTTAGGGAGCGTGTTTTTTTTAACTCTTAAAAATAGCAAAGCATTTTGTTAGAAGAATGAAATTGTCAAAGCATTTCCTTTTAAAAATGCATCAAACAAGCTGTTATATAGTCACGTCGCCGGCTTCCCTTGATCGTATTAACTAGAAACGCCGATACTCTGATTTTTATCGGCGCGTTTTAGTATAACTTCGTTTGGGGTACGGGGAGCATTGCAGGTTTAGGGGTAGGTGGGTAAATGTTGAAACCCCAAAACGTGTTCATGAAATAGCTTGTTTTCTTTTACTTATAAAATTAGTAAATAAATAAAACCGGGTAGGGCGCGGTTGCACCACCGCCCACGGATATAAAGGGGCGCCACGGCCGCCCCTGCATAGCCCCTCGCTCTAGATCTAGGCCTATATTACTCGTGAGTTCCTATTAATTTAACTTATTAACGTACTCACATAAAGGATATTTTACATATATATAAATAGACCTGAGCATGTTGTCAATGATTATAATCTTATACCTTTAAACGAGCAATTCTTGTATATATATATTTATAAATTTCTGTGATCTCGAAAACGGCTCTAACGATTTCGCTGAAAATTTGTATATGGGGGTTTTCAGGGGTAAACAATCGATCTAGATTAATTTTATGTTTGGGAAAACGCGTGTTTTCGAGTTTTCATGCGTTTTTCTTTCCACGCAGAATATGGTCGCTAATTTCGTCGCGCCGACCGCCTTGTTTTTAGCTTAGCGGTTAAGGATACCGACCGCTAGAAAGAGTGTTACGGGTTCGAATCCCACTCGGTGTCTTACTTTTGTTTTTTTATGTTTAAGTTTATATATAATTTTTTATTGTGCATTGTTTTTAGACAAGTTTAAAAAAAATTAGTTAATGTTTGAGATGTAACGGAGCAAAGCTCGGTCGCCCAGGTACTATATACTATTTGTATTTTATGTACATATGTTCATTTATTTAATATGTTTAATAGCTTATTCTTGTATATGTTCTCTTGCGTGTACATACTTACGTAGATACTTATTCACGGATTTTATCACCCCAGCCACACATATTGTTGACCGGGAGAGAATGCCATATCACATTACATCCACCACTTGAAGTTTTTTAAACTGTGCAATAAAGTCTAAATAAAAAATAAAATAAAATATATCGTAAAACAAACTCATACTAAACGTGAAGTTTTATTTTAGACTCTGATAACCCCGTAAAGTACAAGAACATTAGTATGTTACTTATAACGTATTTATCCCGCATGATAAAATAAAAAAATATGAGAACAGATTTTCAAAACATTACGTACGGAACCAAATATAACATTTCGCAGATACGGCTTGTTATGTTGTTATCATTTTATCATAAGAGCCCTACGACAAAAGCATCCATTATATTTTCACTGTAACATATCCGTATATCGTTTGTACACAGGAAAAATTGTTAAACATAATACAGCACTTAGAACGTCTCCCTAAGCATATTTTTATGAGCTGTACAGAATTTAAGAACATTTTCTTATATTAAAATAGCGGACTTTACCGACTTCGCATGAGTAGGCGTTTGTTTATTTGTAATATCTTACCAAAAACAAAATAAAAGTACAAAAAAATTGAATTGACGTTGAGAAAAAGTAACTGATTTAAGTTGTAGGACAGTAGCGAATTGTAAAAGACAATTCTATACTTAAATAAATAAATATAAATAAATAAATATATAGGGACAAATTACACTGATTGAGCTAGCCCCAAAGTAAGTTCGAGACTTGTGTTATAGGATACTAACTCAACGATACTATATTTTATAACAAATACATATATAGATAAACATCCAAGCCCCAGGACAATCTGAAAGAGGCCATTTTCCAACTTGCCCTGACCGGGAATCGAACCCGGGACCTCTGGGTGGCGGAGTAGCATGGTGACCACTACGCCACGGAGGTCGTCACTTAGGCACATATTGCATGTAGGAGGCTCACAAGTACGAAGTAGCTCAACACTTAATCATAATTATCATCATCAGGTCTTTTTAGTCTCCACTGCAGGAGCACGACCCTCTTTGTACTACCAGAGCCATTTTTGGTCAGAGCACTCAGAAGATTTGGCCTACACTCTCCACTCTGGCCAGACGGGTCGGAAGGGTCTCATGATGTTTATAAGCTTTGTTTAGCGTATTTCCTAAGTCGCCTTCTACGAGGTCTAGGACAAGACTTGGCGTGGTCTGGTTTTTTCGCTGGTGTAATTTTGGTTTCAGCATAAATTATTTGTTGAAAAACTTGACTAAATTATTTCTTTTTAATAATGCTGCTTCCTTTGCTGTAACGAGGCCTCCAGATCTAGGCTCTAAATCTCTGTTTAATGCCATACCACGTTAAAACGAGAGCAGAAATCATAATCATCATAAGCCTCCCCCAAGGATTTCCAAAACAACCAATCAGAAGCTGCCTACATCCAGCGCCTTCCTGCAACCTCAAAACGAGTGCAGATATAAAAAAAACATAATCCGAATCATGGTACAATAAAACAAGGTATTCTCTTCCCGTGACAGCTGATGACGTAGGTGAAACTTGACTACGTCATCAGTTTGGTATGTTGCCACTGTGTGAAATTGAATTACCCGAGCGTAATGCATTTTTGAACTTTATATACCAATTTCGAATCAATAATCCATTATATCAATTTACAAAATATTGAATTGATGAATCACGCGAGAATCGCGAGATACTAAATAACTAAGTTACTTAATATTTTATTTTATATTCATGAACTAATTGAAAAAGTCCTTAAATTTACTTAAAAGAACAATCAGTGGCAACACTTTCGTGACGTAGTCAAGTTCCATCTCGGGAAGAGAATACCTTGTTTTATTATACCATGATCCGAATATTCAAAGCGATATTTCAACAAACAACTAAAAGCCGTGACATCGTCCGCGTCCACAAAACGCAGTAATCTGCGCATGATATATTTCAAGATAAAATCGCGGCTATCTGAATAAAGTCGTTTCCATTCAAATGTGCTGAAAACTGTGCGGGGCTGGTTGTGCCGGACCTTTGTGATGGCGCGAGTTCATGAGAGATAGCGGAATTATTTGTTACTAGAGACAGCGCGCGGCTTCGCCCGCGTTACCACACGTGTGAAGTCGCGGGCGTGATGCAATATAGCCTATAGCCTTCCTCGATAAACGACCTATCTAATAACGAAAGAATTTTTCAAATCGGACCAGTGGTTCCTGAGATTAGCGCGTTCAAACAAACAAACAAACAAACTCTTCAGCTTTATATATAAGTATGGATAAGTAGATACGTCAAAAAAACAAATTAAGCATTACAAAATTTATTAGCCCCAAAGTATTAATATCAAAACACGGGTAACTCACGTATAGAGTCAGCTACTGCCGACATGTTTCGACCTCATCCGGAGGTCTTCATCAGGGCGAATGTGCCGAGAGGCCCGTACACGTAGTGTACCCGTAGTGTGTCGCGAGCCGGTGCGGTGTACGAGCCCTGATGAAGACCTCCGGATGAGGTCGAAACATGTCGGCAGTAGCTGACTCTATACGTGAGTTACCCGTGTTTTGATATTAATAATGACTGCATCTCACGTTAGTTTTAACCAAAAAAAAAGCCCCAAAGTAAGTTTTTAAACTTGTGTTATGGGGTAATAGCTCAACGATACTCTATTTTATGATCAATACATATGTATGACCCAGGATACTTTGAAAAAGGCCAATTTCCATTCCAGGGATCGAATTTGGAACCTCCGAGTGGCGGACCAGCTTACCAATATGTCACGGAGGTAGCCGAAATACTTCGGTCGATTTCGCTCAAATTCAAGGTTGACTGAAAGATATTTCTATCAGGGATAAGTCTGCTTTTGTACTGTTCTGTTATTGTTGTTGTATCTTTATTGTATCGTTACGGTTGTTGTTGTGATTTATATTTTTTAACCACTAAGTAAAAATCCATTTACCATAATTCCTTTTAATCAAGACTGTTCCACTTAAGGACAGCGTACTGGTGATCCTGGTTGGCGAGAGACGTTCGGCGATCAATGTTGTGTTAAGGCGCGTGATAGTCGGCAACCATTATGACTCTTCGTGACAGTCGGGCGGTGCACGTGGCATACATAGAGTGCCTAGAGAATTTATTTCCGAGTCATTACAGCACCGAATTGTGCAAACGCTCTTAAATTCATAATCCTAGAGAATAATTACTATCGTGATCCTACTGTTGATGTCGCATCGGATCAATTTTTTTTGTATTTCAAATTAAGAATGATCTTCTTAATTTAGTTCTTCTACCAAATTAAAACGTACTTTAAAATAATAATAGAAGGAAAAATAGAAGGAAAGAGAGGAGTAGGAAAACCCAGAAGAAAATTTATAGACCAAATAAAAGAAAAATTAAACGTGAAAACATATAAAGAGGTGAAGAACTTAGCGGAAGGAAGAGAGACATGGAAAGCACTCCACCGACAAGAGCCCAGCTCTTAAATATAAGAAGAAGACCAAATTAAGAAATAAATTCCCAAAAAATCTTGTAACTTGGACCACCGCCAGCCTCACACCATTAAGGGTATACATACATTCAAATGCGGATTTCGATATAGCTGTTAAGGGCCGTTTGCGAATATCGCCCGTTCCGGTAACGAGCAACAGAAATAAAAGGCGCTTTATGAACGAAATCTGAATAAAAATGGCGAATGTGTTATTGACATCTTAGTTTTGTTTGTTTCTCGATCAGTTCTGTTATTGCTTATGACGTAAGTAAGTACTACCGCAAAATAAGTACCAGTACTGACGTACATAACAGAAGTCTGACTCAGCTTAGAATTCAAAGAAATATCTACTGAATGTAGGTCACGATATGGGTTAATTTAGCTCGCATCAGAACAAAGCACCTGTTCGTTTAGATACCTAGAGGTTCGATCCCCGGTCAGGTTAAGATTTAAAATAAGCTTTTCCAGATTGACCTTGGATGTTTATCTACATTTCATCATTTTATCTGAATAACGTCCACTGCTGGACATAGGCCTCTCCCAAGGCATTCCAAAATGACCGATCAAGAGCGGCTTGCATAAAAATAATTAAATATGTTTCCTACTAATCCTATCCTATCCTACTAATATTATAAATGCGAAAGTGAGTTTGTATATTTGTTTGTTTGTTTGTTATCTCTTCACGTTTAAACTTCTGAACCGATTTGAATTAAATTTGGTATAGATATAGTTTGAGACTCGTTGAAGGACATAGAGTAATTTTCCAAATCCAGAAATTCCTACGGGTAGCGAAGCCTGCGGGTACAGCGAGTTTGATATAAAAAATAGTATCTTTGAGTTAGTATCCCATAACACAAGTCAACGAACTGTGTCATTTGTCCGTATATATTCATTCATTTATGACGGGACCCTCTTTTTTTTGCATAATTTTTTTGTCCTAATATGCTTTGGCATACTGGGTTTGGCATAAAATATTTTGTCATAATAGTTTTTAGGCATAAGTTGTTTTTTGGCATACTGGTCGTTGGGCATAATTATATTTTAGGCTAATTTGTTACGGCATAATGTTAATTGGCATTATCTCCATAGGCATAGTAACTATAAGTTTAATAATAAGAAAATTTATTGCTACGAATAAAATGAGTAAAACGGGAGCGAGCGACTTAAGCTTAGGGCGAAAATAACACAGACACAAAAAAATCTTTGCCACAGAGTATAGGTTAGGTTAGTTAGGTTTCCTGTGACCAAAACACGAGCGAGCGAGCGACTCTAGCTTAGGGCGAAACTAATACATACCCAAAAACTACTTACATCCTACTTACATCCTTTTATGCTTTAAAATGTTAGGGCTAAATAATGATTATGCTTAGGTACATTATGCTTAAAATTAATATGCATACTCCATTATGCGAAAGGACGTTATGCTTAAAAACGATTGTGCATTAAACCAGTATGCTATGTGATATTATAGCTTAAATTTGTATGCATATAAATAGTGATCCATTTATGACATTTGTGAGTGCACAAATCTTTGGACCAGCGCTGAGCTAAAGGGTAAATCTTCCCAAAAATTACTCTCCTTACATAAACTTTGCATTTTATGCCTGGCAACATTGGCAAGTACAGTATCATTACTATCATGGTATAATAAAATAAGGTATTCTCTTCCCGAGGTGGAACTTGACTACGTCACGAAAGTGTTGCCACTGATTGTTCTTTTCAGTAAAGGAGACCATTCAGGCGCCATACATTTTTGGGTCCACATGTCAAACTCTGGCTATGGAGGCGGCCAAGATTTCTATTGTTAGTACTACTAATGGCGACCATTTGTTAGTATGGCATGAAACCTGTGGGGTTATTCCACAACTTTTTATTTCCAATTAAAGATTTATTTCTTTCATACTTTTTTTCCAAGTTTCGGCCAGTCTCCGGCGATGCACTAGGTTGTTAGCACTAGTGACGGTGAGCAATTATTACTATGGCATTAAAAGTGTAGGGTTATTCCACAACGATTTATGGGCTATTGAAAAGTGAACTTTTCACACATTTAAAAAAAAAGTGCCGGCCAGAAGGCGGCCACAATTCCAATTGTTAGCATTACTAATGGCGATCATTTGTTAGTATGGCATGAAACCTGTGGGGTTATTCCACAACTTTTTATTTCCATTTAAAGATTTATTTCTTTCATAATTTTTTCCCAAGTGCCGGCCAGATTCCGGCGATGCACTAGGTTGTTAGCATTAGTGACGGTGAACAATTATTACTAAGACATTAAAAGTGTAGGGTTATTCCACAACGATTTATGGGCTTTTGAAAAGTGAACTTTTTATACATTTAAAAAAAAAGTGCCGGCCAAAAGGCGGCCACAATTTCAATTGTTAGCATTACTGATGGCGATCATTTGTTAGTATGGCATGAAACCTGTGGGGTTATTCCACAACTTTTTATTTAGATTTAAAGATTTATTTCTTTCATATTTTTTTTCCAAGTGCCGGCCAGTCTCCGGCGATGCACTAGCTTGTTAGCACTAGTGACGGTGAGTAATTATTACTATGACATTAAAAGTGTAGGGTTATTCCACAACGATTTATGGGCTTTTGAAAAGTGAACTTTTCACACATTTAAAAAAAAAGTGCCGGCCAGAAGGCGGCCACAATTTCAATTGTTAGCATTACTAATGGCAATCATTTGTTAGTATGGCATGAAACCTGTGGGGTTATTCCACAACTTTTTATTTCCATTTAAAGATTTATTTCTTTCATACTTTTTTCCCAAGTGCCGGCCAGATTCCGGCGATGCACTAGGTTGTTAGCATTAGTAACGGTGAGCAATTATTACTATGACATTAAAAGTGTAGGGTTATTCCACTACGATTTATGAGCTTTTGAAAAGTGAACTTTTTACACATTTAAAAAAAAAGTGCCGGCCAGAAGGCGGCCACAATTCCAATTGTTAGCATTACTAATGGTGATTATTTGTTAGTATTGCATGAAACCTGTGGGGTTATTCCACAACTTTTTATTTCCATTTAAAGATTTATTTCTTTCATACTTTTTTCCCAAGTGCCGGCCAGATTCCGGCGATGCACTAGGTTGTTAGCATTAGTGACGGTGAGCAATTATTACTATGACATTAAAAGTGTAGGGTTATTCCACAACGATTTATGGGCTTTTGAAAAGTGAACTTTTCATACATTTAAAAACAAAGTGCCGGCCAGAAGGCGGCCACAATTTCAATTGTTAGTATTACTAATGGCGATCATTTGTTAGTATGGCATGAAACCTTTAGGGTTGTTCCACAACTTTTTATTTCCATTACAATATTTGTTGCATTCATACTGTTTTCCTAAGTGCCGGCTAGTTCTCGGTGACGCAGCAGTTGATTTACACGGATGACGGTGAGAAATTCGTTAATTGTTAGAAAGTCATTAAACGTGTAAAAAAGCAAACTTTCATACTTAAAAAAAGTGCCGGATATTACGCCAGTGCAAGCCAGTTTCTGGTGACGCAGGCACATAATTATGCACACACACATACACACTCACACGCACCCTCACACGTACACTCACACACGATTACACAAACTTTAACTTGTTTACATCTTTATCCCTAATGAGGTAGACAGAGCATTTTAGACTTGGGCATGGTCCGCACTTGAGTGGGTGACCTACAAATGGTATACAAGTTTCTTGAACTTTTACGTGCTTTGGACGTATTTGCATTAGGAAGTTATCAAATCAAGCAAGCAAGAAGTTACTTCGGAGAACATGTACAACCAAGTGGGTCATTTACAATAGAACTTGCAAGAGGGCTATCGGCATTAGAAGTGCAGGAGATGGACGGAAGGGACCTAGTTATTTTGAGATGCCGTCTGCAATCAAGGCATATTTCATCAAAAACGTATTACACTTATATTGCCTTCGATCCAATATTAAATGGGAGACAGGCTATTCCCCACTATTACTGCACCTTGTAACAATCCTAAACTACCTATTTTAAATATCTATATGTCCTAAGAAATAAAAAATAAATTTAATCTATTTAGCTAAATCTAGCCTATCAGAATGTAATAGCCTAGTACCAATAATATGCTAATGATGGTACCAAAAGTTCTGACTGAAGTACCAAAAATCCTGACAGTAGCCCCAAAAAATCCCGACGCAAGCCACAAAAATCCTGTTCGCAGCCCACCAAAGATCCTGGCAAAGGCACCAAAACTCCTGGTCGCGGCTCCAAATCAATGGCACAGCATGAGTAAATATAATATTTCCAGGATAATTGTTGTTCAAGTTCCATCGGAACACACGAAGATATAGATAGTTAAATGGTCAACATTTAGTCATGATGTGTAAATAATGTTTGATGATAAATAAGTATTATAACTTACAGATTAGAAGAAGAATACATGATTCATGTATTTACCCGTTGTAACCCGTTGTGAAGTTTTTATTTACAAAGCTATATTGGGATTTATATTAGAGGAAACACATTAAAATAACATATGCAAAGCAGGGCAAAGGCTATCTTCTTATATCTCTCCTATCTTAGAAGATAGTAACATGTATACATACATACACCAGTATATGATACACTTCATTTAATAATAATCTTATGTAGAGCAAAGGCCTGCAGAAATGATCTGCCTCTCTCTTCTCAGAAGATTTGCTTCTGTACAAACATACATACTTTATTTCATACATACGTATCTTATTTTATACAAGAAGTCATATCTTCCAGCGCAGTGTTGCTCATAGTAAAATAAAGATCTCACCAAGTTTCCAGTTAGGTATTATAAATATGATTTTCCTGTTATCAAAATGTATTATACCATTTCTCCAGACAAACGACCCCCGATTAAGTGAATCCTATTCACTTGTATCTTGAAAGGTAAAATTTAAGATTTTCCAAGGAAAACTATTCCTGAGACCTCCATCCGCATTCTCAATCCAAAACAAAATTATTTTCCTTCTCTCAACTGTCACAAAAAATAAACAAACAAGTAGATTAAAGAGTTTTTATTACTATGTCCAGCAGAGGATTGCTACTACGATTTTAACCGACTACGAAAGGATAAAAATACGTATATATAAGTTTAAATATATTTGAGAATGTAAACAACGATCGCACACATGCGGATGGTTACAACCTGTCCTATAGGCAAACGCACGGTAGGTTGCTGTTCCCATACAATGACCGTTGTGTGGTACATGGGGTATGCACGCCATGAGCCTCATATTAAAATACCAGCCGAAGGCCTAGAGAACATCATAGTTTCACTAGATGCTGTTTAGACTTCGTTTACTTAGCCCTTCCCCAAAGATTTAAAAATAATGATAAAAAGCGGACTACACTCATCACCATCACAAAATCAGCCACAGGAAGTCCACTGCTGGACATAAGTCTCCCCCAAGGATTTCCAAAACATTACATACTACATTCAGTTCAGCGTTTTCCTGGAACCTTGCATAGGTCGTCTTACTACCTTGTAGTGCCCTACGATACAATTTGAATTGTGGTTGCCTTCTGACCGGCACTTTTTTTTTAAATGTATGAAAAGTTTACTTTTTAAAAGCCCATAAATCGTTGTGGGATAACCCTACACTTTTAATGCCATTGCAATAATTGCTCACCGTCACTAGTGCTAATAACCTAGTGCATCGCCGGAATCTGGCCGGCACTGCGCGAAAAGTATGAAAGAAATAAATCTTTAAATGGAAGTAAAAAGTTGTGGAATAACACCACAGGTTTCATGCCATACTAACAAATGATCGCCATTAGTAATGCTAACAATCAAAATTGTGGCCGCCTTTTGGCCGGCACTTTTTCTTTAAATGTGTGAAAAGTTCACTTTTCAAAAGCCCATAAATCGTTGTGGAATAACCCTACACTTTTAATGCCATAGTAATAATTGCTCACCGTCACTAGTGCTAACAATCTAGTGCATCGCCGGAGACTGGCCGGCACTTGGGAAAAAAAGTATGAAAGAAATAAATCTTTAAATGGAAATAAAAAGTTGTGGAATAACCCCACAGGTTTCATGCCATACTAACAAATGATCGCCATTAGTAATGCTAACAATTGGAATTGTGGCCGCCTTCTGGCCGGCACTTCTTTTTCAAATGTGTGAAAAGTTCACTTTTCAAAAGCCCATAAATCGTTGTGGAATAACCCTACACTTTTAATGCCATAGTAATAATTGCTCACCGTCACTAGTGCTAACAACCTAGTGCATCGCCGGAATCTGGCCGGCACTTGGAAAAAAAGTATGAAAGAAATAAATCTTTAATTGGAAATAAAAAGTTGTGGAATAACCCCACAGGTTTCATGCCATACTAACAAATGATCGCCATTAGTAATGCTAACAATTGGAATTGTGGCCGCCTTCTGGCCGGAACTTTTTTTTTTTAATGTGTGAAAAATTCACTTTTCAAAAGCCCATAAATCGTTGTGGAATAACCCTACACTTTTAGTGCCATAGTAATAATTGCTCACCGTCACTAGTGCTAACAACCTAGTGCATCGCCGGAATCTGGCCGGCACTTGGGAAAAAAGTATGAAAGAAATAAATCTTTAATAATGGAAATAAAAAGTTGTGGAATAACCCCACAGGTTTCATGCCATACTAACAAATGATCGCCATTAGTAATGCTAACAATTGGAATTGTGGCCGCCTTCTGGCCGGCACTTTTTTTTTTTAATGTGTGAAAAGTTCACTTTTCAAAAGCCCATAAATCGTTGTGGAATAACCCTACACTTTTAATGCCACAGTAATAATTGCTCACCGTCACTAGTGCTAACAACCTAGTGCATTGCAGGAATCTGGCCGGCACTTGGGAAAAAAGTATGAAAGAAATAAATCTTTAATTGGAAATAAAAAGTTGTGGAATAACCCCACAGGTTTCATGCCATACTAACAAATGATCGCCATTAGTAATGCTAACAATTGGAATTGTGGCCGCCTTCTGGCCGGCACTTTTTTTTTTTAATGTGTGAAAAGTTCACTTTTCAAAAGCCCATAAATCGTTGTGGAATAACCCTACACTTTTAATGCCATAGTAATAATTGCTCACCGTCACTAGTGCTAACAACCTAGTGTATCGCCGGAATCTGGCCGGCACTTGGGAAAAAAGTATGAAAGAAATAAATCTTTAAATGGAAATAAAAAGTTGTGGAATAACCCCACAGGTTTCATGCTATACTAACAAATGATCGCCATTAGTAATGCTAACAATTGAAATTGTGGCCGCCTTTTGGCCGGCACTTTTTCTTTAAATGTGTGAAAAGTTCACTTTTCAAAAGCCCATAAATCGTTGTGGAATAACCCTACACTTTTAATGCCATAGTAATAATTGCTCACCGTCACTAGTGCTAACAACCTAGTGCATCGCCGGAGACTGGCCGGCACTTGGGAAAAAAGTATGAAAGAAATAAATCTTTAAATGGAAATAAAAAGTTGTGGAATAACCCCACAGGTTTCATGCCATACTAACAAATGATCGCCATTAGTAATGCTAACAATTGAAATTGTGGCCGCCTTTTGGCCGGCACTTTTTTTTTAAATGTGTGAAAAGTTCACTTTTCAAAAGCCCATAAATCGTTGTGGAATAACCCTACACTTTTAATGCCATAGTAATAATTGCTCACCGTCACTAGTGCTAACAACCTAGTGCATTGCAGGAATCTGGCCGGCACTTAGGAAAAAAATATGAAAGAAATAAATCTTTAAATGGAAATAAAAAGTTGTGGAATAACCCCACAGGTTTCATGCCATACTAACAAATGATCGCCATTAGTAATGCTAACAATTGGAATTGTGGCCGCCTTCTGGCCGGCACTTTTTTTTTTTAATGTGTGAAAAGTTCACTTTTCAAAAGCCCATAAATCGTTGTGGAATAACCCTACACTTTTAATGCCATAGTAATAATTGCTCACCGTCACTAGTGCTAACAACCTAGTGCATTGCAGGAATCTGTCCGGCACTTGGGAAAAAAATATGAAAGAAATAAATCTTTAAATGGAAATAAAAAGTTGTGGAATAACCCCACAGGTTTCATGCCATACTAACAAATGATCGCCATTAGTAATGCTAACAATTGAAATTGTGGCCGCCTTTTGGCCGGCACGTTTTCTTTAAATGTGTGAAAAGTTTACTTTTCAAAAGCCCATAAATCGTTGTGGAATAACCCTAGACTTTTAATGCCATAGTAATAATTGCTCACCGTCACTAGTGCTAACAACCTAGTGCATCGCCGGAGACTGGCCGGCACTTGGGAAAAAAGTATGAAAGAAATAAATCTTTAAATGAAAATAAAAAGTTGTGGAATAACCCCACAGGTTTCATGCCATACTAACAAATGATCGCCATTAGTAATGCTAACAATTGAAATTGTGGCCGCCTTTTGGCCGGCACTTTTTTTTAAATGTGTGAAAAGTTCACTTTTCAAAAGCCCATAAATCGTTGTGGAATAACCCTACACTTTTAATGCCATAGTAATAATTGCTCACCGTCACTAGTGCTAACAACCTAGTGTATCGCCGGAATCTGGCCGGCACTTGGGAAAAAAGTATGAAAGAAATAAATCTTTAAATGGAAATAAAAAGTTGTGGAATAACCCTACAGGTTTCATGCTATACTAACAAATGATCGCCATTAGTAATGCTAACAATTGAAATTGTGGCCGCCTTTTGGCCGGCACTTTTTCTTTAAATGTGTGAAAAGTTCACTTTTCAAAAGCCCATAAATCGTTGTGGAATAACCCTACACTTTTAATGCCATAGTAATAATTGCTCACCGTCACTAGTGCTAACAACCTAGTGCATCGCCGGAGACTGGCCGGCACTTGGGAAAAAAGTATGAAAGAAATAAATCTTTAAATGGAAATAAAAAGTTGTGGAATAACCCCACAGGTTTCATGCCATACTAACAAATGATCGCCATTAGTAATGCTAACAATTGGAATTGTGGCCGCCTTCTGGCCGGCACTTTTTTTTTAAATGTGTGAAAAGTTCACTTTTCAAACGCCCATAAATCGTTGTGGAATAACCCTACACTTTTAATGCCATAGTAATAATTGCTCACCGTCACTAGTGCTAACAACCTAGTGCATTGCAGGAATCTGGCCGGCACTTGGGAAAAAAATATGAAAGAAATAAATCTTTAAATGGAAATAAAAAGTTGTGGAATAACCCCACAGGTTTCATGCCATACTAACAAATGATCGCCATTAGTAATGCTAACAATTGAAATTGTGGCCGCCTTTTGGCCGGCACTTTTTCTTTAAATGTGTGAAAAGTTTACTTTTCAAAAGCCCATAAATCGTTGTGGAATAACCCTAGACTTTTAATGCCATAGTAATAATTGCTCACCGTCACTAGTGCTAACAACCTAGTGCATCGCCGGAGACTGGCCGGCACTTGGGAAAAAAGTATGAAAGAAATAAATCTTTAAATGGAAATAAAAAGTTGTGGAATAACCCCACAGGTTTCATGCCATACTAACAAATGATCGCCATTAGTAATGCTAACAATTGAAATTGTGGCCGCCTTTTGGCCGGCACTTTTTTTTTAAATGTGTGAAAAGTTCACTTTTCAAAAGCCCATAAATCGTTGTGGAATAACCCTACACTTTTAATGCCATAGTAATAATTGCTCACCGTCACTAGTGCTAACAACCTAGTGTATCGCCGGAATCTGGCCGGCACTTGGGAAAAAAGTATGAAAGAAATAAATCTTTAAATGGAAATAAAAAGTTGTGGAATAACCCTACAGGTTTCATGCTATACTAACAAATGATCGCCATTAGTAATGCTAACAATTGAAATTGTGGCCGCCTTTTGGCCGGCACTTTTTCTTTAAATGTGTGAAAAGTTCACTTTTCAAAAGCCCATAAATCGTTGTGGAATAACCCTACACTTTTAATGCCATAGTAATAATTGCTCACCGTCACTAGTGCTAACAACCTAGTGCATCGCCGGAGACTGGCCGGCACTTGGGAAAAAAGTATGAAAGAAATAAATCTTTAAATGGAAATAAAAAGTTGTGGAATAACCCCACAGGTTTCATGCCATACTAACAAATGATCGCCATTAGTAATGCTAACAATTGGAATTGTGGCCGCCTTCTGGCCGGCACTTTTTTTTTTAATGTGTGAAAAGTTCACTTTTCAAACGCCCATAAATCGTTGTGGAATAACCCTACACTTTTAATGCCATAGTAATAATTGCTCACCGTTACTAGTGCTAACAACCTAGTGCATCAACGGAATCTGGCCGGCACTTGGGAAAAAAATATGAAAGAAATAAATCTTTAAATGGAAATAAAAAGTTGTGGAATAACCCCACAGGTTTCATGCCATACTAACAAATGATCGCCATTAGTAATGCTAACAATTGGAATTGTGGCCGCCTTCTGGCCGGCACTATTTTTTTAAATGTGTGAAAAGTTCACTTTTCAAAAGCCCATAAATCGTTGTGGAATAACCCTACACTTTTAATGTCATAGTAATAATTGCTCACCGTCACTAGTGTTAACAACCTAGTGCATCGCCGGAATCTGGCCGGCACTTGGGAAAAAAGTATGAAAGAAATAAATCTTTAAATGGAAATAAAAAGTTGTGGAATAACCCCACAGGTTTCATGCCATACTAACAAATGATCGCCATTAGTAGTACTAACTATTGACTTCATGGCCGCCTGACAGCTGGAACTTTGACTTTGGGCCCAATTTGAATTTTCTCCTTTAAGGACTTTCTCAATTGGTTCTTGAATATTAAATAAAATATCAAATAACTTAGCTAATTAGTATCTCGCGATTCTCGCGTGATTCATCAATTCAATATTTTATAAATTGATATAATGGATTATTAATTCGAAATTGGTATATAAAATTCGAAATGCATTACGCTCGGGAAATTCAATTTCACACAGTGGCAGCACATCAAACTGATGACGTAGTCAAGTTCCACCTACGTCATCAGCTGTAACGGGAAGAGAATACCTTATTTTATTATACCATGATTACTATCATTCAATCAAAATGATCGCAGAAGCTTACCTCTCGCCGCCGTATCCCTAGCCAAACATGTCCAGCCCCTAATGATATTTGCAGTAGATTTATTCGCAGCTCCGTTTGTCAATGTTCCGGTTAAATTAATTAGGAGCTGGGCTCGGCTGGTGAGAGGGGTTGCCGTGAAATATTACCGGGAACGGATCGGGGGCATTTTTGCAGTCAATAATCTTGTTTTGAATCGAATGCTGGACCATTTGAGCAAGATCTTCAATAGGCTCTTACTCAATAACAAGTTCTTAAATATAATTTTATAAAAAAAATCAGCTTATGTCACTTGGGATTTTGAGATGATGCAAATAAATAAGTTTTATGAAAAATTATCACTTTTTGTACAAGCTTTTGTGTGGCCAAAGTACTTTTTAAGACAAATAAAATAAGCCTAAACTCGATGGAGTTGCGTTGTTTTATTACTGAGTTCCATCGAGCACTCGATTATGATTTCCAATAAAAGGCAAATCGAACGAGTCCTACTCAATGAGGTTATCTTGTTTTATAACTTAGTCCGTCGAATACCTTCCGGCTTCATCTTTAGAACACCTCGTTGACTTTATTGACCGAGCGAGCGAAGCGAGCGAAGCGTCTCAGTTTCGAGATTAACCAAAAAATCTTTTGTCCGTCTGTCTGTCTGTCTGTCTGTCTGTCTGTCTGTCTGTTCTCGCCTACAGGTCGCATTTCTTAACCGATTCTCATGAAATTTTGTAAGCAGGTTCAGTAACTACACAGAATTTTTTTGTCGAGCCAGTTTTTCAAAATTTTTCAAAATGGCGGAAATATGGCGTTTCAAAATTTTAAAACAGTCATATATCCGCCATTTCAAAATATTTTCAAAAATGTCACAAGACTTTTTTGTTGCTATTATAAAAACGATTTTTTTTTATTTGAACAACTTTTTGGTCTGAACAGCTTTTTTATACGTTATACTTAAACGGGTTTAGAGTGACTCGCGAAGTCTAGCTGACTGAGCCGTGACGGATATACAATACAAATCTTCTTACAAATTATACTAAAACTATTTAGGGGGAATTCAGTCCGGGTTACTGAACAACTTTCTTAAAAATACATACACCCTGGGGTCCACGAAGTAATTTCTCTGAATAACTATTATGGTTATTATTTTGAGTTTCATAAGTAGTTCTATAAATTTTATCATATTTAAACGACTTAAAAAAAAGGGTTTTGCTTACTTTACGATTAGATTTTTTTCAGTTTTTGCTTATTTTGATTGATTGTTGGCTTGTTTATTAAATTTAGCAATTTTGTTGAGCGAACTTTCGTTCAATCGTTATCGCTGCTTGTCTGTGTAGTAATTATGCTACGAACTAACAGGAGATCAATAGCAACCAAAGCCCGCGAAGTAGCTTTTATTTACGAAGAGAGTAAGAAACCAATGAGCAGCGGCATAGAGCCATGGCAATACAAATAAACATTTAAACGAAAAACCATTAATAGTTTTCTGGTTTTTCCAACAACGAGCTGACTTTGTAATTTGAAAAATGATGGGTCATTTTTCGGTGAAAGACTACTGGTACAGAACTGAATTCCAGCATCACGGTAGACCTCATATCCATGGGATTGTATGGTTGGAAGGTGCTCCTGACATTTCAGAGCTAGATCGAAAGTCATTTGAAGAAAGGGCTGCAACTGGCAACTATTTTGGAAATTTGGTCACAACCATGAATTCGTATATCGGTAAACCTGCACCGATAGTAACATTCATCCAAATCAGGTACATTATTCTGAAATAATAATCGCGAGGTCTAAGTTCGTGGCGAACTACTAGTAATAATATATTGTTATCCGACTTACACATGTATCAGCTCAATCGTTTGAAAATGAGTTGCAAGATTTAATTCATACATACTAGAAAAATTGCAAGTTAATAATAATAATAAAGGCTTGTAAAACATCATCCCATTGTAACAAACCACGTTAATTCTCTTTTTGAGAAGAAGAACGGAGAAACAAACACACTTTGTTTATTATTATACTTGATTAATGACAAGATCAATTTGTCATTCATGTCATAAATCGGGTGTATAAACTTAAAAATTCTTGGGTCAATTTGCATTTCTGCAAAAAAATTATATGTATTTTATAGTAAATACTAGTGCTAAATACTAGTGCTCCCATGCTGGTCTGGGAGAAATAAAAAAACTTAGAATGTACCAGCTGCTTCTCTTCCCACGCAGATCGTAAAAGCCGATCGAGGGAATGGGCAAAATCATGTTAACAGGCGATGCGGCTAGCAACCCATCACTGTATTGATTGCTTTTCCATCTTCTCGCCCACCATGACGCTAAAAGTGGCTTTTGGGTCTTGCGGCCCTGGGCTCTGCATAGAACCGCAAGACCCAAAATGCTCTGTCTGCCCCATTAGGGATAAAGACGTGATAGTATGTATGTATGTACTAGTGCTAAAACCGAGGTATAATAAAATATAAAGATACTCTTCAATATTTTTTAATAATAATAAATAAGTACACAATCACTTAAGACGATTTCTTTTCCGCCATCGATTTCAGGAATCCTCGTATTTGTTCCAATCCAGGAACATTTGCTTTTTTATAGAAGTCGGTCTCCTTCATCCTTTCAAACCAGTCCAACAGTTTTGGGTATTTATCAGTCACAGGTATCCAAATATCTAAAGTAGATACCGTTGCTACTATAGCGACATCAGCCAAGGTTAATCTGTTGCTAGCCACAAACAGTTGCTTTTCAAGGTATTTCTCCAAAATGCCGTATGCTTCTTCAATTTCTGCAGCCTGTTGAGGCAAAGGACCGTTTCCTCCGTCTTTGAGAATATTAACCATAACAGCTCTGAATTTCGTAAAAAGTACAGCAGCGTCAAAGTAAAGACGTTGATCAATTGTAGCTCTTAAGTTGTAGTCGTTAGAGTACAAATCTTCTCTTTTGTCTGCTCCGTATTTTGATACTAGATAAGTGATGATAGCATGGCTGTCCGCTAGGACAAAGTCTCCATCTTCAAGTAGAGGTACAGTATGCATAGGGTTTTTCGCGATGAATTCTGGTTTGAGGGTATCTCCTGCTAGTGTGTTGATTTCGAACATTTCTGCTTCTATTCCGAGGATGTCCAAGGTCATCAGAACAGTTCTGACTGGTGGGCTTCCATCGATTTTGTGGAGAACAAGTTTCCGCGGCATTTTAGCACTGGTTCTGTGAACTGTTGGAATATCACTGGGTCGATGAGGATTTTCTATTGCTTATCGAAAATAGACGGGGCACTATCAGCTTGATAGCTTATCGTTTACGTGAATCTCGATCAGTTATGTAAACACTTCTGTAATGTACACCGTCAGTTGATTTGTTATGACACTTTGGAAATATAACGAAAATATAATGATGTTTTTTTGATCTGTTTAGTACTTTATGGTTTTACCAATTTACGGGAACGGCGAACGAATACAAAATAGGCTGTTATAAAATATTAATATAGATTGTTTTATACTTTCCTTTTTTAAAGCCTGGCTATTAAGGAATTAAGTTCAGAAGTCCGCTATTTACGTAAATCAGAAGATAATCATTCCAATCTAGCTAAGCCTTCTGATATCTGTACTGCGCTTCTGGGCATTTACTTAAAAATATCAGTGGTGTAGTATTAAATAACGTATATGTAGGATGTAAGAGTTTATGCATGGAAAGGAACGTATGATTTGTAAGAGAAGGACAGATGATACAAGTATGAAGGTGTGGGAGAGAAAGGAAGAGACGCGCGGAAAGTTTGAATTGGGAAGGATATGTAAAAAAAGAGTGATTAGAATTACGGAGAATAACAAGGATTACGTAAAGACGAAATAAGATGTAAGACGTGTTTTTAAAAATAAGTTTTAAGATTTAAAGACGAAAGTCGTGAAGACGAAATTGTAAAGTTTAGTTTTAAAGTTAAAAGTCGAATATAACGGTTTTATTATTTTCTCAAACACAAGTATTTCTTTCTGTGGATCTTCCCCATCCCACATATATATTCAAAAATGTAATATCCAAAGGCCACTCAACGGAAAGTTTAAAATTAACTTGTGCCAAAATACTCGTTGAAACTTACGAAAGTTCTGTTTAAGCTGGAGTTGAAGGAAGCTCCTTCCGTTATACTTTGCAAGTAGTTTTAAGTACATTGTCGCTAAGTTCCTGATATTTCTGTACTAACTTAAGACTACAGCTTTGCCTGTTTGTGTCTTGATGTTTTTTTCATACAAATACAAAGTCATTGTGGAAAACGTACCAATTTAAAGAGCGCAGACTTTTATAAAATTTGACAGATGAATAAGCACTATCAGAAATATTGTACTATATAACAGATTTTAGGAGTGCAGTTTTTAGGGTTCCGTAGCCAAATGGCAAAAAACGGAACTCTTATGTATTCGTCATGTCTGCCTGCCTGTCTGCCGTCCGTATGTCACAGGCACTTTTCCCGAAACTATAAGAACTATGCTGTTGAAACTTGGTAAGTAGATGTATTTTGTGAACAGCATTAAGATTTTCATACAAAAATAGAAAAAAACATTTGGGGTTTCCCCACACTTAGAACTGTAACTTAACATTTTTTTTCATTAAACCTCTACGTGTGTAATATTAATGTATAGGTCTTCAAAAATGATATTGAGGTTTCTAATATCATTTTTTTCTAAACTGAACAGTTTGCACGAAAGTCACTGACAAAGTGGTAAAATGTTTCCCCCCCTGTAACTTCTAAAATAAGAGTATGATAAAATTAAAAAATATATATGATGTACATTCCCATGCAAATTTCCGTCGAAAATTGGTTTGAACGAGATCTAGTAAATAGTTTTTTAATACGTTATAAATTAAAATTAAAATACACTATTATTAAAACATCGATCAAAGTTACAACGAACTACAAGAACCTTTATATATTTTACTTACTGCTACGGAACCCTTTATGGGCAAGTCCGACTCGCACTTAGCCGCTTTTTTATGATAAAGGCCTGATTATGTATGTACTCGTATCAGCTATTATCTCTAAACGTGTATATTTAATATTCATTGTGATTTTAGTTAAAGTATCTTTATGAGTAGTATAATAAGTAGTAACAAGATTAACATCTTTTAGAATTTTATCGATAATTATATCATTATATTTAATTTTTCCGTAACAAGTGGCATGCATGAAGAGTGATGAGTGTAAATGAAGCGAAGAAAAAACAGGATCGTAGCAAAAGGAGGTCCATAGTCTCTTCCTACTCCTTTTAGAAACAAGTGTGATAATCTGTAGGTATGTTGTTACGATATTTTCATCATACATAATAATATTTTATCTAATCGATCACAATTATTACGATTTAAGTAACACTGTCAAATTTGCAAATCACTAATTACCTACCATTTTGAACCGACTTCTAAAAAAGGAGGAGATTATCAATTCGTCGTGATCTTTTATTTTATTTTTTATGTCATCATCATCATTTCCGCCGCATAACGTCCACTGCTGGACATAGGCCTCTCCCAAAGATTTCTAAAATGAACGATCAAGAGCGGCCTGCATCCAGCGCTTTCCAGCGACCCTGGTCAGGTCATCTGACCACCTTGTAGGTGGATGCCCTACGCTTCGCTTGCCAGTACGCGGTCGCCATTCAAGAACCATTTTGCCCCATCGGCCATCGGTTCGTCGCGCTATGTGTCCCGCCCACTGCCACTTCAACGAGCTAATTCGCTGGGCTATGTCAGTGACTTTTGTTCTCCTACGGATTTCCTCATTTCTGATTCGATCACGTAGGGAAACACCGAGCATAGCCCTCTCCATAGCGCGTTGAGCGACCTTGAGCTTTCTTATGAGACCCATAGTAAGGGACCACGTTTCAGAGCCATATCCATGCCATATCCATATCCATACGCCTGCCAAGCGTGGCGAGTATGGCAATATCCCCTATATTGCCATACTCGCCACGCTTGGCAGGCGGGTTGGCGAGCGCAGTGGGAGTCACTATCGTACTTCCGACTCTGCTGCCCATGGGAAGTCTGTTCATGTTTAGTGACGGGAAGAAAATCCTTTAGTCGCCTTTAATGACATCCACAGGAGGAAATGGAGTGGTTCTATTCTAGGCCGGGAACCACACGGTTTATTTTTGGAACGTAGTTCCTTATCACGCGTTGCGAAAGGAGGCTAGACGAAAAAAATTAAGACCAAAAGTTGTAACGACACTTTTTGGTACCTATAGTTGTAAGCCGTGCGGCGTGCACCTGTTTCTCTGTACGCTTTTAACTAAAAAACTACTGGACAGATTTTGTTGCAGTTTTCACTATTAGATAGATCATTTATTCCGGATGGTTTATGTATATGTCGGCGAGTTCAAGATAATCCCATTTATTATTGTTTTCGATGTGCAAACAGAAAGTTGTTTACTACAAAACATAACTGCTACATATTCAAATGTTTCAACAAGTATAAAAGCGGTCGCCCTAGCGACGAGCGGCTCAGTCTTGTGCGGACCGCCGTACTGTGAACATCTCCTTTGTGTAGTGTGCTGTGGGCTTGGCCATAACTTCTTTAATTGTGATTGTTGTAATAGATGAGGATTTGGTAAACCGATTTATTACAATGATAGTTGTTTCAGCTAGACGATAAGCCCAGGTGGACACAGATTCAATAACTGTGTGGGCCAGGGGTATTCAGACACATATGGTTGGAATCCATGATACAGCGCGAGGCGGAGCGCTGTATTTATCGTCACACTTTTAGTGAGTTCGGTCATCTCCTGCTCCGTCATCAGAAGTTGGATCTAAATCTTTTGCCCACTTAAGTGAATCCATGGGAGAATAGGGGTGAAGAATCCGACAGGGTTCGAAGAGTGTGATTATAATTGGACCGTCTTTTGAATTGTCCAGAGATGATGGACCCGTATTTTTAGTTTGCCAGAGAGGTAAAAATTCACAGGGATACGGAGCGTCAAGGTTCCGGAGTGGGGGCTTGTGTGACGTCACGCAAAATTTCAATGCGCTGTATCTTTGTCATTTTTGGTTTCTCAGAGAAAGGAAAGAGTGTGTGTACAAACTACAATGTTGTTTGATGGTCTAACCGATAGACCAAAAGTGTTTTTCCATTCGTCATGCCTATTCTGAAACAGGAACCTGTCCATTTATTTAATAATCGTATGGCTATTATTATAGTCGTTATTCTGTATCTATTGTATTGCGTCTTTTTGCAGGGTGAACCAGTCTTCCGGCAGTCTCGAATAATGTGGTCCATGTCCTATACAGGAGCGCCACATCCGCAAGCTGGGGAGTCAATCCAGTCGCACCGGAATTCAAACGATCTAGTTCGTCCCCATCCAGTTCTCAGTCTGTGGAGCTGGCACAATTCTCTGCGTGGGAGAGAGAACCCTGATAGTTTTTCAGTGGGGTTGATGGTTGTATCTACACAGGTGGATTCAAATTCTATTCTTTTTGATGGTAAAGTGGTTTTTCAATAGTCAATCTTATAGAGCTGGTGTCGTGACTTCAGTCTTAGCCTTTTTAATAGTTTGTGGATGGAGTTTAGCAGTGCAATGTGTCGACAACTTTTGGGGTCATTGACGGGCTCTGGCTTTAGTATCGCAACCCATCCTGTGTTGCATATGGTCTGTGTGACAAATGGTCTGTGTGACCACCGTCTGTTCTACAAGCGTCTGTGTGACAAGCGTCTGTGTGACAAGCGTCTGTGTGACAAGCGTCTGTGTGACAAGCGTCTGTGTGACAAGCGTCTGTGTGACAAGCGTCTGTGTGACAAGCGTCTGTGTGACAAGCGTCTGTGTGACAAGCGTCTGTGTGACAAAGCGTCTGTGTGACAAGCGTCTGTGTGACAAGCGTCTGTGTGACAAACGTCTGTGTGACAAACGTCTGTGTGACAAACGTCTGTGTGACAAAGCGTCTGTGTGACAAGCGTCTGTGTGACAAACGTCTGTGTGACAAGCGTCTGTGTGACAAACGTCTGTGTGACAAGCGTCTGTGTGACAAGCGTCTGTCTGTCAACCGTCTGTCTGCCAACCGTCTTGTCTGTCAACCATCTGTGTGACAAGTCTGTCTGAATGGCAGCCGGCCTGTGTGACAACCTTTAGCGCCAGTAATGGTGCTAACGAGAGTGAAGCGATCAGAACAAAGATACTTATTGTGTGTTTAGTTTCAGCTACTTCTGCAAAGGTGCTAAAGTGCTAACAAGTGAACCATAACTGCTGGCCACGTATTGCGGCCGAGTTGGAGTCAGCGGCAGTGCCGCAGGCGCTGGAGATTCCTGGTGAAGTGAGGTGAAGTGAAAAAGCGAGTTGATATCGTGTGTATTTCTGTGTCGTAACCTTATCTGCTGAATCGCAAAGATAACCTGGTGAGTTTTTATATTTTTTTCGATTTAAGAGTAGAGCAGAGAGCAATTTATTTCAAAACCTTTAGTTTTAAAACATAAAGTAGAATAATGTCTAGTCTTTTGACCACTATGCAAGCAGAAAATAATTATGATTTCGCTATTTTAAATAAGAACGTGTATTATCTGCTAAGCTTAGTGAGTTGATCTTATCGTCATGAGTTGATAGATGAGCTTAACATCACTGGAGGTGGCATAAGTCACTGTTAGTCGGAGCTGGCAGAGGCGCCAGTTATTATCCTAGCAAGTCTAGTTTGAGTATTTAAAATTATAATTTTTAGCGTCTTATAAGCTTACGTGTGAATGCTGGTGTAAAATGATAGTTATTAGGTACGTTACGTACTACATTATTCGTAAAGTTGGAGAGATAAGTTCTCCTAGCCTTTGCCTCATATTGGACTTAAGATAGCTAAATATGATGATGACTTTTATAAAGATTATAATGAGATAATGACCAGGGTGATGATGATGATATTGATATTGAAGAGATAGTGATGACGATGAAGATATTATTGATGAAGAGGTAGTGATGATGTAGAGGTGATTAATAGGACGGGGAGCCGACCATGATGATGATCATGGTGATGACTTTATTTAAAAGGACCTTTCACCGTTTACTATGTCAGTAATAATATTTTACCATTAATTTATTATTTACTGTGTTTTAGGTTAACTGAAGTAAAGTCCCGTTACTTGAGTAAATTTTAATCTGGATAATTAAAGTCGAGTAAACATTGTGATATTATAGCCAAATTCAAGAATATCGTACTGTTAAGCAATGTTATTTTTATTGTTAGGAAGTCCGTAGAAAAAGATTAAGTTGCAAACGCTTTTACTGTATTCTAGCTACGCTTTAGTGTAACAAAAGTACTGTAAACGTATGTTTTTGTTGACAGTTGGGTGTTTTCCTGAGCCAGGGATGAATTATTTTGAGCTGTTGGCGAGGTTAAGCGTCGCAAAGTGGTGTCGTTTGTTTTTGAACTTATCCATTTTAGCGTAGTTTGGGATTTATTATTGCGAAAGGGCTGATGGTGAAAGCGTTGTTTGGCTCCGGGGATCTGTGTCGTCATCTGCCTTTTTCTCATACAAAGTCCCAGTGCAGTCGAAGTGCAAACAGTGGAAACTGTTTGTTTTGACGTTTGGAGGAAGGTATCTTATTTGACTTGTTGGAAAATAGCGTGTATTTCTACCCAGTTGACATTTATTTTCACTTCTTCTTCTTATATCGTCGTTGGCTTGAATTTTAAATTTTGTTCTTCAAGAACGTTGCCACTTTTACGCTTCCCTCCGAGGCATAGTATAGGTCAAGCACGGTACAGCTGGTAGGGCATAGAGGTGATCGTCATGACCACAATCGCCCTGTGCTTCTGCTTGGTCTATATGGCACCAGCGCGCCAGATTGTTTACATCGGCCTACTTCAGTTCGGAGGCAATTCAAGCACCTCCTAGTAGCCCATGGCAGTTTATGACCTGGCGGTAGCGCCTCTGATGGTTGGATGTAATCGGGGGGTGGAGCATACTGTTCGCACCACATTCTAAACCTAGATGATTCCGGTTGTTCTTACGTATAACTACTTGAATCATTATGACGGTTTTTTCACCTGTTCAATTATTTGAAAAAATCGAGATGCTTTCCGGGCATGACACTCAAAGCAAATACACAAGTGTTTTCATGATAGGTTGAGAAGGATGCGGAAGCCAGAGAAGCTCATTAGGAAGACCGATAGCATAGCCGAAGGCTTTATTTGCCATAGGTAGAGTGATGAATTGCTTTGTTTATTTTGTTGTGACCGTACTAGAGTTGACCCGTAGTCCGTGAGTGGGCAGTATGCGGTCGGCTCTTGTGGAGGTCGAGATTCTGGAGGAAATCATAAGGTCAAGTGGACCTGGTGATCACGTATTAGTGTGAGGCTAACGATGGCAATTTTGTTACTGATATGTCTTGGTGATCTCTCCTAACTGAATTAATAATTCGTTAAAATTTGAAAGTTCTATTCGTTTTGATTCAATTTAAATTTTAATAACTGGTATAGAGAACATATGATAAATAACAATTTTGAACTAGCAGGAAGGCTGGCTGCGTTCGAGTTTATTATATTTTAGATCGTTTAATCCAATTAAGTAAGTCATCTAATAAAGATGGTTATTTATAGCAAAAAAATAAATAAACAGAACACAATAATTAATTTAACTAAAAACTAAATAACCTACCTAAATTAAAATGTTAAAAGTATGAATATAACTAACTAAAAAAATATAAAAATAAAACATATACCTAAGAGACTGGCGGCATTGCCTCGACGTACAGCAAGACTTCTAAAAGAAATTTACTAAAGCTTTGTTTTGATCAGGTTTGACCGAACGGTGTACCGTTTGTGCTTTGTGTTGATCTTAAATATGAAACCCGAGGACGGGTGTTACTGTCAAGATGGCAGTGTCGGCGAGTTAAAAATTGATTCCTTTAAATTGATCCATAAATTTTGTTGATTCGAATGATTGAATACGTAAGCATTGTGCGAAAAATCCCTTAGTCATGATTTCTTTATAATTATTCCTGTATAGATCTTGGCTGAAGGACAAATAAAAGACCGGTTCAGAAAAGTAGTTTTGCAAGGCACTCTTCTAGAGTAGAATTTTTGCGAGTTGAAATTTTGTTATAGTTTTGTGGGACGCTTATTGCCGAGCTAGATCAGAATCATTTTATGGTTATTTCTAACCATGCTACCATAGAATACATAATAGTACAAGTAAAGAAGATTGACTCTGAAAAATCAATTAAAGGAATAGACTCTCGCTACGATACAATTAAGTTCAATTCAGATCGCACAACGCTAATAACTTACAGTTATATTCACCTAGACAATCAATCTCTTTCTATCGCGTTACGCTTACCTTTTCTGGCGCACTGATTAGCCACGCAGGCATGGCCGCCGTACGTACTTGCGTTTTTAATACCTACCGCGGAGTGAGACAGGCCTGATGCTACTTACTAGTTTAAATTACTATTGAGAGCGCGTACGAGGGCGTACGCATGTCAGGTTGGCCGTGTCGGCGAGTTCAAGATAATCCCATTTATTATTGTTTTCGATGTGCAAACAGAAAGTTGTTTACTACAAAACATAACTGCTACATATTCAAATGTTTCAACAAGTATAAAAGCGGTCGCCCTAGCGACGAGCGGCTCAGTCTTGTGCGGACCGCCGTACTGTGAACATCTCCTTTGTGTAGTGTGCTGTGGGCTTGGCCATAACTTCTTTAATTGTGATTGTTGTAATAGATGAGGATTTGGTAAACCGATTTATTACAATGATAGTTGTTTCAGCTAGACGATAAGCCCAGGTGGACACAGATTCAATAACTGTGTGGGCCAGGGGTATTCAGACACATATGGTTGGAATCCATGATACAGCGCGAGGCGGAGCGCTGTATTTATCGTCACACTTTTAGTGAGTTCGGTCATCTCCTGCTCCGTCATATATAATTTGTACGTATTTTATTTATATTTACTAATGTTTTTGTCAAAAAAGTGATTTCGGACACTGCAGTTAGGCACTTTCAGAGCTAACGCTGGCTAAGATTTAAAAGATATATAAAAACAATGTATCAGAAAGTTGTAGGTCTCTAAAAGGTCTACAAAAAAGTCCCCGATAGCATATGTCTATCTCCTAAGGTTAGGTCACAATAACAATTTTTATGTTTATGCCACGCGTACAAGTTTTAAATAATATTTTCACCGACAGTATACTAATCCTTATCCTTTTAAATATTTTAGATACCTTGGTTTTTTAAAGTAGATTAACATTGTCCTTTACAGTATGGCAATCAAATGTATAGTTTAGAAGATATCACGAAATCAAAATTAAGCGAAATCATATAACGGAACGTGATGATCACGGAGCTGTCGCTCGATGGCGTTTTCGGGACGGGCGATAGATAACACTATTTTGTTCATCAATCCAAAAATGAATTTCCACTCTTAGCGTTGGCCATTCTAAATCATCCATCAAGCTCCTCAAATGTAGGGATTTCTAAGTACTTAACCTACCTAGAGGTATACTTTAGTTAGTTATTCTAGATTTTTTCTAGATTTTTAAATATTAATTTGTGCTACGTTGCTACGTAGGTTACGTTTGTACTATCATGTCTATCCCTAACGAGGTAAAACGCCTTCACTCATCATCATGAAACTCCACAAAAAGTATGTAGACACTTCTACAAAGACCTACCTGTAGGTTTTTTTTCAAAAATCTACGCATTTATTTCTCGTAGGTCATAGGTCTTGGGTCAATCCACATCTGGCGACCATACCACGGTCAAAAATATTTTGGGATGGGTGTGCAACAAGGGATGGCTGGTGCCAGTGCCCAGTATGCAATTGACCTCGGACGTATGCGTATGTTGTGTGATGTGGTTTTACTGTACAAGTTCTTAAAAATTGGTCGAACTCTTCAAAAATCGGTCTTTTTTTGTTTAATTGTGGTTGTAGTAGGTCTTGAATATTGGTTAAACTATTTAAAATTGCGGTTGTTATTGGTTAAATGAAGAAGGTACTGGTAACCATTTTTAGTTTTATATGCCATAATTACGAGAATTACTGCCTTTTTAATATCTGAACTGATCGAGATATTAAAGTGCAAAGTTTAAATTTTCGGTCTAACCGCGGCTTAGACCGAGCGCGATATCATTGATGACGTCACGGGCCCAGAGGGATAGGTCTCAAGAGAGTAAAAGAGTTTTCTACTGATCGGCTTAGCGCCTATCATTAGATAGGAACAGGCACATATCACAAACAGAGAGAGATTTTGACGGAGCGGTCGTTAGATAGGGACCGGGATGTTTCTCAAATAGAACGAGTCATTCAATGGATGAACGTAACGTTCGTTCGTCTTTTAATGCGCCATAACACGAAGAGAGAAAGGTAAATGTCTCAAAAAAGTGAACAGTAGCTCCCCTAAAATATGGTATATAAAAACAAAGTACGTTTCGCACTAAAGCATCTCAAACAAATAAAATGTTATAAATCAACTTGGTAGGTACTATTCGATTTAACGCGAGCGAAGCCGCGGGTAACAGCTAGAAAATAATAAAATATTATTATAACTAAAAAAAAATTTATTACAATTCCTTCAATAATTAATCGAAAGGAACTTCGTTCCATCCGGGTGTCCCTTGACACCTCTCAAGTTTTTTTATGTATGTTTTTTTAAGTGCATATTTCTTGAAGTGCTATAAGGATTTTCCATCCATGTCTGGGAGAAAAGAAAAAACTTTGAACGTACCAGCTGCTTCGCAACCGCATCGTAAAAGCCGATCGGAATGGGCGCAAATGCTAATCACTCTAATAGCAACCCATCACTATTTCGATTCCTTTTTCCACTTTTTCGCCTACTATCACGCTTTAATTGGCCTATGAGTCTTGCCGCGCTAAGCTCTGTCTGCTTAGAAACACAACACTTAAAGTGCTCTATCTGCCCCGTTAGGGATAAAGACATGACGGTATATACGTATGTACGAACTATATATAATACCATAAATACTTACAAACTTCGCCAGCCCCAGATAATAGCAATTCCTTGTAAATATAACATATCAAAGATCTTTATTCCGTAATTATTTCCGAGTGAAAAGCGACAGGATGTTATGACAAACAATTCTTATACACACAACCGAAAATTGCCCCTATTCGTTGCGAATACGGCTTATTATCTCTTAAATGATGAACTTTTTTTGGTACTAATTGGTAGGTCAACTCTTCGGATAAGTTGTGATGGACAAAAGTTTTCCTATCAGCTTTGGTTTCGCCGATAAGTTAGGTGTGTTGTCGGCAAATGGCCTTTTATATGATATATCGGTATTATAAGTGGTATAATGGGATATTTTCGGCCCTGTAATATACGTATAATAACAAATTACATACTACATACATACATACTATCACGTCTTTATCCCTAATGGGGCAGACAGAGCATTTTGGGTCTTGCGGTTCTATGCAGAGCCCAGGGCCGCAAGACCCAAAAGCCACTTTTAGCGTCATGGTGGGCGAGAAGATGGAAAAGCAATCAATACAGTGATGGGTTGCTAGCCGCATCGCCTGTTAACATGATTTGCATTTTTGCCTATTCTCTCGATCGGCTTTTACTATCTGCGTGGGAAGAGAAGCAGCTGGTACATTCTAAGTTTTTTTCATACTAAAAATAACATAATCAACACGAGTTGCTATTTAAACTAGTTTCGAGTTGCGCTTGACGAGTTTCTACGTAGACTATTTGCGCTTTAGACAATCTAACTTTAAATTATTTTTTACACGGTCGGAGTTTGTGTGAAAAGTCAAAAACTATTTTTCATATTTCGATACGTGTTTCTTGGGAAAAGTTGTTCAGTATCATGGACTGAATTCGTCTTTAAATTGTTTAAGTATCTTTTTTTAATAGACCTTATAAAGGGTTACAGGCAAATGTAGACCTGATCCTTTCAGGAAGTGATAGTAGGGGTCAATTCAAACAAATTTTACTATTAGGTTCCCTGTATAAATCATGGACTGAATTCACGCTTAAAATAGTTTCAGTAAATGAATTTTGTTAGACTTTGGCCCAACGCAGACGACAGACTATCCGTGACGCACTTTTTAGCCTGTAATAGTCTGTGAAAATAGAACCTATGGAATCATACGCAGTAACGCACACGATGCGCGCCGGACTTTTTGCGCGTCGTGTGCGTTGCTGCATGCGATTCCATTGGTTCTATTTTCATAGACTAAAAAGTGCGGCACGGTTTAGTCTGTCGTCTGCGTGCCTGTACAAATAGGTTTAGCGCTGAGTGAAGTACATACATGCATACTATCACGTCTTTATCCCTAATGGGGCAGACAGAGCAGTTTGGGTCTTGCGGCTCTATGCAGAGCCCAGGGCCGCAAGACCCAAAAGCCACTTTTAGCGTCATGGTGGGCGCTAAGATGGAAAAGCAATCAATACGTTAAGTGATGGGTTGCTAGCCGCATCGCCTGTTAACATGATTTGCATTATTGCCCATTCCCTCGATCGGCTTTTACGATCTGCGTGGGAAGAGAAGCAGCTGGTACATTCTAAGTTTTTTTATTTCTCCCAGACCAGCATGGGAGTCCCAGACCAGCATGGGAGTGAAGTGTAGAGAGGATACTGGGCACGGGTACGATATTCATTTTTGATTTCTAAGCAAGCAAGGTTAGCGCTAGAGTTTCGTGCGGTTCGTGCCGCTACCTGTACAATTAAACGTACCTACGTACGTATACTCGGTTTTTTTTAAATTTAAAACTCTTATTTTTTTTTCAAGTTGGTCTCAATAAAGAGTTTTTCATTTATTTATTCTCACATAAAAAGATATAATATATAACTCCCATGCTGGTCTGGGAGAAATGAAAAAACTTAGAATGTACCAGCTGCTTCTCTTCCCGCGCAGATCGTAAAAGCCGATCGAGGGAATGGGCAAAAATGCGAATCATGTTAACAGGCGATGCGGCTAGCAACCCATTACTGTATTGATTGCTTTTCCATCTTCTCGCCCACCATGACGCTAAAAGTGGCTTTTGGGTCTTGCGGCCCTGGGCTCTGCATAGAACCGCAAGACCCAAAATGCTCTGTCTGCCCCATTAGGGATAAAGACGTGATAGTATGTATGTATGTATGTATAAAAAGATATAAAAGTACATCAGCTGATAAATAGTAGTTCGGAGCACGCGTCACAATCAACACAAACATTAGTAGGTACATTTTTACGTCCATCCATCATGTTAACTAATAACGTACGCGCAGTGATGCTTTGCACACCATTAGTTAGGCAATGGCTCTCAACATTTCTGACAAAAAACTATATTCATCGCGGTAATTCCCGTAATACTAATAACAGTAATTGTGACCGTAAAACTCTAAAATCATTAGGCTTTCAACATTTTAAAGTTGAGAGCCAGACCTTTAGGAAACTATTTAATTTACCAATATTCATTTTTTGAAAACACTTCTTCATCATCAACATTAGGTATTTTTGTCTCTACTGCAGGAGTACGACCCTCTCTGTACTACCAGAGCCATACTTGGCCAGAGCAGCCAGAGGACTTGGCCTACTATACTCGCTGGCCAGATGGGTGATGGGTTGGAGAGGTCCAGGAGATTTTTTATATATACATACAACACTCAAGTTCATAAAAACTGATAGGCATTTGCTAAACCTATTTTAGTTAAAACTCTAACTTACTTTGGGGCTAAATCAATTTGTGTGATTTGTACGTATATTTTTTTTCGTTAGCTATAATAGGTCCCGTCGTTGGGCAAAAGCCGGTCTTTGTTTCCATCTATCGCGGTCTCTAGACGTGATTTGCCATTCTTTTGTCCGTATATATTTATTATTATTTTTTATAAATACCACGGAATTCTCTCATTTCATGTATTGCAGATGTGATATTTAAAAAAAAAACTTAGGTGCCATAATATAAGCATCCGGATACAGATTTGACCCTCCACAAGAAATAGTTTGACAACCACTGAACTAGAATAATGAACTTGGATTCTTCAGATAATTAAACATTAGACTATGGCGTTTAGGGGCAAAGGTTACCGTTGTAAAATGAAATTAATCATGTAAGCCGTGACAGAGATATCATTTGTAATTTTGATGTATTTATTTAATGGATTCTAGATAATTTGTGTCTAAAATACAGTATTACATATTGATTTAAAGTACTCTAATTATTGAATAAACATTTTTTTATTTTGATTTTGATTTGAGAGATTACAATAGGTACTCAGAAAATGTCTAGAAACAATATGATATTTTTGATATCCGTAGTACCATCAATTTGCTTGAGAAAGCCCTGAATTTCATGTTTTAACCCCCAATAACTTAAAAACATCTGAACAGATTTTCATCCAGCATACGTAAGAATCACCGCAAGAGAACTTGCTTTTACGTTAAACCGCATATAATTCTGTTCATGTTCGAGGGTCTCACTCTCATGCTGGTCTGGGAGAAATAAAAATAAACTTAGAATGTACCAGCTGCTTCTCTTCCCACGCAGATCGTAAAAGCCGATCGAGGGAATGGGCAAAAATGCAAATCATGTTAACAGGCGATGCGGCTAGCAACCCATCACTGTATTGATTGCTTTTCTATCTTCTCGCCCACCATGACGCTAAAAGTGGCTTTTGGGTCTTGCGGCCCTGGGCTCTGCATAAAACCGCAAGACCCGAAATGCTCTGTCTGCCCCATTAGGGATAAAGACGTGATAGTATGTGTGTTCGAGGGCTAGGTATAATAATTAAATATATAGCGACAAAATACACATAGATTGAGTTAGCCCCAAAGTAAATTCAAGACTTGTGTTATGGGATACTAACTCAATGATACTATATTTTATAACAAATACATATATAGATTAACATCCAAGACCCATGACAATTTAAAACGGCCATTTTCCAACGTGACCTGACCGGGGATCGAACCCGGAACCTCTGGGTGGTGACCAGCATGGTGATCAATACGCCACGAAGCGGAGGTCTTTATGGTTGTCAGGTATGATGCCACAGATTATGTCTTGCTCACTGCATCGCTGCGTACTGTCATGATTTTACTCCCGGCCATTCCCTTGATCGACTCTTACGATCTGTGTAGGAAGAGCATCTGGTTTATTCTGTTACATCAGTCTACTTTAAATACACCACAGAATTGAAACTGTGTAATGTAAACAAACATACATATACCTTATCTACGACATAACAAAATAACCGAACGCGTCTTATTCTGTCAACATAATTAATTCACCAAAAGGTATAATTTACTCTCATCCTTACGACCTCATTTACACCGTTCGAGTCACATTCACACATCAAAGGTAATCCAACAAGCGGGGAAATAAATTAACGAGATGACATCAAAGACTTAACAAAAATTTGGGCTTATTTCTCGTCCATTTTGTAAACAAAAGGTGATTTAGTGGGTGATCAAAGAGATGGATTAGAAATCCAGGATTTGGATTGGAACTAATTTACGGTAATGACTGTACGGTATAGGATCATAAACGGTTGTTGAAAACATTTACCTTATTTTTGACGACCTCTGTGGCCAAGTCAAGATGGAAAATGATCTTTTTCAAATTGACCTGGGTCTTGGATATCTATCTATTTATGTAATTGATATAAAATATAGCATCGTTGGGTTAGTATCCTATAACACAAGTCTTGAACTTACCTTGCGGCTAGCTCAATCTTTGTGATTTGTCCGTATATATTTATTATTTATTTATTGACCGCATTACATCCGCAGTATAACAAGTTACAAAACCGCACGCGAGTTTTTAAATTCAAATTTTTAAATTCTTACTCTGATTTTTATTAATAGAGAAATATTTTTATTCAATAGAAAATAATCCAGACGGGTATTAATGTTATGATTCATGTATTAAACTGCGGTTTGTACGTTAGCACAATTTCAATTCATCATCATCATTCATCATTTCAGCCGCATAACGTCCACTGCTGGACATAGGCCTCTCCCAAAGATTTCCAAAATGACCGATCAAGAGCGGCCTGCATCCAGCGCTTTCCAGCGACCCTGGACAGGTCATCTGACCACCTTGTAGGTGGATGCCCTACGCCCTATTTTTTTAAGGGGATGAATTTTTGTGAATGAATTTGGTCCTCTTCTGCCCCCATTCGTAAATCCCCGACTTCCAAGCGTTTACCCTCACTAACTTTTTAAATGCTTAGCCAATTTTCATCCTTCCCACTTCTTTTTTGTCGTATATTAAAACTGTTAAAAAGATATTAGGATATTTAATTCTTTACTGTTGCGGGTAAACTTCTTCAAATGCATAAATATATAAATAAACCCAATAAAACAATTTTCCAAAACAAAGACTAGTTACATTGCATCAACTATTTGTTTATAGATAAACTTAGTGTGTCAGTCCATCTATAAATCAAGCTGTATTGGATAGGTTGAACCAAATGAGTCATTTGGAATCGAAATCGGGTCAAGTAGCCTTTGTATGAAAGAGTTAGTGAGTAAATTAAAGTTGGTAACGGATGCGACGCTTTAATTAATGCAAGGAAATGGTTACAGAATAGACTCCAATGGTACGGCCATGTATTGCGAAGAGACGAACAACATGTAGTTAACACATTGCAGGACACTTACAGCTGTGGATGTAATTCAATTGTTATTCCTATTGTGTCTGGCTGAGTGTCCTGCAATGTGTTAAGAAAGCTCTGTGCCTGCCTGAACGTAAGAGGGGCCCAGGTCGCTCACCTGCTACCTGGTGGAGCAGTATGACGAAGCCGTTAAAAGTAGAGAACCTACCCGACCCGACAACCCAGGACAGACTGGCCTGGTGCCGAGTAGGATCACTATTTATATGCATACAAATTTAAGCTATAATATCACATAGCATACTGGTTAATTGCACAATCGTTTTTAAGCATAACGTCCTTTCGCATAATGGAGTATGCATAATAATTTTAAGCATAATGTACCTAAGCATAATCATTATTAATCCCTAACATTTTAAAGCATAAAAGGATGTAAGCATAATGTCATCAAACCATAATTTATTAAGACATAACATTACTTTAAGCATAAAAATGATTAAGCATAACATTTTTATTCATTGTATATAAATTGTTTATTAAATGCTAATAAGTTGAATCTAACTTCCTTTCTGGTCTCACAGTTCCAGGTGATCATTAAAAAAAAAACTTAAACCTAACTTCCCTTTTGCCCTCACATTTGTTCCGGGTGGTCATATTTTTTTGCATGATAATTAAAAATAAACACTTAAATAACTTAATTTTGTTTCTGTTATTTTTAAAAATATTATGCCTAAATACTAAATACTATTAGTCTTATAGTTATTACACCTAAGGAGATTATGCGAATTAACATTATGCCGTAACAAATTAGCCTAAAATATAATTATGCCCAACTTACCAGTATGCCTAAAAACAACTTATGCCAAAAACTATTATGACAAAATATTTTATGCCAAACCCAGTATGCCAAAGCATATTAGGACAAAAAAAATATGCAAAAAAAAGGGTCTCTGCCGAGTAACTAAGAGAGCCGATCCCGTATAAAACGGGAAAGTGCTAGGACAGAAGAAGAAGAACGAATACGACGCTTTGTGTCATAGCAACCTTTATGGTAAGGTAACACACTTCTCTTTATTTAAGTGCGTTCCTGGATGCATCCTCAGATGTGCTAAGAAGCGCCTTTCCGCTTTTTTTTTTCATTAAGATCCAGAAAAATTTGAACGAATAATTGTTTTAATTAAACCTGCCACCGGCGTGACATTAACCCTCCTAAATAATAATGTTTTCTTATTAATATTTTGATTTGTTAACGTTTATTGGGAAAACTTGTTCAAAATATTTACTTACTATAAAGTTACTTATTATAAACTTAAGTTATTAAGTTAATTGAAGTCCTATTCTATGGGGAAATCACACAGCTATCATATTCTTCTGTCTCTTTTCTCATTTTATGTGTGAGTCATTACGTTGTAATTATTTATGCATCATAGCGCAGTGCATTTGAAAATTGAGTGCTTATGGCTAAACGCTGTTCGTCGCTGGTATCGATTGGTGCGAGTACTTTATGGGCGTATCGTTCTTATCAGGAAGACGGACGACCTACGTGGCGTAGTGGTCACCATACTGGTCCGCCACCCAGAGTCCCCAAGTTCAATCCCCGGTCAGGGCAAGTTAGAAAATGGCCTTTTCAAATTGTTCTGGGTCTTGGATGTTTATCTATATATGTATTTGTTATAAAATATAGTATCGTTGAGTTAGTATCCCATAACACAAGTCTCGAACTTACTTTGGGGCTAGCTCAATCTGTATAATTTGTCCCTATATATTTATATTTATATTTATATCACTTCGAAAGTTGTTAACAGGATGAAAGTAGATTTCCTTAAAGGGTCTATAAAGCGAATGTGAGTGGAAGAGTGGGTTGGTGGGTTACCTATCGTAATGGCGAATAGGTTTCGTACGAATTTCAGTACTTAAATAAATAAATATATAGGGACAAATTACACTGATTGAGCTAGCCCCATAGTAAGTTCGAGACTTGTGTTGTGGGATACTAACTCAAAGATACTATATTTAAAACAAATACTTTAATAGATAAACATCCAAGAACCAGGACAATTTGAAAAAGGCCATTTTCCAACTTGCCCTGACCGGGAATCGAACCCGGGACCTCTGGGTGGCGGACTAGCATGGTGACTACGCCACGGAGGTCGTCACAAGTACTTATGTATACCGAAAACGTTTCGTATTTTTTTATTTTCTACATTTTCATTAGAATGAAAATTCAATGGACACACTGCCTAAGTTCCGATTCACAATTGTAATATTTTTTGAATGCTGTATGTTTTGAATTCTAACCAAACGTTTATCCTCAGTATTAACACAAGATGTTTTATTTTCTAAAATAATTGTTTCCTATTTTATAAAAGCGGCCCTCTGCCCCACCCAGGGGACATAGGAAAATAAGTAATTTTATAAAAGAATAAGAGAAGAATGAAATTTTATTAACGAAAACCTAACCTACACTCCACGGCAAAGTTGTTTTTGTGCCTGCGTTACTTTCGCCCTAAGCTTGACTTTCAAGGAAAGCTAGGCTGAAGAACATTTTTTTTTCTCTTTATTAGGGTAAACAAACAAAAACACAATGTATACAATTATTAAATATTAGTAAGTTGTCAACAATTGTGTTTTCAACACCGCTTACCACAGATTACTACACCTACACATTAGTTTACTAGACCCTCTTACGTCTTCATGTTTATCTCATCTTTAGATCTTTTAAGTCTCCACTGCAGGAGCACGACCCTCTCTGTACTACCAGAACCATACTTGGCCAGAGCAGCCAGAGGACTTGGCATACACTCTCCTCGCCAGACGGGTTGGAGAGGTCACATTGATGTTTTAAAAGCTTTGTTTAACCTGTATTTCCTAAGTCGCCTTCTACGACATCCACGGGAGGACTTGAAGTGGTCCTATTTTACTCTGCCGGATACCACACAGCCTCCTTTATATTGCTTCAGTTAAATTGCATGTAACATCCAAAAAAATGCTTTGTGTATGGCCTTTTATATCCTATTCTGCTTCATGACAGCGTGTCTTTAGTCAAATTAAAATAAAAGCTAGGAACACCTCATTCTGTCATTCCACACTATTAATTTATAGAAATGCTTGAAACTTTAAAATTGTCTTTGTAACCATCCATCAAGTAAACCAAATTAACTGCTACAAAATACAAGCCAAAATAGTCCCTAAGTCTTATGCTGTAAGGGTGATGTTTATGGTGCGTTATGTTGGTAAAAGGTAGCCAAATGTTTGACTTCGAGTAGGAATTAGTGGGTGACGTAACGTATTGGAAGTATCTAAAATAGCTCACACAGGGAGAATGTACTGTCACGTACAGTAAAAAGCAAGGTACCTAAATAAACTTTTTGTAAAATTTTATTATTATTAATTACTTTGTAGAAACCAGGACCGTTTATGAACAAGATGGTTGCGAAGAGTTAAACTGTCACGAGTGAGTGGAAAACCAACGGACCGAAAGAAATAGAAGCGATAGAAAGAGGCCTTTGCCCAGCATTGGGACAGATGTTATGGTATATTGATAAATAATTAAATTATAAGTTGACGTCATTGGGTAATTTGGTAAAATGCAGTTTATTCCATTATGTTATTGTTATTATGAATATATTATGTAAAATATAAAAATAAATGTCTTGTTTAAAAAATCATTTCCATTTTTTTAAAATCAATATCATTAAGTATAGCTTAAAATTAGTTTAGTAGATAGAAACCAGTAAGAACATATAGCCTTGTGCCTACCTATCTTTTGCAACTGTTAAATATCTCCCTAAGGCGGATTTACGCCAAACGACAATCGGTTGCGGATGTAAGGACAGCCACATTATTTTAATTTTTCTAACTTTTTTAAATCATTTCGCACGGTCTTCGGTATTATTAAGGTGACCATTGACATCATATAGCTCAATGATTGATATGTTCAAGATTAAATTATTCAAATGTTTATTTAGTAATTAGACCTTTACATTCACTTTTAGTCGTCACTAAGTATAATTTATTCATGTATAACATCCTTGAAAAATAAAAAAAATGAGAGGTGTCAAGGGACATCCAGATGGAACGAAGTTCGAGAGAGACAGAGACACAGAGAAACACGCGCACGCAGCACGGCTTACAACTATAGCAAAAAGTGTCGTTACAACTTTTGGTCTTAATTTTTGCCGTCTAACCCCCTTTCGCAACGCGCGATAAGGAACTTCGTTCCAAAAAGCTAGAAAGCTCACCCTGGATTCTGAAACTGCTCAGCTGAATGACACAAGCGGAAAGATGATATCAAGAGGTGTAATTTTTAGTTTCCTCGCACTTTTACTCGTCAAATGTGAACGCTATATTGTTTCACTATAATTAGGGGCACGTTCATCGCTCGACTACTTTGGACATTTCTCTCAGTAGATACAATTTGAACGATGACTCACAATTGTTTTGAAATAGAGTAAGGAAATTAGAAGCTTATGTCATCCGAATTTTCGTGAGGTGATTGTATAATTTAAGAACTTTTTAGTCTCTTTTATACAAATTATATTTAAATTTTTAACAAACTCTTATATCAATCCTCCGTTGGACTCAAGGCCTTTGCCAATAAAGGGAAAAATTTGCCTATAATAGAGACTAACATAAAGGTAACTAACTAGCATAAAGGTAATGTCTATAGTCTCTGCCTACCCCTGTGAAATAGTGTGATACATTCAAATACACTCATTACCGTAATGATAATCTTAGTAGGTACATATTAGTATGTTTAATAGGTTTTTTTACTGAAAGTTTGCGTAATTTACTGTAAAATTCTTACTTATAAAATAAATTCGAAAGTGAGTTTGTATATTTGTTACCACTTCACGGTTCAACCACTGAACCTATTAAGATAAAATTTGATATGGATATAGTTTGATAGCCTAGCCTAGGGACATAGGATAGTTTTTATCCCGATTTTTTTCACGGGGAGCGAAGCCCACAGGCATAGCTAGTTCTAAATATAACGTAAAATGTCGTTTTTTACCGTACTATTTTACCCTGGTAACTTTATGGCTTTACATCCTTATACGGAACCCTGGCCGCATTCAATTGGTCGTTTCGGAAATCCTTAGGGGAGGCCTATGTCCAGCAGTGGACTTCCTTTAGCTGATATGATGATGACGTAACCGTTCGTGCACGAGTCCGACTCGCACTTGACCGGTTATTTTCTCTCCCAGACCAAAGCAGCAGCTGGTAAATAAACAAAACTGACGACAATTCAAGGCATAAATTCTATTCCGAGCCTTTTCATAAGTCAGCCATTTTTGACAGGCGTTGTTTAGGCCGGGAATCGAACCCGTCACCCTGCGAACTCACAATAATCAGCTGTCAAGGGCAGAATCTCAAAAGGTGCTTGGGGAATCGACGCAGAAATGCTTTTGTTTAGAATACGGTGTTTTGATAACATTTCCAGCGATTTTAACAATGAATTTTGCAATTTTCTGTGTCAAATGTACATAATGTGAAATTATTGTTTGAATTAAAAATATCCAGCCAAATGCGAGTCGGACTCGCGAAAGAAGGGTTCTGTACCATTATCAATAAAAAATCGCGTTTGTTGTATGGAGGCCCCAGTTAAATATGTTGCTGCTGTTTTTAGTAACTGTTGTTTATAACGGCTACAAAAATATTATATCATCAGTAAGAATTTCAACTGTCTAGCTATCACGGCAAAACATGGCCGATTATTTAATTTTTAAATTTGCCTAGCAAACAAACATACCTTTTATTACCAAATATATTTTTTTACTCTTTTGATCCTATATTCCCGGAAAACCTAAAAATAAATAACAAAGTATCGTTTTTATTCCAATACATATCACTGGCAAGGCTTCGTGGCTGTTTTTAAATGATCAAATCGTCATATCCGGTACGGCACCAATGCAAAATGGCGACCGGAAATTGTCGACGTTGTAATGAACGCATACAGGCTGGAAATTTATTTATTCGGCCCGTATGCTTTGTTTTTGCGTTTTGTTTGTTAGGTCTGACGTGTGTTTGAACTTTTGATGTGTATACGGCTAGAAAATACTTGTGTATAATGTTGATATTCAAATTAAATGTATCAATTCTTCTAGCCCGTTCCCAGTTACATCCAATACCGCTTCAGAGCCCGTAACATATACCTATATACAACACAATATACCCTTTATTTGACAAAATTATTAAATAGGTACAGGACATTCATTATCTTTTTGTCTCCACTGCAGGAGCACAACCCTCTCTGTACTACCAGAGCTATACTTGGCCGTAGCAACCAGAGGACTTGGCCTTCGCTCTCCTCGCTGGCCAAACGGGTTGTAGAGGTCTCATTTATGTTTATAAGCTTTGTTTAACTTGTATTTCCTAAGTCGCCTTCTACGACATCCACGGGAGGACTTGGAGTGGTCCTATTCCACTCTGCCAAAAACCACACGGCATGTTTACAGGACATAATTATCTCCAAAACTAGGAAATGCGCAAAAGGCTTATTGCTCAGTAATTTCTTCCAGGCAACCTCACAATATAGGAGAAATTAGGTAGGTGGCACTTCATAGAAGCGGAATATCATTTATGCCTACTACTACTACAAACGCAACTATACATCCGTGCACACGCCAATGTGTGTGTGTGTTCGCCGCACAACACACTCGACAAGGCGAGAACGGGGGAGAGGTGCGGGACGAGGTACGGGAACGCATATTGCGCTGGACTTTAGGACATTCCGTTCTGTATGTAATAGGTACTTATAATAATTCTGTACCGGTACGCTGTCTCGCTTTTTGATGTCAATTGTCAATTATTTTGACCCCGAAGAAGACCTCCGGATGAGGTCGAAACATGTCGGCCAGTAGATTTCTCTTTAAGTGAACCAAACAACAAGTAAACGAACTAAAAGTAACCCGTTTAATTCAACCTAATAAGATTTTTTTGGTTCGCAAATTGGTTGTTTCATTACATACAATATTAACAGATTGTCGTTTTAAAATATTTCCGGGGTAGAACACATGATGGTACATACTTTTTCTCTTTTTAGGGTTCCGTAGCCAAATGGCAAAAACGGAACCCTTATAGATTCGTCATGTCTGTCTGTCTGTCTGTCTGTCCGTCCGTATGTCACAGCCACTTTTTTCAGAAACTATAAGACCTATACTGTTGAAACTTGGTAAGTAGATGTATTATGTGAACCGCATTAAGGTTTTGACACAAAAATAGAAAAAAAACAATAAATTTTGGGGGTTCCCCATACTTAGAACTGAAACTCAAAAAATTATTTTTCATCAAACCCATACGTGTGGGTTATCTATGGATAGGTCTTCAAAAATGATATTGAGGTTTCTAATATCATTTTTTTCTAAACCGAATACTTTGCGCGGGAGACACTTCCAAAGTGGAAAAAAGTGTGTGTCCCCCCCCGTAACTTGAGTAATTCAGTAATTCGTCCCATGTACCTACGGCCCATTTGGGACGAAACGCAGAAAATCAAAATTAATTAAAATTTCATTCTGCAATTCATCCCATGTTTAAAAATGTAACAATTCTAACGAAATATACATTTATCTATATTCTTGTCTCACTGACTGTACCAAGCGTTAATAAGGTTTAAATTTCCATACAAAAAAAGAATGGGACGAATTGCAGAATGAAATTTTGATTAATTTTGATTTTCTGCGTTTCGTCCCAAATGGGCCGTAGGTACATGGGACGAATTACTGAATTACTCCGTAACTTCTAAAATAAAGGAATTATAAAACTAAAAAAAATACATGATGTTCATTACCATAAAAACTACCAGCGAAAATTGGTTTGAACGATATCTAGTAAGTAGTTTTTTTAATACGTCATAAATCATAAACGGCAATTTACCTTTCAATCAATCAACTCAAATATAAAATTTAAAAAAAACAACTACAAGACTTGAAGGGTTCCGTAGTAGCAAATAACATAATATATTATGTTATTTGCTACTACGGAACCCTTCATGGGCGAGTCCGACTCGCACTTGGCCGCTTATTTTTTTAATTTGTTAGTAGCCTGTTAGTTGTCTTGCATGCTGGTCTGGGAGAAAAGGAAAAACTTAGAATGTACCAGCTGCTTCTCTTCCCGCGCAGATCGTAAAAGCCGATCAAGGGAACGGGCGAAAATTAGAATCATGTTAATAGGCGATGAATCTAGCAACCCATCACTATTTTAATTTCTTTATACACCTTCTTGCCCACATCAAGCTAAAAGTGGCCTTTGAGTCTTGCAGCCCTGGGCTCTGCTTAGAGCCGCAAGACCCAAATTGCTCTGTCTGCCCCATTAGGGTAGGGTAGTATGTATGTATGTAGTAGCCTGTTCCTGCGTCCTACTACTGGGCAAAGGCCTCCCCTTTCTTTTTCCACTAACTTCTGTCCTGCCTCTTCTTTGTTTTTCGTGTATGTGGGTGGCTGGAACCCTGGTGTTAGATTTTTCTGACTAAAGGCATAAAACATAGCTTGACGACTGCCATACAATGATGACAGTCGAGACCAACGGCTTATACGTCCCTTCCGAAGCACGAAGGAGCTTGAGAAATTTTATATAAGCCTGCTATGATACCCTCACAAAACTTAATTATTAAAAAAAAAAGTAAACAAATTGCCCGCAGCATTTTCCGCTAAGAGCGAGCATTATTACGAATAATTTAATTCTACTTGAGACCCTTGGCTTCGCCCTTCATTCGCCTCATTCCTCCAATAGCTCCAATAAGCTAGTTCGCGGGCATCGTCTTAATAACCGTAAAACGTGCAATTCACTTCTCGACAAAAACAATTCCGCCATTACGGGGACTTGCTACGTTTCCGGGCTCCCAGCTGGTCGGAGGCGACTCACGGGTCTATAAAACACACGTGACAGCGACGAAATCCCATCTCATCTAATATTATAAATGCGAAAGTGAGTTTATATATTTGTAGGGCACAGCTAGTTGTTTTATATCTAGCTGATTCCGTTGTCCATGTGGTAAATTTTTATTTCAATGTAACGATATTTTCACATTATTCAGGATAAAAAGTAACAGTAATAAGATATTAATCCACGTGGATGGGATCGCGGATCCGTTTAGACATTTTGGCGTAAAAGCAGGACAAAAATCCATACATAAAAAAAAACATTTATTCTCAGAACAAACTTTTATATGTAAATGAAAGATTTTAAAAAGTTTTACAATCCTTCAGCTAAAGATTCACTGTTAAGCATGCAACCTTAGATATCTCGAAATATTTTGCCGTATGTTTTCCGGTATAATAAGGCCACTCTAAGTCCTCCCGCAGATGTTTTAGAACGCAGCTTAGGAAAGCTAAACAAAGCTTATAAACATCAATGAGACCTCTTCAACCCGTCTGACCAGCGCGGAGAATGTAGGCCTAGACCTAGCCAAGTATGGCTCTGGTAGTATAGAGAGGGTCTTGCTCCTGCAGTGGAGACAAAAAGACCTGATGATGATGACGAAATAATTGCTGCCTTGTGTTTTAGAGTCTTATATTTGTTTTCGCCTTTTGCCGTTATGGACCGCATCCTGCTAGCGCGCTGATTTGAGGGTCCATCCATTTTCACACTATTTGATATTATTTAAAATACAAATACAAAAAGTTTTTGTTTCACTCCACAAGTTATAACTGTAAGTTATTAGGTACAAAAAAGAAAATTAAAAACTTGTGGGAGCACTGGAGACACCAAACTAAGCCGAGGCCTGTATCTTGGGTCACCAGGTCCCCCTCACATATATATGTAGGTTGTAAGAGTTTATGCATAGAAAGGAACGTATGATTTGTAAGAAAGGGACAGAATGATACAAGTAAGATAGTGTGAGAGAGAAAGGAAGAGACGCGCGAAAAGTTTGAATTGGGAAGGATATTTGAAAAGGAGTGATGAAAGTTATGAAAATTATGTAAAGACGGAATTTAAGTTGTAAGACGTATTTTAATGATAAGTTTTAAGTTTTAAAGACGAAATTGTAGAGTTTATATTTAAAGTTAAAAAGTCAAATATAATATCAGTTTTTATTATTCGCTCAAACAAGTATTTCTTTCTGAGGATCTTCCTCAGCCCCATCCCCATATATATAATTAATTGTAAATAGGTACAGCAACATTACATTTGCTGTGCATGTGCGATGTATCAGTTCACACTCCCTACGCATGCAACTACCTACTAACTACCTAAAAACTATGACTAGGATTTTCTTCTAATAAACCGGCGATTTTTTTAGTAATTGGCAGGCGCTACCACAATTTCGCCCCGCACCTTTCAACCTGTTAGCAGATCCAACAAACCTAATTAATAACGATTCGCTCGCGGCCTTAGGCCCAGAAATATTATTACAGCCCGCTTGCACCCGACTTGTTGAAATTTAATTTAAACTTTTCATAATTGTTTGTAATCTATTGTCCGCTCGGGCAACCGCTTGTTTTATATTGTTGTTGAAGAAACAATACTTTAACTGTTAAGGTTATAAATGGGGTCTTTTTCGCGACTGCGCCTGAAGGAGGATTGTTTTTTAGTATATGTCCTATGTTATTGGAACGAAGTTCTTTATCGCGCGTTGCGAAAGGGGGCTAGACGGAAAAAATTAAGACCAAAAGTGGTAACGACACTTTTTGCTATAGTTGTAAGCCGTGCGGCGTGCGCGTGTTTCTCTGTCTGTCTCTCTTTCTCCAAATTAATCGAAAGGAACTTCGTTCCATCCGGGTGTCCCTCGACACCTCTCAAGTTTTTTCACCGCTCTGCAGCTTACGGCTTACCAGGCTTACCAGGCTAACTGGTAAATCACGTAACTTATTAAAAGGGGGCTCTGTACTCCACACTTCTTTCAAATAAGTATATATAAAATGATTCGTGAGTATATACACATTTTTTTATTTTATATTATCAAACTTTATTGTTCTAAAGTACAAATATACTTTAAACAAATGGCGGACTTAATGCTAAGAGCATTTTCTCCCAGCCAACCATAGGGATAAACAGAAAAAACTATGCGGCACAAAAAGCTATACAATATACTTTCACATCAAATAATACTATATAATATATAATTGCATTATATACCTATGATATATAAATAACAATAAATATCTTCTTATACAGTACATACATACACAATTACTTATAATAACATATAAATAGTTGAGAAGTGAAGAAGTAAATAATAATGACTTTATGAAGAAAGGGAATGTAAGAGGTGAGCGTAAACTTTTAAGGTCACAGCATACTTATCAACTCGTAAACGGAACGTAAACGTATCAACTCGAGCAGCTCAGTATTCTTTGTATGAAACTTCCTACTGCAACGCACACTATTCGGATTCGTAACGTAAACGCCTCGCCTCGGGACCAGCTCACGAACCGCTTTGCTGGTCGGTCAACTAGCGGTCCCCGCGCTTGCGGCTCGTCGTCCGCGCGCTTACGCCTCTCCGTATGCGAGCTGACGTCTTTCCGTTTCCTCACACCCGCGTTTTATTTATTTGTAGATAATCAAAAATTTATGGCTATGATTGCCAACTCGCATATTGTGAACCGAGACATAACCGTGCGCTACACTTTACGTTTATAATGATCTAGTGCCAGCCAGACCAGAGCAGCCGGCGAGCGGTAAGCGCGGCGTCGCCCAACCGTACCGAAGCTGTGCCTGTTTGGTTACGTGCCTACGTCAGGTTGACGCCTGGTTGACCGCGCGGCGAAAGGCGATACGGTGTCGATCCCTTTCCGAGTTGATAAGTGTGCTGAGACCTTTATCCGATTGAAATAATAAGTGTGGACATTGGCGCGCGTCGAGTTAGGTAGGAAGGTACTGAGCCCGTACCAAGCATGCGGTGTTTAAATATTCTGAGACTTTGTGCACTCATTTGATAAACATTTCCTTGTAATAAGTCGATAATAATCGAGAGAATGGGCAAAAATGCAAATCATGTTAATAGGCGATGCGGCTAGCAACCCATCACTGTATTGATTGCTTTTCCATCTTCTCGCCCACCATGACGCTAAAAGTGGCTTTTGGGTCTTGCGGCTCTGGGCTCTGCATAGAACCGCAAGACCCAAAATGCTCTGTCTGCCCCATTAGGGATAAAGACGTGATAGTATGTATGTATTGTAATAAGTATTTAAGTCTCCAACCCTTTTCTTTGTAATCCCGTCGGGCCAGCGTGGAGAGTGTAGGCCTAATCCTCTGGCTGCCATAAGTATATCTCTAGTAGTACAGCGAGGGTCATGCGCCACATAATATACGCATTAATTTTGTGGCAAAACTTACAACAATAAAACTTCCTAAGGTAACAAAATCTCCTAAGGTCCGCACAATTTGCGTCCCCGTTGTTTCCCGTCCTCGCATCTCTCCCCCGTTCTCGCCTTGTAGAGGCGTCTGCAGCCACCCCCTTAACAGTCTCCACGAGGCGAGAAAGGGAATGATGCAAAAACGCGGAAGGGAACGCATATTGCTCGGCCCATAGGAGATTCCGTGCCGTGTGGTCTCCGGCAGAGTAGAATAGGGTCACTCCAAGTCCTCCCGTGGATGTCGTAGAAGGCGACTTAGGAAATTCAAGCTAAACAAAGCTAATAAACATCAATGAGACCTCTCCAACCCATCTGGCCAGCGAGGAGAGTGAAGGCCAAGTCCTCTTGCTGCTCTGGCCAAGTATGGTTCTGGTATAGAGAGGGTCGTGCTCCTGTAGTGGAGACAAAAATACCTGATGATAGGAGATCCCTTTCTGTATGTAAAACTTTTATCAATTCTGTAGTTTCTAAACATGTCCGGTTCGTTACTAAGATTTCGCAAGCCAATTAGTCTCCCTCATTACCGCGCGTCGAAGAGCCATGCTGTCATGAATCACCGAGATTTACTATCTGTGGCCAGTGTAAATCTATCGGTGGTCTAATTATAGTACGAGATGTCAAAAATGTTAGCGGGACTAATTAGTGCGACATCTGCGTATCGACACGCGTGATAAACTGTAGGCACAGGGATAAAACTTCATAGAAGCGGAGTTACATTTATGCTTACAATACTACAAATGAAATTATACATCCATGCACCCGGCAATATGTGTGTGTTCACCCGCTCAACACATTAAGGCTTCTACCAGCGCTAGCGACCTTGAAAATACAAAAGATATAATTTATCTTTCTGTGAGATTATCAGAAACCCGCGCAGAACTTTTTAGCTAGTATCTTTCAGTTACATTAGAACCCCGAAAGTCATCAAAATACAATACGCTGTAGTTTTGTAAAAATTACATAAAACGGACACTTTTGACACTTTTTGTGTTTCTAAAGCGGATAGTATTTCAATGACTTTCAAGGTTCTTCTTGTATGTCTTTCTATATAACTTAAGGATACTAGCTCAAAAGTTGTGCGAGGATTTCTGATAATCTCACTTTCAGAAAAAGAAATGATTTTTTCTGTATTTTCAAGGTCGCTAGCGCTGGTAGCAGCCTTAAAAGTACGGAGCATCAAAGTCCCGGAGTGAGCTTGCTCCGTCACCGCTAAGTACAAATCGTACCTAGCCGTGACGTCGTACTAAATTTAAACGCGCTGGATATTTGTAATTTTTTGTTTCTCAGAGAAAAAGAATCCTGTACGATATTTTTTTATAATCAAACCGATGGGTCATAAATATTTTTTCATTCGTCATGCCTTATATTATCATAATCATCATCATATTAACCACAGGCAGTCCACTGCTGGACATAGGCCTCCCCCAAGGATTTCCAAAACGACCGATCGGAAGCGGCTTGCATCCAGCGCCTTCCTTAAATAATTATGTATAAAAGATAAAAACTCTTTCATATTTCGGCATATCCCTCTCCGAACTTGCTAATAAAATTTACGCACTAAAAACAAATAAACCAGTATATCAGCCATGTTTATTCTAGCTACTTACACTGCGTAAAGTAAACACCGCATGTGGTTCATCTCGCACAAACTCGTAATTAGGTCGCGACGTCACAAATAGGTCGCATTAGACGCATGTCCCTACACGATGGAATTGTGTGGATATTCCCTAAAACATACAAAAAAAGTTTTATTGGTTTGGTTCTTCTTACAAAGTTCTTTTCGTTTATTTTTAAAAGGTTTCATCATCATAATGAGGTCTTTCTGTCTTCACTGCAGGAGCATGACCCTCTCTGTACTACCAGAGCCATAATTGACCAAATCAGTCAGAGGACTTGGCCTACACTCTCTACGCTGGTCAGACGGGTTGGAGAGGTCTCATTGATGTTTATAAGCTTTGTTTAGCTTGTATTTCCTAAGTCGCCTTCTACGACATCCACGGAAGGACTCGAAGTTGTGCTATTCTACTCTGCCGGAAACCACACGGCGTTTAAAAGGTTTAATCACTTGGTATATTCAACAGGACGCATTAGGTGCCCTACACGAAGGATATTCCCCAAAACACACTAAAAAAGTTTTATTTTATGTTTTGTTCTTCTTCTTCCTTTTATTTTGTTTATTATTAAATGTTTAACACGTAAGTCAGAGAAATTGACAAGTTTTCGATCGATTTGCACAATAATCATCAGGGGGAGTGTAAGGAGCAGCAACCCGACGGCTTTGCTGCACCCTCCGCACTAAAGCGTTAATTATTACAAGCTATTTTATTTATTTTCTATATTTTATTTTACATATTTTCACCTATCCCGTTGTCTGTCTGTTTGTAATCATATCTTGGGAAGTAAAAGTTGATCCACTGCTCGCCGCTCGGTATCTGATTGAGCTGAAATTTTGCACGCATGCGTATATTGCGTAACAATGCAATATTTTAATGACATAGAGCTAATCTGATAATGGAGCCGGAAGGTGGCCATAGGAATCTGTAATAAAACAACACATCCCCGTACAGTTTGACACAATACATTTTTAATTGTTTTTCGGACATGTGATTGACATGGCTTTCAAAGATTTGACAAAAATATAATAAAATTAAGGGCACCCACGTAAAATATCTTTGGCGCATCCACATTTTGATGTCACTCAAATAGACGACCGTATACGTATAAGTACTTATTGCATGTCAATGGACATTAAAATTATTTACTGCAATGTGTTTCACAAACATAAACAAACTCTTTATGATAGCAATAAAAGTTTTAAATCTTTGAAGAGCAGTCTATAGATATCATAAAAATTACCTTTATATTTTATAACGAAAAGAGTTGAGTAGTATATAAACGACTAGTTTATTTTCGAGGCAAATTGAAAAAGTCTACAAGACTTACAAGCATTAACCTTTATCATTATCAAACACTAGCTGTACCCGCGGGCTTCGCTCCCCGTGGGAATTTCGGGATAAAGAGTACCCTATGTCCAACCCCGAGTCTCAAACTTCATACAAAACGGTTCAGTAGTTTAAGCGTGAAGAGGTAACAAACAAATATAAGAACTCACTTTCGCATTTATAATATTAGAAGGAAGTAGGATTAGTAAGGATATGGATAACGATAGCTAAGAACCACCATAGCTAAGACCATAGATTTAGAAAAAAAACTAGGTCTATGGATCCGACATATGTATGTGCATCTGCACGTAAAATGTTGTAAAGCCACATGCACTGTCCCAGTTAGCTGTTCCAATTGCACAATGTGCACAGATGGTCAGTCGTAAGATAAGATGGCTGCTTGCATTTCAGACAGTGGGCTCGGTTTCCGTTTCAGACATTTGAGATTCTGCACTAAACAGAATTAGAATATTGAATGAAATAAATATATAGGCATATTTACCACACAGACTGAGTTACCGTATGATGTCAGGCCTATGGTGTGGTATATTTAACCCATCGATTAGATTATTAAAAATCATCAACATCCGAGCGTATTTTCCCGGTTGCAGTTTGTTACCGTTTCTTCTGTACTTGCGCTTTGGAAGCGGCAGTAAACTTAGCTATATGTAAATGATCTGACGTCAACATTTACCTTATAAGACATCGAAAGGAAAAAAAGTGACAATTATCAAGTGATACAAATATCCAAAGATAAATAAATGAATTTGATTTGACTTTGACTTGACTTGACATCCTCATCAGTAATGCTTCAGAGCCCGGGGTCCGCTACCTAACCAAGGAGATTTGACGAGGTTACTGGATTGTACACAGAGTGACTGCCGTCTGACCTCCGCAACTCAAAGGGTAAACCAGAACTAATCCTTAGGTAGTTTGATTATCAAATGCAGATAGCGTTCGGGACACAAAGTTTATACGTGCCTTCCGAAACACGGAATCATCTTTCTTCTTCTGATTCTTTTCGGATAATCAGGTGATTCAAGCCTGCAATATCCTAACCAGACTGGAAACAACTTTTTACAAAGTATGCTTCCCAGTGGGATTCGATCCCACGACCTCCGGATCACAAGGTGAACGCGTTGACCACTGGCTCACGGAGGCAGTAGATTATTAAAAACTAGAGGCAGCGCGCGGCTTCGCCCGCGTTAACTACTTGAGTGAAGTCGCGGGCGTGATGCAATATAGCCTATAGCCTTCCTCGATAAACGACCTATCTAATACCGAAAGAATTTTTCAAATCGGACCAGTGGTTCTTGAGATTAGCGCGTTCAAACAAACAAACAAACAAACAAACTCTTCAGCTTTATATATAAGTAAATATGGATATTGTACATATATTTTTTCTTTCCTCTGAGAAACAAAAATTGAAGAAGACTAAGTCGGATTTCCACATACGTCGAAAGCCCTTATTCTGGAACTTAGAACACCGTATCTTTGTGAATTTCTATATACACTCGAAATAATGGTGATTTCGCATAAATTTTGGAGCCGAAAGTCACTTCATAAGAATCATTAGTATGACGTATTTTAGCTAGTTACAATAAAAATTCTGAAACAACATATGTTAACTAAAACTCGAAAGCGAAAAATTGTGAGATCAACTAGTAGTACCGCCGTCAGGTGCCGACGGCCGGCTGGAGTTCATCAAGGTCACGCGGCAGTTTTGGACAGGCGTAACTTACGTTGACGTAACGTGGTCTCGGTACAAAATCATTTTTGCAATTTTTTTATCTTATGTCATATACAAATTTTGATTACGTATATGGATAGAGAAATTTATTTACTAAACGATATCGTTTTCTAAAACCAATTATAAGTCAAAAAATATTAGATATCGATTAAATAATTGCGAATGTTGTATTTTTCACGACAACGCACGTATATTCTATTACGACGCGTACAATATTACTTCTAACAAGCCAACATGCATGCAGCTACATTTTCAAAGCTGCACGTACTTTATAAGTGAACAATACCGGAATTCCCCGAAGCTCCTCCCAGGAGAGGAAAGTTCATACAAACTTCATACAAAGCGATACCTCGATCTCACACGAATGTATTGCAAAACTCGTAATAAGCGAAATGCTGCGCTGCACTTATTATGTGCTTACAGTTTTGCAGCGGCGTTGAAAATCGCCACGGACTGTGGGAGACTAGCGTTTTTCACGTAGCTACTGTTGATGTAATGTTTTTTACTTTAGATGCGCCGAATTAAACAAAAAATACAGTCATTAGGTTACAATTGATATAAGTTTATGCTGGACTGAGAGATAAGAAAAAACTTAGAATATACCAGCTGCTTGCCCGCGCAGATTGAGGAGCTGGGCAAAAGTGTAAATCATACTAATAGGCATTGCGGCTAGCCTACTCGCTCACCATCATGCTAAAAGTTGGCCTTGTGAGTCTTGTGGACGTGAGCATTGTGCCACTAGACCCCAAATGCCTGCCCTCCTGCCCTGTGAGGTATAAAGACAGGATAGTATAACTCTATATAAGTTTATTTAATAGAAAAACACCGCCATATGAGTAGGCTCCTTCCTAAGTAAAAAAAAAAAACAGAGATTATGCTTCAACTATAAAGCGCACTACACACCAACGCGGTGGCCTTTGTCGAAAGAAACATGTCTGCAACCTGCGTAAATGTCGGCAGCTTGCGTATGCATTTAGACTTGCCCAGCGACACTCGAGCTGAAAGGAAGTAAAAGTTCCTGATGTCGAGCCGTCGACATGCCACCGGCAAAGTTTTCCGACTGGCAATGAGTGAAGCCGCCAACCTAGCCCGCCAAAAAAGTTGCCAAAATATATCGGCGAATCAGCGGCTTTGGTGAGCGCTTAAGCGTTTTCCAAATCGCCAGTGTTAGTGTTCAGGAACTAAACCGTCTTTGAGCAAATATCGCGCCGAATAGGAAATTACAAGTTTATTTGCCAAAGGAAACCCTACAGCATGTTCAACACTAGCGGATCTGCGAAAGCTAAGTAACTTGACCACGAAATATTTACTGCACAGAAGTATAAGGCGCTAGCTATAGTTTTTAAAATGAGCATGAGGTTTTCCCGTGATGGTCCATGAGTACAGGCCATGGGATTAGGTATTGTTAGTATGTAGGTAGGATGACTCTTGGCTCTGAAACGTGATCTCTTAATAGGTCTTATAAAAAGGCTCAAGGTCATAACTTAACGGGTTATACTCGGTGTTTCTCTACGTGATCGAATCAGAAACGAGTAAATTCGTAGAACAAAAGTTTTGTCTTATTAGAAATCTTATTTAGTTTCACATTGTACCTAATAGAAAAAAGGCCGTGTCGTTTCCGGTAGAGTAGAATAAGGCCACGTCATTTCTCCCGTGGATGTCGTAGATGGCGTCTTAGCAAATACAAGCTAAACAAAGTTTACAGACATCAATGAGACCTCTCCAACCCGTCTCACCAACTAGGAGTAAAAAAATTAAAAAAAAGTACCTTTTATTGATAAATTACATACAATATTAGTTTTCGATTTTATAACGCTTGTCATGCCATTTCACCAGCGAGGAGAGTGTAGACCAAATCCTCTGGCTGCTCTGGCCAAGTATAGCTCTAGTAGTACAGAGAGGATCATGCTCCTGTAGTGGAGACAAAAAGACCTAATGATGATGATGATGAAATAGGACGTTCGTTACTATCGGAAGTCTGTCGTGTTTTTTATAAAGGCCCAGTTCTCTAGCATATTTATTTTGTAATTTGACTCAGCGAGGTTTCCATGTTTTCCGAACTTATTTCTTTCCGATATTTATATAGTTTCAGTTATTTCCCGGCTCTTGTTAAATATGCAGTAACCGTTCGCGTTATCGGTTTTACTGACTAGAAATATTTTATTTGAATGTTTCTTTTTAAAGAATAGAGACATGGATAATAATAATAATAAATTCATTTATTCACAACAAACGGATTTACAAGATATATTTTGCCCGGGCTCTCGGACTAGATTATTACTATAAATATTACTTATATGAAAAACAATAAATTGTAAAATTTTATTTGTAAGTAAAGTGGCAACTACTTGTACTTTTTTTCTATGTAACATCTTCGAACTTGTGATTTGCAATAAAAATCTGAATCTGAATCTAAATCTAGGAAAACCTGTATCCCGAGAACCAGTTCTTCCCTTGTTACAGGTATTAGATAATATTAATTTGTTGTAAAAATAAAATTAAAATTAAATAAAATTTAGAATTGTTTAATAGACGATTAAAAATCATTAATAATGAAATTTAATTACATTAAATGTTTATTATTTTGCTAGCATGCATAACGATTATTTACATTGCACTAAATTCACTAAATCTATGTGTTTGAAATGTTTGTATGTATTTACTTCTTTTGTAAGTGTGTGTGTGTAGATAGGTACGTGTACTTACTACTTCGGTATGACTAATAGTTTTAGTTTTATGTTTGTATGTTTAGGTAGTTAGGATGGATATATGTTTAGATTACTAGCTGTGCCTGCGGGCTTCGCTCCCCGTGGGAATTTCAGGATAAATACCCTATGTCCTTTCCCGAGTCTCAAACTATATCCATACTAATACATACATACATACTATCACGTCTTTATCCCTAATGGGGCAGACAGAGCATTTTGGGTCTTGCGGCTCTATGCAGAGCCTAGGGCCGCAAGACTCAAAAGCCACTTTTAGCGTCATGGTGGGCGAGAAGATGGAAAAGAAATCAATACAGGGTTGCTAGCCGCATCGCCTGTTAAAATGATTCGCATTTTTGCCCATTCCCTCGATCGGCTTTTATGATCTGCGCGGGAAGAGAAGCAGCTGGTACATTCTAAGTTTTTTCGTTTCTCCCAGACCAGCATGGGAGTGCATCCATACTAAATTTCATTCAAATCAGTTCAGTAGTTGAAGCGTGAAGAGGTAACAAACAAATTTATAATATTAGGATAGGAAGGATAGGATTAAAAAGTATGGTAAATGTATTGTTCTTTTGTCTGATTAAAAAAAATGACGAAGAAACAGCGCATTTAAATTTCGCGTGACGTCACGATCAGCTACGAGTTTTAAGCAAAGACGACGTAAATCACTCATACCGAAACTTCGAAGCTATCGATCTAACTATATTTGTGAATTTTTACTACTTTGCTAAACGAAGAAATATGGGTCCTTTATTTTTGGATAATCTATTTGACGGACTAAATAAAATACTTACTATTTTTTACCCAGTCCACATCTCTATTGCCTATAAGTAAATAATTGGCCAAGTGCGTGTCGGGCCACGCTCAGTGTAGGGTTCCGTAGTTGTAAATGCCAACTTTGAGTTCATGCCGCTAAAAACGTCTAAAACGTCTGAGTATCTATTGAATTTGTATGAAATTTTCCTTTCAGTACTTTTTATAAGTTGATCACCTACAACTTTTTAACTTGTTAACCCTACTTAGCTCTGATAGTTTTCCTTTAAACTACATTATATATACTATAGCTGTGATTTTTTTCACGTGTCCATATATAACCGTTTAGCAGAGAGATGGGGGGACACGTGACTTTAACAAAAAAAAACACTTTAAACCTAAATATTTCAGACACGGATCCCAAATCGAAAAATGGTGTTCCCAAGCTCACAATATTTTTAAAAGACCCATACAACGATATTCCACACAATGTGTTTGTAGAGAAAAAAATATTGACTTCCTCTTTACTTGTATGGCAGCTACCCTAAAAGAAAAATATTTCCATTTTTTATTTTACGACTTTTTTGCCATGATTGATATACGTATCCATGCCAAATTATAGCTTTCTAGTACATATAGTTATAGACAGACAGACATGGCGAAACTAAAAGGGTTCCTCGTTTACTACAGAACCCTATAAAGTACTTCCTTTTTGACTAGTACCAAGACTTAGTAATTTTAACATAATAACATCCTTTTTTTCATTCTTTTTCTTTTTTTTCTTTTCTTTTTTTTTGTTGATACATATCAACTGATAACATATCAACATTGTATAATGAGTATTTATTTAAAAAAAGATATAATTTCTAATACGTCAAAGCCCTTCTGGCGAGTAGGCGACTAATACTGTGAAGTTATCTTGTGAGTTTCTTGGTGTGAGAATGAGTTTTTTTTCGGCGTTTCATCTCAGCATTGGTCGTTGCGAAGCGCTGGTATCTGTAGCTTTTCTTATAAAAAAATATACACGACGTAATGTAAATTATACTTATTGGCGTGTAAAAGTGCCTGTAAAGGTCTAGTTTCTAAACAAACATTTGAATTTGAATTTGCGAAGCCGGAAAGGGAACCAAAAGGTACTTTAAATAAACAAAACAAACGTAAGTACCTACGTAACAACTTCCTATATGAATCCAAGTTATAGCACTCCCAATCACATTGTCACATTAACAATAGACCCGCGAACTTGTTAAGACGTCAAGACGTCGAGACGTCACTAATATCGCAATTAACCAACTTGTAAACGTCACAAGTTGACAACTACATCGGCAGTTCGATTTGACTCCAGTCTGTTTTGAATATATTTGCATAGGTACTAGAATAAAGCTGATTGTATGAGTTTATACCATACCTATCACTTTGAGCGCCATGTGTATAACTTTTGATACACCTTGATTGTTTTACTCTTCTTTCTTCTTTAGTGACTAACACTAGTGTCAGAGTTTTTAAACCGCCTTAAAGGCCTCTGACATGGTTTTAGGTAACGACCAATGTCAAAGACAGTGACCGGGACCGACGGCTTGACGTGCCCTCCGAAGCACGGATCATCTTACTTATCAGACAATCAGGTGATCAGCCTGCAATGTCCTGACCAAACTAGGTCAACAACACAAAGTCGTTGCCCCCGCCGGGAATCGAACCCGCGACCTCCGGGTATGAGCCTAACGCTCTAACCATTACACCACGGAGGCAGCATTATTATGATTGTTTTACTACTATGTCGGGAATCCATGGCGGTCAGAGGGTTTTAAAGGAGGTATAAGGATTCCACGTTGAAGTCTCAAAAGTAAAACTCTTTTTGCCAAAAAGGCTTTAGGCTTGTGCTACAAGGATTAAAGGTAATACTTTTAACGCGAGGACACTACTTTGAATCCTAAATGAAGCCAGGGATTCATGTATATCGCCTACAGTAAAAATATCACCGTATACCCCAGTAGCACACTCTACTTTTTATCTTTATCTATGAGAAAAACTAGCAAATATATAGCAGAATGTAAACAAAAGTAGAACACCTACCATATACCTAATCAGAGTTCAGATATTAACCTTTTTTTGGTATCGTTTTCGTGCAAGAGATACTAAAAAATAATTTTTTGAAGGGCATTCACTTCTGATAAAACTCTCATACACAACTTCGTTTACGTGGTCTATAGTATCTTTTTATTTTTATTAAAAGAATTTAGTAAAAGTATTTACACAAATAATTACATATCAAAACAATATAAACTTAATTACTTTAAATGAACTACAAAAATTCGCTTTTTTATTTATATTTATTTCTTTTTTTGACGCGAAGAATATTAAATTGTTCACTAACATTCATCCATGTTGACGATAATATGTATTCCAAATTCAAAAAACTACGACGTCTATTCCCGTTATTTACTGTTTTAGAACAAAATTCTTCTTTTTTTGAAGTGAAAACTTCTTTAGCGGCGTTGTGCACTTTTTTTGGAATGGGTAAAAAATGTTAAACTCGCGTCAGGACACGCTCGCGTCAGGACACGTGACCTGATCGAAAATTCGTAAGACGGATGGAGAGTAGACAGCTGGCGCGGCGTAGGAGAGGGAGTATCCCCCTCTCTTTCTACGGCGCGGCGAAAATGTATGCCTGCGCCTGCTGTTTCGTTTAGGCGGCGCAGGGCGCTTGCGCGAATGTTCGTGTGTGTTTATGTTACAGCGTGCTACGCGCATCCATGGATGGTGACAGCTGATGGCTCGACCGTCTGTGTAGTGGCCATACTGCTGTGTTTTCACTTCTGCCGGCACTCCAAGAGTGCAACCCGTCGTTTTTTTTGCTCAACTGCCAATATTATTTTTGATTCTACATATATTAGATTACACCCGTGTTCTGTTCTCAAATTGTGTTATAATCCCTAAAGATTTTCTTTTTCACTTTTCAATTCCGAGAAAATCAGCAGTAACTTTAGCTCCAAATGTCTTGGCATGAATACAACGTTTTTCGAGTGATGTCCTTCGATCTGTGTGTGCCCTATTAAGGATGATGTACCTATAATAATAATAATGTTACTTGAGTATATTTTAGTCCCTTGTGTATGTTATACCTATTTACAATAACGGGCCTAACATAGCTATTAAACATTGTCACAGGTAAATTACTATTTTCAGAGGGAGCGGGACAGACAGCAATAATGGGCAATTTCGGATAATGACCGCTCTATGGAGCCGTGTACACCCGCGGGTTATGTTGGCATGAGACCCGAGACTGATTCAAACAATGAATTGATAAAGATACTTTATATAAAAATCCGCTAGATAACAATTAACAAGGCAATTTAGTTTATATTCATTTGTAAAATCGACTGAATATATTTTTTTTAATTTTTATATGTTAAATAAATATTAACAAGTTAAATTAGATATATTTTCATAAAGGCTAAAACAAAAAATTTTCTATGGGATTTGTATGAAATACGAAAGCGTGACGTCATGCTTTTTTGAAGTCAAATAACGTTCTTAATATAAGTTTTTCTGCATTAATATATCTAAAATCATTTTAAAAATGGATATCAGCAATGAATAGTGTCACTATTTTGTGATGTTAAATTTTTTGAAATGTACCGAATAATTCTCAACCCTATTATTACTTAGTAACTGCTGTCGCAGTAATAGTTACCGGATTGAAGTGGAGATGGGCTGGACACATGTGAAGAAGAAAATATGGTCGTTGGGTGCATCGCAGAGTGAAGACCTCGATAAATGTTTTTGTTTGACTGTTCTTTGATTTTCAATAATACTATTAGTGATCTAATATAGCCCGTGGTTCGTTTTATTACGTATAGTACCTGGGCGACCGAGCTTTGCTCGGTTACATCTCAAACATTAACAATTTTTTTTTAAACTTGTCCAAAAACATAAAAAAAAAACAAAAGTAAGACACCGAGTGGGATTCGAACCCGTAACACTCTTTCTAGCGGTCGCTATCCTTAACCACTGAGCTAAATCAAGGCGGTCGCGGCGCGACGAAATTAGCGACCATATTCTGCGTGGAAAGAAAAACGCATAAAAACTCGAAAACACGCGTTTTCCCAAACATAAAACTAATCTAGATCGATTGTTTACCCCCGAAAACCCCCATATACAAATTTTCAGCGAAATCGTTAGAGCTGTTTTCGAGATCACAGAAATTTATATACATACATACAAGAATTGCTCGTTTAAAGGTATAAGATGTATGTCGCTTACACTTTGTATATTGTGTGAATATGTCGATCTACGATAGCCCTACGTTTAATTCACATATGAATCTTGTGTTTTTTAGTTGTGTGCGCTCTAAATGACAATAAATAAATCTCGACGTGATAGAATGAAAAAAAAAATTGGCGAGCCAGTTTCCAAAATCGCCTGCGGGTGTACTGTACTGTAATGAGCGTAGATCTCCGATCATCGCTGACATAATAATCCGACGTAATAGAGCGTGGACACATTATAGGTCCTATATTATTATTATACTATGTATATAGAGAACTGATAAAGTGATAACACGTTAATTTGATTCAAGATTAGGTACTTATTTGTGAGATTATTTATTTTTATTTATTTAACTTTATGACAAAAATTATAACAGGCGGACTTAAGGACCAGGGCCTTTTCTACCAGTCAACCTAAACGTGATGCCTACAAAAAAGCTAATTTTAGACGCCACGTCATATCCTAATTATATGTTTAAAATTGTACCAAAGCTGATTACTTTTAGTATAAGATGAACTGGCGAACCCCATATCTCGGCAAACACTTGATAGATTTGGGTAGATTTAGCCAGATTACTTTTAGTATAAGGTGAACTGGCGAACCCCATATCTCGGCAAACACTTGATAGATTTGAGTAGATTTAGCCAGATTACTTTTAGTATAAGGTGAACTGGCGAACCCCATATCTCGGCAAACACTTGATAGATTTGAGTAGATTTAGCCAGATTACTTTTAGTATAAGGTGAACTGGCGAACCCCATATCTTGGCAAACACTTGATAGATTTGAGTAGATTTAGCCAGATTACTTTTAGTATAAGGTGAACTGGCGAACCCCATATCTCGGCAAACACTTGATAGATTTGAGTAGATTTAGCCAGATTACTTTTAGTATAAGGTGAACTGGCGAACCCCATATCTTGGCAAACACTTGATAGATTTGAGTAGATTTAGCCAGATTACTTTTAGTATAAGGTGAACTGGCGAACCCCATATCTTGGCAAACACTTGATAGATTTGAGTAGATTTAGCCAGATTACTTTTAGTATAAGGTGAACTGGCGAACCCCATATCTTGGCAAACACTTGATAGATTTGAGTAGATTTAGCCAGATTACTTTTAGTATAAGGTGAACTGGCGAACCCCATATCTCGGCAAACACTTGGGTTAGATTTAGGCAAAATAAAATATTATAATTTCGCTATAAACAACGTGAAAGGGACATACCCGTAATAAATCAAACCACAGGCTCTAGATCAGAATAGTATAATGAAATTAAAATAATAGCCAAAATACGCTATTTTCCAACAAGTCAAATTAGATACTTTTTTCGAAACGTCAAAACAAACAGTTTCTATGGGATTTTGTATGAAATACAGGCAGATGACGTCATAGTTTTTTGGAATCAAATAACGCTTTTATTATCCGTTTTTTGCAATAATTAATTTAAAATCACGTTAAAATGGATATGTTCAAAGACAAGTGACATTATTTTGCGACATTTTATTTTGTTATTAGTACAAAATATTTTATTTTTAGCTTAGGAAAATACCCTATTTAAAAAAAAAGGTATTTCTAAACCAAAGTGTGGAGCCGCCCTGGCTATTTGAATGGTAATGTAGATTTTTTTTTTCGCCCGCAGTTCGGTTTATTTCGGGATCTTCCCTTCCACGTTGCACTAGGTTCCTTTGAGAAAGTTGTTTTATGCTATTGACTGAATTCTCCCTTATAATAGTTTCAGTAAGTATTCTGTGATTTTAGTATATTTTTTTATAGGCTCTGTACACTAAATTTGCTGTAAAATTTGGCGCAGAAGCAAAGTGTAAGTTTAAAGCAAACTATACGAGGAATTGGTGACCCGGCGGGAATGCGCATTACTAGCACTTTCGCAAGTGCTGCGACACAGGCCCCGTCCACACTTTGATGGGTGACCACAAGTGGAATAAAAAATTCTCGAGCTCCTCCGTGCTTTGGAAAGCACGTATAAGCCGTTGGTCTTGGTTGTCATATCATTGTAAGCCAGTTGTTAAACTACGTCAGATGCCATTAGGCTTCTTGAAAAATCTGACACCAGTGTTGGCCACTTACACACACGAAAAACAAACAGTGAACTATAATACTCAAGTTCATTGAGGTTTTATTATCTAGTATTCATATCGTACCATAGTTGTATCCATAGACCTAGATTTTTGGAACGAAGTTCCTTATCGCGCGTTGCGAAAGGAGGCTAGATGGAAAAAATTAAAACCAAAAGTTGTAACGACACTTTTTGCTATAGTTGTAAGCCGTGCGGCGTGCGCGTGTTTCTCTGTCTGTCTCTCTCCCAATTAATCGAAAGGAACTTCGTTCCATCCGGGTGTCCCTTGACACCTCTCAAGTTTTATTTCTTCTTAAATCTATGGCTGTATCCACTCTACCATGTCAACGTTCACTAGTCTTTAAAAATAGTTTATTTCAACGAAATTAGTGGTAAACAGCCCACTAGAGTATAAATTAGGCAGGCTATGGTTTTAGTAAAATTACATTTTAACATAGACCTCTAATGACTGCGTCTCACCAGATACGGCTGAAGTGAAGCTTCATTTTAAAAAAACATACTAATAAAAGCTGAATCATACATATTAATATTGTTTTTATGTTACGATTTTTTTTGCAATTAAAAGGTTGGCACAAATAATTTTTAGATTAATTAAACCACTTTTACAGCCCTGATTTACGCTATCCCTTAGTCCACTGCTGAAATAAATGCGTTTCCCAATAAAGAGCGATGTTACCTATACAACTACACAACGCGCAATTTACGTACGTACATTAGAAATTCTATGAACGACGCAAGATGCGTCGCTTATCCTGCGCTGCGTATTATCATTATCATCATCGTTCGGTCTTTTTTAATCTTCACTGCAGGAGCACGACCCTGTATGTACTCCCAGAGCCATACTTGGCCAGAGCAGCCAGAGGATTTGGTCTGCACTCTCCACGCTGGCCAAACAGATTGGAGAGGTCTCATCGATGTTTATAAGCTTTGTTTAGCTTGTACTTCCTAAGTCGCCTTCTACGACATCCACGGGAGACTTGGAGTGGTCTTATTTTTATCTTACTTTTGTATTTACATAGGTACAAATAATGTTAATAATCTTTTTTAATTTTTTATAATAAATTAAACCACCTTCTACTTTTTACAGCCCTGATTTACGCTATAACTTATTTAGTCTAATTTTGGACTAACGGCGTTTTCCTATAAAGAGCGTGTTACCTATATGTACCTACATCACGCGCAAGTTACGTAGGTACGTAAATTAGAAATTCTATGAACGACGCAAGATGCGTCGCGTATCATCATTATCATCATCGTCAGGTCTTTTTGGTCTCCACTACTGTTCTCTGGTAGTAACCAGAGCCATACTTGGCCAGGGCAGCCAGAGGATTTGGCCTGCACTCTCCACGCTGGCCAGACGGGTTAAGAGGTACGCTGCGTATGCTTCGACACAAAATAATTATTTTTTTAACTATTTAGTCGCATAGTTGGGCAAACGCCTCCCCTTTTTGTTTCCAAATAATAAATGAATATTAAAATTTATTAAATTTAGGTCTACGAAGAGCACCTACGAATATTAGGTGCCCTTCGTGAAATAGGCTAGGTGTCATTCAGGCGGGTGTCCTAAATGGAATACCTCGTCTATTTTGTAAAAAGTCTACGACCCGCGATGGCGCATGTAACAACGAATAATTTAGCAGTTTTATCAACTTTTATGTCATGTAATTGGCCGACATGTAATCAAAATAATCTGAGCTTCCTATCGACGTAGCTACGAACTTTTTTTACTGTAACTGCTGGTTACATTTTTTAAACATTGCAGTGAAACTGCTTAACCTGCGGCGAAACTTACCGTCTAAACTTTGTTACTAGGTTTAAACCATTATCCGACCAAATCAAGTTGACATTTTCAGTTGAGACAATAACATATTCAATATATGTCAACTTGATTTGGTCGGATAGTGTTTACGCCTAGTAACAAAGATAGTCTGCGTTTTTGAAGACGGCTAAAGTTTAGCTCAGGTATATGTAACTACATAATATGTTGTGTGTCTGTCAGCAAACTTTATTTCATAAACCGTAATAGACAAACTTTCATTTCACTCCCTTAATTTCTCATCATTAGCATAGGCTATTCAGAAAGCAAACGCAGCCAACGTTCTTGTTACTTGGCACGGACAAAATGTTTTCGATTTTTAATAGTATTTTATGCCACAGTTGTATAAAGAAGGTCAAAAAATGCGAGTGGCGCAGGGCATGCGAGCTTTAGCGAGCATCGCTCGTAAGAAGACGCCATCGAGCATTTTTTGACGTACTTATACAACGTTGCATACAATACTTTTCCTACGAATCTGCAATCATACATTATCTATGTTCTTATATTAGTGTTCGTGACTATTTAAAAGACACGTAACAGTAGAGGAGTAGAAAAATATCATAATAATTCAGACTAGTTTTGATTTTAAGGTTTATAATTTTCATTGTATCTATTTCTTTCTTCTTAATAATGATGATTTTTGATGATTGATGTTTATTTGGGTCAAATCTTACAACTCAATTTTCAACCAATTTATCCTCCACCGATGGAGCTGAAATTTTTCTATTATCTTTTGGAGTTGGATGGCAATACTATATTGAGGCATACCAATACGCTGTTTTGATGATGGAGCCGGGTGATATTCAACAGAACTCAGCTATAAAACAACATAACCTCATTGAGTAGGACTCGTTTGATTTGTCTTGACGAGCACTTTATAGTAATCGATGTCTAGGATCTGGTTCTGGTCACGAAGGTGGAAGGTGGTCTGTGGAACTCACTAATAAAACGACGCAACTCCATCGAGTTTAGGCTTATTTCATTGTCTCACAATAAAAGCTTGTACAAAAATGTAATATTTTTAATTTTTGTTATTGTTTAAGTTATTAGAATGAGCATTTGTCGTATCCGATCCTTAAATGATGTCAAACTTTCGTCAAAGGCATTTCAACAGTACAATTCCTTTATAAGTGAGGAGTATTAAGGCTCTGGCAGAAACATCAAACGTTATGTCCACTTATAACAAGTACAAAGAGAATTCCCTGGAAAATGTGCGGACTCAATAAGCTCTGCCGTGGACAGTCTTGTAAACGATTGTATACAAATGCCCAAAAATATACAAGGTTTGTTGGATTAAAAAAAAAAGGAGAGGTCAAAAGTACCCGTAACCGAAGGGCATATGAGTGTCAGGATCGTAGCAAGTGGAGGTCCATAGTCTCTGCCTACCACCGCGGGAAACAGGCGTGATATTATGTATGTATGTATGTATGTTTGTTGGAAAGTTCCAATAAATATATAGGTACGGAGAAAACAGATAGATTGAGAGATAGTGTTATGGGATAACTCAATAGTCACTAATGAATAATAGTCAAAAAACCAAAAAAAATCGACATTGTTTCGTATGGATATGTCGATTTTATTTTTAGTTTTTGCCTTTTATTTTAATTTCATTATACTCTAGTGCTCTAGTATAGCACGCGGTTCGATTTATTACAGGTATATCCCTTCCACGTTGTATATAGATCGCCGTGCGATTTACGGCAATGTAGAATAGGACCACTTCATGTCCTCCCGTGGATCTCGTAGAAGGCTACTTATTTATTTTATTTATTTATTTATTTAACTTCATACACAAATACAAGTGTAACGGCGGACTTAAAGCCTAAGGCCTTATCTACCAGTCAACCAAACGGGTGATGTGGAGAATGATAGGGGTAGTGCACAACTTGACAGGTATATGGTGAAAAAGAAAGAAAAGACTATATTTAAAAATAATAATCAAAAATAATCAAAATAATAAACTACATGCAAATAATACACACTATAAAGCATATGCTAAAATAAACAATACCTACATATACTACATCTTCTTCTTATACTACATACACTACATTAATACACTATGATCTATCTGACAGTTTTTGAAGAAAATACAATCTATACAAAGCTTATAAACATCAATGATACATCTCCAACCCGCTTGGCCAGCGTGGAAAAAGTAGGCCAAATTCTCTGGCTCTATGGATGAAATCTGCAGGAAAAACCCGGGGCTGCAAACATCAAAACTTTTAGCTTTATTGTAAGCGAGAAGGAAAAAGGAATCAAAATAGTAATGGGTAGCCGCACCGCCTTTGACGGTGGTTTCAGTCCATGACACATGAACAACTTTGTTATATTTAGCGTCAGCTACTGGCGCATGTTTTGACCTCATCCGGAGGCCTTCATCAGGGCGAATGTGGCAAGAGGACGCCCGTACACGAAGACGTCTCGCGACACACTAGTCGGTGACCGTCGACCGCTCACACTTCGCCCCCAAACTCCACATTCGATTTTAATAAACTTCTATGTTTTTAATTTAAGTATTTTTCAAATCTTTTTTGAATTTGTAAAATTCTTTTTTTAAGGCTGAATAAATACTTGTCAGGTGGTCCCATATTTTTTTTTAGATAAAACAAAAAATTCGCGCTGAATTGGTAACCAACCATTGATTCTCTGATGTCAACCTGTTAAGCATTTTTTCTTTATCCCTTTATACACGGTGATTTCTCATTGGTTTTGAAGCCGAAGGCCACTTCATAGGCATCTTTAGTAAGACCTAATAAGTTAGTCAAAAAAAAATTCAGAATCAAAAAATGTTAACTAAAACTCGAAAGCAAAATTGTGAGATCAACTAGTAGTACCGCCGCCATACACCGCCCGCCGGCCGGCCGGGGTCATCGACATTATGCAGCGTATAACTCCAAAAATTTGGATTACGTATATGGATAGGAGGAATTTATTTACTATACGACATTTTTGTTTCCGAAACCAATGAAAAGTCAGCGTGTATAATTAGGATTCTGTTAACATTATATAAAAAGCAAAGAGTATGTTATTTACTGAATTGGTTAAAAATATATTTTTCTATTAAGCATTCAGCTAGCACTAACTATTAATATTGACGCTCGCTCGAGCCATGTCGCGTTGCTGTATTATTAAACAGCCGAATAAAAATATCACGCACGCAATTTATCCGACGCCGAACGAGTGGGAGAATATTTTTATGTTATATACAAATGATACATAAGTACTCTTTTCAATCTACATAATATCTTATATTAAAATCCGTCTTGTAAATAGTTTGGTTAGGACATTGTAGGCTGATCACCTGACTGTCTGATAAGTAAGATGATCCGTGCTTCGGAGGGCACGTTAAGCCGTCGGTCCCGATCACTGTCTTTGACATTGGTCGTTACCTAAAACCATGTCAGAGGCCTTTAAGGCGGTTTAAAAACTCTGACACTAGTGTTAGTCACTAACACACACGATAAGAAGAAGATCCGTCTTGTGATGTATTTAGAGAAAATGCTCCAGTGCAGTTTTTTGCCGCTTCTAGTTCTTCTGCACTTGCGCTTAGGAAGCGGCACTAACCTTCATCATCATGTCAGCCGCATAACGTCCAATGCTGGACATAGGCTCTCCTAAATATTCCCAAAATGACCGATCTAGAGCGGCATGCATCCAGCGCCTTCCAGCGACCTTATTGTGAGTGGTGTCCTACGCTTCGTTTGCCAGAACGTGGTCGCCATTCGAGAATCTCTTTGCCCCATCGGCCCTCAGTTCGTCACGTTATGTGTCCACTGCCATTTCAACGGTCTAATCCGCATTAAACTGAGCTATAAGTAAATGATCCGACGTCAACAAATGTTGAAATCGAAAGAAAAATTGTCAATTATCAATGGATACAAACTTAAAAGATTAATAAATGATTTCGTCTTGAATTATCATGTAGGAGCCGTGTAGTTCACCGTGAACTTCAGACCGTTACGTGGTTTTTTACTTTTTGAAAAATTGCTAAAATTTAATAAATAAATAAATAATATATAGGGACAAACTACACTGATTGAGCTAGCCCCAAAGTAAGTTCGAGACTTGTGTTATGGGATACTAAATCAACGATACTATATTTTATAACAAATACATACTAAAAAATCGATATAATTATCAAAATTTCTTATAAAAATTCACAAAAATCAAATAAAAAAAGTGTGTGTTACCAGTGATGACTTATGGCTCTGAAACGTGGTCCCTTACTATGGGTCTCATAAGAAAGCTCAAGGTCGCTCAACGCGCTATGGAGAGGGCTATGCTCGGTGTTTCCCTACGTGATCGAATCAGAAATGAGGAAATCCGTAGGAGAACAAAAGTCACTGACATAGCCAAGCGGATTAGCTCGTTGAAGTGGCAGTGGGCGGGACACATAGCGCGACGAACCGATGGCCGATGGGGCAAAAAGGTTCTTGAATGGCGACCGCGTACTGGCAAGCGAAGCGTAGGGCACCCACCTACAAGGTGGTCAGATGACCTGACCAGGGTCGCTGGAAAGCGCTGGATGCAGGCCGCTCTTGATCGGTCATTTTGGAAATCTTTGGGAGAGGCTTATGTCCAGCAGTGGACGTTATGCGGCTGAAATGATGATGATGATGAAATCAAAAAAGTCAATATAGCCTATAGCCTTTCTCGATAAACGACCTATCTAATACCGAAAGAATTTTTCAAATCGGACCAGTGGTTCCTGAGATTAGGCGTTCAAACAAACAAACAAACAAACGAACGAACAAACGAACGAACGAACGAACGAACGAACAAACGAACGAACGAACGAACGAATTTGGATTTATTTATATACCTGCTGACCATTGAAACGGAGAAACAAAAAACAAAAATGCAATGCTCACTCAAATGTCTTCATTAATGATCGTACGATCCCTCCAAAACGGACGAAATATGCATAATTTCCTAGTAAATTGCTCAGAAAACAGTTATTACTAAAATTTCCATAGCCGAAAAGTCTAAAGTGACGGGTGCCCCTCCCATAGCGTGTTATTTACTGTAAGCATAGCCCAGTGACACACAGATTGACAGATATTCGGCATTACCGAGTTAGTGATAATTATACACCGGGCTGCAGTAGTGCGGAAAATAACGCAGTGTACGCAGGTATACAGATCCTTCCTTTGAAGACCTCTGTGGCGTAGTGGTCACTATGCTAGTCTGACCCAGAGGTCCCGGGTTCGATCCCCAATCAGGGCAAGTTGAAAAATGACCTTTTTCAAATTGTACTGGGTCTTGGATATTTTTCTATATATGCATTTGTTATAAAATATAGTATCGTTGAGTTAGTATCCTATAACACAAGTCTCGAACTTACCTTGGGGCTCTTATTTATTTATTATTTACTTCCTACCAACTAAGAAATTGACCAAGTGACACACAGATTGACAGATATTCGGAATTACCGAATTAGTGATAATTATACATCGGGTGGCAGTAGCGCGGAAACGGTGTACGCAGGTATACAGATCTTTCCTTACAACTTAACAAAATTGCCCAAGTGACACATAGATAGAAAGATATTCGATATTCACTGAATGAGTAATGGTTGACGACGTTTGTGGCCTAGTGGTCATGGAATGGTCAGTGGGAGGTCCCGGGTTCGATCAAAAGTCAATAAATATTTATTTATCTTTGGATATTTGTATCACTTGTTAATTGTTGATTTTTCTTTAGATGTCTTAATAGGTAGTTGATGTCAGATCATTTACTTACAGCTAAGTTGGATGGAGAATGATCTTTTTCAGATTAACCTGGATCTTAGATGTTTATCTATGTTACAACCTGCTACCTGTCCCGTAGTCAGCATGTCTGTCTGTGAAAATCTTGCAAGTCAAATTTGACCCACATCCCAATTTCCGATTGAGTTAAAATTTTGCTGACTCTGAGCACTGAACGTATTCTGTCAGTCTGTATGTACACAAACTGTTTCACCACTCCCCTCAATTACCATTACGCTCGAGTCCGTGAGGAAGAAACTCGAATTATGCTGAGCTATCTTTATACTATACAAAATGTATGAAGACACGGGATGAGACAGAGTGCTGGTACATACATACATACATACTATCACGTCTTTATCCCTAATGGGGCAGACAGAGCATTTGGGGTCTTGCGGCTCTACGCAGAGCCCAGGGCCGCAAGACCCAAAAGCCACTTTTAGCGTCATGGTGGGCGAGAAGATGGAAAAGCAATCAATACAGTGATGGGTTGCTAGCCGCATCGCCTGTTAACATGATTTGCATTTTTGCCCATTCCCTCGATCGGCTTTTACGATCTGCGTGGGAAGAGAAGCAGCTGGTACATTCTAAGTTTTTTCATTTCTCCCAGACCAGCATGGGACCAGCTGGTAAACCACGGAAATATGTAGTTACGAATTGATATAGATATTGTAGTGCCGGCAGAGTAGAATATGGCCCCTTCAAGTCCTCCCGTTGATGTCGTAGAAGGCGACTTAGGAAATACAAGCTAAACAAAGCTTATAAACATAAATGAGCCCTCTCCAACCCGTCTGGCCAGCGAGGAGAGTGTAGGCCAATTCCTCTGGCTGATCTGGCCAAGTATGGCTGTGGTAATACAAAAAGGGTCGTGCTTCTGCAGTGGAGACAAAAATACCCGATGATGATGATGATGAATTGATATTAAGACCACTTTCAGCAGTAGACACAATAACATAGGCACTAGCTGCAATTTAGTCAAAATAACTTTGGAGACTATTTGAAACTTAGACGAGTTGCTATTTAAACGAGTTCTGAGTTGCGTGTTAGACGAGTTTCTACATAGACTATTTGCATTTAAGACTATCTTTGATACTAACTCTTGTTATATCTTACCCCTTTACATTGTCACGTCTTTATCCCTATTGGGGCAGGCAGAGCCCTAAAAGTCTTGCGGCTCTGATAAGAGAGAACCCGGAGCTGCAAAATCAAAAGATCACTTTTAGTGATCTACGTAAAGGTTTCTCTGTTCAGTCAATTCATTATAAATTTTAAAATATATTCATTTTGAATCACGTAATAAGGTTTTTTGAGAGGTCTGCGTGGGGATACAGATCCAACACGTAGGGGCCCTTTGGTAAAACTGATGTTATATGGCGCTCCCGCCAAAACCCATTCCTGGATAAACCTATGAAAGGATCCTTTAATAAGGGTTCCGACAGGAAAAAGACCTAATGCAAGAGTGGTATTTGGGTCCTATGATGACCCTGGGCTCTATCTGTCCCTACCAAGGATAAAGACGTGAAAATATGTATTTACACTCATAAACGGACCAACGAGTCCTAATGACGATTAAATAAGTATAATAAACATAACTTCCAAAGCAAAATCTTTCATCCACAGCGAGCTATAACAACGTGTGCTATAATTAACTATACTATTTGGTCGGTCAGCTCTCAATTACAGACAATTAAAAACACATCAAGCCACTAATATCTAATAACGTCTGTGTGATGTGAATCGACAGATTGCTATATTTTTCAGTTTTGTGTAGGGTGTCTGTAAGTTTGGGTAATCGAGTATTTTGCGAACTGGTCATCAAACTACACAATTGATTTTGATAAAATCTACATGGATATAAAATCGACCTGACAAGTATAATATTCCAAACACAAAATAACTTTTCAAATCAATCCAGGCGTTTTCCAATAAATCAGTGAACGTTCATATTAAAACGAATTGATAACCACCTCCCTATTGAAAGTCGGTTAAAACCAGGTTTAAATGATAGTTTTTCACCAACTTACATTTCACATAAATTTTTTGGAAAGACAATCTTTTGAATTTTTTTAGAAAAAGCTGATGAAAATCAATAAATGGTCTCCCAGTCAGAACAAAAGATCGATCAGAATGAAAAAATGTGTCAACACGTATGGCATAGCAATTTTTTTTTCGTTATTTCAGGGTTGACCCCATAGTAAAAAATGTATTTAATCTAAGACATCTAAGAATAAAATAACTGGCTTTGAGATCTAAAAACTAATTTTCTATTGAAGTTGTATGAAATTTTATAAGTTGGTCGCCTATAAATGTTTAATTTGTAAAACCTGCTTAGCTCTGATTGATTGTTTGTTTGTTTATAAAGCTTTCATTGCACACAATAATTGACGCAGATACAAATCAGCAAGTACAACGCGGACTCATCCCGTATAGGTATCTCTTCCAGTCCACTGACCAGTAATTAATTGGTATTTTAATTGAATAGTTTTCCTCTAAGTTTAGTTTTATACACTACTGCTGTGAATTTTTTTACATGTCCATATATAACCGTTTAGGAGATAGAGGGGACACTTGACTCTAATAAAAATTTGCATTGAAACTAAAGGGACCTGATGATGAAGATGAAGTCTCCACTGCAGGAACACGACTCTCTCCGTGCTATATCATAGGTACACTAAATCCACTTAAATACCGTGTGGTCACCCCAGCGGCCAGTCCGCACCTGCCCGCGTTAACAATCCCTCACTAATTAAACCTCACAACACACCTCCGGAATACCCACTCTTACTTATTCATGAGGTACGAGTGCCGCGAGCGGGAAATAGCTCGATTTATCAAATAATTACTCTATTTTTGTCAGTAAAAAGTTTATTTGCAAGGTAAATTAAAAATAACCCTTATTATAATAGTTTCAAATGTAAACCTATGTCCGGCATTGGACTTCCTGTGGCTAATATGATGATGATATGCAAATGCCATCTAGTGATGGGCGGAGGAATTAAATAGTGGAGTAGTTAGTCCGTATATGGAGGTAAAGTATCCGTAGTGCCATCTAATAATTGACAGGCAAACTACCTTGTCTTTCAAGGGATAACTCTTAAACGAACGTCTGAGGGCCGAACCGTTTTTATCAAAAATAGCTAAGAAATACCGCAAAAGAACTCATCGAAATTGGTCTATTCGTTCGAGCGCTACAATGCCACAGACAGACAGACCAAAAGCGTCAAAATTATAACACCCCTCTTTTTTGTCGTGGGTTAAAAATCTACAAGCCCCGATACTAGCACTTTCGCAAGTAACCCCAGGCGTGGACTGCACTTTGATGGGTAACCACTGTGGCATAATAAGAACCTAGAGCTCCTCTTCGCTTCAGAATAGTCCCGGCTGTCATTCTATGGTAGTCATCAAGCTATGACTGATGTGTAGCGGGAGCGACGTGACACGCTCGACCGCCACAAAAGTAAGATCTTCCCGCCAGACATGGTGTTGCGCGGGGTACTGCGGCTCCGACGGTGTATCGTCGGAGGTTGTATATATAGTCAGTTGCAACCAGAACTCTGAGATCGAGATGTAGATTCTGCTGGCGCCATCTCGTATAATTCTTGTGAACTATGTTGTCGGTTGTCAGTTCATTATTTTTTGACGTTGTAGTTCCTTGTAGTGGCGTACAGGTCGCCACAGAATGTACCAGTTGCTTTCTACCCCGGCGCCCTTTGTATATTGCGGTCCTGGCCTCTGTCTACTTAGAACCACAAGCTCCAAAATCGGTCTGCCTCACAAAGGCCAAACGGCCTTTTTAGTATCCTATCATTGAGAAAAAGACTTCCCGTTCTGGTTCTATGAACACTGGGACAACCGGACATCTGGACAGCTGGACAGCCAGCTGAATAAATGCACAGCTGGACAGCCGGACAGCCTTTCAGCCGAATACCCAGAAAGTCAAACAGCCGGCTAAACGAAAGCATTTTTGTCTAAGCTGCTACGAAGAGGCTCATCATCATCGTCAGCTCTCAACGACCCACTGCTGGGCATAAGCCTCCTTTTGTCTGCGCCATTGAATCAGCTTTGCGAATTTTCGAACACGCTTAACGCTAACATTCCTGAAATTCATTTTAAAACGATTAAGCTATAGTTTTAAAATGAATTTCAGGAATATTTCAGTGATCATAAGCCGACACTCCATCAGTTCAGACGAGTCGCCGCCGTGGCGCGAATCTATCAGGGGCTCCACTTCACATTTTTCATGCGAACACCCCTTTAACAGATTTTTTGAACACCCTGATTTTTACTGTAACGTTTGGTCTCATGTTGGTAATAAATATTACGGTTCCGTAGCTTTTTAACCGGTTTAAATAAGAAGGCGGTTATCAATTAGAATATATAGGTATTTTTTAACCGACTTCTAAAAAAGGAGAAGAAAATCAAAATTCGTCGCGACATTTTTTTTATGTATGTTTACCGATTGTTCAACGTTAGTAAAGTTATTTTTTGTTTGTTCTTAATGTTAAGCATTGTCTACCAGTTCACCTTTGGGACGTAGCAGAAAAGATGGTAGACGGGGTGCAAATTTAATAAGATTAGTATATCGAAAGAAATAAATTAGGGATAATACGCTATTTTCCAACAAGTCAAATCAGCAACTTTTTTCTAAACGTCAAAACAAACAGTTTCTATGGGATTTTGTATAAAATACAGGCAGATGACGTCATAGATTTTTGGAGTCAAATAGCGCACTTATTATCAGTTTTTCTACAATAATTAATTTAAAATAACGTTAAAATGGATATGTTTAAAGGCAAGTGACACTATTTTGCGACGCTTTATTTTTTTATTAGTACAAAATAATTTATTTTTGACTTAGGGAAGTACCCAATTGTGTACGAGTATTTATACTACTGCATCATCATCCTCATCATCATCAGGTCTTTTTATCTCCACTGCAGGAGCACGACCCGCTCTACTACCACCAGAGCCATACTACCAGAGCCATACTTGGAAAGACACTCTCCACGCTGACTAGACGGGTTAGAGAGGTCTCCCTGATGTGTATAAGCTTTGTTTAGCTTGTATTTCCTAAGTCGCCTTCTACGACTTCCACGGGAGGACTCGGAGTAGCCCTATTCTACTCTGCCGGAAACCACACGGCTTAAAGTTAAACTACTTGTTCACAGAAAAATATTCCTTAAAATATTTATGTAGTGTTAAAATAGTAATTTATTTGTGTAACCCTAAATTCAGAAAGCACCGTTGATCGCAAAATAAAAAACTTGTGAAATGTAGCCAAAATCACTAGCGTATAGTATGGGATAGCCTTTGAAATATTATCTGTTTAACTTGCGCGCAAAGCTTAGTTATGCAGGCGAAAATCCAGCCAGTTTTAGGCTATCAGTTACTATTTTTACAAAAGTATCTTTTGTGCATGGAACATACTCTGTTCCCTTTCAAAAAAAGTAGATATTGAGTAGGTTCTTAGTAACAGAGGATAGCTTATAAAGTAAGTGGCTCTTGAATTTTTTAAAGTAGGGTTTGTAGTTGGATGAATTTAAGGTTATACTTACTAACAAAATTTTATTTTAAAATGCAATGTCTTCGGTCTCTTTGGGTTGTATAGCACTGGGCTCTGTCTAACCTGTTAGTGACAAAAACGTGTTTGTTTGTTTGTTTATAAAGCTTTATTGTAAAAAAAAAAGAACAAATACAAATCAGAAAAGTAAACATACAACGGCGGACTTATCCCGTATAGGGATCTCTTCCAGTCAACCGGCCAGTCATTGAGAGTTAATAATACGTGATTAATTAATTAATTAATTAAGTGGTTAATAACGTGATTAGTGTTAATAATACTTAACACACATATCTCTACTACTAGCTGCACCCCGCAGTGTTACCCGTGGTTAAAGTAGCCTATGTGTTAATCCTGGGTGTCAACTTCGGTCGTTTTAAAAATCCTTAGGGGAGGCCTATGTCCAACAGCGGACTTCCTGTGGCTGATATGATGATCATGAAATAATATAATAAAATATATAAACATAATATTGTGTTTGTTTCTTTAATTTTCATCCTATTTTTAGGGTTCCGTAGCCAAATGGCAAAAACGGAACCCTTATAGATTCGTCATGTCTGTCTGTCTGTCCGTCCGTATGTCACAGCCACTTTTTTCCGAAACTATAAGACCTTTACTGTTGAAACTTGGTAAGTAGATGTATTATGTGAACCGCATTAAGGTTTTGACACAAAAATAGAAAAAAAAACAATAAATTTTGGGGGTTCCCCATACTTAGAACTGAAACTCAAAAAAATATTTTTCATCAAACCCATGCGTGTGGGGTATCTATGGATAGGTCTTCAAAATGATATTGAGGTTTCTAATATCATTTTATTCTAAACCGAATACTTTGCGCGAGAGACACTTCCAAAGTGGAAAAAAGTGTGTGTGTCCCCCCCCCCCCCGTAACTTCTAAAATAAGAGAATGATAAAACTAAAAAAAATATATGATGTTCATTACCATGAAAACTACCAGCGACAATTGGTTTGAACAAGATCTAGTAAGAAGTTTTCTTTTAATATGTCATAAACTGCAATTTACCTTTCATTCAATCAACTCAAATATAAAAATTAAAAAAAAATACTACTACGGAACCCTTCATGGGCGAGTCCGACTCGCACTTGGCCGCTTTTTTTAGGTTCATTTCTTTCTAGTAAAACATTTTTTTTAATGTAATTTTTTGACTGACTGTACTTTTGGCGCTCACTCACTGTAATGCAAAGTTGAGCTTATGCTTCAAGGACTTATTACAAACTTTTGGTTTGAACCATAAATTAGGACAAATCTTTTAGGGCTTTGGTTGGTGGGTGGTGCTATTCTGCGGCGGCGGAGTTGAAACCGGAAAACCAAAAAAAACAAATTTTAAATAAATAATAATTGACTAAGCGTGTCGGTTCACTCACGTATAGGGTTCCATAGTTGCGAATGATAACTTTGAGTTCATGTCTCTAAAACGTCTAAACACTAATTTTCTTTTGATTGAATGAATATATTAAATGTACCTAATTTTCCGAATATATTTTTTAAGTTGTTCGCCTGTAACTTTTTTATTTGTAAACCCTATTAACCTTTAATAGTTTTCCTTTCAATTTCGTTTTATATTCTACAGCTATGAATTATTTCACGTGTCCATATATAACTGTTTAACAGATAGAGAGAAATAAACATTTGACTCTAACAAATATTTCAAAAACAGATCCCTAAATCGAAAAATGGTACAAGCAGTGCGATTCTGAGCCATTAGTTTTTTAAACTTTGACACAAAAGCATCTTGTCAGTTTCGAATTGGTATTCTGAGACGTTTTTTGGTCACACAAAACGACTTGAATCTGGTTGAATTAACTTGAATCGACTTGACTTACTGTCATATATGACAACATGTTAGCAGTTTTCCGCGGGTTTGCTTACGATTTGAACTGTCAACCCCGAATCGGTATTCTACGATTCGATATCTTTCGTGTTTTTGACGCTGTCAGAAGGCAATTGGTATTCCGGCAATTACAATGATCGTACTTTGGATAGTTTGAGCGCTGATTTTGTATCGAAACCGCTGTCAAAACTACGAACGAACCTCGAACGCGTGTTTTCTTTCGTGATATGAGCGGACTGGGACAAATATTTTTATTTTACCTTTTTACATAAATTTATGTTGTAGAAATGTTTTAAACATATACCAAATTCCAAATTGAAGATGTAAAAATATATGTCGAAGTCTAACAAAGTACTTTCTAGGGGTAGGACAACATCAATCCCATATCTATCGACAGAGGAGTACGGCAAGGGGTCACCATCTTAAAAAAGACATGTTAAAATAGGAATCTAGCAAGTTAAGCAACACCAGGCGTGGTCCGCATTTGGGTGGGACCACAAGTGGCATAAAATTTTCTCGAGCTACTCCGGGCTTTGGAAGGCACGTAAAGCCGTTGGCCCCGGCTGTCATCATTGTATGGCAGTCGTAAAGCAACCAGTGTTGGCCACTTACACACACGTTTGTGGCGAGAAGATACAAATAATGTAATACATACATACATAACATCACGCCTGTTTCCCACAGGGGTAGGCAGAGACTATGGACCTCCACTTGCTACGATCCTGACAAACAAATAATCTAATGTAATTAAGTTAAGCAGTGGAGCTAAAAGGCCTAAATGCACTGCTTTTATAGTAAACTATCTGAAGCCAGGCCTTTATACGCGTAAAATGAACTTTAGAATTAACCTCCGTCTTGCCTTCTTTGGTTGGGCTGGCGGAAAACTGGTAAGGTGACAGGAACCCCTACGTGTGTATTGTCTTCACCTGCAGTACTGATTAGATCTCGGTTTTAACATATGTATTTGTTTTTCGTTTGTGTAACTGGCCAACACTGGTGGTCTATAGGTATCTGACATAGCTTGACGACAGCTATACCGTGGTGATTTCCAAGACTAACGGCTTGCATATCACGTAATAGATACATTATCACATTTTTATTCCTTACGGTATACACAGAGCCCAGGGCTGTAAGACCGAAAGGACAGGCTTAGCGTAATGGTGAGATCTAAATTATGTTCATAGGCGATGCGGCTAGAATCAATGATTACTGAATATTCATTAACAAAATTCATAATCCGTAGAAAATAATTACAAAGTTCAAGTTATAAATTATTTAAAAGCTCATAAAGGAATTTGTATTTCTGAAAAGGGATGTGGACTGGATAAAAAGATATTATATTATTTGGTCCGTCAACTAGATTATCCAAAAATAAAGGACCCATATTTTTTCGGTTAGCAAAGTAATATAAATTTACAAAGATACAGATACGCTTCCAAGTGTCGAAGTGGGGATGATTTAAGACACCTTTAGTTAAAAATCGTAGGTGATCGTGGGGTCATGTGAAATTTAAATGCGTATTATCTTTGTCATTATTTGTTAGTAACAGAAAAAATAATAATCTACCTACTCTGAGCCAAAAAATATTTTTAGTCAATATCCCTATTGCGCACACGATAGCAACTCGAAAGAAAGTACGAACCAAAACCCATACAAAGCCGACCTCGCCCCGCTTCGAAACAAACCCGATAGAAAGTAAGATGTCATTAGATTGGTATTCTGGTAATTTACAAAGTTCGATCGAAGCCGAGTGAGCAAGTTTGGGGCCAGGAAACTTACCGATTCAAATTTAATCTCACCTGGGCAGTCACTAATACAGGCATGTGCACGAGCTAGAGCGCACGCGTGCGCGTATGCGTGTGCGTGTGCGTTTGCTTATGCTATGCTACGAATATTCGCGCTTTCGTCTTCGGAAAATTGCCGGTTTAGGTCTTATAATTTATAAAATAAATACAATTTGTTTTGATAAACAAATATATACGGACAAATCACACAGTTTGAGCTAATCCCAAAGTAAGTTCACGACTTTTCTTATGGGATCTACTCAACGTTTCTATATTTTTTTATATATATAATAAGAGCACATTGGTACACATTGCGCGTTTTAAAACGCGCTTTTTGAGAACCCCTAATTCAATAGAAATGTACACATGCAAGCGCGCGCTGCTGGCCAAGCGCGTGTCAAGCGCGCGTTTACATTTTTTCGTTCGAACGAGCGTTGCTCGGGCGTCATCTGCGCGCTTTGAGATATATGAGCGGCCATTTTGTTGAACATTTGATCGCGCGCTTTCGTTTCACGATTCGTTTCTTTTCCATTTTTTTTTTTTGCTTTTTTCGCACCTTGCTATCGCTCGTAGAACGCCGTCCTTAGAGCGGTGTGTGTACGCGACCAACGCGACGCCGAGCGCCCAGCATGTACTAGCTCTAACCGGCCAAGTACGAATCGGATTCGCGCACTAAGGGTTCCGTACCATTATCTATAAAAAATCGCTTTTGTTGTATGGCAGCCCCATTAGATATTTATTTTATTTTGTTTTAAGTATTTATAGTTATAGTAGCAACAGAAATACATAATTTGTAAAAATTTCAACTATATATACTATACATATATATACTATGGTGGTTCTTGAGATACAGCCTGGTGACAGACAGACACACGGACAGAGGGACAGACAGCGAAGTCTTAGTAATAGGGTCCCGTTTTTACCCTTTGGGTACGGAACCCTAAAAAAGAATACAGGTACCTAACTTATTATCAAGATTTATGCCTAACTAGCAAAGGTACTTTTTAACCCGGGAAAATGTGTGGACCCTGGACTCATCCCAATGAGTAAGGCCTGTCGAGCTGTAGCCACGGTAAATAGTCTACCAAGCGCCGCCGTCACAGCGCCCGCATCGTTCGTGGCGACCAATATGTGAGCACATCGCTCACATATTGGTCGCAACGAACCAATATGAGCCAACGTCTACCAAGCGACGCTCACTCACCAATCCAGGTTTCGACCTCGGCTGGTTCCTTAACTTGTGAAAGCACGAGCGGTCACCCTCACATTACTAGATTTATCAAAATAAATAAATGTGTATAGACAAATCCCACAGATTGAGCTAGCCCCGAAGTAAGTTCACGACTTGTGTAGATACTATATTTTATAACAAATAAATATATAGATAAAAATCCAAACCCACGTCAATATGAAAAAGGTCATTTTCCATCTTGACCTGACTGGAGATCGAACCCGGGACCTCTGCTGTGACAACCTAGTATGACGAACCAAGACAGCAGAGGTCGTCGAAACTAGATACAAGTTAAAATCCAGTAAGACTGGCCTCCAGCTAGACAGCGTTCCAATAAATATACCTACATATCTACGTGGGTAATGAAAGAATCATACATACAAAAAAAAACAGGTACAGTCGAATTAATAACATCCTCCTTTTTTTTAAGTCGATTAAAAATATTCTATCTAGAGTAAAATGAAAACAAACCTCGGGTACAGTTAAAACCTGACCTGGCAACCTATTCAAAGACCAAAAAAAATGTTTAATGTTGTCTACCAGTGCTTGTCAAGACTAAGACTAATCAAACGAGTCTGACAGTTTAACGCAGTGGGATTATGTTGTTTTATAACTGAGTTCTCGGCTCCATAAAAGTAAATTAAAAGATGGTATGGTGGATGTTACTACAACAAGACTCTCATTCTAGGCGTTAGCAAGAAAACGAGCGCGCTCGACAGACTTGATAGATGAATCGAGTAGGTTGCTACTCTGCAAAGCGGCTCGTCTCTCTCGACCGAAGGACCCTGGCGTGAGAAGACTTAGACTTTTTAACGACATTGCTCCGCGATTGAAAGCCGCCCCTGGTGATAAGAGAAATGATTATTTTTGCTATCTTTTGCTATCCAGCGAAGAAACTAGAAGATTTCATATATCCTCTCACCTGGCAATGCGCCATATGATGCGCAGTGTTGAATTATCTGTTGACTGGCGTTTGGCCATATTGTGTTGCCACGCGAGGAAGCGGATTTGTGGCCAAATATTTATTATTAATATCAAAACACGGGTAACTCACGTATAGAGTCAGCTACTGCCGACATGTTTCGACCTCATCCGGAGGTCTTCATCAGGGCGAATGTGCCGAGAGGCCCGTACACCGCACCGGCTCGCGACACACTGATGTTAGTCGCGGGAGGCGCGGGGCGCGCGGGCAGCGCGGGCCATCGCCCTCTGCGCCCGCAGCGACAATTCGGTAGATGGTGGTTGTTGCTGGATAGTTGCGTCAAGGACTCCCGTGGATGTACTGGGAGTCGTTATTTCCTCTTCATCATCTTCTTCTCTCTCTTCTAGTCTCTGATACAGTGAGCTTTTTTCACGCACTGGCGCTATCACCAGCCGCAGAAGATGATGAAGAGGAAATAACGACTCCCAGTACATCCACGGGAGTCCTTGACGCAACTATCCAGCAACAACCACCATCTACCGAATTGTCGCTGCGGGCGCAGAGGGCGATGGCCCGCGCTGCCCGCGCGCCCCGCGCCTCCCGCGACTAACATCAGTGTGTCGCGAGCCGGTGCGGTGTACGGGCCTCTCGGCACATTCGCCCTGATGAAGACCTCCGGATGAGGTCGAAACATGTCGGCAGTAGCTGACTCTATACGTGAGTTACCCGTGTTTTGATATTAATAATGACTGCATCTCACGTTAGTTTTAACCAAAAAATTCTAAACCTCTACGGGGAGGTATGGCATGAACGTGTAAAGCGATTTACAAAATTAAGAACTAAGCGTAATAAACTAGAGTGCAGTTTACAATACGTGTTGAAGTGCCGCGATAATGAAATAGTGCCGAAATTCATGCGTTGTAAACCAGTGAAGTGTATTCGGGATTACAAGAAGTTCTTCGATACCGTACATAACAAATTAATGGTGAGGGTAGTGCGTGAACATCATCGTAATATACAAAATGTAAACAAGGACTTGTATGTGCTTCATTTACAACTTGCTCAACAATTAAGGGTTGATCTATGGGAGACTTTGGATGCAATGACATTTGGGAGATCAGCGACTGTCAATAATAATGTGGAGAAAATACATCAGAGAAAGTTCAAACGCCTGATACAACAAGAAGGGCAACCCGTTGCACTAAACAATCGTGAAACAAACAGTAAGAATCTGGTAGTAAATTTATCATCACAAGAAATTTCACCTGAACTTGAAACAGTGTTGTCCAAGGGATTGAATTTTGCTCCTACTCCACACAAAATGCCCATAGAGTCGATAATAACAGGAATAGAAGACACTATTGTACGTAATAAGATACCGCAGAGGGATGCAGAATGTCTACGACAAGATGTGTCATCTCTGCTGCGTAAGTCCAAACTGCCAAAGTCTAACGTCACCCGAGGAGAGATTAAAGCCCTGAAGGAACTACGTAAAAATCCAGACCTCCTAGTACTGCCCGCGGATAAAGGCAATGCAACTGTCATAGTTGATACGGAGTGTTATGAGAGTAAGATGACGAGTCTAGTGAGTGATACGAATACTTATAAAAAGGTCAACTACAACCCCACCTCACGAGTAACATCGAGACTTGAAAAACTACTCCGAACGCTACCTGATGACAGTCTGAGGAAGCGCCTTCGTCCTCTTAATCCCACCACTCCTAAAATCTATGGGTTGCCTAAAATTCACAAAGAAAACTGGCCTTTAAGACCGATCGTAAGCCAGATAGATGCTCCAACATATAAGATTTCTCGGTTTATGGCAGATATTTTGCAGCCCATGACGGGAAAAAAGAGCAGCTATGTAAAGGATTCCACGCATTTTGTCAGTCTGATAAGGGATGTGAGATTGAAAGATGAAGAAATCATGGTGAGTTTTGACGTAGCGTCTTTGTTCACTAATGTACCAGTGGAGGACACTCTTAAGATTATTAGTGAGTTAATAAATAATTCTGAAATGCCCACTGAGTACATAAATGTGATGGACTTTTGTCTGAGGAGTGGTTTCTTCGTCTGGAGGGGTGAGTACTACATTCAAATTGACGGAGTAGCAATGGGGTCACCTATAGCTCCAGTGGTAGCAAACATTTTTATGGAATGGTTTGAGGAGAGAGCACTTAACACCGTGGAACACAAACCTAGATATTGGTGGAGGTACGTGGACGATGTTTTTTCTATACTAAACAGGGACCACGTAATGCCTTTTCTAGAACACCTAAACTCACTGCATCCAAGAATAAAATTCACAAGTGAACAAGAAAAGGACGGAGTCCTTGCTTTCCTGGACGTTCTGGTTGTGAGAGAACCTGATGGCACACTATCACAAACAGTTTATCGGAAACCGACTCATACAGACCGCTATCTGAAGGCAGATTCCCACCATCACCCAGCCCATTTAGCGTCGGTTCCTCGATCTCTCATCGGCAGAGCGTTGCGTCTGTGTGACCCACAATACATTGAGTCTGAGCTGGCACATGTAAGGCAAGTGCTGGAAAGCAATGGATACAAGTGGCGACAAAGCTTGAGGGTTAGTACCAACAAGAGCACGCAATCGATGCAATTATCATCGGTGGACAGAGCAATATTGTACCTACCATTTGTGAAGGGAGTGACGGACAAAATCGGTCAAATGTTGCGTCGCAAATTTGATATTAAAACGATATTCCGGCCTCTCACAAAAATCCGACAGCTTGTGCGTTCCCCAAAAGATAGCGAGCCACTAAACGTTCCCGGTGTTTATGAAGTCCCTTGTGATTGTGGAAGGAGCTACGTGGGGGAGACGTGTCGGAATGTGTCTACTAGGTTGCAGGAGCATATAAGAAGTCTAAAGAAACTGGACAGCAACGGGTCAGCCATCGCCGAACATGCGATAGAGACGGACGTCACACATTACATACGCTTCGACAGGGCCAAAGTCTTAGCTAGAGAGAAAGGTTTTGTCCCTCGTAAAATACGAGAAGCAATAGAGATTGGGCGACGTCCTAATTTTAATCGTGATGTTGGTTGGAGCTTACCCGCCGCCTGGAAACCGGTGCTTCAGGAGACGCATAATAGATGCCATGTACAGCCGACAGTCTCTGATACAGTGAGCTTTTTTCACGCACTGGCGCTATCACCAGCCGCAGAAGATGATGAAGAGGAAATAACGACTCCCAGTACATCCACGGGAGTCCTTGACGCAACTATCCAGCAACAACCACCATCTACCGAATTGTCGCTGCGGGCGCAGAGGGCGATGGCCCGCGCTGCCCGCGCGCCCCGCGCCTCCCGCGACTAACATCAGTGTGTCGCGAGCCGGTGCGGTGTACGGGCCTCTCGGCACATTCGCCCTGATGAAGACCTCCGGATGAGGTCGAAACATGTCGGCAGTAGCTGACTCTATACGTGAGTTACCCGTGTTTTGATATTAATAATGACTGCATCTCACGTTAGTTTTAACCAAATATTTATTATTTAATGTATTGCCTCTTCATTCTAACTTAATGAAAACATTACAGGATAAACAAGGATAGCATTATTTGTCAACGGTTTGGTACCACCCCTAACATTTTTCATTCGAATATCACATTTTTCCGAGGCCCGTCATTCATACGCGCGCGAAACTTTACGTCAAACCTTGTTTATATAATATATCGAGTTTTGGTAAAAAATACGATGAAAGGGTAACTAATAATAATTGTTTAAGTTATATAGTAACAATTCTATGAGATTTGCGATAAAATTGATGAAACTTACATACTGAAATCCTGCTTCAACACCGGACTACTGAGTAAAAACCCACAAAACACTGACACATTTCACCATAGATTTGTAATAAACTCACATTATTTCTTCATTTTTTTCACTATCACCACTAGTAAAACTATATAGCTACACATTGCACTATGTATTTGGTGTATATTGACAATAGTAAGTAAGTAAAACAAAGTAAAACTAATTAAACGCGCGAGATTACATGGCGGTTGATTGACCTTGGGCGAGCACGCGACTACTGAGTGAGGAACCGATTACTCCCGAACATGGTATGTACTTCCGAATTCCGACGCCACACAGTGGACTGAAAATCGGCTTTCATAGACATAGAGACTTGAAATTTTAAATTTCTTGTTTTTTTGATAACTAAGTAAAATATAACTTGCGAGTTGATTTGGAACAAAAATGAGTGACATATAATATTTTTTTCGAAAAATGTGTATGGAGCTGATATGAAAAATTCAATTATCTTTGGAACCGCACAAAAAACCGTTATTTCCTTATAGGTAGTTATAGTATGAATTATTTATGATTTTTTGACATACACATAGCGGTCACAGCTGCGAAAGTTTAAAAAAAAAAATGACGAAAATTTTCATACAAATATTTTTTTCCATTAAGTCTTTTATACGTCATTTATATTACCAGTGACTATAAACACGGCTTTTAGATCCTTATTTAACGAGTTAAGTATTTAAGCCCGAGACTTCGTTCGCGTGGAATGTTGAAATAATATCTTAGGATCTACGCAGCGGATTGGAATAAAACTTCACCAGTTTTTAATTATGATCACAACTTTGAAACTGTATTGAATTTCACTGACTGAGCTTTGCTCGGTTACATCTCAAACATTAACTTGTCTAAAAACAATACAAAATAAAAATATATATATAAACTTGAACATTAAAAAAATCAAAAGTGAGTCACCGAGTGGGATTCGAACCCGTAACACTGTGTCTAGTGCTCCGCATCCTTAACCGCTGAGCCAAACCGATGGCGGCCGGCGCGAAGAAATTAGCGACCATATTTTGCGTGGAATGAAAAAAGCATGAAAACTCGACAACACGCGTTTTTCCAAACATAAGACTAATCTAGATCGATTATTTACCCCCGAAAACCCCCATATACCAATTTTCAGCGAATTCGTTAGTGCCGTTTTCGAGATCACAGAAATTTATAAATATATAAATAAATATACAAGAATTGCTCGTTATAAGGTATAAGATATAATATTGATTTATGGTAATCGACACAATACACTTTTTTTTATTTCATACTTCAGCCGTTCCTTGATTCAAAATTCTGATGTTTACCTAATTGCAACTCATTTGGTCTAATGGTTCCCGTAGCAAATTGGCTATGAAGGACGGGTAAGTGATCCTATAGGAGTTCCGTTTGTCGTTTTTTCGTACGAGAACACTAATAATTCGTTAAATAAGAATCTAATCCGTGTTTATACTCACTGGTAATATAAAAGACTTAAAGGAAAAAAAATGTTTTTGTAGTATGTCAAAAAATCATAAATAATTCGTACTATGGCTACCTATAAGGAAATAACGGTTTTCTGTGCGGTTCCAAAGATAATTGGATTTTTCATATCAGCTCCATACACATTTTTCGAAAAAAAAATTATATGTCATTTATTTTTGTTCCAAATCAACTCGCAAGTTATATTTTACTTAGTTATCGTTAACTATAGCGATATCCATCAAAAAACAAGAAATTTCAAATTTCAAATCTCTATGTCTATGAAAGTCGATTTTCAGCCCACTGTGCGTCGCGTCCGTGTGTGACGTTGACGCTCAGTCACGGTCAAATGGGTCAATTGTTCGTTCGTTCGCGCTTAGTAGAAAACTAACGCGAAAGTTTGATGAGTTAATAACAAACTTTTTGTATGAAAGTCTTTCATTTGTTGTTTACAAACTATCAGTGATGTTTTATATTCATTCACGTCATAAAAACTTTCAAAATAATCGATGCATTAGATGTAATAACTAACTAAAACAATGGCTGTGATTTTTCAAGGAGTGTTTTGATGTGTTGTGTGATTTTACTCATAACTTTTAAAATAAATACTATAAGTGTGTGAAACTTTAGTGGAGTGATGTCAATGGTAGCAGCTTCAAAGGTAAGCAACAATAATTATGATACTGATATGAAAAAAGCGTCCTTCAGGCTATATTCTTGGCCCCGTTTTATGTACTGCATTCGGAAAGCTAGAATCGTATGTAGAATGTTGATTAGCTTTCCGTAAAAAAATACTATGAAGACTATATATTTATGTTCTAATTATCGTTATTTATACTTTATTATTAACGATTGATATAAAAAATAATAATGAATATGATTTATTTCTTATTTATAAAGGATTTCATACCTAACACCAGAAAATATCTGGTGTCCCTACTTTTCACCTGTGATTTTATAAAACTTCAGCTCTGATCATACTTTTTTTTTTAAACAAATGGACAGAATATTTCATTCTGAACACAAAGATATATATAATATTCATTGTTCTCTTCTAGTTTTTAAGATATTGTTAAATTTGTAAAACACGACGCACGGGTCGCGGTTTCAGAAAACAGACGGCGCCAGTTGGGCGCGCGACTGTCAGCTGTCGCGCGCAGTTGAGAGGATAAGAGAGTATGAATCTGTAGAATATACTCTTTTCAAAACCAATATGTTTTTCTAATCATTCTGGAGCATGTCAACTCATGTATAGTGCTCTCAAATGACATATTGTAAATTTTTAATAATGTTGATTTTTACAGGACTCATATTATGAATTAAATATACATTATTTTCACAAAACACACTGTTTTGGATGTTATGAATGGAACTCTTTGTGCCATAATATACAATACAAGTGTTAAGTGTTAGAGGATTCAAAGGAGTTTCGAAAAAACAGATTGGATTAAAATTATTGACTAAAGCTCAAGGACAACTACTGGAATACTGGAAATTATTGATTATTTCAAGATATTTTCATCTTGAAATGTTTTATTATAAGAAAAATAAATATTGCTTGTGTATATATATCGTATATTATTCTCACATTCTTGTCTATTTATTTATTTTTTATAAAATTCCACTGCTGGACGAATTGCCTCTTCCCTGCATAATCAGTAATTACGATGGGCAAACGGAACGGACAGGACGATCACTGTAGATGGTATAGTAGTAAAGCTATTACATAAATATACAACAGAGATTTTGGACTATACACATATTTTCAATCTGGTAAACAGTTTTTGACATTTGTGTGTCTATGAAGTTTTAATATTCTTGACAGATTTGTAAGTTATTTGGTTTAAATAAATGTAATACTTACTTGATTATAATAGGGATGTGCAAACTGCTAGAAGAAAAGATTTATCGAATCGATATTTAAGTTGAACGAGCAAAGCAAATGTAGGATTGTTCGAAGATCCATTTCAGATCGTAAAAGCCGATCGAGGGAATGGGCAAAAATGCAAATCATGTTGGCTAGCAACCCATCACTATATTGATTGCTTTTCCATCTTCTCGCCCACCATGACACTAAAAGTGGCTTTTGGGTCTTGCGGCCCTGGGCTCTGCATAGAACCGCAAGACCCAAAATGCTCTGTCTGCCCCATTAGGGATAAAGACGTGATAGTATGTATGTATGTATGTATGTAAACTACTCTGATTGAGCTAGCCCCAAAGTAAGTTTGAGACTTGTGTTATGGGATACTAACTCAACGATACTTACTATATTTTAGTACAAATACATTTATAGATAAACATCTAAGACCCAGGACAATTTGAAAAAGGCCATTTTCCAACTTGCCCTGACCGGGAATCGAACCCGGGACCTCTGGGTGGCGGACTAGCATGGGGACCACTACGCTACGGCGGTCGTCAAATGAAAAATGCATTATTTCTGGAGTATGGCAGTGCCAACAATTTCCGGAGCACGACCTACCTCGCGTTTCATAGTTATTGTGACTTAGGAGGTTGGGGTTTCTTTTATGAATCTTTATTTTGATTATCATATTGGCGCTCAACATATTAAAAATTGTAAACGTTTCAAAGCTAAACTTTGCGTTGCATATATGACGGAAATAATCACAGGTAAACCCATGGCCTGTTTATAAAGATCTATTCCTTTTATCGATATCTTCAATTTGCATGTCTACATCCACAGACAAAGCTAGAATTACTACAAAACCGATAAAAATCGTAGTTTTTCAATCCCTACTCCGCTCACCTTCGATTTGAAATGTCAGAAGAAAGTTTAACTGATTTTGGTTCGAATCGAGGCGTGTTCGAAGCGTACTTTGTATCGTGAATTTGACAGTTAAAATGTAAAATACCAGAATTGCACTGAAGCTCACAATATTTTAAAAGACCTGTCAATCGATACATTCTTTCAACTAACCTTTCAGTCGAAAGAAAACAAAATGACTCCCGCTTTATATGTATTACACATACAAAAAAAATATATTTTATTTTACCACTTTGCGGCATAATAACATAACATAAATAAAAACTACCCGCCGATCTAAATTGTACGGACGTGTTTATTTGATCTAAAACTAAATAAATTGTTTTTAACGTGAAAATGCCCTTTAAGTGCAGTGGTTGTGACTCAACTATTTTTAACATCTCTTATATGGAATGTTCCAAAGAAAAGTGCAAGAAAATCTACGACTTAAAATGTCTTGCTATAGATACAAGTACTTTCGATACGTACTCACAGGATTACAAGGAGCAGTGGGTATGTCCAGAATGCGTTTGTTCTAATCCTAAACGCGGAAACACTGACACACCCGTAAGAATGCAGACACATGATTTAAACACCACTTTTACGCCACGAAACAATGTTAACACCCAGCGCGGTTGCTATACTAAAGTAGCACCCAAAATTGACACGGAAAGAAACATAGATACTGTACTTCTAGAAGAAATTAAGGAATTACGGTCGGAGGTGATTACGCGTCTGGACAGCCAAGCGAACACGATTAAACTGCTTCAATATGAGTTTTTGCAAACAAAAACCTGCTTGGTTAGTTTAGATAAAATAGTGAGGGTATTACAGGAAAAAATACAGGAGAAATGGAACTTAGATGATAACAAAATCATAAATGATGTAAACAAGTGTGGGGCCACGAATGCCTTGACTTCCACAAAATCATCAAATGAGCCATCAGGAACAAGCACTCAAGAAAATACTATTTTAAACAATGACGTAGAAGAAAGAAGAAGAAATGAGGAGAAAAAGCTAGAAGATGAAAGAAAGAAGATGCAAATAAATAATGAAGAAATAAGGGAAAGGGAGGCAGGAAGAAATATTAGTGAGGAAGTAGCGAATGGAGAAGAAGAAGAAGAAAATAAGAGCGGATGGAAGGTTGCGCAAAAGAATAATAGGAGGTTGTCACAAGGGATAAAAAGAGGAAACAACTCTGAAATGACAACTTTACGTGCTTCTGAGAAAAAAAGGCATCTCCATGTGTGGCGCCTGCATACGGAAACAACTGTGGATACTATGGTCGAGTATGTAAAGAGTGTATGCGGCACGGTGGACATTCATGTTGAGAGAGTGAAACCCAAAACTCCAAGAAATTATGCGTCGTTCATTGTGGGTGTACCGGAAATGGAATTTGACAAAATAAACCAAGGAGATATTTGGCCATTAAATGCTGAATTTAGTGAGTGGATTTGGTTTCGAAAGTCAATCAAAAAAACCAACAGTTAATAAGGAAATAAATTTATATTATCAGAACGTCAAGGGACTTCGAACTAAATTACAAGTCTTCAGGAATAACTTGGATTCTGCGTGCGCGGACTTATATGCAATCACAGAAACAGGATGTAACGATTCCATCAAAGATACAGAAATAGTCCCACCGGGCTACCAAATATTGCGATGCGACAGAGAGGATGGTAGGAAACAAGGTGGAGCGTTTCTCGTGGCCACACACTGCTATGAGATGCGACGTGCGCCGGTACCGGGTGACGTATTGATAAGCGATCGTGTGTTCGAACTGGTTTGTGCAACGGTACATCTAAATGATAAGTTCTTATTTTTATGTTGTGTTGTTTATATACCCCCTGGTAGTCCAGAAATTGAATATATGATACTATTTAAAATAATTGAAGATTTATGTACTAAATATAAAAAAATTATTGTCGTTGGCGATTTTAATCGTTATTCTGCATCTGTAAATGTAAATAATTACTTTGAATATTTCTTTTCATATTGTAAATTCACTCAATGGAATAATGTACCAAATAGCTTGGGTCGGCAGTTGGATTTGGTTCTTAGTGCAGGTATTAACAACGACGTGGGCGTGGTCTGTGCGGACGAGCCACTTGTACCTATCGACCATCATCACCCGCCGCTTATGGTGGGCTTCTCCGTCGCACAGCCACCTAGACTGCCCAGCACTCCAGGTAATAATAATACAAATGACGCTAGACCACAATGGAATTTCTATAAGGCAAACTTCCCTTTGTTATACTCAAAGTTAGCCTCTATTAAATGGGACGAAATGTATGCGATGCAGGATATGGATGAAACTGTAAATTATTTTTATAGTAAAGTAAATAACTGTTTAGATGAATGTGTGCCAAGGAAAAGGCAAAATGTTAAAAATAAGTACACATATCCAGAATGGTACAATAAGGAGATAATTAATGGCATTAAATTGAAAAGTCGATTGCATAAAAAGTACAAAGAAACAAAGCAGGTAAGTGATTATCAGGAGTTTTCCAGATGTAGGGCTAGTATTAAACGTGATATAGAATTGGCGCATCGCCAACATAGGATAAATATTCAGGCGGAGTTCTTGAAGGATCCAAAGTCTTTCTGGAATTATGTAAAGGCACATAAAGGAGACGCGGGCGGGTCTACTATTATAAAAGATGGTCAACCTTTGCGAAATAATGAGTGTGCTAAGGAATTTGCCTGTTTCTTCGAGTCAGTGTACAGTAAAGAACCTGCTAAATTAGAGGTAGGAGAGGCGTTGGCAGCCAGCTCGGCGACGAACACTCGAGTGCAGTTGCCAGCTTTAAGTCTTACCGATGTAAGAGAAGCACTGACGCGTCAGAAGCCTAAGCGTTCGGCTGGTCCCGATGGTATACCTGCGTTTGTCTTAAAGGATTGCCGTTGCGTATTGGCGGAGCCTTTGCATCATATTTTCAACATCTGTCTGAAGACGGCAAATTTCCCTGATTGTTGGAAGATTACAAGAGTTATCCCGGTGCCTAAAGGCGGGAAGCAGACAGATGTAAATAACTTCAGGCCGGTAGGTGTCCTATCGGCACCAGCTAGAGTGTTTGAATCAGCTGCTCAGCGTCGGTTATACCAACAAGTGAGCGGGCTGCTGTCTGATGCGCAGCACGGTTTTCGACCGGCACGCAGTACCACTACTAACCTGCTCAACTTTATGGCTAGTATAAGGCCGTCTGTAGACTCTGGCGTGCAGGTAGATGTGGGGTACTTTGATTTTAGAAGGGCCTTCGACACCGTTGACAATGACGTCTTACTCAAGAGGTTAGCTGACGTAGGGTGTACGCCGGAGCTACTGCAATTTTTTGCTAACTATATGAGAGACCGCAGGCAGTATGTTGACTATAAGGGATGAAAATCGGAACCATATTTTACAAGGTCCGGTGTAAATCAAGGAAGTACTTTGGGTCCCCTTAAATTCCTTATACTTATCAATGATCTTCCAGAGGTGGTGGTTCATAGCACCTGCTTATTATTTGCGGATGACCTTAAGGTATTTATTGAAATAAAAGACATGTCTGACTGTGAAAGACTTCAGGAAGATATTGAGAGGTTGGTTCATTGGAGTAACCAAAATAAACTTTACTTCAATGTATCCAAATGCTCGGTTATATCATTCAGTAAGAAGTGGGCTCCTATCCATTACCAGTATACACTAGATGGCGAACCAATGCAACGAGTTGCACAGGTACGTGATCTTGGAGTTCTGATGACATCTCAAGTAAACTTCAGTGAGCACATAATAAATGTCTGTAAAAAGGCTTTCAGAAATTTGGGTTTCTTACTACGACAAACCAAAGACTTCAAAAATATTACTACAGTCAAAGCGTTATATAACGCACTAGTAAGAAGTCTCCTAGAAAGTAACTCAGCCATATGGGCGCCTCATGAAGATAAATACAATACCATGTTAGAGCGTATTCAAAATAAATTCGTGAGGCATCTATACTGGAAACTATATGGAGTTTACCCATTTTACCCCCTTATGTACCCAACACTATTCGTACTGGGTATGGTTGGGTATAATGAGCTAAGGGTGAGAAGAGAGTTCGTATTGGTGGAGTTCGTACTAAAGTTGCTGCGCGGAGCAGTACAGGAACCGGGATTGCTCCAGTTTTTATACTTTTGTGTACCAAATGGATATGTGCGACGGAGAAGGCGCCCGCCCCTGCTGGCGGTGCCGGCCGCCCGGACCAATCTCTTATCAAAGATGCCACTCGTGCGCGCTATTCGCGTTATAAATGAAGTACACGAACGTGTCGATATATTTTCGTGTCCACTGAGTGAATTTGCAAAGGTCACCTTATATCTTCTTTCATATTAGATTTGCAAATAAATTGTAATTATATTAATTTGAAAGGAAGTATAAATTATTGAATGTTACTTTAAGGATCGAGTGTATTTTTTTTATTGTATATTTTTTATAAATTTGCATGCTATTTTAAAATGTCGGCGCCATCGCATTAGGTATATAACCTGTAATGATAAGTGCTTGTAAGATATTGAAATAAATAAAAAAAAAAAAAAAAAAAAAAATTAAGGGTCCTACCCGCGCTAACGACCTTGAAAACACAAAAAAAAATATTTCTCTTTCTGTAAGTGAGATTATCAGAAACTCTCGTACAACTTTTTAGCTAGTATCCTTAAGTTTCATTAGAACCTCGAAAGTCATTAAAATACAATACGCTGTAGTTTCCTTTGCAAAAAATACTAAAAACGGCCACTTTTGACTCTTTTTGTAAAGGTTTCTAAAGCGGATAGTATTTCAATGACTTTCCAGGTTATAATGAAAAATCACTCAGAGACTATAAGTAATAGAAAGCTGTCAATTGGTATGGATTGTATATTAAGGCTCCTACCCGCGCTAGCGACCTTGAAAACACAAAAAAATTTATTTCTCTTTCTGTAAGTGAGATTATCAGAAACCCTCGTACATCTTTTTAGCTAGTATCCTTAAGTTACATTAGAACCTCGAAAGTCATTGAAATACAATACGCTGTAGTTTCCTTTGCTAAAACTACTATACTAAAAACGGCCACTTTTGACTCTTTTTGTAAAGGTTTCTAAAGCGAATAGTATTTCAATGACTTTCGAGGTTCTAATGAAACTTACGAATACTAGCTAAAAAGTTGTACGAGGGTTTCTGATAATATCACTTACAGAAAGAAAAATTAATTTTAGTAGCAGCCTTAAAAACCCTAACAAACACCGGATATGCAACCGAAAAGCCTGTGCTCCTGTTCCCGTCGCCTGGCAACCCTAGGAGAGGACCTGATTGGCACGTGTAGTGTACAGGCTAGATCAGTTTCGTGGCTTCAATCCCATTACGTGGAATAACGTTGGTGTAAACTGATACATCAGAAACTGAGACAGATTTCGCAGAACCGAGCCAATCTCAAATAATATCGGAATTAGATACAGAGCCTATGGCGAAATTCTACGCCAGTAATTTAGTAAGCTCCGACGTTGATCTTCGTGTATACAAATCACGTCTTTATCCTTTACAAGATTGACTAGTTTCAGTAATACAATTTTTGAAAGAAAAAAAATTTGCATAAGCTTATATTGTGAGACCAAAGTTCATACTTAGAAAAATGAAATAAGCCCCAACTCGATGGAGTTGCGTCGTTTTATTACTGAGTAACATCGACCAACTTCCATCTCCGTGATCAGACCCAGGCATCATCTGCCATAAAGTACTCGTCAAGACAAATCAAAGAGTCCAACTCATTGGAGGCCCGTAAGTAGGCAATACTGGAGTTGCAGGTAGGCTCACAGAGATGGCAGCACACACGACTAGCAAAAATGTTAAGCATGTTATAAAAATTAAATCTTTAAAAATATTTATTCTAGTTCATTTAAGTCATACTTTAATTAATTTAAGTACTACTTTATTTAAATAATAGGAATAAAAGATTTAATGATTAAATTATTACCATACACATACATACATACTATCACGTCTTTATCCCTAATGGGGCAGACAGAGCATTTTGGGTCTTGCGGCTCTATGCAGATAGAGCCCAGGGCCGCAAGACTCAAAGGCCACTTTTAGCTTGATGTGGGCAAGAAGGTGTATGAATAAATCGAAATAGTGATGGGTTGCTAGCCTCATCGCCTATTAACACGATTCTAATTTTCGCCCATTCCCTTGATCGGCTCTTACGATCTGCGCGGGAAGAGAAGCAGCTGGTACATTCTAAGTTTTTCCTTTTCTCCCAGACCAGCATGGAAGAGCCCATTATTACCATAAAGCCCATAAATTCTGGCGCTTTATGATAAAGCATCTAAATTAGGTTGTTCTCTAAATGAATTCATAAGGTCGACTAATATTTTGTTATTTGTAAAACTTTTATCGCATTAGGGTTATCCTGTAAAGATAGATATAAGTTTGTGGAATAAATAAATACTACTAAATTGAAATAAGCTGAATACCACACTTCTAAGTAGTGAATAGTAATGAAGATAACGGCATGCTTAAATGCGTGTGTACTTTGTTATGCGAAAATTCATCAGGATCTTTCGAAGTCACGGTGGCACAATTGGTAATGCACTCACGGCGGCACAGAAACTTAGCGAGGGTCGTGGGCTCCAATCCCACATCGGGTGAGATTTTTCATCGTGTGATTTAAATGTAAATGCTGTAAAAAAATCAATACCTCTATTTTTTAATTAGAAACAGCAGTTTATGCTCCAGAAAGCAAGTGTAACGAAGCAAATGTCTGGTTTATCGTCAACACCTTGATGCTACTTCCATCCACCAATTTCTGGTGCACGTGAGGCGCCTTTCCTACGTGACTGGGTTACTTAAAACCCGACCGAATTGTGTAGACACCTCCCTCCGCTCTTCGAGTTTGAGCTTTGGGTATTTCAGAGGTGGTGGCTTAAAGATTGCGAGCTCTGGGTTAAATGGTTGGGGTAAAAGAATAAGTTTTAAACTGCTAGACGGTGTTGGTAGAAAATGAAAATAGGTCAGAAGTGGCTACGCACTTTTCTAGGTGCTTAAAATTTTGTATGGGGTGTGATTAAGTCTAGGTACAATTTTCTTGGTTTTATTTTTACCCCGGATGAAAAAGAGATGTTTAATAAGTTTGATGTTTTTTTGCTTTTGCGATTGACATGTGTTTTCTGGCAGAGTAGAATAGGGCCACCCCAAGACAGACAGAGTCCTGGTGACCTGTAATACAGGTTCTTCGGAAATCTAGCACAGGCACCAGCTCTCCACTCTTTATTGTACATTCTCTCCTTATAGGTACATTCTAATCTTTAAACGCATGCCTTTTTTACCTTTTATGTTTGTATTAGTTCTTAGCTTAGTTTTAAGTTAATTTGTGGAGGAAATAAAAAAGTAAATAAAAAAAGACCTACCGTGGATGTCGTAGAATGCGACTTAGGGAATGCAAGTTAAACAAATCTTATAAACATCAATGAGACCTCTCCAACCCGTCTAGACAGCGTGGAGAGTGTAGGCTAAGACCTCAGGCAGCTCTGGCCAAGTTTGGCTCGGGTAGTACAGAGACGGTCGTGCTCCTGCAGTGGAGACAAAAAGACCTGATGATGATGATGATGATAGTTTAACGTCAATCTGTGTGACGGTCTGTGGCATTGTAGCTTCCAAAAGGATCGACCAAGTTCAATGCAGTGAATGTGTTCAAGCAAGTTTCCTTGCAGTGGTTCTTAGCCATGTTTGATGGAAATAGGTTTAGCGGTTCAATAGTTATGGAGTGAACGGTTGAAAGTTTTAGGGATCCGTACCCAATGGGTAAAAACGGAACCCTATCACAAGACTCTCCTGTCCGTCTGTCTGTCTGTCCACCTGCCTGTCACCAGGTTATACCACCATGAGATACAAATCTTATGAATTGTGATATAGCTAGTCAGTTTAAATTTTCACTGATGATGTTTTTTTTTTGTTTGTTTGTAATAACTTTATTGTACCAAAAAACAAAATAAAATACAAAAATTCGAAACAGCAAATATACAAAGGCGGACTTATCCCATGTAGGGATCTCTTCCAGATGTATTTCTGTTGCCGCTATAACAACTAATTCTAAAAAGAAATTATATTAAGTGATTACAACAAACGTGATTTTTAGGGTTCCGTACCCAAAGGGTAAAAACGGGACCCTATTACTAAGACTTCGCTGTCTGTCCGTCTGTCCGTCTGTCCGTCTGTCTGTCACCAGGCTGTATCTCAAGAACCGCGATAGCTAGACAGTTGAAATTTTCACAAATTATGTATTTCTATTGCCGCTATAACAACAAATACTAAAAACAAAATAAAATAAATATTTAAGGGGGGCTTCCATACAATAAACTTGATTTTTATAAATAATGGTACGGAACCCTTCCTGCGCGAGTCCGACTCGCACTTGGCCGGTTATTTATAAATAATAATACATAACCCTTCTTGCGCGATACAAGCTTGTTTCGCCGACCAAGAATAAAAGTAGTTATGTACGTATGTTATTCTTCTACAGCCTCTCTTTTTGCAACGTTGGGTAAATGCAGAAATTGAGCGGAAACGGACCAACTCTTCGGATTACGAATACAATTGTTTTTTAAATGCGTAAATCTTGTTTTTTACTTTCAGTTTACTCTGGGGTAACTTTCTCTTAGCGTGGATTACTTCCAATTTGGATTGTGAGAATAGATTTTAGGAAGGTTTTAGTTAGATTAGTTCGAGTTTCGCTTCGCTTTTGAATTCGGTTGTATTGGGGTAATAAGTTGGATTAAAATTGCTTTTGTTTTTAGGGTTCCGTACCCAAAGGGTAAAAATGGCACCCTAAAGACTCCGCTGTCCGTCTGTGCGTCTGTCTTTTTACCTTTGTACCTACTATATTGCACGCCTCATAAGCGAAGCGTTGAGGTAGGTACTACTGTCACTTCGCGCAAAACATCTGATTTTTATAATTTAAAATGTCTTTATGTATCATACATTGCACTTGTAAGATAATATATACACACACATATTAAGAAAAAAACACTATTTTTAACACTCATGATATTTTTTAATCATTTTTGTTATTTAAACTATTTAAAAAACAGTTAAAAAAAGTTCTGTCTTGGACGTCCGTGTGTCTGTATGTGCGGAGGCTTTTCTTGTTAACACGATAACGACCGGAATACTTTACTCTTTTTTTTCTCTTACGCTTGAGTATGCTCAGGAATAGAACCCTTTCATTTTTCAGGGTCTAATTCGATGTGGTTTATTTGTTATTAAATAAACAAAAAAATAAATATCGACTGTTCTTCATAGTTTTAGTATATCTATATATATCTTTATTTTTCTATATGCGTAAGAATTTAAAAAAAAAAATTATGGACCCTTTGAGGCGTGCTCTTTTGAATTTTCCAAACTTATTTTAAATGTACTTTTGATTATTGTCATACTTAATTCGTGCAATAAATATGTCTGTCCGCCTGTCTGCGGCAAATCTCGAAGTTTCGTTCGCTCGATCAACAACGTTAGTAGTCTATGTTAAAAATCATTGCACCTTTTTCAGTAATTCCCAGTACGTTTTATTAAGTGTATATTTACATTCAGGTCATGCCCAATCCTTTCCCGTGACGTCAGCGATTCCTGACAATTACCGTAACGAGAGACCCGTGTCCGATCCGATCATGGGTAAAAAAAACGTCTTTAGGGCCACATGTTCCCATGTAGAGTTCCGCACCGAAATTATATCTTTTAATTGATTTAAAACCTATATGATATTGATAATCATTTTAATCATCATCATTTCAGCCGCATAACGTCCACAGCTGGACATAGGCCCCTCCCAAAGATTTCCAAAATGACCGATCAAGAGCGGCCTGCATCCAGCGCTTTCCAGCGACCCTGGTCAGGTCATCTGACCACCTTGTCGGGGTGCCCTACGCTTCGCTTGCCAGTACGCGGTCGCCATTCAAGAAGAAGTGTCCCGCCCACTGCCTCTTCAACGAGCTAATCCGCTGGGCTATGTCAGTGATAATTTGGTATTACAATCATTTTTTAATAATTCATATTATTATCATAATTAGAAGCTTAAATGATTTTTATCGACTTTAAAATAAGTTAAGTTATTCATACATACATACTTATATACATAATATCACGTCTGTTTCCCACACGGGTAGGCAGAGACTATGGACCACTTGCTACGAACCTGACAAACCTCTTTTGTTTCAATAGCCTTTTAAATCTGGTGGAAAAGGTTTATTTTTAGTGTTGTTTTTATTTTATATAAAATATACACCAAAAAATTACACACTTAAATAGCGTATGTATTCCTATATTCTTTTCAGATTTCGTTAAAATGAAAATTAATATAAGGAGAAGAAGATTCCTATATTAATTTTCATTTTAACGAAATCTGAAAAGTGTTTAGAAAAGTATCCAAAAGGTCATAAAACTTCAGCTATTTCTTTTTCTCAGTGTACTTTTCCTTAGAGCTTTTCCTGAGCTGCTCCGAGGCTTCGCAGCTTCCTTTTGTGTTGTAGATTTGATTCCAGCACTTCGCGCCAAGAGATGTTTTCCAAAGGGCTATGACGTTTCTAAAGATTTACAAAGTCTGAGGTATTTTTAAACAATTTTTACTAGAAAATTTACAATGTCTGAGGTATACAGTCGTATACGAGTTTTTTCTCTTTTTTTGTAGAGGGTTAAAAAAGTACACATAGGTATAAAAGTATTTTATGAAGTAATAAGTACTTTACATACTTACTCGTCGAAGTATGTAAAGTTTACTACTTTACATACTTTTCGAAGCTTTTTACGTCAAGAGATCTTATCTAAAATGCAAAATTCTCAGGTCGAACAAAATATTAAAAACTACATATACAATGTCCTTTTTAATTAAGTACAAATATTTTAAGGGGTGATTCAGTCCATCATTCCTAACAACTATTCCCAATAAATGTATATCGAAATATGAAAAAAAAATTTTCATTTTCCATAGTACTGATATCACGTGACTAGTTCGGTTTGTATGAGAAGCTGAAATTTTTTTTTCGTATTTCGATATACATTTATTGGGAAAAGTTGTTCAAAATGATGGACTGAACCACCACTTAAAATATTAGTACTTAATTAAAAAGGACATTGTATATCGTTTTAAGTAAACTTAGTAGTTTTTAGGGCTCCGTACCTAAAGAATACAAACGGAACCTTATTACTAAGACTCCGTAGAACGTATATCTGTCTGTCTGTCACCAGGCTGTATCTCATGAACCGCGATAGCTAGACAGTTGAAATTGTCACAGATTGTGCATTTCTGATACTAAAAATAGAACAAAATAAAAATTTAAGTGAATCCCATAGAATCCCCTAACCCTAGAATATTCCATACAAATGTAGTCTACGTTTTATTTTGCAACCACATGTCAGTTATCAGAAAAAATATGTAATCATAAAGTAATTGCAATTATCTAGGATAATTGTTTCCGACAGTAAAATTATGAGCTGCAAAGGAAATATAAGAATGTAGAAGTTTCCCATACTATCAAAAATGATATAACAGACTATATTATATTTCAAATTCATATTCTGACTGTAAAAACCAGTTTTATGCCTAGACACGTGCTATATCTTTGAAATTACAAAATTTTGCGGGCATATCATTTCGAAATAAAACGTTGACTACGTTTGTATAGATAAGTAGGAATAAGTGTAGTTTGATCTAGGGTAAGGAGACTCTTAACTTGTTGGAAAATAGGGAATTATAATCTGTTCTTCAATTCTGTCGCGTATTTATAAACTCTCTCTAGAATCGACACGACATCTAAACCATACATGGGTAGGTTCGTTGGGTACGACTTGGGTAAGTACACTGCAACACAACACAATTTACCTGCGTCAAGTGACTGGTGACAGGCCCAGGTCTCGTCGGGATTCGGGTCACGTGTGGAAGTCGCAGTTGAGATGTGAGGAACGATTCGTAGCCAAATATGAGGTTTAAAAATGCATAAGTATTTTGAAATGCCCTTGAAAGCTATTTCGGAAGTTTTGGGTCGCTTGGTTCATTATATATTAATGTGTGGGTTCGATTGGCAAATAGGAAAATGACCTTCTTCAAATATCGTTGAGTAGGGCTTGCTTTGGGTACAGAATTAATGTAAGTATTACATTCAGAATCGGAATCTCTTATGGTCCCGTGCAATATGCGGGCCCGTTCCCCGTCCTCGCAACTCTCCACTTCTCTCTTTCCAAGTGTGTTGAGCGGCGAACACACACACATTGCCGTGTACACGGATGTATAGTTTCGTTTGTAATAGTTTTTTTTTTGAAGTGAAAACTTCTTTAGCGGCGTTGTGCACTTTTTTTGGAATGGGTAAAAAATTTTAAACTCGCGTCAGGACACGTGGCCTGATCGAAAATCCGTAAGACGGCGCAGGGCGCTTGCGCGAATGTTCGTGTGTGTTTATGTTACAGCGTGCTACGCGCATCCATGGATGGTGACAGCTGATGGCTCGACCGTCTGTGTAGTGGCCATACAGCTGTGTATTTGAAAATGATTTTGTTGAAAATGAATTTGGTCATGCTTGTGACATTTGTGACAGACTGTGGTTCAGAAAAGATTTGAAATATTTTATACTGATAATTAAAGCAATTCGTGCAAAATTATTCCCTAACCATTCCAAAATATCAATAATGCACAACGTTAATATTCAAGTTTTCACTTCTGCCGGCACTCCCAGAGTGCAACCCGTCGTTTTTTTTTTGATAGCTATAATAGGTCCCATCGTTGGGCAAAAGCCTCCCCTCTTTGTTTCCATCTATCGCGGTCTCTAGACGTGATTTGCCATTATTTTTCAAACTGTGTAAGGTCGTCCGCCCATCTTTTTCTTGGTCTTCCTCCTTCCATCAGAGTCCATTTTACCATTAGCCTTAGTCGTTTGACGTTTTATCAATCTCGCCCTGGGATTCTTAGCACCCCTGACTCCAGGGCTTACCATGGCGCCGCCATCACCAGGCTTTCCTGGAGTCGCCGGAAACTTGGGGCCAGTTTGTAATAGTAGGAGGCATAGATTTAGAAGGTATAAGATGGATATAGAGCATTGTAAAATGTGACCAGAAACGAATTATTTCTGTGTAACTTTTTATGGGTTGTATTTGTACCTAATACACAAACTATGGGTAAAGCATCACGATACAATCTTTCCAGTATAAGATAACTTATAAATTAACACAGTTTACAATTTGGAAAATCAAATTTTCGTGTAACGATGTTCGAGCAAGGGTGACAAAGGCTGATATGTTTTGTATGAAAACTTGTCTCATTGTCAAATTGATGCTATCTCTTTTGCTCTTATAAAGATGACACTTAGCATATTATCTGTCGCACTCGGCTAGTGTGTTCTTTTTACGCAGTAAAAAAATTCAACTTGAAATAAAAAAATAAATGATACTCCACTTTCTATGAAGTGCCTTTGCTTTGGGACTAGCTCAATCTGTGTGGTTTGTACACATATTATTTCATCATCATCATCGTCATCAGGTCTTTTAAGTTTCCACTGCAGGAGCACGATCCTCTCTGTTCTACTAGAGCCTTACTTGGCTAGAGCAGCCAGAGAATTTGGTTTAAACTCTCCACGCTGGCCAGACGGGTTGGAGAGGTCCTATTGATGTTTATAAGCTTTGTTTAGCTTGTATTTCCTCAGTCGCCTTCTACGATATCCACGGGAAGATTTGGACTGGTCCTATTCTACTCTGCTGGATACCGCACGGCATATTATTTATTCATTTACTATTTACTAGCTGATGCCCGCGACTTCGTCTGCGTGGACTTTAGGACTCCGGCATATAAGTATGGTCATCAGGCTGAAAACTATTGCTAATGCCTCATTAATGTATATTTCCAACAGTTTAGTTGGACCATTATATTTTTGCATCAGGTGTTCCAGATCTTCGAGTTTTATATCTCAACAATAAAAGTTCATTAGGCTGAACTACTTTTGCTAAGGCGTCCTTTTTATTTTCTTATAATTTAGCTGGACCAATATGGTCCTACATCATGTGTTCCAGATCTTCGATTTTTATATCTCAACAAAAAATATTCATCAGGCTGAACTACTTTGGCTAAGGCGTCATTTTATATTTCTTATAGTTTAGCTGGACCATTATGGTTCTGCATCAGGTGTTCCAGATCTTTGATTTTTATAACTCAACAAAAAGTGCTCAGCGGGCTAAACAACTTTTGCTAAGGCGTCATTTTTATATTTCTAGTCGTTTAACTGGACCATTAAGGCCATACCCAAATTTTCCGGGGTCCAGTGGCGCCGCCATTTAAAATAAATCATTTAAAAGGAAACGGAGAAATCATTCAAAATTGTGTCTTGGTCAAGCCCTAGATAACCCTTCAAACTATATTATGAACTACTGTTTATAGTCTAAAGTGACAACGTGAAGCTTTTCCACGCACATTAGCCAAAAGTGGCCGTTTTTCGCAAATGTGCGTAGAAAAGCTTCACGTTCTTACTTTAAACTATAAAAAGTAGTTTAAAAAATTACTTTAAATAAGTATCTAGAGCTTGGTCAAGACACAATTTTAAATGATATCTCCGTTTCCTTTCAAATGATTTATTTTAAATGGGGGCGCCACTGGACCCCGGAAAATTCAGGTATGGACTTAAGGCTCTGCATCAGGCGTTCCATTTTCCAAAATTAATTATAGCCTATATGTTGTTTAGGCTTAACAGCTAAATACAATAAAAGTTTCATTCGAATCCGTCCAGTATTTCCTGAGATTGGCGTGTACTAACAAACAAACAATCGCCCATAGAAAAATTATCTTTAAACTTTAAATGATGATAACTTTTTTATCTGACAACAAATTTCGATGAAACAAAGCCTATATGTTGCTCAGGGATGAGCTTAATCTTTAATTAAAAACCGCGTAAAAATCTGTTCAGTAGTTTTAAAGATTAGCAAGTATATACAGACAGACAGACAGACAAAAAAATCCAAAAAATCTTTTTTGTGTTATGTTTCTCTTTTTTTATCGCCCACATCCATTTTTTGTTATTTTTATCAAATGTACAGACACGCGGTTCCTACTGTTTTATTATATGTATTGATTTCTATCAGATCTGTCTCTCTAAACTCGATATACTACTTGGTCGATTTTAATGTTGTTTTTACTAACATATAAAGCATTTCTATAAACGTGTATACCCGTGCAAAGCCGGGCAAGCTACTAGGTAGATATAAAGTATGCTTGATTCCGGCCAATATAAGATATTTTGGCACATTTTCTGGCGAAAATGTTATCTCGTAATATTACCTTTTGTACCGGACGCGCTGTAAGGTCATGATTTGTGGCTTGCCGGCGCAAGGTTAGCTTTATGGGGGGTGAAATTATTGCTGTGCCGCCGAGCTCGGGTGTTCCGTAGATGTATATTTAGGAATCCCTTTATTTTGGTGTAAAACTTTTATTTAGATAAGTGTTGATATAATCACAAACTGAAGGTTGACTGGTAGACAATGCTTTTGGCGTTTAAGTTTATTTAATTTCATTTAAACTTTTTAGCATAGTCAAAGATAATATAATTACTAACGTAAGCATAGTTTAAAAAAATTACAAATGGCGGATCTAATTCCATATTATATATACTTTCGGTCAACAAGTCAAGTTCTCCCATGCTGGTCTGGGAGAAATAAAAAAACTTAGAATGTACCAGCTGCTTCTCTTCCCACGCAGATCGTAAAAGCCGATCGAGGGAATGGGCAAAAATGCAAATCATGTTAACAGGCGATGCGACTAGCAACCCATCACTGTATTGATTGCTTTTCCATCTTCTCGCCCACCATGACGCTAAAAGTGGCTTTTGGGTCTTGCGGCCCTGGGCTCTGCATAGAACCGCAAGACCCAAAATGCTCTGTCTGCCCCATTAGGGATAAAGACGTGATAGTATGTATGTATGTAAGACAAGTTTATTTGCTAGGCAAATTAAGAATACGGAATACTAAAAACCTCGATTTTTAAGGGTTTACTTCCCATAACTTTTAAACTGCTGAACCAATTTCCATCAAAGAAGCTAAGAACTATCTCGATCAAGTCAGCTTTTAAACAACAAAGTAACCGATCCAGTGCGAGTTGGAAGTCACACGAAAGGTCAAATTTTTTACAGATGACGTATTTTTTTGATAATGGTACATTAAAAAAAATCACGTTTGTTGTGCGGGAGCCCAATTCAAATATTTATTATATTCTGCTTTTAGAATTTGTTGTTGATGTATGACGTATTTCTGATGCTAAAGCGGCAACAGGAATACGTCATCTGTAAAAAAAATTATTGTCTAGCTATCACAATTCATGAGATACAGCCTGGTGACTAACAGACGGACAGCGGTCTTAGTAATAGGGTCCGTTTGTACCTTTTAGGTACGAAGCCCTAAACCTACATCAATATCCGTCCATTAGTTTAGGCGCTATAATGCCACAGACAAACAGAAACGTCTTTATAACAATTCTCTTTTTCATCGGGGGTTAAAAATAGTAGCGCTCTCTCGAAAACCAAGATCCACTTCGGCTCGATGAGCCAGTGGCGTAAGTAAGTTAATTAATATTGTTAAACATATTCAAGCTCTACAATAAATTACCTACATAATACAATTAAAATGATATATCTACAACAATTAATCGACTTACATCTCATACACAAAACCATGCAAACAGACGTCTTTGTAATGCTTTAATTAATGAAGATATTTACGTTGATCTAGACGCGTTGCTGTAAATTATATGTAGTTTAAATGTAGACCCGGTTTTGGGTAATTTTTATCAAAGGGTAGAAACAGAACCTTATTACCAAGACTGTCCGTCCGTCGGTTCGTCTGTCCGTCACCAGGCTGTATCTCATGAACCATGTCTTTCTACAAGGTATGTATTATTAAAAGTAATCAATATATGTTAATACATATAATAAAATACACCTTATTTAATTATAAGGTGTATTTTATTATAAAAAATCAATATATGTATTATATAAGGTGTAATATTATATAGATATTTTATTGAACATATTACCAGTTGGCTTGCTACACTTGCACCCCTGTTTCAATTTCTCAACATGTCTTAAAGGTAAACAGGCAGACATGCATTAGCATAAGTTTGACCCGTTGTAATCAATCCATCATAAACTTGTGTGCAATAAACTTAAATAAATAAATAAACCACCGTGTTATTTAAGTTATCTTTACGTTTATCATCATCATTTCAGCCGCATAACGTCCACTGCTGGACATAGGCCTCTCCCAAAGATTTCCAAAATGACCGATCTAGAGCGGCTTGCATCCAGGCAGCGCCTTCCAGCGACCTTGTTTACGGTTATAAATAAATGCTCTGTCTGCCCTATTAGGGATAAAGACGTGATAGTATGTATGTATGTATGTATCTGTTCTATATATCTCTTAGTCGCTTCTAAGGACAACCATGTCAGAGCAAACGGGTAAGGACAAATTGCATTTTACCCTGCCGTCACCACGGTTACACGATTATTGAAAGCTATTGTCCCGTATCCAATAGTTTTCTATGGGCAATATTTTCCGCATGGAATACAATACAGTATCGGCGTTAGGAAATATGATTTTAATATTATTTTCAGTCCATTGAGCCGGCCATTGTACTCAGTACACTGTAAAACTTGTTCACTGTTTCATATGCATGCATAAAATACCAACTTGCATACAACAAGTCATGATAACACAAAAAAAAATTTTTTCTTTGTGTGTCAAAACAGTCTTTTATCTGAAGCAATGAACTTAAAGCTTGAAGTGCTCTTCAAGACAAATCAAACGAGCCTAAACTCAATAGGGTTCATTATCATCATCAGGTATTTTTGTCTCCACTGCAGGAGCACGACCCTCTCTGTACTACCAGAGCCATACCTGGCTAGCAAGCATCAAGAGAGGTTGGAGAGGTCTCATTGATGTTTATAAGCTTTGTTTAGCCTTTATTTCCTAATTCGCCTTCTACGACATCCACGGGAGGTCTTGGAGTGGTCCTATTCTACTCTGCTGAAAACCACGCGGCAAACTCAATCTCGATTCACTCTCAACTCGATACTAGATTTCGGATCCATCAACAGATCAGCTCCATATTATTATAATTTTGCATTTTCACGCGATATACGTACGCGTGTAAAATTTCAGCTCAATAGGAAACCGGGAATTGGATCAAATTTAACTTGCAAGATTCGATTACACACAGACAACGGGACAGAACTAAATAAAAGCTTGTAAAAAACGAAGGCAGAGGATAAAGTTTGTCGAGTAGGACTTGCGTTCGAAGGGTCTTATCATGTGTGTTAGTGACTAACACTAGTGTCAGAGTTTCTAAACCGCCTTAAAAGCCTCTGACATGGTTTTAGGTAACGACCAATGTCAAAGACAGTGGCCGGGACCGACGGCTTAACGTGGCGAAGCACGGATCATCTTACTTATCAGACAATCAGGTGATCAGCCTGCAATGTTCTAACCACACTAGAATAACAACACAAAGTCGTTGCCCCCACCGGGAATCGAACCCGTGACCTCCGGGTATGAGCCGAACGCTCTACCACTACACCACGGAGGCAGTTAGGATGCAACTGAAAATGCGCACGGAAGATCAAAGCGCCAAAACCAGTCCTTTTGTTGGTTTTTTAATTTATTTTGATATATCCCAAAGTTCTAAAGCAAACAAATTCTAGATCTAATGATAATAATTGTAAACAGTGTCACCCTGAAAAAAAGATGAATCAGCTAAGGATACCAATTAAAAAATACATTGGTAGGTACATACACTCGAAAAACAGAACCATCCCGGTACAGTCAAGTAATAAAATACAACCCCAATGAACACCTAACGACAATAATTGGCTCCAGAGCGAAGCGCTACAAAAATTAATCAGATCGCTCGTTAAATTGTAAACCGTTGAAAAATCAAACAACTTTGTCAATTTATCTGTTGTTCGACTCCAACGGTTATTAGAGGCAGATTCAAAATAAGGTTATATAAAGAGGGATCCTGACATAAATAGGTTCGTGGACGTTTTGGTGTTATCTTGTTGTTACCACTCTGTTTTAATACTAGCAATACGTATTCCCACCGAGCCAACGATCTCTTGCCTGCACTAAAAACATACAAAACAGTACAAAAAATTTTTATAACGAGTGGCTCTGTGACAGAAAACCTTATTTTTTTCATTTATTCCATCAAAATGAAAGAAAAAGCGAATTACTAATTAAATCCCACCAAAAACATAAATGTGAAAATGGAAGACAAGTCCAAATTCCAACAAAAGAATTGAGATCTAAATGACTGCTAAGTTCTGTTGAGAATCCTAATATTTATTTATAAGAATCTCAACATTCAACCAGTTATAAAGGATCAAAAGTAGTTCGAAATGGTTTGAGTAAAAATGCATTCGGCTGCTGCGCTGCGTCGCCAGTACCTTTCTTTGAACTTGGCTCTGACACGCTCCCGCGTGTCTAGGCAGCACTGGTGTGATATTTTTCAGGCTTCCTGACATAGCTTGACGACTGCCATACAATGATGATAGCCGGGACCAACGGCTTGTAAGTGCCTTCCGAAGCACGGAGGACCTGGAGAAATTTTTATGCCAATTGTCACCCATCCAGGTGCAGACCACGCCTGTGTCGCTTTACTTGCGGAAGCGGTAGTAATACGCACTACCGAGAGCTAAAACAGAGTGTCAAGAAGAACACTTCAAGTTTCTGTGTGTATCGCAAAAATATCCGTTACACAAACATGAATGTGTCTTAACGAGCCCCTGTAAAAGGGGAGTCACGGGGTATACCACACGTTTACAGGGTACGACACGATATCGTATCGATTTATCTTCTCTGTGTCGAAACTCACGACGCAACTTGCGTCGCTGTACGCGCCTACATTGCGTTTCATACATTTCCTATCCACCGTTTACACCACGCACAATTTGCGCGGGTATTTTATGAACATTGCAAGATGAGTCACGTATCTTATGACATGTGTTTGCCCCTAAATGAAGAAAAGATGGAAGCCAGAAGAGGAAAAGGTAAGATCTAAAGTCACACGGCAAATGCCACGGAAGGTACTCGTGTCATATAAAAGTTAATTTGCCTGGCTAATTAAAAAAAACTTGAGAGGTGTCAAGGGACACCCGGATGGAACGAAGTTCCTTTCGATTAATTAGGAGAGAGAGAGACTGACAGAGAAACACGCGCACGCTTATTTTTTTCCGTCTTGCCTCCTTTCGCAACGCGCGATAAGGAACTTCGTTCCAAAAACCCTACACCATTTAGTGACGAGTGGCAAAACTACTTATTTCAATCGATGTTAAATTGAATTGATACTGAACTTATCATCAAACAAAATTAGGAAGGTGATTCTTATCCATGTTTGATAAAAATTGGCAGAAAAACTTGCTGCCACGTAGAAAACCGCTTCGAAACCGGTCCATCTGTTCGAGACCCTACGTTGCCACAGACAACCATACAGACAGGCAAATTTAAAAAGCCTAGCATTGAAGTTGAAGTAGGCGGGACACATAGCGCGACGAACCAAAGTTATTCGAATGGCGACCACGTACAGGCAAGCGAAGCGTAGGACACACCCACAAGGTGGTCTGATGATCTGACCTAGGACGCTGGATGCAGGCCGCTCTAGATCGGCCATTAAGGAAATCTTTGGGAGAGGCCAATGTCCAGTAGTGGACGTTATGCGGCTGAAATGATGAATGTTATTTTTGTTTGTTTTTCGTGTGTGTAAGTGGCCAACACTGGTGTCAGATTTTTCAGGCTGCCTAAAGGCATCTGACATAGCTTAACGACTGCCATACAATGATGACGGCCGGGATCAACGCAACGGCTTATACGTGCCTTCCGAAGCTCGGAGGAGCTCGAGAATTTTTTGATGAATGTTGAAAATATCGTATCGTTTAAAGGCTCTTTTCCGAGTATATGTGTTTCAGGGAGCGATAATGCGCCTCTAACGAACGATAACAACCGGCGTCGCTGGCATTACTCAAACATAGCTCGTTTGTCTCGCAAATATCTATACGAATTAGTTAAAAATAGGATACAGAAAGAGATGGCGTGACGACATAGACTCTTTCATGAATGGATGGCAGCAGAATGCTCAAAACAGGGACGTGTGGAAAGAACAGAGGGAGTCCTTTTCTCAGAAGTAGAAAACTAGAACAGGCTATAAAAAAAGGCCAAGTGCGCGTCGGGCCACGCGCAATGTAGGGTTTCGTAGTTTTTATGCGGACTTTGAGTTCACGCCACTTAGAACGTCTAAAAACTAATTTTCTATTGAATTTGCATGAAATTTATGTTTTCCGAGTACATTTTATAAGTTGATCTCCTATAACTTTTAAATGTGTAAGCCCTATACTTAGCTCTGGTAGTTTTACTTTAAACTTCGTTATATATACTACAGTTGTGCTAGATATTATTTTAACACTTAACCTTAACAACAATTTGCAAACCAAATATTTCAGAAATGGATCCCTTAATCCTAAATCGAAAAATGATGCTTACACGCTCACAATATTTTTGAAAGACCTATTCAATGATACCGCTAATGATACACACTATGGCGAAACAAATACGTTAGCTATACTTCTTTATGACGGGGTAGACAGAACCTAAGGTTCTCATCCAGAAGCTGTATGGAGACAGAAGAAACAGAAGCATGTGATTTTAGAATGTCCGTGCGTTGTAACTGGGATCTCCAAGTACGCTAGTGTAAGCCTGAAGCTCACTCCTGCTTCGTTACCTCGACGAGCTAGCTGGTCGGGCTCGAATGAAAATGTTTCCAATCCACAAAGGGAACACAGAAAAATGTCGCTGTCTCCCTCACGTGTAAGGTAAAGAGGTTTAGGTACTCTGTGATACAGATAGTGGCACGAACTGCCTGCGTAAGTGTCGTGTAGTGGTTAGAGCGTTCGACTCATACCCAGAGGTCGCGGGTTCGATTTCCGGCGGGGGCAACGACTTTGTATTGTTGTTCTAGTTTGGTTAGGACATTGTGGGCTGATCACCTGATTGTCTGATAAGTAAGATGATCCGTGCTTCGGAGGGCACGTTAAGCCGTCGGTCCCGGTCACTGTCTTTGACATTGGTCGTTACCTAAAACCATGTCAGAGGCCTTTAAGGCGGTTTAAAAACTCTGACACTAGTGTTAGTCACTAACACACACGATAAGAAGAAGAAGAACTGCGATCCTTGCAAACCTCTTTCGCTTCGTCAACGCTCATTACTCTTTTCATGCATGCTCTCCGGTTATGGGTAATCCTTACATCACCTTTTTCAGAACATCTGCAGTTTGGTCGCAAAACTTTCACCCAGGATTTTTTCAAAACTAAGAACCGACTTCAACACCAAACTACACGGCAGATTTTTATTAAAATTTCTATGGAACCACCTGGCAAGTATGCCCTTACAATCAAACAAGAATTTTATGGAAAGCAAAACAAAATAGTTTACTTATGTAATGATAATGATATTATAAGAACAGTCATAATAAATTGTTATATAGACGAAGCAAAAGAGGTTTGCAAGGATCGTAGTAAGTGAAAATCCATAGTATGTGGATTTCTTCTTATTATAACATAGACTATGGATTTCTACATACAAACATTCATACTTTTCATACATACATATTTTCATACCTGTTTCCCTGTTTCAAATATGTATGTATGTAAGTAAGAAACAGTAAATAAAACAAAAAAACTTGAGAGGTGTCAAGGGACACCCGGATGGAACGAAGTTCCTTTTGATTAATTAGGAGACAGAGAGACAGATAAACACGCGCACGCCGCACGGCTTACAACTATAGCAAAAAGTGTCGTTACAACTTTTGGTCTTAATTTTTTCCATCTAGCAAATTTCGCAACGCGCGAAAAACTACTAATATAAGAAGTGCAGACTTTTAATAAATTTTCCTAACATTGGACTATTACAAATTCGGCAATATGAACAAAGATACTACAAAACAGTTACTATTTCACATATTCATGGATTTTTACACAAAAGAAGGTATAATGTAGATGTGAGTTTTCCGACAGACATCTATTCGGCATACTTTCACGTTTCCACCAAATCTTATTATTGATTCTGCGAAATATCATCCACTTATTCTATTACAGTCGGGTTCGGCATTCGATTACTGTACCTTCTTCGTAAAATAATGAAAATACAGGTGAAGGAATAAACAAATTATTTCTACGATGAACATATTTACCTATATTATATTCTCAAAACTCTTTTACATTTGTTTTTATTACATTTCATTTCATTTTCATTTATTTATTTCCATATAACAAATTGACATTGTGTCGGAACTACTTAAAACTAACATCCTATAATTCTATTTAACAAACTATTTGTACCTATATGTCAATTTATATAAAATTACAATTTTAGAGCTTCACTTGAAATATTCGTCAATAGAGTAGAAGGCTTTCTTCAAAAGGTATATTTTTAGTTTTTTCTTAAAAGGCTTAAGGCCATTAGTATTTTTAATTTCTTTAGGCAATTGGTTGTAAGCCCTATATGCTTGGTATTGAGCACTGTGTTTCATTATTTTTAACATAGTACATTTCATAGTACATATGTCGCAGTTGGACGCCTAGCCTGGCACGTTCCCTATTTTATAACATGTAACTTTGGAACTCTACTTTGATCATATCCAAGACACGCACTTGGCTATTTATTGGTGTCTCCAGTGCTCTCACGTGTCCTAAATTTAAGCTTATGTATTGATGTTGTACCTACTAATTGTTATAACTTTTGGAGTAAAATAAAACTTTTTGTGTATTTGTATTTTTTATTATTGATAATGTTTGTTATGTTGTCTAATTACCCGACTGCGTAAGAAGGAGAGTTATGTTTTTTAATTGTATCACTAATTCATGTATGTAAAATTTCTATGAAATGCTGGGCTTATAGATGCTTGAGAAGTGTCGTTAGATTAGTCTTAATTCTGAAAATGCCACTAGGTATTTATAAAGAGAGTCGTGTTTTATATTATTTTTAATAATTACTAGTAATAAATAATAATAGGGACAAATTACACTGATTGAGCTAGCCCCAAAGTAAGTTCGAGACTTGTGTTATGGGATACTAACTCAACGGTACTATATTTTATAACAAATACATATATAGATAAACATCCAAAACCCAGGACAATTTGAAAAAGGTCATTTTCCAACTTGCCCTGACCGGGAATCGAACCTGGGACCTCTGGGTGGCGGACTAGTATGGTGACCACTACGCCACGGAGGTCGATAGTCTTTATAGACAGCGTTTAAAGATGAGTCACTTCTGTGTCCTTGTTATTTTCCAATACTTTCGTGTTATATTAAATTGTGTAAAATGACAGCAGATCTTACTTAATATTGAAATTACGAATTTCATTTCTTGGCCCTGTATTATTTACATTTGTGAATATTTTAATATCCCGTTGGAATTGGAGCATTCTGTTTGACGGCTGGAGGAGAGCACCTTTAAGTAATTCTGACGTTCACTTTGTTGGCTAATAAAATATTAGATAACTGGCAATCTCGCCTGGCTTTGTCCGTGAATTCGAAGAATTTAGCTGTTTTATTTCCAAAAATGAGGAGGTTATCAATTCGTTGTGATCTTTTTTTACGCATTTTCACCGATTATTCGAAGATGCCGGGAGAGATTCTATTTTTTTTGAAGTGAAAACTTCTTAAGCGGCGTTGTGCACTTTTTTTGGAATGGGTAAAAATTGTTAAACTCGCGTCAGGACACGTGACCTGATCGAAAATTCGTAAGACGGATGGAGAGCGCAGGGCGCTTGCGCGAATGTTCGTGTGTGTTTATGTTACAGCGTGCTACGCGCATCCATGGATGGTGACAGCTAATGGCTCGACCGTCTGTGTAGTGGCCATACTGCTGTGTTTTCACTTCTGCCGGCACTCCCAGAGTGCAACCCGTCGTTTTTTTTTTAAATGAGCATTCTTGTCTAGTTACAAGTGGTCCCATAAAAACTTTATCAAAATCGGTTGTGTATGTGTAGTTTAGGGGTGGAGTCGATTTTTAGTCTTAAAAATTATGATGCAACCATTTGTCGAAACATAATAGCTAAATCATTTCTGACAGTTACAGAAAATTAGATAGATAGATAGATAAAACGTTTATTTGTGAAAACTGCACAAACACAATCACACACAAAGAAATACACGAATTATTTTGTAGTATATCAAGAACAAGTTTTTAGCGATGTGATGTGTATGCTGCAGTTGCACAAAAAGGTCGTAGGCTCAGCGACAATATTGCTCAAAGAGCAATGCGCTGATTTTCAGCTAAAACCTTAGGTATAGGTGCAAGTGCGATCAGTTGTGAAGATTGTTAAATTAACGTGTTAAAGACAAGAATAAACTACAAGACATATAGATACACAATAAATAAATATACGAAGTACGACATAATACAATAATTATAAATGTGGGTAGTGCTGTTGTAGTGAAATTTAAGAAAATAAAGTTTTCCGCTGTTATTATTGCACATCAAAAGCGTGTCCCGAAATAAATTGAACCATATTATAATATAAAGTTGTGTTGGCATGTCAGCAACCGTTACCGGCGACTTGAGAAAGAGATATTAGATGTGAGCAAGAACACGACAGAATTGAAGTAGGACTGGGCGGGACATGTGTATCGATTGAGGTATGTTACTTAGGCGAAACCATGGAATTGTATGTACTGACTAACTTCTGGTTACCAGAATGACGTCGTAATAGAGGCAGATCAGAAGGCGAGATAACTTTCGTAAGTTTACCTAAATTGCAAGAAGTATTGACAGCAAAATACGAGTAAAACAAGTATAATCATGTTTAAAAAAATATTTTTAAATCAAGCTTTATGACGACCTCCGTGGCATAGTGGTCACCATGCTAGTCCGCCACCCAGAAGGTCACGGGTTCGATCGGATTAGTCGCTGTTCGTGCGTCCATAGTTTTATGTAAACAACAGCGTTGGTTGCGGTTCGGGCGTTGTACAAAATGACAAAAAAAATGTGATCCTAAGATGGTAGCGGTTCGTGCGCTCAACAAAATTACATTATTGCAGTGGTTGCGTTTCGGGATCTCTTCAATAAACTATCCTCGCTAAGTTTATTGAAGAGATCCCGAAACGCAACCACTGCAATAATGTAATTTTGTTGAGCGCACGAACCGCTACCATCTTAGGATCACATTTTTTTTGTCATTTTGTAGAACGCCCGAACCGCAACCAACGCTGTTGTTTACATAAAACTATGGACGCACGAACAGCGACTAATCCGTTCGATCCCCGATCAGGGCAAGTTGGAAAATGGCCTTTTTCAAATTGTTATTGAGCATGTGCTGACTGTGGAGAAATTTATTACCGACAGCAAGACAAGATTCACTTGGCTCATTAGTCCAGCAATGTGCCTGCGGGCAGTTCATGGTATAATAAAACAGGTATTCTCTTCCCGAGATAGAACTTGACTACGTCACAAAGTGTTGCCACTGATTGTTCTTTTCAGTAAATTTAAGGACTTTCTCAATTAGTTCATGAATATTAAATAAAATATTAAGTAACTTAGCTATTTAGTATCTCGCGATTCTCGCGTGATTCATCAATTCAATATTTTATAAATTGATATAATGGATTATTAATTCGAAATTGGTATATAAAGTTCAAAGTGCATTACGCTCGGGTAATTCAATTTCACACAGTGGTAACATATCAAACTGATGACGTAGCCAAGTTCCACCTACGTCATCAGCTGTCACGGGAAGAGAATACCTCATTTTATTATACCATGGGGCAGTTCAACCAGCCTATTGTCAATATCTCCTCACCAGAGCTCTCTCCTTGCGGCAGTAGTTTGTCTGTGTCTGACGTTGTGGACTCCATTGACCCCCCAGCTATGACCCCCAATACATTGGGGCTAATACGTTAGGTTTCAATATTGGTCACATGTTTTATGAAAACTTGGATGATTATCTATATATGTATTTGTCATAAAATATAGTATCGTTGAGTTAGTATCCCATAACACAAGTTTCGAACTTATTTTTGGGAGCTTAATCAGTGTAATTTGTCACTATAAATTTTTTTATTTATTGGAATGGAATTGCGTCGTTTTGACAGATAGCTACGGCCATCCTCCAGCTCCATCATCAGATCAGCGCCATGACATTATAATACTGTATTGTCACGCGATAAACGTGTGTGTGTGTGTACAAAAAAATATAATATGCATGCTGTGTTCGCTCCAAGTAGGTTGGCAACTTGTATGCTCTTATTTATATTTGTATAATCTTGTGTGTTGTTCAGACAGTTAGCGAACCAAAAAAAAAAATTACACATACAATAAATACACATACAAATGATATACATACAGAGGTACAGGGCGTGACTTTGTATTTAAGCCCCGACAAAAAGAAGTGTGTTATAATTTTGACGCTCACTCATCACTATATGACTTAAAATAAAATTGCCTGTGTATGTGTATTAATATCGGTCATCCTTCATACTTCCAAAAACAAACAAGGGTTATAATTATAACCGTTTTATTATCAATCTTTATTTAAACCAGGCTAGAAAAAGCGCAAAAGGGGCAAAAGCATATATTTTGTTCATCCACAAATTTCCTCTGTTGTTACGCCTTATGAAAAGAAACTTGTACCCAAAAATGAAGGAAAAATATTGCGACAGACGACTTCTATGAAAATAATATAATTTTTCATTGGCATCCGACTGTTTTAAAAGAAGTATGCGTCTCGCCGACACGGTGCGCGACCAGAGACAAAAAGCGAGCATGTGAGACGAAAAGGCACGTTCAAACCTATGTTAATATTAAATAATGAAAAAAAATATTTTAAGTCTCATACATAAAGAAAATCCAAACTCTAGGTTGCCAACGAGCAATGGAGCGCAGCGTATTAAGCCTGCATCTTATATACAAAGTGCGTTCTCAAACACGAATTGCAGATGTAGGCGTACAAACTGCCAAACTAAAATGGCGCTGGGTGGGACATGTCAGTCAAATGCGACCGGAAATATGGGCAAAATCAACAACATTTTGTTCACCAGAAGGCCGCCGAGGTAGAGGCAGACCCAGAACTATGTGGCGAAATGATCTGGATAGGTTTTTGCCTGGATGGTAAGAGCTTGCAGCAGACAGAGATGAGTGGAGGAACAAGGGGTAGGCCTTTGCCCAGCAGTGGGACATAACAAAAAAAGGCTAGAAAAAACATATATACATTCGAACTGATAACCTGTTCCTGTGTTAAAGTCGGTTAAAAATATAGAGTATGACCATTTTTAAAAATCATGACTCTAAAACAACTCTTGGTTTCGTATACAACCAAGATGAAGAATGTTTTTAGCATAAATTTTCGCCCATTATGAAACATAATACACATTTTAGGGCAGTTTTTCCCACACACAGTACCTGAAACGACCCTAATATTTGCGAGAATGCCTACTTAGCATAATCCCCGCGGTTTCGTTCATGTTTATTGTCTAATTTATTTATACTTCGAGTTTAGTGCTTCACAATTCCAGTGTTGCCTTTTATGACGTATTATCATGTAGATGTGCTTTTTTGGATATATCTCTTTCTTTATTATGTTGGTTTACGTTCGGGCGGAGGTGTTACGACGTTTCTCCTGCTTTTGTTTTTTTGAAATAAGTTTTTATTTGAATAGGTACAGTCAAGGTCCTTAACCTACCTTTATGCGGCAGCAATAAGGGTGAAAATATAATGTATTTGAGCAGGTCGTGCTGATGACTGTACCTACTCAGTAACGCTTTTTTTAAGGGTCCAACCCGCGCTAGCGACCTTGAAAATACAAAAAAAATAATTTCTCTTTCTGTAAGTGAGATTATCAGAAACCCTCGTACAACTTTTTAGCTAGTATCCTTAAGTTACATTAGAACCGCGAAAGTAATTGAAATACCATCCGCTTTAGAAACCTTTACAAAAAGAGTCAGAAGTGGCTGTTTTTAGTATTTTTTGCAAAGGAAACTACAGCGTATTGTATTTTGTATTTCAATGACATTCGAGGTTCTACTGTAACTTAAGGATACTAGCTAAAAAGTTGTTCGAGGGTTTCTGATAATCTCACTTACAGAAAGAGAAATTTTTTTTTTTTGTATTCTCAACGTCGCTAGCGTGGATTGGAGCCTTAAAGTTAGAGCCCGTATACACAGAGCTTGCTCTTGCTCTTAACTCTTGCCTTTTTCATACAAATTCGTTGGAGGAATAAATGATTTCTACCAAGACCAAAGAATTAATATAAGTATAACATACTAAGGCCTCCTAAGGTCCCGCGCAATATACGTCCCCGTCCCCCGACCCCGCACCTCTCCCCCGTTCTCGCCTTGTCGAGGTGTCCAGGCGCCCGCAGCCGACCACTCAACACCCTCCACAAGGTGAGAACGGGGGAGAGGTGCGAGTACGGGGGACGGGGACGCGTCATATAAAAATATGTTAAATCTATGAAACGGAAACCTTTTACATTTTACTATAAAACAAACTCAATTTACAATTGAATAATTTTTTCGTTGCAAGCTATTTCTAGTGTAGTAGCAATGCAGTTGCTTCTGATGACATAAACAGGAAGGGATGAGATCCAATTCTATTATGAAATGCGGCAGAAGTGAAAAGTCTGTTTGTCTAGATATCCATATCCCCTCGACTACGGTTGCCAAACAAGTGCCAGTGAATTATAGTATCATATTCTAAATTATCGTACCAGATGCAAATTAATCGTATAATAACTGCTTGAGCCGCGGGTAGCTCGCTCGTAGCTAGTTCGCATAACAAGAAATAAAAGATTAGAATTTTATAAAGTTGTCTAAGTAAAAGACTAACTTAATTATTTTCGATGAACCATAATTCATTTATTCTTCAGTGAACTATCATTTATTTGTCATTCCTTGGTTTGATAGATTCGACGGGAAATTCCCGCAAACATAAACATTAGGTATTTGAATTTTTGGATGATTTTAAGGCACTGGATTTTTGTCTTTTCACCCCACTTACCCACTTGCGCACTCGAAAAAATAAAATCCTTCGGATGAGGGTTGTACATTATCGTACTCTTTACTGTGTACGATAATTGACCGAGCGAGCGAAGCGAGCAAGGTCTACAATTCAAGTTGGGGCGAAAAACACATTGTTTGTATGTATGTTTGTATGTATGTTTGTATGTATGTATATATGTTCCACGATAACTCTCGAACCGTTAAACTAATTTTGATGATATTAAGAATGAGTGTAGCAACTATTCATAGAATTTTTAAGTTCGTTTGGCATCAAAATCGGTTCAGCCGTTTCTGAGATAAACGCATTTTTGTGAAAATAATTATTGGTCTATAACTTCCGAACCGTTAATCAGATTGGGGTGAAACTTGTCATTTCACGAGATAGTATTACTATATTTAACCGAATAAAATATTTTTGGTCATCAAGCAATTCTTTGAGGAAAAGTAAACTCAAAGAAATTATTTCTATACGACATTATTAGCTTATGCGCGTTGTAGAAATGGATTAAATGAAACAGCAACATCTAGCGGATTCTTGAAGAATTAATAGGCATGTTGTTTGGGGCATACCAAGATGTTATCAAACTGATTTTCGCTTATATTTATATGTTTATAGGTATAATGCTATCGTATAATGATGATGAATTGAGTTTGGATTTTAAATTTCCTATTAACTTATTTAAGATTGCTATATATTTGCAGGCAAACCCGTGCCTTGAGTTCATTCAAATGACGATAACTTTTTTTAGGGAGTGCCTCCGCTGCCGCCGGCTCCTAAAAATATCACTAATGGGAACCGGCGGTTATACTGCATTATTTTCAGTTTTCGCTTTGATTAACTACTAAATTTTACAATTTTGTTGAACAAACTTTGGTTCAATCGTTATCGCTGCTTGTCTGTGATTCTGAAGTAGTATTAGTGATTATGCTTCGAACTAAAAAGAGATCAGCGTCAACCAAAGCCCGCGAAGTAGCTTTATGTAGAGAGTTAGAAACTAATGAGAAGCGGCATGAGCATCTTTCGCAACTAAAGGAAAATGCCAGTCTCTGATGCCAGTACTTCTCGTGCCAATGAGAGCTCATCAATCGCTTAAATCAAGAAATCTTTCCCAACGTAAAAGGGAGCTTCGTCAGCGAGAAAATTCGGCCGAACGCCTCTAAAGCTTGTGTTCACAGCGTGAGCACGCAAGGGAAGTAATAGAGCATGAACTATTCCCTGAAATTTAAGCGCTTGCACTCAATTCGTGAGCACGTTGTGGAGGTTAGAGAGGAAGAATCTCCACCAGAACACGGATTCCATTCCACCCATGATCCGATCGCGGAAGACTGGCCAAGTTTCATGCTCACGTACGCAATTTTCATTGACATTTGCCTAGGCAGTAACTGTGCACAAATCGCAAGGACTTTGAATAAAGTAGTCGTAGATATTGGCGTAAAAGAGTTGGCGACCGTGTGTATAATCGTACATACGTTGCTCTTTCAAGTTCGAAACGTCTTACGGATATTGTATTTGATCCAGGTTCTAAATTAATTCGTTTTGAAAAAAAAAGAACTTATCAGCTCAGAATAGAAGAAGAAAGAAGGTTGTAAAATCTGAAAAAAAAAAACACAGTTTTACTGGATATTAAAATTCATTTAATCTGGGGGCACGGGAATGCCCCCGCCAAGACGAGCCAAGCGGAGCGCAAGGGCACAACCTACCTTTTCTTGAAATGTTTCGTCGTTTTTTTGAACTCTCATAACTTTGGTTTGGATGATGCTAAATAGTTTAAAAATTTCAAGATATATTGACACCAATACAATCATTAAAAATACAAAGTGTGAAGCTATTATACTTTAGATTTTATTAATGTCTGAAAGCCCCCGATTTCGTCACTGATTCACTCACTGATCATCAAAATTCTTAAGGTACTTCCTGAAGTCCTAGAACGCTGAAATTTGGTACGTAAGCTAATATTACTACAAAAACAACAAAAAAAAAAACAAACCTAACCTTTCCCCTCGGAATAGGAGGTGGAAGTTTGTAGACGTGTGGCTTGGCCGTTTTATTTCACACACGGTAAGGGCGCATAGATCAAGAATCTTGGCTCTACACGAGATCTGACCACTTTTTCATAGATTTTGATTAAGGTGTAGTGTAGAGCTTGTAGGTTTAGAGCGTGTAGTCTTCAGAGCTTGGCTTTATACGAGATCTGATAACTTTTTCACAGGGTAAGCCATGTAGACTCGTCTTGGCAACATTTTTACATGAAAATGTTTTTGGTGGGATTCTATTTTGGAATAATAATCGCGAGGTCTAAGTTCGCGGCGAACCACTAGTTAATTTGTTTCGTACATCGTAACTGACTCAAAATTATCGTACACGTATGACAACTATCGTACATCTGGCAACACTGCTCGACCGTGGCAATGACCTGCACTACACCAGACTGGCCGGCGCGTCCTGTTGAAACACGATCGCACTTTACCGCGACTTTTGCACAGGCTGTTCCCATTACAATAAGAATTGCAACTGTAATTACACAGTAATGATAGTATACAATAAAATTGTAATAATACACGTTTTACGTAAATGTAAATCTGATCTATGCGAAATGGTTTAAAATGCTGCTTTTGGCGGGTAGGCGACAAATACAATGAAAATGAGATAAATAATTTTGAAAAATTGTAATTAAATCTTATTTGTGTCACTCACAAATTAAAAAGCAGAACTTTATCAAATTATGAATGGTCGAAGATGTGTATCATGCTTTAGTTGCGTGTATAACACCGGTACAAAAAGGAGAGAAATGATTTTGTAGTTAAATTTAATGTTAACCTCATAGAGATATGGGAGTGCTAAATAACATACTTGCCACTCCAGGTAGCAAGAACATCCGGCAGATGATAACATGTAAAATCAGACACTTTTTCTAAATACAAAAGCGTGACGTCACGCTTTTTTGAAGTCAAATAGCAATCTTAATATCAGTTTTTCTGTATTATTAAATCTAAAATCATGTTGAAAATGGATATGATCAATGAAAATTGATACTATTTTTGACGTTTTATTTTATGAATTGTAGCGAATATTTTATTTTTAACCCTGTCATCTACCCAATTTGCACATTCAAAGGTGATATATTCTTCTAACATAAAACCCTCTTTAATAAACAAAGATTTAAAGAAAAATTGGCAATGCGATACATTCGATAAGTGTATTGAAAATTATCACCAAATCAGAAACAGAATTCCATTCCCGCTTCGTCTTCGCCACAAACGCGTGGGAATTCGGATAAAATATGCACATCCTGTGTAGTAAGGCGCGGCACAGACACCCATGCATATTTAAATACGCGACATGTCTCAGGTTTTAATCTCGGGTGTAATGAAGTGCGCTGTAATTTATATGTTGTGTTTTAAATAGAGCAATGACTTCAGGTTGTAAACAGTTCTTTTAAGTAGACCCACTATTTTGCCATGTGGTTTCCGGCAGAGTAGGATAGTCACCTCCAAGTCCTCCCGTAGATGTCGTAGAAGGCGCCCTAGGAATACAAGTTAAACAAAGCTTACAAACATCAATGAGACCTCTTCAACCCGTCTAGCCAGCGAGGAGAGTGTAGGCCAAATTCCTATGACTACTCTGGCTATCTATGGTTCTGGTAGTACAGAGAGAGTCGTGCTTCTGCAGTGGAGACAAAAAGACCTGATGATGAAATAGACCCAGCCTCCGCAGCAGGTGCAAATGTTTCAACACCAAACGGCACAAATATACACGGTGATTTTTTATTGGTTTTGGATTCAAAGGCCACTTCATAAGGATCGTTAGGAAGACCTAATTTGCTAGTCAAAATAAAAATTCAGAAACAAAAAATGTTAACTAAAACTCGAAAGTAAAATCGTGAGATCAATTAGTAGTGGGGTCGCTAAGCGCTGCTGGCTGGACGGCCGGAGGTCATCGATCGCACGCGGCCGTTTGTACGGGCATAACTACGTGGTCTCGATCGAAAATCACTTTCGCAACTTTTTTATTATAAGTCATTCACAAATTTAGATTACGTATATGGATAGAGGAATTTATTTACTATACATCATTTCTTTTTCCAAACCCAATGAAAAGTCAGCATGTATGTCAACTGAGAGATGAATATTTGCGCCGCTTGGCAGCCTCAACGGCTTCAGCAGCCGCCCCGACCCTCAAGGCTGACTCCCTGAGATAGGAAGGCGCCAGTGTGCCAATACACTTTCACGTACCTAGGGTATCAGCGACATCCCATTTGGTCTATTGCGATCATTTCGTGATACACCCCGGGGTTTCAGGGTGCAGGGAACGTTTATGGTGGCAAGAGACCTTTTGATGATGTCATTTAAAGAGCCGTGGCGAGAAAGTGTACCTGTAATACATTATAGGCCCTGGAGTCAATAATATTGAATTGATATACAAGACGCTATTTTTAAATATAAAATCACAGTCAAAATTATTAAATGACTCTGAGTCTACTTGAACGTGCGTTTGTATGTGAGTACTCGTATGTTTATTCGATGACAACTCGAGTAATTTTCATGTTAACTCAATGAAATTTAAAGGCGCGTAGATGTAGCTAGTAGAATTTTTAGGTTTGAACGTGAGCCGTATTGGTAAAGAGGTTGCCAAGATATGGGGTCCGCGAATTCGCAGTACGGGCCGAACTGAAGATTTTGTTTTTTTTTGCCATGAATAATTTCATCCTGTTGGTTGAGCTTTTTATAAAAAAAAATATTCTTCCATTGATTAATGTTGGATTTTCTTTTTAATCGACTTCCAAAAAAAAAGGTTATACATTCGTCGTGATCTTTGTTTTTTTTTTTTGTATGTTCACCGATTATTTAAAGACGCCTGGACCGATTAATTTAATTCACAGACTATTTCTGTTAAACGGGTTTTTTTTTATAGAGCCTTTCCTGAAAGACTATCATAATCTGATTGCACCAGCTCAGAAATTCATCACCCATCTAAGGCCGGGTTCAGACTGCCATGCATATTTAAGCGCCAACATGTCCCCGCCTTAAGCTCGTCTTAATGAGCCGCCATGGCACTCCTAGAGTGAGATTTAATAGTTGCTGCGATGAATTTATTGCCCCTTTAATTTTCTCTACTTGCTTCAGCACTTTTAAGTTCCTGCATAAGTAATTTTCTTATTATTTACTTACTTATCTTAAAAATTGACAAAATTGTACTGCTGCTTGACATATAAACTGGTGGCTCTGTCCTCTGTAGACGATTGTATGTTCACTTATAGCTTGTATTTCCTAAGTCGCCTTCTACGACATCCACGGGAGGACTTCGAGTGGCCCTATTCTACTCTGCCGGAAACCACACGTATGATTTTTTTTATAATGGCTAACATATATTTTTTGAAGTTTTTTATCCCCATTTGAATAATCTCGAAAAACTGTCTCGACAAAAACATCTGCATAATTATCGAACCAGCTCAAAAAAAACGAGAATCTGTTAAGAAATCCAATCTGTAGGCGAAAACAGCCGGGGCACTGTCATTCGGACAAACGCAGTTTTAGTCAATCTTGAAACTGAGGCGCTATGCTCGGTCCATTAATAACGGGGCCTTTGCGTCTAACAGTTATAGATTCTATCTACCACGTAAGATACACGAAACGGTACTTCTGATCTCTCCTTCCTTCCTCCTTCTGCGAACATTTGCAATCTGGTCGCGGTACGCTGGTCGGGGACGACTCTGACCCACTCTTTAGTATCTTTCTCTCTTCTTTCACTTTAAAGAAGTTTCCACGTAAGAGATAAAGCCGTGATAAATCCGTATCCGTAAATACTTGCACTACTCATGCAATAACTGAAACATGCAAAAAGCAATACAGAACTATGCAGTTCAGTGAGTTCGAAAACAACGGTAGAACAATCCGGGAACTATGCAACCGCCGCTTCAAATCAACAGTGTACGTTTTACAGCAAACTACCATTCGGCTTACTTTTAAACTTTTCAAATAGATTTATTTTACGAAACATATTACATTGAAAATCACGTAGAATTTTGCATAAGCAACTAGTTAAAACCATAATGGGCATGGGTCAGTCAGTAAAATGTTAATTTATCCCCTACAAAAAGAGGGGTGTTGTAAGTTTGACGTTAAATTCTGCCTGCCTGTCTATCTGTATGTCTGCCTGTCCATCCGTCTGATCGTCCTATCAAATATAAGATACGGATTAATTCTCCTATTAAGTTCCTCCGCCCATCACTAATTAGATGGCTGTAAACGCCATCTCATGAAACTATCAAAGAAATTACATAGGTACCAATTTCTTTGAAAACGGTTGGTTTTCTAATTTGCCTAGCAAATAAACTTGTAGACAATGCGGTAAGCAACCCACTCTTTAATTTAATAAATCCGTATCTGTAAATACTTGCACTACTCATGCAATAACTGAAACATGCAAAAAGCAATACAGAACTATGCAGTTCAGTGAGTTCGAAAACGGCAGAACAATCCGGGAACTATGCAACCGCCGCTTTAAATCAGCAGTGCACGTTTTACAACTAAACTATTTACCATCCGACTAACTTTTAAAATTTTCAACTCAATTAGATTTATTTTACAAAACATATTACAATGAAAATCATGCTCGTTCATTTTCCAACGAAAATTTAAGTACCTATCAAGGGAATGAGTCAACTAGTAAATTTATTTTACGAAACATCATCATCATCATCAGGTCTTTTTGTCTCCCCTGCATGAGTTCGACCGTCTACTACTACTAGAGCCTTACTTAGCCAGAGCAGCCAGAGGACTTGGCTTACACTCACCTTGCTGGCCAAACTGGTTGGAGAGGTCTCATTGATGTTATACGCTCTGTTTAGCTTGTATTTCCTTAGTCGCCTTCTACGACATCCACAGGAGGACTTGAAGTGGCCCTATTCTACTATTCTACTCTGCCGGTAACGATACGGCATAAGAAAATCGTAAAAACGACTCAAGGAAATAAGGGAATAGTTCATTCAGTAAACTGTTAACCGTTCAAAATTGGCCAATACTCGACATAATAGTAAAACAATGCAAGTATCTTGATATCATTGCATGCGTCTAGACAATACGGTGAGCAACCCACTCATTATTGTGATAAATCCCTAGTAAATACTTGCACTACTCGTGCAATATCTGAAACATGCAAAAAGCAATACATAACTATGCAGTTCAGTAAGTTCGAAAACGGTAGAACAATCCGGGAACTATGCAACCGCCGCTTCTAATCAACAGTGCACGTTTTACAACTAAACTATTTACCATTCGACTAACTTTTTAGTTTTCAAATAGGTATATTTTTAGGAGCGCTCATTTACTAACCCCGGATTTGCTCTTGACGTCACTGGCGTCACTGCTATTAGGTCTCGCGCATACCAAAGTGAGTTAGGGATATAGTGAGATGTCCCCGCCACGCTCCTATTCTTATATTTTAAATACTAATTGCTAGTTCATGAACTAATTTTCCTGTTGTTTTCAAAAAATATTTCTATTCAGTTTTATTATTTGTTTTGTATAAAATACAAGGTACGCCCAGCGGTGTTACCCGCGCCTTAAATAGCCTATGTGTTAATCCAGGGTGTCAGCTTTCTGCATACAAAATTTTATCATAATTGGTCCAGCCATTTGCGCGTGATTAAGTAACAAACATACACTCAGAAACTTTCGCCCTTATAATATTAGTAAGATTGACTTAAGGGTCCCCCGACCCTAGACCAAAATACAACTTTCCATACAAACGTAGTCTACGTTTTATTTCAAAACGACATGTCCGATTTGGGCAAAATTTTGTAATTTCAAAGATATTACAATTATCTAGGTTTATATTTAGTTTCAGACAGTAAAAATATGAACGTGAAATAGAATATAGTGTTTTATATCATTTTTGACCATTAGTATGGGAAACTTCTAAATCGTTATATTTTCTTTCCAGTTCATAATTTTAGTATAGGAAACCAGTTATAACCCTAGATAATTGCAATTTCTTTACAATTACCAATTTTTACCGGAATCTGACATGTGGTTTCAAAATTAAACGTGTACTACGTTTGTATGGAGAAGTCTAGGGTCGCCGGACTCTTAAAGCACAGGTATGGCACTTTATAGAAACTAAGTAACAAATATACTTAGTACTACTATAAATGAAACAATATATCTGTGCACACGCCAAATGTGTGAGTTAAACAATCAAGGTCGCCACCACAGAATTAGTTGCTTTGCTTACCTGTTTTCATCACTCGGAAATCCATAAAATTTTCGTTCTTTATTGTTTTCCGTGGATAAACAATGATAATGTGCGCAGTTTTTCACCATTATGATTCAATAGTCCTAAGTGATTCGCGTAACGTCAACGTGCAACTAGCAACAACCCTGTTTTACAGGCGCTTACAAGGCCGAAAAGCAGGGGAGGGGTTGCGGGGATGCCAGATTGTGGGAGACAGCGCGAGTTTACGTTCTGTATTATTATTTTTTACACTGGTTGAGCTAGCCCCAAAGTAAGTTCAAGACTTGTGTTATGGGATACTAACTCAACGATACTATATTTTATTACAAATACATATATAGATAAACATCCAAGACCCAGGACAATTTGAAAAAGGCAATTTTCCAACTTGCCCTGGCTAGAGATCGAACCCAAGACCTCCGGATTGGCGGTCTAGCGTGTTGACCATTACGCCACGGAGGTCGTCAAGAAGATGTAATACTATTATTAATTCTATGCGTAAAGTAAAATAGCCTACTCTTACATAATGTAATGATGTATGTAAAGTACTTAGTTTCCAACAGCCGAGGAATCCTTGAGAGTGCTCAGCAGTGGTATGAGCGGCGTCAGGTTACGGCGCGGCAGACAGCGCGGCGACCACCTGTAACTCGATATTCTGCGATTGTTACACGTTACATGTTATAATGTATCAACATTGTAAGTATATAAACAGTATGTACTTATTTTAACTTTGCCACATTACCACTAAAGGTGAAAAATGAAGTAAAGATCACAATTTACCAATTTACACTCTCCATGCCGTCGACTGATTTATTTAGTAACAGTTTTGTTTATACAATACCTTCTTCTTATCGTGTGTGTTAGTGACTAACACTAGTGTCAGAGTTTTTAAACCGCCTTAAAGGCCTCTGATATGGTTTTAGATAACGACCAATGTCAAATATACAATACCACTTGCAGACGACCCAAAATGCTGCAGGCTCCAAATGTGGCGCAGCAGACATCCACCCCCTCCTGATTTTATTCAACCATCGGAGGAACTACCACCAGGTCATGAGCTACAAGGGCCATTTGGAAAAGCTTAATCCCATCAAAAACAATACTTGTCAAAAAAACCAAGTCTCGCAACTCAGTTGTTCTGCGGTAAAAAGTTGTGAGATCCATGTAATACCAAGTCGGTTATTAATTTATTCAGTCTCTACTTAAGCGACTTTCTGTCTTAATACGTCCAGTCTCTAAGACCACGATCGTGGTCCATAACAATTGAAAATCAATTATGTCTGGAATCTCCGTACTCGAAGCATTAAGTTGTTACGTAATAATTAACAGCATCTTATAGTGACACATATCAATATTAAAATTCTTTAATGTTTTATTTAAATATATCGAGACTTGGCCATCGCACTAAATAATTGAATTTACATGTGTTTTCAGGCGATTGAATTTACACGTGTTTTCAGGCGATGGCCAAGTCTCAATATATTTATATAAAACATTAAAGAATTTTAATATTGATATGCGTCACTATAAGATGCTGTTAATTATTACGTAACAACTTAATGCTTCGAGTACGGAGATTCCAGACACAATTGATTTTCAATTGTTATGGACCACGATCGTGGTCTTAGAGACTGGACGTATTAAGACAGAAAGTCGCTTAAGTAGAGACTGAATAAATTAATAACCGACTTGGTATTACATGGATCTCACAACTTTTTACCGCAGAACAACTGAGTTGCGAGACTTGGTTTTTTTGACAAGTATTGTTTTTGATGGGATCTCATTTCTTTTTGTTTTTTGTAGACAGTTCTACTTTTTTCCTTTTCGGTACCTTCTACTTATTGTATATATGTATATCTACCAGCAACGAATTTTCTTAAAGCCCTGTCTCTGACTTATGAACTTTTCTTATTTTTGTAGGTAGCCTACCGTTTTCTCTTTTCCGGTACTACTTCTTGAGCTTCAGCTACAGTTTTTCTAAGAGCCCACTCCCTGTCTCTATGCGTTTTTCTGGGAGGCTTTGAGGCTTTAATTTAATTTACACGGGAATACCCATTTTTTGCTCGATTTGGCAGGGGCACTACCATGCGCCTATATTTATATGGGACTAGCTTAAACCCGCGGCTTCGCACGCAATAATAATAACTGCCGTGAAACATCGTTACGAATAAAGCCAATATTGAAAAATTTAACTGAAGACTTGGCTGTATGGGCTTAATTTTCTTTGCGGTCTTTTCTAGATTTTTTAGTTTTTCCTTGATTCATACACCAAACACTACTTATATTCCGAATTTGAAGCTTCTAGGTCTGCTAGAAGTGCCTTAGAATTTTGATGATCGGTGAGTCAGTGAGTGACAAAATTAAGAAATTTGACCCGTTATAATTCTTAAAATACTGGTTCAAATTGAAAGAAATTTGAAATATACCGTGTCTTTACAATGCCTGCATGGTTACTGAAAATTTCAGTCTTCTAGTTTTATCCACAACGAAGTTACAGGGGGTCGAAAATGGTCTGAATTGCTTCGAGAAAAGGATGGTACGGCCGTGACGCTTTTTTGCTCGACTTGGTGGGGGCACGGCCGTGCCCCCAGAACCGACTCCGAACTGAGGAAGGCCGGTGCAAGCATAATTATTTAGCCCAGTGGCGGTATATTGACCCAACTGCAACACAGTGTCAATGTGGTCATAACGACCAGACTATGACACACCTGTCCTGCCCATCGTGCCCTACCAGTTGCAGTAAGCGTGACCTAAATGAGGCCTCGGACAACGCCGTAAAAGTGGCAAGCTTCTGGAGGGAAAAAAACTGATTTTATTTTGAGCCTTCGACACGAGAAGATGTATTTATTTTTTAGAAAAGACATTATCATAACTAGACAAAGCCCTTCTGGCATGTAGACGACTAATACTGTAAAGGAAACTGCCTCCGTGGTGTAGTGTTTAGAGCGTTTGGCTCATACCCGGAGGTCGCGGGTTCGATTCCCGGCGGGGGCAACGACTTTCTGTTGTTGTCTTAGTTTGGTTAGGACATTGTAGGCTGATCACCTGACTGTCTGATAAGTAAGATGATCCGTGCTTCGGAGGGTACGTTAAGCCGTCGGTCCCGGTCACTGTCCTTGACATTGGTCGTTACCTAAAACCATGTCAGAGGCCTTTAAGGCGGTTTAAAACCTCTGACACTAGTGCTAGTCACTAACACACACGATAAGAAGAAGACTGTGAAGGCGATTAAAAATAACCCGATAAATCTAAAAGTACCGTCTACCAGTTAAAAGGATAGTGCTCAAGCAGTTTAAATATTCCGTTAACTGGTATCGAGAACTTTCAACAAGTTTAGCATAACGCTTACAAAGGATGAGACTACATAGATGTTTGCTTTTTATAATTATAACGAAGTCCGTCTAGTACGGGCACATAATATAAGCGTGGCGTGGCGTGGGACTTTACTAGTCTCAATACGCTATTTTCCAACAAGTCAAATCAAATCCTATTTTCTAAACGTCAAAACAAACAGTTTCTATAGGATTTTGTATGAAATACAGGCAGATGACGTCATAGTTTTTTGGAGTCAAATAGCGCTCTTATTAACAGTTTTTCTGCAATAATAAATTTAAAATCACGTTAAAATAGATACGTTCAAAGACAAGTGACATTATTTTGCTACGTTTTATTTTGTTATCAGTACAAAATAATTTATTTTTGACTTAGGAAAAGACCCGATTCCCAAAGCACTTCATAGCAAGCGGAATATCATTTATGCCTACTACTACTACAAACGCAACTATACATCCGTGTACACGGCAAAGTGTGTGTGTTCGCCCGCATAACACACATGACAGGGCAAGATCAGGGGGTGAGGTGCGGGGACGCGGGACGTTGACGCGTATTGCGCGAGAGCGGGACCCTAGGAGATTCCGTTCTGTATGTAACATACAAAGTTATTAGGTGATAACGCTTCGAATTTGGAGTTATGTAAATTACCTGACAAATGATAGATGGCGCTACATACATACATACATACATACATACTATCACGTCTTTATCCCTAATGCAGACAGAGCATTTTGGGTCTTGCGGTTCTATGCAGAGCCCAGGGCCGCAAGCCAAAAGCCACTTTTAGCGTCATGGTGGACGAGAAGATGGAAAAGCAATCAATACAGTGATGGGTTGCTAGCCGCATCGCCTGTTAACATGATTTGCATTTTTGCCCATTCCCTCGATCGGTTTTTACGATCTGCGTGGGAAGAGAAGCAGCTGGTACATTCTAAGTTTTTTTTATTTCTCTCTGACCAGCATGGGAGCTCTTTGTATCTGTCTCTGGACTGGATCTGTATGTAATACTTATATTAATTCTAATTTTAATATGGTACGCGGTTAAAACGTCATTGATATTAAGTTTGAATATCCACAAAACTAAATAATAACCTAAAGCTGCTTCTGTTCTCGGGCAGATCGTAAAAAAGCTCAAGAGAAACGACGAAAATTTAAATCAACTCAAAAGGCAATTCAGTTTTAGGTATTACTTTATGGCCTATAGAGGACGCCACATTGAATTTAGTGTGACGTCACAAGTGGACAGCCCAGACGGTTCTAACGGATATCATCGACATTTAAAGATACGAGGGTACAGATGAACATACATACCTACTTACGTACGTAGATGCAAAACGCGAGCCCCCCTAAATATTTATTTTATTTTGTTTTTAGTATTCGTTGACAACAGAAACAAACACTTCTGAAAATTTTAACAGTCTAGCTATCACGGTTCATGAGATACAGCCTGGTGACAGACTGACAGACAGATAGACGGACCGCGAAGTCTTAGTAATAATCCCGTTTTTACCTTTTAAGAACAGAACCCTAAAAAGTAACCCTAACACTAAGCGTTTAGGCACTTAAGAAGCTAAATCCTGCCAAAGATCACAGATCGTGAACATTTTCGTTATAGCCTATTTAAATCTGTTTTGTGCGTATCCGAGCCGAGCTCCCAAATTTATCTACACACTTCACCAACCTGATTTGAAATTATAGTCGTTAAGGAGTTACGCGCTTTCTACATGAACGAATTTCAACTGCGATTTAAGATTTATAACTACCAACTTTGGTTCAACCCTACAAAAAAGGTTCGGCACCCCAGCGTGGACTTTATTCAAACGTAATAAGGTTGAATTTTGAGTGTTTGTTATTTTCCTTGGAGGAAATATAGGGTTGTCTCTCCGACCCGTAAAGGTAAGGGGTTCGCGAAAAGGTTTTTTTCTGTCCCCGTTTGTGGGTCTGATTTTCCGTAGGGTTGTCAGTGTTATGCATATTATGGGCGTCGTAAATATTGTATATTCACCTGGAGTAAATTGTGCAGAGATTTTGTTTGTAATAAATAGGGGACGGGGCTCGCTTCCAGGGAAATGTGCTTCCGTTGGAAAAATTCGGTAAATATTGGGTTTGTACCGCCGGTGGGTAATATGTGTTTTGCTGATTTTTTTTCTAATATAGGGAGATTATAATATTTAAATAAAGATATGGATGTTTATCTATTTATGTTTTTGTTATAAACTATAGTATCTAAAGGCTTGAAATTTAGGGCTCAATCTGTGTGATTTATCCATATACAAAGTGGAAGGAACATACCCGTAAGTAATAAAACGGGCATACTAGATCACTATAGTCTAATGATAATAAATTAATAGTCAAAACTAAAAAAAAATCGGCATTTAATACAAACGTGTGCAGCCGCACGGGCAATTTGCATTTTTTTTTTGTTTTTACATACATACATACTATCACGTCTTTATCCCTAATGGGGCAGACAGAGCATATTGGGTCTTGCGGTTCTATGCAGAGCCCAGGGCCGCAAGACCCAAAAGCCACTTTTAGCGTCATGGTGGGCGAGAAGATGGAAAAGCAATCAATACAGTGATGGGTTGCTAGACGCATCGCCTGTTAACATGATTTGCATTTTAACCAGAAGCAGCTGGTATATTCTAAGTTTTTTTATTTCTCCCAGACCAGCATGGGAGCAGGATTTTTGTTTTTCTACTATTATTTTATTATCATTTTATTTAGTGGTATATTATAGCCTGTGGTTCGTTCGATTTATTACGGGTATGCCGTTCCTCGTTGTACACTACGTGAGCATAACCGAGATAAAATATCTAGTTACTTAGCAGTAGTTATAGGTATAGCATTCAGAGCCCTGACGCTTCTTATCAAAGCCATAAATTACCTCTCAGGAACCAATGATCGGAGGGCACTTAAATCTAATTGAAAATCTGCTGAGTGCCAGAGGGCGCCACTGTTTTGTACTTGGTAATAAACAGCATCATCAATTTGGGCTCAGTCTCACAGTTCATTATTTACACTTTTACATGTGGTATAAGATAGATAGATAACTCTTTATAGTTTACCAAAAGAATAATTTGACATTAAATGAGTACAATGGATACAAATATATATTTTGTTCTGGTATTAAAGAAAGTTTACGTATAAGATTTATTAAAACATTTATATGGAGCACTGCTTTGTATGGATGTGAAACGTGGACGATGACCAAAAAGGATAGAGATAGATTAGAAGCATTTGAAATGTGGTGCTGGAGGAGAATGAAAAAATAAGTTGTACAGAAAAAATTAAAAATGAAAAGGTACTGGAGGGTGTGAGAGAGAAAAGACAAATAATACAAATTATAGAAAACAGAAGAGGGAAAATGTTCGGTCACCTATTACGCCACGATGCGTTCTTTAAAACAATAATGGAAGGAAAAATAGAAGAAAAGAGAGGAGTAGGAAAACCCAGAAGAAAATTTATAGACCAAATAAAAGAAAAATTAAACGTGAAAACATATAAAGAGGTTAAGAACTTAGCGGAAGGAAGACAGACATGGAAAGCACTCCACCGACAAGAGCCCAGCTCTTAAATATAAGAAGAAGAAGAGTACAATGGGCGGTCTTATCGCTTAAAGCGATCTCTTCCAGACAACCAGTGGATGGAGAGGAATGTGAGAAAGATAAAGACGGTGGTAAAACTGACTAAGTAAGAAAATAATATCAAAACTAATAAAACATACATAGCACATAACACATAGTTGTGACGGGCACAAATATGGACATTGGACAGGGTAGACACTACTAATACCTAAATTACGATAACGGCTCCATATCACTCAAAATACGTTTTTCGTCAGTATCCGATATTAAATTAGGGTGGAACACGATAGACGAATTCTGTGTCTGCAGGCCGCTTCCGATCGGTCGTTTTGGAAATGCTTGGGGGAGGCCTATGTCCAGCAGTGGACTTCCTGTGGCTGATATGATGATGAAGATGTGTCGGTATGAAATGCACGCACGCATCACCATATTTACTTTTAAACAATTTGTTTCAAATAAGGCCACTTCTGCTACCATTGCAAGAACAATTCGTAATATAGGCTTCTATAATTTAATTGCTCTGTAGCTGTCATCTTAAAAAGCCATTAAAGATCTTCTCGATTACATTCCAAAGAGGAACACCTAATTGAAAATTGTACTGAGTGACAGCGGGGATCATTGTTTCGTATTGAGGTCTTATTTTTAAAACGCGGAGTCATTAAACGAACGATTTTTGTATGGAAAAACCATTCATTTAGGTGACACCGCGTTTCAAAAATAGCAGTTCTGGCCGAACGTCTCCGACAGGTGTCGGGTGACCGACTGTCGACAACTTTGTGATATGCATTATGTTTGTGACATCGACATTGTTTTAGGTTAAATTAAGTTTATAATAAGGTTATTATGACACGCTTGTCATATGTCAATGTCAATGTTGGCAATAAGCTGTTTCAGAAACTTTTATAGAGGATTTATAGCATAATAAATAAATAAATATATACGGATAAATTACACTCATTGAGATAGCTCCAGAGTAAGTTCAAGACTTGTGTTATGGGATACTAACTCAACGATCCTATATTTTATAACAAAAACATAAAAGATAAACATCCAAGAACCAGGACAATTTGAAAAAGGGAATTTTCCAACTTGCCCTGACCGGGGATCGAACCCGAGATCTCTGAGTATAGATATATGTATAGCATATGTATAGATAATATAGTAATTTTTCTACTCCTCTACTGTTATCTGCCTTTTACATAGTCACGAACACTATTATAAAAACATTGATTATTTATGACTTCAGGAAAGTCTATAGTCTATTCCCCATAACAGCACTTGTATCGTTATTTCGCCAAAACGATACTCCTAGCCATAGACTTAGACCTTTTTTTTTCTTTGAATCTATCATACTGCCAACATAAGAAAAACTTTTATTAATATATTCGTGATATATTCACTAGGGAGACGTCAATTTAAAAAAAATAAAGTTTACCATAGATGCCTATTATCTACCAAACATAAATGATGTCATACATTTTCATATTTTACTTTGTTTATTTTTGTATTTTATTTAGTAAATATAGTCGTAGAAAAAGTATTGTATGCAACGTTGTATAAGTACGTCAAAAAATGCTCGATGGCGTCTTCTTACGATGCTCGCTAAAGCTCGCATCGTAACCTGCGCCACTCGCATATTTTGAACCCTCTTATACAACTGTTTTTTATTATCAGTTTTTATGCAATAATGAAACGTTAAAATGGATATTTTCAAATACAAATGAAATTTTTTTGCGACGTTTTATTTTGTTATCAGTAAAAATAATTTATTTTTGGCTTAGGAAAATACCCAATTGTTATGTCAATGCATATGCATACAACTATGCAAAACCCACATCTACCTTCATTATTATTACAATTTGAGGAGGAATAGACCTAAATTTCTAGTGGATAAGTTGTGGATGTGATATTTAAAAAAAGTGTAAAACACATCAAGTGTACGGGTGAGGGAGCACTGGAGTACTGTGACACAGGCTCAGCCTTCTTCAGGCTCCAGTCTCCTTTAATCTATAGCATAACTTAAATTAATTTGTATTCTATAAGTAGTTTAAGATTAATGTTTCTTTAAGTTTCTGTTTAAGATTAATGGAGAAAATAAATATACTTTTTACTTTACTTTTACTTTACTTTGTTGCATATAAAATACTATTATGCAACAAATGTATAATAAGGGTCAAAAATTGCGAGTGGCGCATGTTATGATGCGAGACTCAGCGAGCTTTTTCTACGACTATATTCACGAAATAAAATACGAAAACAAACAAAGAAAAATATGAAAATGTTTGTAAAATTCTTAAGGGTTTCATGGTAGATACTAGGTATCTATGCTTAACTTTTCTTAAATTGACGTCTTTTTAGTGACTATATTAATAAAAAGTTTTTCTAATGCTGGCAGTACGGTGGATCTAAAAAAAAAGTTCTAGATCTATGACTAGGCGTATCTTTTTGGCGAATTAACGACATGTGCTGTTATTGGAAATAGACTTTAGACTTTCCTGGCATCATAAATTATCAATGTTCTTATGGTAGTAGAAGAGTACAGGAGTAGAAAAATATATTTTTGTAAATATTTCAGCATCTTTATGAATTCCAACAGTCCTGAGACATGTTTAAACCCGAAACGTCAGGACTCTTCATAACAGGTTTTCCCACAAGACGCGAAAGTAACAGCACGATGGCACCACAAATCCCTCCCTTCATTACAAACTCACAAAAACACCCGCAAAATGAACCCTATCGCCTCGTAATAAGGCACACGTGAACGGCTGTACTTCAAAAGGAGAGGATCAAAGCCGCACATGTACACATACGTGTAATATTGATGACTTAGTAGTAAGGGTCGATTTAAGTAGCTTTTTACGTACAGTAAGATGTATTACTTATCGAGAATTTCATTTTTGGTACAAACTGTTTAACGCCTACATACATACTATCACGTCTTTATCCCTAATGGGGCTGTTTAACTCCTAACGCAAAAATTGTGTTTTCATCGCAAAAATCATCATTGTCATCAGGTCTTTTAGTCTCCACTGCAAGGACACGACCCTCTCTGTACTACCAGAGCCATACTTGGCCAGAGCAGCCAGAGGACTTGGCTGACATTCCAATAGTTTAATAAAATGACAGTGTAATGATGTTTGTATTCATGTTTAGAGGAATAAATCATTTATTTATTATTATTTATTACTCTCCTCGCTGGCCAGACGGGTTAAAGAGGTCTCATTGATGTTTAAGTCTTATTAAGCTTTTATTTCCTAAGTTGCCATCCACATCCACGGGAGGACTTGGAGTGGCCCTATTCTACTCTGCCGGGAACCACACGGCAGTCCCAAGTGTATGAATGACTACTTTAAAACTATCGCGTTTAATGCATACGGGAATAAAGGTGAAACACACCTTTTATAACCCCCAACAAAACAGAGGGGTGTCTGTCAGTAAGTAAAGTGTAAGTCAATTTTATTTTTCTCGACTAACCCATCGTGTCGTATCGTCGAATAGGTCTTTCAAAAATGTTGTGAGCTTGTAAACACCATTTTCCGATTAAGGTCTCCGTTTTCGAAATATTATAGTACATTTTTTTAAAGTGTTCCCTTTCCTCTCTATCTGCTAAACGGTTGTATATGGACACGTGCAAAATTCAAGGCAGTAGCATATAACGAAGTTTAAGGGTCCTACCCGCGCTAGCGACCTTGAAAACACAAAAAAAAAATTCTCTTTCTGTAAGTGAGATTATCAGAAACCCTCGTACAACTTTTTAGCTAGTATCCTTAAGTTACATTAGAACCTCTAAAGTCATTGAAATACAATACGCTGTAGTTTCCTTTGCAAAAAATACTAAAAATGGCCGCTTTTGACTCTTTTTGTAAAGGTTTCTAAAGCAAATAGTATTTTAATGACTTTCGAGGTTCTAATTAAACTTAAGGATACTAGCTAAAAAGTTGTAAGAGGGTTTCTGATAATCTCACTTACAGAAAGAAAATAAAAATATTTTTAAATAATAAAAAACAATAAAAAATATTTATAAAATATTTTTTTTTGTGTTTTCAAGGTCGCTAGCGCGGGTAAGAGCCTTAAAGGAAAACTATCAGAGCTAAGTAGGAATAACAAGTTTAAGAAGGTATAGGCGACCAACTTATAAAATGTACTCGGAAAAGGAAATTTTTATACAAATTCAATAGGAAATTAGTTTTTAATCGTTTTTAGTCGCTTGAACTCATAGTTGGCCTTCGCAGCTGCGGAACCCTATACTGAGAGTGGTACGACACACTTGGCTTGTTTTTCATTTCGCTTGCTAAGCCAGTTTTGTAGAAAATACGAAGGTAAATAAAGGTAAATAATACAGCACGAGCAACAATTATAAGAATTTATGTACCTAATAAATATTAGGAATTTGTGGCAAAAACTTGTGAAATTACATATAAATCTGTTCCGTAATAGTATTCTCCGCCACGCCTGTTATTTTGTGTTCAGTTTTATTTATTTCGGTACAGCTTTTTGTTAACATTGTACTTTCAAAAGAACAGGTTTGTGAAAACGTGAACAATATTATTAGTTTTGTATTTTGACGCCAATGTCTGTCCGTTTGTCTATGTATCTGTCTGTGACATCGTAGTTCTCGAGCAGACGAACTGATTTTGATGCGGTTTTGTTTCGTGAAAGCAAGTTTCCTTGCGGTGATTCTTAGTTATGTTGGATGGAAATCGGTTCACTAGTTCAAAATTATGGTGGTTGAACGCGTGAATGTTTTAATTTATTTTCAAATTTAAATTTAAAATTTCCCCGCCGCCGCTCGCCCTTTAATTTTAATAGTGCTTATCTTTGTTAATCCTTCTGATTGCTTGCGGTACAGATTGTGGAAATCTTTGTTAATCATACAGTGTATTCTTCCTTTCGTTAAATAATACCTTTTGTATTATTTGTTAATGTCAAAAGTCTTTTAAAATTTCAAGGTCAAATTCACGGTGAACCACTAGTTTAGGTATATATTTTGTTTTTAAAGAATACGGCGTAGTAAATTAGAATAAACTTATGCCATTTGCTTCTACTTCCATATAACAATACAGAAAATGGGCGTTAACCTACTGAGAATCCCAATAAATCTTATACCTTTAAACGAGCAATTCTTGTATATTTATTTATATATTTATATGTATATACATTTCTGTGATCTCAAAAACGGCTCTAACGATTTCGCTGAAAATTGGTATATGGGGGTTTTCGGGGGTAAACAATCGATCTAGATTAGTCTTATGTTTGGGAAAACGCGTGTTTTTGGGTTTTCATGCGTTTTTCTTTCCACGCAGAATATGATCGCTAATTTCGTCGCACCGGCCGCCATCCATTTTGGCTTAGGACCGCTAGAGTGTTACGGGTTCGAATCCCACTCGGTGACTCGGTACTTTTGTTTTTTTTTATGTTCAAATTTATATATCATTTTTTATTTTGTATTGTTATTAGACAAGTTTAAAAAAATGTAGTTATTGTTTGAGATGTAACCGAGCAAAGCTCGGTCACCCAGGTACTATTATGTATTCACAGACCTACATCTATGTCTGTATTTGTATACCACAAAGTTGCCAAAGTCTGCAATTTAGGATACAATTGCAACCCCACTCCTCTTCCGTGTGTGTCTTAAAGTGATTATAGACGAATCCTTCCTTTCTTCTTCTTCTTTTAAGAACTGAGTTCTTGTCTGAGGAGCAACCAACGCCTTCTATCTCTCTCTGTCCAAAGTCAACTCCTTTACACCCTTGTACGTTGAATCATTGATTTGGTCTTGGATGTTTATCTATATATGTATTTGCTATAAAATATAGTATCGTTGAGTTAGTATCCCATAACACAAGTCTCGAACTTACTTTGGGGCTAGCTCAATCAGTGTAATTTGTCCCTATATATTTATTTGATCTTTAAACGTATGCTCCTGACAAAGATTGCCCTATCAAACTAAAAAAAAATTGAAATTAGTACAGGCATCTTACAGTAATCGGAGAACAAACATAATAATATATTATACAACGTGAAAGAGAAATACCCGTAATAAATCAAACCACGGGCTTTTAGTAAAAAATCAGCATTTCCACACATAAGTGTGCAGTCGCCCGAGCAAATTGTATGGGAATGATTTTCGACTGCTAGTTTAATGTCATTATAGGTAGTATAGTGATCTAGTACAGCCTTAGCCTGTGGTTCGATTACGAGTATGTCCCTTCCACGTTGTATTCATTGAAATATATAACCTCCTCCGTTTTCGAAATTTCCTCCTCAAACTCCTTAAAAAAATAACGCTTGTTTGACGGGCCTTTAAATATCTTGTCAACTAAGGCGTAATCTTGCAATATTTCACGTCACCGTACACTCCCGGTCCCAACCGTCCGGCGAACTAAACGTCGAACTTTCCAAATAAATGGCCAAGTTGTACCAATCCGAATTTATATGTATGAGGATAATACTCGCTAAATGAGATGGCAGGTGGCTCGGAATCGAAGGCGGACCCAGGGGAGGCAGGCCCTTTGAAACTCGCCTAAAAGGCCTTTCCATCACGACTTTCAAAGGCCACTTGGACGCTACTAATGTATCGGGAGATGGATCAGTGTTATTGTAAACTTGATTTAAGGATTTTATTCTTTGCTCGTCTCCAAAAACATTTTAAAAATACCAGCTGCTCTACAAAATAAATAGGTAAATATAAATGTATACGGACAAATCACAGAGATTGATCTGGCTAGCTACCAAAGTAAATTCGAGACTTGTATTATGATACTAAGTTAACCTTGCTTTATTTTATAACAAATAAATATATTATAGTTAAAAATTCAACATTCTTATCGTAACAAGTTTATTAGCTAGGCAAATTAAAAAAGCTTTAACTGTCAAGGACGCTATCTGGTGATGAGTAGCGGAACTAAATTTTTCAATAGATATCCGTATCTCTAAATATATATTTTTTTATTCATTAATAGGGGAAAACTTTTATTACGACGAAAAATAATTTTATAATACTAAAATAAAGAAATATTATTTGTTAGGCGTTTAAGCGTTAACCCTAATAAATTTTTAATAGCTAAACCGATTGTCATCAAATATAGCTATGAACTCCGCAAGGGAACACGCTTTCACCTGAAAAACCGCATCGATTGGTCCATCCGGTTCGAGAGCTACGATGCCACAGACATTAACATATATACATACTATCACGTATTTATCCCTAATGGGGCAGACAGAGCATTTTGGGTCTTGCGGTTCTATGCAGAGCCCAGGGCCGCAAGACCCAAAAGCCACTTTTAGCGTCATGGTGGGCGAGAAGATGGAAAAGCAATCAATACAGTGATGAGTTGCTAGCAGCATCGCCTGTTAACATGATTTGCATTTTTGCCCATTCCCTCGATCGGCTTTTACGATCTGCGTGGAAAGAGAAGCAACTGGTACATTCTAAGTTTTTTTTTTTTCTCCCAGACCAGCATGGGAGTCATTCTCACAACAGACATTAACGTCAAAATTATAACACTCATCTTTTTTGTCGGGGATCAAAAACTTATCGAAGGAGTGAAGCAGTGGTGGCCAAAAGGTTAAGACACTGACTGTGAGTCTGTAAAGTAAGAGTTCAGTCTTCACTAGGCATGACTTGTACCTCAGAGTTTGTACTCATGTACGGTCATTTTTCACCACCACTACTTGCTAGCGATGAAGAAAAACATCGTAAGGAACCCTGCACAGTTCACTAGTATATTATTACTAGATGACAGTCATAAGCCGTGTGGTTTCCGGCAGAGTAGAACAGGACCACTCCAAGTCCTCCCGTGGATGTGGTAGAAGGCGACTTAGGAAATACAAGCTAAACAAAGCCTATAAACATCAGTGAGACCTCTCCAACCCGTCTGGCCAGCGAGGAGAGTGTAGGCCAAGTCCTTTAACTACTCTGGCCAAGTATGGCTCTGGTAGTACAGAGGGTCGTGCTGCTGCAGTGGAGATAAAAGACCTGATGATGATGATGAGTCATAAAGCCTGATACATTAAGATAGCTCAAAAATCTGACAGCAGTATTGGCCACATAACACGAACGCAAAACAAAACCATTTTAATGGCTCTGAATCCACACTTGTGATAAACAAGAGTATTATTTTTATAGCCACCGAAATTGATACATCTATAAACGCCCTCGCGAAGGGCCTTGTCAAAGGGATGATTCTCATTTAAGGGTTAAGGGAGAGGGTATTTACCCTAACTCAGAGTGGTCCAGTAAAATTTGCTAGTTCTTTTTACAGGCCGTAAAATGTGTTTTTCTGTCATAGAATATAATAATATTTTTTAAATGACTAATTATATCTAAATTTTAATTTCAGAAATAAGTTTTTACAAAATCTCTTCAGTTTACTGAAGCCTCGTTTCAAGTGTTAAGGGTCCCCCGACCCTAGACCAAAATACAACTTTCCATACAAACGTAGTCTAAATGTCCGATTTGGGCAAAATTTTGTAATTTCAAAGATATTGCAATTATCTAGGTTTATATTTAGTTTCCTACAGTAAAAATATGAACTTGAAATAGAATATAGTGTTTTATAACATTTTTGACCATTAGTATGGGAAACTTCTAAATCGTTATATTTTCTTTCCAGTTCATAATTTTACTATAGGAAACCCAATATAACCCTAGATAATTGCAATTTCTTTACAATTACCAATTTTTACCGGAATCTGACATGTGGTTTCAAAATTAAACGTGTACTACGTTTGTATGGAGAAGTCTAGGGTCGCCGGACTCTTAATGCCTGTGTCAAGATATATCATAAAACTTCTATTTTGTTTTTAAAAAATGAAATAAACAAAGGTGTCAAATGTCGAAATTATTTTTGATTACTTGACTGTTACTTTAATTTAGTTATGCTATAGTGATCTATTAAAGTCCGTGGTTTGATTTATTACGGGTATGTCCCTTCCACATTGTATATAAACATTCATAACCCAAGTCAATCTGAAAAAGATCATTTCCCATCTTGACCTGACGGGGATCGGACCTGGGACCTCCGGAATGGTAGCATGGTGAACACTAAGCTACAGAGGTCGTCATATATGCAACTCAAGGATGCAATCGGGTACACGCTTATTAGGAAGAGCTGCCAAATTAACTCGCCCTTTCACTGTCCCAATCTGCACTAGACTTCAAACAATGAGAATTATGACTGGTATAGATGGAAATATTTTGTGATTACAATTTCGCGTGTCTTATCATTAAATTGAAATTATGGATTGGGACTGAATTGTATAATGGTTTGATTACTTGCCACATCAAGGGTCTTGTTGTTCAGTTTGTTGTTTTGTACAACCTTAAGCACGCCAGCACTTGTTTACTTTACTTAACCCCCGACGCTTAGCTTAGTAATAAAATAACCTGCGAAGTGCGAGTCGGACGCAAAGAGTATCTATAAAAAGCACGATTGTTGTTTGAGAGCCTCACTTAAATATTTATTTTATTATGTTTTGGGTGTTTGTTATTATAGAGGTAACAGAAATACATCATCTGTGAAAATTTCAACTGTCTAGCTTTCACGGTTCAAGAGATACAGCCTGGTGACAGACTGGCGGACAGCAGAGTCTTAGAAATAGGGGCCCGTTTTTACCCTTGGGTAAAGGAATGGTACAATTTAGTTACCAATTCCATGTCATTCACGTGACCATTTTGCAAAGTGGTTCCACTTAAAAGCTTCAAGGTATGTATAAACACACACACACACTATTGCGTCTTTAATGCAAACGAAGTAGACAGAGCTTGGAGCCGTTTAGCGTGCCGAAGAATGGAAAAAAAACATCAAAATAGTGACGGATTGCGAGCCGCTTCGCCTATTGAAATGATTAAGGCTCCTCCTTGCGCTAGCGACCTTGAAAACACAAAAAAAATAATTTCTCTTTCTGTAAGTGAGATTATTAGAAACCCTCGTACAACTTTTTAGCTAGTATCCTGAAGTTTCATTAGAACCTCGAAAGTCATTGAAATACTATCCGGTTTAGAAACCTTTACAAAAAGAGTCAAAAATGGCCGTTTTTAGTATTTTTTGCAAAGGAAAATTCAGGGTATTTTATTTCAATGATTTTCGAGGTTCTAATGAAACTTAAGGATACTAGCTAAAAAGTTGTACGAGGGTTTCTGATAATCTCACTTACAGAAAGAGAAATTAATTTTTTTGTGTTTTCAAGGTCGTTAGCGCGGGGAGGACCCTTAAGATTATTTCCCATTCCCTCGATGGGGATGTTAGCAGATGAAACATTTGTCCGTCTTATTATAAATCGCAGACTAAGTTTGTTACTAGGTTTAAAGCATTATTCGACCAAATTAAGTTGACATTTTTAGATGAGACTATGGCATATTACGATGTCAACTTAATTTGGTCGGATAACGGTTTAAACCTAGTAACAAAGTTAGTCTGCGTTTTATAATAAGACGATGTAACTTTTTTAAACCTAACCAAGCAAGTTGCCTGCCTCCGTGGTGTAGTGGTTAGAGCGTTCGGCTCATACCCGGAGGTCGCGGGTTCGATTCCCGGCGGGGGCAACGACTTTGTGTTGTTGTCCTAGTTTGGTTAGGACATTGCAGGCTGATCACCTGATTGTCTGATAAGTAAGATGATCCGTGCTTCGGAGGGCACGTTAAGCCGTCGGTCCCGGTCACTGTCTTTGACATTGATCGTTACCTAAAACCATGTCAGAGGCCTTTAAGGCGGTTTAAAAACTCTGACACTAGTGTTAGTCACTAACACACACGATAAGAAGAAGAAGAAGACCAAGCAAGTTTTTCCTGACGTAATAAGTATCAGTTAGAATTTCCCGTTCCTTGCGAGTTATTTTCAAAGGCACCATGTTTTTCCACTTTCACATCGTTAAGGTCAATCTAAACATTGTAAAGTATAGCACTTAACTGCTTCGTCACAAGGCATAAGAAAAAGCGATTATACAACGTGGAAGGGACATACCCGTAATTAATTGAACCATGGGCTTTACTAGACCACTATAGTATAATGAAATTAAATCAATAGTCAAAAAAAAAAAAAAACAAAAATGCCAATCTTTTTATAGTAATACATTCAAAATAACTCTGACGACATCATCTAGTGATGAGTACGAAACTACATATACCAACTCCAATGTTACAACAGGTCTACTGGAAGATACCTCTTTTGAGATAAGTAGTGCCTTTGTACAACTTTTATTTTATGAATTCTCTGTATACATTTTCCGTGTGCATACATTGGTAATAAAATAAATAGTCTTGCGGCCCTGGGCTCTGCATAGAGCCGCAAGACCCAAAATGCTCTGTCTGCCCCATTAGGGATAAAGACGTGATAGTATGTATGTATGTAAATAATTAAATGTTAAGTAGAATTGATATACGAAGCGCCATCTATTATTTGCCAGGTAAATTCAAAAACCCTGACTTTCAAGTGTTAAACCCCGATAACTGTTAAACGACTGAAGCGATTATTGGAACGAACGTTCCAATCGCGCGTGGCGAAAGGAGGCTACACGGAAAAAATTAAGACCAAAAGTTGTAACGACACTTTTTGCTATAGTTGTAAGCCGTGCGGCGTGCGCGTATTTCTCTGTCTGTCTCTCTCTCTCCTAGTTAATCTAAAGGAACTTCGTTCCGTCCGGGTGTCCCTTGACACCTCTCAAGTTTTTTTATCAAACATAGGTAAGATAAGAACCACCGCAAGGGAACTTGCTGTCATGTAAAAAACCGCATCGGAATCGGTCCATCCGTTCGAGAGCTACGATGCCATAGTCAAATAGAGAGACCATCAAGCAAACCAACAGACGCTATAGTCAAACTTATAAAACCCCTTTTTTAGCTGGAGGTTAAAAAAAAGGTTGGTCGAAAAGGGATAGCATAAAAAAGTAATTACATAGCATTTTATGACAACAGGTTATAACTTAAGCCAACACAATTCCTTGAGGACTCACTTAAGTGTGTTTAGCTGTAGTTTTAACTTAGAGCTTTGATGTAAGCTCGTTTATAATGCTAATTTGGACCTGAAAGCTCGCCGATCCACAATTAGCAAGCTTAACGTGAATGCATTTAATGTGAACGAGAGCTTTGAAAGCTCGTAATATTGAATTTTTAATCGCCGGTCTATTCATTTGCATTTTTAAACTGGTAAATCAAGAATAAAACCGGTCAAGTGCGAGTTGAACTGGCAATGTAAGAGTTCCGTACTAATCGGCTGCTTAAAATTAAAAACAAGTTACTATTAAAAACCAAATTTTACAGGAGAGCCAAAAAACTTTTTTATTTCAATATTTTTTTTCTCCCAAACTACTAGGATTTTTATTAAAATTTTTTATATCGCTTTCGTAAAAGGCTGATTTATCATATATCTTTTTTATAGATAAATGAAAATAAATTGTATTTTTTACAATGAAAACAAGCAACTATACTTACTTGGGCATAATCGGAGGATTGCAATTAATTAATTTGGGTTGAAAACAAGTAACTGTCTGATGCTTGTTTTCATCTTTGTTTTATTTAGGTAATTTCTTTTTATTTCTTATTTGTTTACTAGGAATTGGAGCTAATAGATCGGACAAGTGCGAGTCGGACTCGTACATAATGGTTTCCGTATCTCCTTATACCCTTACATGTATTTCGGTACGGAACACTTTCAAGTATCTAGTTATCTAATTTAATTATAAAGGTCAGTAGTTAAATTAAAACGCAAAAAAACATGTTTCTGGTATGATGACCCTTATTTTATTTTTTTGTATTTTTTGTTGTAGCGGACACAGTAGTACATAACTGGTGAAAATTTCAAGTGTCTGCCTATTACGATTCAAGAGATAGAGACCTATGACAGATACACGGACAGATAGACAGAGAGCGGAGTCTCATTAATAGGGCCCCTTTGGCACTTTTTGAGTACGGAAGCCTAAAAAATAACGCTGAAAACGTTCTAAAAAATGAAAGCACATTTTAAAATTTTTCACAACTGTGTTTTAAAAAATAAATCAGAACGTATATGTTACATTATTATGTTATACTTAATATACTGTTATACTTAATCAGTCTATTATAATCTGTCTCAACATCAATAATTATTTAGCTATTAATGAATTAATAGCTAAGCAAAGTTGAAACTTTGTACTTATAATACTGTTTTACCATCTCAAATTAGTACTTAACTCTTAAATAAAATGTTAACTTAAGAAAACAAACATTTACCAATAATTACTTTTATAATTAAAATAATAAAAAGTAAAAATATATATTTATTTACAAATTATGAAAATATAAATATAGTAAAAAAAATATGAAAATAGTTAAGTAGAGAATATTTTTGTTCTGTTATATTAAATGTTTTATCAATTAATATAATAAAACAGTAAAAAAAGTGTTGGAATTATGAACGCACCTCAACCAGTTGTCACTGTCAACGTCACTCACGGCCTTCGCTCCTGTCCCGCCAAAAACGTTCTTGACGCGTCCTTCCCACTGTGTGTGATACTGATACGATACCTACTAAGATTCCTTCGAATAAACTAATTTCTATTTAAATTACCAGTTTTTCATTAGGTTATGGGCCCAGTCCCATTTTTTAGGGCATTAATTAGTAATTGGTAATTCCGTAAGAAAAGTTAGTTCCGCGAAGTGATTTCTCTGATTTTTAGGTGGACATAAAAATTGCAAACTCATTGCACCGACGCTATCCGAAAATGGCTATGTCCAATATTCAAATTGATAAATTACTCGGTAGAGAGAATTATAGCACGTGGAAATTCGCCGTGCAAGCATATTTGCAACACGAAGATCTCTGGGAGTGCGTGGAGCCTGCCGATAAAAATGTAGTGGTAGATCAGAAGCGTGACCTTAAAGCTAAGTCGAAGATCATATTGCTCGTAGATCCGGTTAATTACATACACGTACAAGATGCAAAGACTTCTCGGGAGGCATGGCTTAATCTACAAAATGCGTTTGAAGATTCGGGCTTAACAAGGAAAGTAGGTTTACTCCGAGATTTGGTGAACACTACTCTGGATAATTGCTCCAGCATAGAAGAATATGTAAATAAAATTGCTACCACAGCCCACAAGCTAAGGAATATATCGTTCAACATAGACGATGAATGGTTAGGTACACTAATGTTGGCTGGTTTGCCGGAACAGTATAAACCTATGATTATGGGGCTTGAAAGCTCAGGTATAAAGATCAGCAGTGATTCAATAAAAATGAAACTACTGCAAGAAATCAAAGACACAAATAATGTCTCCGTTATGTATACAAAACATGATAAAAACAAAAATTCATTCAAAAATAAACCTAATGGTCCCCGTTGCTACAATTGTAATAAGTATGGACATATGAGTAAGTTCTGTAAGGCCAATGTGAAGAAGAAAAGTGATGATAAAGGTTTTGCAGCAGTTTTTTCAGCACTACACGAAAATATGAATAGTGTGGACTGGTATGTGGATTCAGGAGCGTCGTTACATATGTCAAACAGTTGTGAAGGAATGTATGATGTCCGGGCGCCTCCGATTGGACAAATAATGGTTGCCAACAGCACATCCGTCACTGTGGAGAAGATAGGTAATGTGAACCTGGACCTCCTGACTACAAATGGTAAAGTAAACCACATCCAGGTGAGAAATATATTATATGTCCCATAATTAAGTGTTAACCTATTGTCAGTGAGTCAGTTGTCAAAAAATGGCTGTCAAGTTATATTTAATAAAAAAGGATGTGAAATATATACTGACAAAAAGCAACTGATAGCAACGGCTAGTCTAATTAGGTTTAAAGAATTTATTCTCATAAACAGATTAACAATAAATCCACTTACATAAGAACAATATTATTTTAAAGGTACTTAATCTAGAAAGCAGTCACCGTATCCGAATACACATTAAATACACATGTATGTAGGTTGCACATGCAGGCAACAAGCACAAAATAATACCAATAATCAAATCACATGAAAATATACCGCGTTTTTCTACTCGGAGAGTGAGCAGTTTTGCATTATATAATCACGTAATTGGGACTTAAAACCGCTTAAGGAGTTTACGTCTTTGATGCGTGAAGGTATTCTATTGTAAAAGCGTGCTCCCTCAAAAGTAATGCTTTTTTTCGCAAGCTTGGTACGTGTTTTTGGTAGAACGAGCAAGCTTGGCCTACGCAATCTACGTTTGGAAACTTGTGATCTATTTGTAAAAGATACATTAATATGGATTTGTTTACTGATTATCTTCTTAATTAAAATGCAAGTACTGTATAGATAGAGTTGTCGAATACTCATTAGTTTAGTTTCTTTAAAAATTTTACGAGTTGATGTTAAGTATGGGTAGCAGAACAGTGCTTTTATCACTTTATTTTGAGCTCTTTGTAGTTCTCGTAATCTTGTTTTGGCTGCACTGCCCCATATTTCTATCATATATAATAAATGTGACTTTACCAAAGAGTTGTAGATATTAAAGCGTAATTTTCTAGGTATACATTTATTTATGCTGTGAAGTGAACCTATAAGTGACGTGAGTTTACTCTTTATGTATTCTGTTTGTTTTTTCCATGATAAATAATTATCCATCCTCAGACCAAGGTATTTTTCGCAGGTTTTCTGTTCAAGTGGTGTATCATCAATCTTTAGAGGGTCATGAGGGGGAATTATTTTGTTTTTAGTCTTGAAGATAATGTAGTTTGTTTTAGAAATATTAATAGTCAACAAATTATACTGAAACCATTCGAATAGCATGTTGAGATCTTCTTGAGCCTGTGAGGTAATTTCATTTATGTTAGTACCGAAATAAAATAGACATGTATCGTCCGCGTACAAGGTTACATGACCATGGAGAGCTAAATTTGCTATGTCGTTAATATAAATAAGAAATAGTAGGGGTCCTAGTATGGAACCTTGTGGGACGCCATGGGTGATGTTTTGGATGGTGCTTTGGGTGTTTTCAATTTTGACTATCTGTGCTCTATTTGTTAGGTAGGATTTAAGCATTTTGAGAGCAATACCTTTGATACCAATGCCTTGTAGCTTTTTTAATAGCAAATTGTGACTAACAGTATCAAAGGCCTTTTTTAGGTCGATAAAAACGCCCAAAACTAGTTTTTTGTTGTCTAAATTATCTTTTATTTTTGTGACTAAATCGATTATCGCCGCCGTGGTGTTACTTTTTGATCGGAAACCGTATTGCCGTGCCGAAAGAAAATTAAAAGAGTCTAGATAATTTAGCAAGCGATTATAAATTAATTTTTCTAATATTTTGGATAGAACCGGCAGTACAGAAATCGGGCGATAATTACCTGGGTCGGTTTTGGCCCCAGATTTGTAGATTGGTGTTACTTTTGCTACCTTCAAACTATCGGGAAATTCGCCCTCAATCATTAACTTATTAAAACAACGTGACAAGGGTTCTGAAATTAGATCTTTTAGACATTTTACTACTTTTGTGCTAATTTTGTCTATGCCACTACTAGAATTCGGATCAAGGTTTTGAATAATATCCCTTATCTCATCAGCATCACATGGTGTAAAGGTGAGCAGGTCGTGATCATCGTTTTTTCGTGGTAAGACAAAAGGATTTGATGCACTATTGTGATATTTTTTTGGTATTTTGTCTGCTAGCATGAACCCTATGGTGGAGAAATATTTGTTAAAAATCTCGCATACTTCTGTTACATCAGTAATTTGTTTTGTATCTTTTAAAAGCTTTGGAGGAGCACTACTTTGTTTTACTTTGTTTTTGGCTAGATTGTTTATTAGAGACCAGGTTTTTTTGGGATTACGGGAACAGTTTGCAAATAACTTATAATAATAAGATTGTTTTGTGCTTTGAATTAGTTTAGCTATTGTGTCTCTTTTTTGTTTGAATTCTTTTTCCAGATCCTTATTTTCCGGATTATTTTTATGTTGCATCCATAGGTAGTTTCTTTGGCTAATACCAGTTACAATGTCATTATTAATCCAGTCTTTTCTAGGGGGGTTTAATATTTTCGTTTTTTCGACTCGGTTATGTGCTATGCAATGTTTCAATTTGTGTTCAAAATCTTCGTAATTGTCTGCAACATCTTCCAACCCATATGATTCCATTTCCGCGTACAGTTTTTTGTAGTCTACTGCTTCATAGATCAATCGCATTTTCTGAGGAGGTTTATGCCTGTTCAGTTGTAAGAAAATTTGTTTATGGTCTGACATGGATGAATTAATAATAGCGAAATTGAAGGCTTCAGATTTTAAGTTGGTGGTGATATGGTCTATAATAGATTTTCTTTCTCCCGAATCTCTTGTACAATATTTTACATGTACTTTGTTTAATATCTTGTGTCCTGATCCTCTTACCGTTTGTTTGTATTTAGTCGAAGCACTGTTTTTTGTCAGCAGGTCGATGTTGAAGTCACCAAATATAATTGATCTTTTTTGTTGATGTAATTGTGCTCCATATATTTTTAAAAAGTTTTCAAGTTTTGTATGTCCGGGTTTGTATACAACTCCAATATTGAGTGCTAACTTTTCCAAATGTATCCATAAGTAGTTGTTTCCTTCTTCATATTTTGATTCTACTTGATAATGTTTTAAGTCGTTGTGTATGTATGCTGATACTCCTCCGCCTTTTTTATCTCTTCTGTGATTATAATGATGAGTATAGTTATCAATCTGTAATCGTAGAGCTTGAGCTTCATTTTTAATCCAAGTTTCTGTTATCAATATAATTTGTATAGGTATTGGCATTGATTGCAAAATACATTTTAATTCATCTAGCTTTCCTTTCTTTTTGATACTTCTCGCATTTAGATAGAGGAAGGATATTGCTGATTTTTGAGTTTCAATAAGTCTGTAATCGTTAACGATCTGATAGATTGTATCTTTAGAGTTTTGTGCGATATCTTTTATTGGCTGTTGAAGTTTTTTGACACAGATTTCACGATGCTTGGTATGCCTTTTATGTATTTTATTGTGATATCACCCTCTCCATCATTTTTTCGTTTTGTAAGTTCATCTTTTATAGCTAAAAAGTGTTTTTGTTGAGCTGGAGTTTGGTCAGAGAAAAGTTTTACGTTATCAGGCAATTTGTCTTTGTTACGTAGTAATAGCATAACCGGCTCCCGCTTGTCGAAGCAGACTTTTACTCTACGGGTCTTTTCAGCATTGTACTTGCCAATGCGGAAGATCCTAGCTGGCTTGGGAATGTCTTTGCTTATTAAGGAGATTATATTTAAAACCTCAATCTCGTCTTTTGCGATCCTCTCACTGGTGTTTGTAGTTGATTGTTCTAATATGCCAACTATGATAATATTATTTTCTCTCTTTTTGCGCTCTTGAATTTCTTGTATGATTTCTTCGTTTTTTCCTAACTGATTCGTCTCCAAAACAGGTGTGGAGGCCGTGGTCTTGTAACCAGACTCAAGAGATATTAGTAACATGAATAAGTTAAATACATTAAATGTGAATGCATTTGTTTCCACCACAAATAGATATAGTGTGAATACTTGGCATAGGAGAATGGCTCACCTAAATTATAATGATGTAAAAAAATTGCCAATTTGTGCTGAAGGTGTAGAATTAATAGATAGTGATGGAGAGAGTGATAAATGTATTGCATGTCTGAAGGGAAAACAAACCAGACTCCCATTTAATAACACTGGCACAAGGGCTACAGCTCCTTTAGAATTAATTCACTCTGATTTATGTGGTCCTATGGAAACACCGTCAATGAATGGAGCTAGATATTTCATCACTTTCATAGATGATTACTCAAGAAAAGTAAATGTATATTTTCTAAAGAATAAAACAAATATAAAGGAAGTGTTTGAGATATATAAGAAGAAAATGGAAAATCAACTTGATAGGAAAATAAAAATACTACGAACTGACAATGGTCTAGAATATGTGAATAAATATTTGACTAATTATTTGGCAGGTCAAGGCCTAAAACACCAGACTACCGTCCCGTATTCGCCAGAACAAAACGGCCTTGGAGAACGCATGAATCGTACTCTGGTGGAACGTGCAAGATGCATGCTGTTTGATGCTGGACTGTCAAAGAAGTATTGGGCAGAGGCAGTGGAGGCAGCTGCTCGTGTAATCAATCGTTCTCCGACTCGAGTCCTTAATCACATGATACCACTGGAGAAACTGACAGGTACCAAACCAAATATTTCTCATCTAAGAATTTTTGGCTGTAAAGCCATGGTACATGTGCCGAAAGAAAAGAGACAGAAATGGGATCCAAAATCTACTGAAATGATCTTTCTGGGGTATTGTGAGAATACTAAAGGATATAGACTGTTGGACCCACAGACGGGAAAAGTTACTAAAGGCAGGAATGTTAGTTTTATAGAAGACTGTCATGAACAACAGAATATTGTATTGCCCAAAAATCAGACTAATACTCATACTTTACAAATACCATTAGATGAGCCAAGCGAACAAACCAGAGAAGCCTCCAGTCGTGCTGCAGATGACTGTCAGGACTCATTTGCTACTTCAGACGAGAGTTTTGAATCTGTCACAGGTGAAAATCACGATTCTACCTATATTCCTAGCTCTGATTGCACTCTCACCGATTCTCCCGAATGTCATGTCAATTTAAGACCACGAAGACAGCTTACTGGTCATACTGACGATGACACTGACGGGACTGAATATGAATATGCATGTATGGCATTAATTGAAGATCCATTAACGCTAGAAGAGGCACTATCTGGATATGAATATCAACAATGGCAGAAGGCTATGGAGGAAGAATTTATGTCTTTAAAAAAAAACAATACTTGGACTCTATGTGATTTACCACCTCAGAAGAAGGCTATATCTTGTAAATGGGTATTTAAGAGGAAGAGGAATGAAAAAGGAGAGATTGTGAAGTACAAGGCAAGGCTTGTTATCAAAGGTTGTGCTCAAAGGAAAGGATTTGATTATAATGAAGTATATTCTCCGGTAATCAAATATTCATCCCTGCGATACTTACTTTCTTTAGCGGTCAAGTATGATTTGGACTTAGACCAAATGGATGCAGTATCTGCCTTTCTTCAGGGTGATATAGAAGAAGAAATTTATATGCGCCAACCTCCAAACTTTGAAGAAAATAATACACAAGTTTGTCTATTAAAAAAATCTTTGTATGGTTTGAAACAAGCAAGTAGACAATGGAACAAGAAACTAAATAGTACACTTAAAGAAATTGGCTTATCTCAGTCATTGCTTGATCCTTGCATTTATTATAGAATACAGAATAAAACCGATATAACATTTTTAGCTGTATATGTAGATGACTTAATTTTATTCACAAGTTCCAAGGAAACAAAGAAGTACATAAAAGAAGAATTAATGTCAAAATTTGAAATGAAAGATTTAGGAGAGCTTAAGTATTGTCTAGGATGGCATGTTTGTAGTGATAGGCTGAATGGAACTTTAAGTATAGATCAAAAGAAATATATTCAAGAAATTTTAGAGAAATTTGGCATGATGGATTGCAAGGGTGTCAAAATACCTGTTGACCCCAAGACAAAGTTTACAAAAAATGAAAATGAAACATCATTTACATGTCCATATCAGGAATTGGTTGGATGTCTACTATACTTATCTCAAGGCACTAGGCCCGACATATCATATATTGTAAATACTCTCAGCAGGTTTAATTCAAAGCCAGATGTGCAGCACTGGAATGCTCTTAAGAGAATCTTGAGGTATTTGAAATTTACTATAGATGTGACGCTAAATTATAAAAGGGATGATAAACAGTTGCATGGATATTGTGATGCAGACTGGGGCAATGATGAAGAAGACAGAAGATCATGCACAGGCTATGTTTTTATACATCAGGGCGGTGCAATCTCCTGGAACTCTCGCCGCCAACAAACTATAGCGCTTTCCACGACTGAAGCTGAATATATGTCTCTGTCCAGCTGTACTCAAGAGGCGATGTGGCTCAAGCAGATGGAAGAAGAGTTTTGGCCACAAATGGTCACTGCACCAATGACTATATGGTGCGACAATCAAAGTGCTATTAAACTCAGTGATTCTATAAATTACAGGTGCCGGACTAAACACATCGACATCCGACACCACTTTGTTCGGGACTACGTGCAAGCTGGGAGGATATCAATCAAGTACATCGACACTAAACAAATGGTGGCTGATGCGCTGACCAAGGGCACCCCACAAGTGAAGCTGCGCTACTGCTCTGCGAAGATGGGTTTGCGTGCGTTTGGGAGGATGTTGGAATTATGAACGCACCTCAACCAGTTGTCACTGTCAACGTCACTCACGGCCTTCGCTCCTGTCCCGCCAAAAACGTTCTTGACGCGTCCTTCCCACTGTGTGTGATACTGATACGATACCTACTAAGATTCCTTCGAATAAACTAATTTCTATTTAAATTACCAGTTTTTCATTAAAAAGTCTGTCTTTGATTAACGAAACTTTTTTAAAACCAATCGATAAACCATTGCAAAAATATTAGGTTATAATGAGTTCAAAACAAGCAACTCCACACTATTTGACAAATTTGAAAACCAGTCTTTCAAATGTAATTACAAGCAAGTCGAAATAAAACACTGAAAACAAGCAACTAGGTTTACACATGCTTGTATTCACGTTTGTTTCGTCAAGATACTTGGATTCAGCGTGGATTTTAGATAAAAATACAGTTGCTTGAAATCTTATTTTTTAAATACAGATTTTTGCGTATTTTTATGAGGAATCGAATGGCATAAAAAACAGAAAATCGAAAAAAAACGAGTTACTTGAATTCAAGTTTGGGCAGCCGATTGCCAAAGTACAAAATTTGTCCCCGAAAATGACCCTTATTTAAAAAAAAACATATTTATTTCCTTTGCACTTTGAAGTCGGTCCATCCGTTCGAGCTCTACAATGCCACAGACAGACAGAAAGAGCGACAAACATTGGCGTCAATTTTATTTTATCCCTGTTTTTTGTCGGGGATTAATAATAATAATAACATGCATCTCAAAAATCAAATTAAATTATATTTAGTACTTTATACTGTAGTCTTTGACGGTTTAGCATTTTGAAATAAGATAGAATTTTAGAGCATTCGAGAATTGTGTGTCTCGAATATTTAGTACTTTACACTATAGTCTCGACCTTTCATTTACACCCGGTTCTATATTTAGCCCTCAAAACACCCGCAAAACAATTCTTGAGCCCGGTAAAATAATATTTGGTCCGAGTTAATTGTGGGTCGAGCCTTCATTAAAGTTGTTATTTTAAGTGACGTCATTAAGAGCTTTGACAGTGAGATAGTTCTTTGCTGTGGGGTTTGCAGTTTGTATTTAGTATAGGAATGATTAGGGTTATGCTACATCGAACTGCGTCCGTGGTGTAGTGGTTAGAGCGTTTGGCTCATACCCGGAGGTCGCGGGTTCGATTCCCTGCGGGGCCAACGACTTTGTGTTGTTGTCCTAGTTTGGTTAGGACATTGCAGGCTGATCACCTGATTGTCTGATAAGTAAGATGATCCGTGCTTCGGAGGGTACGTTAGGACGTCGGTTCCGGTCACTGTCTTTGACATTGGTCGTTACCTAAAACCATGTCAGAGGCTTTTAAGGCGGTTTAAAAACTCTGACACTAGTGTTAGTCACTAACACACACGATAAGAAGATGCTACATCTAGCACCACGAAACAGCATTTTTCTATGCTGCTATCCTTGTCTGTCGCTTAGAATGGGCTAGATATACTCAAAAAGCTTACGCTTTCTGTAAATAATAGAATGATGCGTTTAGGATCCTGTTGGGGTTGGGCCGCTCCTGTAATGCATCAGGGATGTTCGTTGAGGAGCTATCCGTCTCTACTACAAGTTTATTTACTACTAGCTGTACCAACAGGCTTCGCTTCCCGTGGGAATTTCGAGATAAAGAGTAATTCCTTACCCAATTCTCAAACTATATCCATACCAAATTTCATCCAAATCGGTTCAGTAGTTAAAACGTGAGGCCCAACGCAGACGGCAGACCAATCCGTGCCGCACTTTTTAGTCTGTGAAAATAGAATCTATGGAATCATACGCAGTAACGCACACGATGCGCGTCGGACTTTTTGCGCGTCGTGTGCGTTACTGCGTATGATTATTAAAAAGTGCATCACAGATAGTCTGTCGTGTGCCTGAAGAGGTAACAAAGAAATAAACAAATATACAAACTTACTTTCGCATTTATAATATTAGTAGGATATACATGACGCCATCTTGTGACAGGCGGTGGAACTACATAATATATTGATATTGTAGTGCCATCTGTTATTTGTGAGGTAAATTACTAGTCCACTACTCCCATGCTGGTCTGGGAGACTCCCATGCTGGTCTGGGAGAAATGAAAAAACTTAGAATGTACCAGCTGCTTCTCTTCCCACGCAGATCGTAAAAGCCGATCGAGGGAATGGGCAAAAATGCAAATCATGTTAACAGGCGATGCGGCTAGCAACCCATCACTGTATTGATTGCTTTTCCATCTTCTCGCCCACCATGACGCTAAAAGTTTCTTTTGGGTCTTGCGGCCCCGGGCTCTGCATAAAACCGAAAGACCCAAAATGCTCTGTCTGCCCCATTAGGGATAAAGACGTGATAGTATGTATGTATGTATCACCCAATAACTTTAAAGCTGGGCATTGACGATCAGTTTTTCCTGTCAGTTTAGTCATAAAACTGTGGCGTCACTCCAAATGGTTTTAGGCTTACTAGATTTCCCCATTCACTGGCGTCACTCCGACTCTTCAGTTTTCGATTGCTCAATCATCGCGGGCGCCGGGTGCTACGAGCAGACTGACGCCATTGGAATGACGATCGCACACTCACGGTCAGTTTGGCGCGACGCCGACGGATTTAGGATAGCCGCGGAAAAATTCCGGGCGCGCCGTCAGTTCAGACTCTGGAGTGATGATTCGACATTCACGGTGAAATTTTGGATGGACGTCAGTTCAACTGATGGGAAAAACTGATCGTCAATGCTCAGCTTTAAAGGACCGAACAGATTTTTATCAACCATGAAGAACTACCGCAAGGGAACTTGCTTTCACTTACAAAACCCGCATCAAAATTGGTCCATCCATTCGAGCGCTACGATCTCACAGACATACAGACACTAGCGCCAAACTTATAACACTCCCCTTTTTCGTCAGGGATTAAAAAGTCATATCCATGGTATAATAAAACAGGTATTCTCTTCCCGAGATGGAACTTGACTACGTCACAAAGTGTTGCCACTGATTGTTCTTTTCAGTAAAGGGGTCGTTCCAGAGATGCATGGGAGCGGGGCCAGGTCATTGTACACCTACCTAAAATTAGTAGTTATATATGGTAAGCAATATGTTATCAATAATTTCCGAAATTTCATTTTATTTTTAATGTAGTTTTAGTTTGAAATGCCGTAATTAAGGTTATCTTTTTATTACCATCAACTTCGCGCTTGTCAAAGTGACTTTGACGTTTGAGTGACATTTAACGTTTATAGTCACAAATGTCACAATCGTTCAAGATGGTGTTTGTCAGTCAATCGTTATTTTACTTTGACAGTTACTAAATATGACGTTATGTTACACATTGACGTTCAGAGGTGCCATTTTTGAAACGCGGTGTCACTAATGGAACAGTTCTTTGTATTGAAAAACCAAGATGTTACTGATAAATAATATTTTTATATTATTCGAATCTTTTATTTTAGCCAGTTTTTGACAAGATTGTTATAACAAAAGAATACAATTTTTACCTAGCAACCAAGCAAAAAGGTTGCCAGACCTGTCGCCAACATCCTCTTCGTATAGGTGACTCCGCGTTTCAAAAATGGCACTTCATAGAGTGTGTTATAAATGGTGCCACAAGGTTTTGAATGCATCTTATGGGTAGCCGCCATGACAGTGTCGCCATTGAGTAATATTACACTCGATTTTTAAGTTAAAGTTACACTCAGATTACGACGAATACAAATACAATGTTAGCCTCATTACGTTACTACTACTTTAACATATTTTTTGTACACCAGTGTACAATGACCTGGCCGATTATCTCAATTAGTTCATGAATATTAAATAAAATATTAAGTAACTAAGCTATTTAGTATCTCGCGATTCTCGCGTGATTCATCAATTCAATATTTTATAGATTGATATAATGGATTATTAATTCAAAATTGGTATATAAAGTTCAAAAATGCATTAAGCTCGGGTAATTCAATTTTACACAGTGGCAACATGTCAAACTGATGACGTAGTCAAGTTCCACCTACGTCATCAGCTGTCACGGGAAGAGAATACCATATTTTATTATACCATGGTCATATCTAACGTTGTACGTGTACATATACGCACACAAGGCTTACCAAGTAATCCACTAAGAGGATTAAACTAACATGCACCTACGTAAGTACGTGCGCCTACTTGTCTATTCTATAAGTTTATAAGTTTACGCTCACATGTCAGACAGACGTGATGACTTTATTAATGACAGGGAAGACATACCTACAAGGGTTGCAAAATAGAAAAGCTACATAATCTTAAAACAAACATAAACTTATTCCGTCTTATTATAAAACGAGGACTAACTTTGTTACTAGGTTTAAACCATTATCCGAGCAAATCAAGTTGACACTTTCAGATGAGATAATGGCATTACTAGATGTCAACTTGATTTGGTCGGATAATGGTAACAAAGTAAGCCTGCATTGTGTAATAAGACGGATTATAAACAGTAGTTCATTAAATAGTTTGAAAAGTATTAAGTTCCTTTTATTTTATTATAAACTGTTTCGTATTTTTAACTTGAGGTCGATAGGTGCCGAAAAATTTCAATTTTAAAAATTTTATTCTGTAACAAGGCTTTTGCAGGCTTATTTTAATACCCGACGCAAAAAGAGGGTTATTAAAAGTTGGACACCAATGTCTCGCTGTCTGTCTGTGCCATTGTGTGGGAAAAACCGAAAAAAAGTAGGTATTTATTAAAACAAAAAGTTCCGAACCTACTGGCAGTAGGTACACCTACATAATAACTGCAAAAGTCTACCGAAAATGTACATTAACCAAATACAGCCAATTTTCATACCTTAAATAGACAAAGCTAAAGACTTCATGTAGAGAATATCAATGTGCGTATTTTTAACCCAAAATTTCAACAAATCCATACAGTATCGTAAACAAATTAATTTTGTGGGAACGTGATTTGAATACCGTAATAATGCGAATATAAAAATAGCGTACTTTGGAACGATGCATGTCCCTTCCCTATACGATCGCTGAATATGAATTTATGCACCATAATATTAAACGCGATGCCGTAGAATTTTCAACTCTATATCTCAAAGTATAAGGTTGTAAATCCTTTGGTAACAAGAAAGAAAAAGTTGCCAGCCTAAATTGTCTTACCACAAATTTTATTAATGTTGCCAGAATACGCTACGATCGGGTTGTCGGGAGATTTTTTGGGTCACTGAACAACTGTTAACGAGAGAATAATGTAACATTGTTTTTCTGTGTTATAATAATATAAATATTTGACAGGCGTAAACAACAAGATTATTTTGGTTTTATGGTAAATAGATGGCATTATTTTTAATAAATTTTCCATCTCAGGCCTGTTTGGTAAGCAAAGTCTTTGGATCTACTTATTTATTTAACTTTATTACAAAGTACAGTCGGAAGTCTCCCATGCTGGTCTGGGAGAAATGAAAAAACTTAGAATGTACCAGCTGCTTCTCTTCCCGCGCAGATCGTAAAAGCCGATCGAGGGAATGGGCAAAATGCAAATCATGTTAACAGGCGATGCGGCTAGCAACCCATCACTGTATTGATTGCTTTTCCATCTTCCCGCCCACCATGACGCTAAAAGTGGCTTTTGGGTCTTGCGGCCCTGGGCTCTGCATAGAGCCGCAAGACCCAAAATGCTCTGTCTGCCCCATTAGGGATAAAGACGTGATGGTATGTATGTATGTATGTATGTACAGTCGGATTAATACTTAAGTATCAAGGCCTCTACTTATATCTTAAATTTTCTCTTGAACTAAAAATAATAACAACATAAAAATTTATATTTAGACAGATTTTAATTCAGTTTTTTCTGAATATACGTTTTCATGGTAATATATTAGTAAGTTTATGAGAAAATATAAGGTATAAGTAGAGGCCTAGATACATATATAATATTCCGACTAAACCTTATATAAGCGACTGTAGCTTATATTAAAGTCATATGCTTTATCTACTATTATAATTAATTTGTTGAAATGTCGAAGAAAAAACCTTTAAAACTTAAATAAACAGCTAAAACAGAGAAACGATCAAAGAAATTAGCCATTTAAAACCTAATTAGGTAAAGTACGACCCCATCTGGCAACACCGTTCCATTTTAAAATGCGTCGCGTATGCTAAGGCGCCCTCTAGCGCTCGTCGCTGCGAGTTTAGTCACGTGACGTTTAAAAGCCGCGATGCGGGCTGTTTACATTTTATTACTTCTGACTACCTTCACATGGAACTGAGATACAGAGTAACGCTGGAGCTCAAGCTTCACACAATGTCACAAATAATTGAACAATTTTTTAATTTTAATTTCTTCATCACAGAATGGATGTCATAAAAAAACAAATTTAGAGAAAACTAGCGACGTAACTGTAAACAAAAGCAAATGGCTAAAAAAATGACACAAATATTTAAAAAGATGTTGGTGTATGGAAAATTATGTTTATTTTTTTATTTTTTATTCATTGGTATTTCCTTTATTTCCCGGCATAACAATGTAAGTGTACTTTTGACTACCTTCACATGGAACTGAGACACAGATTATCGCTAGATCTCAAGCTCCACGCAATGTCACAAATAGCTGTCACAAAACAAACTCATTTGATAAAACTAATGACGTAACAGGAAAACAAAAAGCTCTAAAAATGATACAAATATTTTTAAAAAACCTATGTTGGTTTATAGAATATTATGTTTTTTTTTATCATTCATTGGTATTTTCTTGATTTCCCGGCATAGCAATGTGAGTAGCTACATGAAGTAAATATAAACCATTTACTTGACAAAAATATTAGGTATTAGATAATTTCTGTAAGTACTTCCTAAAAGTAAAGCCAATTGATAAAAACAACTGAAATTACCAAGCTATTAAACAAAATAGAAATTTTAATCCAAAATATACAACAAGCACTTTGCAAATCAGCTAAAAAACTGCTGTCTGTAAAGTTTAATTTAAATCCGTTCATCATCATCATTTTAGCCGCATAACGTCCACTGCTGGACGTAGACCTCTCCCAAGGGTTTCCAAAATGACCAATCTTGATTACATCCGTTCCGATTTATCATTTATTGATTCCTTTTTCCACCTTCTCACTAACCATCATGCCAACCAAACCAAAAATGGCCTTTGGGTCTTGTGGCCCTAGGCTTTGTCTACCTAAGGCCGCAAGACCACTGACCTCCATATATACAAGTACGCTGGACCTATGATTAGCCGGGCCATAGTGAGGCGATTTGATTTTCGCCATTTTGGTGCTGATCGTAGGCATTCGTTGCAGTGGGTGGGAACGGAACTAAAAGTTACGTCAGATTTAGTTCTCTTCCCACGCATTGGGGGCGCTTCAAATAGGCACAATAAAGAGCTGTCATTTCTTAGGGTATCATAAGTCCAGCGTACTTGTATATATGGAGGTCAGTGCGCAAGACCCAAAATGCTCTTTCTGCACAATTATAAGGATCAAGAAGTGATAGTTTATACTCTAAGTATGTCTCCTCTGTAAGGGGAATGGAAAATGTCGGTTTTACTTTAAATCAGGAAGGAACGTGCTTTTCATTTTTATTATTCGAATTTATATCTGTTGTGCGGTTAGAAATGCATTAAAAGCAATGAAGCTAGTTCTCCGGAAAGGATAGTGTATTTACCGGAAAACACGAAAGGTTCCGAAAAAGCATACAAAAAAGCATTTAGTATAAAATACCATACAATGATATCAGCCGGGACAATTTCACGTGCCTTCCGAAGCACGGAGGAGTTCGAGAAATAGTTATGCTACTTGTGGTCAATCATCTAATGTGGTCCATCGAGTTTCAGGATTGTATACTGCTAAATAATTGAATAGTTGTAAGCTTTTGCACTAAAATAATATTTAAAAAAATTAACTTCATTATGAGATAAATTTACCCTACATTGAATAAAACTTGTTGACTTTGACTTTAAAAAAATCTTTAAAAACTACATTTTGATAATTTTTCTAATGGGTCCAAAACAACAGAAACATTATCACGTTTTTATCTTTAAAGAGGTAAACAGAACTTATGGCCGTAAGAATATACCATACCCACGTTTAGCTTGATGGTGGGCGTAAAGATAGAAAAAATCGGCCAAGTGCGAGTCGGACTCGCGCATTAAGGGTTGTGTACCATTATTTATGAAAAAAATCACGTTTGTTGTATGGGAGCCCCACTTAAATATTTATTTTATTTAGTTTTTAGTATTGTTATTATAGTGTCAATAGAAATACATCGTCTGTTAAATTTTCAACTGTCTAACTATCACGGTTCATGACATACAACGACAGACAGACAGACAGACAAATAGACATTCCGAGTCTTAATAATTAAGTCCCGTTTTTACCTTTTGCGTATGGAAATCAAAATAGTAACGAATTGCCGCATTAGACTCTCGCCCATTTCCTCGATCGGCGCCTACGATCTGCGCGGGAAGAGAAGCAGCTACATTCTAAGTGTTTTCTTCTCTCCCAGACAAACATGAAAGGAATCCAAAACAATATAAAGTCAAACCCTCACCAATCACCAAATCAAGCCAACTCCCCGACTGTACGCAGAGGTGCTATTTTTCAAACGAGGAGACAATAAACGAAAGATTTTTTTATATTTAAAAACCATTTGTTTAAGTGACTCCGCGTTTCAAAAATATCACTTCTGAGCCGTTGACTGTACGTACAGTCCGCAACTACATCGTCAGCGTAGACGGGTGTACAGTCCATGCAGGGCTGCGTTGCTCGTGTTTGCGCATAATGCAGCTTGCTTGTATGCCAGTACCACCACATAGCGAAATCATAGAAGTGTAACCTGCTGCGTTCGGTCAATGAGTGCTCAAAAGGGGCGTGTGGATGGAAAAGTCGAAAGCAGAAATCTTGACTCAGAAACATTGTTTGACTAGTTAGAAGATAAACATACTAAAAGTCCTTACCCCTCCTAGGCGGGCCCGCGGCCCACATTTTTAAATAATCGATCATTTTTCAAAACTCATAGCTAGGCAACGATTGGAGATAGATAAAAAAGTAAAAGTTGTAGAGAATTTTATCAGCTTCATTATGTAATACAACAAAATTTCGTTTGACGCACCGTGTTCTAGATGTAAGCAAAAAATCAAAAAACGGGACCTTTGTGCCCTCCCCCCGCGAGCTCACCTCGCAGAGCCCTAACTAGTCCAAACAGAGTTCCCAAGTCAAATTTTCTGCTTTTGACATTTCTATCCACAATTATTCGTAGACTGTACTATTTACAATCATAGGAACATTAACAAACCATATAATATGTAGGTACAAAGGCGAACTTATTCCATAATGGGATTAGCGAAAGGATACAATAAATGGGCATAACGGGTAGAAGTCAAAGTGTACAGATCAAAAAGAAATCTCATATTTCTTTATGTTCTTTTTAGAGATGATGATGAATTATAAGATTGTGTGCATAAATTCAAATATATCTATTTACTAATAACGAATGTAGGGTTGGCATAGCATTAGCACGTCAGTATTTAGGTACCTAAGTACTTGTAACGTTACTCAACTCAAAGGTTAGTTCTGTACGATTTTTATAGTATGCATCAGCTTGTACTATAATGTGCTTGTTGTATAGAACGGGGCTGCCTTATCGACAGGATTGCTTGACGTGACGGGAAATAACTAGTCATTTGGTGATGTTGTTCACTAGAATAGCTTATTGATAAAGGATTTACAAGCTAGCCTTTTGTCTGTTTGCGACTTTGTTCATCAAAATGGCGGATAATGGAGTGGTTTGTCTCTCCATTTCTGGAGAGGCGATATCAGTGATCATAAGTCTGGTATTAACCGACTTCCAAAAACAGAAGAGATTATCAATTTGTCACGATTTTTTTTACAGTACACCGATTATTCAAAGATGCCTGGACCGATTTTGAAAATTATGTTTATATTTGAAAGGGTGCCTCCGTGGTGTAGTGGTTAGAGCGTTTGTCTCATACCCGGAGGTCGCGGGTTCAATTCCCAGCGGGGGCAACGACTTTGTGTTGTTGTCCTAGTTTGGTTAGGACATTGCAGGCTGATCACCTGATTGTCTGATAAGTAAGATGATCCGTGCTTCGGAGGGCACGTTAAGCCGTCGGTCCCGGTCACTGTCTTTGACATTGGTCGTTACCTAAAACCATGTCAGAGGCCTATAAGGCGGTTTCAAAACTCTGACACTAGTGTTAGTCACTAACACATACGATAAGAGAGATTTGAAAGGGCACTTGTGAAATTTTATAAAAATCGTTTGTATTGTTTGGCGTGATTAGTTTTGAAAAATTATATTATAATATAGGTATTCCATATATCTAATTTTAGTTGACGTTATTGGAGAAAATGCTGCAGTACAGTTTGTTACCGCTTCTTCTGTACTCGCGCTTAGGAAACGGCACTAAACTTAGCTGTAAGTAAATGATCTGACGTCAAAAACTGTCTATTATGAAAACGAAAAAAAACTTATAATTATCAAGTGATACAAATATCAAAAGAAAGAATTAAATTAATATACCCACTGTTAAGCATAAAGCAATAAATATAAATCATCATCATCATTATCTGGTCTTTTTGTCTCCACTGCAGTAGCATGACCCTCTCTGTACAGAGACTACACTACAGTCTGATAGTACTACCAGAGGCCATACTTGGCCAGGGCAGTCAAAAGATTACACTCACCTCGCTGGCCAGACGGATTGGAGAGGTTTCATTGATGTTTATAAGCTTTGTTTAGCTTGTATTTCCTAAGTTGGCTTCTACGTCATCCATGAGAGGACTTGGAGTGGTCCTATTCTACTCTGCCAGATACCACACAGCAAGCAATGGTAAAAAAATATCACGTGAGCGTATTATAACGTGGTGTATTTTTATTGGAACGAAGTTTCTTATCGCGCGTTGCGAAAGGGGCTAGACGGAAAAAATTAAGACCAAAAGTTGTAACGACACTTTTTGCTATAGTTGTAAGCCGGCGTGCGCGTGTTTCTCTGTCTGTCTCTCTCTCTCTAACTTCGTTCCATCCGGGTGTCCCTTGACCTCTCAAGTTTTTTATTTCATAATTTAGTTTGAGTACCCATAAATGGATACATACATGGTATCGATACGAAACAACAAAAACAACTTCATTTAATTACAACATACGCAATAAAACATAAAAGATTTTACGACCGCTTTAGTTTTACACTAACTAACTCGCGAATAGAAGTAAAAACATAAGGGTTTGAGTACACACGTGATAATATGCATTGACTTATGATTTTGCATTGGATTGGCACTTGGGATATAAGTAATTTCATTTTGGCCTTTTTGATAATGCTGCCTGGTAATCAATACGTCTATCTTTATATATAAAAAAATTGTCCTGGGTCTTGGATGTTTATCTATAAATGTATTTGTTATAAAATATAGTATCGTTGAGTTAGTATCCCATAACACAAGTCTCGAACTTACTTTGGGGCTAGCTCAATCAGTGTAATTTGTCCGTATATATTTATATTTATTTAATTTTATTTATATGAAAATAACGTGTTACGTTGTTTGTCCGCGATGGACTCCTAAACTACAAAACCGATTTTAAATTTAATTTGCACACCGTATGCAATTTGATCCAACTTAAAAGATAGGATAGCTTAACCACGCGAATCAAGTCGCGGGCATCAGCTAGTTATCCTATATATTCAATCAACCAATCATTTATTTGTCAAACATAGGTACAATATAAGTAAAGCTTTTCTTGACACATAAACCAAAAGTGGCCGTTATTCGCGAGTGCGTAGGAGAGCTTCACTCACTTTAAATTGTAAACAGTTTATAAAATAGTTTGAAGGGTTATCTAGTGTATGAATGATTAGACTAAAATTAAATGATATCTCTGTTTCCTTTTAGTTCATGTATTTCAAATTGGGACAGAACTTTACTCCTAAAAATTCATGTATCGGCAAGAAAAAAGTAGCAGATTTAACTTTTTGAAAACACGCTAATTGTGTACAATAATAAAAAAAGTTTTTCCAACACAAACATAAGTAGATACTTATTATGTCAAAACATAATAACATATTGTGGGACTCACGAGCCAGTCCCATTGGAGACCTCTCCTCGTACTAGATGTTATACTGTATCTCGATGGGTTGGTCACCCATAGGAAAGCTGACAGTGACTGTAATAGTAAGAAGGTGTTGTATTCGTGTACGTGCTATACGGCTACTAAACATACATTGCTTGTATTATTTATTTATTTATTTATAAAACTTTATTGTTCCAAAGTACAAATATACTTTTAACAAATGGCGGACTTAATGCTAAAAGCATTTTCTCCCAGTCAACCATAGGGATAAACAGAAAAAATTATGCGGCACAAAAAGCAATACAATATACTTACACATATAAAATAATACAATATAATATACAACTACATTCTATACCTATGATATATAAATATCACAATAAATATCTACTTACAATACACACATATACATTTACTTATACTAACATATATAATAAATAGTTAAGAAGAGAAGAACCAAATAACAATGACTTTATAAAGGAAGGGAGTTTAAGAGGTGGGCGTGAACTTTTCTTTTAAACGAGAATTTGGTAGAAATTTCTCTGATGTCAACGGGTAAAGCATTCCAGAGCCGTGAGGCTTGAAGAGAAAAAGAGTTAGACATAAAATTTGTCCGGAAAAGGGGGATAAAGAGCTGACGTGTCTCATTAGAACGAAGTTGACGATCATGAGTATCGGACAGATAATTAAATTTACATTTTAGATATTCAGGGTAGTCAGGATTTGTGAGAATTGAAAAAAGAGTACATAGTAATCGAAGTTCCCTACGTTGGCGGATAGGAAGCCAATTAAGTTCAGAACGAAAGGTAGACACGTGATCATATTTTCGAAGACAGAAGATAAAACGAATACAGTTATTAAAGAGTCGATCAAGTTTATTCAGAAGATCTACATTGAGGTCGGGAAAACACACATCAGTATAGTCAAAGATAGGAAGAATTAAAGACTGGACAAGTAAGATCTTTGTTTTAACAGGTAGAAAATTTCTGAGGCGATTTAATTGTTGAAGACTAAGAGTGATGGTTTGACTAATTGCAGTTATGTGAGTGGTCCAGCTAAGGGTGGAGTCGATTTGTAACCCAAGATTCTTCACGGAGTTGCAATAAGGGATAATATTATTGTTAAAAGTTACTGGTTGGATTAATTCAGTGTCAATTTGAGCAACTTGCCTCGAGCTACCCACGATTATAGCCTGACACTTAGAGGGGTTAACTTTAATTCCAAAGTTGTCAGACCAAGATAGAATTGAAGATAAAGCAGAATTTATGGTAGCTACACACGTGTTAATATCATCTACTGGTGCCTGAGCATAAATTTGGAGATCGTCAGCATAAAAATGGTAAGAGCAGCCAATCGTAGAAGAGAGAAGATTAATAAAGAGAGAAAAAAGCAAGGGTGATAAAATACCTCCTTGTGGTACACCTAAAGAAAGGTTTTTCCAGTCCGACAGGTCACGGTCTAAACGAACCGATTGCTGTCGGTCACGTAAATATGCTGAAAACCAATCCACCACTGAGGATGAGAACTGCAGATGATTAAGTATGGCAAGGAGAATGTCGTGATCAACCATATTGAAAGCATTAGAGAAATCGATGAGAACAAGTATGGTGACCAACGTATTCTCCATGCCCAATCTAATATCCTCGGTGACTTTAAGGAGAGCAGTAGCAGTGCTGTGGCCAGGGCGAAAACCAGACTGTAGAGGAGTAAGAAGAGAGTTAGAAAAAATAAAGGAAGAAACTTGAGCGTGCACTACAGCTTCAAGAATTTTGGAAAGGAAGGGGAGTATAGAGATTGGCCTGAAATTGTTTAAGGATTGAGGAGATGTAACTTTAGGGAGTGGGATAACAAACGCTTTACGCCAAAGAGAAGGAAAGGTACTAGTAACAAGGGAGAAATTAATAATGTGCGATAGAATAGGCAAAATTATAGGCAAGATATTTACGATCATTTGTCTACTTACGTCATCAAATCCTACCGCTTTCGACTTGATGGACATTATAATTTTGCGTAATTCATCCTCAGTGGCAGGAGAAAAAGAAAAGGGTTCGATTTGAGGCTTGGCCATGGAAGTTATACTAGTAATAGTAGCAGCTTTCACTGCGGGATCAAGAGAACTTGTAGAATTAAAATGATCATTGAAATCATTCGGCGAGAAAGTAGGAGTAGAAAAGGAATCAGATTTACTTTTAGCAAGACCTAAGGAACGAAGAAACTTCCAAATATCAGCCGACGAAGACTGGGTAAGGTTATCGGAGAAATATTTACGTTTAGCTGCTCTTACGAAATTGTTGCAACGATTGCGAGCAACTTTGTATGCAGCCCAATTATCATCCGTTCTTGCTCGCTTAAAAATACGGAATGCCCGATCTCTCTTAGTCATCGCCATACGAACACCTCTTGTGATCCACGGAGAAGGTGGGCGCTTAACTTTAACAGCTTTTAAAGGGGCATGCCTATCATAAAGTGTTATAATAGTTGAATTAAAAATTGACACCTTATCTTCAATAGTCGTAGCCTCCAATATCGCTGAGAAATCCAGCCCAGATGCATCACTCATCAATCTTTCATGATCTATTTTAGCCATACTACGTGTAAAAACAATCTTGGGTTTAACCTTTGCAGATCTTAATTTATAAGACACGTACAATAAGTCGTGCTTAGAAAAGGCGGGTGCTGGTGTCTGTCCGTACTTAACGACAAGACTTGGGGAAGAAGTAAGAATCAAGTCAAGCCAAGTATCATCAGTATAAAGGTTGACATGAGTAGGCTCCAAAGGCAAAACGGAAAGATTGACTGACTTAAGTATATTAAGAAGTCTATGGGAGCGTGAATCATCACTGACAGCAAGGTTTGTATTGAAATCACCCATGACTATGTGATGTGTGTAGTCCGAACAGAGAGAATCAAGAGTAGCCTCAACTTGAGGAAAATAATTAACATCAGGAGGGCAATAGACAACACCAAGAAGTGCTTTAACACCGTTGACAGAAATTTCTAGAAAAATATATTGAGCAGCACTTGAATGCACCGGGGGTGAAGATATTAAAATTTTGTAGGGAATGTGACTGCGTAAATAAATTGCAACCCCTCCACCACGCATATCTTCCCGATCATTTCGAATTAAAACATACCCTGGAATGGAGTACAAAACGGAGGATAAAGACGGTTTAAGCCAACTTTCAGACACAAGTATGGCGTCAAAAATGGGAATTGAAAAGGTATCGAGTAGATCGGTATGATGGGCTGGAATACTTTGTGCATTCAAGTGACAAGCGTTGAAATTAAAAGAAGTACCCGACATACACTTGTTCAAAAATTGATGTAAAGTTTCTGGTTCATGAAATGAGTCATCATCATCAGTAGAAATGCAAGAATAGAATGAATCATTGTCAGACATAACAATATATAAGTTTAAATATAAATGAATACAATAAATATAAAAATAATAATAATATAAAAACTAAAAGTTACCTATCTGCATGTCCTGCCGGTTGCCGGTGATTAATAAACAAAACGCAGAAAAAAAATAACATCAGGCAAAAAGACTGATGGCCAGAGCAGTAACTAAACAATAACTACTATGACAGGTGCAAAATGAGATTTTTGACATTGACAGTATTTGACAACACAAACAAATTTGACAATTAAATTATGTGGAGTAAAAATGGAGTGAAAATTATAACAATAAAATATTTTGCCACCTGCATATCGAAAATAAAAATATAACTATAAGGTAGGCAAAAGTGCTACAAAAAGGTGGCATTCACCAATAGAAAAAAAAGGACATGTACTGCCTGGCTCATCAATGAAAAGAACTACAGCTCATTTCTTCATCCTGGCAGATCGTTTAGGCCTTCCTCGTTGTTCCGGAGAGTTGAGTGCAGTCGCCGGGGCTGCCGATGAAGACGCCGCACCGGACTCCTGATCCGAAGTCACCAGAGGCACGTCCTGCTCCGACTGAGGCAGGCTGTTCAAATCAGCCTCGCAGAAAAGACGCTGCAGCGACCCGTCCCGCATTTTGATAATGACGACGCCATTGGATGTCCAACAGCGCCTCATCCCATACTTCTTACGCGCCTGGACGAACACAGCCTGTCGCTGCCGCGTCAGGAACTCGGCGACACTGTAAGGGGATCCCTTAAAGGCAGTTTTTTTCTCCCAGACCGCTGCTTTGTTGCGTAAATCCGAGAATCTGATCAACACAGGCCTACATTTTTCCTCGGAGATCCTCCCAATACGATGGCATACAGTCAAATTCTCAGGTTGTATGGCACTCAAGCCCAACTTCTCATGAAAAATACTGCATACAAATTGAGCTAGCCCACTCTTGACATCCTCTGACACACCGCTGATAAGGAGATTTTTCCTGCGATGCCGCGCTTCCATGTGTTCAACAGAGGTCGTTAGTGCTGTGATCTGCTGGAAAAGGAGTGACACCATGTCGAAGACTTCCTTTTTAAAGGCGCCATACTGCTCTTCAAGGCTCAAGACGATGCTGCTGGACGGAGCGGACTTGAGTTGGGACTCAAATTCACCCATCTTCTTAGACATAAGAGTCATCAATGCTCTTTGCCCTTCAAGAACTGCTTCATAATTTGCCATTTCAGTGACTACCAAAGATGTTTAATAAGAAAAATATTAAAGAAATTGTTATTTTGTGTGGGTGAAGTGTGGCAGGCAGGACAAAACAGTGAAAATTCCACTTATCTCATTGATCCAGTGTAATTGATTATATCAGTTGGTTTAACACCTCAAAGTCTTCAAAATTATAGAGTTTTGACAACACTGTAAGTATTTTTATGATTTTAAATTAAATTAAATCACAGAGATCAGTGTTTACTTATTTCACTACTACCGCCGAAAAAAACTATTACTTCTTGCCCAACTAGAAGGTTCTGTTTTTGGGCAGAAGCGTATTTATTATTATAAGGGTTAAGACTAATTAGGTGCCTTTATAATTAAAGCAATCAGCTCTAGGTCCAAAAAATTAGATCATTGAGTCGGTACATTCGAAAAATGTTACTCGGGAAGCAGTTGAATCGCCGATCAAAACAAACTGTATGCTCGAGGCATTAGTATCTGTAAGGCATAGATAGGGGCCATAAAGTAAAAAACTCGTTCAGTACAGCACATAAACACGCTAGTTTCCAGTTGAAAGAAAACATCGTAAACGCTTACAAGTAAAATACTAGCTGGTGCCGGTCATAAGCGGAAGCGATTTAGGATGCAACTAGATGGAATTTTAAACTAAGCGAAACCCATGTCTTGGCAACCCTTTGAGAGATTTCGCTCACGTTTAAACTAAAAATATATTATTTAGATACATCTATTAGGTCGTGCAGATTTGAAGCAAAGGTAAAGGACTGTAACTCCAGAAAATAAATGATTAATACACGTATTACACAGGGGAACGATTTGCGGGTTATTTTTATTTAGAATGGTATGGTATATGTTTCAAGTAATTTATTTTTAGTAGAATGTAAACTTTTTCTTTGCATTTACAAAGAAAAACATTCATTTACGGAATACCTGTCTTCCGCAAATGTTACATACATTAATTAGAATAGAATTTATTTCATTAAAAAATATGAAGAGAAATATAGCACCGTCGAAAACGTAACGATCCATGACACTGTGAAACGATGTTGTTGTTGTTGTTGTAAATTCTTTATTGCACATTATGAAACACAATAGTACAAAGGCGGACTTATCCCTGTCATCGATGTTCTAGCGCCTCACATGTATCTCAATCCGTACGGGCTCCCGTACGAATCCCCGCATACCCGTAAGGTCCTAAACAGCTTGCGCTTGTCACTTGCCCCACCAGCTCCGACCGGGGCCAGTACGCCGTGTTCCAATCAGCGACAGTCACTTATTGAATTTTGTTGTGCTCCAAAACTTCCAATAATTCCTCGGATCGACGCAAACTTTATCAATTTCCGAAACGGAACATATCTCGGAAATTCGGAACCTGAGGTAACGCTGATTCCGAACTTTTGCTGACACAATATATACTTTGCTGACAATATATTTTTTTGCAACTTTTAACACGATCACCGTCGTTACGAGTTTTTCATATTTTTTTCTAGTAAAGGTAATGTGGAAGAGTGTATTTTTTTTAACAGGAAAAGAAGTGTAATTCGTGTAAAACTTCTCGTAAGAAGTTTCTGAAAGATTACAGAAAAATTCTATAAGTACCCTATGCTGTTTTTCTCGAAGCTTTCCCTTAGTGTACACTAACTAATATTTACAAAAAGTATTGAAATTTCTTTGAAGGGAAATAATAAAAAAATCTAGTAAGTACAAATTCTTTCTTTCTTCTTCCTTTTTTATATTATTCATGTTTTATTGCTAGAGGATTATATGCAAGGATTGGTTCTGGTCTACCCTTTGGGTTGCGTAGATCAGACGGCAGTCGCTCTGCGTAAAAACCAGTAACTTCGTCAAATCACCTAGGTTAGGTAGCAGATCCCGGGCTGAAGCGTTACCGCTGAGGATGCAACCAGGAATACGCTCGGATGATGATGACAGTGACTACCTTGTCAAAAACATTTGTGCTCGTTATGGCAGCATCCATAAAGTCGTACGTGATGTCAACTAGGATATATATTTAATTAATAAGCAAATTATATATTTTGTTAATTTAGCGTATCACGTACTAACTGGACGTGTAGATTCAATATAACACTGTACAATGTTTTAGTGTAAATACTCTACAATAATCAAATCTTCTTCTTATCGTGTGTGTTAGTGACTAACACTAGTGTCAGAGTTTTTAAACCGCCTTAAAGGCCTCTGACATGGTTTTAGGTAACGACCAATGTCAAAGACAGTGACCGGGACCGACGGCTTAACGTGCCCTCCGAAGCACGGATCATCTTACTTATCAGACAATCAGGTGATCAGCCTGCAATGTCCTAACCAAACTAGAACAACAACACAAAGTCGTTGCCCCCGCTGGGAATCGAACCCGCGACCTCCGGGTATGAGCCGAACGCTCTAACCATTACACCACGGAGGCGAAATAATCAAATAAATTATTCACTATCCCGTTGCCACTCCTGGCCTGTAGACGGTGATGGATCAACCAGATCCAATGGGTTTCATTAATACCTTCGTGGTCGCTATACTCGTCACTGGTCTACACACTAAACTGTTCAGTATGTAGACGTTTTTTAAGTAGGAAAAGATTACCAGTGGCCTTTGACGGGCGGCAATAAAAGTAAACAGCTCTTGTTAAAGAAACGCTGATTCGGCGCTTGCTGACCGACCGCCTTCACACGTAGCGATCCGATTATTGGATACCAATCGCTTTCTGACAACGTCCAAAATCATATGAGACGACCACCGTGGCGTAGTGGTCACCATGCTAGTCCGCCACCCAGAGGTTCCGGGTACGAATAGCCATTTTCAAATTGTCCTGGGTCTTGGATGTTAATTTATAGATATATATATAAAATATGGTATCGTTAAGTTAGTATCCCATAACACAAGTCTCGAACTTACTTTGGCTAGCTCAATCTGTGTACTTCGTCCCTATATATTTATATATTTCTTTATATAACATCGAGTTTTGGAAATTAATTCGGAGTTGACAATTCAAAACATAAGCAAAATTGGCTCTAAAGGACTAGTATTCAGAGCCGCAAATAATTTTTTTAAAAAACCTGCCGTGTTGTCATTTTTTATAAAATTTATGACAAACTAGCTATTGCTCGCGACTTCATCTGCGCAGAATTATCACACAATATCTTTATAAATTGTAGCCTTTGTGTTATTCTGATGTATGAACTATATTATTTTAAAGTTTCATTAAATCCATTCAGTAGTTTTTACGTGAAATAGTAGCAAACATCCATCCATACTTACAAACTTTCGCGTTTATAATATTAGTAGGATATTTGAACATGGTTTTACTCACGTAGTGTAGTCGGAGAAGGCCGACTATTTTCGATCGGTTTAGACGATCACCATCAGGGCGAGTATAAGGAGAAGCGGCGACACTGACGACTTATATGGACTGGACTACTTAATGTGGCTACTGACGACGCCATCGGAGTAGCTCAATATTGGGCTGATAGAATATAAAAGAAAACGGATTGACCATCGACACGCCAAGAAGAAGAAGAAGCGGCGACACCATTGTAAAATATTTAGTTATGTCATTTCACGTTAGTTTACATAATATTACATTTATGACAGTTAAATGAAGTCAAGTTGATCAACCAAAATCAATTTGAGTGTCAGTCTATGATAGAAAAAGTGTTGTCCTATCTTATCATAAGGGTAGATAGAGCCAATTATTGAGTTACCGGTTGCATCGCTTATTAATCCGCAGAAACGATGTAACGTAGGTAAAGCCAATTAACGTAAATCTAACTAAGTAGAAAGCAGAAAAGCTAAACATCCTGAAAAAATCGTTACAAAATACTTTTTTTCCGTTTAGATATAGTCAAAACGTCTGTTCACTTTTATGTACATAAGGGCTAAATTCTCTGGCTGCTATGGCCAAGTATGGCTATGGTAGTACAGAGAGGAGTCGTGCAGTGGAGACAAAAAGACCTAATGATGATGAAATCCAGACAAAAAGGAAAAATAAAAGCTATAAAAGAAAAAATAAAAAAGTCTTTGAAATCGTATGCACTAAATGCCCCCGGTACTTGGGTAGTGTGAAAATGCTGCGTCAAGCGCTCGCCTCTCTGACTTATTGCTATTAAATTGAACGCTTTCCTTTTGCCACTCACTTGTTACTCGAGCATAGCTAATTTTTGCCAACTGCTCGTAATGCTAAATCACGTAAATCGATCTTAGGGGGTCAAGCTTTTAGCATTAGAACACAACTTATAACTAGTGCCTCTGTAAACTGTAGACCTTGCGAGTTACCCACGACCCATAGAAGTTTATAGGATATAATTTTTTTAAATTAAAAACCGACTTCAACGCCAAACTACACAACAGATTTAAAAAAAAAAATCTATGGTACCACCGGAAAAATTTGCACTTTTCAAAAAAAAAAAACAATTTTCCATTTAGCATTAGAACATAACTTATAATTATTATTAAAATCTCACATTTTATGTTGTATAGCATATTACCCAAATTAAAATGCTTCGTTGGTCTGGTGATGAGCCACGGCTGGATAAATAAATAGCCGGGCAAGTGCGAGTCGGACTCACGCACAATGAGTTCCGTATCATTTTCTATATTTAAAAAAGCACGTTTATTGCCCCAATTAAATAATTGGCTGCTACTGGCCAAGTATGGTCTACTCTAGCAGTACAGAAAGAGTCACACTCCTGCAATGGAAACCAAAAAGACCTGATGATGAATAAAGTTTAAATATTTGCCCGTAACATGTACATAATCCATGTAAGAACAATGAACCGGTCACTTTTAGGTAAATAATGGTCTCAATCGACAATTAACTGATTCACAAGTAATAGAAAAGCATTTTGAAGCAAGGACGACAAAAAAGCTGTTGCAGGAAACACATGGACCAGAGTGGTTAGGGATAAAGAGAAATGGAGGCAGTTAAAAGAGGCCTTTGCCACTTAAGTCATACAGACAGAGGAGGCGATGATAAATTATGTGCATAGATTTAAGTATGCAATGTTTAACTGCCTCCGTGGTGTAGTGGTTAGAGGAGGTCGCGGGTTCGATTCCCGGCGGGGGCAACGACTTTGTGTTGTTGTCCTAGTTTGGTGAGGACATTGTAGGCTGATCACCTAATTGTCCGATAAGTAAAATGATCCGTGCTTCGGAGGGCACGTTAAGCCGTCGGTCCCGGTCACCGTCTTTGACATTGGTCGTTACCTAAAACCATGTCAGAGGCCTTTAAGGCGGTTTAAAAACTCTGACAATAACACTAGTGTTAGTCACTAACACACACGAGAAGAAGAAGTATGCAATGTAAAAAAAACTAAATAATTATAGTAACTAGGTCACGTTATTTTGGCCAAAATATATACCACAAAATCCCGACAAATTCGTTCTTCACTTTAAGGTTTCCCAAAGACATCGCTCAAGTGCAATTTGCACCACTATGTTTGCCCACTCTGTTTTCTCGCTCGTGATCGATCGCCCTTAAAAACACAAAAAGATGTATGTTTATCAATTTGCCAGAGTCTCGTGAATCAATTTTCAAAATTGGTCTTACAGCTGAAATAAGTATAAATTGTAGACTTCTTATGAACGATCCCCTATATAATGAAATGGATATGTAGAAGAAAATAGGGTGGATACATTGAGATATTTAGAAAAGATATTTTCACATTTCACGTCAATATTTTTGCGTGTTAGTGTAACTAGCACGACTTGTTTTTATAAGTGGAAGGGACATACCCGTAATAAATCAATCCATGGTATATACTAGATCACTATAGCATATAAAAAATAAAAATAACAGTCAGGAAACGAAAATTATGTTCACCTTTATCGGATAGGTTGGGTTTGGTTAGGTTACGCAGAAACAATCTCAAAAATCCAACAGAAATGTATGCATTTTTATGCATTACCGAGTATGCATTTACCGAGAAGTGTTTGTCCAGATCGAGGAGGGTTACATCAAGTAGAATACATGAGTGAAAGTCGATTTGAACCCCGCAAAACAGGTTTTTGGCTGTTATTTTAATTACATTATACGATAGTAATTCAATCTAGCCGGTGGTTGGATTTATTACGGGTATGTCCCTTCATTGTATTTATTAAGATTACACAAGTCAGCGTGGTCACCGTACACACGTCGCCCCACTTCCCTTCCTGAATCGGGTTATTGATAGTTCCGAAGGGCGATCGCTTATTTATAAATAGAATTAATTTGTTAAATATGAATTCTGATTATGGCCACATTACATTATTTTTTCGCTATTTTAATTGAAATAACTGGCCAAGTGCGTTCGGATTCGCGCACTAAGAGTTTCGTACCATAAAATCACGTTGTATGGGAGACCCCGCAAATATTTATTTTATTTTAAAGTGAATATGCAACTGAATATTCTGTAAATATTTCATTCGTCTGTCTGATTAATTTTAAGCAAAAAACAGCAAAAAGTATGGGTTTTTTATTATGTTTTTTGTACTTAATTTAAATATAGCAGCAACAGAAATACATCATCTGTGAAAATTTCAACTGTCTAGCTAACGCGGTTCATGAGATATAGCCTGGTGACAGATTTACAGACAGACGGACGGACAGAGGAAACTTAGTAATAGGGTCTCGTTTTTACCCTGTGGGTAAACCCTAAAAAGCGACGAAGAAAATTGCCTACAACTAAAACCCCGAATTTATCTTGTCGCTATGTTTGATGAATAAGCGGCCAAGTGCGAGTCGGACTCGCCCATGAAGGGTTCCGTAGTAGCAAATAATATAATATAAAAGTCTTGTAGTATGTTTTTTTTTAATTTTTATATTTGGTTTATTGAATGAAAGGTAAATTGCCGTTTATGATTTATGACGTATTAAAAAAAAACTACTTACTAGATATCGTTCAAACCAATTTTCGCTGGTAGTTTTTATGGTAATGAACATCATGTATTTTTTTTACTTTTATAATTCCCTTATTTTAGAAGTTCGGGGGGGGGAGGGACACACTTTTTTCCACTTTGGAAGTGTCTCCCGCGCAAAGTATTCGGTTTAGAAAAAAATGATATTAGAAACCTCAATATCATTTTTGAAGACCTATCCATAGATACCCCACACGTATGGGTTAGATGAAAAATAAATTTTTGAGTTTCAGTTCTAAGTATGGGGAACCCCCAAAATTTATTGTTTTTTTTCTATTTTTGTGTCAAAACCTTAATGCGGTTCACATAAAACATCTACTTACCAAGTTTTAACAGTATAGGTCTTATAGTTTCTGAAAAAAGTGGCTGTGACATACGGACGGACAGACAGACAGACATGACGAATCTATAAGGGTTCCGTTTTTGCCATTTGGCTACGAAACCCTAAAAACGGCTGCACCGATTTTCATCAAACATAGCGACAACCACCGCAAGGGAACTTGCTTTCACGTAAAACGGATAAACCGCGTCTGAATCGGTTAATCCGTTCGAAAGCTACGATGCCACTGACAAACACACAGACAGAATTAGCGTCAATAAACACCATTATTTTTACATACATACATACACACTATCACGGGTGCGTATTGCTTGATATAATTACATTTTATATATTTACATTTTAATAACGTTCATAAGATATAATGTTAATTTGACATAATCATTATGGTATATATTTTTAATAGCTATAATATTCATTACATTTTCATTTTAAAAAGCATAAAATCATTTATATAACGTTTATGTACACTAAACATCACCTGTTATACAACTTGTGCGGTATACAGGACAAAAAGTATATCATTCAAAAAGTATATTGTTGAAAAGACATATCATTCAAAACATATAACTATCAAAATCATATTGTTTAGAAGATATATGACTTAAAAACCATACCATCTAAAAAGTATAGACAGGCAGACGAAAATAATTCAAATTTGGGAAATCTCATAAACTTTAATTTTCTTATAAAAAAAACTCAAGGTATAGGATAGGTTTATAAAGGTGCAAAGTTTAAACAAAGAAGTAGGCAATGTCCATTAAGATATTTTATAACATAAAAGAAACTGTGAATAAGATACCCAAAAGTGGGGGCAAACATAAAAATAAAATATCTAAATTTGTCAGTAAACGATTAGATTAGTAAAAAAATCTGACTAGAAAATAGTAAAAAAAGAAGTCATAACATAAAGGCTACAAAAACTAACCAATTTTTTTATTAACAAACAAATCTTGCCAATAGCCAAGCTATGAAAACAAATTTTTCACCCAAGCCTCAAGGTATGAAAAATTTGGTTACACATACAAAATGCGCGCGCATTTTGTATGTGTAACCAAAATTTTCCGCCCAAGCCCCAAGGTATGAAAAATTTGGTTACACGTACAAAATGCGCGCGCATTTTGTACGTGTAACCAAATTTTCCGCCCAAGTTCCAAGGTACTAAAAATTTGGTTACACATACAAAATGCGCGCGCATTTTGAATGTGTAACCAAATTTTTCGCCCCAGGCCCAAGGTATGAAAGAAATAAAAAAATAACTAACTTATTTTTTACGAACCGAAGCCCGCGACTTCGCTCGCGTGAACTTTATGTCTCTTGAAAATGCTCATCAGGCTGAACAACTTTTACTAAGGCACCATTTTTATATCTCTTATAGTTTAGCTAGACCAGTATAGTTCTGCATCAGGTGTTCTTCCAAAATTATTTATACCCTGTATGTTGCCCAGGCTTACAGCTATATAACTAAAAAAGTTTAATTTGAATCCGTCCAGCATTTCCGGAGATTAGCGTGTAATAACAGACAAACAGACACATAGACAAACAGACAGACTTTTTTTAAATTCTTACTCCATTACTATATCTCCTTCGAACTAATATTTTTTTTGAAATATATCTAATGTACAGACACTTTTTTACTGTTTTATTATATGTATGATATAGATTTAATTTCACTTATTATTGATTTGTCTATTTTCATTGTAAGAGTATCACATTATAAGAGTTCACAAATAACACTATTTCGTACTTTTAAACGTTTTGCACTTATTTTTTATTTATGGCTAACAAACGAAAATTTGAGGAAGGAAATTATCTATTAATGTTAATACGTAATCAGTAATTAAATTATGTGATTGCGACATATTAATATATTATTTTCAACCCTCCTGCATTGGCTTGTCTTAATAAAATTATCCGCAACATACTGCCAGGCGCTATATCAAAAATTTGTTATATCTAATGATGATTATATATAAAGAATCTTCTACTAATCGATTTATATACGCAATGATTATTATGCTTAATAATATATCTACAGAAAGTTTATTATACGTAACGTAAATAGATTTCAAGAATTTTATACGACTTTAAATGTATACGAAAGGTTTGTTAGGTTAAATAATTATTATTTAAACGATTTTATGGGTTAGAAAAGTATGATTTATGATTTTTATCTTTCTTGATAATTATACCGACCAAAATTATACATTTCGTTGGTATTTATTCAAAATAATATATATATTGTTGTTCTGTCTTATATTACTTACCCCACTATCACGTCTTTATCCCTAATGGGGCAGACAGAGCATTTTGGGTCTTGCGGTTCTATGCAGAGCCCAGGGCCACAAGACCCAAAAGCCACTTTTAGCGTCATGGTGGGCGAGAAGATGGAAAAGCAATCAATACAGTGATGGGTTGCTAGCCGCATCGCCTGTTAACATGATTTGCATTTTTGCCCATTCCCTCGATCGGCTTTTACGATCTGCGAGGGAAGAGAAGCATCTGGTACATTCTAAGTTTTTTTTTTATTTCTCCCAGACCAGCATGGGAGCTTTATTTTTATCGGGGGTTAATAAAAGATAAGATGTATAAGAATTACTTTGTAAAGTTTAAAGGCACATTGAGCTTTTAACGAAATTCTTACCTACTCAAAGAGCTTTTAAGAAGCGTTTGTAACTTTTATGTAGATAGTTTAAACCATTTCACGAGTTGTTGAAATAGCGCAGGCTTTTATGACTGCACTACACTGTAAGTTATGTTACTGTTTTTGTTGGAATGTCTGTTTTTTCTGTGACAAAATATTGTGTTTAGTTTTTGCCGATTCTCTTTATACGATTTACATAAAAAGATACAAGATAAGGACATACCCGTAACAAATCGAACTATGGGTTATATCAGATTACTTTGTTTTAATGATAACTCTTTAAATGTCGGACGCCCGGAGCGGGCGTCTGATGTATTGTTTTACTATTGTGTCTGCTATGACGACGTTTGAAAGGATAATAAAATAACAGTAAAAAAACAAAACAAAATTTTAATATTCCCATACAAATTGCCCGGGCGGCTGCACACTTTTGTATGGAGAAGCCATTTTTTTTAGTTTTTTCTGTTATTTTTGTATTTATCCACGTTTTATAATAGCCTTACTTTTCCATAGGTGGAAGAAACAGTAAATTGTGTTTTTTTAGGGTTCCTTACCCAAAGGGAAAGTAAAACAGTTAAGAAAAAAACAAAACAAACCAATTACCGCTTCTTTCACATAAGAAAACTAGGCCTTTGATAGAGAAAAAGGCGTAAATATAAGAATTTCTCTTGTTGTGTAGATCGTGTAAAAAAAATTGGCAAAAATTAAAGACATATCTTGTCACAGAAAATAAACACGTTTTTTGTATGGGAACCTCACTAAAATATTTATTTTATTCAGGAATACATTATCTGTGAAAATTTTAACTGTCTAGTTATACGGTTCGTGAGATACAGCCTGGTTACAGACGGACGAAAGGACGGACGGACAGCGGAGTCTTAGTAATAGAGATCCGTTTCTACCCTTTAGATACGGAACCTTAAAAACAATGTATCCTCCACCGTAATAGATTCCCAAAAAATGTCTCTATCGCAAAACTAATCCCAACGAAATGGCGGAGAGTTATCGCCACAGATTACATATCGACACAAAATGTAGATGCGCACAGATATATACATAACTATCTTTTTTAAAAAAAAAAGGATATGGCCAACCCACACCACTCACCCACTAGGATGGACATGGTCTGCCTAAGGTTATAAAAATTGCTTCCAGAATAAGTAAAAGTAAGTAAACCAAACACCTAGATACCCGTGGAAGGGACACAACCGTAATTAATCGAACCATGGGCAAAACTAGATCACTATAGTAGAATGATCGTAAAACAACTGACAAATACAAAAAAAAAATGCATTTACATTGGCAAGCCCAGGAAAATGTAAGCACATAGTTAGATCCCTTCTGCTTTCGTGGGATTACTTCGACACAGAGCAATTTTTAAAAATTGTAAAGTAAGCTTAACTATTAATTTAAAACATTTATAGTAAGTAAGTACCTATATTTATTGAGTGTACCAGTTATGTGAAGCATCTCACGTGTTCCTAATTAGTTATAAAAAGGAATTGGCTATTAGTTTGAGTGTAAGTCATTATCAATTGCAATTCTTCTAAACCTAATTGTCGGCACATTTTAACTAAAATTGGAATTTCAAACTGGCCACCACAGGACAGGCATGTTGCCTAGTGTGGGGCCAACAGTGTAACTTTTGTGTACATTAAGAAGTCAAATAAATTTCATTTCATTCCATACAAAAGTGTGCAGCCGCCCGAGCAATCTGTATGAAATTTTCTATGTTTTTTTTTAATTGTTTATGACTGTTATTTTATTATCATTATACTATAGTGGTCTAGTATTACTCGTGGTTCGATTTATTACGGGTGTGTCCCTTCCACGGGTATGTACGTTTTATATCCGTAGCCATCTAGCTAGTGATCAGAAGCAAAGTTCTGCTACTGATCACTAGCTAGATGGCGTTCTTGAAAGCCTTATTTTTAAATTTGCCTGGTAAATAAACATGTACACATACATACATACTATCACGTCTTTATCCCTAATGGGGCAGACAGAGCATTTTGGGTCTTGCGGTTCTATGCAGAGCCCAGGGCCGCAAGACCCAAAAGTCACTTTTAGCGTCATGGTGGGCGAGAAGATGGAAAAGCAATCAATACAGTGATGAGTTGCTAGCCGCATCGCCTGTTAACATGATTTGCATTTTTGCCCATTACCTCGATAGGCTTTTACGATCTGCGTGGGAAGAGAAGCAGCTGGTACATTCTAAGTTTTTTTATTTCTCCCAGACCAGCATGGGATAAACATGTAGCACAATATAATTCTAAATGCGTCGGATTAACCACCTACATCAACTCCCTTACTTACTCATTGTGGTATTACAATCATAGCTTGTCTAAGTACAATGATGTCACCAGGTCTGTGTATGATGTATTATATTTCTGTCGGCTGACTTCTGTAATCCTTTTTAGTTTGCAGCATCGACGCGTCCATAGACACACCGTATTTTATTTTTATTTATGGCCCGGCCCTCGCCGGCCACGATTAATCAATTCTGCGCCGAATAATAGCCGTTTCCTTTGCGTAATGATCTAGGCTCAGATTTGTAAGTGATGCGATAGTGGGGGAACAAATTAAAGATCATACAGAAGCAAAGATATAGAGTGTATCCCGAAATCCCGACGCAAGTCATCCCAGCAAAGTCTATGTTTACCGATTTACTCTAAATTTAGCACACAGCTAGATTATGATCTGAATTAAAACGTATAATATACTAGCTGTACCCGCGGGTTTCGCTCCCCGTGGAAATTTCGGGATAAAAACTATCCTATGTCCTTCCCCGAGTCTCAAACGATATCCATACCAAATTTCATCTACATCGGTTAAGTAGTTTAAGCATGAAGAGGTAACAAACAAACAAATATACAAACTCACTTTCAAATTTATAATATTAGTAGGAAGGATTTGTCGCAGTAAGATAGATAAAGCCGTAATATAGTTATGTCGCGCGGTTTCCTGCATAGAGCCACTCCAAGTCCTTCCGTGGATGTCGTAGAAGGCGACTTAGGAAATACAAGCGAACTTATAAACATCAATAAGACCTCTCCAACCCGTCTGGCCAGAGCGAGGACAGTGTAGGCTGTCATCTGGCTGCTCTGCCTAAGTATGGCTCTGGTAGTACAGAGAGGGTCGTGCTCCTGCAGTGGAGACAAAAATACCTGATGATGATACATGTAGGAGCTTAAACTAGATAGTTATGTCCCTAGGGATAAAACTATAACTATGTACCGTAACATAGTTATACGAAAGCGGTTCGTTACTATCTTACTAGGAATATAATTATAATAATAGGGCTCTAGTTTAGTGATAAGATTTTATTACTTGATTCAGTTTAGCGAAATAATTGTGGATGAGAAATGTAGGGGTCGCGGCGGCAGTGAGGGTTTACATCTTTTGAATTGTATTATTTGAAAGGGCATCATACTTGTCAACTGGTTCCATAGAAATTTAACGAAATCGGTTGTGGAGTTGAGGAGTTGAGTCGGTTTTCAGTTTTGAAAAATTATTTAAGAAAAAAAGGAGGTCCTTGGTTCAATCCACGGTCGGGTCAAGATGGAAAATGATCTTTTCCAGAATGATCCGGAATATCCGGATCTTGGATGTGTATCTATGTAAGTATTTGTTATAAGATATAGTATCGTTGAGCTATTATCCCATAACACAAGTCTTAAACTTGCTTTGAGGCTAGCTCAATCTGTGTGATATTTATTTATTTATGTAATTACTTTTCATTCTCTTCTTCTTCTTCCTCACCTTATTCCACTCTACGTGGATTCTAAACAGCTCTTTGGTGCGATTTTTGGAACGCGGAGTCACTACACTTTTCTGTATGGTAAAATCATTCGTTTAGGCGACTCAGCGTTTCAATAATGGCACTTCATGAGTCTTTTCATTTCCCTCTATCCTTTGTGATGGTACTTTATTTCCTCCAAATTGTTTTTATTTGTGGTTATGCGATAGTTGAATCGTTAATTTGCACTCCATTGTATTTTTTGTGAGTTTAAGAGCTCAAGGTTGTTTATGGTCGGTTACTTCGGAAAGTAATTTAGGTGATTTACTCCCGGGGAGTAATTTGCGTATTTTGCTGCCTGTTCCTTTTTAATGATGTTTTTGGAATTTTTATTCTCTTTTATTAATCGACTGTACCTAATATAAGACAGTGACTTTTAGTAGTAAGAACTAATGTACATTATGAAATGCAGTAAATGATATGAATTAAATTAAATTGACTTCCTGAAAGAAGGAAGATATCAATTCCAGCGCCTTCCATATGTCAGCGACTTTAGTTTTCCTACGACTTTCCTCATTTCTGATTCGATCATGTAGAGAACACCGAGCATAGCCCTTTCCATAGCGCGTTGCACGACCTTGAGCCTTCTTATGAGACCCATAGTAAGAGACCACGTTTCAGAGCGACAAAAGTCATCACTGGAAACACACATTGATAATTTTATATTCTCTTCGTAAGCCGATCAGGAAAAGCGCCGCAAAAATAAAAAAAAAGACGTGTGGCACTCGGGGACTGCCGCAATAAATCTATTGCAAACAAGGAAGGACGGCAACGTCGCAAACGGACGACGAAGACGAAGCGGCAACCTACATGGTAGGCGGAGTGGGGAGAGCGTGAGGTTTTTTCGTTACGAAATTTCTGGATTCGGTCCCCGCGCTCAAGGCCCGCGATAGAAGCTATGCAATAGCTTAATAAAATACTTCAATAACATTTTTATAACGCAAACTAAAGTATACTCTATCTCAAACTAAAATAATTCCCAATTACGCCAAAAGAGCTGTATTTTTCAGAGAATACGAGTATTTTCATATTTTCTCGTCTCACAAACGGCGTGACAACGCTAAAGCACCTGAGGATAGGAGCAATGGTATTTTATTTTATGTAGAACCGCACAAGTCACTTGCTTACTTTGGAACTAAATAAATAAATAAATAAATATATAGGGACAAATTACACTGATTGAGTTAGCCCCAAAGTAAGTTCGAGACTTGTGTTATGGGATACTAACTCAACGATACTATATTTTATAACAAATACATATATAGATAAACATCCAAGACCCAGGACAATTTGAAAAAGGCCATTTTCCAACTTGCCCTGACCGGGAATCGAACCCGGTACCTCTGGGTGGCGGACTAGCATGGTGACCACTACGCCACGGAGGTCGTCGGAACTAGCTCAATCTGTTTGATTTGTCCCTATGTATTTATTTATAGTAGTTTTGTTATAAGATACTACTTTTTGGTTGCCATGTGGTTTCCGGCAGAGTAGAATAGGGCCACTCCAAGACCTCCCGTGGATGTCGTAGAAGGCGACTTAGAGAATACAAGCTAAACAAAGTTTATAAACATCAATGAGACCTCTCCAACCCGTCTGGCCAGCGTGGAGAGTGTAGGCCAAGACCTCTGGCAGTTCTGGCCAAGTTTGCTTCGGGTAGTACAGAGAGGGTCGTGCTCCTGCAGTGGAGACAAAAAGACCTGATGATGATGATGATAATTATGATGTTATAAGATCAGTATCATTGACTTAGTATCCCATGACACAAGTCTCGAACTTACTTTGGGGCTAGCTGAATCTGTATGATTTGTACGCACATATTTATAGTAGTTTACCTTGCTCGGTCATTCAATGAAGTAAATACTTTACAGTGCTGGCGAATCTACATTTAAATGTCAATGGATATAAATAAGAAGGCCTAATAAAATTTGGCTGCGTCGGAGACTAAGCGAGGCGAGTTTCGAACCGAAGGTGACTGGGGCATGAACAGCATTGATGGCACCTCGGGGAGACATCATAAACCGGGCCACGGGGACAGGGGCGGGCTACACTGACAGCGGATATTTAAAAAAACAAAAAAATAGATTTAGCTACGTATAAAAGTGGTGTGCTGACACAGCCAAGCGGATTAGCTCATTAAAGTGGCAGTGGGCGGGGCACGTAGCGCGAAGAACCGATGGCCGATGGGGCAGAAAGGTTCTCGAATGGCGGCCACGTACCGGCAAGCGCAGCGTAGGACACCCACCTGCTAGATGGTCAGACGACCTGCGCAATGTTGCAGGAAGGCGCTGGATGCAGGCCGCTTCCGATCGGTCGTTTGGGAAATCCTTGGGGGAGGCCTATGTCCAGCAGTGAATTTCCTGTGACTGATATGATGATGATGATGAAAAGTGGTGTGAGGCGTGGCGAACTTAAAGGAGAAAAGAAGGCTTCTTGTAGCGAAAATAAAGTTATTTCGTAAGATCCAGGGGCCAGTAAGAGGAGAGGATAAGAACCAATCCGAAAAAGAAGACCTAGTGAGCGAGCCTAACATCATGGGCGAAGTTAAAGCGCACCGTCTTTTCTGACTTGGACACGTCGAAAGAATGGACGAGGATCAGGCGGTGAAGAGAGCTTACCAGGGTCGGCCGATCGATCGGAGGCCGGTGGGCCATGTCAGGTATTGCTGGAACGACGTAATGATGGCGGACCTGCGCAAGCTTCAAGTTGGCGACAACTGGCAAGAGATAGCACAGGACCGAGAACGCTGGTGTGCTCTTGTGCTGGAAGCCAAGACTCACCTTGGGTCGCTGAGCCAGGATAGTAAGTAAGGAAGTATAAAAGAAGTGTAAAAGTAATAAGAAATGATGTGCATTTCTGGCGAGTTCTGGATAAACTGAATTTGACTAGAGCATATACAGAATTGATGACGCCACAGGAAGACATCATGAACCAGGCCACGGGGACAAATTTTTTTTTTATAAAAATTCATACCGCACGGTAAACCGGCGACATCTGTAAAACCGCCTTGGCAACTTTTGACTGAACAGGCTGCGTACGAAAGAAGAAGTTGCCTGCCACCTTTTGCGTATTTCTTAGTTTTAAGATAATTATGTTCTGTATTTATTTCTTTTGTGGAATAAAGGGTATTGTATTATACGAATAAAATAATATTTTTTTTATTTTGATCAAAGAACATGACTTCACCGACAGGCAAAATTTTTCGCTATAACTGTGACCCCACCTTTACCCGAACATTATCCTACGGCGTGTCTCACGACGCTACCGCTTATTACTGGAAACTTGGAGGCTTTACTGAAATCAACTGAGACGCTTAGGAAATTTCATCAATACTATACACTAGCACGTCTACTAGGGCACGTTAAGCCGTCGGTCCCGGTCACTGTCTTTGACATTGGTCGTTACCTAAAACCATGTCAGAGGCCTTTAAGGCGGTTTAAAAACTCTGACACTAGTGTTAGTCACTAACACACACGATAAGAGAAAGAACTAGCACGTCTTTATCCCTAATGGCGCAAGCAGAGCATTTTGGACCTTGCGGCACTAAGCAGCCATAGTCCAGGAAGGCGAAACCCAAAGACGTGTTTCCACCTGTGTACCACCTGTCATAAAAGACACCCATCCCCTTTTTAGGGTTCCATAGTAAACACGGAACCCTTATAGTTTCTCGGCGGTTCTACTAAGAGACTATAAGTTCTTGCTGTAATTTTGTATGGTGTATATTAATCATGCCGACAAAATGGTAAAATAAAATCATGAAAAAAAAAATATTTGGCGTAGCTCCCGCTCGTTTGAAATAGTCATTTTTTTCTTGACTAACCCATCGTGTTGGGTTTCGATGAATAGGTCTTTTAAAAATATTGTGTAATATACTAAATCGAAAAATGGTTTCTGTTTCAATAATATTTGGTTTTATAGTGAAATTTTCGTAAGTGTCCTTCTCCTATATCTACTAAACGGTTGTATAATGGACTCGCAAAAAAATTCACAACAGTAGTATATTGAAGGAAAACCATTCGCGCTAAGAAAAGTTTAAAAATTAAAAAATTATAGGCGACCAACTTTAAAAATGTACTCGGAAAAGTACAATTTCATACAAATTCCATACAAACTTAGTTTTTTCGACGTCTACACTGCGCCTGGCTCAACACGCACTTAGCCGGTTATTTCTTGTCTCCCAGACTAGCAGGGAGGATTTCCCACAATGACACAATAATTTGCGATAATTGTTAGGCCTAATAACGGTTCCCAGCCATTTCCCCGCGGTCAGGCTAGAATCCTTGTAATAATTCTAGCACGCAACCGCGATTTACTAATCGTGCCCGTCTCGGGTTACAGATAGAAGAAAATATGGCAAATATGCGCTGATATTAGAAAAAACTTACTAATACCCTGTCTGCAGCATCTGTGAGCAGACCGGAATCCCGTCGACATGCATTGTTTTACTATTGTGTCTGGTGTTTTGCACAGACAACAGGATACGCTATTTTCAACAAGTCAAATCATATACTTTTTTCTAAACGTCAAAATGTTGGTGGCGGGTGCACACAGGCTGCTGGTGGCAGGTATGCTGGGACTAACAGTAGTGGGTGGGCGCCGGCCGGCAATAGTTTGCATGAACTAACTGGTGGCGGAATCACACAAAATAATTCAAATCACATAGTATGTAACTTTGACTTCCGCAAAGTAACACCTGAATCTATTAACTAAACGTCAAAGAACAGTTTTTATGGGATTTTGTATGAAATACAGGCAGATGACGCCATAGAGTTTTGGAGTCAAATAGCGCTCTTTTTATCAGTTTTTCTGCAATAATAAATTTAAAATCACGTTAAAATGAATGTGTTCAAAGACAAGTGAAATTATTTTTTGATGTTTTATTTTGTTATCAGTACAAAATAATGTACTTTTGGCTAAGGAAAATATCCAATTACATGTATTTAAGAGAGAACTTCGTTTCGAAATGATTACTGTCACCTTCTATCATTAAAAACATCGATGTCCAAAAAAAACAGCGGATACTCTACTTCATATCCAATTAGCCAGAGAAAACTTCACAAAACATATTTTTAAGTAATTTTCTTGCTCCTCATTTTGATTGTACTCAGAAAGTCTTTTTATGTCATATATTATTAAGTAACCGGGCAAGTGCGGCAAGTTTTCCTCCCCAATAACTTAAACAGCAAAACCAATTTCCATCAAAATACCTAAGAACTACGTCAATCAAGTCAGCTTTTTAAAAAAAGCCGCATCAAAATCGTCCAATCGTTTAGGCGCTACAACACCACAGACAGACAAAGGCATACAGACACGTCAAACTAATAACACACCTGATTTTTTTCGCGGCTTAAAAAACAAGAAAAGGAAATTATGGCTGCAGAAAATTTAGTTGATCTGGTCCAGTGTGAAAAAAAATTATATTAATAAGCAATGCATGGCTAGTTACTATTCATTTCAAACTTCATACTAGAGCATTAAATGATTTTTAAAATACTAAAAAATATTTTAATGTTGAGTGTGGTATAAATATTAGTTTTTGAACCATTGACCAAGCGAACAATTCACGTTGGTCCTACCTATATAGAAATAAAGTTTAGAATTAGGTACAGCAAGTAACGCACACAGACTAAAGGGTCATCGTTTTGTTTGTCATATATTCAAACGTCCAGAATTGCAACGACATATTCATTATCTAGATTCTTTTTTACCCATAAAATTAGTTGTTTTTGCTTGCTATCAATTCTTTTAATATAACCTAAAAGTTTCAGGTTTTAGACACCAGTTGGCAGCACCTTCGTTGTGCACGTTCCCTTATATCCTCTCTTTCTTTTATCTACGCCCCTCTATAAACACCCCAAATGGTCAAACCACACATAACCGTTACTTAACCTGAGATACGGTCATCGATAGGGACCGTGCGAAAGCCCTGATGGCCTTCAGGTGTTAGGGTAACGAAATAACTATAAATAATTTCAACACAACTTGATGTGTGAAATAAAATATACTTTTTTAGTATAAGGTATACTAGAAAAGTAAAGTCTTAATATCATTCATCATTTCAGCCGCATAACGTCCACTGCTGGACATAGGCCTCTCCCAAGGATTTCCAAAATGACCGATCTAAAGCGGCTTGCATTCAGCGCCTTCCAATGACCTTAATCAGGTCGTTAGACCACCTTGTCTTGTCACCGGTGTCCTACGCTTGCCAGTACGTGGTCGCTATTTGGAAACCTTTTTGCCCCATTGGCCATCGGTTCGTCGCGCTTTATGATCCGCCCACTGCCATTTCACCGAGCTAATCCGCTGAGTTATGTCAGTGACTTTAAATTCTCCTACGAATTTACTAATTTCTGATTCGATCACGTAGAGAAACACCGAGCTTAGGCCTTTCCATAGCGCGTTGCACGACCTTGAGCCTTCTTATAAGACCCATAGTAAGGGTGGTCCCTTACTTATTGGCTGATCTTTGTTTCAGTTCTTTTTTCCTCTCAGGGAGTCGGCCTTGAGGGCCGGGGCAGCTGCTGAGGCTGCCAAACGACACAAATATTAATCTCTAAGTGAGGATTACATATTTGTGCCGTTTGGTGTTGAAACATTTGAACCATGGGGCCCTGGCGCGAGGAGACTTAAGTTGACCCCGAGATTGATAGCTGCCACCGGTACTTTTTCGCTCAACGGACCCTTTAAATATACATACATACATACTATCACGTCTTTATCCCTAATAGGGCAGACAGAGCATTTTGGGTCTTGCGGTTCTATGCAGAGCCCAGGGCCGCGAGACCCAAAAGTTACTTTTAGCGTCATGGTGGGCGAGAAGATGGAAAAGCAATCAATACAGTGATGGGTTGCTAGCCGCATCGCCTGTTAACATGATTTGCATTTTTGCCCATTCCCTCGATCGGCTTTTGCGATCTGCGTGGGAAGAGAAGCAGCTGGTACATTCTAAGTTTTTTTCATTTCTCCCAGACCAGCCTGGGAGTACCCTTTAAATATGTAACTTTATTTACCAGTCAGCCTGTTATGTTGTTTCGCAATTCTAGAATCTGCACCATCGCTCTACGTCACGCGCAACCATTCCTTCCAATATTCACAGAATGTTTCATTCGCCCAAATATCCCCGCGCATGTGGCCCCATAAATAATTAAACCATAGATTTACGACATAGCCGCGTTACGCTCGTAAAAACGAAGACACATGTGACACTAACGTTTGTACAGCAGTAAACGCGCTTTTTAAATATAAGTATTAATTTGATCACACTGCGTTTTATAACTTAGGGAGCAGGGTTGAGCTCTTGGGACGGATAAGGTAAAATACACCATTGTATGTTTACTTTACCTGACAATAAAAGTTCGCGCAATTTGAAAAATGACCAAAATGAGAGGGTGTTTACGCCATATCGCTCTTTTTATATCATATCATTGTCATCTATGGCCTGCTTAGTCAAGAAAAGAAGAAAGAAACGGTATATCGGCGCGCATAGTATCATTCGCAACGCTATAATTATTAAAAGTGAACAGCCTGAATAGTGTGTGCGTGTTTCGTATCAGGTAAGCAGGCCTTCATTTAATCAAACCTAATATAACAGTCCATTTACGCTCTCGCTGAACCAGAGGGCAATGTGATAAAAACTATTGAAGTAGTCAAACCATCCGGGCATTAATATAATGCTTATCATCATTGCTTATCACATTTATGGCAGAATAGCCGCTAACAGCAGTCTCGTTCTTGCAGAGTAATGTAGACCACCCAGGTCATGTAGTACAGGTTATGGTGCGGCCGGCCTTTGGTGTACCCCCTTGCCGCCAACAATGTTCTTCTAAAGTCATACATATCAACCAGGTATACCTAGGTATGACCTGTATTGGTCATTTCGTCACTTGTTTGATAGAACTTAGATCTCAGACCAAATAATTATTTGGTCTGAGCCTTAGATAGGTTAATCTACTGTATGTGAATCCCTCCGTGCAGTGTACCGTATATTATCAGTTTGCCTGAAAAGTGAAAACCATGTGACAATAATCATAATGTCTAGGCAATGTGATAAATAAGGAAGTTTAAATTATATTATGATTAACTAGCTGTGCACGCGGGCTTCGCTTCCCGAGAGAATTTCGTTACAAATAGTACCCTATGTCCTTCCCTGAGTCTCAGACTACATCCATACCAAATTTCATCCAAAGAGGTAACAAACAAACAAAGAAATATACAAACTCACTTTTTAATATTAGTAGGATTACTTAAGAGGATTGAGTAACCTAACTTATGTCCTAGTAGACTAGTTTAAGTATAATAATTATAACCACCGTATGGTTTCCGGCAGAGAAGAATAGGACCACTGACCAAGTCCTCCCGTGGATGTCATAGAAGGCGACTTAGGAAATACAAGCTAAACAAAGCTTATAAACATCAATGAGACCTCTCCAACCCTCTGTAGGCCAAGTCCTCTAGCTGCTCTGGCCAAATATGGCTCTGGTAGTACAGAGAAGGTCGTGCTCCTGCAGTGGAGACAAAAAGACCTGATGATGATTGAACGGTCTTAAAAAGGTATTTTTGTCTTGGTCAAAATAAAACCCTCGCATTTAAGGAAATAAATAATGAGTATTATAGAGATTTTTTACCCAGAACTTCAGGGTCATCTGATATAAATAATTATTATTATTTTGCTTTTTAGTGCAGTTCGATTTGAAGTCGGTTATTATTATTTTTTAAAGTTTTTATTTCTTATGTCAAGTGTCTATTCGTCTATAGTCAGTCAGTCTGCAAAGAGGCTGGACGCCCGGACAATGATGATAGTGATCTAGTATATAGTCCGTGGTTCGATTTATTAAGGTTATTACCCTTCCACGTTGTATAAGTTGCAGGCTATCCCCATGCGAAATACATAGCTCATTGTATTTCATTGTATCACACTACGTATGTCAGCCACATTGTCTCCCATTCCCTGACGCCATAAAAACCATCTGCGACAAACGCGTGTAGCACCTAAATACAAAAAACTTTATTACGCTATTCGTGCTCTGGATTAGAGGAAAATAATTGGAGACCAAGCTTTATTGCGAGTCTATCAAGTACTAATCTATATAATATTATTTATTTATTTATTATTTATTGTAAGACTAAATACAACGGTTTTTTGCCAATTACAGTATCTAGTATTATGCAAATAAAGCATTATGATTATTATAATTATGATTATGTTGGTACGCTTTTCAGCCACGGGTCCATAGGGACCCGGTCCTTTGAGGCATTCATGGGGCCAAAGCCAACATGAAGAGGCCTTTCAGTACCTTTTTATCTTAAATGTGAGATGGCTGCATCTACGGAGGTCTATCCCTTAATGTACCATTGAGATGCACTAACGGACAGTCCTCCATAGCTGCCGAACTATTGCCAGGGAGTGATTGACTTGGTTTGGGCTATGTGGATGGGATGTTAGTGGACCGGATAACTGGGTTATGGAGTGAGATACGGACATCTACATTATTATGATTAATAAGTCTATGAAGGTTAGCGCAAATAATTCATCTTTGTCTTTACAAAATATTCGCCTCTACTTCTGAACTTTTATCTCAGCAGTGGTCGTTGAAAAGTACTCGTATCTAAAGCTTTTCTGTAAAAAAATAATAATTAAATACACTACACGTAACGTGTGGAAATGCCTGTAAAGGTTACTGAATAAAAAATTTAATTTTTGAATTTTTATCGCTATACTTTTTTTTTTTTCACATAAATTTTGATTTGATGATCTTGGTTCAGGATACGACTATCAGTTATAGGTTTGAACTTTAAGTTCTTATATCATCTTTTCACAATATTCGCCTCTACTTCTAAAGACATACTTTGTAAGTAAAATATTATTTTATTTTGATGCAATGATTTTGTATAGGATATTTTCAAAACGTTTCTGTATTCATTTTCATAATATATCTTCATAGTGTATATATTTTTAATCCTATATTCATTTCTCAAAAAGCTAATTAAGTCCAATTTAAAACACCTAATGGAATAGAACTTTAATTTCAAACGTATGGAACTACGTACGAAAACCTCTACCTGAGAGTTTAGGTAAATTTGCTCTTCGATTTATTTCATTGTGTGAAGATTCTCTGTGTAATCTCCTCTACAACTGAAATCAGTCCTCCTGTCACACGACTTGTGACTATTTTATAGCTGTCATTAAAGCGGCCACGTGTCTGTTTGATTGTTATTTGATTTACGACAGAACGCGGCACACCTCATTATAGCCAATGTTGATTATCCGTGCTACTTCCGGTGTGACACAGGATATATATACGAGAGCACCTGTGCGTGTGATAATAGTAATAAAATTATTTATTTAATTGATTGCACTTAAAATTTTAAGATTATGGTGCAAAAGGCACAACTTAATGGTAAGCATACATCGTCAGGTCTGTTTGCCTCCACTGCAAGACCACAACCCTCTCTGTACTACCAGAGCCATACTTGGCCAGAGCAGCCAGAGCTACACTCTCCACGCTGGCTAGATGGGTTGGAGAGGTATTATTGATATTTATAAGCTTAGCTTAGCTTTTATTTCCTAAGTCACCTTCTGCGACATCCACGGGGGGAGTTGGGGTGACCCTATTCTACTCTGCCGGAAACCATACGGCATCCGAAAACCACACGGCAATGCTAAGCATTGTCTGATTGTAATATTTATTTGGGAAAATACTACACTTGGACAAATGAAAAGGTAAACAGATGTAATGTGGTGTAATGAATATAAGTAATAATAACTTTACAAAACTTAAAACCGACATCACTCCTAAACTACATAACCGTTTTTGATAAAATGTCTATAGGACACCTGACAAGTGTGCCCAAATCGGTCCAGGCGTCTTCAAATATTCGGTGAATATACTTGCATACCTAAAAATAAAGATCGTGACTAACTGATAACCTCCTCCTTTTTGGAAATCGGTTAAATACTGAAAAGATTATATTTTTAATAACCCTGATAATCCAACTTTAAGAAAACTAAACTAAATTAAGTATCCATACTTACAGCACAGCTTTCCATCTTCTCCTACCATTAAAACTCGAATACAGCGAGCATTAAGTAATGAAAAAGCCATTAAACCAAAATCTGAGTCCGAAATTTGCACTAAAGTAAATTCAAGATGCAACCAAAAATGCATAACAGGAAATGAAGTGGGTGCATTTAAAATTTAACACCCAACTAAACGACTGGGATGCCATTCGGTAAGTTGGTGTAATAAAGCCAACTTTTATCGCAAAATAAAATAGGCGACAGAATGGATCATCGTGAAGAATAAACTCTCGTATGCCGTTGCGTAGATTTTTGTTGGACTGTGTGGTTCCTGGTAAGAATAGGACCACTCCATCTCTTCCTGTGGATGTCGTAAGAGGCGACTAAAGGAAACATAGCGCTAAAAGCTCGTGCTACAATAGCATTCCCAAGGAGGGTTGACGTCAGGCAGGCGGCCGGTCGTAAAATAAAGCCAAATCAAAATGGAAAGGCAGATGAGAGAGAGATGCCGTTGCGTAGATCTACTCAAGAATGCATTGGTTAACTATTGTGTCTGAGATTCTGGCATACAAAGAATTAATAGATTTTTACTGACACAAGTTTCTTTTCTGGCAAATTAAAAACCTCCGACGACACCATCTAGTGGTAAGTGGCGGAACTACATTATATATTGTTATCGTAGCACCATCTATTATTTGTCAGGTAAATTACAAAGCCCCGAATTTGAAGCGTTATCACCCAATATATTTAAAACGACTGGACCGATTTCATCAAACGAGGCCTAGAACGACCGCAAGGAAAATTGCTTTCACTTTAAAAACCGCATCAAAATTGGTCCATTCATTCGAGCGCTACGATGCCACAGATAGAGAGACAGACAGACACTAGCGTCAAACTTATAACACCCCTTGTAACACCCCTCTTTTTTGTCAGGGGTTAAAAGACGTTTACTTCATCATCATCATCCCAGCCCTTCTTCCGCCTACTGCTGAGCATAGGCCTCTTAGGCGAGAGTCGAATAAGAAGATATCAAAATCACAAGCCTTATTAAAAAATTAAATTAAAAAGTCAAAAATTGTTTATTGGGAAACTAGTTAACAATTTTATATAAATTGCTGGAGCCTCCTTTTAAGCAAAATTATGCTTGTGCCAGGAGACTCCGCTCTTTCTTATCTCTAAGTTTTATATGCCTAATAAAAAAAAATCTTAGAATTAGACAAAGGTTTTATGCCATGAAAATACATTACACTCATGGACATATTTATATTTGCTAGAAATGTATGATACATAAAAAGCCTTATGCAGCTTTCACTCCATGTAATTTTTTATTTGTAACTCTACCGAATTACTAAGATATCTGGGTGATGGTTTATAATACATACTTACATACATACATACATACTATCACGTCTTTATCCCTAATGGGGCAGACAGAGCATTTTGAGTCTTGCGGCTCTAAGCAGATAGAGCTCAGGGCTGCAAGACTCAAAGGCCACTCTTAGCTTGAAGTAGGCAAGAAGGCGGATTTAGGAATCAAAATAGTGATGGGTTGCTAGCCGCGTCGCCTATTATTATGATTCAATTTATTGCCCATTCCTTCGATCGGCTCTTACGATCTGCCCGGGCAGAGAAGCAGCTGGTACATTCTAAGTTTTTTCTTTTCTCCCAGACCAGCATGAAAGATACTTACTTACATATAAATAAATGCTGGTCTGGGAGAAATAAAAAAACTTAGAATGTACCAGCTGCTTCTCTTCCCACGCAGATCGTAAAAGCCAATCGAGGGAATGGGCAAAAATGCAAATCATGTAAACAGGCGATGCGGCTAGCAACCCATCACTGTATTGATTGCTTTTCCATCTTTTTGCCCACCATGACGCTAAAAGTGGCTTTTGGGTCTTGCGGCCCTGGGCTCTGCATAGAACCGCAAGACCCAAAATGCTCTGTCTGCCCCATTAGGGATAAAGACGTGATAGTATGTATGTATGTATGTATATAAATAAATGAATAAAATAAAAAATACTAACATGACACAAAAAAACGTCGCATCTGGCCCTTTACTTAATTTATACTTTTACTGCGATCGACTGGCTGCGGCCATTTTGAGATATTTTACAAAATGGCGGCTGTAAAATTCCTGTAATAATTAACTGTCAATAATGACTGAAGTCACGTGGGCAATTACTGGGGCTGTAATATGTATAATCAAGGTGCTACTAAAAAGGGGAAGAGCTCATTGGCCAGGTGTTAGTACTCATTACTAACGCTTTTGCAAGTTAAGTGACACCGGGCGTGGTCCGCGCTTGGATGAGTGACCACAAATAACATATATCATTCTTGACATTCTCGCTGTTAATACAGGCTGTCATGGTTATATGGTAACAGCTTAAAAAGTCTGACACCAGTGCTAGCCACTTACTCACGAAAAACAAACAAGAACTAAAGAAAATATTGATGTAGTTGTTGATACGTTGTCTTCCAAAAAAATCATTTTAAAAGTAGGTACATTCACTTACAAGTTTCCCGCCCACGCAACCCTAAACGTGGCCTTTGGGTATAATGGCCCAAGGGATCTACCCCGTTAGGAATACAGACGTGATAATGTATCTGAATCTTCAGAACTTAAGGGTCATGAGTACTTAAATCTTCTTCTTATCGTGTGTGTTAGTGACTAACACTAGTGTCAGAGTTTTTAAACCGCCTTAAAGGCCTCCGACATGGTTTTTAGGTAACGACCAATATCACAGACAATGACCGGGACCGAGGCGAAGCACGGATCATCTTACTTATCAGACAATCAGGTGATCAGCCTACAGTGTCCTAACCAAACTAGGACAACAACACAAAGTCGTTGCCCCCGCCGGGAATCGAACCCGCGACCTCCGGGTATGAGCCGAACGCTTTAACCACTACACCACGGAGGCAGTACTTAAATAAATACTTATCAATAACTATATGTCGAAATAGATGAAGCGAGGTTGCCTGAAAGAAATTGCTTAGAAATAAGGCCTTTTGCGCATACGTTTAGACTACTTGCATTTCGTACGAATTGATATTTAGACCACTTTCAGCAGTAGACATAGTACCTAACAAAGGGAACTAGCTGCAATTTAGTCAAAATAACATTTGTGACTATTAGCAACTTAGACGAGTTGCTATTTAAACGAGTTCCGAGTTGCGTGTAAGACAAGTTTCTATATAGACTATTTGCATTTAAGACCAATTGAGACTTACTCGTTTTCTGAGATCTGTCTTGTTCTGTTTTTTTTTTTGTGCAGTTAAGAGTCCCCTTACCCTAGACCAAAATACAACTTTCCATACAAACGTAGTCTACGTTTTGTTTGTTTTGTTTGTAAATTCTTTATTGTACAAAAAGGACACTACAAAAATACAGTAGATAACAATACAAAGGCGGACTTATCCCTTTAAGGGATCTCTTCCAGTCAACCCAACGCCAGAGGAGATAATCCTATTAATTAGGGTGGAACACTGTACAATACTTACAAGCTAAAATACAAATGAAAACCTAGTATATGTGTATAAACATAAATAAATAAATAAGACATATACATAAATATATATATATATATATATATATATATAATATAGATATAAATAAGGACACAATAAATACATATAACTCAATCCAGGTCAGGAGTCTTTGTAAAAGTTTTTGACCCTAGCTTTAAAGGAATATAAAGAAGTTGAGGCTTTAATGGTGGGTGGTAGTTCATTCCATAAATGAGCAGCCATGATAGCAAAAGACTTAGCATAAGCTCGAGAGGAGAAAGTGGGGATGTCGAGAATGTTATTACGAGATCGAAGGCGGGGGTTAATGACTCTAAATTGGAATTTGTCTTTAAGGTAATTGGGAAAGATAGGATTGTGAAGGACATTGAAAAGAAAAGTAAGTTTTATTTCCAAACGACATGTCCAATTTTGTAATTTCAAAGATATTGCAATTATCTAGGGTAATAACTGGTTTCCTACAGTAAAAATATGAACTTGAAATAGAATATAGGGTTTTATATCATTTTTGACCATCGGTATGGAAACTTCTGAATCGTTATATTTTCTTTCCAGTTTATAATTTTATTGTCAGAAACTAGTTATTGCCCTAGATAATTGCAATTTCGTTACAATTACCAATTTTTACCGGAATCTAACATGTGGTTTTTAAATTAAACGTAGACTACGTTTGTATGGAGAAGTCTAGGGTAAGGGGACTCTTAAGGTATGTAGAAATCAGCAAACTAGTTTTTCGCTGATCAAAACAACAAAATTTCAGCGATAAATCTACTCAATAGCAGTAAACAGTCAGGTGCCCGCAACCTCACCCGTGACCACCTGAGACGTCCAAAAAAACACAGACCGTCGTCTGACAGAATTAATTAATCGGCTTGGGAGCTGCTGTTTACAGAGGAGAGGGTTCGGATCTGCTAAATGTGGAGAAGCTTGTAATAGTACGAATATTTTCTATAGCGCTTTGTAGGCGAAGGCGATTCGATGCAAAAATTAAAGTTCCTTCTACGTACGGTAGAGGTGCTGTTCATTTTTAACCCCCAATGACCTCCTCGCTGGCCAGACGGGTTAGAGAGGTCTCATTAATGTTTATAAGCTTTGTTTAGCTCGTATTTCCTAAGGCGCCTTCTACGTCATCCTCGGGAAGACTTGGAGTGGCCCTATTCTACTCTGCACACGGCAAACTCAATGGGATTGCGTCGTTTCATACAGAGTTCCTCTAGCCACCTTCCGGCTCCACCATCAAATCAGCTCATACGGCATAATATGAATACCTACATAATTACCACATCCATATGTTTTACGTGTCACCTGCACTCGACGCATATATTACGTATGCAAATCTATCGACGGGCGGTCAACTTGAGACGGCAGGGGCTTGCTTAGTTGTACCTAAGTCCTATTCTACTTATACTATTCTACTTATACTTCAAAGTAGAATAGGACTTACACATAAGAAGACTTAGGAGCTCTCAACACATTGTACTGTAAGTATATCTTAGTTCTGTGGAAATAATTTAGTACTAATCGCGGAAAGGACTACAGTCAAAGATGAATATTCAATCTGTACTCTGTACTTATATATAAAGCTGATGAGTTTGTTTGTTTGTTTGTTTGAACGCGCTAATCTCAGGAACTACTGGTCCGATTTAAAAAATTCTTTCGGTATTAGATAGGTCGTTTTTCGAGAAAGGCTATAGGCTATATTGCATCACGCCCGCGACTTCAATCGTGTGGTTAACGCGGGTGAAGCCGCGCGCTGCCTCTAGTGTAGGATAAATTTATCAGTCTCTTATTGAAGTTTATTCTTTAAATATTATTTTAGTTGAAAAAATCTAAAAACTACTAGGGTTTCGGAACGACCACTGCTCAGTATAGCTCCCTACCCAGCTTTAAAATTCTAAGGTGATTCGAAGTCACGGTAGCACAATTGGTAGAGTACTCACAGTGTTATCGCGAGGGTCGTGGGTTCAAATTCCAGTCGTGGCGAAATTCATCAAATGTTTTCTAAGTTCGAGGAATCAAATCATCGATGAATTGCGAACCACGCCTTTAAGTATAAATATGTTTCGCATTTACGTCCATTCCCTCGATCGGCCTTTACGATTTGTGCAGGAAGAGAAGGCACTGCTGGTACATTCAAAGTTCTTTCCTTTTCTCCCTAATCAGCAAACACAAGATTTTTTCTTTCTTAACGTTCCTAATTAACTAAAATAATTAAGTACGCTAATAATATTACAATCTAGCCTAAACTCAGACTAATAAGTAATTTAACATTGACCTAATTTTATACGTTATTGTGTAAGAATGTGTCCATTGGCACTTTTATAACTATCTCTATTAAGAGGAAGGCACTTTGTTCTTGTGTCTCTGCTGAAACAAACACAAGATTGACACATATAAATCAGTAACTTTCGTATAATACTAAAACCATGGTATAATAAAACAAGGTATTCTCTTCCCGTTACAGCTGATGACGTAGGTGGAACTTGACTACGTCATCAGTTTGATGTGTTGCCACTGTGTGAAATTGAATTACCCGAGCGTAATGCATTTTTGAACTTAATATACCAATTTCGAATTAATAATCCATTATATAAATTTATAAAATATTGAATTGATGAATCACACGAGAATCGCTAGATACTAAATAGCTAAGTTACTATATATTTTATTTAATATTCATGAACTAATTGAGAAAGTCCTTAAATTTACTGCAAAGAACAATCAGTGGCAACACTTTCGTAACGTAGTCAAGTTCCATCTCGGGAAGAGAATACCTTGTTTTATTATACCATGACTAAAACCACATGCAAAGTTTGCCCAAAGCTCTGCCGGACCCGTCCGCGGTGATGGATAGCTGTTTTAGATTCAGTGTGTTTAGAGCCGAAGCAAACAAATCAATTACGACGGTACACGTGTGCTTTCATACCTCTGATATGAAAATTAATTTTTTGCATTTTAAATATTTTTTGGTATAAAAAAATTCTAAAACTTCAACTTAATTGTAAGATAATTCAACTTTTGCATTTTCAACATTTACGGAGGCAAAAAAATTTTTTTTTTTGAATTGGTAATTTTTTTTTTTCAAATTCATACAACATTCTGAAAATGTATTAGTTAGAAAACTCAACAGTTGAACTGTCAACAGTTGAAGAGTCATCAACTTTCTGGTCCAGAAGGCTTTTTATCAACCTTCTTCTTTCGAGTCGATCAGCCTATGATGTAATCGGTAAACATAAAAAAATCTACACCTACTTTTTTGAAAGTCGGTTAAAATCGTACTTATTTAACAATTACAAGATCAGAACTTCATGTCAAGTCAGACGGAGTTCAAATAAAATACAGATACCGATACATTTTCACGTCTTTATCGTCCTTATCGTCGTAAGACCCAAAGGCCACGCTTAGCGTGGTGGTGGGCGTTAAGATGGTAAAAGAAATCAAATCGACCCTCTCTGTACTACCAGAGCCATACTTAGCCAGAGCAGCCAGAGGACTTGGCCTGCACTCTCCTCGCTGGCCAGACGGATTGGAGAGGTCTCACTGATGTTTATAAGCTTTGTTTAGCTTGTATTTCCTAAGTCGCCTTCTACGACATCCACGGGAGGACTCGGAGTGGTCCTATTCTACTCTGCCTGAAACCTCACGGCGCAATTTAACATTATACTTACCTATTTTAAAACAAATGATGGGTACTATAGACTTACCGTGAGAACTATACCAATGGATGCCTAAAGGGCATAGATTACGGACAAGCCCGTACATCGTCATCTCAGTTTGAAGCTCAATAAGTTCTTGTCAATGCGCTGCAAAGCAAAATCAATCAAATTGTACATTAGAGCGACGTCACGTCTTCTGCGTGGATCTGAATGCAATGCAAAAATATTAGTTTTTTTTTTTTTAATTAAAACTAAAGTGAGATTCAGTCATTATTATATTTATTATACGGGTTACTCACGTATAGAGTCAGCTACTGCCGACATGTTTCGGCCTCATCCGGAGGTCTTCATCAGGGCGAATAGCTAACAGTAGCTGATGCTATACGTGAGTTACTTGTATAATAAATAGTACCTGGGCGACCAAGCTTTGCTCGGTTACATCTCAAATTTTAACTAATTTTTTTTAAACTTGTCTAAAAACAATGCAAAATAAAAAAAAATATAAACTTAAACATAAAAAAAAACAAAAGTAAGTCACCGAGTGGGATTCGAACCCGTAACACTCTTTCTAGCGCTCTCGCTATCCTTAACCACTGAGCTAAATCAAGGCGGTCGCGGTGCGACGAAATTAGCGACCATATTCTAAGTGACAAGAAAAACGCACGAAAACTCGAAAACACGCGTTTTCCCAAACATAAAACCAATCTAAATCGATTGTTTACCCCCGAAAACCCCCATATACAAATTTTCAGCGAAATCGTTAGAGCCGTTTTCGAGATCACAGAAATTTATAAATAAATATATATATATATATATACATACAAGAATTGCTCGTTTAAAGGTATAAGATATAAAAAACTTGATAGGTGTCAAGAGACACCCGGATGGCACGAAGTTCGAGAGAGAGAGAGAGACAGACAGAGAAACACGCGCACGCAGCACGGCTTACAACTATAGCAAAAAGTGTCGTTACAACTTTTGGTCTTAATTTTTTCCGTCTAGCCTCCTTTCTTTACGGATCAGAAGGTTTCGGAAGCTAAATGACCTTGGGTGCACATCGACTGCAATATAAAATGCTCTGAGAGCAAAACGTCCTCAATTTAAAACGACTGCTAGTCTTCAAAGCAAAAGGTCCTTATTGCTGAATGTTCGCATTGCAATCGCAAAGCGCGATAAGGAACTTCGTTCCAATAATGATAACAGTTTTTGTTTGTATTCGTATGGTGGTAGCACATCCTGCTAGATAAGGTTAGATGTATTCTCTCTCTCTCTCTCTCTCTCGCTCTGCTCGCCAAAGACTGTAATGGCTTACGTGTAACAAATATAAATAAAAAATTCTTTTATTACTAACAAGTGGTGTTTCCTTTGAAAATCCAATATTTGCGAATCTGTTTGAAATAGATATTCAAATAGGAAATGCGGGGTCTTTATAAGCAGCCAAATTGGATAAGTTCATGATACTAAACTACTTTTTGCATCTCCCTATATGTATTTTTACCCAATCCCTTGATCGGCTTTTACGATCTGCATGGGAAGTGATGCAATGGTACATTCTAAGTATTTTCTTTATAACCAACTTCCAAAAAAGGAGGTTATCAATTTGTCGAGGTTTTTTTTATGCATTTTCACTGATTATTTGAAGACGCCTGGACCGATTTTGAAAAATGTTTTCTGTTTAAATGGGTATACTTACTCCATGATGACGACCTCCGTGGCGTAGTGGTCACCATGCTAGTCCGCCACCCAGAGGTCCCGGGTTCGATCCCCGGTCAGGGCAAGTTGAAAAATGGCCTTTTTCAAATTGTCCTGGGTCTTGGATGTTTATCTATATATGTATTTGCTATAAAATATAGTATCGTTGAGTTAGTATCCCATAACACAAGTCTCGAACTTACTTCGGGGCTAGCTCAATCAGTGTAAGGAGAAAATTCAAATTGGGCCCAAAGTCAAAGTTCGAGCTGTCAGGCGGCTATGAAGTCAATAGTTAGTACTACTAATGGCGATCATTTGTTAGTATGGCATGAAACCTGTGGGGTTATTCCACAACTTTTTATTTCCATTTAAAGATTTATTTCTTTCATACTTTTTTCCCAAGTGCCGGCCAGATTCCGGCGATGCACTAGGTTGTTAGCACTAGTGACGGTGAGCAATTATTACTATGACATTAAAAGTGTAGGGTTATTCCACAACGATTTATAGGCTTTTGAAAAGTGAACTTTTCACACATTTAAAAAAAAAGTGCCGGCCAGTAGGCGGCCACAATTCCAATTGTTAGCATTACTAATGGCGATCATTTGTTAGTATGGCATGAAACCTGTGGGGTTATTCCACAACTTTTTATTTCCATTTAAAGATTTATTTCTTTCATTCTTTTTTCCCAAGTGCCGGCCAGTCTCCGGCGATGCACTAGGTTGTTAGCACTAGTGACGGTGAGCAATTATTACTATGACATTAAAAGTGTAGGGTTATTCCACAACGATTTATGGGCTTTTGAAAAGTGAACTTTTCACACATTTAAAAAAAAAGTGCCGGCCAGAAGGCGGCCACAATTTCAATTGTTAGCATTACTAATGGCGATCATTTGTTAGTATGGCATGAAACCTGTGGGGTTATTCCACAACTTTTTATTTCCAATTAAACATTTATTTCTTTCATACTTTTTTTCCAAGTGCCGGCCAGTCTCCGGCAATACACTAGGTTGTTAGCACTAGTGACGGTGAGCAATTATTACTATGGCATTAAAAGTGTAGGGTTATTCCACAACGATTTATAGGCTTTTGAAAAGTGAACTTTTCACACATTTAAAAAAAAAGTGCCGGCCAGTCTCCGGCGATGCACTAGGTTGTTAGCACTAGTGACGGTGAGCAATTATTACTATGGCATTAAAAGTGTAGGGTTATTCCACAACGATTTATGGGCTTTTGAAAAGTGAACTTTTCACACATTTAAAAAAAAAGTGCCGGCCAGAAGGCGGCCACAATTCCAATTGTTAGCATTACTAATGGCGATCATTTGTTAGTATGGCATGAAACCTGTGGGGTTATTCCACAACTTTTTATTTCCATTTAAAGATTTATTTTCAAAAGCCCATAAATCGTTGTGGAATAACCCTACACTTTTAATGTCATAGTAATAATTGCTCACCGTCACTAATGCTAACAACCTAGTGCATCGCCGGAATCTGGCCGGCACTTGGGAAAAAAGTATGAAAGAAATAAATCTTTAAATGGAAATAAAAAGTTGTGGAATAACCCGACAGGTTTCATGCCATACTAACAAATGATCGCCATTACTAATGCTAACAATTGGAATTGTGGCCGCCTTCTAGCCGGCACTTTTTTTTTAAATGTGTGAAAAGTTCACTTTTCAAAAGCCCATAAATCGTTGTGGAATAACCCTACACTTTTAATGCCATAGTAATAATTGCTCACCGTCACTAATGCTAACAACCTAGTGCATCGCCGGAATCTGGCCGGCACTTGGGAAAAAAGTATGAAAGAAATAAATCTTTAATTGGAAATAAAAAGTTGTGGAATAACCCCACAGGTTTCATGCCATACTAACAAATGATCGCCATTAGTAGTACTAACAATAGAAATCTTGGCCGCCTCCATAGCCAGAGTTTGACATGTGGACCCAAAAATGTATGGCGCCTGAATGGTCTCCTTTGTCCCAAAAAAAAAAAACAATATAATTGGTTGCATATAATTTTGTATTTTATTTAAATCAGTTGTTCAGTTTTAGTTTTCACACGGGTAGGCAGAGACTATGGACCTCCACTTGCTACGATCCTGACGCCTCTTTCGCTTCGTCTACACTCATCACTCTCTTTCCTCTCATTTTTCCCGGACTCCCGGATGGGGAATGGACTGGGCGCTTTTAGTTAAGTATCTCCACCTTTTATACCTACGCTATAATATTACTACATTCTGTAAAAAATGTTTTTGCCAAATAAAGAATATTAGTATTATAAAATTATTATTATTTTAAGAATGTTTGAAGAACTTCTTCTTATCAAGTGTGTTAGTGACTAACACTAGTGTCAGAGTTTTTAAACCGCCTAAAAGGCCTCTGACATGGTTTTAGGTAACGACCAATGTCAAAGACAGTGACCGGGACCGACGGCTTAACGTGCCCTCCGAAGCACGGATCATCTTACTTATCAGACGATCAGGTGATCAGCCTGCAATGTCCTAACCAAACCAGGACAACAACACAAAGTCGTTGCCCCCGCCGGGAATCGAACCCGCGACCTCCGGGTATGAGCCGAACGCTCTAACCACTACACCACGGAGGCAGTTTGAAGAACTAACCATAGATAAAGTATAGAATTGTAAACAAAACCCTGTCCTCCGATCAATCAGGGCGATTTGGCGTCAAATGCTGGCAATTGAATGGCCATTATTTCGCCATCGAGGATTGCCGCTCGAATAAAATTATACAGCCGTGAGACTGTGGGCAAGAGGCGTGCGTGGCTCCATTGATATACGACATATGAACATCATAGCAGCCACAATAAGTCCTGTGGACATAAAAACCTTCCTAACCAAGATTCTAAAAAGACCGAAGGCCTGCATCCAGTGTTTTCCGGCAACCTTCAGGTCGTCCGTCCACCTATGAAAGGTAGTGAGTGCGTGGTTGCCGGTCAGTGGACGCAATACAAACGAAGCGAGCTTATTTTCAACTGACTTCTAAAAATAATCTAATAGTTTTTAAGCTATTGCATAGCTTCTATCGCGGGCCTTGAGCGCGGGAACGGAATCCAGAAATTCCGTAACGAAAAAACCTCACGCTTCCCACTCCGCCTACCATGTAGGTTGCCGCTTCGTCTCCGTCGTCCGTTTGCGACGTTGCCGTCCTTTCTTGTTTGCAATAGCTTTACCGCGGCAGTCCCCGAGTGCCACACGTCTTTTTTTTATATCTTTTTTTATATTTACATTTTTTTTAATCTAATAGTATTTTTTATATATATTTTTTTGTATCATACCACCCAACTCAACCAAAAGCCAAGCTAGAAATGGTCTTCCAAATTTAATTTATGTCAAGCTATAGTAGTGCAAATCATAACCAAAGATTAAATAATAAACAACTAAAGATTAAATAAATAAGCCTATGCAAATCAAACATTGGTCGAACGAAATTGATGTTGAGCAATAGTAGTACCAATTAAATGTTATGTCGGTCATAGGTCAGCCGGGCGACCGACGGTTTGTCGCACAATTAAAAATAATCACTTTAGGCTCTGACAATACGCTTTCATATAATTCGTAGAGATACGAGTATATCGACTTATTGCCATCTAACTTCTTCTTATATTTAGAGCTGGGCTCTTGTCGTGGAGTGCTTTCCACCTCTCTCTTTCTTTCGCTAAGTTCTAAACCTCCTTGTATGTTTTCACGTTTAATTTTTCTTTTGTTTGGTCGATAAATTTTCTTTTGGGTTTTCCTAATTCTCTTTTTCCTTCTATTTTTACTTCCATCTGAAAGAACGCATCGTGACGTAGTAGATGACCTAACATTTTCCCTCTTCTATTTTCAATAATTTGTAGTATTTGTTCAATTCAATTCAATTTAATTGAAATATATCTTATTGTCATAGGATATTTATAATATCTTTTAATAATCGTCATTATTTTGTTGTCTTTTCTAACTATCGGGCTTTATGTATAGGGGGCAATTTGGCGGCCAATCTCTAGTCATTGGGTCTTCTAAATCGTTGCTGTAGCATGGAAAACTATATAATATTAACGGTTGACGTATTACAATGGATACTGTGCAGCATAATGACGGGAACACAAACGGCTTGTGCTAAACTATCGATGAAACGTATTAAACGCTTCTAACAGTTAATATCCGTTGGTTATTGTCTGCCTTTGTTTCGTTATTTTCCATGCTGGTCTAGGAGAAAAAATCTTAGAATGCTGAAACAGGCAGTTGTAAAAGCCGATCGAAGGAACGATGCGGCTAGCAACCCATAATTCACTATTTTGATTATTTTTTCCAGTTTCCCCTTTGAGTCTTTGAGTTTTGCGGTTCTAGTGTCTGCTTAGAGCCGCAAAATCCAAAAGGATGCATAAGAATAAAGACTTTTTTGTCCCAGACTTGCATAAAAATATGTCTTTAAACTTACTAATATATAAAAGCTTGCATCCAGCGTTTTCCGACAATCTTGCAGATGGAGTGGTGTGACATGTATAAGTACCTACATATATATTCTTACTTTAATAACTCCTAAAGCGAATTAACATATTTTCACGTATCCTGATAAAAAAATCTTTCGTATTACAATTACCTCTTTTTAGGAAATCGGTCAAAAAGTGCACCCGGACCACACGCAAGGACATTCCAAATACAAATCAGACAGCTATGCACAGATGCTATCAAAAACACATGCGCTTGCACCGATTGCATCAAAAATATCTACAAGGCGCTCGAACTCTAATTACAATATTATTGTATCACACATGGTGAGGGCAGTAACCCCGTCAGCTGTTGCGATGGGCTTGGGAGACAGTCCCACGAACGCACGTATGCGATTAAGTCGTGCGATTTTGTTAATTTTTTTAGTAAAAGAGATCATTTTTGACTTGATATTCTAAAGAGAAGTTTCATAACTTTCATCGATCCCATGATCCTACCTGCACATAGGTCTTAGGGACACCACAACGCGATTTAAGTAAAACCCCTTAATTCTGAATTCCCGATAAAAAAATGCTAAGTTATCAGTCTCACTGACGAGGAGGGAGGAGAGTCACGTTACAAAGAGAGTACTAAATCTGAAGGTTACGGAACACAGGAACAGAAGGATAAAGAAAGGGTGGTAGAGTGCATAAAGAAGGATATGGTTTAAAAATGTAACAGATGCAATGCTAACAGATAAATTTAAATGGAAAAGACTCACAAGCTCTCTCAACCTTACATAGAGTTGGATAAGGTAAGGAATAAGAAGAATCATAGATCATTTATTAGTCAGACATAAGTACAAAATTTATTAGTTTCCAGTGTAGGGTTTTAGGTTGATGCCGTCAGGTATACAAATTACAAAAGAAGAAGATGAACTTAGAGCCTCACTTTTTTTTTGAAAATTTAAGCATTTTTTGACGAATTTAATATACGTAAATTAACATTTAATTTAAGATACTCGCTTCTAAATTTACTTATAAACTTTTGCCTAACATAAAAAAAGCGTAGGTGATTGTCTAAAGTGTGCGCGATTTTTTGCCACTCCTTCAAAATCCCTGATTAGCAGTACATTAAGGAAAGCAATTAATTGTTAATTATGAAGTAACGCGGCCCGACATTATCGCAATTATGGGCACCTGAGCGATAACTCAGTTTTAATTGATTTAATTGTGATTGTGTGCGGATGGGCCGGGAAATGTCGCTTGTAGTACCGGGGACAGGAGAGGATAATAAAGAATAAATAATAATAAAAAATGTATAAATCCTGTTAAAGTTATGAGTGGATAAAGATCACTACTATAAACCTACCCGGGTAGACAGAGCCTGTTAGGACCTTGAGACCCATAAGCAGTAAAAAAAATCTAAATAGTGCGCCCAGGAATATCAAAATAACTGTACTGAAACTAATATCTAAACTTATGTTTTTAGGGTTCCGTTGTAAACAAGGAACACTTATGTTTTCGCCATGGCGGTCTGTCTATCAGTCCGCGATTCTACTTACTCAGAGACTGTAAGTACTAGAAAGCTGTTATTTGGCATGGTTATGTATAGATATGTGGTTATGTATTAATTATGCCAAAAAAGTAGTATAACAAAAACCATTTTTTTTATACTAGCTCCTATACTTGTCAAGTTGGAGCATTTCTCGTTTCCAAAATACATATTATTATAACTAAATTTAAAGGAAAACTATCAGTTACATATAAAGACGTTATAGCCTAAAAACTTAAAAATGTACTCGGAAAAGGAAATTTTCATACAAATTCAATAGAAGATTATTTAATTTAGACGTTTTTAGTCACGTAAACTCAAAGCATTCGTAACTAGGGAACCCTAAACTGCGCGTGGCCCGACACACTCTTGCCCGGTTATTTATTTAGTTTTTTGTTATGTTAATGTTGAATTTCATAATATAAAATCTATAAAGACACTTTTTCACTACTTTGTGAAACAATATACGTCAGTAGGATCAGATTAATTTAAAAAATCTGTAGGTAGTTATTTTAGATTTGACAGCAAATATTTCCTACTTTTAGGGATGAAATTAACCAAAACAATAAATTGTGTGTGAGTTGCGTTGCATTGCATTTCATCAAGCTAAATTAAAATAAGTAGGACCATAACTTCCCGTGAAAAAGCCACTGTTTTCATAACGTGGGTCACCGCAACTAGGGTGACCAAGTGAATATTAAAAAATTAAAATGTAAAACTGGAGAAATAAAATAAAAACGTTGAATGACTACTGCTTTGTTTAAAGTCAAAAGTGAAAGTAAAACGTCAAAAATAATACATATTATTTGGATATTTGTTTGTATCACTTGATAATTGTCAATTTTTACAAGCTTTTATTCAACTTGCAATGTATCTTGTATGTATGTATGAATGTTTGTTTAGGTCAAATCTTGCAACTCAATTTTCAACCAGTTATCCTCCAATATTCCATATGCAAAAAAACTTAAGCCTTGTGATGAAATTTCGTCGCCTGGTAGGTAGTCAAGTAGTTACTAAACAGACAGAAAACGAAAAAATTATCTAAAATCACCGACCAAGTGCGAGTTGAACTCGCGTGGAGAGGGTTCCGTACAATGCCAAAGTCAATCGAATTTGAAATCCTTACAGTAAGACGCGAGTTTGTTCTATTTTTCGTAAGTAAACGTATTATATTAAGGTGGTAAACTCATTTTTAAGCTATTGCATAGCTTCTATCGCGGGCCTTGAGCGCGGGGACCGAATCCAGAAATTCCGTAACGAAAAAACCTCACGCTTCCCACTCCGCCTACCATGTAGGTTGCCGCTTCGTCTCCGTCGTCCGTTTGCGACGTTGCCGTCCTTCCTTGTAAAAATTCACCGACCGAACGGAACCACCTTAATGCAATAGCTTTACCGCGGCAGTCCCCGAGTGCCCCACGTCTTTTTTTTTATTTTCAATTGATAGAATTCATATACGTAATGTTTTTTGTTTAATTAGTTAGGTAATTCAAATCATCATTCATTCATCATTATCAGGTCTTTTGGTCTCCACTGCAGGAGCACGTCTTTGCTACTAGAGCCATATTATCAGAGCAACCAGAGGACTGATAGAGGTAATTCAAATATTTGAACAAAATTCCAGGAAAAATGGCGAAGCCTGGCCACCCCAACCTCAACTAGCGTTGCACTAAATAATAATAACTGTATGCACGTAACGCAGTACAACTAGTGCAGCTCAATTTAAGTTGCACAATTTATACAATTGCATCGCGTTGGCTTCGTCTCTGCACAAAACTATAGTAAGCTATAGATATAATTATCATCACCTGGTTTTTTAGACTCCACTGCAGGAGCACGACCCTCTCTGTACTACCAGATACACTTGGACAGAGCAGACAGAGTATTTAACCTACACTCTCCACGCTGGCCAGACGTGTTGGAGAGGTCTCTCGAAACTTTGTTTAGCTTGTATATCCTAAGTCGCCTTCTACGATATCCACGCAAAGACTTGAAGTGATCCTATTCTACTCTGCCGAAAACCACACGGCAAATGAGGTTTAATAATTTACTCATCTAAATCTAAAAACGTTGTTAGAACTTCTACTAGTACTACTAAAACTGTTGTTAGAACTTGAGGCTCTAAAATATACTTGTAAGAGTTCGGTTACATCTATTGCTTTCTCTCGCTCAGAATTTAAATGCCTTTTTAAAATCATGTCAAAAGCCACTTATGTTTTCTAAAATATAGGTTTTATCAAATACATTCATATTTTTACATCAGTTTACCATGGGGCCTCAGGTATGCAGAGACTAAGGAAATCTCTACTTTCGTGGCAGAGACGCAGAGACTATAATCTCCACTTGCTACCTCTTTTGATTCGTCAACCCTCATTACTCTATTTCAAGACACGAAGGGTTATTTTTCCGTTCATCTCTTTATTTTGGGTGTAGTGGAGATGAGCTCGCAAAAATAAGATTACACGTCTATCCAAAGTGCTATACGTAATCTAAACTTTTGAACACTTAGGTTTAAAGTTCTTGCAAATCACGAATCATGTCTGCACTTTTTCTGGTAGTAAGATAGATAATCTTCTATAATATAAAAATGAATCAAAAAATGTGTTGGTAAGCGCATATCTCAACAACGCCTGGACCAATTTGGCCAATTCTTTTTTTAAAATGTTCGTTGAAATTCAAAGATGGTTTTTACGGCGAGAAAAATTCGAATAATTGCCGGAAAAACCCTAAAAACAGCTCTTTTCTTTTTCCCATACAAACGTACATTTTGACAGGCTATATTTGGCAGTACGAAGTCTGCCGGGTCAGCTAGTTTTTAATAAATGTCGACCACTAAGACCGTAGCCCGTTCTGTGAAAGCATCCAATCAAATGGTTGAAGAGCGATCAGTCAAGCTGAATAAAGTGAGTATATTCATTTAGTTAAATTAGATTTGTGTTAAGTAGGTATATGAGATTTAACTCCCATGCTGGTCTGGGAGAAAGAAAAAACTTAGAATGTACCAGCTGTTTCTCTTCCCGCGCAGATCGTAAAAGCCGATCGAGGGAATGGGCAAAAATGCGAATTATGTTAACAGGCGATGCGGCTAGCAACCCATCACTGTATTGATTGCTTTTCCATCTTCTCGCCCACCATAACGCTAAGAGTGGCTTTTGGGTCTTGCGGCCCTGGGCTCTGCATAGAACCGCAAGACCCAAAATGCTCTGTCTGCCCCATTAGGGATAAAGACGTGATAGTATGTATGTATGTATGAGATTTAACCAGATGGCTGAGAAATTTATACCTCGCCTTTTTTATGGATTTAACACGCCACTAAGCACTGCCCGCACAGTTTTAAAAATATTTGGTGGCGAATGGGTTAGTAGATCTAGGGGAGGCTATTGCCCAGCAGCGGGAGTTGGACACAAATAGCTTAAGTTCATAAAACTTATATAACTTAGTGTCAAGCAAGTCTTATAGATATTATTTAGATATAGTTCAAAATTCCAAAAATCTACGTTTGAATCCGTATAATGTTTACTTTTATGAATGTAGTAGCTGCGTCCCGCGGTGTTACCTGCGCCTAAAGTAGCCTATATTTTAATCCAGGGTGTCAGCTTCCTGCGTACCAAATTTTATCAAAATAGGACCAGCGGTTTTGCGCGTGACACTCTCACAAACTTTCGCATTTATAATATTATTTTATTTTATTTATTTGACCTTTATTGTACTGCAAAACACAATTTGTATGTCACAATAAAAGCATTATCTAACAGCCAACCTTTGGATGTGACAATTCAAGTAATAAAAACTTGTGAAATAAAAAAAGTATTTCAAAAGTGTCGGTCTCCTGGCCTACCTGAATCTGATTGAAAAGCCCGGCAGCGCAGTGGCATTCATCAGGGTCCAATGTGTCCAAATGACAGCGGGTTTTTCACTATTTTTTCATCTGTCCCGTTTTAGAACAAAACCGAGTAATCACAATGGAACATGTTTTGGTTTTCAATGAATTTCCATTTTTACTGGTGAATTTGTATTTTGTCCGAATAGTCAACTTGCTTTGTTTCTGTTAGGATTTGAATCAACCTGATTATCCGAAAATGACTGCCTCCGTGGTGTAGTGGTAGAGCGTTCGGCTCATACCCGGAGGTCGCGGGTTCGATTCCCGGCGGGGGCAACGACTTTGTGTTGTTGTCCTAGTTTGGCATTGTAGACTGATCACCTGATTGTCCGATAAGTAAGATGATCCGTGCTTCGGAGGGCACGTTAAGCCGTCGGTCCCGGTCACTGTCTTTGACATTGGTCGTTACCTAAAACCATGTCAGAGGCCTTTAAGGCGGTTTAAAAAAAAATCTGACACTAGTGTTAGTCACTAACACACACGATAAGAAGAACATCCGAAAAGAAAGATGATTCCGTGTTTCAGATGGCACGTATAAACTGTGGGTCGCGAATGCCAACTAGCGTTTGATCATCAAACTACTCAAGGATTGGTCCTGGTTTGCCCTTTGGGTTGCGGAGGTCAGATGGCAGTCGCTTGGTGTAAAAACTACCATCTTGAAATCTCCTTGGTAAGGTAGCGGACCCCGGGCTCTGAAGCATTACTGCTGAGGATGCAACCGGGAAAATACGCTTGGATGAATATGGTACATTTGGGAACTGATGTATAAGTTTTCCGCCCGTCCATCTGTCTGTCTGTCTGTATGTCTATATATCTCTCGCACCCAAAATTCAAGCTACATCAACTAGTGAAAACGGTTACCCGCATGCGTGCCCTATGGCATGCATTTCAGAAATCTCCCGCAACCCCCAATGCATGCCAGAATGAATAATGAAAATGGGTCCCTACAGACTTTACTTAAATAGTAATAGATATTCAGTAAAGCATACAATCTTAGCATACTATACATGAATATAAGATGTCCGTAGATCCAGCGGGACCCTATGCCTGATTGAATTAAGACCTATTTAGTCTAATTAGTATCCATTTCTACCTATCGATTTGTATATGTTTAAATTTCTACCTCGGTGGATTCACTGTCAAGATAAAAAAATCTTCTTCATACAGTCAGCGGGGCCCTTTTGCCGATTATAGGGTTATTGATGTGTTAGATATATTTTTCATAGGCCTTTTATTTCTACCTTCAGGTTTATGTATTATTATATTGCTACCCCAACAGATTTACCCAAAAAACGGCAAAATGATTCCTTTACTTCCAGCCTTCGTGAATTGAAGGCGTACAGAATAATAAAATACATTTTCGTGGAGCCTTTTATTTCTACCTTTCAAAAATTGTATTTTTTTAATCAATAAGAAAATAGTTTACGTGATATTTATAAAAAAAGTTTTGAACTAAGCGTAACGCTGAATCTACGGACATGGATATAAGGAGCCTCTTACACCTCTTAAAGGCCATAATGCACCTGAAGGCGTGAATGCGACGTCGAATCTACATAATCGCCCGCTTCCCATGTTTCAGCTGAAATTTTAATGCACCAAATAAAATCAAAACATCAAAACCTTGTGGACTTTAAAGTAAAGGTAATAAGAAGGAAAATAGGCTTTTCGAAGTGAATGTTAATAATAATAAGTGTTGGTATTGGGATTTTTAACTGAATGGACTACAATGCCACCGTAAGCAAAAAAGACATATCTGACAAAATGTTGAAATTGGGAAATATTTAAGCGAACGAGCGAATTCTGTCGCGCTTCTCTCTTAACAAGTGTGTATGTAGCTAATACTGACATTAAAGCATTTTGGGAGTTGCAGCTTGAATAATATCAATAAAGAATCTTTAGAAAATCCTTATCAACGTCTCATTAATTTAGATAGAGCTTCATTGTTTTAGTTTAGGCCCCACAAATGGTCAATGACTAAGACTTCAGAAGGCTTGAGAAAACTTAATCACAACATAGTAACACCTATTGCAATATCCCAGCCTCTTCATCCCAACTTCATTAATTTATCCATGCAATATCCCAGCATCAGTCTATCCCAACTTCATAAAACCATTCCATTTATTTTAGGCAACAAAATATTAAAATATAACTGACACATAATATTATAAATTAAAGACTAACAGATAGAGCCCACGGTAGGATGACCCATAAAGGTCACAGCACACTTATCAACTCTTAAACGGAACGTAAACGTATCAACTCGAGCAGCTCAGTATTCTTTGTATGAAACTTCCTACTGCAACGCACACTATTCGGATTCGTAACGTAAACGCCTCGCCTCGGGACCAGCTCACGAACCGCTGTGCTGGTCGGTCAACTAGCGGTCCCCGCGCTTGCGGCTCGTCGTCCGCGCGCTTACGCCTCTCCGTATGCGAGCTGACGTCTCTCCGTTTCCTCACACCCGCGTTTTATTTATTTGTAGATAAACAAAAATTGATGGCTATGATTGCCAACTCGCGTATTGTGAACCAAGACATAACCGTGCGCTACACTTTACGTTTAACCGGCGAGCGGTAAGCGCGGCGTCGCCCAGCCGTAGTCGAGTCGACGTACCGAATCTGAGCCTGTTTGGTTACGTGCCTACGTCAGGTTGACGCCTGGTTGACCGCGCGGCGAAAGGCGATACGGTGTCGATCCTTTTCCGAGTTGATAAGTGTGCTGAGACCTTAAGCGTGATAGTGGGTAAGAAGGAAGAAAAAGAAAACTACATAATGATGGTTTGCTAGCCAAATCGCCTATTAACATGTAGCGATATAATGCATAGTACCTATGCACTTTTCTAAAGCGAGTGACGGACGAACCCCCAGCATCTTACCAGTCGTCTCTCAGTCGCCTAGACCATCACTTGTAGTAAAGGAATAAAACGTTATATTATTATATAGGGACAAATTACACTGATTGAGCCAGCCTCAAGGTAAGTTCGAGACTTGAGTTATGGGATAGTATCTCAACGATACTATGTTTTATAACAAATACACATAATAATAAACATTCAAGATATGAACACACAAAGTTCTGATCGCATTTTCGCTGATACCCTTAATCGGATTTTACGATCATCGCGGCAAAAGAAGTCTCTGGTACATTGTAAGTTTTTTTTCTCAGACCTGCAAGAAAAAAAAATGTTTTATCAATTCCGAATATTTGGAAAACGTTGGATATGCCTCTTTTACCTTCGGCCCAATGAGACAAAAGCGAGATCACAATTAAGGGGACGCACCGTGAAAATGGGCATTATCTATTTCTTATTTCTCAGCGAATATCAGAAATTTAAAACTGATACTTGCTAATAGCATACTAGAACGCTTTTCTAGCATAATTGTAGTTGTGGATACACGATTAGTTAATTTTTGTAACACAAATTTGCTCATCAAAAACACCTCTACCTAAACATATATGGTCTAATTTCTCACGAACGAGAGGGACTTCATCTTTGAAACTTTTTATGCAGATTAGTAATTATGTAATCTTTAAAATTGTGGTACAAATTTTTTTTTGTTGCTTTAGTTTTAATTTTAGAGCCATTTTTCTATAATTGATCAGTTTTGCGTGGCTTTAGATTTCAGTCATATAAGCCCTTTTGCCTTCCTGAAAAATATTGTACTTGCCGTCTCGCTTTTTCGCGAGTGTATTTAAATAAACTGTTCTTGTTGCACAGATTTTTGACAGTTATACATTAAATTGTCAGATGGCCGATGGGCCTCACGAAGCAAGGACGCGTCGCTCTTCACAAAAAAAATGACATTTGATTTCGTAAAATTATTGTCACAGTGTAGAATAATATCACGAATATATATGGGTCGAACAGTCTGTAAACAAACGTGCGAGTAACTTTCTTACACTGTGTCACTTGTCATAATGTCAAAGGAAGTGTCAAAGCATAGCGTGGCATAGATTGATTACGTGACAGACATGGTCGGCATAGATTTTTTTTTATACAAGTAATGTACATACAGTATCAATTAATAATATTTTATTTTTATTTAATTACCAGTTTTGTGGCAATTAATTAATTTTATAATAGCCAAATAAACTTATCTATAGATAATACTCTTCGGATTTATTTACTTTTAGATTTCGAGAAATATACACGTACATATTTTACCACTGAAGGACTGGCTGACTGATTGATATGATTTTTAGGGTTCCGTAGTAAACAAGGAACCCTTATAGTTTCGCCATGTCTGTCTGTCCGTCCGCGGTCCTACTCAGAAACTATAAGTACTAGAAAGCTGTAATTTGGCATGGATATGTATATTAATGGCGAAAAAGTCGTAAAATAAAATATGGAAATATTTTTTTTTAGGGTAGCTGCCTACTTGTATCTGTAGTGATTGTAACTGTAGTGAGTACTTGTACACTGTAGTGATAGGTGTAAGGAAGGACTTGCTTGGTGGGGAAGCAGACAGGGAGGGCTTTCTGCTTAACCCTCCAAACAAGCAACCAAGTGAAGGCAGAGGTTACCTACGAGGCGGTAGGCCGTTTTTTGAATGTTATTTTAATATCATTATAATATAGTGATCTAGTATAGCCTGTGGTTCGATTTATTACAGGTATGTCCCTTTCATGTTGTATATTAATTATTTTTTCAACATACTTGCTCGTAAAGTGGATCTCATTGAATTTCATCGGCTTTAGACATACATATATAAAGTAGCTCATTAAACACGCTTGCGTTATAAACGCAAATAGTGAAGTTATATCATGCAACAGCAATATTTTAACTATTTTTTTTTTCAAATTCCGAACTCGCTCACTGCCTTGTGGCACCAGCTAGTAATGGTTGGCCAGCCGAGCTGATTTTAATAAGTATTTCGGTGGGAAAGCAGCTGTGTGCACACAGTTTTATGGTTCAGTTTATTTAACCGTTTCTTTACCGCCAATACCAGACACAATAGTAAGACATGAACGTGGACATTTACGTATATCTAAACTGATTTTTATTTTAACCGGTATACGTGCGGGATATACGTGTGTTGAAAAACTTCGTGCGATATACGTGCGTATATTAGTTAAACACTTGGTACTATCACGCCCTCGCTTTCGGCTCGCGCACCAAAAATTCCGCCTCGTGTGTTATAACCACTATAGCGCACAAATATGGTAATATACACAACTATTTTTCAATTAAAAAAATATTACTTATTTTAATATAAAGAATTGAATAATGCAGCTCCTTTTATACAGTTACGTATTTACCCCTTACTTATTTTGTACAACATGCTGACTTTTCATTGGTTTTGGAAAAAAAATCGTATTGTGAATAAATTCCTCTATCTATATACGTAATCCAAATTTGTGTATGACATAAGATAAACAAATCGAGACTACGTAGTTATGTCCGACCAAAACTACCGCATGACCTCGATGAACTCCGGCCGGCCGGACGGAGGCGGTGCCTGGCGGTAGTACTAATTGATCTCACGATTTTACTTTGTTTTTGAATTTTTATTTTGACTAGCTAATTAAATTTTACTAATGATCTTTATAAAGTGGCCCTCGGTCCAAAAAACAATGAGAAATTACCGTGTATATTTTTTAAAATTTTAATAAATTATTTCTGTTTTATCTAAAGGCTGACCGGTAGACAATGCGTTAGCATTAAGTCCACCTTTTGTACCATTATGGTCATTTAAGATTTAATAAATAAATAAATTTACATGTCAGTTGCTGTAGTAAGCCATTTTATAAGTATCATAGCTGCTGACTTAGCTTTTATATTAAACGAATGTATTGATGAAGGCATATGTCCTAACCTAATGAAATGTAGTAAACTAATCCCTTTATTAAAAAAAGGAGAAAAAACAGAACCTGGCAACTACAGGCCGATATCCATCCTGCCAGTTTTGAGTAAGGTGTTCGAAAAGATAATGCTCAATCAAATGCTGCTTCACTTCAAAACCTACAACCTGTTCCATAGCCAACAATTCGGTTTTACTGGCGGGAAATCGACCACCGATGCGGGAGTGGCACTCGTTACACATATATACGATGCATGGGAGAACAAAAATGATTGAATTGGATCATTTTGTGATCTCTCCAAAGCATTTGATTGCGTAGAACATCCGACACTTTTGCTTAAATTTCGTCAATACGGTTTTGATGATAATTCAATTAAATTAATAGAATCTTATTTAACAGATAGGCATCAAACTATTAATTTAAATGGCATAAAATCGCACGGATCTAATGTTAAAATAGGTGTACCGCAAGGTTCAATTCTTGGACCTTTCCCTTTCTTGGTTTATGTCAATGACTTGCTTTATATGGTTGAGAAACAGGCTGGCATAGTGCTGTTTGCTGATGACACCTCACTAATATTTAAAATAGATCGACATAGCACAAACGCTAGCGCAGTAAACGCCACCTTGTCTTCCATTTCTGATTGGTTTTCTGCCAATGCTATAGACAGGTATGCGATGACATAATGCTAGATGGTGAAAAACTCGATCTTTTTGAAAGTACTACCTTCTTAGGAATTACAATAGACTCAAAACTTCAATGGAGTGCTCATATAATTAACTTTCTAATAGGCTTAGCCTTATTATAGGCTTATTAGAGAATAAGACAATTAACAGATATAGCAATTGCTAGACTAGTGTACTTTAGTTATTTTCATAGTGTAATGTCTTACGGCATACTATAGTGGGGGAGTGCAGCCGGTATTCAAACTATTTTTATTTTACTAAAACGGGCAATTCGTGCTATTTATGGGTTAGGACCAAGAGACTCACACAGACACAGAGAATTATTTAAGCAAATTGATATACTTACATTGGCATCGCAGTATATATTTGAAAACATAATGTTTGTAAGGAAAAATATTTCCTTATACAATAAAGTAAGCGATATGACCGATAGAAACTTACGTAATAAGAATGAATTATTACATATAATTTACAGATAGTAAAACGTTCATGGGGAACTGTATACTTTTTTATAATAAATTGGCACAATCGGTCCTTGATATGCCTGACAAAAAATTCAAAACTTATGTAAAGAAAGTACTTTGTGAGAAGGCTTATTATAGGACCGATGACTACCTTAAAGACAAAAAAGTCTGGCTTGAGCTTGGCGCGGGTCCCTCTTAAAGGTTTGTTATATAGGTACTCGCAAATGTTCATAATTTGGTACATTTTGTACAAATTAAATCTACAACTTGACATTATTTTAAAATTTTGACATTTTAAAAATTTAATTTAAATTATGATATGACATAAAAAACAATGTATTCTCTGTCCATATTAACTTTAAGTATTAATTTATTTGTGAGTTGACGTCCTTAAAGAAAATGCTGCAGTGCAGTTTGTTACCGCTTCTTCTGCACTAGCGCTTTAGAAGCGGTAGTAAACTTAGCTGTAAGTAACCATTTGACGTGAACAATTGTGCCACAAAACAATGACGATTATTAAGGGATTTTATAAATATCCTATGATAATAAAAATATATATTAGAAAAAAACCTATTGCGATCTTTTTCTGCACGTGTCGTTGGCTCAAACTAATAAATATTGATCTTTCATTATGAAGTTCAAACATTCTAGACTTCCCTCCAGAATATTAGTCATTGCTCAGATTTCTTATTGAAAGCTAATATCTCTGGTTCATTGAACTAGTAGGCTTGTTATGTCTCAGTTTCAAAAACATAACGTAACTAATAATAGATTACGTGACATGACCTTTTTCAATTCTTTACAAAAACATAACATGTTACAAAAAAGTAAACATACTAGAGATACTTTTCATTACGTCATGGTTTTCATACTGTAACCTCTATATATTTTTAACTCTATCTGCATTGCATATAGACATTACTACAAACCTAGCGGAAAAGAACGGACAACTTTGGAATCAATTTTGACAGATTTTGAAAAATAAAAACGTAGAGCCAAGCCTTAAAATGCAGCGCAGACTGTCGATCGCTTTGTGTTACAGTTGCATCGATTTTGCTGGCCGTACTGCGTATACCCAGGCATATCCAAGAGTATCCAGGAATCGCTATATTCGGCCAAAATTTGTACTTTGGAACTATAAAGTTTGATAAAATAAATAAAATAAAATCTGCACTTCTAAAATCAGTTGTATACACGCTGACTTTTCATTGGTTTTGGAAAAAAAAATGTCGTATAGTAAATAAATTCCTCTATCCATATACGTAATCCGAATTTCTGTATATCATAGGATAAAAAAGTTGCGTAAATGATTTCCGATCGAGACCACGTAGTTATACGCCGGCCAAACAGCTGCGTAATGTCGATGACCCCAGCCGGCCGGCGGGCGATGTACGCCATACATCGCCCGTTCTCATCATTTATCTCACAATTTTTCTTTAGAGTTTTAGACAACATTTTTTTTCTGAATTTTTATTTTGACTAGCTAATTAGGTCTTATTAACGATGCTTATAAAGTGGCCTTTCACTTCAAAACCAATGAGAAATCACCGTGTATAGTAGGTATATATAAACATATTTATGCTTGTTTCCCATAGGGTAGGCAGAGACTATAGATCTCTACTTACCAATGCCTTGCAAATTGCAAACCACTTTCACTTCGTCAACACTCGTTACTCTTTTTAACGTACTTCCAAAAAGGTTATCAGTTCATCGCGATCTCTTTTTTAAGTATCTTGACCAGTTATTCGAAATGCCTTGACCGATTTGGATTTTTTTTTTTTTATTTGAAAGAGATACTTGTCCCATAGAAATTTTATCGAAATCGGTTATAGAAGGTTGGGTTTTGGGGGAGAAGTCGGTTTTTAGTTTTAAAAAATTATCATGCAGGATGCATGATATTTTTTTCAGTTTTGGGTATTCCTTACATCACCTTTGTTCAGAACATCTGCAATTTGGTCGCAGAACGTTCAACGATGTCATCATCACCATAATTTAAGAACAGTGCTCTTGTCGGTAGAGTTTCTTCAATTCTTTTCTTTTGTCCATCTACCTCTTGACGACTTGATACGACACTGCTGTTGACGAGGTCGCCCAGTCAAAATCTTTATTTGCCATCAGATAATTTTGGGTCTTAAGCTCTAAGCTGACAAAGCCCAGGACCGCAAAACTCAAAAGCCACATTCAGCAGGCGAGAAGTTCGAAAGATAATAAAACTAACTATGGTTTGCCAGCCGCATCGCCTAAAATGATCCGCCTGAGAAGAAATGAGAAGCAAAGATATAACAAACACAATGACAGCCCTCTATAATCCCGAACCAATCAACCGCGAGATAGCAACACTAGCGCTTATTAAAAACATCTCAATGATGTATTGCCAGTAATTCCGTCCCCGCCGCCGGTCGATACGCGTATTCACAAACCGTATGTCGTCACAGCAAGGGTCTGCTCTGAAACTCGGTCGTATTCCTCGAAGCGCAACCATTTTGAGACGCAGATACTATTATTAATTCTGTGACGCAGGGAGAATAAAAGCAAATTGCTCTTCGTAGATTTGATTTTTGCACTCTAAAATAAATTAAAATTTACCTCTTTTTTAAATATAGGGACAGCACCTCACGACACTTTGAGGTGGTATAGTTTTGAGTTGACTCCTGGCAATTATCCGCACGACTATGTGCTAGCTGCAGTTAATGTTCACCTATAGTTGGGTTACATAATGTCAATTGTAAGTTTTTGTAATAGTAGAAGTAAGTATAAGTAGCTCCTACTCTCGCACGTGCTGCGCCGTAGTTAGTGTTTCAGTTTTATTTACTTTTCAGTCTTTTACATATATATACAACTAACTAAGCGAACAAACATAAACCGTCTTATTATAAAAACCCAGACTAACTTCGTTACTAGGTATAAACCATTATCCACCCAAATCAAATTGACATTTAGTAAAGTGAAACTAACGCCTCTGTCAATGTCAAATTGATTTGGGTGGATAATGGTTTTGACGACCTCCGTGGCGTAGTGGTCACCATGCTAGTCCGCCACCCAGAGGTCCCGGGTTCGATTCCCGGTCAGGACAAGTTGGAAAATGGCCTTTTTCAAATTGTCCTGGGTCTTGGATGTTTATCTATATATATATTTGTTATAAAATATAGTATCGTTGAGTTAGTATCCCATAACACAAGTCTTGAACTTACTTTGGGGTTAGCTCAATTAGTGTAATTTGTCCCTATATATTTATTTATTTATTTAACCTAGTAACAAAGATAGTCTTGTTTTTATAATAAGACGGAAAGAGTATAAAAGAACTACAAGCTAATTACATTTTCTAGTACCTGGAGCTTTACTCCAAAAGCGACATGACATACGTAAGTAACCACATGCGAGCGTTCCTGTCAACCAACAATGTGTGCTACAAAATGATGATTTTAGTCTTATTTGATTTGACATTGAAATAGTATCTACAAAAGCCTTACATCTAAATATAAGCATAACTTACAGCTAAATTTATCATGGAGAGTCCAAAACCCAAAAAACCTTAAGTTCGTCACTTTCGCAAATGGTTATCGCTGAAAATTTAGTCACTTTCGCAGAATGTCACTTTGGCACTGTGTAGGTTAATTGGAAACATACATGAAAAAAATATGTATTAAGTAACTAACCAGTTTATCCATAAATATTCAAAAATAAAGTACTAACAGTGAAAACATGATAAAAATTGGTTGAAGAACGAATGAGATATAACGATTTTACGAAAAAATGTCTAATTCTATCTCATTCGCATAAACGCTTTTTTTCTATAGCAAATGTATAGATGACATAGACGTTGTCGTCTCCAGTCTATATCGGACTTCTGTTTCTAATTGGAACTTCAAAGTATCACTAGTTCGTCGCTGATAAATATATTTTATAAATTCTTTCATAATTGTTTAATATGGATTATGGTCTGTGGTTAAGGCTTCTTTTAAGCAAATAAAAAAAAGTGCATATTCTCTATTACAGTACCCGTATTTGTGGCTTGAGCATTTTGTGAATACGCGGCTTGGATCCGGCGGTCGGTTTTGTTGCTCTGATTTATCGTTTTCTTAATAAATACGTCGGCTGAGGTTTTATTATTAATTGCCGTGATATTAATTGTTGCCGTTTGCGAGACGGTCAGCTTTACGCCGGCAATTGTTTAGTTTCTGCTGATTTACTCCTTTCGCGTTTTATGGTGCGTGGCACCTTTTAAACCAGTAGTTTGACGACCTCCGTGGCGTAGTGGTCACCATGCTGGTCCGCCACCCAGAGGTCCCGGGTTCGATTCCCGGTCAGGGCAAGTTGGAAAATAGCCTTTTTCAAATTGTCCTGGGTCTTGGATGTTTATCTATGTATGTATTTGTTATAAAATATAGTATCGTTGAGTTAGTATCCCATAACACAAGTCTCGAACTTACTTTGGGGCTAGCTCAATCAGTGTTATTTGTCCCTATATATTTATTTATTTATTTATTTAGTTTGCCCCGAACTTTGAATTCGCGGACCCCATATCTCGGTAATTCCTTGATTTGGCTCATGACCGAACTTCGAAATTCTATTAGTTACATCTAACTTAACAGTCAAATTTTATGTCCAAACAAACTTTTTATTAAGTACAAATATTTTAATGGGATGATTCAGTCCATTTTTTTTAATCATTTTAAACAACTGTTCCAGTAAATGTATATCGAAATACGAAAAAAATTTTTGGTTCTCGTACAAATCGAGTAGTCACGTAATATCGTTACTATAGAAAACGAATTATTTTTCGTATTTCGACATACATTTAATTTTACTGAGAAAAGATTTTCGAAATGATAGGCTGAATGACCTCTTAAAACTTTTGTACACTACACATAATGCAAATTTTACTTCATCATCATTTCAGACATAGGCCTTTCCCAAAGATTACCGAAATGACCGATCTAGAGCGGCCTGCATCCAGCGCTTATTAACCGCGAGCGTCGCATATATGTGACAAACATTGTCGGGCCCATTCCGCGAAGGTCGCATATTTGCAACAAAAAAAAATGCTCGTATGGCACATAACTTACGTATCATATCCGTTTTTGGTTGTAGATAGGTATGTTACCATGTCTCGCGCTGGGGGCACGACAACTGATATAAAGTCTCGCGGTGAAAGGGTTAACGTGTAAAAGTGCCTATAAAGGTCTGAAAAAACATTCGATTTTTTTAATCTTTGTGGCCTTTAGGTCTTACGGTAGTGGGCCCTGTGTTCCCCGTAAGGGATAAAGACGAGCTAATGTATGTTATGTTTAATACATCTTCCGGTATTCCTGTTAACTTAGCCATCAAATGTAGTGTAGTAATTTATCATGATCCGAGCGCATTCCCGGTTGCATCCTCAGCGGTAACGCTTCAGAGCCCGGGGCCCGCTACCTAACTTATGTCATACTAGCCGAAGCCCGCGATTTATACCCTATATGTTGCCCAGGCTTAATAGCTATATAACAAAAAAAGTTTCCTTCGAATCCGTCCAGTATTTCCGGAGATTAGCGTGTACAAACAGACAAACAGACAAACAGACATACAGACAAACAGACAGACATTTTTTTTAAATTCTTACTCTATTACTACATCTCCATCGCCCCCAATATTTTTTTTGGTAATATATTTAATGTACAGACACACTTTTTTTACTGTTTTATTATATGTATAGATATAGATATAGATGACGAGGTTTCTTATACGACAAGGTTATAATTGTAATAATTAAATTTTACATCAACCAATTTTGCACACCTTTCCAAGGTAAAATGTATTGGGAATATGTATATTTTTTAACATCCTATGTATTTACCTACATTTATGCAAATAAAGAATGATTATGATTGTAACTGGATTTTAAGCAGAGCGACTACCGTGTGACCTCCGCAACCCAAAGGGCCCGGATTTCTGGACCAATCATTGGATAGGTTTGAGCAAGCGCTAGATGGCGTTCAGGACCTACATGCCTTCCGAAACACAGAATCATATTTTCAGCTTAACGCGGGTCCCTCTAAAAGTTTGTAATATAGGTACTCGAAAATGTCATAATTTGGTACATTTTGTACAAACTGAATCTACAACTTGACATTATTTTAAAATTTTGACATTCTAAAAATTAAATTTAAATTATGATATGACATAACAAACAAAACAATGTATTCTCGGTCCACATTAACTTTAAGTATTAATTTAATTGTGAGTTGACGTCTTTGGAGAAAATTCTGCAGTGCAGTTTGTTACCGCTTCTTCTGCACTAGCGCTTTGGAAGCGGTAGTAAACTTAGCTGTAAGTAACCATTTGACGTCAACAATTGTGCAACAAAATAATGACGATTATTAAGAGATATTATAAATATCTCTTATATATAATATCCCATGCTGGTCTGGGAGAAATAAAAAAACTTAGAATGTACCAGCTGCTTCTCTGCCCGCGCAGATCGTAAAAGCCGATCGAGGGAATGGGCAAAAATGCGAATCATGTTAACAGGCGATGCGGCTAGCAACCCATCACTGTATTGATTGCTTTTCCATCTTCTCGCCCACCATAACGCTAAAAGTGGCTTTTGGGTCTTGCGGCCCTGGGCTCTGCATAGAACCGCAAGACCCAAAATGCTCTGTCTGCCCCATTAGGGATAAAGACGTGATAGTATGTATGTATGAATTATAAATATCCTATGATAATAAAGATATATTTGAATTAAATTGAATTGAGATCATAAATAAATATATACGGACAAATTACACTGATTTACCTAGCCCCAAAATAAGCTTAACCTTGTGGTATGAGATACTGACTCAACGATACAATTTTTTATAATAAAAACATAAAGAACACTCAAGACCCAGAACAATTTGAAAAACTTCCAACTAGCCCTGGCCGGGAATTAAATCCGGAACTTCCGGACGGTGGACTAGCCTGATCACCACTACGCCACGGACTCAACTACGTACGGCGAGTACTAAATATAAGGCATTATAATAATTTCCAATAATACTTTAAACCTCTACACAAGAGCAATGGAAGATTTTCGAGAAACAATTTTCGTCTATCTTCAGTTGTACCTTTCTAAAAATACCTTCCAGTCCACCTCCAAGTCCCTCATCAAAAGGAACGCGTTGCCACGCGACCAGCTCCGAAATAAAGGTCTCTATTTATTCCCATAAAATCATTTGTCATAATATGGCTGTTTTACTTCCCATAATATTTTTATACTTTTTTTTAGATGCCTATGTCCAGCAGTGGACGTTGTGCGGCTGAAATGATGATGATGATGCTGACTTTTTTATTCACTTTCAAAATTTTTGAATTCGTTGTTAGACATTTAGGTCCCATCGTTTTGGTAAAAGCCTCTTATTGTATAACATAATTTGGTTCAACATAACTATTAACACAAATACCTACATCATAATTTTGTTTTGTACAAAACAAATATGTTTTTGGCTTATATATAAGCAAGCAAGCAAGGTGCAGCGGGTATACCCGCTGCACCTTAACTTATATTTTTATTATGACAATATAAAATTCAAACATGTTTTAATAAATGAACTTTATTTCAGTTATAATACAATACTCTATGATTATTGTTATGACTGCAGCAACATTGTGAGAAAAATATTTACAGCAAACTATGGTTAGGACATAATAGGATAGAATTAACATTATCTGAAAAAACTAACAGACAAATCGATATTTTGTAAATTACGTAATAATTTTAGTATTGATAAATACTAACTAAAAATACGCAATCCGCATTCCATTGTTTTCTTTTGCAATAGCCTATCAAGGTTCATGTTTTACATAATTTAAGAAGTGACTATGTAGTGTAATATGTGTATAATAAGAAAAACAATAAATAAGTTTGCAAGGATCGTAGTAAGTGGAAATCCATAGTCTCTGCCTACCTCCATGGGAAACACATATATAAAACAATAAATAAATAAAAAAACAATGTAGAAAAAGTAATGAAAAAAAAATTATGAATTTAAATTAATAGGAGAACCAAATTGAACCTCCTAAATATCTATTTTAAAAAGCACCCCATCTCATTCTATTAGGATTTAATATTCCTACAGAATATCCCTATTCTGCCAGTAATGACGACGGCAAGTATATCAAATTCCAAATCACCCCCGAGCAGGGGCGACTTGGGTAACTTGATACGGTGCGAGTATGGGGGTTAGCTATAGTTTCATTTTAATACAATTTTTGCATATTTTTTAACCGACAGCTAAGAAGGATTATGTTGTTTCGCGGGTATCTTGTACGTCTGTTTGTTTGTTTATTTTATTACCTCGTATCTTTGAAACGGCTGAATGAATTACCGTAAGATGTTTTGTAATCATTTTTAGGGTTCCATAAAAATGGGGAAAAACGGGATCCTATTACTGAGACTTCGCTGTCTGTTCGTCTGTCCGTATGTCCGTCTGTCCGTCTGTCCGTCTGTCTGTCACCAGGCTGTATCTCAAGAACCGCGATAGCTACACAATTAAAAGGAGATGGCTAAACGACTGCCCTAAGAATGTATAAAGATTTTGTAGTATCCTGTAAAACCGAAATATTCATTAATGAATTATTAAGGTTTTATTTTTACCCTTGAACTTCAGTTAAATAATAAATAAATAATAATATAAATAAATATATAGGGACAAATTACACTGATTGAGCTATTCCTAAGGTAAGTTCGAGACTTGTGTTATAGGATACCAACTCAACGATACTATATTTTATAATGGGGGGTATGGATGGGGATGGGGATGGCGTTAAATAATACGCAATTATAAGTTTTTTATTTGAGTTTCCTCATTTCCTCCATTGACATCTACCTAAGTGTTGCCAAATATGAGTTTCTATTTGTTACCTGTACTATGCAAGCCAAACGATTATTGAATTTAACTATAATCGAAATAATTAATCATAGGTACCTACTGCATTTCCGTTAAGAAATCACTTTATACATTGTAATGCCAGCAGTAAACGCTCGCCGAGAGGTTCGGCCGAGAAGACTCTCGACGAGAGCATACCCGACACCCGTGCGAAAGACAACGAGACTTTCTTGCACGAGACCCTTTGACCGAGAATATAGTAGATTGTATAAATAATTTAAAAATAAAATCGATAAATAATCGATATTATGCGGGTAATCTGGCAACACTGGTGTTCGTTGTACCGTTGCGTCTGTTGCGTTTTCAAGTTTTCAAAGTACTTTTTTCTTTTTACTTTGACCCTTGTTTGTTTACCAGACTATTGTGTGTGATCGCCTGCCTACTGACCTTTAGCTATTTTACACGGACTTGCCTGCCTATCGATCATGATTAAGAGTTAGCAAAAGCGTTTGTAACCAATCGATCGGGGAAGGGATTTCAATGATTTTATTTTTAAAATTGTTGTCGTTTCAAAAGTTCCTGAAACTTTTTTCACACGAAATATTAATATACAGCTATTCAGCATTACAATACACTAGGAGCCATGTTTATACATTGCTAGGGCAGTCGCCCATACTTCTATTTAGCCATCTCCTAAATTATGTATTTCTGTTGCCGCTTTAACAACAATTACTAAAAACAAAATAAAATAAATATTTAAGGGGGCTCCCATACAACAAACGCGATTTTTTTGCTCTTTTTTGCTCGATATCAATAATGGCAAGAGGTAGGCACTTGAAATATTCTCAAAATACTCAGTTGTATTTTTATTTTAATAATAAATAAATAAAATATATATATTTATGGAGGCTCCCATACAAAAACTTGTTTTTTATAGATAATGGTACGGAACCCTTTTTGCGCGAGTCCGACTCGCACTTGGCCGGTTATTCTAACCGACTTCACCCCCAAACTACACAACCGAATTTTATAAAATTTCTATCAGACTACTTCCACTTGACAAGTTGCATCCTTTCAAACCAAAAAAGAATTTTAAAATACAGTGAACATTCATAAGAAAAAGATTGCCTAACGTCTTACTTTTTGGGAGTCAGTAAAAAAATAAAAATGGCGAATTTTCTGGTGCTAAATTATAAATAAATAAATAATAAATATATAGGGACAAATTACACAGATTGAGCTAGCTCCAAAGTAAGTTCGAGACTTGTGTTATGGGATACTAACTCAACGATACTATATTTTATAACAAATACATATATAGAAAAACATCCAAGACCCAGGACAATTTGAAAAAGGCCATTTTCCAACTTGCCCTGGCTGGGGATCGAACCCAGGACCTCCGGATTGGCGGTCTAGCGTGTTGACCATTACGCCACTGAGGTCGTAATTTTTTTTTATCATATTCGCATAGACATACAAGCAGTGGTGTGAGGTGGAAAGTAGTAAGTGTAAGTAAAATTATTTGCGTTCATTTTTGGGACTCTTGCGAGAGTTGCGAGATTTTTGCATCCCTTATAATCCTTATAACACCCCTCTTTTTGTGGGGGTTAAAAAAATCGAGATACCAGGCAAGCATAAACAGCGAGCAGATAGTTGTCTACACGGACAATTGGTCTCAAATGAGTCGCGACTCATTTGCCCGCCAGCCTGCTCCATAGGGTTTTAGTTCACTAAACATACTATTTAGTTTGGTATAGCTAAATAAAGTATTGGAACGTTGAATTGTTTCGGTAAAATTCTGAATAAATTACGTGATATATATATAAGAAAGCCCGTCTTTCAAGAGACAACATCCAATAACTTCTAAACGGCTGAACCGAACTTAGGTTTCATGCTTTTCAACTAACGTTAATAACAACCGCAAGAAAATATGCCACATGTAACATATAATAAACTAGCAGTCCATCCCGGCTTCGCCCTTGGTACATACATAGCCTATGTCACTCAGGGATAACATACCTATCCAACAGTGAAAGAATTTTTAAAATCGATCCTGTAGTTTCGGAGCCTATTCAATACAATCAAACAAACAAACAAACAAATCTTTCCTCTTTATAATATTAGTGTAAATAATAAATAAATATATACTGACACATCACAGACACTGAGTTAGCCCTAAAGTAAGTTTAATAAGTTCGAAACTTGTATTATGGGATACTAACTCAACCATACTATATTGTATAACAAATACATATACAATGTCCTTTTTAATTAAGTACAAATATTTTAAGGGGTGGTTCAGTCCATCATTTTGAACAACTTTTCCCAATAAATGTATATCGAAATACGAAAAAAAAAATTCAGCTTCTCATACAAACCGAACTAGTCACGTGATATCAGTACTATGGAAAATGAAAATATTTTTTTCATGTTTCGATGTACATTTATAGGGAATAGTTGTTAGGAATGTTGGACTGAATCACCCCTTAAAATATTTGTACTTAATTAAAAAGGACATTGTATATGTTACCGTTAGAATGCAGAATACGTTAATGTGCACATTAATTCGTTAAAGTGTAAAATTTTAATTAAAGAAGCTCATTTTTGCACTTTACCTAGTTAGTCTGCACAGTAACGAATGGTACATCGTTAAATTGCGAAAGTCCACTCCTCCGCTCACCTCTATCCATATCCATAACAAATTTAGCATAACTTTATAAATCACAGTTCTAACCCAACCTAACCTACTTTTCTGGTAGCAAGTCTTTTCTGGTATGGTCACAGTTCTAACCCAACTTACCTACTTATCTGATAGCAAGTCTTTTCTGACTTTCCTTTGTTTATAATATAATATAGGACCTTGTTCTGTTTTACGGAATTTACCGTACGCCTGGTCGTTAGTCTGCAGATTACCTAGGAAGTCTGCAGATTATCTAGTTGTTGTAAGAACTTAATCCATTTTTTTACTTTAACTAACTAAGCCAGATAATCTGCAGAATACCTCGGTAATCTGCACTCTAACTGATTTAGGCGAATTAACGGTAACATATAGATAAACATCCAAGACCCTGGTCAACCTGAAAAAGATAATATTTCATTGTGACTCCGGAATTCGAACCCAGTCCCGGATAGATAGTCAAACAGACAGACAAATCTACAGAGACAAGCATCAAACTTTTAACATCCCTCTTTTTTGTCGGCTGTTAAAACATATTTTCAAGCCCAAAACATAAAGTTGGTCAAACTCCAATTCCTTTTATTTTTTCACTATTTTCCGTTACTTACGGACTTTCCCGCTAATGTCGTATAATACCCTCATGCGGTCCACTCGGCCCCATCTGTCAGACCGTGGGGGGCCCAGGGGACCGCTTGCTGGATATCTTATTTATGGGGTTATGCTCGGTGAGTTTGAGGTCATACGTATCGGGATGTGGGGATGGAAATATTAATTATTCGTTGAATAGTGATCATAGAAAGATTATGACAGTAATATTATGAAGGCGAAAGTTGTGAGTGTGTTGTAACTTCATCACGCGCAAACAGTTGGACCAATTTAGATATAATTTGGTCCTCTTGGTACTTGGCGGACTAGTATAGTGACCTCTACGTAACGGCTGAGTCACCTCTTTAAGTATGTAACGTGATTTACCAGTCGCCCTGTATTATTTTGTTGTTGTCATCATTGTATGTCAATCTTCAAGCTATGTCAGATGCCTTTCGGCAGCTTGAAAGATCTGACACTATTGTTGACCACTTACACATGAAAAACAACAAAAACGAGGAGCAATACTCACTCACGTTTTACACTCTGTTATCATTTACTTTTCCCATGAAATCCGCAGCAGATGTGGACTGTTTACAAAACATTAATTATGTCACGCTATGGAACACTCGTGTCTTTTGATCGCTATAAAATTGTATAATGTAAACTTAACGTATTCTTATTAAGTGTTATGATTTTAACTTGATTTTTGAAGGGGAATAATGTTTTTCTAGTGCATATTTATAGTAATGCCTTAAATGTCCATTGAGTTGATCTTTTAGAAATTATTATTTTTAGGGTTTGTTATTTGTACCCAAGGAAAAACGGGACTTTATAACTAAGACCCCGCTGTCCATCTGTCTGTCTGTCCGTGTATCTATCGTACAGTATCATGGACTGAATTTACTCTTAAAATAGTTTTAGTATATTTTGTTAGACTCTATATAATATATCAAATATGAAAGAGCATTTCGCGGAAAACGGGAGTTACCGAGACTTTAGTCACAACACTTGTTGGGGTGCAAGGTTGCGGTGGTAGGGAAAATGCAGAAAGTTAGTTAAAATTATATTTATTAAAAGTTCTACAAGTAAGTCCGATACAATTTGTTGTCAGATGTACGCACACAGCTAGTTTTATTTTAGACTGAAGTTTACACCACAAATAATTTTGTTATATAATAGACAATGTTAGTTAAATGTTGATAGATATTGTTACTGTTATGTTTTAGAGAAAATGTTAAAAGTTAAGTTGAATGTTAAAATGCACCCGGACTTGCCGGCGTTTAGTTGTGCACTGATTGTTACGTATTGTTAGGTAAAATAACAAAAGTGTTTGGTTGCATTTATTGCAACGAACAACACTCATGACTGCGAATCGAAGAAATCTCTCCCTTTGTGGCGGTCAAACCACAGAACTACTGTAGGTCAAACATACCACTTTAACCTGCTAAAGTCACACATAATAAGTCGAAATTTCGGCAAAGCAGGGCAATAAACTCCAATCTGCAATTTCGGCCACACAACTAAGGGCAAACACAGAACAAACACACAAACACGGAACAAACGCGCAAACAGAAGTTAGTCCGAATTGGCAGCAGTTCTAACATGATTTTTCATACAAACTGCACCTGAGAACGAGTTGAAATTAATTAAGCTGCACTCTGTCGAACACTGTCACTGACTGGGTAAAGTTTATAAAGGATACGGCATATATTTTTTGAAAAGAAGATGATTTCGTGTTTCGGAAGATAACAAAATAAAAGGATACAAATATTCATAATAATTTGCTTATATAACAAAAGCATTACTTAACAAAAGAAGCGCGGAATGAGGCGTTTTCCAGTGAAAAAAATGATGTTAAAAACATTGTCAATAGATGGCGCATAATAGTTAGAAATCGTTCTGTCAAAAATAAAAGAGGTCATTTGGTTCAATATTTTAAAGTAATATATTAACCAATCTTGTATTTTACTATAATTAAATTAAAATATATATATTTACAAACAAAAAAACATATATTTTAAACCAAATTTAATAAAATAAAAATATTAAATATTCCAAAGACAAACTCTCACCACGAAAATTTTATATGATTGATTGACATCCATGGAATTGTATATACTGTTGACATCAGTATATATTTAGTCCCATATCTCTGGTATATATAAAATACTCTTTGATTAACATTGACAGAACAATATATGTGATTGCTGCGGCATCTATGTCACGTGAAGAAACTAATTTTTTTTTAAAGAAAACACGTTCATTACGCACATCAAACGTATGTTCTTTTTTTACCCCTTCTACCCCTGAATATAAAAGAGGGGTGTTATAAGTTTGATGCTAACGTCTGCCTAGTGTCGGTCTGTATGTCTGTCTGTCCGTCTGTCTGTCTGCTTGTGGCATTGTAGCACTCGAACGAACGGACCGATTTCAATGCAGTTTTATAACGTGAATGCAAGTTCTCTTGCGGTGGTTTTTAGCTATGAATCAGTTCAGCCGTTTAAAAGTTCTTGGGTGTTCAAGCATGAAAGTCATTGCTTTCTCTAGCAAATAATAGATAGCGCTACGGGTATCAAGTCGTATCGGTAGTTCCGCTACTCACATCACTAGATGGCATCTCGTCAGTCGGGTTAAGGCCATACCCAAATTTTCCGGGGTCCAGTGGCGCCGCTATTTAAAATAAATCATTTAAAAGGAAACGGAGAAATCATTTAAAATTGTGTCTTGGTCAAGTTCTAGATACCCATTCAAAGTATTTTTTAAACAACTTTTTGTAGTTTAAAGTGAGAACGTGAAGCTTTTCTACGCACATTTGCGAAAAACGGCCACTTTTAGCTAATGTGCGTAGAAAAGCTTCACGTTCGCACTTTAAATTATAAACAGTAGTTCATAAAATAGTTTTAAGGGTTATCTAGGGCTTGACCAAGACACAATTTTGAATGATATCTCCGTTTCCTTTTAAATGATTTATTTTAAATGGCGGCGCCACTGGACCCCTGAAAATTTGGGTATGGCCTTAATTTGCCTAACTAAAAAACTTGTTCTCTTAACAGTCAGAGAGTCAGTATGGAGTTTTTAAACTGGCCGCTAAAAATAATAATAAATAAGCGGCCAAGTGCGAGTCGGACTCGCCCATGAAGGGTTCCGTAGTCGTATTTGTTTTTAAATTTTTATATTTGAGTTGATTGAATGAAAGGTAAATTTCAGTTTATGACATATTAAAAAAAAAACTTTTTACTAGATCTTGTTCAAACCAATTTTCGCTGGTAGTTTTCATGGTAATGAACATCATATATTTTTTTTAGTTTTAATAATAATAATAATAAGCTTTGAAGCTCCTGGATCTCAAGCCACTAACCTATATAAATATGCAGAAGGCCGCTATTCTCAATACGTGCCGAATAGTGAGAAAGTTCATGGATACCACCGATAATGAAAACTACAATGAAACCGACGGACTGACAAACAATCCTTCACAATGTTAGCCACTTGGCCATGGCCCGTGTCTTTCATTAAAAACACCAGCATTAGCTGAGAAAAATAAAAACAAGAAAAATAATAATAATAATATACGTTTATTTCGGACAAATTAATCCATAAAGTGTTAGTAACATTGTTCTTACTTACTATGTTAGTATGTGTACACGCGGTTTACACTCGCATGCAGTTGGGTCCAGTGTCTCAAAATGGGCCCATCTACCCTGCCAGCAATGACGGTGAGGAGGCTGTTGGAACTGCAGTACACCCTACGCATCAGGGAAGCCACCCTCTTTCTTATTATGGCTTGGAAAGTATCTACCTGGGCTTCTGCAAACATACCTGATGCGGAGCAGTATCTCGGCAGTCCCAACAGCGCCCTTAGCCCATTATTATATTGGACACGCAGGGCGCTGTGTGATTTCTGTGTATATTTGACCCATAGACTGCATGTATAAAACACCTGGCAGTATGCCTTGAACAAGGTTAATTTTACACTATTTGTGCATTTGGCAAATCTACGAGCCGACATATTACTCCTGACAGACAGCGCCCTACGCTCCGTATCCATGTCCATGTCATCACTTAGCGTATCCGTAACCCAATGCCCCAAGTACTTGAAGTTTTATCATTCCCTGAGTTTTATCATTCTCTTATTTTAGAAGTTACGGGGGGAGGACGACACACTTTTTTCCACTTTGGAAGTGTCTCTCGCGCAAAGTATTCGGTTTAGAATAAAATGATATTAGAAACCTCAATATCATTTCTGAAGACCTATCTATAGATACCCCACACGTATGGGATTGATGAAAAATATTTTTTTGAGTTTCAGTTCTAAGTGTGGGGAAACCCCAAAATTTATTGTTTTTTTTTTTCTATTTTTGTGTCAAAACCTTAATGCGGTTCACATAATACATCTACTTACCAAGTTTCAACAGTATAGGTCTAATCGTTTCGGAAAAAGTGGCTGTGATATACGGACGGAAAGACAGACAGAAAGACAGACATGACGAATCCATAAGGGTTCCGTTTTTGCCATTTGGCTACGGAACCCTAAAAAGTATACAGTTGTACTTTTTATTTTTAGCGGCCAGTTTAAAAACTCCTTACTGACTTCAGCTTTGATACAGATTCTTACTGGCCAGTTTGTCCGAGAAATATCCAAAATTCTCAGCTCCAGTGCACTACGCAATCAACTAACAAAGTGAGCTAATTTGATTGGCCGCTGGAAGAACGGAATTATTTATACAAATCATTGGCCCGTCGTGATGCCTGGGAGGTTACTCTATAAAATAATATATCAGTCGTACGATAGTGACGTTCTATTTCTGTGTCAAATGAAATTAGACTTTATTATCATTGCGTACCGCTTTTGGAGTAAGTAAATTTGGTACTTAAGACGGAAGCTAGTGGCTATCTGCGTTTCAGTGTCAAGCTACACTAAGCACTTACGTATGATAATAGTCTTAGTACCTGGGCGACCGAGCTTTGCTCGGTTACATCTCAAACATTAACTTCATTTTTTTAAACCTGAACATTAAAAAAAAACAAAAATAAATCACCGAGTGGGATTTGAACCTATAATTCTCTTTCTAGCGGTCCGCATCCTAAACTGCTGAGCCAAAACGGATAGCGGCCGATGCAACGAAATTAGCGACCATATTCTGCGTGGAAAGAAATATGCATGAAAACTCGAAAACACGCGTTTTCCTAAACATGACTAATCTAAATCGATTGTTTACCCCCGAAAACCCCCATATACCAATTTTCAGGGAAATCGTTAGAGCCGTTTTCGAGATCACAGAAATTTATAAACATACAAGAATTGCTTGTTTAAAGGTATAAGATTTGGTTTGAAATATAAATAGGATGTCATTGTCGTACGACTAAAGCATTAAATAATTTAGTAACCCCCTGGCCCGTGTTGGGACACATTTAAATTGTTTATCTATTGACGAGGAAGTGTATATGTTTACATGCTGGTCTGGGAGAAAAGAAAACTCTTAGAATCCGGCTGCTTCTCTTCCCGCGCAGTACGTCAAAGCTGATCAGATAGATACAAGATTCAAAGGTCAATATTTGCTGGATGATGGTGAAAGGGAATCTAAATATGTTTTAAAAACTACTGAATGGATTTTAATGAAACTACAATAATATAGCTTATACATCAGGATAACACATAGGCTACGATTTATAAAGATATTGTGTGATGATCCTGTGCAGACGAAGTCGCGGGCACCAGCTAGTCAACAATATAGGTTACAATTAAAATCTATCTAGTTGGTGTGTTACTGTAATACTGCTGACCTTCTGCCATTCTGCTGATATGACCCGCCCAGTCCTACTTAAGAGTCCCCTTACCCTAGACTTCTCCATACAAACGTAGTCTACGTTTAATTTTGAAACCACATGTCAGATTCCGCTAAAAATTGGTAATTGTAAAGAAATTGCAATTATCTAGGTTTATAACTGGTTTCCTACTGTAAAATTATGAACTGGAAAGAAAATATAACGATTTAGAAGTTTCCCATACTGATGGTCAAAAATGATAAATAACACTATATTCTACTTCAAGTTCATATTTTTACCGTTGGAAACCAGTTATAAACCTAGATAATTGCAATATCTTTGAAATTACAAAATTTTGTCGAAATCGGACATGTCGTTTTGAAATAAAACGTAGACTACGTTTGTATGGAAAGTTGTATTTTAGTCTAGGGTAAAGGGACTCTTAAGTCTAGTACCTAGTTAAGTAAGCACTTAAGTAGGTACAGATGACAATAATAGAGGCCCTAGCGACGAACCCAAACACAATCCTATAATTGGCTCCACATAAATTTGAGAACAATAGCTCGTTGGTTTTAATGTGTTAGTAACAGGGTCGTGCGGTCAAGGGCCTCGTGCTGCAGAGGAGGTGCGACGCAGAGAACAAGGTGCATTTGGCTGCGTTTCCATTGAAGCGGAGCAGAGCGGAGAGGAGCTTAGCACCGCATGAATTGACCAATCACAATGCCCGAAATAAGGTAGCGAAGCGTAGGACACCCACCCACAAGGTGGTCTGACGACCTAACCAAGGTCGCTGGAAGGCGCTGGATGCAAGCCGCTCTAGATCGGTCATTTTGGAAATCTTTGGGAGAGGCCTATGTCCAGCAGTGGACCTTGTGCGGCTGAAATGATGATGATGATGAATGCTCGAAATCTCCGCTCCGCTGTTTCCATTAAAGCGGAGCGGACATTTCGAGCATTGTGATTGGTCAATTCATGTGGCGCTACACTCCTCTCTGCTCTGCTCCGCTTCAGTGGAAACGCAGCCTTATATCTGAAAAAGTCTGTTTTCACCGGTGCCGGTGACGTAGACCAGTCTTGGAAAAACTAGGGTAAACTTCCAGTTATTAGACGCTACCTTATTTATTAAAGTTGCTTTCAAAACGAAAACCAGCTACAGAGTTTAAAAAGATATCAGCAGCAGGTGGACAGAGTATTATGGAGTTAATGATCTGTTCTTATGAAGAAACCGGGAGATATTCGACAGAACGTAGTCATAAAACAACTTAACCTCGTTAAGTAGAACTTTATTGACTTTTATTGACAAACACTTAATGGTAGACGATGTCTAGATTCTGATCACGGAGAGAGAAGGCACTCAGTAAAAAAAATTGGTTGCCTGTAAAGTCGGTATACGGGCGAAAGTTTTACGTGACAACGACTTTTTATGTCTGTCTCTCTCGCTCTTAGGCGGGCTAACCATGCCCGAGTGGAAGGGACGCGTGCCTCTCACTCGCTCTCATTGTGAGCGCATAACGTGAGCGGAGCGTAACGCAGTTTCTTGAAGTGTCACCCGGCAAACCAATTTATAAGACGTTGTCACGTCAAAAACGACGTAACCCTAAAGAGTTTGGGCTGATTTCTTTTATCTTAATAAGTACGTTGGCATCACAATAGACTCTATTCTGATAGGTCTCAGTTATTTCAAATACCCTGGGCCCCGAAAATGTTTTGTATCTCTTTAAACTGAAGAAAAAAGCAGAATTTAAAAAATGCAATCGGAAAATTCAATCGTTTTAAATTAGAAGCAGTCAAACGCATTTACACCAAATCGTATTGTGTCGCATCCATTTCTCTCTTTAATATGACTTGAAGCAGAAGTCACGAGTCACGTATAAATCAGATAAGAAGCCTCAGAATAGAAGCTCACAAAAAACGTAATTTTTTTTCAAAAATCAAATATGCACTTTGTCGATGGAAACAAACTTATTATATCTCTCATCATCATCAGGTCTTTTTGGTCTCCACTACAGGAGCACGACCCTCTCTGTACTACTAGAGCCACACTTGGCCAGAGCAGTTGGAGGATTTGGCCTACACTCTCCACACTGGCCGGAGACGGGTTGGAGAAGTCTCACGATGTTTATAAGCTTTGTTTAGCTTGTATTGCCTGAATCGCCTTCTACGACATCAACGAGAAGACTTGGAGTGGTACTATTCTACTTTGCCGGAAACCACACGGCAAATGGGCTTATTTATTTTGTCTTAATAAGTACTTTGGCCTCAAAATAAAAGCTTGTGCAAAAAAGTACCTTTTTTTTCAAAAAAACTTACTAGTATTTATCGATGTAAAAAAACTTTTTACATATATAGCAGTCGCAAGACACTACGCAGGAGTAAAAGCTTGGGCTCCTACCAGAATCTCCTGAGTTCCTCCGTGCCTTTGGCGTTCGCAGAATAGCGTGATTTGGACTTCTTAGACGAATTCCTAGTCTGCTCCTGGTAACGGTATCTCAAAATTGGATAACGGTAGTAGCCTAGGAGACTTGAACTAAATGTTTAAGAGGTTTAAATATTGCTAGTTTCTTTTCAGCCTACGAGCCAAATCATCAAAACTTGTTTATTCTGTTGTTTTTGTATGTAATTGTGTTTTTTCATAGTACAATAAAGTTATTACAAACAAACAAACAAACAAACTTGTTTAAGAAAATATAAACTTTATTTTTTGTCTGGGATTTCTGGTTTATTTAAACAATAAACATTTGACTTTGTGCGACGAACATTTCTTAATAAAAGGAATTCTACAAAAATATAAACAAATATTTTTTACAAAAAGCATAAAGAAACCCCTAAATATTAAATTAAAAGTGGCATTTATATTAGGAGCCGTCTATGTCCTGCTCCTGCCCAAACATTGCTGCCTCCCTATATTTTATGATAAATCATAGATAAACATCCTAGACCCAGGACAATTTTTAAAAGGGCCATTTGCCAACTTGTCCTGGCTGGGGATTGAATACAAAACGTTCGAATGGCGGATTAGCGTGACTACCAGTACGCCAAGGAGGTCGTCATTCAAAGCCAGCCTCGACCGGCGCCTAGCGCCTGCAAAACTCGCGTGAGCAAAATGTTGCAAGCGCGTCATGGCCGCTTATTGCTGGAAGGAAAAGCGATGTTTCATTGTAGTACATGTTTCTGACGTGTTTTAAAATTACTTCAACATATTAAATTTCATGTTACATCCTCTTGCTAAAGGGGATATTAGTTTAAACTTATTTCTGTAGACATTTAAGCGAACTGGGAATAGTTTAAACGTCTTGCTTTTAATGCTTACTTAAATTTAGCTAAGTACTTGTAGGAAAGGAGATACCTACATAAATGTCACTTCAAACGAGAATAAGTAGCGATCTTTAATACATTATACAGTAAACAAAGTTGTCTGTCCCCTGTATACACGCTTAGGTAGGTATTTTAAACTACACAACGGATCTTTAGGTATGCGCCTTATATCAATAGCGTCTGGTGTTTTGCAATGACAACAGGGTAAATATATATTTTAAGATGAGTTTTTCTACATTTATAAAACTACCTATGCATGGCTGGGGCATACTAATAATAATAAAAAACATACTACAATTATATAAGTCTTGTAGTATGTTTTTTATTTTATTTTTATACTAGCTGTTGTTCGCGACTTCGTCAGCGTGGACTATAGTATTTGACCATCGTTATTTTGTCATTTTTAGGGTTCCGTAGCCAAATGGCAAAAACGGAACCCTTATAGATTCGTCATGTCTGTCTGTCTGTCTGTCCGTCCGTATGTCACATTATTTGCTACTACGGAACCCTTCATTAGCGTGTCCGACCTTACTAGATCTTGTTCAAACCAATTTTCGCTAATAGTTTGTATGGTAATGAACATCATATATTTTTTTTAGTTTTATCACTCTTATTTTAGAAGTTTAAGTAGGGACACACATTTTTCCACTTTGAAATAGTCAAAAGAAAAAAGATATTAGAAACCTCAATATCATTTTTGAAGACCTATCCATAGATACCCCACACGTATGGGCTTGATGAAAAATAAATTTTTGAATTTTAGTTCTAAGTATGGGGAACCCCAGAAATTATGGTTTTTTTTTCTATTTTTATGTGAAAATCTTTATGCGCTTCACAGAATACATCTACTTATAAAGTTTCAACAGTATAGTTCTTATAGTTTCGGAAAAAAGTGGCTGTGACATATGGACGGACAGACAGACAGACATGAGGAATCTATGGGTTCCGTTTTTTGCCATTTGGCTACGGAACCCTAAAAAATATATACACGCTGACTTTTCATTGGTTTTGGAAAAAAAAATGTCGTATAGTAAATAAATTCCTCTATCCATATACGTAATCCAAATTTCTGTATGTCATAAGATAAAAAAGTTGCGTAAATGATTTTCGATCGAGACCACGTAGTTATACGCCGGCCGCCTACTGCGTAATGTCGATGACCCCGGCCGGCCGGCGTGCGGTGTATGGCGGCGATACTACTAATTGACCTCACAATTTTACTTTCGAGTTTTAGTCAACATTTTTTGTTTCTGAATTTTTATTTTGACCAGCTAATTAGGTCTTACTAACTATGCCCATGAAGTGGCCTTCGGCTTCAGAACCAATAAAAAATCACCGTGTATAGGTACATTTTGAATTCCCTTAAAAATATCATCATCATTTCAGCCACACAACGTCCACTGCTGGACATAGGCCTCACCCAAAAAAACATATTAATAATAATAAAAATATAATGAAAACAAATTAAGTTAGCCTAAAACCAAGACAAACAGAAGACACGGCGAGACTACGCTCAAACAGCTCAGTGTTTGCTCAGAACGGCGTGTGATCGCTCATTAAGCTAATTAGTGGAACATAGCCTGTTTCCAGCGAGCGGGTCTAGACACTAGACTTAACACCATATCTACCTACTTACATATAATCTATCTAGAGCTTAATCATATTTTTAATCCCCTTTAAAAAACTCCCATGCTGGTCTGGGAGAAACTAAAAAATTTGGAATGTTCCAGCTGCTTCTCTTCCCGCGCAGATCGTAAAAGCCGATCGAGGGAATGGGCAAAAATGCGAATCATTTTAACAGGCGATGCGGCTAGCAACCCGTCACTGTATTGATTGCTTTTCCATCTTCTCGCCCACTATGACGCTAAAAGTGGCTTTTGAGTCTTGCGGCCCTAGGCTCTGCATAGAGTCGCAAGACCCAAAATGCTCTGTCTGTCCCATTAGGGATAAAGACGTGATAGTATGTATGTTTTAAAAATGAGAGGTGTTTGACCCTAACGTCTGTCGGCCTGTCTGTCTGTCCTCGACATCTTATTTCGCCGTTTTTACGAATACTGTCCTTCACCATCATCCATCATCTTCCACCTGACCAAAACTATCTTCACAACGGCCCACCTTCGTTGTTAGTCTATTTAACCACTTCCAAATAGGCCAGGGCTGATCACAGGTACCTACATCCCTACATCTTTAAAATATGCATTTTCACCAACATTTGGCCAACAGCTGACAAAGCAGTTCCAGTCCTTCAAACCCTAATTAAATCTATTAGGCCCCATTGACGGGAGCGCACAAAAATAATATTTCCACCTGAACGCATTACCCGGGAGCATGCGGCGATAACCGGGCGACACGCAAAAGTGTGGGTTTAGAAGAGTAACCTCTCTAGGGCGATTCTCACACTGCCCCTCACTACGCAGCGTAGCGCGTGAATGCGTGTTCTAACGTTGCTTGTAGTATCTCCGTTTGTATAGAAAACACGCACAGTCCAACACACTGACACCGCGTCCCCGCGCGTCGTTTTTATATGGCGGCCCCGTACTACGCAGCGGGGCGCGGTGCAGTGTGTTAATCGCCTAGAACCATTTGGCAGTGACGTGCACAACTACTTTTTAACAGGGTAGGCTAGGAATCCCTACCTTAATTACGAGAGACTCCATATCGATCAAAATACATTTCTCACTTGTATAAGACACTAGCTGTGCCCGTTCGGGATAAAAAATATGTCCTTATGTCCTTCCCCGGGTCTCTAACTATATCCATACAAAATTTCATCCAAATCGGTTCAGTAGTTTAAGCGTGAAGAGGTAACAAACAAATATACAAACTCACTTTCGCATTTATAATATTAGTAGGATTATATTAGGGTGGAAAGAGTAGACAAGTTTTACGTGTCTGTATGAAATGCACGCTACTGCCATTTGGCCTTTACTTTTGCATAAATGTGTTAATTCCCGACGAAAAAGTTTGATGTATGTGTAGTATCTTTGAATTTTTACTACTTTGCTAAAATATGATTACAAACTTTATTTTGGGAGAATCTTGTTGGCGGCCTCATTAAAATAAAAGCAACACTCCGGGAGTGCCGACAGAAGTGAAAACTTGGTGTCGGTAACAGTGTTGCGAGTTCAATGTTTTTCCCATCTCAAAAATGCTTTCCGCGTGCATATTTAACGCGCCTAAAGAAGTATTCACTTCAGTAATATTTTTTACCTGTCTACATTCCTATTGTGCTTCAGGGGCTACCTTAATATTCTAAGGTCCAGTGCTGTCCCCATTTGAAATAAATCATATGAAAGGAAACGGAGATATCATTCAAAATTGTGTCTTGACCAAACCCTAGATGACCCTTCAAACTATTTAATGAATTACTGTTTATAGTTTAAAGTGAGAAAGTTGAGCTTTTCTACGCACATTTGCGAAAAACGACCACTTTTAGGGCTCCGGAAAATTCAGGTAGCTCCTTCAGTGCTTGTTGAAGCGATAAGTCTACCCGCTGTGCTTAGGAACTTAACAGAGTTTATCTTTGCATCAGCTTTTGCACTAAAATAATATTTAAAAATGACCTTCCATAAGAGATTAATTTATCCTACCTACGAGTACATTGAATAGAAAATTTTGAAGTTGACTTTGCCTTTGATTACACTTCTGCTCCTTTTTTAACGTGCCAATGTTCCGGCAGAAAAGCGCCGTGTGCCGGCTCCGATAACACGGCTTATGGTAAACACTACTCTGTGCCGGATTACGGACATTCCGCCGGATTTACGGCGGTTACCGGATTTTTAGATCCCCGCTAGCTTAGTGACGCGATGTTGCAACATTTTATCTGTGTATTGTCTCGCTGATACTTTTTTGCATAGTAATTGAAATCCTAGATGTTCTTAAAATTTCTTGCAGCGTCGTCCATTGGAAACCATCGCGTTTTTGTCCCTTGAAATTTAAAAAAGAACCTTGATGTCATTTGTTGCCAAGGGTTTGAACGAGCCTCTTGTAGGTAGTTAGGTACCATGGTTAATTATTAAAACTTTGAGCTGGGCAGCGTATATTTACTCCTGTACATTGACCAGGGTAAATCTGTTACGCCAAGACTCCATATACCCGTTTTAGACTGGATAGATAAACTACAAACCAACGAATACTTTAATCACCATCATCATCTGGTTTTTTTTGTCTCCACTGCAGGAGCATGACCCTCTCTGTACTACCAGAGCTATACTTGGCCAGAGCAGCCAGAGGGTTTTAGCCTACTCTCTCCACTCTGGCCAGACAAGTTGGAGAGGTCTCATTGATGTTTATAAGCTTTATTTAGCTTGTATTTCCTAAGTCACCTTCTACAACATCCACGGGAGGACTTGGAGTGTCCCTATTCTATTCTGCCGGAAACCATAGACATTAATCACCACCCACAAAACATATCATCGGCATACAGATCTACGGTAATCCAATCATTTGCAGTACCGTTAAAATACAAAGGATTTTTGGTCTAACAATTAGGCGGTAAAGGAAATGTTGTATATACAGCTGTAAACTATAAACATAATAACTATGTGTAATACCTTAGTAATAACATATGAATTAGCATGTATAATTAACGAGAGAATTTGGATCCTAATTAGGAGTTAATTAATTCTAGAACATTCGATCGACAGAGCTCACTCAATTAGTAACAGATGTCTTACCTAAGTAAATACTCATAGATAGTATATACCTACTTACCGGTACCTACATGGTGGAGCAGCTCCTATCCTTGACGGGGTAGACTAAGCCTAGAGCTGTAAGACCAAAAAGCAAGCCTATTCCAGTGTGCTTCCAGAAAGTACCACTGTTGTGCGATAAACCGTTGCCCGACAAACCTACATAAATGACCGATACAACATCAGTAGAGAGGTGGTAGAGAAATGGGTCAGATTGATGAGGGAGGAATGTGTACAGAATTGGGAAATCGAATTTAGAAATGAAATTTGAAATTTGGAGAAGAGGTAATGAAATGAAGGAGAAAAAATGCGAGTAAGAACATGAAGGATGGAGTTAATTGCAACATCGTTACAATTCTAAGAATATTTGTTCCATCGCTAGTCTATTTGCCTACCTATTTGCCGATACTATCATCATCATCAGATCTGTTAGTCTCCACTGCAGGAACACGACCCTTTCTGTACTACCAGAGCCATACTTGACTCCACAGCAGGAGCACGACCTTCTCTGTACTATCAGAGCCATACTTGGCTCCACTGCAGGAGCACGACCTTCTCTGTACTACCAGAGCCATACTTGGCTCCACTGCAGGAGCACGACCTTCTCTGTACTACCAGAGCCATACTTGGCTCCACTGCAGGAGCACGACCTTCTCTGTACTACCAGAGCCATACTTGGCCAGAGCAGCCAGACTTGACCTAGAATCTCCACCCTGGCCAGACGGGTTGCAGAGACGACTTACTCATTGATGTTTATAAGCTTTGTTTAGCTCATATTTCCTAAGTCGCCTTCTACGACATCCACAGGAAGACTTGGAGTGGTCATATTCTACTATACCGGAAACACCACGGCACCCGAAAACCACACAGCACAGAATTAAGCAATTAAATTTAGAAATGAGATTTGAAAGATGATGAAACTTGAAATTTGAAGATACTAAAATGATGGAGAAAGGAGGTGAGTAAAAATGAAGGATGGAGTAAATTGCAACATCGTAACAATTCTAAGAATATTTGTTCCATCGCTAGTCGATTTGCCGAAGATATACATGCTTGTAATTAATAGAACTAGGGTGTTGTCATGTATTATTAGCAACCGTTCGGTTCTCTCGCCAATCCCGTCCCAAACAATAGCTGTTCATCCCGTACTGGAATTAATTATCCAGGTGGACAGAAAACATCTCTCAGACCCGGAGGTATTGGCCCGAATTCGGTGTATTCAGCCGCCGACTAAATTTCCGGGTCTAAACTAAGCCGCTTACAGCCCCGAAACATAGTCAACTAACTAAATAGACCGCAGATGTGTAGCAGGGTCAGGCAGGCCTGTGTCACTCCCCGTTTAGGTATCGAAAATATTCCTACATCATTACTATGCGCGCGGCGACTACTCCGAAATGGTAAATTTTGTGTGATGAATGTCGTATCTTTAGAGTAATAGGAATGGAATTAGCTTGCAATGCATTTCTAGGTATCTAAACAAAAAGGTGCCGAGTTCTGACGCGAGCAAAATTTGACCATATAGTCACAGTGGTAGGGTCTAGGAATAGCGTCAACCCAGGCATAGATAGATAAAAATCATTATATGAAGGACAAAACAACTAAATAGTGACAAATTAATATGTCATCCAACAGCAAACAGTAATAAATATATACTTCACACACACAGAAATACCACACAGAATGAACTAGCCCCAAAGTAACTTCGAGGCTTGTGTTATGGGATACTAACTCAACAATATTATATTTTATAATAAATAAATGTATAGATAGACAACCAAGACCCCGGTCAATCTGAAAAATATTAATTTTCATATTGACCTTATCGGGGATCGAACCCGGGACCTCCGGTGTGGCTGCCTGGCATGATAACCACTAGGCCGCAGAGGTCGCCAAGCTTATTGAAAATGATTTCTCTGTGCTGTCATCTGATGTCCCATAATATATTTTGGAAAACTCTCATTCTTCCACATACTCAGCTGTACGACGAACCTACCTACCTACTTACTTTTATTAAAGACTAGCTGTACCCGCGGGCTTCGCTTCCCGTGGGAATTTCAGGATAAAAACTATCCTGTCCTTCCCTGGGTATCAGACTATATCCATGTCATCTAAATAGGTTCAGTGATTAAAGCGTGAAGTAGTAACAAACAAATACACAAACACACTTTTGCTTTGTAATATTAGTAGGATAGGATACTTCGTGATCTATTCCTCTATTTGTCTCTGACCGGCTCTTATTAAAACAGTGCATGAATGGCGACCGAACGAATGAATGAGTGAAACTATCCGCAGTAATCTGCCCTTTGGGTGAATGGTTTTAAGGTAATACCGCTGGTAAACAGAGGGAAGATTGTGGAGGATTTATATTTTATTGCAATTTTTTCGATATCGACGTAACGATGGTCTGGTATTTCCAATAGACAACTTTTAGGGTCTTTGAGTACGGAACCCTTAAATTTGACTATTGAAAATAGAGTAAAAGCAGGACGCTAAAGACTCCGCTGTCCGGCCGTCCGTCTGTCTGTCTATCACTAGGCTATATCTCATGAACCGTGATAGCTAGATAGTTGAAGTTTTCACAGATGATGTATTTCTGTTGCCGCTGTAACGGTAATTATTAAAAACAGAACAAAATAAATACCTATTAAAGTGGGGCTGTCATACAACAAACGCGATTTTTATAGATAAATGTACGGAACCTTTAGTGCGCGAGTCCGACTCGCACTTGGACGGTTTTTTTTTCAACTCTTATGAAACATCAGGTTAGAAGTTTAAGCTTCAAAGAGGAGGGCTTTCAACGAACTTGATTGGAAGTTACGCAGTGTCTTCTCAGTCTAAAGTCAGACTAAAGTCTATAGCCAATATATATTACCAATGACTACTTACAGCTCAAAACGGGTGGGCCTTAAAATGAACATGGACAAAACGAAAGTAATGTCGAATGTCCATGGCGCCTCTACCTGTTTGTGTTGGGAGCTCCACCCTCGAAGTTGTAGGCCAGTATATCTACCTAGGTCAAATAATCCAGGCAGGAAGTTCCAACTTCGAAGAAGAGGTCTTTAGACGAATCCGACTATAATGAATTTAGAGCGTTCGGGAAGCTACGCAGTGTCTTCTCGTCAAAAATACCTCAGTGTCTAAAGTTTACAACCAATGTGTGTTACCAGTGATGACTTTGGCTCTGAAACGTGGTCCTTTACTATGGGTCTCGTAAGAAGGCTCAAGGTCGTGCAACGCGCTATGGAAAGGGCTATTCTCGGTATTTCTCTACGTGGTCGAATCAGAAATGAGGAAATCCGTAGGAGAACTAAAGTCACTGACAAAGCCTAGCAGATTAGCTCGTTGAAATGGCAGTGGGCGGGACACAGCGCGACGAACCGATGGCCGATGGGGCAAAAAGGTTCTCGAATGGCGACCACATACAGGCAAGCGAAGCATAGGACACCCACCCACAAGGTGGTGGGGGGTCTGACGACCTGACCAAGGTCGTTGAGAGGCTCTGGATGCAAGCCGCTCTAGATCGGTCATTTTGAAAATCTTTGGGAGAGGCCTATGTCCAGCAGTGGACGTTGTTTGTTACATGTTGAGAATCTTCGTTTTCTGACTGTTTTTCATCAATCGCGGTTGCCCAGGTAATGTTTTAACTAGAACAAAACAATCCACAAATCGAGAGTACAATGAAGTTAGGCTCTACCCGTACAAACGAAGATAAAGGTCATAACTCGGCGCGGATAGGCCGCAGTTATCATATGCAGTATTTATAGCAGAGATAGCGGAGAGTTATGTGGGTCGTGGACATTTTTGCCCGTTCGCACCTGAATCGGGGGTGGTGCAAGCCACAAGCTTTTCGGCCCGTTTCCTATAAGTTGAGGGATTTTTTGATTAAAACTAACGTGAGATACAATCATTGTTTTATTTAGAGAACGGGTTACTCACGTATAGAGTCAGCTACTGCCGACATGTTTACGACTTAGCGACAGTTCGGTAGATGGTGGTGCCAACAGCCACCACCATCTACCGAACTGTCGCTGCGGGCGCAGAGGCCGATCGCCCGCGCCGCCCGCGCCGCCCGCGCGTCCCGCGCCTCCCGCGACTAACATCAGTGTGTCGCGAGTCGGTGCGGTGTACGGGCCTCTCGTCACATTCGCCCTGATGAAGACATCCGCATGAGGTCGAAACATGTCGGCAGTACATAGCTGACTCTATACGTGAGTAACCCGTTCTCTAAATAATACAAAGTTGAGGGATACTTGAATTTTTAGGGTCCAGTGCTGTCCCCATTTAAAATATGTAATTTAAAAGGAAACTAAGAGATCACCTTGAAATATTGTCTTACCCAAACCTAGAGAATCCTTCAAAGTAATTAATGAACTATAATAATTATAAAAGCGTTTGGATCTTACGGCCCTGGGCTCTGTCTGCCCCGTCAGGAATATAGACGTGAAAATGTATCTGTATCTGTTTACAGCGTAAAGTAAAAACGTGAAGCTATTCCACGCGCGCATCAGTAAAACATGGCCACTTTTTGCAAATGTGCGTAGAAAAGCTTAACGTCTCACTTTAAACTGTAAAATATTTTGAAGAGTTATCTAGGCTTGATCAAGACGAAATTTTAATTATGTCGCCGTTTCCTTTGGAATAAAAACATCCTTAATGCGATGACACAACAACACTTTACTCTTCACCTAAGGAACGTCCTTCTAATAATTTTTCAAAAGTAAAAACCGACTTCAACCCTAAACTTCTCAACTGATTTTGATAAAATTTCTATAAGACCATATGACAAGTATACCCTTTCAAACCAAAAAAACGACGGGTTGCACTCTGGGAGTGCCGGCAGAAGTGAAAACTTGAATATTAACGTTGTGCATTTTTGATATACGAAACAGCAGGCGCAGGCATACATTTTCGCCGCGCCGTAGAAAGAGAGTCAAAGTCAAAGTCAAAGTCAAAATTTTTTATTCAATGTAGAATAAATTTATCTCTTATTGAAGGTCATTTTTTTTAAATATTATTTTAGTGTATAAGCTAAAAACTACTAGCGTTTCGGAACGACCACTGCTGGGAAGATTACGCCAAAAGAAACCCAGTTCAGTATTGGTCCCTACCCAGCCTGATAGGCTATGTTACAATTACAATACAGATTTACACTTAAGCTATACATTTAAATTATACAATTACAATTTGCAGACAACTATTTCCAAGAATTTTTCTCAGATGATGATAAGTAGTCATTTACATGATAATACGCATTTTGTAATAAATGATTTTTAACGGCTGTCTTAAACTTAGTTAATGGTAATGCTACTATATCATCTGGAATTTTATTATAGAGGCGCAAGCCGAGACCCACAAAAGATTTTTTTGTTTTCTCTAACCGCAAAGCTGTGATGGCTAATTTATTTTTATTTCTCGTGTTAATACTATGAATGTCACAATTTCTCTTAAATGAGTGTATATTCTGACGCACGTACATAATGTTCGCATAGATGAATTGCGAAGGGAGGGTCAAAATATTTATGTCTTTAAATAGTTCCCTCAAAGACTCTCTAGCACCTAATTTATATATAAATCTGATAGCGCGTTTTTGTAAAACAAATATGGTATTTATATTTTATTTAGGGAGATACTCCCCCTCCTACGCCGCGCCAGCTGTCTACTCTCCATCCGTCTTACGAATTTTCGATCAGGTCACGTGTCCTGACGCGGGTTTTACATTTTTTACCCATTCCAAAAAAAGTGCACAAGGCCGCTAAAGAAGTTTTCACTTCAAAAAAAATTCTTAATCAGTCCAACCGTCTTCGAATAATTGATAAACATAAATAAAAGTTGTAATTATTGTATATCACTGGCTACCGTGTTCTTTATATTTCCTTGATCTTCTCTTATATTTTACTTAGTTCTACCTGTGGAGACTTTCAAATGGCTTTCTTTTCTAATTGTTTCTATATAACCTGTATTTATAGCTGTAAGTCTTCTAAAAATGTAATGAATAAATTAAAAAATATCGGGATGAATTGATAACCTCCTTATTTTTGGAAGAGTATACCTTTCAGAATAACCGCTGCCGCCTTTGACTTGAAACACAGCGGTCAATCGGCTATTTCCCCAGATTTGTGTCCGGTGCGTTATACCTCAATTCACCCAGTTTTTAGTTTATCACAGCTCCACAGGACCCCGACGTAGCTAAAGTAGCTACGCTCTCCATGGTAGGTGCGTTTTTCTTCTTTTTTATTTATTTGCGTTGCGTTTTACCTAATCTCTACGGTTTTACCTGTGGTTACGAAGATACCGCAAGTGCACTTTATTAATTGGGTTTATTTAATAAGGAACAAAGAACCGACAAAATGACCGGCCAAGTGCGAGTCGGACTCGTGCATGAAGGTTTCTGTACACTATCCCTAACTCTAAAAAAGGCAAATTTTATGTCATACTAGCTGAAGCCCGCGACTTCGTTCGCGTGGACTTTATGTCTTTGGAAAATGCTCATCAGGCTTAACAACTTTTACTAAGGCGGCATTTTTATATCTCTTATAGTTTAGCTGGACCATTATGGTTCTGCATCAGGTGTTCCATTTTCCAAAATCATTTATACCCTATATGTTGCCCAGGCTTAATAGCTATATAACAAAAAAGTTTCATTCAAATCCGTCCAGTATTTCCGGAGATTAGCGTGTACAAACAGACAAACAGACATACAGACATACAGACAAACAGACAAACAGACAAACAGACAGACATTTTTTTTTAAATTCTTACTCTATTACTACGTCTCCATCGCCCCCAATATTTTTTTTGGAAATATATTTAATGTACAGACACACTTTTTTTACTGTTTTATTATATGTATAGATTTATTTAAAGAGCCACTTTAAGAAGACATATCTTGACCGAAATTCAATTTTAAGTTTTTTTTATTTTTATTATGCGCTTTTAATTTGACCCTACACGGTGTGATTAGATTTATTTAATGTTTTAGATAATAGAGGGCACCACGTTGAATTTAATGTGACGTCACAATAGCATATAACCTGCGGCAGCCCAAACGTTTCCAACAATACTTCATTTGTCAAGTTGTTATTGATAATAATGAAGATACGAGGGCACAGATCAAATACATACATACGTATAAACTAGCGGCGAAATACATAACCCTTGTTTTGGCTTCGCAGTAGTCGGGTAAAGGAATGCTTCTTTACACTAAGACTACGTGAGTACAAGAGTATGTTTTATTCTGTGCTAAACCAAAGATAATATAATACTTAAGGGTCCCCCGACCCTAGACCAAAATACAACTTTCCATACAAACGTAGTCTACGTTTTATTTAAAACGACATGTCCGATTTGGGCGAAATTTTGTAATTTCAAAGATATTGCAATTATCTAGGTTTAAAACTAGTTTCCGACGGTAAAAATATGAACTTGATATAGAATATAGTGTTTTATATCATTTTTGACCATTAGTATGGGAAACTTCTAAATCGTTATATTTTCTTTCCAGTTGATAATTTTACTATAGCCAGTTATAACCCTAGATAATTACAATTTCTTTACAATTACCAATTTTTACCGGAATCTGACATGTGGTTTCAAAATTAAACGTAGACTACGTTTGTATGGAGAAGTCTAGGGTCGGGGGACTCTTAACTAACGTAACAAACCCCCAACGCCATAGAAACTAATGGAGGGCACGTAAAAAGCAAAACTGAAGTTACAAGGTAAGCCTACAGAGATGGCAGCACACACAACTAACAAAAAGTGACACAGAAAGAATTGAATATACTTTTGAGACATTTATTGCATTTCATATAAGTTAACTTTCAATTAATTAGAGTACTACTTTATTCAAATAATAGTAATAAAAGATTTTAATGTTCAATTAGTTTTAATTATAACCTATAGCGCCATCTAGTGACAACGAAGAGAATGCGATGGGTAGGCATGCTAATACGTAACACTTCTACCCTCAAACAAAACTAATTCAATTTCTATAAGAGCACGCAAGCCGAACCAAATGAAACTTGTATACTTAGTAATATAACCAACCTTCAGAGTAACAAAATACCCTGTTTGCCATAGTTGCGAGAGGGCTGCCATTCCAAGGGTTTCCGGGAAGGCTCCGGAAGGCCCCGGAAGGTTCTCAATTGGGCAACTTTAATTGAATGGCTTCACAAACAACGCATTATATTCAGCGTTTGTTCGTATGTAGTTATTACATCAACTAGGTTTCAGTTGGTTGTTTGCATGGAATTATATGTACTGCGTGTTGTTTGTAATATTATAGTTTTTATCTAAGTTCAGAAGATCTAAGGTTATGTATTTTAGAGGTAGTATAACCCATGGTATAATAAAACCAGGTATTCTCTTCCCGAGATGGAACTTGACTACGTCACGATAGTGTTGCCACTGATTGTACTTTTCAGTAAATTTAAGGACTTTCTCAAATAGTTCATGAATATTAAATAAAATATTAAGTAACTCAGCTATTTAGTATCTCGCGATTCTCGCGTGATTCATCAGTTCAATATTTTATTAATTGATATAATGGATTATTAATTCGAAATTGGTATATAAAGTTCAAAAATGCATTACGCTCAGGTAATTCAATTTCACACAATGGCAACTTATCAAACTGATGACGTAGTCAAGTTCCACCTACGTCATCAGTCTACGCCTTTGTGCCTATATTGTTTCTAGTTCTTGTTGTTGTTGTAATTTTTTATGTTTATCATGGTGCAATAAAGTTAATTTGTATTTGTATTTGTATTTGTCATCAGCTGTCACGGGAAGAGAATACCTTGCTTTATTATACCATGGTATAACCAAAAATATTCTATGTCTATGGTATAACCAGAGTTTAGTATGCCTTGTGTCACTTTGCCAATTGGGTATCTTCCTAAGTCAAAAATAAATTATTTGGTATTATATGAAAATAAACCTTACAAAATAATGTCACTTAATCATTGATCATATGAATCATATCAATTTTCGCCTTTATATTAGACTAGCTGAAGCCCGCGACTTCGTTCGCGTGGACTTTATGTCTCTGGAAAATGCTCATCAGGCTGAGCGACTTTTACTGAGGCGGCATTTTTATATCTACACTAATATTATAAAGAGGAAAGATTTGTTTGTTTGTTTGTTTGATTGTATTGAATAGGCTCCGAAACTACTGGATCGATTTAAAAAATTCTTTCACTGTTGGATAGGTATGTTATCCCTGAGTGACATAGGCTATGTATGGACCACGGGCGAAGCCGGGATGGACTGCTAGTCTCTTATAGTTTAGCTGGACCATTATAGTTCTGCATCAGGCGTTCCATTTTCCAAAATTATTTATACCCTATATGTTGCCCAGGCTTAATAGCTATATAACAAAAAAAGTTTCATTCGAATCCGTCCAGTATTTCCGGAGATTAGCATGTACAAACAGACAAACAGACAGACATTTTTTTTAATTCTTACTCTATTACTACGTCTCCATCGCCCCTAATATTTTTTTTGAAATATATTTAATGTACTGACACACTTTTTTTACTGTTTTATTATATGTATAGATATAGATATCTTATACCTTTAAACGAGCAATTCTTGTATGTATGTATGTATGTATATATATATATATTTATTTATAAATTTCTGTGATCTCGAAAACGGCTCTAACGATTTCGCAGAAAATTTGTATATGGGGGTTTTCGGGGGTAAACTATCGATCTAGATTAGTTTTATGTTTAGGAAAACGCGTGTTTTCGAGTTTTCATGCGTTTTTCTTTCCACGCAGAATATGGTCGCTAATTATGGCGCGCGGGCCGCCATCGGCTTAGCTCAGTAGTTAAGGATGCTGACCACTAGAAAGAGTGTTACGGGTTCGAATCCCACTCGGTGACTTACTTTTGTTTTTTTTTATGTTCAAGTTTATATATAATTTTTTATATTGTACAGTAGTTTAGACAAGTTTAAAAAAATAGTTAATGTTTGAGATGTATTAACCGACCGAGCAAAGCTCGGTCACCCAGGTACTAGATTTATTATTGCAGATAAACAAAATAAATAATTAAATAGATAAACTAATATTAAGAGCGCTATTTGACTCCAAGAAACTGTGACGTCATACATACATACATACATATTATCACGCCGGTTTTCCATGGTTTCTTTGGCTATCCATATAACCTCGATCAGTAAATCTGTCCACTTGTATGGGAAGCCAAAAATTACTTTTAGTATTTCTATACGTGTTCCTTGGGGAAAGTTGTTGAGTATCATGGACTTCTTCTTCTTTTCGTGTGTGTTAGTGACTAACACTAGAGTCAGAGTTTTTAAACCGCCTTAAAGGCCTCTGACATGGTTTTAGGTAACGATCAATGTCAAAGACAGTGACCGGGACCAACGGCTTAACGTGCCCTCCGAAGCACGGATCATCTTACTTATCAGACAATCAGGTGATCAGCCTGCAATGTCCTAACCAAACATCTCATCTCATCAAATCATGGACTGAAATATTATTTATCCTTAAAATGGTTTCAGTATATTTTGTTAGATCTTATACTATACTTACTTCTTGTACATACTACATACTCGAGAAAAAAATCCTGCTTAGAAGCCATTTTGATCTCCCATTCCAATTGGGTATTTTTCTATGCCAAAAATAAATTATTTTGTACTGATAACAAAATAAAACGTCAAAAATAATGTCACTTGTCTTTAATCACATCCATTTTAACGTGATTTTAAATTTATTATTGCAGGCAAACTGATATTAAGAGCTCTATTTGTCTCCAAAAAACTTTAACGTCATCTGCCTGTATTTCATACAAAATCCCAAAGAAACTATTTGTTTTGACGTTTAGAAAAAAGCATCTGATTTGACTTGTTGGAAAATAGCGTATTACACGCCTATCATCTCGCCAAAAGTGGTATTTGAATTCTATGCTCTGTTTAATTTGTAAAATGACGTGATATTGTATGTTAGAATTGTTAGGTCATCATCATCATTTCATCATTTCAGCCGCATAACGTCCACTGCTGGATATAGGCCTCTCCCAAAGATTTCCAAAATGACCGATCAAGAGCGGCCTGCATCCAGCGCTTTCCAGCGACCCTGGTCAGGTCATCTGACCACCTTGTAGGTGGGTGCCCTACGCTTCGCTTGCCAGTACGCGGTCGCCATTCAAGAACCTTTTTGCCCCATCGGCCATCGGTTCGTCGCGCTATGTGTCGCGATTGTTAGGTAACATAACATAATACCTACCGTTCACAAGTTTGTTTGCTAAGCAAATAAAAAAATCGACTGTTAAGAACGCCATCTAGTGATAAGTTGCGGAACTTTCGATACGTCTTGATATCCGCCATCTATTTTTTGCTAGAGAAAACCCTGACTTTTAAGCGTTGTACGAGCAAGCCGTACAATATAATGCTACATCAGCACAAGTGTGTTCGATGCGCAATTTTACGTAATTTAAAGCAGTTCGCAACTAACCGGCCATCAAGAGCGTCGCGCGTACTCACTTCATACCCCATCAGTATCCATACCTAGTTAAATTAAGTTTACCAAAATATATTTCAGTTTCCGTTATCAGTGACTTTCATTCATCTTATCAGTCTACATCGGTACCTCCCGGTACATGGTCCTTCGAGCCTACGGTACAGGCGGGATCATTAGTGCACGTGTTTTTGGACTTATAACCGCGTGTCGATGGTTCCTTGTGCCGACTAGTTATATGTACATTATACAGTCCACTCCAGCAGAACTATCAGTGACATTTACTGTGTTATCAAGAGACATAGTAAGTGAATATCAAGATCAGTGCCCACTGTGTCATATCAAGGATTGCAGTGGTAACAACAGTCAGTCTCATAAAACGCATGCACGACACTACTCAAGAGTGTCTCAATGCCATAAAAAATTTAGGGGTCGACATCAGCTCATGGGACCCTATAATAGTTTATTTGCTTACTCAGAAAGGACCATGTACCGGGAGGTACCGATGTAGACTGATAAGATGAATGAAAGTCACTGATAACGGAAACTGAAATATATTTTGGTAAACTTAATTTAACTAGGTATGGATACTGATGGGGTATAAAGTGAGTACGCGCGACGCTCTTGATGGCCGGTTAGTTGCGAACTGCTTTAAATTACGTAAAATTGCGCATCGAACACACTTGTGCTGATGTAGCATTATATTGTACGGCTTGCTCGTACAAGCGTTAACCCCTAATAATTTTAAACTGCTGAACCTATTTTCGACAATCATAAGCTAAGAACTGCAAGGTGAACTTGCTTTTACGTGAAAAAAAATCACCAAATCGAAATCGGTCCATCTATTCGAGCGCTACGATGCTTTACACAGACAGACATAAGATTCAACCTTATAATCCCCTTTTTTGTCGGGGGATAACTTCTTACTAGGGGCAAAAAAAAATTAAGATTTCAAACGTCTCACGCCGCCATTTAAAAAAAACTGAATTAGGTAGGCGATATCGTCTGCATTATGCAGACGATCGATATCGAATTTACTCACAAAATTTCGCTCAGAATCACTTGTGAAATAAGACGTGTAGGCGGGAACAGCCGAACATCCAAAATTCGGACACACGAAAGAATTTTTGCCGAAGCTGAAAAGGGGACTTCGCTTGCTCGGTCAGTAAAAAAAATACAACAAATGTAAAAATTTAATAAATTACCTAAATCTCTAATAATCTCATCGTTCTTTTCTCCTGTACTTGGAGTAGAGGTCCCTCCAGAACTGTATCCTCTCCCCGGCCCACATGGGCTGCAGGGACAGGGTCGTGTTGATGACCAGCGACTGTGGAGCTGCGGGGTCCACGCGTGGCCATCGTATCGACGGGTCAGTGTCTGGCGGTGTTGGATCACTGGGGAAAGAAAAACATTCGTGAATTACTAAAGAGATTTTTTACACTATCGAGTATACAATTAACAAAATTATGACTAATAAACAACTTTTAAAATTTGCAACTTATTTTCTGCCCCGCTTATTATTTTTGAAGTGAAAACTTCTTATTTTGAAGTGAAAACCAACAAAGATTTTTGAAGTGAAAACTTCTTTAGCGGCGTTGTGCACTTTTTTTGGAATGGGTAAAAAATGTTAAACTCGCGTCAGGACACGCTCGCGTCAGGACACGTGACCTGATCGAAAATTCAAAAGACGGATGGAGAGTAAACAGCTGGCGCGGCGTAGGAGAGGGAGTATCCCCCTCTCTTTCTACGGCGCGGCGAAAATGTATGCACAGGGCGCTTGCGCGAATGTTCGTGTGTGTTTATGTTACAGCGTGCTACGCGCATCCATGGATGGTGACAGCTGATGGCTCGACCGTCTGTGTAGTGGCCATACTGCTGTGTTTTCACTTCTGCCGGAACTTCCAGAGTGCAACCCGTCGTTTTTTCAAAACAAGCTTTTATCTATAACATAACCTAAAAATGCTCAAGACAAATCAATCTAACTCAAATTCGGTGGAGTTTTGTTGTTTCAATCTATCAGCTCCATCATCAGATAAGCACCATGTCATCATAATAATGCATTGTCACGCGATAAACTTAAAAACAAGATTTGATTACAGACAGACAGACAACAGGACATATGAAACTGAATAAAAAAGTACCTAAAGATTGTAAAAAAGTAATTCGTAAAAGACAAGGTACCTACGTTTATATTTTACACATTTCGTGAAGGAGCAAACATTTGTAAAGCACTTCTTTTAGATTTAAATATTAATATAGGACTAGAATGTGAAGACTTAGGACATACAATTATGGTTTTATAAAGAAAAGGTCTGCAAGTGGACATATTTAAACTGTTCATTTAAAAATAATCTTCTTAGGAGGAGATAAGAAGTCTTAACGAACATGGAATTAGTAAAGACACAAAAGCCAACTTACCCAAACTTGGCGAAGTTAGTCCAAAGCGTAGTCATCGTGTCAATCATTTTTCTCTCCATGAGTGATGCTAATATAGGGCTGGAGAAGATGTAGGACAGTTCGTCTGCATGGGTCGCACCCTGTAGACTAGGCATTTTCTTACAGGCTATCTTAGCTAGATTCATCCAACCGTCATACGCAAACAAGTAATTGTACACTGGTTTATCACTACTCTTAGCTATAAGCGTAGTCTCTTCTGATATAGGATAGTTGAAATATTCCTCTCCAGCAAACATTGCCAGCCCTGCGAGTGTTTCTTCTGATAATTCTTTATCTCCCATATATATTCTTCTTGCAGTTTCTCCTATTTTTTGTCTTTCTTCTTCTGTAGGGAACTTTATATCTTTTGGTAGGGCCGCACTGAAATCTATATTTGGTAAGGTTGTGTCATTTTCTAAACTAGCAAATAGAATACCTTCGGCGTTATTTAAGCCTAACATCATAGGTACTTTGTTAAACTTTCCTTGCGATAGAATATCATATGGAATTTCTGTCAAAAATGGCTCTTCTCCCTCTATCACATCTTCGACGCAAGGGGAGTACAAAATCTCTGATATAATTAGGGTCCCTTTTTTTCTTGGCACTCTTGTCATGGTTAATTCTGTACTGGACTTTTCCATGAATAAATTATATAATTTATGTGGATCTTCGGTGTCATAAAGCATTGTCTTAGCGAGTAAGCTTGCCATGTACACAGGTTTGAACTGATAAGCCCAAGCCGATATCGATGATCCACTTTGTTGAATAGCTTTGTGAAAAAGTCCCTTTGCCATTGGTGAAAGAACTAAGAAAGAAACGGATGCAGCTCCGGCGCTTTCTCCAAAGATTGTGACGTTATCTGGATCTCCGCCGAAGGTTCTGATGTTCCGTTTGACCCACTTCAGGGCTGCAACTTGGTCTTTCATTGCAGCATTGCCTGGAGCTTCTTTTATTCGCAAACAGAGGAATCCTTGTATGTTTAGCCTGTAGCTGATCGACACTAAGATGACTCCTTTCTTTAACAAATAGTTTGGACCATAGATGAGTGGAGATGGGGATCCTTGTAAGAATGCTCCGCCGTGAATGAACACCATAACAGGCAAGGGTTTAGAGTAGTCAACGTTACCGAGTGGTCTGTATACATTGACGATCAGGCATTGGTCGCTGCCGAATACTAACGGTATTTTGGAGTTCAAGGTTCCTTGACGACATCGTTTATATTCATCCACTGCTTCGAAAACATCTTCCCATATAGATTCAGGACCAGGGGCCTGAAAATAAATTAAAATAGTTTTAAATTGATATCAGCGCGGATTTAAGAGATCAGCTTTGTTGTAAATGAAGTGTTGTCAAACAACAAGTGATCAACCACTTCTTAGTCAAGTTCCAAGAGAAACTTCTCTCAGGAAGGAAGACCAGGAATGAAAGTAGATACCTGAAATCTTTCCCGCACGGTCGCGTATGGGATGCCATAGAAAGCCTCATGGGAGCCATCGTTCGCGATAGAGCCCCGCACCAACCCACCGCTGATCTCTAGCGGTACCGTCGGCTGCCGCACCAGCCGCGCTGCCCACAGCGACCAGAGGATCAGCCACTTCTTGCCCATCGACTGGGTTCTTTCAATTTAAAACTGAAAAAATAAAATACCGTTGTCAGTTACGATCTTACAAAGTAAAAACTAACGTGTCTAGGTTAAGATAGATTGTTATTTTTATCTTTTTGATTGAGCTATTTGGTACTTAGACACTAAGTATTTATTGCGCGTTCTTAACTTTGTTTATAATTACATGAATGACTAACGAACTAAAGGCCCATTTAGATAGTGCAAGTTTCTTATATCTTTTGTATATCATTTTATTTAAGCAAAAGATAACTTCCATGAAAAGTATCGTAATGGAGAGGTAAATAGTACCCGTAACCGAAGGGCATTTATGAAGAGATTGATGAGTATAGATAAAGCAAAACAAGTTTGCCAGGATCGTACCAAGTGAAGGTCCATGTTTCTGCCTACCCCTGCGGGAAACAGGCTTGATATAATGGATGTTTGGTTTTGGTCTGCCCTTTGGGTTGCGGATGTCAGATGGCAGTCGCTCTGTGTAACAACCAGTAACCTCGTCAAATTACCTAGCTTAGGTAGGGGACCCCGGGCTCTGAAGCGTTACCGCTAAGTAATTATATAATTTAATGTATTTTATTAATCTTGACCTTTAATTTTTTTATTTTATTCAGTATATTTATTTAACAATATTTAATTTTGTAATGTTCTTTTACGTATGCATGAAAATTGTGTCTATTTATAGTGATGTAACTGTAACATTTAGCATGCAGATGTCTTGGTGTAAAACTGTTAGTCTGTATGTTATATTTTAATAAACAATAAACAATAAGGATGTTAATGGGAATACGCTCCTATGATAATGATGATGATTGTGACGTGTAAACGTTCACAGACAATTTGACACTTTTATTAGACATAGCTGAAGATAGACTTTGCCAACTATTAAAGTTAATATTCTTTACACCATTCCTACTCTAAAAAGTTTATTTTATTCACTGAAAACAGTGAATAAAATGCTTTTAATTAGTATTTTTATGTTTGAATTCAGAACGTGGATACGTGGACACGAGGCTTCACTTTAAATTTTAGTAATTGTTTCAATTTTCATGTGGATTTTCATTAGTCTAATCTTCCTTTTCTTCACTAAATTTCTATTTTCACTAAAATCTTTCTTTTTCTCGTAGTCATGGTATAAAGTATAGTATGCAACTCTTGAATAAAACGGATTTATATCGAAGGCCGTGAATGACTCACGTCGCTTAGGATTCTATCACTTGAATCACTCGCTACGGCCTTCGCATCTCGTAATTCATCTATGGCCCTCGATTAAATCCGTCTTTTATTCACTAATTGCATAATATACCTACTATTATACAACAGATACAGTACAATACGACTGTCTGTTAAAACAATCTACATGCAGTTGCCGTGATACAAAGTGACACAACGTTACTAAAGTGCGGACTGATAAAGGTATTACACACAATGCCAGCCACAGTCCACAGGCTTGTGAAGATAATACGGTGAATATCGAAATAAGGTATTAATATGCCAGATTTGTTCGCATCTAATATAATTTTATATTTTTAACGACAATATTTATTTAATGAGTCAGTGAGACTTTGAGTTAATTTACATTACATTATAAATAATTATAATTACATTTTCATTTTTTACATGCATGAAGAGAGTGATGAGTGAAGATGAAGCGATAGAGGTCTGTCAGGATCATAGCAAGTGGGGGTCCATAGTCTCTGCCTACCCGTGTGGGAAACAGGCGTGATAATATGTATGTACTAGTTGTACCCGCGGGCTTCGCTACCCGTGAGAATTCCGGGATAAATAGTACCCTATGTCCTTCCGCGAGTCTCAAACTATATCCATACCAAATTTCATCCAAATCGGTTCAGTAGTTAAAGCGTAAAGAGTTAAGAAACCAACAAACAAACAAATAAACAAACTCACTTTCGCATTTATAGTATTAGTAGAATAGGATGTATGTATGTATATACATGAAACTTTGTCAATTTTTAAGTTAGAAATGTAAAAAATACTTAGGAACTTGATTATTGTGTCACTATTTAAAAAAAAACATTTTCTAAGGTAAGGAAAGTTTGTATGTAAGTCAGCTAAACAGTTATACAGCGGGAAAATATGATGGAAATTACAATTTGCTTATTTACCTACTGCAATCTAAATGTTTATACACGCTGACTTTTTATTGGTTTTGGAAAAAAAATGTCGTATAGTAAATAAATTCCTCTATCCATATATGTAATCCAAATTTCTGTATGTCATAAGATAAAAAAGTTGCGTAAATGATTTTCGATCGAGACTACGTAGTTTTACGCCGGCCGCCGGCCGCCGGCTGCGTAATGTCGATGACCCCGGCCGGCCGGCGGGCGATGTAAGGCGGTGGTACTACTCATTGATCTCACAATTTTACTTTCGAGTTTTGGGCAACATTTTTTGTTTTTCAATTTTTATTTTGACTAACTAATTAGGTCTTACTAACGATGCCTATGAAGTGGCCTTCGGCTTCAAAACCAATGAAAAGTCACCGTGTATAAAGTCTAACAAAATTTAAGGTCCTTTTTATGCTACTACGGTGAAACCTAAAGGAGGGTCACAATTTTCGCCGTTATATAGGTAGTTATGTTAAAGAAGTTTATGACATATTTAATAAAAAAAATGAGAGATAAGATTTTATTCTTCCTAATGCTGATACGCAGTTTTGTCCTTGTCCTTATCATAAGATATAATTTCACTAGACATAATTCACTAAGCATAAAGATATTTGACATTACAATCATTCCTTCTAAATAAATCAAGGTCTAAATCGTAGGTCTTCCGTTTTAGCCTAATATAAAGTGTGTCCGCATATTTTAATACACGAATTGTAATTATGCCTAAAAATGCCTGACTAATGTTGCAGGAATTCAAAAGAATGTAAACCTGGGTAGACTTACATACATCCAGAAGTGCGATTTTTGAAACGCGGAGTCACCTAAACGAATGATTTTTCCATACAAAAAACCGTTCGTTTAGTGACTCCGCGTTTGAAAAATCGCACCACTACAGTAAACTTCCAGCGGCTGAATAGTGATAATGAGCGATATGCCTTTATGCCTAAAAACTTAATGTCTAGTGATGCAGCCATTTTTTATGTGTAATAATGGAGTAATTATTTATTTGATAAGCTACTTTTATAATAAGGTCATATCAATTCAATGCACACTGTCGACTTTGCCTCATGTCCTTTGTTACTCTGAGTCATTAAGGTGACTCCAAATATCCGAAATAGAAGGTTATTGCAATTGAGATGATGTCATTGAATTTAGTTACTAACTTTTTAATTGTTTTACTAGTCATGACTTATGGCTCTAAAACGTGGTCCTTTACTATAGGTCTCATAAAAAGGTCGTGCAACGCGCTAATATGGAAAGGGCTATGCTCAGTGTTTCTCTAAGCGATCGAATCAGGAAAGAGGAAATTTGTAGGAGAACTAAAGTCAATGACATAACCCAGCAGATTAACTCGTTGACATGGCAGTGGGTGGAACCTAGAGATGGGTTTACACCCGGGCATATTGAGCACATTGCATAAATGCCGAATAAATGTACATAGTCAAGGCAAAATCATTAACATAGTTTTTATTTACTTTTTTATTCAAATAGCTACATTTGAGTATGCACAAAACTTAATTAGATTACGACTAATAAATTGACAATGAAAAATTAGAAATTGATATGATGGTTAATGACTTAGTCAAAGCAGGCAAAATATCACTCTTTCGGCTCTCCAGTTGCGTCGACGCAGTGTAAGCGTAAAACTAGAGGTAGAATTTATTTGGAGAAAGCTAGAATTTGTGATTTAACGTGACAATGATTATTTTATGACCAAATTATTTTATTACAGTTGTGATTTACAAAATACATATAAGTTCCTGCTTCTTTTCACTAAAATTAAATTTTTTGTTTCTGCCCAGCGATTAGGCATTTATTTGGGCGTCAACTTGTTTTTTGCCCAATACGCCCGTTTATGCCCATTTTTTCCCGATTTGTTTTTGCCCTCGACCCATCACTAGGCGGGACACATAGCGCGACGAACCGATGGCCGATGGCGCAAAAAGGTTCTCGAATGGCGACCACGTACTGGCAAGCGAAGCGTAGGACACCCAACCACAAGGTGGTCTGACGACCTGACCAAGGTCGCTGGAAGGCGCTGGATGCAAGCCGCTCTAAATCGGTCATTTTGGAAATCTTTGGTGGAGGCCTATGTCAGCTGAAATGATGTTGATGATGATGAAATTTTTTGACATTTTTTTGACGTCTATACTGTCTATGTCTAGTAAATAAATAAAGAAAAAAATATTTAAAAAAATGCCCAAGAGACTAGCGGCATTCCTGTCATATATCCTTATGCAATAACTAGTTTAAATAGTTGTAATGTATTCATAATGCAAATCCTTCAAATTTGAAAGACTAAAAATCAAAATATTTTTTACAATAATATGTTATTGACTCAATTCGAGAAATCATCAAAAAATTTATGTTGCAAGTAAAACTTTTAAATCGCTAAAGCGTAAATTATCATTCTTAAATTCAATTTAAAAGTACTTATTTATAAATAAACATCATGAATAAAACTTTAAAAATCTGTGAAATTAGCATAATACTAAACTTTAATACCGTAAAAAATACGTACCAAAATAATTAAAAAACCGATAAACAATCAATCAATCACAGACACTTGAAATCACTAAGCACACTTTCTAAAAAGAGATGGCGAACACAACACTACGAAACCAGAAAGAGATCACAACACGTCACTCCGGCAGACTGGACGGCGGGCCTCTGGCACGTCATCACTCAACAGTTCAAACTATAAATTGGTACCTATATAACGTGTATAACACAATGTTTTATACGACATGGATCAAATCTCCATAAACAATGCACATAGTCGACGCCTTAAACCTTCTAAATACAGTTTGATAAAGTTCCTCCAGTGTTTTTTATCTTTTAATCAATTTTAAATCCAGGTTTATCAGTGTGTGCACACTGGCTGTTAAAAGCGAAATGTGCGTCTAAACTTGTTAAAATTTGTTACTTAATTAATCATTATGTATAATAATAATCGGTCAAGGACGGCGTACCGGCTGTGAGATAATAATAATACATAATCAAGCGTTTTGTATTTAGAAGTTGTATAAATAGTTTGAATGACAAAAAAGAATGGTTGCTAGAAGCAACAAACTTTGCACTTTACCACCCTTCTTCTGTCATGTCCGGGTTGCCCTACGATATATTTCATGGAGGACCTTAACGAGGCTAATGACAGAGGGATCACCGAGGCCACATACTGGTCCAAGATAGTTTGAAATTGAAGCTACAATGAAACTCGATAGGAAGAAGACTTACCACCCTTGCTAATGTCCTTCCCCTTAAGAGGGCCCTTCCCGGTCCGTCTATCGTCAACGCGAGCATGGTTGGAAATGCTTGTTGTTTCATCCAGCGCAATGATAGATTGAAGCAAAGTGAAAAGAGAGAGATAGCACCTGAACGCTCAGTTTGCATTATATTGTATAAAATTAGTATTATTATTAACTATTCATTGAACGAATATTAACTTTTCATAGGGTGCGGAAATTTCATAAAACTTGTTCCAGCTAATACGTGTTTTTCAGTAAGCCTTACGAGGGTGTGAAGAAGAAGGCCGAAGTTTAGGTAAAATTTGTACAAAAAAGCAGATTTTTGGAGACTTATACTGAATTTGATTTTCCAAATTTTAATTTTTAGTTTCGATAAAAATAGCGCACAAGATTCATGTTAGTTCAAAAGTTTCTAAAAAAGTTCTGTTACAACACCATAATCACGTACGAGCGTTTGTATGAAAAGTAAGGCGGGTTGGGCGCTCTTAATAACAAATAAGGCTAATTATTTATCAGGTATAAGAAACGTTTCAATTGTTTGATACCTGCATACGACCTTTAGTTCTTGCCCTGCTTTCTTGACTTTGATTCCTACTTTCTTGTGCGAGTTTAACCTCTTCATTAACCCAGCAGGCGCGAAGCGTATTCTTCTGACTTGGACATTTTTTTTAAACTCAAATCCGATTTCACCCCTTATCTACCCAACCAATTTTAATAAAAAAATATCTGGGACCTCCTCGCGTCGGTTAAAAATGACAATCACAACGCCTGTAGATATTCTATGGCAAAAACGATCTGCAGTCAATTGTATGGTACCAAGAATACAGGCGAGAAACCATCATCCGTGTCCAATGTCAATGACGTAATCAGTATGTATGTACGCTACATACATACTGATCACGTTTTAATGTATTACGGGGAAGACAGGGCCGAAGGCGACCTTTGAGCGTTATAATATGTTCCTTTTCTTTCGACACTGTCAGCTTCATTTGGGTAATAGTAAGAGTACAGAGAGGGTCGTACTCCTGCAGTGGAGACAAAAACCTGATGATGAAGAATGCAACACAACAAAGTGTTAATTGTTAAGAGAATTAAAAATATATCCTATTATAATAAATATTTATCAGTTGAATTGAACAGACCTCGCGAATCTATCTATGTGTACTATATTATATCCCACAATTGGGTGAAGGTTTTAACTTTTTCTTCCATTGATCTTTTCTGTCCAATCCTTCTCAAATACTTTTAGTTCATCAGTCCATCATCGGTTATTTGCGATCCATATGTTTGTCTGTCTACAGCATCAGTAATAAAGACTTGACAAGTAACTACCTACGTCTCGTGATAAGTGAAAACATTACACACTTAACTGAGCGATTTCTTTATATAACTAATTTCAACTCAATTACAATCAGTTTTACAAAGAAAACAAGCAATTTAAACTTTATAAATTTAATAAATTAGCTATCTAACTAACAACGTCCTTCATCATCGTTCTTTTCTCCTGTACTTGGAGTAGAGGTCCCTCCAGAACTGTATCCTCTCCCCGGCCCACATGGGCTGCAGGGACAGGGTCGTGTTGATGACCAGCGACTGTGGAGCTGCGGGGTCCACGCGTGGCCATCGTATCGGTGGGTCAGTGTCTGGCGGTGTTGGATCACTGGGGAAAGAAAAATATTCGACAATTATTAATAATATAATAAATGCTTACTCTAACTTTCAAGGTACTAAGTGTATATTTATTTGTAAACAATAAAACACAAGATATGGAGAACTGGTGCCTATGCTAGGTTTCCGTAGAACCTGTATAAAGGGTCACCAGGACTCGCCACTAGACGACAATGGCTAGAAAGAAATTGTACCCTGTGAGTTAACAAATAAACAACATTTATAACCCTTTTACTCTCCCGCTTCATATTACACTAACAACGTAAAAAAGTAATAATAGATAAGGTAAGTTCGTTTTTTTTTAAACGGTTAATTTAAAAAAAACTCTTTTAAGAGAAGTTACTAACAAATAAGAGAAGAAACAAACACCAACTTACCCATACTTGGCAAAGTTAGTCCAAAGCGTAGTCATCGTATCAATCATTTTACCCTCCGTGAGTGATCCTAACCATGGATTGGAGAAGATGTAGAAAAGGTCATCCGCATGTGAAGCGCCACGTAGACCAGGAATCTTCTTACAGATTATCTTTGCTATATTTCTCCAAACGTCATACGCAAACAAGTAATTGTACACTGGTTTATCACTACTCTTAGCTATAAGAGTAGTTTCTTCTAGGATAGGATAGTTGAAAAATTCTTCTCCAGAAAACATTGCCAGCCCTGTGATATTTTCTTTAAGGTAATTCTGCATCGCCCAGATACATTTTTCTTACAGTTTCTCCTATCTTTTTTCTTTCTTCCTCTGTAGGAAAAATCAAGTCTTTTGGCAGGGCCTGACTGATATCTATATTTGTTAAAGTTGTGTCATTTTCTAAACTGACAAATAAAATACCTTCGGCGTCATTTGCTCCTAACATCATAGGTACTTTGTTAAACTTTCCTTGCGATAGAACATCATATGGGATTTCTGTCAAAAACGATTCTTCTCCTTCAATCACATCTTCGACGCAAGGGGAGTATAAAATCTCAGATATAAATAGGTTCCCTTTTTTTCTCGGTACTCTTGTTACGACCAATTCTGTATTGGACATTGCCATGAAGAAATTATAGAGTTTATGTGGATCTTGAGTGTCATAAAGCATTGTTTTGGCGAGTAAACTTGCCATGTACACAGGTTTCAGCTGATAGGCCCAAGCCGATAGCGATGATCCACTTTGTTGAATAGCTTTGTAGAAAAGCCCCTTTGCCATCGGTGAAAGAACTAAGTAAGAAACGGATGCTGCTCCGGCACTTTCTCCAAAGATTGTGACGTTATCTGGATCTCCGCCGAAGGTTCTGATATTCCGTTTAACCCACTTCAGGGCTGCAACTTGGTCTTTCATTGCAGCATTGCCTGGAGCTTCTTTTATTCGCAAACAAAGGAATCCTTGTATGTTAAGCCTGTAGCTGATCGATACTAAGATGACTCCTTTCTTCAACAAATAGTTTGGACCGTAGATGAGTGGAGATGGGGAACCTTGAAAGAATGCTCCGCCGTGTATGAACACCATAACAGGTAGAGGTCTCGAGTAGTCCACGTTGCCGGGGGGTCTGTATACATTGACGATCAGGCAATCGTCGTTGCCGATTACTGAGGGTGATTTGGGGGTTAAAGTTCCTTGACGACATCGTTTATTTTCGTCTACTGCTTCGAAAACATCTTCCCATATGGGTTCAGGACCTGGGGCCTGAAAATAAATAAACAGATTAAGATTGACAGACGAACTTTGGCAAAAGACTGAGGTTAAAAACGTGCTAGTAAATGAAGTGATCAGCTCAGATATCAAAAGTAACCAGAAATAAAATTAAATAACATACCCAAAACAGTAAAATTAATAAAGAGGTCTAACGAACTATACTGAAACTACTTAAGGTATATTTTATTATTTATTTAGATTCTGAATAACTTTCTCTTTAGTAAAATAGAAGAAACTGAGTGCGTGGAACACTCGGTTAGAACGTTACAAAAATGTAAACCCTTTAAAAACCCCAAAACTTCCACCCCTAATAAATTTCGTGGCGGAAACATCTTACACTTTTCTTCGCCTAATTTCACAGTTTACATCGACCAAGTACCATCGCAAAAAAAATTGGCCTCCCATAGAAGTTGTCGGATGAACTGATCTGAGTTTCCATGGGTACTAAAAAATCATATTTCAACAAGAGTTCTTTGTGGGATGGAGTTAATTGTTCAGTATTATGGAATACCTTTTTTTTTATTTATTTGGTTCGCTAACTGGCTGAACAACACTATACAAATACAAATAAGAGCGCACAAGTTGCCAACCTTCTTGGAGCGAACACAGCATGCATATTATATGAAATGCTCTCAGTCATTTTAAATAGATAATTAAATTACATTAAATTAATACATTATAAATTAAATTACATAATTACTATAAAAATTTTAAATAACTTACTATAGAAAAAAAATTTGATCATATTGGCCGATGCGCTGAAAATGTCAATTTCATTACAAATCTATTATAATTTGTACTCATACGATTTAATGAAGAATGCTGACGTTAATTAGTTCGACACATTGGCAAATTAAAAGTAACTCTGTTATGTTACGTAAGCGACTGCTAGGTCTTTGAACAGATAAGGTAAATCTTTGGAGCAAATCAGGGCTGTCGATTTTGCCTTGAATAATTTTGTGCAAAAATATTATATCAGCAGCTTGTCGTTTACGTTCCAGAGGGACAATTTTGAAGTGGTTAAGTCTAGATTCGTAAGATGTTAGGTTACGACAGCTATTAAATGAAAAGGTAAGATGGTATAAAAATCTGTTTTGTATGCTTTCAATCCTTTTGATGTGGATAGCATAAGATGGATTCCAAACGGGACAACAATTAAAGAGCATAATAGGTATTTCAGTATCTTTGAAAAGTTTTGTTTGGCATATGACAAAACCGGCTAATTTTGAGGCTTTCTTTACAACGCATTCAATGTGTTCTCTGAAGTCTAGTTTTTGATCCATCATAACTCCCAGATCGCGGATGCTATCGGTTTCTTGAAGCGGAGTACCAGTGATTTTATAAGTATTAGCATACCTTGGGAAAAATTTACAAATGAACATTTTATGGGGTTCAAGATCATGCCATTTCTTTGGCACCATGCGCTGATTTTGTCAAGATCGTTTTGTAGCGTATCAACATCATTTTTCGATTTGATTACTCGGTAAACCTTTAAATCGTCAGCGAACATCCTGTGATCAGAGGCTAAGTCAGAACACAGATCATTCACAAATAACAAGAAGAATAGAGGGCCAAGGCGAGAACCTTGAGGGACGCCTGACGGCACGTCTGTAGCCGGAGACTTAAAACCACGAACGATAACCAATTGCGAACGATTTCTTAAGTATGACTTACACCACCTTAGCAAAGATCAGCATATACCAGCATGAGCTAGTCTCTGTATAAGAATATCATGACTAACCACATCGAACGCTCTAGAAAAATCGGTATGTACGGCATTATCCTCGTTACCATCCTCAATTGCAGTGATTATATCATCTGCGTACCCTAACAGATTGGAAATTGTCAATCGACCAGGTAAAAACCCATGTTGGTGTCAAATAAGGACTTGAGATGGAAAAATAGACGTTTTAGAACCATAGATTCGAAAAACATACCCATAAAGGACAGTATCGAAATTTGTCTGTAGTTTGCAATATTAGCAACATCGCCCTTCTTGTGGACTGGTGTTACATGTGCGACTTTCCATTTAGACGGAAAAACGCCAGCAGAAAGCGACTTGTTAAACCTGTTACCTGAAACCTTTTCCGCACGGTCGCATATGGGATGCCATAGAAAGCCTCATGGGAGCCATCGTTCGCGATGGAGCCCCGCACCAACCCCCCGCTGATCTCTAGCGGTACCGTCGGCTGCCGCACCAACCGCGCTGCCCACAGCGACCAGAGGATCAGCCACTTCTTGCCCATTTACGGAGTTCTTTCAACTCATGAACTGGAAAAATGAAACACCATGATTAGTTACATACGTACGTACATAATATCACGCCGGTTCATCTTGAATTTCTGACAGACCTCTTTCGCGTCATCAATCACTTCATACACCCTACGGTTCAGGGTACTTCTTACCTCTCGGTTTCAACCGACTTTCTAACAGGAGGAGTTAACAATTCGTCGCGATCTTTAATTTTTATTTTTTTATGTATGTTCACCGATTATTCGAAGACGCCTGGATCGATTTGGAAAATCATTTTTGTATACTTGTCAGGTAGTCCCATAGAAACTTTGTCAAAATCTTTCACTTCACATCGGTTATACTTGGGCGAATACCTACGCGAACACGTAAAGCGATGTGAAGTGCCAGCGTAATAATGGATATTTATATAGACTTATTTTGTTAAGCTACATATATATATATATATATATATAACAAGGTCATATCAATTCAACGCACACAGTGGACTTTGCCTCATGTCCTTTGTCATTTCATTCATTCAGAGTCATTTAGGTGACTCCAAATATACTAAATTGTAGGTTAATGCAATTGCCTGATTTGTCTCAAATATTATATGTAAGTATGTAAATTCTTTATTGTACAAAAAAGGACACTACAAAAATACAATAGATAAAAAGCAAAGGCGGACTTAACCCTTCAAGGGATCTCTTCCAGTCAACCCAACAGTAATATTGTTACTAACTTTAAAATTATTTTGCTTGATAGTTTTTCGTCGATACTCTGTATATCTTGTAAACAAATACTAAAATAGCATCAAAATAAATAAAAAATCACTGCGCTCGCAGGGAAATCTGTCCAAAAGGCTAGCGGCATTCTCGCGTATGCTGCCGAATGCCTTTGGTCAAATTGCCAGCCCTTGGATCCCCTAAGGCAATGATAAAGTTAAACGGCTAGTACTTGTGAAAATATACGGAAATAACCCAAAAAATTATTAAATAGAACAAAGAAAAATTTAGAAATGATAATAAAAATCGAAGGTTTCCGCACGCCTGATCGATATTCTTATAAAATAACTAGTTCACATATCTAGTAGTTACTATCCTTAAAATTTGAAACACTATAAATCAATTTATTTTCGCACTAACATGTGATTTATGAGGACTCTATTCGAGGAACCATGGTACAATAAAATAAGGTATTCTCTTCCCGAGATGGAACTTGACTACGTCACAAAGTGTTGCCAATGATTGTTCTTTTCGGTAAATTTAAGGACTTTCTCAATTAGTTCATGAATATTTAAAAAATATTAAGTAACTTAGCTATTTAGTATCTCGCGATTCTCGCGTGATTTATCAATTCAATATTTTATAAATTGATATAATGGATTATTAATTCGAATTTGGTACATAAAATTCAAAAATGCATTACGCTCAGGTAATTCAATTTCACACAGTGGCAACATATCAAACTGATGACGTAGTCAAGTTCCACCTACGTCATCAGCTGTCACGGGAAGAGAATACCTTATTTTATTGTACCATGCGAGGAACCATCTAAAATCTGAATGTATGTTGCTACTTTTAAAACGTGTAAAACTTTTTTCAACACACTTGCTCATAAAGTGGCTCTATGGTCACCGCAATTAGGCACATAATGACACCCATAATCAAACTGTGACTTTTTCATTGCTATAACTCACTAGTGAGTTACAGATTATTTTTTTTATTTTATTGGTTGAGTTCATGGAATTGTATGTACTTGCTTTGAGTTGCTTTGTTCTTATTAAAAAAGTTTTTATTTAAAAAAAAATGATCGTGTTCAATAGAACAAACAAATTAATGTTCCTATTGCTTGCTCATTTCATGCAACTTCTTATTTAAATAGATAATTTTAACTCGTACGTGTTTAATAAATAAAACTTTCACTCAAATATAACTTTTGTTTTTTCTGTAATAAAAGAAAACTTTAAATTCCCCATTTTGTACGTGGCAGAATAGGCGCAAATCTCATGCGCGAAAAAAAAAACCTCATCTCTTTAGTCTGTGGCCGATCGCAATGCGCGCGCATAGGAAAACTGATTATTTTTCCCGCCATAGCAAAACATTTTTTACAACTCGTTTTCACTGTTGAAAATATAGTTATTTATTAATTAAAATGTCTACAAGTACTAGTTACGAAGTAAATGATTTATGTTGTACACCGCCCGATATAAGATGTAAAGCCCTTAACGTTGTAGAAAGTTTACTACCTGAAAACTCCAAGGAAAAATATATATTAACATACCAAAATTTCATAAAATGGCAAAACAGCAAGAATACGCATTCTTTTTCAGAAAATGTGTTCATGGCGTACTTTAAAGAATTATCATCTAAGTACAAACCTAGCTCTTTGTGGTGTTTATACTCAATGTTAAAAAGTACAGTCCGAACAAAGAATGGAGTGGACTTAAAAACATACTCTAATTTGAAAGCTTATCTAAAGAAACTATCCGATGGATTTAGAAGCAAGAAATCAAAGGTTTAATCGTCTGACGATATTGAAAAATTTATAAAAGATTCCTACTGACGAAACACCGAGTACATCCAATGATTGGATTTCACCTACCTACACGAATAATGAGCCATTTCAAATTACAATAGAACATGAAGTATTTCAATAAATAATCTATCTGTTGAGACCGCTATGCCATCAAAAACAGTTAATTATAATTTTACTAACTGCACATTTACTAATTGTTTCTCTAAATAAACTTTTTATCTACTAAATAAAATGAGTTTTTATTGTTATTTTATTCACAAGTGTGTTGAAAAACGTCGTATGATACACGTGTGTATTGATGATTACCGTCCTTGGCTCTCTTAAGACCCTCGCCTACGGCTCGGGTCTCAATGGCGCCGCGGCGGTAATCACCAATGTTACACACTAGTACCATAATGTACTATTATTCGCAGAAAAAAATAATTCATCCTAAATAAAAGTTTTCATTAGTAAAAATCATACATATACCTTTAAAAATCCGTAAAATAGGATCAATACAAAACTTTAATACCGTAAAAAAATATGTACCGAAATCATTCAAAAAACGATCAACAATCAAACTATCACACACACATGAAATCACTAATCAACTTTCTAAAAAGAGATGGAGAACACAACACTACGAAACCAGAAAGAGATCACAACACGTCACTCTGTCAGGCTGAACGGCGGCCTCTGGCACGTCATCAGTCCAAACTATAAATCTATTTATATAATAAAACAGTAAAAAAGTGTGTCTGTACATTCAATATATTTCAAAAAAAAATATTGGGGGCGATGGAGACGAGCAATAGAGAAAGAATTAAAAAAAAATCTGTCTGTTTGTCTGTTTGTACACGCTGATTGCCGGAAACACTGGACGGATTTGAATGAAACTTTTTTTGGTATGTAGCTATTAAGTCTGGGCAACATACATATATAATTGATTTTGGAAAATGGAACACCTGATACAGAACCGTAATGGTCCAGCTGAACTATAAGAAATATAACCGGCCAAGTGCAAATCGGATTCGCGCACCAAGGGTTCCGTACCATTATCTATAAAAAAATCGCGTTTGTTGTATGTGAGCCGCCCTTAAATTTTTATTTAATTTGTTTTTAGTGTTTGTTGTAATAGCGGCAACAGAAATACATAATTTGTGAAAAATTCAATTGTCTAGCTATCGCGAACAGACAAGGAAGTTTTAGTAATAGGGCCCCGTTTTTACCCTTCGGGTACGGAACCCTTAAATATACGCCTTAAGAAAAAGTTGTTTAGCCTGATGAGCATTTTCCGAAGTCATAAAATCCAAGCGAACGAAGACGCGGGTTTCGGCTAGTCTACATATAATAAATACGACTTATTAATTAATAGCGGTGAAAAAAAACATTATATAATTTGATTACTTGCACTGCAGCGACCTTGCAGTGACCTACATGCTATGCTCTGACGACCTTGATTCCGACTCTATTGTGCGTGATGCACCTATGTATTGACCGAGCAAGTTCAAATCATCTTGGTTCGTTTGTCCTCCTGTCCGGCCGTCCGGCTATCAGGCTGTCCAGATGTTATCCCCTACGGGTCACATTTCTTAACCCAATTTCGTGAAATTTTGTGAGGACTTTTTCATATTTTGTGAAATTATTCAATGTGACGAAGCCATGAGGTTGAAGACATTCAGGGATTAATTTACTATTCTGTTTATTTCCACGGGAAGCGAAGCCCACGGGCACAGTTAGTATTTTATAATATAATGAGAATATTAGGGACTTCAACGATAGTGATAAAATTGGCTGTAGGCGTAGGTTCATATTTAAACCGCTTTTAAAAAGGAGGAACCAATTCGAAAGGGTGTACTTGTCACATGGTCCCATAGAAATCCATACTTATATATAAAGCTGAAGAGTTTGTTTGTTTGTTTGAACGCGCTAATCTCAGGAACCACTCGTCCGATTTGAAAAATTCTTTCGGTATTAGATAGGTCGTTTATCGAGGAAGGCTATAGGCTATATTGCATCACGCCCGCGACTTTACTCGAGTAGTTAACGCGGGCGAAGCCGCGCGCTGCCTCTAGTTTTATATAAATCTGTTCGACATTATCATTAGTTTTTAATAATTATAAGAAATCCTCGTTTACCGTCTGAATTTCACTAAGCGAAGGTCGGTCGTCACTGGTAACTGCAGGTATTATGATTTACCAGTGACGATACAAACAATCCACAAAGTGCGAGTACAATAAAGAAGGCTCACCAAGGCCATACAAATAGAGATAAAGGTGCGGATAGACCGCAGTTATCATATGCAGTATTTATATCAGAGATATCGGAGAGTTATGTGGGTCGTGGACATTTTTGAATCCAGGGTGGTGTAAGACACAAGCAAATTCTACGAGTTGTTTAACGATCAATAGATTTAAGTAACTTTATCCTTTTTAACAATCAGTTTGTGCGAAAAAGTAACCAAGTAACCTTATATTTCCCCGAGATATCAGTATCGTATAATATGTGTAAATTTAAGTAATCTAACTAATAAGCTTTTTATCATGCCAAATTTCCTTCTAATCCGTTCAGCCTTTTTGGCGTGAAAACGGAACAAACATCTTTTTTAATACAAATTTAATACCGCAAAGTCATGTTAATTCATGGAGCCATTTATATCCCCCCCGATGTGGTTCCCATCTTGTCGCGATGGGGGGGCTCAGTACCTGCGGTTGCCTCGGCCGCAGGGAAGCTAAGAGGAACCCATTGCCCGGGTTGAGGCTTAGGCCTCCCCGGGCCCGGCGGAGGCCATTCCTGGCGGGAATGGCCTGGCTGTGAGGGAAGGGGGTGACGACGACCTCCCTACCATCACAGCCGTGGTAGGGGTCGCGGGGGAAGAGGAGTGTCGGTGTTTCGTTGCCGCTCGCCCTATCCTCCGCGACCAAGCGCGGCCGTGGCGCTTGGCACGGCATCGGTGGGGCCGCAGGGGAAGAGGAGTGTCGGTGTTACGTTGCCGCTCTCCCTATCCCCTGCGGCCGCCTGTGTGGGCCCCGGTCGCCGTCAGGTGGACTGGGGCAGGGCCTGCTTCCGCAGGCCCCAAATTATGAGGGCTGGTTGGACGGTGGAAACGGGATTCCATCGTCCAACGGACAGCCCTCCGGAGTGGAAGGCAGGCGCGTGTGCGTGTCAGCGCGTCTGTCCTTGGGCCAAGAGGCCAAGGCGGCGGTTACTCCGGCCCCTCTGATTCAGCAGAGGGTGCCGTGAGGCCGTTGGCGAGCCGGGGCCGCTTAAGTAGCGGCCGGCCGCGCCGGGGCTGTGGAGCATGAAGAAGCACACGGTCCCGGCCGATAGCGGCTGAGAGGTGACACCGCGGAGTTTTTAGTGGTAACACCACATAACCTTACCGGTGTCCCGTAACCGGTAAGGTATCCGAAGGGATTTTCTCCGCGTCAAAAAAAAAAAAAAAAAAATGGAGCCATTTATATGAATCCTGATAAAAAAATTATATCATCATCAGGTCTTTTTAGTCTCTACTACAAGAGCACGACCCTCTCTGCACTACTAGAGCCTTACTTGGCCAGGGCAGCCATAAGATTTGGCCTACACTCTCCACGCTAGCCAGACGGGTTGGAGAGGTCTCTTTGATATATAAAAGCTTTGTTTAGTTTGTAATTCCTATGTCGCCTTCTACGACATCCACGGGAAGACTTGGAGTGATTCTATTCTGCTCTGCCGGAAACCACACGGCGTATCAAATTTCAATTTGAAGTAATTTTGTTATTACCCCTGTAATTTGATGTACGTTGATACAGCGAGGTAAAGCAGCTGGCGGACGAGAGAAATTATGTATTATATAAGAAAATGTGCAGCAAGTACCATCGTATTCATATAACATACATCTGAACCTGTTTTCTAAACCAGTCCAGTAATCTTCACGTGACCAGTTGCACGTACGAGCTCGTTGACCGGTGACCGTGTTGACCTACTGACATGCATCATGTCAACATGCAGCATAGTAATACTATATAGAAGCTATATAAACAAGATGATAACATAGTTCTTCTTACAATGCCACATTGCCGAAGCGGATTCTATAAAGATTTATTAGTCGTACAACATACGTACATACATACTATCACGTCTTTATCCCTAATGGGGCAGACAGAGCATTAGTCGTACAAGCTGTGCGGTTTCGGAACTCTGTTCCAGTCAATATTCTGAAAGCTCAAACTCGTTTTGCGTTCTTCAGAACTAGCGCTTGGGAAGCGGCAGTAAACGAAGATGTAAAGCTGCGAGTAATTTAAATCTAGCCAGCGAGAAGAGTGTAGTGTAGGCCTTGGCCTACACTACACTGGCTGGCTGCTCTGTCCAAGTATGGCTCTGGTAGTACAGAGAGGGTCGTGCGTGCTCCTGCAGTGGAGACAAAACAAAGTGACGATTGTCAAGATATATTACAAATATCTCATTATAAGAAAGATAAATTCATTGAATTGAATAAACCTTGCAAAGCTATCTATGTGTTTATTCCAAAATTGGTTAAAAGTTTTAACTTTTTCTTACTTTCTATCATTGACCATTTCTGTCCAATCCTTCTCAAATACTTTTAGTTCATCAGCCCATCATCGGTCTGTCTACAACTTAAGTAATAAATACGTGATAAGTAACTACCTACATCTCGAGATAAGTAAAAACATTACACACTTAGACAAAGCAATTACTACTCAATAACAATCAGTTTTACAAAGAAAACAAGCGATTTAGACATTACAAATTTAATAAATTAGCTATCTAACTAACAACGTCCTTCATTATCGTTCTTTTCTCCTGTACTTGGAGTAGAGGTCCCTCCAGAACTGTATCCTCTCCCCGGCCCACATGGGCTGCAGGGACAGGGTCGTGTTGATGACCAGCGACTGTGGAGCTGCGGGGTCCACGCGTGGCCATCGTATCGGTGGGTCGGTGTCTGGCGGTGTTGGATCACTGGGGAAAGAAAAATATTCGACAATTATTAATAATTTAATAAATGCTTACTCTAACTTACAAGGTACTAAGTGTATATTTATTTGTAAACAATAAAACACAAGATATGGAGAACTGGTGCCTATGCTAGGTTTCCGTAGAACCTGTTTAAAGGGTCACCAGGACTCGCCACTAGACAATGGCTAGAGAGAAATTGTACCCTGTGAGTTAACAAATAAACAACATTTATAACCCTTTTACTATCCCGCTCCATATTACATTAACAACGTAAAAAAGTAATGACAGATAAGGTAAGTTCGTTTTATTTTTTATTAATTTTGTGAAGTAGCAAATATTTGCCTCATTACAAGAAAAAAATGTGGTAGGAAATAGAGGAGGTCAGCGGGTGCATACATTTAAACGGTTAATTTAAAAAAAACTCAAAAGAGTTACAAAATCTTATGGAACACGAAACTAATAAAGAAAAAACAAACAAAAACTTACCCATACTTGGCGAAGTTAGTCCAAAGCCTAGTCATCGTATCAATCATTTTACCCTCCGTGAGTGATCCTAACCATGGATTGGAGAAGATGTAGAAAAGGTCATCCGCATGTGAAGCGCCACGTAGACCAGGAATCTTCTTACTGGTTATTTTCGCTAGATTTCTCCAACCGTCATACGTAAACAAGTAATTGTACACTGGTTTATCACTATTCTTAGCTATAAGAGTAGTTTCTTCTAGAATAGGATAATTGAAATATTCTTCTCCAGAAAACATTGCCAACCCTATGATTTTTTCTTCAGGTAACTCTGCATCTCCCAGATACAATCTTCTTACAGTTTCTCCTATCTTCTGTCTTTCTTCTTCTGTAGGAAAAATCAAGTCTTTTGGCAGGGCCTGACTGAAATCTATATTTGGAAGAGTTGTGTCATTTTCTAAACCGACAAATAGAATACCCTCGGCGTCATTTGCTCCTAACATCATAGGTACTTTGTTAAACTTTCCTTGCGATAGAACGTCATATGGGATTTCTGTCAAAAACGGTTCTTCTCCTTCTATCACATCCTCGACGCAAGGAGAGTATAAAATCTCTGATATGATTAGGTTCCCTTTTTTTCTTGGCACTCTTGTAATAATTAGTTCTGAATTGGACTTTTCCATGAAGAAATTATACAGTTTATGTGGATCTTGAGTGTCATAAAGCATTGTTTTGGCGAGTAAACTTGCCATGTACACAGGTTTCAACTGATAGGCCCAAGCCGATAGCGATGATCCACTTTGTTGAATAGCTTTGTGGAAAAGTCCCTTTGCCATTGGTGAAAGAACTAAGTAAGAAACGGATGCGGCTCCAGCGCTTTCTCCAAAGATTGTGACGTTATCTGGATCTCCGCCGAAGGTTCTGATATTCCGTTTGACCCACTTCAGAGCTGCTACTTGGTCTTTCATTCCAGCATTGCCTGGAGCTTCTTTTATTCGCAAACAGAGGAATCCTTGTATATTAAGTCTGTAGCTGATCGTTACTAAGATGACTCCTTTCTTCAACAAATAGTTTGGACTATATAACAGTGGAGATGGGGAACCTTCGAAGAATCCTCCGCCGTGTATGAACACCATAACAGGTAGAGGTTTAGAGTAGTCCACGTTGCCGAGGGGTCTGTATACATTGACGATCAGGCAATTGTCGCTGCCGGTTACTGAGGGTGATTTGGAGGTTAAGGTTCCTTGACGACATCTTTTATTTTCGTCCACAGCTTCGTAAACATCTTCCCATATGGGTTCAGGACCTGGGGCCTAAAAATAAATAAAAAAGATTAAAAATTGACTGACGAATTTTGGCAAGAGACTGAGAGTTAAAAACGTGCTAGTAAATTAAGTGATGTCAAGTGAGAAATAAGTCTTGCTCAAATTTCAAAAGAAACTAGAAATGAAATTGATTTATATACCCAGAATTGTGAAATAAGTAAAGAGGTCTAACAAAATATACTCAAACAATTAACGGTAAATTATTTAGTCCATGATTCTAAAAAACTTTTCCCATAGCAAAATAGAAAAAAAAACTGAGCGTCGTGGAACACTCAGTTAGAACGATGTTACAAAAATTGGAACCCCTAAAAAAACTCCAAAATTCCAGGCCCTGTAAAAGTTCTTAACGGAAAAATCTTACACTTTTCTTCACCTAGCTCCCATTGGCCAAATAAATTTGGCCTCCCAAACAATTTGTCCGATCAGCTGATCTGAGTTTCTATGGGTACAAAAAAAACATATTTCGACATGAGTTCTTTGTGGGATGGAGTTGTTCAGTATTATAGACTTAATCTACGTTCAATATTATGGAATACCTGAAATCTTTTCCACACTGTCGCGTATGGGATGCCATAAAAAGCCTCATGGGAGCCATCGTTCGCGATGGAGCCCCGCACCAACCCACCGCTGATCTCTAGCGGTACCGTCGGCTGCCGCACCAGCCGCGCTGCCCACAGCGACCAGAGGATCAGCCACTTCTTGCCCATCGAGGTTCTTTCAGATCATGAACTGGAAAAATGAAACAACATGATAAGTTACATACATAAAATCAAATAGCTGTGAGGTTTCCGGCAGAGTAGAATAGGGCCACTCCAAGTTCTCCTCTTCTTCTTCTTATCGAGTCGAAACGGCTTAAATTAAATGTTATTAGACCAAAACCTAGCCGCGGCGACCGCCCTGTCATTGGCCCCATTTAGATCTGCCTTAGTGTAGGAGTCGGACAGTTGGGACATGACAAAAGACGGTCCATGGATTGAGTGACCCCACAGTCACACAGACTGTCGCCAGAGTACACCTGCCTCTGCTCTCTTGGCATCTCCCTGTGCCAGATTGGAGTCTGTTTAAAGATTTCCAAGCCCAGGGGAGATCCTTACCCGGGGGCAGCTTCTCGTTAGGTGGAATGTCAGATGGTGAAGGCGGGAACTTATTTTGCCACAGTGTGAGTTTAGTCTTCGAGACTTCTTTAGGTGGTAAGCTACGCTGTCTCAAAAAGCTGTTGCGGCTTTTAAGGCGCGTTGGAGGAGGTTCTTGCCCATAAAGCAGATATTTGCTGTCATGTATTTGTTTATGTTTTTCTCCACCGCAGGCAACCGCACGCCAAACGCTAGGTGAAGCTATCCCAGACAGCGTATATAATTGACATAATGGGGTAGGCTTTAAAGTTCCAGTTCAAGTTCTCCTGTGCATGTCGTAGAAGGCGACTTAGGAAAAACAACCTTAAAAAAGCTTATAAACATCAATGAGACCTCTAAAACCCCTCTGGCAAGTGAGGAGAGTGTAGGCCAAAGTCCTCTGGCTGCTCTGGCCAAGTATGGCTCTGGTAGTACACAGAGGGTCCTGCTCATGCAGTGGAGATAAAATGATGATGATGACATAATGTCACGCCTATTTCCCACACGGGTAGGCAGGTTCTATGGACGACTTGCTACGATCCTGACAGACCTCTTTCGCTTCATCTACTCTCATCAATCTCTTTATACACCTTTCGGTTTCGGGTACTTCTTAACTCTCCTTTTTGACCGACTTTCGAGAAGAAGTGGTTATAAAAATATAAAAAAATATAAATTATGTATGTTCACCGATTACACGAAGACGATTGATTTGGAAATTTCTTTTCGTGTACTTATCAGGTGGTCCCATAGAAACTTTGTCAAAATCGTTCATTTCATATCGGTAATATTTGGGCGAATACCTACGCGAATAGCAATGTGAAGTGCCAGCATAATAATGGAGGATTATATAGATAATTATTTATTTTGATAAGATACTTATTTATATAACAAGGTCATATCAATTTAATGCACACAGTGGACTTTGCCTTATATCCTTTGTTACTGGAAGTCATTTTAGTGACTCCAAATTGTAAGTTAATTGTCTGATTTGTCTCAAAAAAGTATATTATTATGCATAATATTGACATAAATAACATTCTATTAGTAACTTTTAAATTGTTATGCAAATTTTCAATAATTTTTCGTCGATACTCTTTATATCTTGTAAATAAATTCTAAAATAGCATCAAAACAATTGCGAGCAGTGATGTTTATCACTGCATGCGGAAAGGCTTGCGGAAATATCCTTATATAATAACTAGTTTTAATATATCTGGTAGTTACTTATTAGTAATGTAAATAATAATAAATAAATAAATATAATGTAAATCTTTAAAATTGCAAATCAATTTACGTTTCGCACTAATATATGATTTTTGAGGTCTCTATATTATATATAGTAAGTTATAAAACGTGTAAAACTTTTAAACAAAATAATTCAATTTACAAATATTGATTAATAAAAATTATACATAAAACTTTAACAATCAGTGAAATGAACAAAATACTTAACTTTAATACCGTAAAAAATACGTACCGAAATCATTCAAAAACCGATAAACAATCAAACTATCACAGACACATGAAATCACTAATCAACTTTCTAAAAAGAGATGGAGAACACAACACTACGAAACCAGAAAGAGATCACAACACGTCACTCCGGTAGGCTGGACGGCGGGCCTCTGGCACGTCATCAGTCCAAACTATAAATATCAGTCAATGTTTTATACCATGTACACCGAATCACCATAAACAATACACGTAGTCGATGCCTTGTACATTGTACAAACAATTTGATAAAGTTCCTCCTTGTTTTTTATCTTTTTATCAACTTTATATTCCGGATTATCAGCGTGTGCATGCACACTGGCCGTCGAAAGCGAAATGTAGTTGTAAACTTGTAAAGTTAAATTGAATGTTCTTACGTCATTAATCAATGAGTATAATAACCAGTCAAGCGGGTCAGCAATGAACCGGCTGTGAGGTAACAAAAAATATAATCAAGCAGTTTGTATTCAGAAAATAGGCATATAGACTACTACCTGAAGCCCACAGCCTTGTCCGTGTGGCCAAGTTTTTGACAATCCTCTCTTTTTCTTACTATTTAGCCGTTTTTAGCTGAGGTTCATACAAATTTTTAACCCTTATTCTAGCCCCATAAAAAACAATTTTATCTAACGAAGTTCCTTTTTAAACGGGACGGACATGGTGAAGGCGAAAAAAGTGTAAGATTCTTCCGTCACAAATTTTTTTAGGGGCTAAAATGTTTGGGGGTGTTTTTAAAGACTTCAATTTTTGTAAATGCGTTCCAACCGAGGGTTCCACGACACACAGTTTTTTTTTTTTCAACTTTTGATCCAGTAACCTTTTAAATTTCTTACTTCAAAATCGACCAAATTTTGTACAAACTTTCAAACCTCATTTCAACCGCATAGGGAATGAATTTTCTAAATTCCCTTCTTAGCGCACACTTACTTCATGAAACGGCTGTACAAAATTTCATGCTTATAAACCCCGCGGTTTTAGCTGTGCGTTGATCGATCAGTCAATATGTCAACTAGTCAGTTTCTTCTTTTATATATAGACAGATATACAACGTGGAAGGGACATTACCGCAATAAATCAAACGACAGGCTTATACTAGATCATCGTCATCATCAACATCAGGTCTTTTTGTCTCCACTGCAGGAGCACGACCCTCTCTATACTACCAGAGCCATACTTGGCCAGAGCAACACCATAGCAAAGTATCGCTTGCGCCATCTTGTTCTGTCCCTGGCCGTGACCATCGTAATCCAGTCCTTTCATCTATTTGCCTGACCTGGGGGGTTACTCCAAAAGCAGTAGGTACGCAAGACGGACGGTACTGCGTGTCTGCGTTTTAGTCTTCTTCTTATACTAGACTAACACTAGTGTCAGAGTTTTTAAACCGCCTTAAAGGCCTCTGACATGGTTTTAGGTAACGACCAATGTCAAAGACAGTGACCGGGACCAACGGCTTAACGTACCCTCGAAGCACGGATCATCTTACTTATCAGACAATCAGGTGATCAGCCTACAATGTCCTAACCAAACTAGGACAACATCACAAAGTCGTTGCCCCCGCCCGGAATCGAACCAGCGACCTCCGGGTATGAGCCGAACGCTCTAACCACTACACCACGGAGGCAGTTTCAGTGTCAAGCAACATTGAGCATTAACGTATGGTGATAAAGTCTAATTTGGTTTGACATAGAAATAAGACATCACTAACGGGCGATTATCTACACTATCTACACTAATATTATAAAGAGGAAAGATTTGTTTGTTTGTTTGTTTGATTGTATTGAATAGGCTCCGAAACTACTGGATCGATTTTAAAAATTCTTTCACTGTTGGATAGGTATGTTATCCCTGAGTAACATAGGCTATGTATGTACCACGGGCGAAGCCGGGATGGACTGCTAGTCGTATATATATTACCCCCTTGACATCGTCGACCCAGCTTACCGCCGAATGTCGTACACTACGTTTTTGGGGAACTCAGTGATGACCTCATTGCAGTTACCATTGTTCCTTTGCCTCCTCGAATAGTAGACTTTCTGTTAAGGGTCCCCCGACCCTAGACCAAAATACAACTTTCCATACAAACGTAGTCTACGTTTTATTTCAAAACGACATGTCCGATTTGGGCAAAATTTTGTAATTTAAAGATATTGCAATTATCTAGGTTTATAACTAGTTTCCGACTGTAAAAATATGAACTTGAAATAGAATATAGTGTTTTATATCATTTTTGACCATTAGTATGGGAAACTTATAAATCGTTATATTTTCTTTCCAGTTCATAATTTTAGTATAGGAAACCAGTTATAACCCTAGATAATTGCAATTTCTTTACAATTACCAATTTTTACCGGAATCTGACATGTGGTTTCAAAATTAAACGTAGACTACGTTTGTTTGGAGAAGTCTAGGGTCGGGGGACTCTTAAAGCAGCTAAAAATGTTGTAGTTGTTTAGGCTGAACATCATTCCTACTCTATTTTTAGCCTTGATTCCTACTCTATTGTGCGTAATGTACCTATTTATTGACTGAGCGAGCGCGAAGCATTTTAGTTCATTTGTTCTTCTGTCCTTCTGTCCTTCTGTCCTTCTGTCCGGCTGTCCGGCGGTCCGGCTGTCAGGCTGTCAGGCTATCCAGATATAATATCCTACATGTCGCAATTTTGCGAGGATTTTTACTTATTTTGTGAACATTTTTAAATTGATGAAGCCATGAGCATGTTCAGCAGTTATCAAATTATTTCAGATGAAGACATAATTATGACAGCGGATTTACGGGTCTTTCGAAGCACTATTTATGCCAGCAGTGGTCACTAATCCACGTGTGGACCACCCCGTCTGCCCCTTAATGGATTGAAAATCACAAACACAACGCCTGTAGATATTCTATGGCAAAAACACTCTGCCAACAATTGTATGGTACCAAGAACACAGGAAAAAGAACCATACGTGTCCATCGTAGCCCAGCTTCATACATACTGATCATGTTTTTATCCCTTACCGGGAAGGTGACCTTTGAGCCTCCAAGACAAAGAGATATGTCATCTTTCCGAGAGATAAACGAAATTTTAGGTCTTGCAGCTCTAAGCAGAGAAAGCCCATGGTCGCAAGTTTTAACAAGATAGTAGGCGAGAAGTTGGTAAAAGGAATGAAGATATTTCTTGCCTAAGCATTACCCAAAGTAAAATTTTAAGTATTGCCTTTATTTATTGATTGAGGACTTTATGACTCCGGAAGATGCTCATCAGGTTGAACAACTTTTGCTAAGGCGTCATTTTAATATTTCTCATAGTTTAGTTAGACCATTATGGTTCTGTATCAGGTGTTCCATTTTCCAAAAACAATTAAGAGTAATCTCATTAAATCAATTAAGTTAGAAAATATTTTCTTGCCTTAGATTATCCAATAATAATGGACCCGTATTTTTCAGTTTACCAAAAAAGTAAAAAATCCCAAAGATACGGAGCGTCAAAGTTCCGGAGTGGGGGCTTACACTTAAGTAAAAATCGTGCTTAAGTGTGACGTCACGCGAAATTTCAATGCGCTGTATCTTTGTCATTTTTGGTTTCTCAGAGAAAAGAAAAAAATACGTGTACAATATTTTTTAATAATGTTACCGATGGACTAAAAATATTTTTCCATTTGTCATGCCTATGGTGTCCTCAATTGATAAATAAAGGCAATACTTAATTAGGAAAACTGAAAAATAAGGGTCCATTATTTTTGGATAATCTAAAAGACGGACTAATTACAATCATACTTTTCTGGGTATCTGTTTCCTTACCACTAAAATGCTTATTATTTCCTTCAAATGTAACCCAATGCCCCAATTCGGAGAAATGACGGAATAATAACCCTAGAGCGGCAACTATCCCCTCGGCAAACTTGGGCCCTTGAGACCGCTAGTTATGGAAATGCACGGGGTCAATGGGGATAGTTTCGGGGACATTACGCGCAGACCAGTGCGGGGTGCGTAGGTTAGGTACCTACGTCGGAAATTTGCCGAATTGATAAAGGTATAGTTATGTTTACTTGCCAAACATATTTTATATCGTTTTTTGCCTTAAATGCATATATTTATGCCTTATATTTATGCTTTATTGATATTAATCGCGGTAAGTCCCGTAATACTAATAACAGTAATTGTGACCGTGAAACTCTAAAACAGTCTTTCCCAAAGTGGGCGATAACGCCCCCTTGTGGGCGCTGCAGGTCCCAAGGGGGGCGGTAAGAGACCCAGAAAGAAAATGTTTTTTTTTTGCTAGGAGCTTTATTTAGCTAGGAGGCCTCTTAAACAACGACTGTAAGAGCTCTCGACTCTCAACAACAACTTGTGAACATCAACTAATATGAATTAAAAGATTTCTCAAACTCGGTTCTATATTTCTCTCCGCGTAGTTCATATATCTGTCCTATTTTATTGAATATAGAAAAAATTAAAATCATGTCAATCGGTCGCTCCGTTTCTTTTAGTTCTATTTTTAATAAAAGATACTCTGTTTTAATACTATAAAGTTGCGTTTCAATAATCATTCTTATTGGCAGGTGGAGCCCGTAAGAGTTAACTTGAGACCTAAGCGCCGTTGTATGTTACCTACTGCGCTCAGGTTTCAAGTTGCGGGTTATAGTAAAAGTTTCGTTTAGAATTCTCCGTTAATATACATATATAGGTCACAATAATTAATTAATTTAATTTGAAGTTATAGTGGTTTTTAAATAGGTGAAAAAATGGGGGTGCTAAGAAAATATTTATTCTCAAAGTGGGCAGTAGACAAAATAAGTTTGGGAACCACTGCTCTAAAATCATATGTTTTTACAAGATATTTGGTTTTGTCTAATCATGTTTACCACCATATGTGCAAATTGGACTGTCATCTAGATGTGTACATATTGTATTAATTGGATCTTCCATTTCATTTAGTTGAGGTCTAACAAAAGTATGACCAATGTACAATTTTTAAAATCATGAAATGCACTTATTACGTATGTACCTAATTTCCCATTACTTTTTTCTTTACTAGAAATTGTTATCTATAAGGCGCCTCTTGCGCATTTTCTTATTTCTTAGATTATGTCGTGTATTTATTTTTGTGCCATAAAGGATACCTATTTTATTGTACGCAATACAAAAAAAAACGTTTTTTTTTTGAAGTGAAAACTTCTTTAGCGGCGTTGTGCACTTTTTTTGGAATGGGTAAAAAATGTTAAACTCGCGTCAGGACACGCTCGCGTCAGGACACGTGACCTGATCGAAAATTCGTAAGACGGGTGGAGAGTAGACAGCTGGCGCGGCGTAGGAGAGGGAGTATCCCCCTCTCTTTCTACGGTGCGGCGAAAATGTATGCCTGCGCCTGCTGTTTATCGTATATCAAAAATGCACAACGTTTTCACTTCTGCCGGCACTCCCAGAGTGCAACCCGTCGTTTTTTTTATATTTTGTTCTTTTGTGAAATCCTTATTAATGAATCTATTTTAACCCCCAACAAAAAGATAGGTGGTAAAAGTTTGACGCTAACGTCTGTATGTCTTCTATTTGTCCGTCTTGATATAGACCCATTTCGATGGGGTTTTTTTACTTGAAAGTAAATTCCCTTGTAGCGATGGTTCTTAGCTATGTTTGATGATTATCAGTGTTGGCGTTTAAAATTTACTAAGGGTTAACGCTTGGAAGTAGGGGTTTTTTATTTACCTGGTAAATAATAGGAAGACATTTGATATATGAAAACATTTGCAAGTTTAGATGCTAGGCAAATTAAAAAACTAAATTGTTGGTATGTAAACGCCATTTAGTATTTTTTTCCATATGTTAACGTATCTATATTGTAAATTAACACGCTAATAATATTACGATCTAGCCTAAACTCAGACTAATTAGTAATTTTCCAATCGGCACTTTTCAAAAAATCGTCTTTTACAACTAGTTACCAAACAGCGAAAGAAAAATCTTCTCTTATAACTGGTTACAAAAGTTTAGTTACCAAAATGGAAGAAGGCAGAAGGCTTCTTACTGTCTCTATTAAGGGGAAGGCACTTTGTTCGTGTGTCTTTTACTTTCATTTTCACTTCGCCATCTTGTAAACGCCATATTAATGGTCTTAACATGTCGGCTAGTAGCTGACTCTCTACGTGAGTAACACTAGATTCATGCTAAATGATTAAAGGTCTAACATATTATAATTAATTCACTATTGTTTCTGTATGCAAGTACTCAGATAAAAAAACAGCTATTCAAATGTAATCTGTTCTCCATGCAGAAAACTTTTTAGGGTTCCTTATCCAAAGGGTTTTTTGCCGTGGCTCGTTTGGTACGTGTGGTACTTAACATCAATGAGACGTCTTCATCCCGTCTGGCCAGCAGGGAGAGTAGAGAGTGTAGTATGGCTCTGGTAGTACAGAGAGGGTCGTGCTCCTGCAGTGGTGACAAAAAACCTGATGATGATGATGATGAAATCCCTAACGAAGTTGACAAAGCCTAGGACCACAAGCTCAAAGGCCAGCCACTCGTAACGCAGAGGTTAAGGTAGTAAAATATTGATGGGTTGCTAGCCAGATCGCCTGTTGACATGATTTTGCCATTTTTTGAACGTTATCGAAAGTATTTGTAATCGTAAACCGGTGTATCAAGTAATGCTAGTGACATCAAGTAACTTTGATTAAAAACAGTAGATGTAACAACGTCTTTCTGAAATTGCTCTATAATTTCGTACAATACTTATGTACCTATAGACGACCTTTGAAGCACAAGTATCTCTCAGTGAGTTTAGCTGGTGGTGTCAGGTAACACTGGTGTCAGATTTTTCGAGCCGCCTAACAGGCTAATAAAATATCTAACGTAGCTCAATGTAGTTAAGTCAAAAGAAAAAAAAAATTATTTATTTTTGGATATTACTCTTAAATATAATTGTAAATTTTTCTTTCGGTTTTATAATAGGTAGTATAAATATTAAATATCCATTAATGTAAGTACTGGGTGTTTCTATTTTTAGTCTGTACTGCCCCACTGCAGGGCAAAGGCCTCCCTTCCAGCATTCCAACTCCAGTCGAGGTTTCAGAAAAGCAAACTAATATTTTAAGCATTCAGTATGTGATTACACAGAAAAAATCTTTCATAGAAACTTGATTGGATGACTAATTTGGATGGGAAAAACAATTTTTAAATTTTTTGTTTTTATGTCCTTCAAAAACACGGACAGAGCAAGCGCTTAAAATATTATTTCGCCTTTCTGAATTACCTTGTACTTTTACAAATCTCACTTCCATAGCAAAGTACACGAATGAAGATGCGAGAGAAGAGTGTGCGACGTTTGAATTAATTTTTCTGAAGCAAGACCAGCGCTGGTGCTTCGTTCGAAGAACATCAGCATATATGCTGAGTTGGAGGCCAATTTGAAGAGTCGATGGCGAACAGATTATTGTGTTTTTATATTTTTAGATCATAAGATGTTAATCAGTGTGTATCCTTTAACTAAATAAATTTTTATATTATTTTATAATGTTATCTTGTCATTGCACTCGTTGAGGCTACTGGCTCCACTCTACTCCAAAAGCTAAACGCAAGACGGACGATATTGCGTATCTGCGTTTCAGTGACATTGAACATAAAGTCTAATTTGCTTTGACAAAGAAATAGGACGGCACTGTCGTAAGACTAATGTATTGTTTTACGAAGAACACCGCGCACGTCTTTCGAAGCGGCATCTATAGAAATATAACATCATTGTACCAGTGTCAAGCAACAGTAACCACGAACCAGCCGGCCGGCTCATTTCACGACTGCGCGTGTGGACACCGCGCGTGTCGGAGAAAGTGTAATGTGTTGGTTTTAAGGAATTTAATACCAATGTCAGTGACTAGTAACAAAAAGGAAGTTTATATCCGACTTATGTGATGTAAGTACCTATGTTTATCTCAATAATTAATAGTTTGATACATGATAATTCTTCGTAGCTAATTAAAACATTCTATCTTTTGTCGATTTATTCTAATATGGTTCTACGAGTCGTTTGTTGTTTGTAAAATCATTGAGACTCGTTAGTTTGACACAAATAAATTATTTATTCTTGTAACTGTTTTTAGACCCCTGTGACAAAAAGAGGGGTATTATTTTTATACAACGTGGAAGGAATATACCTTTGATAAATTAAACCACGGACTATACTAGACCACTTATAGTATAATTAAAATATCAGTCAAAAACTTAACAAAAAATTCGGCATTTCCATACAAAAGTGTGCCCGGGCTATTTGTATGGGAATGTCGTTTTTTTTTTGTATATACCTATATATGTGGATATGATATCTCTATGTATGTATTAAATGATCTAAGTGTATTAAAATAAGTATATTAAATATTAGATGAAATATTAAATATATATATAAAGCTGAAGAGTTTGTTTGTTTGTTTGAACGCAATAATCTCAGGAACCACTGGTCCGATTTGAAAAATTCTTTCGGTATTAGATAGGTCGTTTATCGAGGAAGGCTATAGGCTATATTGCATCACGCTTGCGACTTCACTCGAGTGGTTAACGCGGGCGAATCCGCGCGCTGCCTCTAGTATTAAATATCTATTAATTGATCTAAGTGTAGAGGGTATGACCCTTCCACTTATTACACAGGTTTATGTATCTACCTGTGCATAAATAACACCATAAAACTGTTTTTTATATGCCTATTATATGAATATCAGTCTGCATCATCAGCAAACGAATAAACCGATTTGAAATTTATGTTTTTCTTTAGTTTTAATTGTTAAATAGCAATCTATATGCAATAGCAAGAATTTCCCTTTATTTACTTCCTAATTCCAGAGAAAGTGCTCGCTACGTGTATTATTACACGCAATACTTGTTTTGAATCTATATTGCACATTTAGACACTATACGAAGTTCAGAAAGTGAAGGCCTTTTTAACGTGTTCACTAAATTACTAGTCAAAGATCATTTAAATAATGAATTGAAAACATCACTTCTAAGCATAAATCTAGTCAACATTCGCTATTTTCCAACAAATCAATTTGGATACTTTTTTCTTAACGTGAAAAAAACAAACATTTTCTATGGGATTTTATGAAATACAGGGTAATGACGCTTGACATCAGTTTTATGATTCCAAACCCCAAGGGTAAAAACAGGACGCTGGTATTACTAAGACTCCGTCTGTCCGTAGGTCTGTCCGTCTGTCTGTCCGTCTGTCTGTCACCAGACTATATCTCATGAACCTTTATAGCTAGGCAGTTGAAATTTTCACAGATGATGTATATTTCTGTTGCCGCTATAACAACAAATACCAACTTATCAAAAACAGAATAAAATGAATATTTAAGTTAAAATTTCAGCAATTTTATTTTTTTTGCAACTTAATATTAGGAATATTAGGAATACAAAGCATGACGAACCAATGGCCGATGGGGCAAAAAGATTCTCGGATGGCGACCACGTACTCCACCCCACAAGGTGGTCTGACGACATAACTAAGGTCAATGGAAAGAGCTGGATGTAGGCCGCTCTAGATCGGTCATTTTGGAAATCCTTGGGAGGGCTTTGTTCAGCAGTGGACGTTATTCGGCTGAAATGATGATGATGATGACTATCAGAATGGTTCCCAATTGGCAAATGCCACCTCGACTCTATGGCCAACAGACACTGGCCTTTTTGACCTACGGTCCTAGCAGCCTTATTATAAAACACAGATTAACTTTGTTACTAGGTTTAAACCATTATCCGGCTAAATAAAGTTGACATCTAGTAATATGCCATTGTCTCATCAGAAAATGTCAACTTAATTTGGTCGGATAATGGTTTAAACCTAGTAACAAAGTTAGTCTGCGTTTTATAATAAGACTTTAGGAGTCTAGATGTATAGAGCACTAGTGTATTTCTGTTTTTGTATATATTTTCTCTCTATTCAAGTGAGGTGTCCACCCATGGGCTACAAGTGGCTGGTCCTCTGGTCGCTATGGGCGGCTCGTCTGGTGCGGCAGCCGACTAGTCCGGTGCGAGTCGACCAAGGCTGGGTACGCGGCTCAGTCGCCCCTGACGGATCCCATGCTGCATACTATGGAATACCCTACGCAACGGCACCACGAAGATTTCAGGTATCTTTATCTGTCAAAGTCAAAGTCAATTATCTTTATAGCTGATGCCGGCGGGCTTCGCTCCCCGTGGAAATTTCGGGATAAATAGTACCCTATGTCCTTCCCCGAGTCTCAAACTATATCCATACCAAATTTCATCCATATCGGTTCTGTAGTCGAAGCGTGAAGAGGTAACAAACAAATATACAAACTCGCTTTCGCATTTATAATAATAGTAGGCTAGTAGGATAGCTGATGCCCGCGACTTCATTCGCGTGGACTTTTGAGGTGTAAGCTATCCGCTCAAGTTGGATTAAATTGTAAATGTGCAAATGAAATTTAAAATCGGTTCAGTAGTTTAGAAGTCCAACGCGGACAAACAACGTGACACGTAATTTTTATATATAAAGATTATCATAGGACAGGTATATATCATATTTATAGTATATCTTAATAATTGTCACTTTGTTTTGTTGCACAAATGTTGACGTCAAATAGTTATTTACAGCTAAGTTTACTACCGCTTCCTAAGTGCTAATGCAGAAGAAGCGGTAACAAACTGCACTGCAGCTCCAAGGACGTCAACTCACAATTAAATTAATATGTGGACAGAGAATACATAGTTAGTTATGTCTTATTTTTAATTTAATTTTTAGAGGTTTTATGCAAAAGTGCGCGTGCTCATGCTCATACATATTAATAACACATTGTTCTTTCATCTTAGCTGGTTTTTGCTTCCATATGATGTCTTGCTTTGGACCTTTTTAGCCTTATGGTCAGGTCACCATGCCAGGCTGCCACACCGGCGGTCCCGGGTTCGATCCCCGGTCAGGTCAAGATGGAAAATGATTATTTAATTATATTCGATTTTAAATTTATCCAGATCGTTGCGCCATCGTATTTTTGGTCGGCCTAGTCTTCTAGGATCAGCAGCAAGCAGCAGCAATTATCCAGCAAGTGCCTGACATTGACGTCATTTGCCTCGAAATCATTTAGCTTGCTTGCGGTGTATGTGGCCAGCCCATTATCATTTCAGTTTTCAGAACTTGAGCCCCGCTTTTCAACTTAATGTTTATTCACATAGTCCAAACACCTTACCTTAGTCCAGCATTTTGAATCCAATGTCGTGCGCATACTCTCTGAAGCACCTTCTTGTCCACTCTGCGCGATCGAAAAACCAGGACAATAGACCCCTGGCTCCATAGTCAAGAATGTACCCAGATACTTGCCTTATTGCTGCGGAGTCTGCCAGCTCGTCTTGTACGACAGCCGAGGATTCCACATTAACTCTCTTCCTCTCGCTTATATTAGCGCATTCTTTTGTTTATGAGACCATTAGCACGACTGTCATTCATAAAAGTGAATAGATGTACAGCTTCTTAAAAAAAAATTAAGTATGCTTCTTTATTATACCACTACTGAGACGCGTATTTTGTTTTAATTCGCATTCATATCATTAATAAGTAAATCAATCATTGTATATGGACAAATCACACAGATTGAGCTAGCCCCAAAGTCCGAGACTTGTGTTAGGAGATACTTACTCAACGATACTACTTCTACTATATTTTATGATAGAAAGCAGGTCAATCTTAAAAATATAATTTTCCATCTTGACTTGACCGGGGATCGAACCCGGGACTCCCGGTGCGACACCCTCGCATGATGGTCACTAGGCCACAGCACAGAGGTCGTCATCAATAGATGAAAGGAACTATAATTTCAATGGTACTAGTGAGACTGAACCACAGCTAAAGATACATACGTTTTTGTTCGAACAATTTGCTGTAAATCTGCTTTGAGAGGCAGTCTTCTTCTTCTTATCGTGTGTGTTAGTGACTAACACTAGTGTCAGAGTATTTAAACCGCCTTATAGGCCTCTGACATGGTTTTAAGTAACGACCAATGTCAGAGACAGTGACCGGGACCGACGGCTTAACGTGCCCTCCGAAGCACGGATCATCTTACTTATCAGACAATCAGGTGATCAGCCTGCGATGTCCTAACCAAACTAGGACAACAACACAAAGTCGTTGCCCCCGCTGGGAATCGAACCCGCGACCTCCGGGTATGAGCCAAACGCTCCAACCATTACACCACGGAGGCAGTCCTAATCTACTAATGATTGCGCGTCCAATTTGCTGTGGAATGGAGCCGCAGACCGCTGTTGTCGTCACAATCACTTTGCAATTAGCTGGAACAGTTTGTTGTAAGTTCGGGATGAACGGACATTCATCGCAAACAGGTTATACTACCAATAATAATCACTCTATAACCCTGTTACCTGGTCCACTAACATCCCATCCACATAGCCCAAGTCAATCCCTCCCTGGCAATAGTTCGGCAGCTATGGAGGACTGTCCGTTTGTGTATCTCAATGGTACAATAAGGGGCAGACCTCCGTAGATGCAGCCATCTCACATTTTAGATAAAAAGGTACCAAAAGGCCTCTTCATGTTGGCTTTGGTCCCATGAACGCCTTAAAGGACCGAGCCCCATGAACCCGTGGCTGAAAAGCGTACGAATATAATAATAATAATAATAGGCTTTTTAAATAGACCTCTTTTAAAACTATACCATTTCTTTGGTGCCAAGGTCTTTTCCATCTCCATTTACTCCTCTATAATCAACGTAGACTCCGACTAACTACGATGAAAAACATCTAAGTTGTTGTGTCAACGCTTTTTGAACCTTCTCCTGCAGCGTCAATCCCCTTCAGTTATTCATTGAGTCACTTTGTTGACCCAACTATCTGAGGAAATACTAGTAAATAAAGTGATGAAGTTATATGTCATCGTTGACGGCAAGTGGTACTAATGGCTCCAGTATATTCCTTGGATTATCATTCACATGAATAGCATCTTTGAAATGAAAAGAGGCGGGTGTAATATTGAATCTCTGTAGAATTCCAGGGCTATTGAATACATTCACGTGGACCATCATAGTCAATTGTATTTTTTAATTTCCAGGATTCAGAGCCTGCTTCTAAATGGGACGACATCTTCGAGGCAACCAATGAGATCATCAGATGTACCCAAAGATTCTCCAAAGACGTCGTGAAGGGCCAGGACGACTGCCTCACCATCAACGTATACACTCCTATCCAAAAAGAAGAAAGTCCCTACCCTGTCATGATATTTATCCATGGAGGAGGATTCAGAGATGGATCTGGATCTCCCTTACTCTACGGAGCAGAACATTTAGCTGATAAAGGAGTTATTCTAGTTAGCTTTAATTACAGACTTGAAGTCCTAGGCTTTCTTTGCCTAGGAATAAAAGAAGCACCTGGTAACGTGGGATTTAAAGACCAGAATGCAGCCTTGAAATGGGTTAAACGAAATATAAAGGCTTTCGGTGGAGATCCTGATAATATCACAATTTTTGGAGAAAGTGCCGGGGCTGCTTCTGTTTTGTATCACATGGTATCCCCGATGTCTAAAGGATTATTTAATGGAGCTATCATACAGAGCGGATCTGCAATATCATTTTGGAGTCTTCAATTAGATCCCTTAAATACAGCTAGTCAACTTGCTCGACAAATGGGGCACAACACAACGGATCCTCATAAAATTTATAACTTATTAAAAGATACACCAGCAGAACAGCTACTAATGACTCGTGTTCCAAGAAAGAAAGGAGATATTATGATATCTGAAAACATTTTCGTGCCGTGCGTTGAGAAAAACATAGATGATGTCGAACGATTCTTGCCAGATACTCCTTACAATTTGGTTGTTAATGGACGATATAACAAAGTGCCAGTAATTATAGGACATAACAACGCTGAAGGGTACATGTTTGGAGGTAGGGAAAACGACACGATGGTAGCAAATATGAACTTTTATGATGCCTTGCCAAGAGACTTACAATTTCCAACAGAAGAAGAGAAAGTGAAAACTGTTAATAGATTTAAAGAGTTTTACATGGGTGCAGAGGAGATCAGTAAAGAGACGATGCCGAAGTTTTCTTTTTACGAAGGTGATTCTAGTATAAGCTATCCAGTGATATTGACTACTGACCTGTTACTTAAGACCTCTGGAAACCCAGTGTATTCGTACAAGTTTTCTTACGATGGTTGGCTGAATTTGCCTAAGATGTTGTATGGCTTCCGCTCGGTACCGGGCGCGACTCACGCAGATGAGCTTTTCTACATATTTAGAGTCAAAATACCACTTTTTGTAGATGTGTTTGAGAAGACAATAATACAGCAGATGTCTACGATGTGGTCGAACTTTGCTAAATATAGGTAAGTACTTTACTTTTTTTTATAAAGATTTTTGACTTTAAAAAAGTTTTGACTACCAAAAAGGATTTTCACTGATTTCTCGAAGACACCAGACAAAATTGGTTTTAAAAAAAGTTTCTTTTCTAGGTTATCCATATTTTTTTTGTCAAAATCAGTTGTGAAATTTGGTTATGAAGTCGGTTTTTATATGTTGACTATAAGTACGAGTACTAACTGACTAAACATGAAGAAAATACAATATACTAGTTACCTTCCGACGCGTGACGTCTGATAGGCCTTGAACATTAGCACTTGACAAAGAAAATACATTAGTCTCAAATATCCCGCTGATCTGGCAATAGCACTTTCATGGCAAGGATAAGTGCTCATTCAATAAGTAATCTTTAAAAAACTAATGCTTTAGGCCACTTTTAATCATGCCTCTGTTCGCATATTCTGCAAACTTATCCCGATACTTCTCCGATTTGTCAACTATCTAGGCTGCCTATAAAATATATGAAAACTAGCCGTACCCGCGGGCTTCGCTCCCCGTGAGAAATTCGGGATAAAAAGTATGTCTTTCCCGAGTCTCAAACTATATCCATACCAAATTTCATCTAAATCGGTTCAGTAGTTTAAGTGTCAAGAGGTAACAAACAAACAAATACACAAACTCATTTATAATATTAGTAGGATAGTAGGATTAGTAGGATAGGATAGTAAGATATCACATTGATCCGTTGCTTGCCAAAAAATAAAGTCGACATTTTCTTTTGCTCTTTGGAATATAACTGATACATGATGTAATTTCCTTTCCCCAGGGACCCCACACCGGAGGTGACGTCATTGCTCCCGCTGAAGTGGCTCCCTGCAGACAAGAAGGACCCTAAACTACTGGTCATAGACAAACAGTTCTCTATAGAACCTCTATGGTATTCAGAAATAATGTTCTTTTGGAACGAAACTTACTCAAAGTATAGGAGAAAAGAGTAGATTTTTTGTAAAACAAGGTTTTTAATTAAGTGCAAATATTATGAACATATATCAGTAGATAGTTCAGTCCATTGGGTTTATTTCCTATTGACTTTGTTGTTTATCGTAAACTTTTTAAAAACCACATAAATGCAGTTGTTTCGAGTGCTTTTTGTTGTTAAATTAGTGTTAATCAAGTAAATCCTTAACCTAAATGAAACCTAGTTCTGTATATCTGGGAGAGTATGCCTAGCATATCTTCTTGGCCACTTTACGACACAAGAGCGTTTTTGGGGAATATAGACTTTTCTGAACTTACATTATCTATGTTCATATAAAAGTGTTCATGACTAGTTAGGTAAAGGACAGATAAAGTACAGAAGTAGAAAAAATGTCGCAGTAAGAAAAACTAAGTTTTTTTTTTTAGTTGTGGTTGCTATACACAGGCGGTAAAATCGAATATATTATAGTATCTATAGACGAATGTTCGTGTAACACAAACCGCTCGGTTGCCGCACAGCACTGCCGAATTATGATTGTTGCTATGGCAAAAGGTTTGCCCATCCACTCTCACCCACCGCTGAAAAGCTGCCAGGCTAGGTAGTGTAGAATACTAACTAGATGGATTTCATTGCTCTTTAAATGTTATACCTTTATACGAGCAATTCTTGTATATTTATTTATTTATATATTTATACATTTCTGTGATCTCGAAAACGGCTCTAACGATTTCGCTGAAAATTGGTATATAGAGGTTTTCGGGGGTAAACAATCGATCTAGACTAGTCTTATGTTTGGGAAAACACGTGTTTTCGAGTTTTTGTGCGTTTTTCTTTCCACGCAGAATATGGTCGCTAATTTCGTCGCGCCGGCCGCTATCCATTTGGCTCAGCGGTTAAGGATGCGGACCGCTAGAAAGAGTGTTACGGGTTCGAATCCCACTCGGTGACTTACTTTTGTTTGTTTTATGTTCAAGTTTATATATATTAATTTTTTATTTTGTATTGTGTTTAGACAAGTTTAAAAAAAAGCTCGGTCGCCCAGGTACAAATAATGTAAATCCGTCTGTGATTCCATGCTTCTATAATAAGACCGAAATTATTCATGGGTACTTAATTAAAATGGACTTTTTATCGTGTTGTGATGTAAATAATCTTGTCCAAGCTAAGACTGATATTTATAATGCTGTTTGTAACATTTTATGACTTAATTCTTTGTTTTATTCCGTGTACATGTTATGTATTAAAGGTAATTTGGATAAGATACGAACGCGTTTTCTTCCTAGATTAGAAATACAATAATAAAAATAAAACAATTTTTGCATGTACAAGCTTGAGGTACCTAGAAATTTTGACTCAGAAACAATATTGTTTTTTATTCAATGTAGGATTTTATCTCTTACTAGCTGTGCCCGCGACTTCGTCCGCGTGGAATTGAAACTTGTAATAATGCATTAATTTTGATCAAATTTGATTATAATAGAAACGGTTATTGTGAGTTAATCTTATAAGATAGACATATACTGTCGCGGATTTTTTTAGATAATTCAATAAGGAATAATTTTTTCATACATATTTTCTGGGTATCTCGAACGGTTTTCGCAGCGCACGCAACGGAATTCAAAGATGAATAATTTTCCCCGTTTTTTCCACATTTTCGACTGTTTCTTCGCTCCTATTAGTCGCAACGTGATGTTATATTATAGCCTAAAGCCTTCCCCGATAAATGATCTAAAAGAATTTTTCAATTCGAATCAGTAGTTCCTGAGATTAGCGCGTACAAATAAACGAACAAACACTTCAGCTTTATAATATTTAATACTAGCTGACCCGGCAGACTTCGTACTGCCAAATATAGCCTGTCAAAATGTACGTTTGTATGGGAAAAAGAAAAGGGCTGTTTTTAGGGTTTTTCCGGCAATTATTCGATTTTTTCTCGCCGTAAAAACCATCTTTGAATTTCAACGAACATTTTAAAAAAAGAATTGGCCAAATTGGTCCAGGCGTTGTTGAGTTATGTGCTTACCAACACATTTGGGATTCATTTTTATATTATAGATTAGTTGACCGAGCGAGTGAAACGAGCGAAGCGTCTCAGTTTCGAGATTAGCCAAAAATTCTTTTGTCCGTCTGTCTGTCTGTCTGTCTGTCTGTCTGTCTGTCTGTCTGTTCTCGCCTACAGGTCGCATTTCTTAACCGATTCTCATGAAATTTTGTAAGCAGATTCAGCAACTAAATAGAATTTATTTGTCGAGCCATTTTTTCGAAATTTTTCAAAATGGCCGAAATATGGGGGTTTAAAATTTTAAAAGTGTCATATATCCACCATTTCCAAATATTTTCAAAAATTTCATTAGACTTTTTTGTTGCCATTATAAAAACGCATTTTTTTTATTTGAACAACTTTTTTGTCTGAACAACTTTTTATACGTTATACTTGAACGGGTTTAGGATGACTTGCGAAGTCTAGCTGACTAAGCCGTGACGGATATACAATACAAATCTTCTTACAAACTATACTGAAACTATTTAAGGGTGAATTCAGTCCGGGTTACTGAACAACTTTCTTAAAAATGCATATGTTACTACGGACACAGATCGTGTTATACCGGCGACGGTAGCGGAGGCACATCCTTTGGAATAATATTCGCGAGGTCTAAGTTCGTGGCGAACTACTAGTATAGATTGAAGGTAATTTTTTAAATATTATTTTAGTGCAAAAGCTAGAAGCTACTATACTAGCGTTTCGGTAACCACTGCTGGGAACACTCGCACTTTTTGTTTACGTGTAATGTTCGTATATATATTTTGCATAAAAATTTTAACCTATGTCAACCAGACAATACCCAATAACGAATCAATTGAATCATTTGTGAAAATTGTATAAAGCGGTTCAGATGCTACTACCGCGAAGCATCTGAACCGCTTTATACAATTTTGATTACGATCAGACATCATCTTCATCATCAGGTCTTTTTAGTCTCCACTGCAGGAGCACGACCCTGTCTGTATTACCACAGAATACATAATGTATAATGCCGTGTGGTTTTCGGCAGAGTAGAATAGGGCCACTCCAAGACCTCCCGTGGATGTTGTAGAAGGCGACTTAGGGAATACAAGCTAAACAAAGCTTATAAACATCAATGAGACCTCTCCAACCCGTCTGGCAAGCGTGGAGAGTGTAGGCCAAGATCTCTTGCAGCTCTGGCCAAGTTTGGCTCGGGTAGTACAGAGAGGGTCATGCTCCTGCAGTGGAGACAAAAAGACCTGATGATAATGATGGTGATGATGACATAATGTATTACTAAAGCCATACTTAGCCAAAGTAGCTAGAGGTTTTGGCCTATACTCTCCACGCAGGCCAGACGTGTTGGAGAGGTCCTCTTGATGTTTATATGCTTTGTTTAGCTTGTATTTCCTAAGTCGCCTTCTACGACATCCACTGGAAGACTTGGAGTGGTCGTATTCTACTCTGCCGGAAACCACACTGCGATCAAACATATGTAATAATTACGTAGACATCGTACACACAAAGATTGCTAAAATCATTAATTACCCTTCCGTTTTGCTTCGCCGTAGTCGGATAAAAAGAATATCTTTTTCTTACAATCGTGTTCAGACGACCAGATAATTTGGGAAAGTCGATTTCCTTGTGATCCCAGTCCACTTCACTAGACTAGAACTTACTTTCTGCTTTATTTATTGACAAAAACATAAAAACCACGCATCTTAGTGTGTATAGAATATTTCAGGAGTTCAGAAACATACTTTTTCACCAACTTCTTCTTCTTATCATGTGTGTTAGTGACTAACACTAGTGTCAGAGTTTTTAAACCGCCTTAAAGGCCTCTGACATGGTTTTTTAGGTAACGACCAATATCAAAGACAGTGACCGGGACCGACGGCTTAACGTGTCCTCCGAAGCACGGATCATCTTACTTATCAGACAACTAGGTGATCAGCCTACAATGTCCTAACCAAACTAGGACAACACGAAGTCGTTTCCCCGCCGGGAATCGAACCCGCGACCTCCGGGTATGAGCCGAACGCTCTAACCACTACACCACGGAGGCAGTTCACCAACTAAATTACAATCTTGTCTTTATCAAGCGTAATCAACTACAATTTCACAATAATACCACAAAGGATATTATCAAACTTACTCAGGTCAAGGCGCTTTTCAAGGTTTGACATTCCTGATTTTTGCAAACATGATCCATCGGCCCAGCGCACCTGCATTACCCGACCAAGATAAAAATCCAACACAAAGTTACGTAGCACCTGAACGAGGAGTGCTTTGGAATTCGTCTGGTTTATTACGTTAGCACATCGGTCAAGACTGTAGACCTTGCGTATTTCGAAACCCGCTATGTGATTCAAATACGGCTCAGTTTGAGATCTTGCTGCGCGCGCGACGGGTTTATACGCATAAATTTTATGTACCGGATTTAAAAGTTTGTTAAATCTTCTTTTTAAAGAAAGAAAATGGACTTCAATTAACTTTTTAATTGATAAACACGGACTTGCGTGAACGCGCGTAATTTCATGCTATCATTTCTATCTTTTTCTTACAAAATCTTTGTTAATTCTTCATTAAATCAATTAAAGTGCCAACTCTTATGATATTACGCACTTTAACGCTAATATCTCCATTTTTTTGTTGTTAAATATACCTATCAAGATTTGAATCGTCATTTTTTGAAGTTTTATTAAATTTGTGTGGCTTTTTACGCGTTGGAATGTCGTCTCCTCAAACTGTGACGATATAAACCACAGGAGTGTAAAGTGAAGTGGTTTGTTTGTAAATAATCATTTTCATTATGCTTGCAAATACTTAAATAGTTAGGTATTATAAAAGTTGATGTGTTTTTGCCTTTTTGTGCCCCTTCAAGTCACGATATCAGTGGAACGTTGAAAGAGTTTGGAATACGAAAAAAACAATTAGTAAGTATAATTAATTATATGTATGCCTATTTTGACCGACTTCCAAAAAGGAGAACGTTAAACGAAAGCTTTTTTATGTATGTTCCTTTGCCCAACAATGGGACACTATATACACACTAAAAATGTATAGGCTATTAAAAAAAATGTATTTTCACCGATTATTCGAAGACGCCTGAACCGATTTGGAAAATTCTTTTTTTGTTTGAAAGGGTATACTTGTCAGGTGGTCCCATAGAATATTACATAGAAAATCGGTTGAGTAGTTTGGAGGTGAAGTCGGCTATAAGTTTTTAAAACAAATCCAAGATTTTATTAAGTTCCAGTTGTAGAGTGACTTGGCCGTCTGTAATCAAACCTTGCAAGGTTTTGAACCACTTTTTCGGTTTTCGACTGATCTGAAATTGTGTTCAACCATATGTACAAAATGTCGTAATCTTATACCTTTAAACGAGCAATTCTTGTATATGTATATATATATATTTATAAATTTCTGTGATCTCAAATTTGGCTCTAACGATTTTGCTGAAAATTTGTATAAGGGGGTTTTCGGGGGTAAACAATCGATCTAATTTGTTTTATGTTTGAGAAAACGCGTGTTTTCGAGTTTTCATGCGCTTTTCTTTACACGCAGAATATGGTCGCTAATTTCGTTGCGTCGGCCGCCATCCGCGTAGCTCAGTGGTTAAGGATGCTGACCGCTAGAAAGAGTGTTACGGGTTCGAATCCCAATCGGTGACTTACTTTTGTTTTTTTTATGTTCATGTTTATATATTTTTTTTTATTTTGTTCTGTTTTTAGACAAGTTTAAAAAAATGTAGTTAATGTTTGAGATGTAACCGACCGAGCAAAGCTCGGTCACCCAGGTACTACTTTATTAAGTTTGGTTCTACTATCTTGTACATTTTCAACTACATGCCTTGGTACAAACATAAATTCCAGCACAATAACAGGCTGATAACAGATTTATAAATAGCATTCTCAATTAACAACGTGACGTCAATTATATTATCGATGTCAATGCGCCTACGTCGATATAAATACATATGTTCTTGGAATATGTTTACATAATATATACCTATGTTATTTCTTAGCTGCTTCCATTTTGTAAAAATATGAGAGGTACTTACCACGGGTACTTACTCCCAAAAACTATTTCATACAAAGGAAAATATCGGAAAGAAACTAAAGCAAATGCGAAAGGCTAATGAACACACAAAATATGAAGTACAATAAATTACTACCTGGGCGACTGAGCTTTGCTCGGTTACATGTTAAACATTAACTACAATTTTTTAAACTTGTCTAAAAACAATACAATAAAATAAAAAATTATATATAAACTTTAACTAAAAAAAAAACAAAAGTAAGTCACCGAGTGGGATTCGACCCCGTAACACTAACGGCCGACGCGTCGAAATTAGCGACCATATTCTGCGTGCAAAGAAAAACGCATGAAAACTCGAAAACACGCGTTTTCCCGAACATAAGACTAATCTAGATCGATTGTTTACCCCCAAAAACCCCCATATAAAAATTTTCAGCGAAATCGTTAGAGCCGTTTTCGAGATCACAGAAATGTATATACATATAAATAAATAAATATACAAGAATTGCTTGTTTAAAGGTATAAGATTTTGTAACTAATAAAACGTTACAAATTAATTTCACTTGTTCAAAGATTGAAATGTTTATTCAGTAATAGATCTTTACAGGCACTTCAGTAAATCTAATTTTCATTAGGTGTACTGCATATTAAAATTTAATTTGTTTTTTTAAGAAAAGCTACCGATACCGTTTCGCAACGACCGCTGCTGAGAAGAAACGCCGAAAGAAACTCATTTTTAACTGACTTCAAAAAAGGAGGAGGTTATCAATTCGATTGTATGTTTTTTTTGTATGTATGTGACGCGATATCTTCGGCAACCGTGGACCGATTTTGATGATTCTTTTTTTATTTTAAAGCCTTTACTCCCAAGTTAGTCCTATATTAATTTGGCGAAGACACGATGAAGAACTTTGGAGATATGGAAGAAACTCCTGATAAAAAATTGAAGTGGGTGTAAAAAATTTAATTATTCGCTTTATTGGTCGTGCCAACCAAGAAACAAACATCCAAGAAAAAACGCCTACAGTTTCTCATTTTCTCGTTATTGTTCGCTTCTACGCGTATTGGTTGTCATTGATCTTATCCATTTTGAACGTGATTTTAGGTTGATTAATTCAGTAAAACTCATTCAGAGAGCCATTTGGCTCGAAGAAACTGTGACGCCACGACGTGGTATTCATACAAATACCATAGAAAACGTTTGTATTGACGTTTAGAAATAACCGGCCAAGTGCGAATCGGATTCGCGCACTAAGGGTATCATTATCTACAAAAAATCGCGTTTGTTGTATGGGAGCCCCCCTTAAATATTTATTTTATTTTGCTTTTAGTATTTTTTGTTATAGCGGCAACAGAAATATATAATTTGCGAAAATTTCAACCGTCTAGCTATCGCGGTTCTTGAGATACAGCCTGGTGACAGACAGACGGACAGACGGACAGACAGTGAAGTCTTAGTAATAGGGTCCCGTTTTTACCCTTTGGGTACGGAACTCTAAAGTGTATTTGATCGGATTTGTTGAAAACTAACGGATTGTTGAATACATTCATCATCTTAAACTCTTTTTGTATGTCACTGCAGGGGCACGACCCTCTTTGTTCTACCAGAATACATTAGCTATGTTTGTTTAACCGACTTCTAAAGAAGTATGTTTACCGATTACTCGAAGATGCCTAGATTGATTTGGAAAATTCTTTTATTTTCTGAAAGGGTATATAAGGTCTAACAAAATATACTGAAACTATTTTAAGAGTAAATTCAATCCATGGTACGGAAAAACTTTACCCAAGGAACGCGTATCGAAATGTAAAAAACTATTTTTGGCCTCCCATAAAGTTAACCGATCAGCTGTTCTGAGATTGTATGGAAAGCAAAAAAATATTTTTCATATTTCGACATATGTTTCTTGGGTAAAGTTGTTCATTATGACGGCCTGAATACACTCTTATACCGCATTTACACTTCGTTATTCGCCTCGTCATTCGCGTCGCATTTCGCGCGAATGTGTAAACGCGGTACGAAGATGCGAATCGCTAGGCGAACTGCGACGCGAATAGCGAACTGACTGTTACATATGCGTGTTCGTTATTCGCCTCGTCATTCGCCTCGCAATTCGCGCGAATGTGTAAATGCGGCATTAAAATAGTTTCAGTATATTTTGTAAGACCTTATACATACACTTGTCAGATGGTCCCATAGAAACCCAGAAGCCCTGGAGTGGCAGACTGGCGTGTTAACCAACAAGACCGGTCGTAGTTACAATAAACACTATATGGCAGGAAGACCTGTTAATTGTTAATCAGGAAGCATATCCGATCTTACCGGGCGCCGGTCTACCGGACCTGCAACGTCCAGGATCTGTACTTGCACAACGAACGGTGAAAATTGATTCTAATTACTATTTTTAATTAATGTAATTAGTGTATTTTGTCCGTATATATTTTTATTTATTTTTACAAGCTTTTTTTTACCCGTACCGTTGTCGGTCTACAACGTGGAAGGGAAATACCCGTAATAAATTAAACCACGGGCTATACTAGATCACTATAGCATAATAAAATTTAATATAACAGTCAAGAAACCAAAAACAAACTCGCCGTTCCCATACAAATTGCTCGGGCAGCTGAACACTTTAGTAAGGATTCATTATTTTTTGTTCTTTACTATACTTCATTATACTATAGTGATCTAGTATAGCCCGTGGCATAGAATGAATACTAGTATTTCCCGTGGTTCGGTTTATTACGGGTATGTCTCTTTCACGTTGCAAAATAAAATCTTGCAAGTTAAATTTCATCCACTTTCCGATTGAGCTGAAATTTTACACGAATGTGTATATCGCGTGACAATGCAATATTATGACATGGAGCTGATCTGTTGATGGAGCTGGAAGGTGGTCTTAGGAACTCTATAATGAAACGACGCAAGCCAATCGAGTTTGGGCTCGTTTCGTTCGTCTTGAGGAAAAAATAGGAACAATTTGAACTTTTAGATTCATTGTTTTAGATAAAAGATTTTTTTTAATTTTACTTGTTTTTTTTTAATTAACGAAAGACACTGACATTGTTAAGATCTTTAGAGCTCCATTGACCAATTAGTTGCAAAACGGTCGTGTGACTGACACCATTGATGACTAAAGTTGTCGAAATTGTACTAATGTTACTAGACTTTTAGGCAAGACAAATGCCACTTTTAGCGTGACAGTGGGTAAGGTGGAAAATAAAATTAAAATAGTGAAGGGTTGCTCACCGCATCGCCTATCAAAATGATTGAGAATTATAAATTATTATTATTAAAGCAATTTTTTTTTATATATTATTTTAGTGCAAAAGCTAAATCTACTAGCGTTTCTAAACGACCACTGCTGGGAAGATTACGCCGAAAGAAACCCAGTTAATTATTGGTCCCTACCCAGCCTCATGGGCTATATTACAATAACAATACAGATTTACACATAAGCTCTACATTTTAAGTATACAATTACAATTTGCAGTCAACTATTTCCAAGAAATTATTTTCGCCCAGTCCCTCCAGCGGCTTATACGATCTGCGCGAGAAGAGAAGCAGCTGCGTACATTCTAAGTCTTTTCTTTTCTCCCAGACCAGCATGACAGATGTGACCTCTATGAGGCCTCAGACAACGCTGTGAAAGGGACAAAATTTGTTTTTTTTTTTTGTAATCAAAAGAGGAGCAGTTTTTTAATTCACCGCGACCTTTTTAGGGTTCCGTAGCCAAATGGCAAAAACGGAACCCTTATGGATTCGTCATGTCTGTCTGTCCGTCCGTATGTCACAGCCACTTTTTTCCGAAACTATAAGACCTATACTGTTGAAACTTGGTAAGTAGATGTATTATGTGAACCGCATTAAGGTTTTGACACAAAAATAAAAAAAGGACAATATATAAAAAATAATAATAATAAACTACCAGCGAAAATTGGTTTGAACGAGATCTAGTAAGTTTTTAATACGTCATAAATCATAAACGGCAATTTACCTTTCATTTTATATTTAATATAAAAATTTTAAAAAACATACTACAAGACTTTTATGTTATTTGCTACTACGGAACCCTTCATGGGCGAGTCCGACTCGTACTTGGCCGCTTATTTTTATGCATTTTCACCGATAATTCGAAAACGCCTGGACGGATTTGGAAAATTTATTTTTTATTCTAAAAGGTATATTTGCCGGGACCCTGTTTTTTTGCATAATTTTTTTCCCCCTAATATGCTTTGGCATACTGGGTTTGGCATAAAATATTTTGTCATAATAGTTTTTAGGCATAAGTTGTTTTTTGGCATACTGGTAAGTTGGGCATAATTATATTTTAGGCTAATTTGTTACGGCATAATGTTAATTCGCATAATCTCTTTAGGCGTAATTACTATAAGACTAATAGTATTTAGGCATAATATTTTTAAAAATAACAGAAACAAAATTAAGTTATTTAAGTGTTTATTTTTAATTATCATGCATAAAAAATTATGACCACCCAGAACAAATGTGAGGGCAAAAGGGAAGTTAGGTTTAAGTTTTTTTTTTTTATAATCACCTGGAACAACTGTGAGGCCAGAAAGGAAGTTAGATTCAACTTATTAGCAATTAATAAACAATTTATATACAATGAATAAAAATGTTATGCTTAATCATTTTTATGCTTAAAGTAATGTTATGTCTTGATAAATTATGGTTTGATGACATTATGCTTACATCCTTTTATGCTTTAAAATGTTAGGGCTAAATAATGATTATGCTTAGGTACATTATGCTTAAAATTATTATGCATACTCCATTATGCGAAAGGACGTTATGCATCAAAACGATTGTGCATTAAACCAGTATGCTATGTGATATTATAGCTTAAATTTGTATGCATATAGATAGTGATCCATATTTGCCAGGTGAAATGTGCAGATTCGGTGAAATATACTTGCATAGAAATATCAAAATGTGCAGTTTTGTGTGAAGACAATTTTTACATACTATACATACATAATATCACGCCTGTTTCCCGCAGGGGTAGGCAGAGACTATGGACCTCCACTTGCTACGATCCTGACGATTTAGTTTTGAAAAATTATGGGATGATGACGGTGATCTTCTGTCTCGAACACGAAAGAAGATCGAAGGGTTCTAGGACAATATAATTTTTCAAAACCAAATACCAACTTCACCTCCAGACCACACGACCGATTTTGATACAATTTCTATGAAACCACCTCACAAGTTCAAATACCCTTTTAAACGAAAAAAAAAATCTAATCAGCTCAGTCTTTAAATAATCGTAAAACAAACACAAAAAAAACTTGAGAGGTGTCAAGGGACACCCGGATGGAACGAAGTTCCTTTCGATTAATTAGTGAAAGAATTGTAATAAAATTTTATTTTTCCAACTATAGCAAAAAGTGTCGTTACAACTTTTGGTCTTAATTTTTTCCGCGTAGCCAGCCTCCTTTCGCAACGCGCGATAAGGAACTACGTTCCAAAAATATAAAATTAAAGATCACGACGTATATATAACCTATTCTCCTATTTCGGAAGTATGTCAAAAACATGCGTAGACTTTGTTCCACATTATCACAGCTTTGATTTCGTTCCTTATGTTTGCTTTCCTATGTAGCAGGTAGTTAACACGTTTCATTAGATCGTATCTCCAATGAGAGACCGTGCAATATTTTATGATGCCGTGTTGCAAATGTACGTAAATAGTTGCCTCATATGAGCTGGCTAGTTTAGGTATAAACCACCTCTATTTTCGCACTACCGTTTTGAACTGTAAGGCTGCTACCAGGACTACCAGCGCTAGCGACCTTGAAAATACAGAAAAAATAACTTCTTTTTCTGTAAGTGAGATTATCAGAAATCCTCGCACAACTTTTTAGATAGTATCCTAAAGTTACATTAGATCCTCAAAAGTCATTGAAATAGAATACCCTGTAGTTTCCTTTGTAAAAATTACTAAAAATGGCCACTTTTGACACTTTTTGTAAAGGTTTCTAAAGCGGATAGTATTTTAAATCACTTTCGAGAATATCCATATCAAATTTCATCTAAATAGGTTCAGTGGTTGAAGCGTGAAGTGGTAACAAACAAACAAATTTACAAACTTACTTTCGCGTTTATAATATTAGTAGGATAGGATAGTAGGAAGTAGGATAAGATTGACGCTACTGTCTGTACGTAGCGCTCGAACGGATGGACCAATTTCAATTGCTTGCGGTTCTTAGCTATGGTTGATGGAAATCAATTCAACCGTTTAAAAGTGACTGGGGGTTAAGGCCATACCCAAATTTTCCGGGGTCCAGTGGCGCCGCCATTTGAAATAAATCATTTAAAAGGAAACGGAGATATCATTCAAAATTGTGTCTTGGTCAAGCCCTAGTTAACCTTTAAAACTATTTTATGAACTACTGTTTATAATTTAAAGTGCGAACGTGAAGCTTTTCTACGCACATTAGCTAAAAGTGGCCGTTTTTCGCAAATGCGCGTAGAAAAGCTTCACGTTCTCACTTTAAACTACAAAAAGTAGTTTAAAAAATACTTTGAATGGGTATCTAGAACTTGACCAAGACACAATTTTAAATGATATCTCCGTTTCCTTTTAAATGATTTATTTTAAAAGGCGGCGCCACTGGACCCCGGAAAATTTGGGTATGGCCTTAACGTTTGAAAGTCGTGAATTTTTAATTCACATATTAATTGTAGTTCCGCCACTCATCACTAGATGGTGTCGTCAGGGTTTTTTTAATTTGCCTGGTTAATAAGCTTGTTACTTATTTTCGCTTTTATTTTCACTGACGTTTCGTCCGGGTTGCACCTAAATGCATTATTTCATACCATCTTATTATAAAACGCAGACTAAGTTTTTTATTAAGTTTAAATCAACCGACCTAATCAAGTTAACATCTAACACCATAGTATAGTATACCATAGTATTCTTAATAGTGTTAAATTAAAACTATTAGATAATATAGGTAAATTGCCATTACCCAGTATTGTGTTCCTTGTTTACCTTATTGGTAACATTTAGCCTATGGGGTCACCTAAACTAAAATACTTAAATAGGCTAAAATACATATAACTTTAGTGAAACATGTAGTTACTTTCTTAATTATATCAGCTTCTTGTTTAGCATTTTGTTTCTAGAATTAGTTGTTGTTCAGCGCATTCACCTTTGTTACACTCAAATTAATGTAATTGAGGTTAACGTCGTTGGTGCAGCTTTTAGTAATATTTAAGATTTTGTACTTAATTACGAAATTTGTATAGTTACACTATTTGTTAATCTAAAAGTGTCTACTTAATTGATTTGGTCAAATAAGTAAAAGAAAGTAAGAAAAATAATTTATTTGATATAGGTATCACAAACACGGTTTAACAATTATAATAGCAGTTCTCAGCAACTAAAACTAAAATTTGTGCCTATATCAAACTGGCCCCCTCTCAGCATAATGTTGTGACCTTCCGACCACAACGCTGGTCTTCCGAGGACACCAAATAACAAAGTTAAAATTAAAAATGTTAGATTTAAAAAGTAATGTTTTAAACCTAGTAACAAAGCTAGTCTGCGTTTTATTATAAGACGGGTAATGTTTAGAAGTAGTCCCATAATCCTTTTTGCAGTCGGGTAAACAAAACATATTTAATTTTGAATCAACTACAAAGCTCCTGCATAAAACAATAAATACATACATACATACATACTATCACGTCTTTATCCCTAATGGGGCAGACAGAGCATTTTGGGTCTTGCGGTTATATGCAAAGCCCAGGGTCGCAAGACCCAAAAGCCACTTTTAGCGTCATGGTGGGCGAGAAGATGGAAAAGCAATCAATACAGTGATGGGTTGCTAGCCGCATCGCCTGTTAACATGATTTGCATTTTGGCCCATTCCCTCGATCGGCTTTTACGATCTGCGTGGGAAGAGAAGCAGCTGGTACATTCTATGTTTTTTTTTTCTCCCAGACCAGCATGGGAAAACAATAAATAACTGATCATATCCATAAAACTATATTAATCCGACCAGAAGGTTACTGCGCACGAGTTGAACGATTGCATAATTAAATGCATACAATATATGCCCTTTGCATCAGTAATGTCTGAACGTGGTATCGTCGGTGATTTTATAAATAGTTTTAGAACCTGGGCGATTGAGCTTTGCTCGGTTATATCTCAAACAATAACTACATTTTTTTAAAACTTGTCTAAAAACAATACAAATTGAAAACTTATATATAAACTTGAACATATAAAACAAACAACAGTAAGTCACCGAGCGGGATTCGAACCCGTAACACTATTTCTTGCCGTCCGCGTTTTAAACCACTTCACCAGACGGATAGTAACCGGCGGTCGGTTAGATTATTAAAGAATATTGTATTTTCTTCATTTTATTTTAACAAACTTTATTGTTCCAAAGTACAAATATACTTTTAACAAATGGTAGACTTAATGCTAAAGCATTTTCTCCCAGTCAACCACAGGGATAAACACGTATTTTTTCTTTTCTCCGAGAAACCAAAAATGACAAACATACAGCGCATTGAAATTTGGCTTGACGTAAGATGTTGCAGGCATACGTAGCTTATGAGCGCTAAATCGCTTAGCTACAACCTCCTCCCCAAACCTGGAATGTTTTTAAAAGCATACCTACATTAGCCAGTACCAAAATCATAACTTATACAAAATGTGCGCTGAAATTCTAACTCAAATGTAAAAGCTAAAAGGTTATGGGCCCTGTACGCTTACGCATAGCAATCGCATGCAAATACGTTTCTTGAATAAGGTACATTACAAGGTGAACATCAAGCAAAAGCTGATTGGCATTAATGAGGATTGTACAGATTAAATTTCTTTTCGCTTGCCTTGAAAGTCGAGACCCGGATGAGCAAAAAATTATTGAACTTTGAGACATAAAAACCATATTGTATTCTAATAATAATAATAATATTATATGACGTTTCTATTGCAATATCCCAGCATCAATCCATCCCAAATTCATTCCATAATCCTTAAACCTTTCCCTTTTTCATGCAATAGTTTTTTCTTCTGCCAAAACCTATTCAAGGGTACACCTTTCATAGGTATATCCAGGAATAGGTTTTGGCGGGAGCGCCACATGACAACAACTTCTCCAAAGGGCCTCTACGTGTTGGATCTGTATCCCCACGCAAGCCTCTCAAAGGACCGGGGTGAAAAGACCCGTGATTCTCAAAGGAGATACATAATAATAATATCTTTATTTGCCAAAAATATTTTAACAGAATATAGTAATATTATAGCGTAGGTTAGAGCATTCGGCTCATACCCGGAGGTCGCGGGTTCAATTCCCGGCGGGGGCAACGACTTTATGTTGTTGTCATAATTTGGTTAGGACATTGCAGGCTGATCACCTGATTGTCTGATAAGTAAGATGATCCGTGCTTCGGAGGGCACGTTAAGCCGTCGGTCCCGGTCACTGTCTTTGACATTGGTCGTTACCTAAAACCATGTCAGAGGGCTTTAAGGCGGTTTCAAAACTCTGACACTAGTGTTAGTCACTAACACACACGATAAGAAGAAGAAGCGTAGGTATAAAAGGTGGAGCGCCCAGTCCATTCCCCACCCGGGAGTCCTTTTTCTATTCATTGTTTTTGTCTTTTCATTTTTAAAATATGCTTGTAGGTATGGATGTTAGTTTAACAAGGGTAAGAGCACACAAAAATTATAAATCCAAGACTTTTGACAAATCTGTATACTTGATAGAGATATGGACTGGGAAAAAAATAGGTCAAGTTTACATATTATTCAAAAATAAGGGATCCATACTTTTTTCGCTTAGCAATGTAATTAAACTTTAAAAATCTACAGCGAAGTATCGGAGTTTAGGAGTGGGGGTGATTTACGTCACCTTTTGTTAAAAATAGTAGTTGATCGTGACATCACGCGAAATTTAAATACGCTGTATCTTCTTACCACCACGCTAAGCGTGGCCTTTGGACCTAACGGCCCTGGGCTCTGTCTACCCCGTCAGGGATATATACGTGAAAATGTATATCTGTATCTGTATCTTCGTCATTATTATGATATCAGAGAAAATGTTTTTTTTTTAATAACTTTACCATAATTATTAATAATCTATCCGACAAGCCAAAAACAAATTTCCACGTACGTTACAAAAAAAACATTTTAACAACAAAACTTTTAGCATTCTTACTGTATAAATTATATTGAAGTGTGTCTGTTACACATTTTAGAGTTAAATATAATTTGTATCACATTACAACGTTGAATATAAATTGTGTCACTTTATTTTTCTCCATTTGTAAACACAACAATAATAAGGAAGGGAAGAAGATTTAAATCTTTTAAAAACGCTTGAATATTTTTCTGCTATTAGATTCCTCTTTACCATATAAAAATATCAGATTTTTCTGTTTAGTCAATTCAATGCAAAAAATATTAAATTAAATCACGTTAAAATGGACTGGAGTCCATTTTAACGTGATTTAAATTAAATTATATAATATATTATAAAAAAACTCAGTCGTCGCCATTTCTTGCCCATGGATCGTCCGATTCATGAAAAAAATGACTTGTAAAATTTGTCTCAAAAAAAAGTAGTTCCAAAGGATGCAGAACCCTAAAAATTAAAAACAGTACGTCACAATTAATCCCTATAACAAGAGTACTTATTTACGATGTCTTTTGCATTTCATTTAATTATTTAATCGCTAAATAATTGCATCGAACAATGACTGTATGACGTACGAAGTGTAAATATGCAGTCACCAGCACATCAAGCTGTACATAAGCTTTATGCATCGGAAATAAAGGCGACGCATGAAGATGCATGTAAGTTATAACTTGCTGCCGTTGGTACGCGGTTCACGTTTATATTATCATGGAAAATGGCGACGACATCAGTCCTCGCTTTGTTCGAGACAAGTGAACAGTTTTGTGATATTATTGTACAAGTAATAATTTATTAAGAGAAATTCAATATAACATAATCTAACACTTAAAACCGTACTAGGAATTGACAATCTAGGTAAATATTATTTACTTTATTTAACTCAGAAAAAAATATAGAACGTGGAAGGAACACACCCGTAATAAATCGAACCACTAAGTATAGTGTTAAATAATTAAAATAACAGCAAATAACTAAAAAAAATCAATACAAAAGTGAGCTGCCGCCCGGGAAATTTGTATGTGAATATCGTTGTTTTTGTTTCTGGACTGTTATTATAGTAATCTAGTATAGTCTGTGGTTCAATTGATTACGGGTATGTCCCTTCCTCGTTGTATACATACAAGTTTTTTTTTTACTAAAAACTAAATAACCTACCTACATTAAAAGAAAATTAACATATGTATAATCTATACATATAATAAAACAGTAAAAAAGTGTGTCTGTACATTAAATATATTTCCAAAAAAATATTGGGGGCGATGGAGACGTAGTAATAGAGTAAGAATTTAAAAAAAAATGTCTGTCTGTTTGTCTGTTTGTACACGCTAATCTCCGGAAATACTGGACGGATTCGAATGAAACTTTTTTTGTTACATAGCTATTAAGCCTGGGCAACATATAGGCTATAAATGATTTTGGAAAATGGAACGCCTGATGGAGAACCATATTGGTTCTGCTAAACTATAAGAGATATAAAAATGCCGCCTTAGTAAAAGTTGTTCAGCCTGATGAGCATTTTCCAGAGACATAAAGTCCACGCGAACGAAGTCGCGGGCTTCGGCTAGTTTTAAATAAAAAATAGACCAAACACTAAACACTGAAAACTAAACTAATATTAATCCTATCCTAATATCCTACTAATATTATGAATGCGAAAGTTTTATTTTATTTATTTCAAACAATAATTTACAATCAAATGTATGCACAAACAACGCTATAAAATCTCACTAGAGATTTTCCAAACGGAATTGCCATAAACTATATCTACCCATCAATCATGGTACTTATGATAATTTACAAGTGAGTTTGTATATTTGTTTATTACCACTTCACGCTTCAACCACTGAACTTATTTGGAACTTATACCTTTGAACGAGCAATTCTTGTATATATATATATATATATATTTATAAATTTCTGTGATTTTGAAAACGGCTCTAACGATTTCGCTGAAAATTTGTATATGGGGGTTTTCGGGGGTAAACAATCGATCTAGATTAGTTTTATGTTTGGGAAAACGCGTGTTTTCGAGTTTTCGTGCGTTTTTCTTTCCACGCAGAATATGGTCGCTAATTTCGTCGCGCCGACCGCCTTGTTTTTAGCTCAGCGGTTAAGGATACCGACCGCTAGAAAGAGTGTTACGGGTTCGAATCCCACTCGGTGACTTACTTTTGTTTTTTTTTATGTTTAAGTTAATATATAATTTTTTATTTTGCATTGTTTTTAGACAAGTTTAATAAAAAATAGTTAATGTTTAAGATGTAACCGAGCAAAGCTCGGTCGCCCAGGTACTGAAATTTAATAAGGATATACTTTGATACCCAAGAAAGGACACAGAATAGTTTTTATCCAGAAATTCCCACGGGGAGCGAAGCCCACGGGCACAGCTAGTTATTAATAAACAAATTTCGTAAGATTCGCAACGTTATCAATTTAAGTCATTCAAAACTATACAAATTTTGGCCACAGAGCCCACTTTGCTTGAACGTACTGACTATGATTATAAACAAGTGTTATGAAAAAATTAAGGCCGATCAAGCAGAAGTGCCATTTTGAAACGCTAAGTCAGTAACAAATGGCTTTTTCCAAACAAAAACGGTATATTTTTAGAACTTAATAGAGAATAGACGAGGAAAGATGTTAGGTCATCTGATACGACACGACGATTTAATAAAAATCATCATTGAAGGGGAGATAGAAGGGAAAAGAGGACCAGGAAGACCAAAGCATAGCTACATGAAGCAGATAGAGGAGAAGCTGAACGTAGTGTCGTACTGCGAAGTAAACAGCTGGTAGACGAGAGAGAAAAGTGAAAAAAAATCATACTCCACCGACAAGAGCATAGCTCTTAAATAATATAGATAGAATTCACGACGACCTCCGTGGCGTAGTGGTCACCATGCTAGTCCGCCACCCAGAGGTCCCGGGTTCGATTCCCGTTCAGGGCAAGTTGGAAAATGGCCTTTTTCAAATTGACCTGAGTCTTGATGTCTATATATGAGTCTTGGATGTTTATCTATATATGTATTTGTTATAAAATATAGTATCGTTGAGTTAATATCCCATAACACAAGTCTCGAACTTACTTTGGGGCTAACTCACTCAGTGTAATTTGTCCCTATATATTTATTTATTATTATTATTATTTAATTCACTCTTCTAACTCAGCGACCAAGTATATATCTCGGCCTTCAAGTCAACGGAGCGCCATAGTTAGAGATACTGAATACAAAACGAAAAAGTGAAATAACTATATCAATGATTCAATTAATACTGTCAAAGTTTTGAATTATAATCAGTGCACTCCTCAGGCAGACATTATTGAATCTGACGTTGATGAAAATGCTACACTAGATTTATCTATCTATTCTGGAATCCATTTGTACGTTTTGGGGATGTTTTCTAGTGTGATATCTTGGCAGAAGTTTATTTTTGTTTGTAAAATCTTTATTGAACATAAATACAAGACAAAATACAAGTAAGAAGTAGAGAACAGTACAAAAGGAGACTTATCCCAGATAGGGATCTCTTCCAGTCAACCTTGAAATAAAAGGACAACGTACAACGGAGTGTAGAGAGTGGGTACAATATACAGAAGATATAAAACAGAAAACAGAATTCAATTACACATAACTACTTACTACACTAAAAACGATTTATAAAAAACTATGGAAGTTAACTTCCATTGTTTTATTTATACACAATAGACTTAAAACTAGAGGCTTTTTCTACCAATCGGATGATGGATAGCTCATCCGATTGGTAGAATGTATATAGCTCACGAATATTTGCTGTTGTTATTGTTGTTGTATATATCTTTATTGTACATAAACATTACAAACATAGGAACAATAACAAACCATAAAATTTGTAGGTACAAAGGCGGACTTATCCCATAATGGGATCTCTTCCAGTCAACCAAATATCAGCGAAAGGATACAATAAATGGGCATAACGGGTAGAAGTCAAAGTGTACATATCGGAATAACTTATATTTATTACAAAAATAAACATATATTCATACGTATAATACATAAACTTATATATATCCAAAACAAACTACATCTATAAATAATATAATAAATAAAATACATAAACTACAAGATATCTACATGTCTGAGGAGTCGTCATAATATCTTCTAAGTATGATCTTGAAGGAATCGAGAGACGGCGCACTTTTCACGTCTGCCGGAAGCGCATTCCACAACTGGGCAGCGAGAACCGAAAATGAATCCCCGTAGGGCTGCGAGACATGAGCAGGAATTAGCAGATGAGGGATACCACTACCACGTAGGCGACTGTCGATCTCTCTAAATGAGAACCTCATTAATATTTGCACTACTCAAACAAAGTAGTGCAAATATTCGTGAGCTATAGTTACGTAGGCGATGTTACGCTGTATCTTTGCATCGTGTTTGAATCGACACAAGGGGCCCCATTTTGATTCTTGGTTTAAAAAATCTTATTTACCTATTTCACAGATTTTGCCCATAAGGCCCAAAGCCTAGGCCTACTCATTAACCTACAGATGGTGCTAATGAAAGATTTTGGAACGGAGTTCCTTATCGAGCGTTGCGAAAGGAGGCTAGACGGAAAAAATTAAGACCAAAAGTTGTAACGACACTTTTTGCTATAGTTGTAAGTCGTGCGGCGTGCGCGTGTTTCTCTGTCTGTCTCTCTCTCTCTCGAACTTCGTTCCATCTGGGTATCCCTTAAAACCTCTCAAGTTTTATTAATTAAGTACCTTTTTTAATAACTACCACATCGTTTTTAGAGTAGTTAAAAAAAGTTATTGTACGATTCAAAGTCAAAATAACACAACAATCTGAGGTCAAAATGTACAAAATAAAATGAAGTCAAACATTTTTTACGAATATCTACATATGTCGTAATTCACGTTGCAATAATCTTAATCTATATTATTATTATTAAGCCCTCTTGCTGGAATGTGTTTCCAGCGTGTCTTGAGACACATAGGTCTCTTCGAACAATTTTCCAATTGTTTCTGTCTCTGGCTCTTCCTGTCCAAAGTTTTCCTCCAATTGTCTTAACATCATCGTCCCATCTTTTGAAATTAAATCTTAATCTATATAGTAGTATAAAAGAAAAAACTGACTGGCTACTTGGCTGAAAACGCTGTATTTATTCTGTGCCGTTGGGTCTAGAACAGTGGTTCCCAAAGTGGGCGATAACGCCCCCTTGTGGGCGCTGCAGGTCTCAAGGGGGGCGGTAAGAGACCCAGAAAGAAAATGTTTTTTTTTTGCTAGGAGCTTTATTTAGCTAGGAGGCCTCTTAAACAACGACTGCAAGAGCTCTCGACTCTCAACAACAACTTGTGAACATCAACTAATATGAATTAAAAGATTGCTCAAACTCGGTTCTATATTTCTCTCCGCGTAGTTCATATATCTGTCCTATTTTATTGAAAATAGAAAAAATTTAAATCATGTCAATCGGTCGCTCCGTTTCGTAATGAAAGTAGACACAAACAAACAAATAAAAAGGCAACAGACACACTTTCGCATTTTAATAGTTATTAGTACTCGTAGATATCTATCATGTTTTAACAAGTTTTTGTTAAATAACCCGAATTGTGCATTCCTGTATCAGTTGGCTGGTTTTTAAATAGGTGAAAAAATGGGGGCACTAAAAAAATATTTATTCTCTAAGTGGGCAGTAGACAAAATAAGTTTGGGAACCACTGGTCTAGAACAATGATATTTTGCATAGACGTTCAGCATGAATGCACAGACGTTCCTGTAATGACGTAAGCGAGCACTGAAACGGGATTTTTGGAAATTCATCCCCTAAAGTTTTAAGGGTTGAAAGTTTGTACGCAAAATTGTAATTTGGTCTAGAAATGTAAAAAAATACACATGTGCTGACGGTATGAGACAAAAGGTTTCCGTATAATTTTGATATAAAAATTCAATATTTGAGGGGTCAAATAGGAGATAAAAGATTGTATGCCATATAATGGGTGGGGTATTTCACCAGTTAATCGTCTAAAAAAAGAAAGAAAGAAAGAAAGAAAGAAAAATAATTTATTTAATATATCACAAACACGGTTCTCAGTCTATTCGTTCTACTTATGTATCATATTGTAAAAAAAACCTAGTATGTGGACGTGCGAATGCATTTTGTCATGACTGGAATCAAATCATTTATGATGACAAATTAACCATTTCAGACTATGGGAGCAGAGCTGACGCGGAGTTGAAGCAAGGGCCATGAAGTGGGTGGCCCTCCTGTCCCTAATCGCTGCCAACGTGGTCCAGCAACCTTCACCGGTGGTCCGCATACAAGATGGACTCGTCCGCGGCAGCGTGAGCGAAGATGGTCGCTTCTACCAATACATGGGGATCCCTTACGGGAAGGTCGACCATAGGAATCGTTTTCAGGTAAGAATACTTTAATCATGTATAAGACATATAAATATAACAATGACAGACAATTGGACCTAGTGAACTGCCTTGGAGGAGTTGGAGGACGGCATATTAAACATAAACATTTTAATCCTTGACAAAAAACTAAAAACATTTTAGATTTCTTTTCGATTAAACGATTGAAAAGTTGTTTCATCAACAAACAATAGAATAACACACCTGACCTCGTTCGCGTTATCCAAAGATATTCATGGTTTTACAATCAAATGCTCTATATATGCTGCCTCTTTTAAATTGTAATAACTTTAACAAGTTTATTTGCTAGGTATTACAAAAACGGTCGTAACACTGTCAAGAGCGCCGTCTAGTGATGTGTAGCGGAACTACATATACCAATTGAAATCCGTAGGGATATATTTTATTTGCTAGGAAAAATATTGACTTTCAAACTACACGGCTAAACCGATTTTCATCAAACATAACTAAGAACCACCTCAAGGTAACTTGCATTAACGTCAAAAAAACACATCGAAATTGATATCTCTGTTCGAGCGCTACGATGACACAAACAGACAGACAGACATTTGCGTCAAACTTATGACACCCCTTTTTGTCGAGAGTTAAATATAATTCTTAGTAGACAATACAGAGACAATATTAAACATGACGGGACATTTGACAATCATGAGATGTCCAAACACGTATTAAAGTCACAGACAAGAAGATTTGCAAGGCCTTAGGCCTTGAAGATTTGCAAGGCCTTAGGCCTTGAAGATTTGCAAGGCCTTAGGCCTTGAATATTTACAAGCCTTTCGGTCATCAACTTTGGCCAATAATGTAGGAGTACCTCAAGGGAGTGTGCTAGGGCCCCTCTGTTTCTCCTTTATATTAATGAATTACCAACAATCACGCCTTATCCATGTACATTATTTGCTGACGATTTATCTATTGTTATTTATAGAAAGCCCAACTGTAACTATGAGCAAGAAATTAATGATACAATTAGTAGAATAGTTCATTGGTTGAAATGTAATAATTTATGTGTTAACCTAAAAAAAACCAAATACATACAATATATAAATAAAAACGGCCGACCTCTCAATTTATCCATAGAATACAATGGCAATCAAATTGCAGAAACAACTTCCGACTAAGTTTTTAGGTATTATGGTCGACTCCCTCTTGTCATGGAAGGAACATATAGCAGTAGTCTCTCAAAAAATTAACCGCTTCGTATACGCTCTATATCGATTAAAAAATACATGTGGCTTAGAAACAGCTTTAATTGCTTACCACGGCTATGTGTATTCGGCTTTACGATATGGAATAGTCATTTGGGGGAACTCTGTGTTAATTGATGAAGTTTTTCTATTACAAAAGAAATGTGTGAGGGCCTTATGTGGCGCTGGGTCAACAGACAGTTGTAGACCCTTATTTAAAGAATTAATATTACTGCCTCTAACGTCTATGTATATATTAGAAATATGTTTGTTCACAAAGAAAAATAATAATTTATTTCAAAAATTGCCATATCGATCTGGCGCAAGGTACCCGGATCGCTTGGATGTTCCGACACGTGCTACCGCATCGTTACGTAAGAACAGCTACAACATGGCAATAAAGCTCTACAACTGTTTACCAGAAAGTCTGACGTCCTTGCCATATTCAAAATTTAAAAAACAACTCAGTACATTGTTGGTGAATGAATGCTTCTATACCATTAATGAATGCCTTGACTTTAAATTTTGACATGCGGCGCCCCATATTGAAATCATTAGACATAATTAATTATTAACTAAATTTATCCTATAATATTGTAAATCATTTGACATGCATGATATTATTCAATAGTGACATTAGTGACTATTATTATTATATTTGTGTAAATTAGAAGCATGAATATTTAAAAAATTTGCATGCCGATTGTTGGTGCAACACGTCTGTACAATAGAATTAGGTATGACCTGTAAAATTGTATTTCTTACCGTGTTTGCTTGCAAATAAATTTATTTCATTTCATTGACGTCTTTAATTGTCTTGTCTTTCCAACGACACCTAGGCAAAGATTTAGAATATACAAGTAGCAACGCTGTAAAAAAAGGTCGTTTTTTAATGTATTAATGCTACAAACTACAAGGGTAACAACAAAAACTGCTAAAAAAATATGCTATGCTTAATGGGGGTTGTTTGTTTGTAAGTGGGACTATCATTAAAAAAAAGATAGAAGGAAAAAGAGGACCAAAAAGACTGAGGCTACATAAAACAGGCAAAGGAGAAGATGAACGTTGTGACGTACAGAAAAGGAAAACAACTAGCGGATGAAAGAAACAAATGGAAGAGGATTCATACTCCAGTGACAACAGCATAGCTCTTAAATATGATAATGATATTTTACTGCATAGTTGTAATACAGAAAAGAACCATAAAACCTGAGAAAACGCAATGGCGCCAAGACTAAGTAGCAATTTGTTATGCCTTATGATTATGAATACGCATGGCAACCTGTTTAAGTAGACAGAGTGACGTCACAGCTTGACCAGCAATGCCAATGTCACTATATACGGCCTTTGGACACACTAGCGCCGACCCTGACCCACTAACACATTAGACGCACAATTTTTAATTGATTTCTATAAGTAGTTACGCATAATAAAACCACCTTCAGCTTTGCGGTTCAGATTTTGAACTTGTTCGGATTTGTGTTATTTGTTTTCTTTTTTCTTTTATGCAGGTGAAGCGTCTCAGTTTCGAGTTTGGCCAATGCTTTTGACTGCCTGTTAGTTTGTCTGTCCGTCTGTTTTCACCTCGTAGCATTATTGAACCGATTCTCATAAAATTTTGTAAGCACGTTCGAAAATTATATAAAATTATTCATCGATTCAGTTGTTTAAAACTAATTTTCTATTGAATTTATATGACATTTTTCTTTTTCGAGAACATTTTATGAGTTGGTCGCCTAAAATATTTTTCATATTCCGACATACGTTCCTTGGAGAGAGTTGTTAACTATCACGGACTGAATTCACCCTTAAAATAGTTTCAGTATATTTTGACACTAGACTCTTAGAAAAAGATCCCTATATCAAAAAATGGTATTCACAAGCTTACAAAATTTTTAAAGACCTATTCAACGAAACTCTACACGCTCGGTTAATTGAGAAAATAAAATTACTCCCACTTGTATGGGAGCTACCCTAAAACCTACCATTTTTCGGCATAATTAATATACATACCCATGCCAAATTACAGCTTTCTATTACTAATAGACTCTGAATAAAACCGACAGACAGACAGACACGGCAAAACTATAAGGGTTTCTTGATTACTACGAAACCCTAAAAATTAGAGATTCTATTATGAACCTGACAATGCTGACTGATAAATACTCTTCAAGCAAATGTCAAGGTTTAATTAATTACTTACATGCAAACAATAGGCAGGTAAATGACGAGACAGAAAATATACGTACAATTTGAAAGAGCACAAGAGCAATTCTTTTTCTGCATTACGCAGCAACGAGATGATATAACTGGTTACTAATTCATAATTTATCTCTTTTCAGGCTCCGCTGCCTCCTCCGCAATGGGAAGGCATCTTGGAAGCTACGGACGAGAACACGTGGTGCCCTCAGACCTACCGCTCCGTCGTGATCGGCGACACCGACTGCCTCAAGCTGAACGTCTACACCCCCATCTACGCCAAGCCCGATCAACTCCTCCCCGTCATGGTCTTCATCCATGGAGGATGCTTCTTCGAAGGCAGTGGCTCCTCCTTCTTTTACGGAGGAGACTTCCTTATCCAACATGGCGTCGTGTTTGTTGGCATCAACTACAGACTTAGTGTTGAAGGATTTCTCTGCCTTGGAATCAAAGAAGCCCCAGGCAATGCTGGTTTGAAAGACCAAGTTGCTGCTTTGAAATGGATAAGAGATAATATAAGAGCGTTCGGTGGAGATCCTGATAGTGTAACTTTGTTTGGAGAAAGTGCCGGGGCAGTGTCTACTTCATTTTTGATACTGTCTCCCTCTGCCAAAGGACTTTTCCACAAAGCCATACTGCAAAGCGGATCCTCGTTTGCCCCGTGGGGACTACAGCACGATCCTTTGGATACAGCCAGTAAACTAGTCAAAGAATTCGGATACAATACCAAAGATCCTTATGAGATACACAGTATTCTTTCTAACAAGACTGCAAGCGAAATAGTTTCTGCTATAAAGTATGCTGAAAAGAAGAACTGGATAACAGCTGATGTGTTATTTGTGCCATGCGTTGAGAATAACATTGATGGGGTCGAACCAATTATAACTAAACATCCAGGACGGATTATAAAGTCAGGTAATTACACTAAAGTGCCCATGATTATAGGGTATAATGACAACGAAGGTATATACTTTGTAGGTAAAGATTACGGGACGAATTTGAAAGAATTCGATGTATTATCCAGACTGCAGCCAGATCTGGTGTTTCCCAATGACATAGAAAAAAATGCGACTGCAGAAAGGATCAAACAGCAGTACTTTTCATCTGACGAAGATGATAAGATAATGAAGATGGTTGATTTGTATTCTGACGTGCATTTCAAGTTTCCTTCTGTGGTGGAGTCTGAGCTGTTCTCGAAGACGAGCGACGAGAAGATTTACTACTATCTGTTCAAGTACAACGGGTACATGAACATGCCGAAGCTGGTGTCGATGTTTGGGGGCAAAGGGGGGGCGTCACATGCCGACGAGTTGTTCTACATATTCCGTCCGCGAGGTTTCCCGCTGCCACATCGATATCTAGAGAACAGGATGATCAAGAGGATGGTTACTTTGTGGACTAACTTTGCCAAATACAGGTTAGTTACCTTCGTTATATGTTTTCTATGTTACGCACAAAGGCAATTGCTATTTATAATAACTAGGCAAATGATTAATGTAAACCTATAGTTGCATGATCAATGGTGAATAGGATTAAAGTGTCACATTTTTCTATTTGGTCGGTGATCAGAAAAGTGTTACCACGGGATAGAGCTTGTTTTTGCCCTACACAAACACAAATAATACATTCGAGGAGCGTGTAGGTGGAAATTAAAATCAATATAGTGACAGGTTGCACCACCTTTTTCCCTCAAAATTTTCGCATAATACTTTTACGATCTGCACGAAAAGAGAAGCAGCTGATAGATTCGATGTTTTTACTGTAAACAGGTCATTAATAATTAAATATTTTTTAGAATAATTGGCCAAGTGCGTGTCGGGCCACGCGCAGTGTAGGGTTCCGTAGTTGCAAATGCCAACTTTGAGTTCATGCCACTAAAACGTCTAAGTATCTATTGAATTTGTACAAAATTTTCCTTTTCGAGTACATTTTATAAGTTGATCGCCTATAACTTTTTAATTTGTTAACCCTACTTAGCTCTGATAGTTTTCCTATAAACTACATTATATATATATATATATATACTATAGCACATAGAAAATTTTATTTATTTAATTACACACAAAATAACTAAAAACTAAATATAACTAAGTATTGATAAAAACTAAACTAGATATAAAAACAATAAAAAACAAACATCAGTTTATATAAAAAATTGAGCCTAAATCGCTGCGCTCGCAGGGTAGAGTGCCCAAGAGACTGGCGGCATTTCCGCGTTGAATGGCCAAGCTAAGCCTTTGGCCAAAATGCGCACCAGCCCTTGGATCCCCTGAGGCGTCGATTAGGCGTGCGGAGATCTCTTTATACAACTGACGAGCTTCCGCACCCCAAGGCCCCAAGGTCTCCACGGCAAAAGGAGCAAAAATATAGGGCTCTCCCAAAGCCGCATACTTTCGCTTCTTATTGGCTTCTGCCGTCGCCGCAGCTGCGCCAGCCTTACGAGCAGTCGCTCGTATATGCGATGGAGCAACAGTATCTACGCATGTTGCATCCCATACGAGCGACCGCCCGTTTTTCCAAGGTATGAGCGTCATTCCGTCGGGCCTCTTCCCATCGTCTCGATTGATACCAGCAGGTTCGAGTACCGCTGGCACACCCGACGAGGTAAGGGCGCGACGGATGACATCATTCAAGGCGGCATGACTATAGCTGTGATTTTTTTTACGTGTCCATATATAACCGTTTAGCAGATAGATGGGGGGGACACGTGACTTTAACAAAAAAATTCACTTTAAACCTAAATATTTCAGACAAGGATCCCTAAATCGAAAAATGGTGTTCCCAAGCTCACAATATTTTTCAAAAACCTGTTTAACGATACCTCACACAATGTGTTTGTAGAGAAAAAAAATATTGACTTCCTCTTTACTTGTAAGGCAGCTACCCTAAAAAAAAAATTGTTTCTATATTTTATTTTACGACTTTTTCGTCATGACTGATATACATATCCATGCCAAATTACAGCTTTCTAGTGCTTATAGTTTCTGAGTAGGACCGCGGACGGACAGACAGACAGACAGAAATGGCGAAACTATAAGGGTTCCTTGTTTACTACGGAACCCTAAAAAGCTTTCATCTAAAACAATGAACTTAAAATCTTAAAGTGCATCTCAAGACGATCAAAAGAGCCCAAAATCAATGGGGATGCGTCGTTTCATTACAGAGTCCCTATACAGAGGCCACCCTCCGGCTCCATCAATATATCAGCTCTATGTCATCAAAATTCAGCTCAATCGAAAACCATATTTTATCAAATTTCGACAGACAGACCACGGTACAGCTGAAACTAAATAAAAGCTTGTAATAATAAAATTTTGCCGTATGGTTACCGGCAGAGTAAAATAGGGCCACTCCAAGTCCTCCCGTGGATGTCTTAGAAGGCGACTTGGGATACAAACTAAACAAAGCTATAAACATCAATAAGACCCGTCTGGCCAGTGAGGAGACTGAAGGCCAAGTCCTCTGACACTACCTAAGTATGGCTTTGGTAGTACAGAGAGGGTCGTGCTCTCTGCAGTGAAGACAAAAAGACCTGATGATGTAAAATAAAAATGACAATAAATTATATATTTCTGTTTCCAGTGACCCGACTCCCACTACATCGCACCTGCTGCCATTCCGCTGGCAGCCGAGCCGGCACTCGAATCCGGAAGCGCTGGTCATAGACCGCCAGCTGTCCACCGCGCCCCTGTGGGAACCAGCAGCTGTGGCCTTCTGGAACGAAACGTACAAAAAGTTTAGGAGGAAACGTTACGGGTTTCCATATTCAGTTAAATAAGTTTCGCTATAGATATATGTAATAAATATTTTTTCTTCATCTACGCGTTTCTTCTCAGCTATGCTGCTCGCAGCCCGGGTCACAGAATTAATATGAGTATTACGTACAGTACGGGATCTTCTAAGGCAGTGGTTCCTAAACTTATTTTGTCTACTGCCCACTTTGAGAATAAATATTTTTTTAGCGCGCCCATTTTTTCACCTATTTAAAAACCACTATAACTTCAAATTAAATTAATTAATTATTGTGACCTATATATGTATATTAACGGAGAATTCTAAACGAAACTTTTACTATAACCCGCAACTTGAAACCTGAGCGCAGTAGGTAACATACAACGGCGCTTAGGTCTCAAGTTAACTCTTACGGGCTCCACCTGCCAATAAGAATGATTATTGAAACGCAACTTTATAGTATTAAAACAGAGTATCTTTTATTAAAAATATAACTAAAAGAAACGGAGCGACCGATTGACATGATTTTCATTTTTTCTATATTCAATAAAATATTATTTGATGTTATCATATTAGTTGATGTTCACAAGTTGTTGTTGAGAGTCGAGAGCTCTTGTAGTCGTTGTTTAAGAGGCCTCCTATCTAAATAAAGCTCCTAGCAAAAAAAAAAAAACATTTTCTTTCTGGGTCTCTTACCGCCCCCCTTGAGACCTGCAGCGCCCACAAGGGGGCGTTATCGCCCACTTTGGGAAAGACTGTTCTAAGGTCCCGCGCAATATGCGTCAACTTTGGATGATTCCCACTAGTACCATTGCGTTTTTGTTCCATGGAACAAGTGCAACTCATTTGTCCCACTAGTTCCATTGAACTTCATAATGGGACAAATGCAACTAAAAAGTCTCACTAGTTCCATTATCAAAAAAATAAATTAAACGTTTATGTGTGCATTAATGTTTAAATAATTATAACTATATTTAGTAAATTACTAGGGATCTTATTGATTTCCTAGTAATTTATTCAGATATTTTTTATTGATTTAGATTTAACTGCCTCCGTGGTGTAGCGGTTAGAGCGTTCGGCTCATACCCGGAGGTCGCGGGCTCAATTCCCGGCGGGGGCAACGACTTTGTGTTGTTGTCCTAGTTTGGTAAGAATATTGTAGGCTGATCACCTGATTGTCTGATAAGTTAGATGATCCGTGCTTCGGAGGGCACGTTAAGCCGTCGGCTCCGGCCACTGTCTTTGACATTGGTCGTAACCTTAAACCATGTCAGAGGCCTTTAAGGCGGTTTAAAAACTTTGACATTAGTGTTAGTCACTAACACACACGATAAGAAGAAAATTGATATAGATTGAAATTTGAGATATTTTTTTCCAGTTATATAAGTAAGTATATTTAAAAGCCACCGCAAAATGAATTTTAAAATGAACTAACGATTTTATCATCTAAAGTTTGACACATTAGCCGACTGTCTCGAGACGATCGTTGACAGTTTGTAACAGAAATGACAGTCGCGAGACAGTCGACTAATGTGTCAAACTTTAGATGATGACATCGTTAATTCCTACTTAAGGTAGGTAATTCATTTTGCGGTGGCTGGTAAAGATATTATACATACTTAGTTATCTGGAAAAAAAATATAATCAAGAGGTTCCCTAGTAATATAATATTCAAACATTTATGCACACATAAACGTTTATTTTAATGTGTTTAATTTAATTTTTTTGATAATGGAACTATTGAGACTTTTTAGTTGCATTTGTCCCATTATTAAGTTCAATGGAACTAGTGGGACAAATGAATTGCACTTGTTCCATGGAACAAAAACGTAATGGTACTAGTGGGAATCATCCTCAACTTTCCCTGTCCTCGCACCTCTCTCCCGCTCTCGCCTTGTCAAGGCGACCAGGCGCCCGCAGCTGACCACTCAACCCCCCACAAGGTGAGAATGGTGGAGAGGTGTGGGGCGAGGTAGCATATTGGGAGATTCCATTCTGTACGTAATACGTTTATGTTTATTCTGTGCCCAGGGTCTGCTTTCCCCCTTCTTCTCCAAATATAATATGAATATCAATGATTACCCAAGGATGTCGAAGACCTTGCGAAATCAAGAAGAAATGGCCGGAGCAGTATAAACGATTTGGGCTTTAGTTTTTCGAGCCGCTTGCCTAACGTCAGCCCTCCTTAAGAATGTAAGTCTCTTAAGACATCCACAGAAAGATGGTGGTCAATTCTAGACCTCACGGCTAGACAGCCACATGTATGTAATAAATATAAAGTCATAAAATTTAAGTCCTTTTTATTGTTTTCTTTTTCCTTACCCCAATATTTTTAACACAGTTAAGAATATTGAGGTGGACAGTGACAATGGTAAAAGGTTCCTAAAGCTGCCTGAAAGAATCTGACAGAATTTTATGCCATCTAATGATGAATTTAACAAACCCCTGTACATTGGCTTTGTAGATTACTCGAAGGCATTTGATAGCTTACATCATAAACCTATTTTCTCCGCCTTACATAACCAAGACATAGACGAACTGTACATCCTAATTATCCAAAAAATCTACGAAACAAGTACAGCCGATGTTAAGTTACCGTCAGCAGGTCCATCATTCCCAATGCATACAAAAAGGTGTGAAACAGGGTGACCCGCTCTCTCCCAAATTATTTACTAGCGCTCTTGAGGGAGTGTTTAAAAGCCTATCCGATTCTTGAAAAGACAGGGGCATTATTGTCGGCGAAAGGAGATTAACAAATCTTCGTTTCGCCGACGATATTGTAATCCTTGCTTCTTTCGCATCCGAGCCGGAAACAATGCTCCAAGACCTGAAGGCAACTTGAAGGCACGGAAAACCTTCAAGTTGGACTGAAAATGAACCAAAACAAGACCAAGCTGATGACCAAGTGCACGAAACATAGGGTTGTGGTTGTGGTAGATGGGCATGACATGGAGTACGTCGACGAGTATATACATCTTGGTCAAGTAGTCTCTTTCGTCAATCGGCAAGACAAAGAAATGGATCGCAGGATTGAAGATGCGTGGAAAAGTTTTTGGTCGATGAAAGAGCTACTTAAGGGCAATTTACCAACGTACCTTATGAAGAAACTCGTGGACGAATGCATCTTGCCCGTCCTAACCTACGGTGCACAGACTTGGTCACTCACAAAACAGCAATGGTCCAAATTGAAAGTTTGCCAAAGAGCAATGGAGCGTAGCATTTTAGGTGTTAAGTTGAGTGATAGAGTCAGAATCAGAAACAGAATCAGAAAATCAGTTAAACTAAAATGAGATTGGGCGGGTCACGTCGGCCGTATGCACCCAGAAAGATGGGCGCACATAGCCACATGCTGGATTCCAACGGATGGACGTAGAAAGACATAAACATTTGTCTCTTATGAATATGATACATTAATTGATCTACTAATTGAATTTTGGATCCCTGACAAAATTCCGCCAAAGAAACGTTTCCCTGGCGGAATATGTTTTTGACGAATTTCTCAAAAAATACTGAATACACAACATTCATTTATCGATAAACATTTGAAGCCAGCTATAAACTAAAGATCTAATACAGTCAACAATAATTATTCGATACTTTTTCACGGGGGACATGCACACAAATACTAGTGGCTCTGTGAGCTGTAGACCAAAGGGTAATATATACCTATCTAAATACTATAAATTAAAAATTGCTACATTGGTAGCTTATACTATTAAGTTTTGGACGAGTTTACATTGTAAACAAACAACTAGTTTTAAAATGTCTACCGAGTTACCAGAAAATTGTAATAGTAATTCTGTAGATTTGACGGCAGATTTAAACTGCACATCCAGACAACGGAAAGGTCACAAGAACTAAGAATAATTCATCAAAACATACAAGGCCTTTCCAGCAAAGAACTACTAGTTGAACTAGTATTAGAAGAACTAGATGTAGATATCTTGTGTTTGACTGAGCATTGGCTATGTGAGAGTGAGATGATGTTCAGCCTAAACAACTACGACATTGTTAGCTGCTTTAACAGAAAGTCTACTATTCGAGGCGGTTCTATAATAGTTACAAAAAATGGATTCCGTGGCAAGGAGCGGAAGGACATAGTTAGACTTTCTGTTGACCGCTGTTGTGAGGTGGCCTGTGCCGAGCTAGACCATCATTTAATTGTATGCGTATACAGTCCACCAGATAGCGATTTTAGGGGATTTTTGAAAGTAATGGATCAGGTGCTAAAGTTAGCTTCAACTAGTAAAAAAAATTTAATTATTTGTGGTGACTTCAATGTTGATATTCTAGTGCAGAATCCAAGGAGTACACAATTTTGAAACCTCTTTAAATGTTATGACCTAGAAAACGTTTTTTTTGAACCTACTAGAATCTCTGCTACATCGGCCACGTGCCTGGACAATTTCTTTACCAATATAAATTATTTTAAGAAATCTGTAATTAACAAGTTGCCATCTGACCATATGGGTGTATTTGTTTCTTTTGTCAAGGAGTCCACCCGCTGCTTGAAAGAAGATAAAATCATGTGTAGGCCTATTACTTCAAAAAAAATTCATAAGCTCAAAAAGAATTTAGAAAATAAGTTATGTTCAGTCATATACACAGGAAGTAATCCTGATGATCACTACAATAAATTATTTAGTACAGTGTCTAAAGAATATTCAGAAACATTGGAACAGAAAAAAGTTAATGTTAATGGTAGGTTAAAGTTTAATGAATGGGCAACTAAAGGTATTTATATAAGTAGAAGAAAATTATTTGATTTATATGCCCAAAAACAATTTAATTTCAACCCTAACTTTGTTGAGTATGTTAAAAAATATTCTAAATTATTTAAAAAAGTTTGCAAAAATGCTAAAGCTATCTACATTAGTAGAAAAATCAATAATGCACCAAATAAAATTAAAGAGACATGGAATGTTATTAATAAAGAAACCGGTAAAACTAGACCGAGAGAAAATATTCGTGAAATCAAATGTGCCGGTAAAAATATTACCAACCCTAATGATATAGTAAATGTATTCGATAATTTTTTCACTAATATTCCCTTGGAACTTACTGAAAATACCAATTCAAGTCCTCAACATGCTGAAGCCTTACTTAAAGATAATGTAGCTCAATGTAATCATAAGTTTCAATTTAAACATATTACCCCCAAAGATATAGTTGATGCATTTAAACAGTTAAATTTAAAAAAATCGGAAGACCACTGGGGTATGTCCGTTAGTGTAGTAAGCCACATTATAAATATCATTGCTGCAGACCTAGCTTTTATTTTTAATGAATGCATTGATGAAGGTATTTTTCCAAATTTAATGAAATGCAGTAAATTGATTCCTTTATTTAAAAAGGGGGTAAGAACAGATCCTGGCAATTATAGACCAATATCGATTCTGCCAGTTTTGAGCAAAGTGTTTGAAAAGATAATGCTTAATCAAATGCAACATCACTTTATCACCCATAACCTTTTTCATAGCCAGCAGTTTGGTTTTACTGGAGGGAAATCGACCACTGATGCGGGGGTAGCTCTCGTTACTCAAATTTACAACGCATGGGAAAACAAGAACGATGCAATCGGTTCTTTTTGCGATCTCTCAAAAGCGTTTGACTGCGTAGATCATCCAACACTTTTGCTCAAATTCCGTCAGTACGGTTTTGACGATAAATCAATAAACCTCATTCAATCATATTTAACGGATAGGCTTCAGACTGTTGACATAAATGGCATAAAGTCAAACGGATCTCTCGTTAAAATGGGAGTACCTCAAGGTTCTATCCTGGGACCGTTCCTCTTCTTAGTGTACGTCAATGATTTGCCTTACGCGGTTGAGAAACAAGCTAGCATTGTGTTGTTCGCCGATGACACGTCTCTTATTTTTGAAATAGACCGTCATAGCGAAGATGCTACTTCGGTGAATAACACCTTGACGGCCATTTCTAACTGGTTTTCAGCCAATAACCTTATGTTGAATGCAAACAAGACCCAATGCATTAGATTTAGTCTTCCTAACGTGAGGCAAGCCAATGTTGATGTGCTACTATACGAACGGTCAAAAATTAGATCTCGTTGAAAATACTACTTTCTTGGGAATCACAATAGATTCAAAACTTCAATGGGGTGCACATATCTCTAAACTCGCTAATAGGCTTAGCTCAGCGGCTTACGCTATTAGGAGAATCAGACAATTGACAGATGTGGCAACTGCTAGACTAGTTTACTTTAGTTACTTTCATAGTCTGATGTCTTATGGGATTCTTCTATGGGGGAGTGCAGCTGATATACAGACTATTTTTATTTTGCAAAAAAGGGCAATTCGTTTTATTTACGGTTTAGGATCAAGAGACTCCCTAAGAGATTTTTTTAAGAAAATTGATATACTTACTGTACCATCCCAGTACATATTTGAAAATATAATGTATGTAAGGAAAAATATTGCCTTGTTTAATAAAGTGGGTGATTTTACGGATAGAAACTTACGTAATATAAATGATTTATTTACTCCGTCCTATAGGCTGAAAACAGTTAGTAAGTCGTTTATGGGAAACTGTATAAAGTTTTATAATAAATTGCCAGAATCGGTTCTTAGTATGGCAGATAGAAAATTTAAAGTTTATGTTAAGAAAGTACTCTGTGATAAAGCTTATTACGGAACCGATGATTACCTTAGAGACAAAAATGTCTGGCTTGAGCTTGGCGCGGGTCCCTCTTAAAAGTTTGTATTTGAACATTCACAAATGTCATAATTTAAGAACATTCTGTACATGTTTTAGTACAAAATTTACAAATTGACATTAATTTTAAACTTGACATCATGCTTAATTTATAATTATGACATAACAATGTATTCTCAGTCCACATATCTAATTTTAATACCAGTATAATTGTAAGTTGACGTTATTGGAGAAAATGCTGCAGTACAGTTTGTTACCGTTTCTTCTGTACTTGCGCTTTGGAAGCGGCAGTAAACTTAGCTATAAGTAAATGATCTGACGTCAACATTTACCATATAAGAAATCGAAAGGAAAAAAAGTGACAATTATCAAGTGATACAAATATCCAAAGATAAATAAATGAATTTGACTTTGACTTTGACTTTGACTTTGACCTCGCAAGCAAAGATTGCAGAGCAAAGAAACCTTTTACACCATGTTTCTCATAAAATATTGATTTTTAGTTTAGTTATAAAAAAAAAATCTTATAAAATTTTGGTAAAGTAGACTATAACTACTGTAAGCACCTAAATGAATGTTTCGTGTAGTTACTTAATTCCCAAGAATACAAATAAGTACCTACCTATACTTTAAAAATAAACTTCAAAATACCAGTCGTAGATTAAAAATAAATACATCGCACTAAAAAGAGAACACCTTCTGGTGGGATTCGAACTCTAGACGCTCAAGTCAATGAGATTTCTATAAAAACAAATTGGACTGTTTATCGTTTGTCAATGCTGGTGAAAAAATCCGTCTATTGTATGTCATAGTGAAAATAAAATTCTTTTGTTATTTTGTTGTCACTACAAACACAAATTGGTCGTAAGAGCCATAAACTCCAAAGGCGCTTAGGCCCTTTGTGCCAACTCCGTCATTTTCAAAAATTTCTAATAAATGGCTCGACTATCAATTTTTATATGTTTATCGAACCTGCTCCCAAAATTTCACGGGAATCGGTTGAGAAATTCGACCTCTAGAGGAGAACACACAGACATACGAAAGCATTTTTGGCCAAGCTAAAACGGAGACCTCTCTCGCTTCGCTCGCTCGGTCAATAATAATACAGAAAATAAATGTGTCTACACTGAACATTTCTAAAAGAAATTTTGGCGATGGAGACATCGTAATAGACAAAGAATTTTTAGAAGAAGTTATACGTTGTAGTAAACAACTTTCCTTTTGCACAAGTAAAACAAAAATAATAACCGGCCAAGTGCGAATCGGATTCACGCACTAAGGGTTCCGTACCACTATCTATAAAAAATCGCGGTTGTTGTATGAGAGCCCCCCTTAAATATTTATTTAATTTGTTTTTAGTATTTGTTGTTATAGCGGCAATAGAAATACATAATTTGTAAAAATTTCAACTGTCTAGCTATCGCGGTTCTTAAAATACAGCCTGATGACAGACAGATGGACAGACGGACAGACGGACCGACAGCGAAGTCTTAGTAATAGTATCCCATTTTTACCCTTTGGGTACGGAACCCTAAAAAAGAATTTATGTTGATTTATAAGGCAAATAGTTATTTTTCGAAAAAAAATTGGTTGTTTGTAAAGTAGGTTTACGATCGAGATGTTTACGTGATAACGTCTTCTGGCAGCGCTCGAGATGAGACGGGAGATCGGTCCGTCTCTCTCTCGTTATACCTGCGATCGCGCTCGTGAGGTTTTGGTGTGACACAAGTTTCTGAACATGTCACCCGACTAAAACGATTTTAAAGACGTTATCACGTCAAAATATCATAGGAAAATTCCTACCAAAAACAGATAACGCAAACAAACCGTGTATAATGACGCCATTGGTAACAAAACAAGCATCTGTGCAAATCTACACAAATATGTAACTTATTACAATAAAAACAATAAATGCAGGTTTAATAGTGCAGATTGGAGGAGACTGGAGCCTGATGAAGGCAGGGCCTGTATCACAGTACTCCAGTGCTCCCCGCCTCTGGACAATTACATTTCACTGGGAATATTTTACCATTTGCGTAATGCATACTTAAGAAATATTAAATAAATATACTATGTCTATGTATTCTTAACCTATACATTTAATAAAACAGTAAAAAAAGTGTGTCTGTACATTAAATATATTTCCAAAAAAAATATTGGGGGCGATGGAGACGTAGTAATAGAGTAAGAATTTTAAAAAAAATGTCTGTCTGTTTGTCTGTATGTCTGTTTGTCTGTTTGTACACGCTAATCTCCGGAAATACTGGACGGATTCGAATGAAACTTTTTTTGTTATATAGCTATTAAGCCTGGGTATAAATGATTTTGGAAAATAGAACGCCTGATGCAGAACCATAACGGTCCAGCTAAACTATAAGAGATATAAAAATGCCGCCTTAGTAAAAGTTGTTCAGCCTGATGAGCATTTTCCAGAGACATAAAGTTCACGCGAACGAAATCGCGGGCTTCGGCTAGTATTAAATAAACTAAATATGTATGTATCCTCCGTTTAATAGCAGGTTTAAAAGTAGGTAATTTATAAGTTCTGGGTATGAAATTATAAATTTAAACGAAAAGTTAGCCGTTATATAAGAGGGTGTATAAAAATTTCTGTGTCAAAATAATCAAGAGAATGAAGGAATTTAAAAAATGAAAATTTACAGGAGCTGTTTGATAGATGGAAAATATTTAAAATGGCGTGAAAATTATTATATTGTTTGAAAGTAACCCAGGTCACCCAGGTACTGTTATAAAATGTTTGTAAACATTTTCCAGCGTAGGAGCACATTACAATTTCTAACAGAATAAACCATTCCTAACAGTTATTAAATGTTTTAGTGTTAGAAAATGTTTGTAAGCATTTTCTAATAGCAGTGCACCATTACGATGCTACTATGACGACCTTCTACTTCTAGTCGAGTCGAAATGGTTCTATTACATTATCGACTAGCTGGTGCCCTCGACTTCGTTTGCGCAGGATTATCACACAATATCTTTATAAATTGTAGCCTATGTGTTAATCTGATGTATGAACTATATTATTGTAAAGTTTCATTAAAATCCATTCAGTAGTTTTTATGTGAAAGAGTAACAAACATCCATCTATCCATACTTACAAACTTTCGCGTTTATATTATAAGTAGGATTTCAAAAGATCTTTGACCTTGTTTAATAAAGTGGGTGAATTTACGGATAGAAACTTACATAATATAAATTATTTATTTACTCCGTACTATAGGCTGAAAACGTTAACACCAAACCAGTGTGGCTTTACCAATAATGTGGGGACTGTCGACGCCATCCACTCGATCAAGATACTTTTACAAAAATTCAAACTTAATAAGAAAGACCTCCATTTCTCATTCATAGACCTAGAGAAGGCCTTCGATCTACAGACCGAAGAGGAGCTACAGACCGAACTTACATCGTGGTGTAACAGACTGAAAAGCAGAGGACTCAAAGTGAGTAGAAAGAAAACCGAATATATGTGTTGCAATTTCTCTGGTGCCGATACAGATGCGCTCCCTCCACACATAGACGGTGTTCCCCTTAACAAGGTTAACAATTTTAAATACCTAGGATCCATGATAACTAACAACTCCAGCACCAAGGAAGACATTGACAGTAGGATCCAAGCGGGGTGGTTTAAATGGAGGTCGCTGACAGGTGTGCTCTGCGATCCAATAATGCCAGTGAAAGTTAAGGGTAACATCTATAAGCGCGCCGTCCGACCTGCGCTTTTGTATGGTGCGGAGTGCTGGCCAATGCGATGCCAAGAAGAGCAAAAAATGCACTGTGCGGAAATGCGGATGCTTAGATGGGCGGGTGGCGTGACGTTGCGGGATAAGGTTAGGAACAGGCACATCCGTGGGTCTCTTAAAGTGGCCGGCATTCAAGACAAGATGCGAGAAAGCAGACTCCGGTGGTACGGTCATGTAATGCGCAGGGATGATGAAGTGATTAATATAGCCGAAGGACGGAGAGGCAGAGGACGCCCCCTCACGACTTGGTCCAGTACCATTAAGAAAGATATGAGGACGATGGGGGTAACCCCTGACATGATTTATAATAAAGAAAACTGGCGCGAGAAGATATAGAGAGCCTATCCCAAATGAAATGGGACCATGGCTAGGACTGATGATGATGATGTACTATAGGCTGAAAACAGTCAGTAAGTCGTTTAAGGGAAGCTGTATAAAGTTTTATAATAAATGGCCAGAATCGGTTCTTGCTATGCCAGAGAGAAAATTTAAAGCTTATGTAAAGAAATTACTTTGTGATAATCTTATTACGGAACCGATGATTACCTTTAAGACAAAAATGTCAGGCTTGAGCTTGGCGCGGATCCCTCTTAAAGGTTTGTATTTGTACATTCACAAATGTCATAATTTAACGTACGTAACGTACACGTTTTAGTACTAAATTTACAAATTGACATTAATTTTAAACTTTAATTATGACATAACAATGTAATCTAAATCCACATGTCTAATTTTAATATCAGTAGAATTGAAAGTTGACGTTTTTGGAGAAAATGCTGCAGTACAGTTTGTTACCGCTTCTTCTGTACTAACGCTTAGGAAGCGGCAGTAAACTTAGCCGTAAGTAAATGATCTGACGTCCACATTTACCTTTAAAGATATCGATAGAAAAAGAAAAAAAGTGACAATTATCAAGTGATACAAATATCCAAAGATAAATAAATGATTTTGACTTTGACTTTGACTTTGACTTTGACTTTGACTTTGACTTTGACTTTGACTTTGACTTTGACTTTGACTTTGACTTTGACTTTGACTTTGACTTTGACTTTGACTTTGACTTTGACTTTGACGAGTACGTGGCCCCGGCTATCGCTTTGTCGTTAGCCTTAATATAGCACTTAACTACTATCTCCATACAAAAAAAGCAAATTATAGAAACGCTTTTTCCGCTTCTAAATTACCTATGTCTAATATATGCCGATACGTCACCTGTGAAAATTGAAAAAGTGAGCACGAAAATATCAACAACAAAAAAGCGGCCAAGTGCAAGTCGGACTCGCCCATGAAGGATTCCGTAGTAGCAAATAACATAATATAAAATCCTTGTAGTATGTTTTTTTTTAAATTTTAATATTTGAGTTGATTGAATGAAAGGTAAATTGCCGTTTATGATTTATGAAGTAATAAAAAAAACTACTTACCAATTTTCGCTGGTAGTTTTGTAATGAACATCATATATTTTTTTTGGTTTTATCATTCTGTTATTTTAGAAGTTACGGGGGGGACACATTTTTTTCCACTTTGGAAGTGTCTCTCGCGCAAATTATTTGGTTTAGAAAAAAATTATATTAGAAACCTCAATATCATTTTTGAAGACCTATCCATAGATACCCCACACGTATGGGTTTAATGAAAAATATTTTTTTGAGTTTCAGTTCTAAGTATGGGGAACCTCCAAAATTTAATGTTATTTTCTATTTTTGTGTCAAAACCTTAATGCGGTTCACATAATACATCTACTTACCAAGTTTCTACAGTATAAGTCTTATAGTTTCGGAAAAAAGTGGCTGTGACATACGGATGGACCGACAGACAGACATGACGAATCCATAAGGGTTCCGTTTTTGCCATTTGGCTATGGAACCCTAAAAAGAACGTTTGCTCAGTCTCGAAATAACTGACACGTTACAGTTGTACATTTAGAACCGTGGAAACAAAACGTCGGAACTTGTTTATTTATCAATTTTTAATTATATTGATGACTTACACAAATGATAAAATGAAATTTTTCGGAGTTTTATGTGTAACTTTATTCACCACTGTGTGTTGCACAATTTTTACTCCGGTGGTGGAGATAGAGCAGGGGAAGTTAAGGGGGATACGGTCGCTGTCGGGGGTCAACCAGTACCTTGGGATACAGTACGCCACCAGCGAGAGATTTCAAGTAAGAAAAATTGATTTTGATAAGAGGTTGTTGATCATCTACGCTTTAGATTTATAATAAAATAAAACTCCTAACTTTTAGAAGAAAAAAAAACAAATTAAATGGTGCTAAACGTAAATAATTGTTTTTTTATTATTATTATATTCACAGTAAAAAAAAATATTTCATTATTATTTTTAGGATTCCGTAGTAAACTAGGAACCCTTATAGTTTCGCCATGTCTGTCTGTCCGTCCGCGGTTTTACTCAGAGACTATAAGTACTAGAAAGTTGTAATTTAGCATGGGTCATCATGTATATTAATCATTCCAAAAAAGGGTAAAATAAAATGTTGAAAAAAAATTTTTTTGGGATAACTTCCAAACAAGTACTGAAGTGGGAGTCATTATTTTATCGACTAATCTTGTGATAACTATTTTACGATTGAGGGATCCGTTTCTAAAATATTTGGTTTTATAGTGCAATTTTTTGTTTAATATTCTCTTTTTTTCTCCCCTCCATATCCAAAAAATCAGATCTTTTTAATTTCTTGAACGGAACCCTACACTGCGCGTGGTCCGACTCGGTAGGTAGGATAGGTAGTCACATAATTTATTTTAAATGGAGCCTTAGGGCCGCGCTACATTGGATTGGCATGGCATGGCATCGGAAGCGACGTGTCATAACGTTTCAAAACAAGCTATTATATATAACCTTTATGAGTAGTGATGTAAGATCGATCGAGCTAGCTCGAGCCGTCGCGCGCTCGCGGGCGTCTAGTCCGCGGCAGTGCGCGGCAGGCCGCCGGTGGGCTCGCCACGTTCAAGCGATTATGCATCTTTCACTAGACATAAAGGTTATAATAGCTTGTGTACGAGCCAAGCTCGCACATATTAGCTGCACGCGGCCAAATACTATGTAGGTCGCGTGTCAGCTGTTTTTACTTTACATTTTAAATTAATTTATCGTACTTGTTTATTGACATGTTTTAGTTTGTAATATGAATCTAAGTTGTTCGAAATCAATGATTTTTTTACTATCTTACCTACAATATACAACTGCAAGTCTACGTAGAGAAATATTTATATGAATCAAATGAGACACCATCGAGCAGCGATCGAGAAAGGACCCGTCACAACCAACTCTACACTATGTAATATCAACAATAAACAGTTTCTACGTGACGTGGTCTTGTGTCTCCATAACATCATCAAGCAACATCAAAATCTCTTTATGTATGGCGCGGGCCTAGGTGACAACCGAAGCCTGCGCCGTACAGCTTGTTTTAAAATGACGTGTCGCTTCCGATGCCATGCCATGCCAATCCAATATAGCGCGGCCCTTAGGGCCTTATCACACTAGCGAGTTGCAACCGAGTTGAAAGCGGGGCGAGTGCGCAGCGAACTCGCTGCGATGCAAAGAGGTCGCGGGTGCGCAGCGAGCTCGGCGCCAAGACGCCGCGGGTGCGCAGCCAGTTCGCGTCGTGCGATCCACGTTTTGTACAGTGGCGTCGATAGCGCTGCTCGCCGCGAGCTCGCTGCGCTCCCGCGGCGTCTTCGCGGCGTGTTCGCCGCGCACACGTTGCCAACACGTGACGAACTCGCTGCGCTCTTGCCCCGCTTTCAACTCGCTCGCAACTCGCTAGTGTGATAAGGCCCTTAAAGTTTTTTCACAGCCATGAATACGAATAAACCTTCCATTCGGGATTATCATTGAGCTTTCCATTTCAGCCCGCTGAAGAACCGAAAATATGGGAAGGTGTTTATGACGCCATAAAACCCATAACTGTGTGTGCACAATATGGAACTGTGTATTCCACCAACGAGGACTGCCTGTACCTAAACGTGTTCTCCCCAGGAGATGCCCAGCCAGGAGACAAGCTCCCTGTCTTTGTGTACATCCACGGAGGAGGATACTACCAGCTCACCGACGCATTGTTTGATCCTGAATTTTTAGTTACCAAAAATATAGTGGCTGTGATCATTAACTACCGATTGGGACCATTTGGTTTCTTGTGCGTGAATGGAGTCGCCAATCTTGGACTCAAAGACCAGACAGCTGCTTTAAGATGGGTTAACAAGAACATAGAAGCGTTCGGTGGAGATCCCGACCACGTCACTCTAGCTGGGCAGAGTTCCGGCGCCGCAACTGTTGCAATGCACATGCTGTCAGAACAAAGTGAAGGATTGTTCAGTAAAGTTATATTGACGAGTGGTTTAGTATTAAACCCCTGGGCATTCAATCTGGAACCTCTGAGACCCGCTCTGATGGATGCAAATAAAATAAGCGATGCGCAGACCGAAGAAGATATCTACAATATCTTTGCGAGGGCTGATATAAAAACACTGTTATCAGCAACTCAAGGCAACCTTTATGATACACGGTATATCAAATACACTCCATGCGTGGATAGCGACTTGCCTGACCACTTCTTCCGCGACACTCCATATGAAATAATCAAATCAGGTAATTTCAACAAAGTGCCAGTATTGATGGGTATTATGGACCAAGAAGGCATCATGTTCTACGGCTTAAACAACAGGAGCACCTTAGCTGATTGGGACGCGAATTTCGTTGAACATATACCATCGGTGTTCTCGTGGTGTTCTGAAGGAGACCGAGAGATGATTGCTCACAAAATGCGTGCTTACTATTTTGGAAGCGACCCCATAGACAAAACAAAGGTCAAAAGCATTGTTAATTACTATTCGGACTGGCTAGACCACGCTACTTTTGACGCTTACACGCAACTTCTGGCTGAGTACTCCAGCGAACCTGTCTACAAATACGTGTTTTCTTACGTAGGCGGCCGAAACTTTGCCAAATTTCTCTTTGGTGAAGCGGCCGCCTTTCTGAAAGGCGCTTCACACTCTGACGACTTGTTCTACGTGTTCAAGCCGGTAGGTCTGTCTCTCCCGCTGCTAGAAGATGACAAGTTGTTCATAGACAGATATACTACTATGTTGGCAAACTTCATTAAGTTCTCGTAAGTATCATTCAACATATATGTTTTTGTAGGACTACTTTAAATTGGTCAATGATGATGGAAGTGAGAGCGCTGGACTTACGCCGTTCATCCGAGCGTATAAAAAAAAATATTGCGAACTAATTGATTTGAAAAGATTAAAATGCTAGATGAGAAGGCAATAACCGACCGATTTAACTGATACTCAACCATTATTAAATCCCATTAATACTGTGCAGGTTTCTTGCCTGTTGCATACCATTTTATTGAAACGAAACGTCAGCCATACAAATCATTTATTGCTGCAATTACATGGTATGCAACAGGCAGAAACATGCACCGTCTAAATGGGGCCTTAGGCATTGCTCGGTACAACATAAACACCAAACAGAACCAAAACAAAAGTAAATTGTCATATTTTTTTTAATTAAGTACTCTTATGCACAGAATACATAATAGTACAAGTACAGAAGATTCACTCCGAAAAATCAATTAAAGGAATAGCGACTCTCGCTACGATACAATTAAGTCCAATTCAGGTCGCACATCGCTAATAACCTACAGTTATATTCAACTAGACGTATCATCTCTTTCCGTCTCTTTCTATCGCGTAACGCTTACGCCTGCTTAAAGGTTATCAAGTCGGAAAGGGATCGACACCGTATCGCCTTTCGCCGCGCGGTCAACCAGGCGTCAACCTGACGTAGGCACGTAACCAAACAGGCTCAGATTCGGTACGTCGACTCGACTGCGGCTGGGCGACGCCGTGCTTACCGCTCGCCGGCCGCTTTGGTCTGGCTGGCACTAGATAATTTTAAACGTAAAGTGTAGCGCACGGTTATGTCTTGGTAATAAATAAAACGCGAGTGTGAGGAAACGGAGAGACGTCAGCTCGCATACGGAGAGGCGTAAGCACGCCGACGACGAGCCGCAAGCGCGGGGACCGCTAGTTGACCGACCAGCAAAGCGGTTCGTGAGCTGGTCCCGAGGCGAGGCGTTTACGTTACGAATCCGAATAATGTGCGTTGAAGTAGGAAGTTTCATACAAAGAATACTGAGCTGTTATTAATATCAAAACACGGGTAACTCACGTATAGAGTCAGCTACTGCCGACTGGAAACCGGTGCTTCAAGAGACGCATAATAGATGCCATGTACAGCCGACAGTCTCTGATACAGTGAGCTTTTTTCACGCACTGGCGCTATCACCAGCCGCAGAAGATGATGAAGAGGAAATAACGACTCCCAGTACATCCACGGGAGTCCTTGACGCAACTATCCAGCAACAACCACCATCTACCGAATTGTAGCTGCGGGCGCAGAGGGCGATGGCCCGCGCTGCCCGCGCGCCCCGCGCCTCCCGCGACTAACATCAGTGTGTCGCGAGCCGGTGCGGTGTACGGGCCTCTCGGCACATTCGCCCTGATGAAGACCTCCGGATGAGGTCGAAACATGTCGGCAGTAGCTGACTCTATACGTGAGTTACCCGTGTTTTGATATTAATAATGACTGCGTCTCACGTTAGTTTTAACCAAAAAATACTGAGCTGCTCGAGTTGATACGTTTACGTTCCGTTTACGAGTTGATAAGTGTGCTGTGACCCTAAGCCGGCGAGGCCGCCGTACGTACTTGCGTTTTTAATACCTACCGCGGAGTGAGACAGGCCTGCCTTATGTTCTCTTATAAGCATTTACGTCTTTATCCCTGAGAGGGCAGACAGAGCCCAATGCTGTAAGACCCAGAGAACCTATGAATAACTTCACCCACAGCCATCAAAACGTATCTATGGTCTCTGACATTAGTTTCTTCTATAAAATGTAATAACAATCCGGTTTCCGCAAACTTTTTACTATACTAGATTTATTTCTTTTTGTCTAGAAACCCAACCCCGAATACCACATCACTGATACCGGTGCAGTTGCCTGCATCCACCAGCGACCAGTCCTACATCCTGCACCTGGACAGAGTATTGAACGTGACTGAAGGACCTTATCAGCAGGACAGCTTATACTTGAACCTGCTCTGCCAGTACGGGCGCAGGGGCTACGTGCCCTGCGAGAGCGCCGGGCAGTGCTCGGCTGCCGCCGTTGATGACTCTGATGATCAGAAAACCTCTTAGATTACCGATTTTGTACAACATGGAAGGGACACACCCGTACCGGTTGTCTAATTATAATTATATAGTAATATTTTATCATGTAAGTAAGTATATTACACATAATTTTCTGTGTTGACTGGCAGAAATGCTCTTAGCATTAAGTCCTCTATTTATTGAAAATATATTTGTATTTTGTAACAATTTATTATTTTATTTACTAGCCGAAGCCCGCGACTTCGTTCGCGTGGACTTTATGTCTCCGGAAAATGCAAATGAGGCTCAAAAACTTTTTTATATTTCTTGTACTTTAGCTAGACTATTATGGTTTTGCATCAGGTGTTCCATTTTCCAAATTCAATTATACCCTATAGGCTTGACAGCTATGCAACAAAAAAAGTTTCATTCGAATCCGTCCAGTATTTCCGGAGACTAGCGTATACAAACTGACAAACAGACAGTAATTTTTTTTTAATTCTTACTCTATTATTATATATCCATCGCCCCCAATTTTTTTTGGAAATAATAAATATTTTACTGTTTTATTATATGTATATGTCGCAGTTGAATTGTATAATCCGTTGTTATTCAAAAACTCTAGCTGTTTGGCAATACAGCTCGGTTTTGTAAAACAGCTGAAAATAGTTCAGCTCGATTGTCAATGAGTTACGTAATTACTTTTAACAAAACAGCTAGCATTGAGATGGCATACAGGGTTACCATTATCGAATAAAACTGTGTTACCAAACGAAATAATATATGAGGAGACAATAGTTGTTCTTTATTATTTTTATTATTACTCGTGGGATAGAAATAAAACCTCAATTCAACTCCTTACTAAATAATTCAGTCTCCAACATCATAAAACAACAATGAAGAATGACAATCAGCTCGATGCAATGAGGCGTTTTCCATTGAAAAAAAAAGAGGTTAAAAACATTGACAAAAGATGGCGCTTAAGAGTTTGAAATCGTTCCGTCAAAATGAAAGAGGCCGTTTGGTAATTGGTTCAATACTTGTAGTAAATTTGTAATTAATTAACCAATCTTGTATTTTGCTATTATTTAAGTAAAAAAATACATATTTACAAACAATAATATATTTTTAACTGAATTTAATAAAATAAAAATATTAAATATTCCAAAACATAGTGATTATATTCTCTTTGATTCCAAAGACAAACTCTCACTATGAACTTTTTATATGAATTAGACATTGACTGATTTATTTATGTGATTGCTGGCGGCATCTAGTCTAGGTCACGTGAAGGAACTCATTTTTTTTTTAAAGAAAACGCCTCATTGGATTAGAAATTTTGTAAACCCGACAACTCAATGGCGCAGCAATTTCTTACGGCAATTGATACACCCACGTGAATTTTCCATATTGCCGGAAGGCGGAAATAATAATATGGGATCCAAACTAAAGGTCTGCTTTATTCTTTTCAATTTTTTGCAGTCCGAAATCACAAACGATGCCCCCGATGTCTCTCGATAAAAACAGCTTAGTCCCGGAACGCGGCGAAGAATTTACTTTATGAGAGGCCATATTTGTTTTTATGACACTGACACTTCACAAGCCACAAGACCCACAAGTGGCAGAATTCCGAACTAATCGTTCCACAATCTTACGTTAGCTAGTTTGTTAAACGTAACACATTGGACGATCTAGCTGAATGATTTTCAGCTATATTACAAAACCGAGCTGTAATGCCAAACAGCTAGAGTTTTTGAATAACAGCGGATTATACAATCCAACTGCGACATATAGATTATAATACATTTCACAATACAGATGATTGTAACGCAGCGCAACATAAACTCATATTAAGTTTTTTTTTGCACTAGATATTCACCGCGGGATATCATTCTATCTGTTTAAAAAAACAATAACAAGTTCGCATCTACAGGTATACACACGAGGCGAGCTTAGTCATACATAACACAAGCGATTTGTTAGTAAGTGACGAAACAAGCGCGTGCGATGCGATGCATGTTCATTAAGTAAGTAGACGATCTGTTATTTAGTTTCAGAGGTTCTGTTATTTGTTAATAAAGTAATGTTTCAGTTTCATATTAATATTTTTTTCTGTTATTGTTGTGTTTAGATCGTTTGGCAGCTGATTTATTAAAAATATTTTGCCTATAGGTTAGAAGGGCTCTCAAATGGCAGCCACGTACCGGCAAGCGCAGCGTAAGACCACCTGCTAGGTGGGCAGACGACCTGAGCAAGTTTGAAGGTCTACAACTTGGCGTATTGAAAGTAAAGCTTTTGAATATGACTGACCAAGACTCTCCTTGGGAGAGGCCTATGTTATGACGTTATGCGGCTGAAATGATAAAGATAATGACCAAGACTCAGCCAAGTGATTCCAATTCAGTTCAGATTTTTTCACTGCGACGTACTAACGCGCCAAAACAACCATGGCGTCAACAACGCAAATGACTATAAATATTATTTTTCATTCACACATCTCATCAAAACAATTTTTTCTAATATTTCACTATTATCAAATTTTACGGTGGTAGGTTTTGAAATAAAACTGGCCAAGTGCGAGTTGAACACGCGTGGATGGTTCCATACAATGCCAAAGTCAATCACATTTTAAATCCTCACAGAAGGATTTTTTTCAAAAATGTAGGCTCCGTAGTTGAGGAGATCAGAGTTTTCTTTCATGAATAAAATCAAAACTATTTATTTTACAATAATAACAAAAATATTTCTGTATACACAGATACAGAAAAATTCACTTAACATTTACACAAACACAAACGAAAAAAATATTGCACACCGACCGCGACTTCATTCGCGTGGACGTGTCTCTGAAAAAAGGCTCATCAGGCTGAACAACTTTTACCAAGGCGTAATTTTTAGTTCCATTTTTAATCATAATATGTTGCACAGGCTTAACAGACAAACACGGTTCTGTAGTGCCTAGGCCGGAGCGATATCCATATTGACATACCGAGGCTGCACTCTCCTATCACAGAGAGTCTATTATCCTCTTGAAGAGCTTCAACGTGGAACATAACCTTTATACCGCGATAGTTGCTACACTCTTGCACTGATCCCTTTCCTTTAAAGACTGAGTTAATAATACTCAGCGCCCATTGGTCCGGGATTTTGCCGGTGAAGAGTATGCGGTTAGCAAGGTTTGTTAAGATGCCCACACTATGGAGGCCCATGGCCTTCCAGGCTTCGATGGGAACTCCATCGACTCCGACAGCTTTCCTGCCAGTCCTTCAAGTAGCGCGGAGCTGAGTGGACTTCCTTTTGGCGTTATTGGTGGCACTAGTCCTTGATTTGGAGTAAGGTCCGGTGGCTGCACCTCTCTATGCTGCTGGTTCAGTAGCTCGTAGAATACGAGTGCCATCTCTCCTTCACCGACAGGTCTTCACCCAAAAGGTTGCCGTTAGGATCTTTAACACAGCGGCACTTGGAAATATCCTGTGCCGCTTTAAACCTAAAACATGCCAACTTATAGATAAGCTTCTTCCCCTCAGGCGATTCTAACTTACCGCACAATGGATGTACGTGGTTACGCCTAGCCCGGGCAACGGTTTTCTAAGAGGCCCGTTTTGCAACACTGTATGCATCATATTCTTTAGGAGAATTTATAGCTTAAGTGTAAATCTGTATTGTAATTGTAACATAGCCCATCAGGCCGGGTAGAACTGGGTTTCTTTCGGCGTAATCTTCCCAGCAGTGGTCGTTCCGAAACGCTAGTAGTTTTTAGCTTTTGCACTAAAATAATATTTTTTAAAAAATGACCTTCATTATGAGATAAATTTATCCTACATTGAATAAAAAAAATTGACTTTGACTTTGACTTTGAGAACCGGACGCTTGCTTCGTTTTAAAGAGTGCTTTCTTCACCCTAACGTCCCTCTGGAGTCCAGAGTCTGGACTTTGTCGTTTCACCACCAAGTTTTAATATCACACTTTCGTCCACCCTTTGACAAACCATTATGAACCCATATCCTTGTTACTTTTTACACAATCTTCACCGGATCTCTATAACTCATTGATCAGGTTCATAATGCATATTCTCTGTCATCAATAAATATGTCCGTCAATGTGTATAGCCACTATGTAAGAATGTGTAAGATACCGCAAGAAATAAATTTAGGCCTTGTATTTTTGATAGTAGAAATCCGCCAGGTGGCGCGATGCAGTAAACACACGCTCCGTACATATTTTAACTTTAATATTCACAAAGTTATTAATTGATATGTTTCTTCATTCTAAAGTGTTCCAAATAGTGCATTAGTGGTGTACGAATGTTGGTGTTACTAAGGTCGGTGTAATTAAAGAGAACTTGAACAATTACAACAACACAGTGATATGCTAAGAATAAAGTGATTCCTAAAAGCTTTAATCGGAGCCTAAAAGTAAAAAATTGCAGTACCTAGTTCAATTTTGGCGGAAACAGCATATTAGGACGCAAAAGTGTTAATAAAGTGACGATTTATTTGATACAAAATAGAATCTCAAAACAACAAATAAGTGCTCACCTACCTCACAAATATTCACCTCAGAAATATTACATGTACCTACAAGCAAGCACTAACGACTCAAACTACTGGGGATTAATTTCACCAATTGGCATCAGCTCGAAACGGTGCAGTGAAAGCTATTAGGATCTCTGATTAGAGGTTCCGAGTTCGAATCCAGGCAGCTGCAGGTTTTGATTCTTTTTGTTATTGTTTTTTTTACTTCTATTTTTATCCAAAGTAATAAAAAATGGAGACTATTACAATGATACTCAAAGAAATACAAAAGGAACAATTAGAACAGAAAGAAGAAATAAAAGTAATGCAGATGAATATTACAAAAAGTATTAATGATAATATAAATGAAAAATTTGCGGAGCTGGAGATAAGGCAAAAACATTTAGAAGAAAAAGTTGAAAAAATAGAAAAAAGCATAGATTATCTCATTAGAGAAAATAAGAAGAAAAACGTACTATTTTTTGGCATCACAGATGATGAGAAAAATTATTTCCAGTTGGAAGAAAAAGTAACTTCCATCATTACTTCCAACATGAAGTTACAATGCGAGAAGGTCGATATAGAATGTGTAAGGCGTATGGGAAAAAAAGGAGAAAAACCAAGGGCAGTTATAGTAACACTAACTACAATGAGAAAAAAAATTGAAATTTTGAAAAACAAACATAAACTGTCGGACTCGCCATATTACATTAAGGAAGACTTTCCTGAAAAAATTCGCGAAATTAGAAGAAAGTTACAGGTCAAGGTAGAAGAAATGAGGCAAGAGGGAAAAATAGCTGTATTGCGATACGATAAGATAGTTATTTTAGAAGCTCGTAACTGTAACTCGCCGCAAAGACAATCAAAAAAGAGGATATTCTCCACGTCACCTGTTGCGATAAATGCTGAAAACAAACGTAACCAACTCTCCAAAAAATGTCGTGCTGAAATTTCGGACTTTTTCGCTTCCAACAAAAACAAAACGAGTAAAGATAAATAATTCATATACTTATATTTCTGCATCGTAATTAATTGCAAACACTGTTAGACTAATTTCGGTACCTACATCTCTCCCAATCCGGCTGGTCACCGTGGGAGCAGTAGACTGCAACCCTCTAGATAAATAAAGGTATACTTAAAATATACATAATGGCGACATACAATGTAAAAGCTTTAACTAGCAAACATAGGTTACAACAATTTTAACGCCGTTACGAAATCTGGAGCAATCTGGAGGAGGCCTTCATCCTCCTACGAGGGATCTTGCATGTAAAACAAACTTTCTTTGAAAAATTAATACCTATATTTTATATTAATCAAACTGATAATTAATAATAATGGAATAAGTGTTGAGAAAATAAATAATACGTACTAGATACATATTAAACTATTATGTATTATATATTAACTATTATCATTAAGACCTTATAATTATAATCAATAAATAAATACTTACATCAATTTAAATTTATCAAATATAGAACATTTTTCTTTGTAACAAATGTAATAGGTAGCAAAATTTTACTAGTAAATCGAATTTACCAAACAAATTGTAAATTAATGCATAATCTGATCATACACTGTAATTTTTATACATGATAAATTGATGAATTATTATTAAATTATAACTAATAAAAATAAATTTCCCACTTAATAAATAGAAAATATTAATTATATAGTATTGTTCAATATATTTTAAATAATGATGGATAAATGTATTCTTTCTTTACATAAATGTAATAAGTACATACCAATAATATTTGCATGTACCTAGGAATAAGCATGAACAGTACTTGTAGTGTGTTAGCGATCTTCACCTAATGAATGAATATGTGTGCAAGAAATAAAAGGCTTTTTTATTTTATTTTATTTATTTATTATTTTTGATAGTAGAAATCCAAGCCCCATGTACAGACAGACGGTGAGACAGCTACTATACTGCTGTAATATTTAAGGATGATTTAAGTGACTATGGCGATACCCGTTATTTCATATGATATTCCACTTTTACGGTCTAAACCGTTACCGCGGCGGTGTCGTGCGACCTCTTTTACAAGATGTATCCTCAGAAAAAAATACATATTTTTAGACTTTTTTGTATCCCGTTTATTTTTCGTCTTATTAATATAACCTCTTTTTAGGGTTCTGTAGCCAAATGGCCAAAAACGGAACCTTATGGATTCGTCATGTCTGTCTGTCTGTCTGTGTCTGTCCGTCCGTATGTCACTGCTACTTTTTCCGAAACTATAAGAACTGTTGAAACTTGTTAAAGAGATGTATTCTGTGAAGTGCATTAAGATTTTCACACAACAATAGAAAAAAAAACAATAAATTTTTGGGGTTCCCCGTACTTAGAACTGAAATTAAAATTTTATTTTCGTCAAACTCATACCTTTGGATTATCTATATACATATATTATATAAATATATATAATGATAGCACATAGCGTGACGAACCGATAGCCGATGGGGCAAAAAGGTTCTTGAATGGCGACCGCGTACTGGCAAGCGAAGCGTAGGGCACCCACCTACAAGGTGGTCAGATGACCTGACCAGGGTCGCTGGAAAGCGCTGGATGCAGGCCGCTCTTGATCGGTCATTTTGGAAATCTTTGGGAGGGGCCTATGTCCAGCAGTGGACGTTATGCGGCTGAAATGATGATGATGATGAATGATATTGAGGTTTCTAATATAATTTTTTTCTAAACTAAATTGTTTGCGCGAGAGAGACTTCACGTCCCCCGTAACTTCAAAAAAAAGATGATGATAAAACTAAAAAAAATATATGATGTACATTACTATGCAAACTTCCACCGAAAATTGATTTAAAGGAGATCTAGTAAGTAGTATTAATCCTATAAGGGGTTCCGTTTTTTCATTTTTGTACGGAATGCTAAAAAAATATTTAATGAATAGGTATTTTTGCGATAAAAAGACATTGTACAGAAGATTCATAGACAAACAAATCCACTTAACCCCTTAATGTATTAAAGAGTATGTAAATATTTTATTCTCATATTTTTTGCCATTCCGATTAACGTCAGGTATCAATATAGGGATTTCTGCCATTGTTCTTTAAGCAATCTAAGTCTGGTGTTTAGCTTTCTTATTCAAAATATTAAAAAAATATACTTTGGTAAGTCTATGTGTGAGTTTTAAATTGATACAGCGAGCATGTGGATATGAGCGAGGTATAAACTGTTATATCGTTAGAACCGTCGAAACAGTTTTAAAATAAAACGTCGAAACTGATTAACTTTTCAATTAACTCGATACAGACTTATACAAATGATAAAATGAAATTTTTCGAAGTAACACTTTGCGCATCCTTATTGACCTCTGTGTGTTGCACAATTTTCACTCCGGTGGTGGAGATAGAGCAGGGGAAACTAAGGGGGCGACGGTCGCGCTCGGGAGTCAACCAGTACCTTGGGATACAGTACGCCACTAGCAAGAGATTTCAAGTAAGGGAAATTCACTATAAAAGTATCTGAACATCTATGATATAGATTTATAATATAAATTGCAATATTAAAAAAAACAATATTTCTTTTTTCTGACAAATAAGCAGTATACACTCTTAATAGATTTTAGAAATGATGCCAAACATTCACAAGAAGTAATTTTCATTTTTAATTAAATATAAATAATTCATTTGACTAAATATTGAGTTTTTGCACAACCATACATATGAATAAACCTTTCATTTGGTATAATCATAAAGTTTTCTATTTCAGCCTCCTAAAGAACCTAAAAGATGGGAAGGTGTTTATGACGCCATAAACTCCGTAACATTGTGTGCGCAATATGCTGTCTTTTATTCCACCAACGAGGACTGCCTGTACCTGAACGTGTTCTCCCCAGGAGATGCCAAGCCAGGAGACAAGCTCCCCGTCTTCGTGTACATCCACGGAGGAGCATACTATCAGCTCACCAAAGCATTGTTTGATCCTGAATATTTAGTGACCAAGAATATAGTGGCTGTCACCATTAACTACCGATTGGGAGCATTAGGTTTCTTGTGTGTGAATGGAGTCGCCAATCTTGGACTCAAAGACCAGACAGCTGCATTGAGATGGGTTAACAAGAACATAGAAGCGTTCGGTGGAGATCCCGACCACGTCACTCTAGCTGGGCAGAGTGCCGGCGCCGCATCTGCTGCAATGCACATGTTGTCAGAACAAAGTGAAGGATTGTTCCATAAAGTTATATTGACGAGCGGTTTTGTATTCAGCACCTTTGCATTCAATGTGGAACCTCTGAGACCCGCACTGATCGATGCAAATAAACTAAGCGATGCGCGGACTGAAGAAGAAATCTACAATATTTTTGTGAGAGCTGATATTAAAAAACTCTTATCGGCAACGCAAGGCTTAGTTTGTGATACACGGTATTTCAAATACAGTCCGTGCGTGGACAGCCACTTGCCTGACCCCTTCTTCCGCGATACTCCATATGAAATAATCAAATCAGGTAATTTCAACAAAGTGCCGGTACTGATAGGTACTATGAACACAGAAGGCATCCTGTTCTACGGCACCAACAACAGGAGCGACTTTGTTGATTGGGACGCGAATTTTATTGAACATTTACCATCGGTGTTCGCGTGGTGTTCTGAAGGAGAGCGAGAGATGATCGCTCACAAAATACGTGCTTACTATTTTGGGAGCTACCCCATAGATAAAGCCAATGTCAATAGTTTTGTTACTTACTATTCAGACTGGCTTGTCCACGGGACATTTGATGCTTATACGCAACTTCTGGCTGAGTACTCCAGTGAACCTGTCTACAAATATGTGTTTTCTTACGTAGGCGGCCGAAATTTTGGCAAATTTTTCTTTGGTAAAGCGGCCGTCTTCCTAAAAGGCGCTTCACACTCTGACGACTTGTTCTACGTGTTCAAGCCGGCAGGTGTGTCTCTACCGATGCTAAAGGAAGACAAGTTGTTCAAAGACAGATATACTACTATGTTGGCAAACTTCATAAAAATCTCGTAAGTATCATTAAATAATTGAGTAGAAGACTGGGTCAAAAATAAATAATTAAGTACAGTTCATAAAATAAAGGGTTAATTTTCAATATGAAGATAAAGAATTCAAAATGCAAAAGCGCTTCTTCTTTTTTCTTCTGTCAACTTTTTATTACCCTCTGTTGTGGTTAGGTCCTCATAGATTTCGTTCTCCGTTCCTTTTTTAAACACAATAGTTAGCCCTGCGTATTCTCCCATCCTATCTATGTTTTTGCCCTCTTTATTATTTGGCTTACTGATGGATCCTCGCACAAAAACGTCTTTGTGATATTCTAACGAAAACCAAAAGTCGCTGAAGCTGTTAATACAAAGTGTAAGGGACATATCCGTAATAAATCGAGCCATGGGCAATGCACGGGTATGTCCTTCCACGTTGAAGATAAATCCCTCAGCATAACCTCTAGTTACTCCACGCTTTCCGCAATCATCATCATCATCATCAGGTCTTTTTGTCTCCACTGCAGAAGCACGACCCGCTCTGTACTACCAGAGCCGCACTTGTATTTCCTAAGTCGCCTTCTACGACATCCACAGGAGTACTTGGAGTGGTCCAATTCACTCGGACGGAAACCACATGGCAGGTTATTCTTCTATTAATTGTTTTCTTTTTGTCTAGAAACCCAACCCCAAATACCACATCACTGATACCGGTGCAGTGGCCTGCATCCACCAGCGACCAGTCCTACATCATGCACCTGGACAGAGTATTGAAGGTGACTGAAGGACCTTTTCAGCAGGACAACTTCTTCTTGAGCCTGCTCTGCCAGTACGGGCTCAGGGGCTACGTGCCCTGCGCGAGCGCCGGGCAGTGCTCGGCCGCCGCCGTTAATGACTGATGACTTTGATGATCTAGAAGTTCTAAGATTACCGATGTAAGAGCCTGGTGCATACTTCTGAACGAACACTTTCCTTTGGACAACTATTATGATTCGAAATGTATCTCTCACGAATAAATTTAAGTTTCATTTTAACCTTCAACTGGTGACGTGAGTAAACGTCACAAATTTGGTGACATGCTGTCATTTATACTTACTGCAAAAAGTCAAGATACATGAGCACATGGGAGCAACACAGGAGACTTTCTTTATTTCATTCCCCATGCAGTTAGGGAATGAAATAAAGAACTTTATGTGTAAAAAGATGCCTATAATGTTACTAAAATACCTACCTTTATTATACATAGTATTTATGCTGTGATTATACTTTCATTGAAATATCTATATATCGCGGACTTCAAGCCATAGGGACGTATGCGCCAAGATAGGATATTTTTTATTGCGTTTTTAGATTCAACATAAGTATGTTTATGCCGCTTACACAGTAAAAACTTGGGACCGACATAGTGCTATAGATATACTTAGGCGCCAAAGAAGCGTTAGATGGTACACAATAATAATTAACAAAAATTCAAACAATAAACTGTAGCCGACTTTACTTTAGGAACTCGTTGAGCCGATTTAAAGAAATTTTTAATAATCGTGAAGTCGCCTGGGAGTTTATGTGTAATATTTAAAAAAAAACACATTTCTCTATTAAATTTGAATTCTTATTATCATTACTAGCTGATGCCCGCGACTTCGTTCGCGTGGACTTAATGACTCCGGCGTATAACTATGCTCATCAGGCTGAACTACTTTTGCTAAGGCGTCATTTTTATATTTCTTATAATTTAGCTGGACCACTATGGTCCTGCATCATGTTTTCCAGATCTTCGATTTTTATATCTCAACAAAAAATGCTCATCAGGCTGAACTACTTTGGCTAAGGCGTCATTTTTATATTTCTTATAGTTTAGCTGGACCATTATGGTTCTGCATCAGGTGTTCCATTTCCCAAAAAATAATTACAGTCTATATGTTGCACAGGCTTAACAGCTAGCTGCTAAGCCTGTAATTTGTTATACCTAGGTAGGTATATATCAATAAAGTTAAATAGATATACATAGATAGATAGAAATAAAATCGCCCATAGAAAAATTATCTTTAAACTTTAAATGATGGTAACTTTTTTATCTGACATCAGATTTCGATGAAACAAAGCCTATATGTTGCTCAGGAATGAGCTTAATCTTTTAGTGAAAACCGCATAAAAATCTGTTTAGTAGTTTTAAAGATTAGCGAGTACATACAGACAAACAAAACAATCCGTTTTGTGTTGTGTTACTCTTATTTTATCGCCCACACCTATTTTTTGATAATTTAATCAAATGTACAGACACGCGGTTCCTACTGTTTTATTATATGTATTGATTATTGAGAAAAAAAAATTAAAAATACATCTAAAAAATAAAAATTCAACATAAATAAAAATAAATGTTGCTAAACGCAAAACTCAAGAACGGCTGAACCGATTGGGTTTTTTTTTTGTTATGTTGTGTCTGAGAAAGTTTCTATGGAGAGAACAACCGTAAAAATACAACAAGAAAAAAGTATAAAAAAAATCGCAATATCATTCACCAGTCACCTCTCATCTTTGCCCGCCTCGTCTGACGTATACATAATAATTCGTTGATAACCTCCTTCTTTTAATAATTTGGTTAAAAATACTCGCTTGAGAATACTGTGCTCTTCCATGCTAGTCTAGGAAAAAAAGAAAAATCTTTAAATGTAAGTACAAATTAATCATATTTTATAAAAGCACACTATAATTTACATTCAACTGTACTAAATAAATAATATAAAAATTTAAACTAAAATCTTCACACCAAACTACACAACCGATTTTTAAAAATTTCTAAAGAGACCACTTCACAAGTATGCCACTTCAAACAAAAAATAATTATTCAAATCGATCCAAGTGTCTTCGAATAGTCACTGAACATACATAAAAAAAACATAAAAGATCGCAAGGAATTGATGACCCACTTTTTTGGGAGTCGGTTAATTAAGAGTCCCCTTACCCTTGACCAAAATACAACTTTCCATACAAACGTAGTCTACGTTTTATTTTAAAACGACATGTCCGATTTCGGCAAAATTTTGCAATTCCAGAGATATTGGAATTATCTAGGGTAATAACTGGTTTCCGACATGAAAATATGAACTTGAAATAGAATTATAGTGTTTTATATCATTTTTGACCATTAGTATGGGAAACTTCTAAATCGTTATAGTTTCTTTCCAGTTTATAATTTTACTGTAGGAAACCAGTTATTACCCTAGATAATTGCAATTTCATTACAATTACTAATTTTTACAGGAATCTTTCTTCTTCTTCTTCTTCTTTGATCTGACATGTGGTTTTAAAATTAAACGTAGACTACGTTTGTATGGAGAAGTCTAGGGTAAGGGGACTCTTAAGTCATTCCAAAATACCAGTCCTTATATCGATCATAAGTTACTTCTAAACTTATCATCAGGGTAACACTGCTCGCCGCTCTCGCAGGGGACGTAGCCCCTGAGTCCGTGCTTGCAGAGCAGGTTCAAGAAGAAGTTGTCCTGCCGCCAGGATCCTCGGGTCAGCTTCAGCTTGCGGTCCAGGTGCATGACGTAAGACTGGTTGGTGGTAGATGAGGGCCACTGCACGGGTAACAGCGGTGTGGGACGTGGGATCGGGCTTCTAGATAAAAAACGTTTTTGTTCAATACATGAACATAGAAAATAATAATTAGTAGTTTTTTATCAGCCTTAAGCTGGTATCACTTTGTATTTTTTACTACTGGCATTACTGCCATTTTTTCTCTCTTCTTGTCATTATCATCTCGAACAATGTTCGGCTGTGTTATAAAATATTAAATAAAGTAATTTACTATTATTTTCAATATCAGCTTGTTTTATTCCAACAAGCTAGTGGTCCTTCGAGCCGGATATGAACCAGCGACCTATGGATAATATAATAATTTTTCAAAACTAAAAACAGTCTTCACAAACTACACAACCGATAAAATTTCTATAGGACCACCTTGCAAGTATACCCTCTCGAAAAAGAATTTCCCAAATCGATCCAGGTGTCCTCGAATAATCGGTGAAAATACATTTAAAAAGTTCGCGATAAATTAATAACCGCCTTTTTTGAAGTCAGTTAAAAATAAGCTTACAATGAGCAAGTTGTACACAAAACATAACACCTTCGCTGGGCCATGGAAGAAAGCGTCAGCCACGAAAAACAAAAAAATTGTTGTGAGTTCATATCATCTCTTAGCTTACAATCAGTTACAGCTAATGTGCAGATATTTTATCTAAAAAAAATCTAAAAACTTTCGGACGTTGGAAACTCAGACCAACTCCATTCGCAAACCAAACCCACACAAAACGATGTTCATTGAATTTGCTTACTTTATGAAGTATTTAGTTTAAAAATAAGCTTACGGCAATGGGCTGGTTAGGTATACACAGAACATCACCTCCGCCGGACCATGGCAGGGAGCGTCGGCCACGAAATACAAAAGATTTCGGTGTGAGTTCATTTCACGTCTCAGCTTACAATCAGTTGATGTGCAGATTTTATCCAAGAAATTGAGAAAACTTTCGTACGTTAGAAACTCAGAGCAACTCCATTCGCAAACCACACCCACACAAAAAGATGTTCATAGAATTTACTTACGAGTACTTTATGAAGTTTGCCAGCAAGGTCGTATATGTGTCTATGAACAGCTTGTCTTCCCTCGACAGCAGCAGCGGCAGACCTGCCGGTTTGAACACGTAGAACAAGTCGTCAGAATGTGAAGCGCCTTTCAAACTAGCGGCTGCTCCCCCCAAAAGCTTTCCAAAATTACGGTTACCTTCGTAAGAAAACACAAACTTGTATATAGGTTCACCGGAATACTCAGCCAGAAGTTCTGCATAAGCATCAAAAGTCGCGTGATCTAACCAATCTGAGTAGTAATTAACAGTGCTTTTGACTGCCCTTTCACTTATGAGTTTCCTTTCGAAATAGTGAGCACGCATTTTGTGAGCAATCCTCTTTCGATCCCCTTTAGAACACCAGGAAAACAACGATGGTAATCGTTCAACAAAATTCGAGTTCCAATCATCAAAACTGTTCCTGTTGTTGGCGCCATAGAACATTATTCCTTCCCGATTGGTGACACCCATCATCACTGGCACTTTGTTGAAATGACCTGACTTTATAATTTCATAGGGAGTATCACGGAAGAAGGGGTCAGGCAAGTGGCTGTCCACGCATGGACTGTATTTGAAATACCGGGTGTCATAAATGATGCCTTGCGTTGCAAATAAGAGTTCTTTTATAGGAGTCCTAGCGAAAATATTATAGATGTCTTCTTCGGTATGCGCATAGCTTATTTTATTTGCATCCATCAGTGCAGATCGTAAAGGTTCCACGTTAAAAGCCCAGGGGTTTAGTGCGAAACCGCTCGTCAATATAACTTTATGGAACAATCCTTCACTTTTTTCTGACAACATATGCAGTGATGCAGTTACTGAGCCGGCACTCTGTCCAGCTAGAGTGACGTGGTCGGGATCTCCACCGAACGCTTCTATGTTCTTGTTAACCCATCTCAATGCAGCTGTCTGGTCTTTGAGTCCAAGATTGGCGACTCCGTTAACACACAAGAAACCTAATGGTCCCAATCGGTAGTTAATGGTCACAGCTACTATATTTTTTGTCACTAAAAATTCAGGATCATACAATGCGTTGGTGAGCTGGTAGTATGCTCCTCCGTGGATGTACACGAAGACGGGGAGCTTGTCTCCTGGCTTGGCATCTCCTGGGGAGAACACATTCAGGTACAGGCAGTCCTCGTTGGTGGAATACAGGAGTGAATATTGCGCACATAATATTACGGGATTTATGGCGTCATAAACACCTTCCCACGCATTCGGTTCTTTAGGGGGCTGAAATATAAAACCAATGGTAATCATGGTTATGTCGAGGCCAGATCGTTAAATTAATAATTTCATGTTGTGGTCGACCATTTCATGAAGTAGTTGTTTTTCATGATACGGCCAGCTAAAACTAACTATATCCTTGACACATCAACGTTTGATGATATGATAATCAACGTTTGGTCATAATATCATTGTGTCCATGATATCGAAGTTTTGTTAAAAAGTTCAATTATTTAAAGAACTTTATAACATACATTATATATTTATTGTAGAAATTTTAAGAGGATACCTGTAAAATTCCAGTAGTTTTGTGTCGTAACGACATTACACTTTTTTTTTCGTCTCAATTGGCACACTATTAGCTTTATTATCATATTTTTATCATCGACCGCTGCCATGATGCATCGCAAAAATAAAACAATATTAGCGCCTCTGACAGTGGATAATGTTACGATTTTACGATACGATCACAAATGTTTGACTATATCATGAAGTAGCCATGCGTTTAGTTTTTCACATCGTCTAACGCTGATTTATTTGTTGATCTAAACAGACTTCATCATGATATTTTCCATATCATATAAAACAAAAATTTCATGAAATGGTCGAACCAGGTACGAACGTAGGTATTTTGTTTAACTATATATATCGAGTCAAAACGGAACCTTGTTCTCATGATTACCAATAATCTTTACTTTGACCAGACCAACTTCGAACTCAAGAAAAATATGTAGTTCAATACAAAATTAAACTTAACTTCTCCGCTTTGGCTTGATAACTATACTCTCGAAATTTATTTCCCTTACTTGAAATCTCTCACTGGTAGCGTACTGTATGCCATAGTACTTTTTGACCCCCGACAGCGACCTTATCCCCCTTAATTTCCCCTGCTCTATCTCCACCACCGGAGTGAAAATTAAGCAACACACAGAACTAAGCCAAAACGCACATATTACTTCATGGATTTTCATTTTATTTTATTTTTGTTGTTTCAAAGTTACATGATAACATTATTTTTTGTCATTTTCGTTTTGTTTCTAATAAACATAAAATGAATATAGTTTACGCTTAAATATGATTTTTCAGCCTAGGCTTTTCAATATAAATAATTAGTCTAGTGGTGAAAAGAGTACAAAACTTTTCTTTCTTTCTTTCTTTCTTTCTTTCTTCAAAACTGGATGTGTAGAAAACTTCTATTATTTGTTTATCCAGTTGTAAAGGTATAATAACTTTGGTGCCTAGTTTATTTACAAGCAAAATGTTTATATTATAGTGGTATCATTGTCAATGTGTTTTGTAACTGCTCGATTTAACGACAAAACTGTTGGCAAACAAGTTGCTTGTGCGATTTTTTTCCGCGACTGACCGCCGGCCGCCGACTGCGGGCTTATAAGTTACCGCTGCGGTCCTGTCGTGTCCAAGGTTCAATTTCTAGCCATCAAAAACTAATTATCTATAACGAAACGCTTTCATGGTCGTCTATACATATAATAAAACTGTAAAATAATGTGTCCGTCAGTGATATATTTCCAAAAAAAAAGGGGGTGATGGAGACATAGTAATAGAGTAAGAATTTAAAGAAAATGTCTGTCTGTTTGTACACGTTAATCTCCAGAAATACTGAACGGATTCGAATTAATTTTTTAATGAATTTTTTATGAAGTTATATAACTGTTAATTAGCCTGGGCGACATTTTACTAGCTGTGCCCGAGAGCTTCGCTCCCCGTGGGAATTTCGGGATTAAATTATCCTATGTCCTTCCCTGGGTATCACACTATATCTACATCAAATTTCATCTAAAAAGGTTCAGTGATTGAAGCGTGAAGTGGTAACAAACAAACAAACAAACATACAAATATACAAACTCACTTTCGCATTTATTATATTAGTAAGGAAGTAAGGATAAGGAAGTAAGCATAAGGATGATAATTTTGGAAAATGGAACACCAAATGCAGAACCAAAATGGTCTAGCTTAACTGTAAGAAATATAATAATTTGCCAAGTGCGTGTCGGGCCACGCGCAGTGTAGGGTTCCGTAGTTGTAAATGCCAACTTTGAGTTCGTGCCACTAAAAAGTCTAAGTATCTATTGAATTTGTGTGAAGTTTTCCTTTTCGAGTACATTTTATAAGTTGATCGCCTATAACTTTTTAATTTGTTAACCCTACTTAGCTCTGATAGTTTTCCTATAAACTACATTATATATAGGTACTATAGCTGTGATTTTTTTCACGTGTCCATATATAACCGTTTAGCAGATAGATGGGGGGGACACGTGACTTTAACAAAAAATATTTCAGACACGGATCCCTAAATCGTCAAATGGTGTTCCCAAGCTCACAAGATTTTTGAAAGACCAATTCAACAATAACCCACACAATGTGTTTGTAGAGAAAAAAAATTTGACTTCCTCTTTACAGGTAAGGCAGCTACCCTAAAAAAAAATTTGTTTCCATATTTTATTTTTCGACTTTTGCCATGATTGATATACATATCCATGCCAAATTACAGCTTTCTAGTACTTATAGTTTCTGAGTAGGACCGTGGACGGACAGACAGACAGACATGGCGAAACTATAAGGGTTCCTTGTTTACTACGGAACCCTAAAAATGACGCCTTAGCAAAAGATGTTTAGCCTGATGAGCATTTTTTCCACGCGAATGAAGTCGCAGGCATCACGTAGTCTCAAATAAATGAGCCTAAGTAATTTGTGGTTTTCCATAAGAACCACCATATGAAGATTCAAACATTTTTTCCAAGACTCAAACATCAGCAAAAAAAGTCTAGCTCGCTTACAACTGATTCCCTTTTAAAACTTTAAACTTTAATAAATTGGAGCGTTTACAAAATCACGCCCGCTTATTTATCTTTGGTCTCCATAAGTAGGTATGTCATATTTTGGAGCAATAAGCTCAATCGGCTGCCTATATAATTCGCAAAAAAACATTATTTTTCCTTTAACATCCTTTACAGTCCTGTAACTCTCCTGTTCATTTAAAACGCAACAATTAGTCAGTCTTCGAAGTGCTACTAAAAAGGGAATAAATATACGTAAATTAATTTTTCAAAACTAAAAACCGACTTCATCCTTAAACCACACAACAGATTTTGATAAAAATGACCACCTCGAAAGTACGCCTTAACAACAAATAAATTTCCTAATCGATGCAGGCGTCTTCGAATAAATCGCGTTTGTTGTAAGGGAGCCCCCCTTAAATATTTATTTTATTTTGTTTTTAGTATTTGTTGTTATAGCGGCAACAGAAATTCATAATTTGTAAAAATTTCAACTGTCTAGCTATCGCGGTTCTTGAGATACAGCCTGGTGACTGACAGACGGACAGACGGACAGACCGAAGTCTTAGTAATAAGGTCCCGTTTTTAGGGTTCCGTAGTTAACAAGGAACCCTTATAGTTTCGCCATGTCTGTCTGTCTGTCTGTCCGCGGTCCTACTCAGAAACTATAAGTACTAGAAAGCTGTAATTTGGCATGGATATGTATATTAATCATGGCAAAAAAGTCGTAAAATAAAATATGGAAAAATTTTTTTTAGGCTAGCTGCCGTACAAGTAAACAGGAAGTCAATATGTTTTTTCTCTACAAATATATTGTGTGGGATATCGTTGAATAGGTCTTACAAAGACACATTAAGTAGGACTCGTTTCATTTGTTTTGACGAGCACTTTATGGTAGACGATGCCTAGGGTCTGATCACGGAGGCGGAAGGTGGTCGATGGAACTCAGTAATTAAACGACGCAATCCCATCGAATTTGGGCTTATTTAATTTGTCTTAGTAAGTATTTCGGCCTCACAATAAAATAATGTACAAAAAATGATTTTTTTTCTCAAGAAACTTATTATTTATTAAATACAAGTTGTACCTAATTCTGTAACCTTGCCATTTTCTCATACGTACCTGTAACGATCATACTGAACAACTTTCCCAAAGAGCAGAGGTCGATTATGAAATAAAAATATTCCCGCTTACAAAATTGCTAATAAGCTTATCGATTAAGTATGGAAAGTCCATTTTTTTTTCATATTTTTAACTATGTTCCTTGGGGAAAGTTGTTCAGTATGATCGGTATAGGTACGTCTGAGAATATGACAAGGTTACAGATTTTCAGCCTGTTTAGCGCCCTACCAGAGTCCCATGTGCATTTTGTAAAACGTCTTCCACTAAAAACCAATTCTGATTTTAAAGTTTTAGTGAACGCTGACGTATTGCGCGGGACCGTAGGATTCGGTTTAGAAGTGCTATTACAAATAAACGAATGGTTTTTTCTCAAAAAAAATCGTTCGTTTAGTGACTCCGCGTTTGAAAAACAGTACCTCTGTATGTATTTCTTATTCTGTGCTCGCAAAAACATAGTTTATGCTACCTTAATACCGACAATATCGACTAGAGGAAGTACCACGGGTGTTTAGTGATAATGGCCCGTAATGAATATTACGATTCAAAGTAATAGATGTTAATAATGCGGAAATTGCGTGTCGAACTTAAGTGCAAAGGTTCGATCCTTGCAAATTTTCCATGACAACCTTTACAATTATTAGAACGGGTTACTCACGATTCAGTTAATCTGGCCGACATGTTTCGACCTCATTCGAAGGTCTTCATCAGGGCGAATGTGACTACAGGCCCGTAGACCACACCGGCTCGCGACACACTTAACTCATTCTAATAATGTCTGTCTCAAGTTAGTTTTAATAATAGAAGTAGAATTTTTTTACTGCGTAAAAAGACCACACTAGCCGAGTGCGACAGATAATATGATAAGTGTCATCTTCATAAGAGCAAAAGAGAGCATCAATTTGACAATGAGAAAAGTTTTCATACAAAACATGTCACCATTTGTCACCCTGGCTCGAACATCGTTACACAAAAATTTGATTTTCATAATTGTAAACTGTGTTAACTTATAAGTTATCTTATACTGGAAAGATGGTATCGTACTGCTTTACCCATAGTTTGTGTATTAGGTACAAATACAACCCATAAAAAGTTACACAGAAATATTTTGTTTCTGGTCACATTTTACAATACTCTATATCCATCTTATACCTTCTAAATCTATGGTTTTAATCAAAAATACCTTTAGGATCTTTCGCTAAAATTTTACTAACCTTGAGTAGATAAATCAGAGTTTTTTAACTGCCGATATAAAAGAAGGCTGTTATAAGTTTACGCTAGTATCTGTCTATCTGTCTGTGGCATGGTAGCACTCGAACGGATGGGCCGTTTTCGAAGCGGTTTTTTCACGTGAAAGCAAGTTTCATAGCTATGTTTAATGAAAATCGGTTCAACTATTTAAAAGCTATTGGGGGTTAACGCTTGAAAATCAGGGTTTTCCCTAGCACACATAGATGGCGATATATGGTAAAAAACTATATTAATCGCAGTAAATCCCGTAATACTGACAAAAAGATCTAATGATGATGATGATTTGATTATGCATGCATCTCAATGGTCATCAAGGATGCCGAAGAGACAACAACCCTTATTTAAAATACCTATGAATGAAAAAAATACCTACTATTTTCACCTTTTGGTTTTAATGACAACTGTATATCCACCAAAATTATCAGGAGCTTACCTTCTTCTTCTTATCGTGTGTGTTAGTGACTAACACTAGTGTCAGAGTTTTTAAACCGCCTTAAAGGCATCTGACATGGTTTCAGGTAACGACCAATGTCAAGGACAGTGACCGGGACCGACGCCTTAACGTGCCCTCCGAAGCACGGATCATCTTACTTATCAGACAATCAGGTGTTCAGCCTGCAATGTCCTAACCAAACTAGGACAACAACACAAAGTCGTTGCCCCCGCTGGGAATCGAACCCGCGACCTCCGGGTATGAGCCAAACGCTCTAACCATTACACCACGGAGGCAGTGCAGGAGCTTACCAAAGGCAAAAGAATTAAATTTATCATTTTATACTTTTTTAATGTTCCTTGCAGAAACGGAAAGTGATATACTGTTGTCATTAAAAACCTTTTTAACAAGGTATTTCTGTTTAAGGTTATCGATTTGTAACACTATCTTTATGTAATTACTTTTATAGGTATTTTGCTTATTTATGAAATCTGATTTATTGCATTGCACGCCTCATAAGCGAAGCGTTGAGGTGGGTACTACAGTCACTTCGCGCAAAACATCTGATTTTTCAAACTTAAAATGTCTTTATGTATCATACATTGCACTTGTAAGATAATATATACACACACATATTAACAAAAAAACACTATTTTTAACACTCATGATATTTTTGATGTGGTTTAATTGTTATTAAATAAACTAAAAAAAATGTCGACTGTTCTTCATAGTTTTAGTATATCTATATATATCTTTATTTTTCTATATGCGTAAGAATTTAAAAAAAAAATATGGACCCTTTGAGGCGTGCTCTTTTGGATTTTCCAAACTTATTTAATATAATTCTAAGCTAGATTTTAGTATAAAACGTACTTAGTTAGGTACTATAAAATATAAACATAATATTATAAAAACCTACTTAGATTCCCGAACGGGGCAAGCTTCATTTACGAGTACAAGCTGAATTTTGTGACAGAATTTACTGCCGGTGTAACAGACGGAAAATTGGGCGGAAATCATTTTTCACTCTTCCATGCTGGTCTGGGAGAAAAGGAAAAACTTAGAATGTACCAGCTGCTTCTCTTCCCGCGCAGATCGTAAGAGCCGATCAAGGGAATGGGCGAAAATTAGAATCGTGTTAATAGGCGATGAGGCTAGCAAGCCATTACTATTTTGATTTCTTCATACATCTTCTTGCCCACATCAAGCTAAAAGTGGCATTTGAGTCTTGCAGCCCTGGGCTCTATCTGCTTAGAGCCGCAAGACCAAGTGCTCTGTCTGCCCCATTAGGGATAAAAACGTGATAGTATGTATGTATGTATGTATCATTTTTCAAAGCTAAAAACCGACTTCTTCCCTTAAAATACATAATTTAAAAAAATACCCTTTGAAATAAAATTTCATTAGTCCAGGCGTCTTCGAATAAGGTGAACATACATAAAAAAAGATAGCGATGAATCTATAAACACTTCCTTTTTGGAAGTCGGTTGAAATAGAAGCATATTATAAAAAACCTACTTAGATTCAAGCTACATTTACGATTACATACACAATAGCTACATCTACAAGTACGCTGAATATACTGCCGGTGAAACAAACGGAAAATTCAGTGGAAATTTTGTAGTTAGACGTGATAAGGATGTACGTATCTTTGTAACCTATCTGGCTTCACTTTTCGACAAAGGTCTCTGCCATGGTATTATAAAACAAGGTATTCTCTTCCCGTGACAGCTGATGACGTAGGTGGAACTTGACTACGTCATCAGTCTGATGTGTTGCCACTGTGTTAATTTGATTTACCCGAGCGAAAAGCATTTTTGAACTTAATATACCAATTTCGAATTAATAATCCATTATATAAATTTCTAAAATATTGAATTGATGAATCACGCGAGAATCGCTAGATACTAAATAGCTAAGTTACTTAATATTTTATTTAATATTCATGAACTAATTGAGAAAGTCCTTAAATTTACTGCAAAAAACAATCAGTGGCAACAATTTCGTGACGTAGTCAAGTTCCATCTCGGGAAGAGAATACCTTGTTTTATTATACCAAGGTCTCTGCCATTTCCCTTCCAAGTTTCTCTACTTGACGCTATCTCCGTCTATCGTTTACTACATGTACTGAGGGCGGCACTCAATCGCGTGTTCTTGGACTGAATACTCCTTATGCTACTATTTAATTTTATTTATTTATTTAATCACATACAGATTAACAGTTTACATTAACTAAAGCATCCGCATGTTAAACAGTTCTCACATAAAATATATAAATGAATAAAACAGACACAAAAAAAAATTAATTATCATTAACTTACAATTAGGTACCATGTCAAATATTAGCAAAATTTTAAACAAATATAAAAAACGATCTGTACCGGCGAACTTTGTTGGGACCGCTCCCATTTCCGCTCCCGCTCCCGGTCAGTAACAGTTCTTCAGAATTAATTTTTCTCTTTTTATTAATACCTTCCGTGGAACAAATCAGTTTAGCCGTTCTCGAGGTTTGCGCTTAGCAACATTCTTTTTTTTTAAATTATGTAGATAAAACAAAGTCCAAGTTAGTCAATTTAATATGTCAAATGAATTAATAATTTTTTTTTATAGAATTTAAATACAATATAATCTATAAATAAGTTATATTAATAACTAATTATAATTATTTATAAATTATTAATAGAATCGTTAAATATGTCAACGAGCATGTCACCGAGCAACTTCTTGCCGTTGCCAAAGATGTTGCGTTTAGTTAGTGCCAGCGGTTAACGCTGCGAAAACGTTCGCGCTATCTTCTGGATTGTTATTTTTGTTCGTGTGTGTAAGTGGACAACACTGGTGTCAGATTTTTCAAGCTGTCTAAAGACATCTGACATAGTTTGACGACCATACAATGAGACAGCCGGGACCAACGGCTTATCTTATCGTATACCTTTAAACGAGCAATTCTTGTAAATTAATTTATATGTATATAAATTTATTTCTGTGAGCTCGGAAACGACTAATTTCACTGAAATTTGGTATATTGGGGTTTTCGGGGGTAAACAATCGATCGCAATGCGTGCTATATTTACGGGTTAGGATCTAGAGGCTCACTCAGAGAATTATTCAAGAAAATAGATATACTTACCTTAGCATCACAGTAAATATTTGAAAACATAATGTATGTAAGGAAAAATATTTCCTCATACAGTAAATTAAGCGATTTGACCGATAGAAACCTACGTAATAAGAATGACTTAGTTGCGCTATTTTCTAGGCTCAAAACAGTTAGTAAGACGTTTATGGGGAACTGTATACTTTTTTATAATAAATTGCCAAAATCGGTCCTTGAAATGCCGGATAATAAATTCAAAACGTATGTAAAGAAAGTACTTTGTGAGAAAGCATATTATAGTACCGATGACTACCTTAAGGACAAAAAAGTCTGGCTTGAGCTTGGCGCTCGTCCCTCTTAAAGTTTGTAATATAGGTACTCGCAAATGACATAATTTGGTACATTTTGTACAAATTAAATCTACAACTTGACATTATTTAAAAAATTTGACATTTAAAAATTCAATTAAAATTATGATATGACATAACAAACAATGTATTCTCTGTCCACATTAACTTCAAATATTAACTTAATTGTGAGTTGACGTCTTTGGAGAAAATGCTGCAGTGCAGTTTGTTACCGCTTCTTCTGCACTAGCGCTTTGGAAGCGGTAGTAAACTTAGCTGTAAGTAAACTTTTGACGTCAACGATTGTACAACAAAACAATGACGATTATTAAGAGATATTATAAATATCCTATGATAATAAAGATATATTTGAATTGAATTGATCTAGATTAGTCTTATGTTTGGGAAAACGCGGTTTTTGGAGTTTTCATGCGTTTATCTTTCCACGCAGAATATGGTCGCTAATTTCATCCTGTTCGTAACCGAGCAAAGCTCGGTCGCCCAGGTACTGTATTTGTTATTTGGATAAAAATAAGTTTGAAGTAGACCAAGTCCCTGAGTATTCACAGGAACACTGGCTCCGACTTTTGAAACAAGTACTGCAATTTGCATGTTTGCCCAGTTTATAACAATTAGCCGGGCATTTTTCTCTATTACCCAGATTAGCGCGGGCCGGGTAACTGGGTATAAATTACGTCGCAGTTCTGCTACTCTAGGATATGCTAAGAGCGCTTATTGCTTTATGAAAACGTATTCATTTTTACCCGATTTCAAAAACGGGGAGGTTATCAATTCGAATGTATTTATAACCTTCTCCTTTTTGAAGTCAGTTTAAAGGAAGTAACATATTGCGGGAAGACTTATTTTTCCGGACAGATAATGGTTTAGACAAAGTACTAAACATTAGTCCGCAACTTGTAATAAGACGGATAAACAGTTAAACTCATCAAGTGGTATTATTGTTTGTTTACTTTTTACTTTCATGTTGTCTCACGCAGTTGCACCATTCGGTTAGCACCTCTGACACAACTCCACAACCTCACAGGCAATAGTCTTAACAAACCGGACTATGTTGTATTTACTTACATATATACTTAGGTACATCAGTAGACAGGATTAAAATGTAAGGTCGATAATACAACATCAACAACGTGTAAGGGATGTATCGTATAAATCGAACCATGGGCTTATACTAGACCACTTTAGAAGAGACAAATAACAAAAAAAACTACATTCCCATAAAATTGCCCGTGAACCGCACGGGCAATTTTATGGGAATGTAGTTTTTTTTGTTATTATTCGCACACTTTCGTATAAAAGCACCGATTTTTTAAATATTTTTTTACTATTATTTTAATTTCATTATGCAGTACCTAACTGGGCAGGACTAGTTAGGCAGGACACCTGTGGAAAGGCCCCATCGGCAAGAGAAAACAAGGCAGACCAAAACTCGATGGTCTGATGATATAGTAGCATTGGCTGGCAAGAAGTGGCAAAGGAAGGTACAGGAATGTCCTCTTTCCTGTACCTTCCTTTGCCACTTCTTCGTGGAGCAGTTTGGAGGAAGCCTATGCCCAAGAGGGGTCCATATCTAGTGAAAACTAACCAACTAACACAGTAATAAAATAATATTAAAAAGTTAAGTTAAATAAGTTTAAAATAAAAAAAATAAAAATAAAACATTGAAATAAAAATACACAAATAAAAGACACTAATAGTGAAAGTGATATCTAAACAAAAAAAAAATACTAACAACTAGACTAACATCATTATATAAGGAAAAAAAATGGATATGGAACAAATAAAGGCTTTTATAATAACTAGTAGTTCTGTTAGAACAGTAGACCTCGCGAGCCTTTATAACTTTACAACCATAAAATAACCGATATCCTAATCTTTTTCCTGGCTTAGCAAAAGCCACTTGAGGGTTTTGAAACCTGTTGGGAAGAAAGTAGACAGGCCTACCGCCTATCCTTTACGCATAAGCCCCATTAAAGTATACCCCTCCTTACTAAACCCATTACACACCCCTTACATTTGCTAGCTTATTCAATCTCTTTTCCTCCTCTATTCTTAACAGAAGAAGTTTCATTTAGCTATTCTGGTGAGGCGGTCTAAATTAAATGGCTCAAAAACTATGTCCGCTAGTCGGCGAGAACGAGAGAGGGCAACGTAGTAACATCCCGATTTGTGGATGGTCACTGCCCATGCTAATATAAGAGGGAATTGAATAATTATAATTATAATGCAGTACCTAAAGCCCGTGGTTTGATTTGTTACGGGTACCATGTCCCTTGCACGTTGAATACTTACTAGATGTGGCGACTGAGTCCGTCTATACACTGCTATCACGTCTATATCCTTAACAGGGTAGACAGAGCCGTAAGGTCCCAAGGCCAATTTTAGCGTAATTACTGGCGAGCAGGTGAAAAAGTAGATCAAAAATGTATTAAGTTTCTAGCCGCATCGCCTACTGACATGATTCGGATTCTCACCTATTCATCCCCTAGATCGGTTCTTACAATTAAAAGCAGCTGGCATGTTCTTTTTAGCTCCCAGAACAGCAGTCAATCTAAATAAACAACTTTTTGAATAGGACTAACGCTAAGATCAACTAAAAATCATCGTTCTCGAACAAAAGACTTTAACTGGTCGGACAATTTGTATGGAGAAGAGGAACGTCGATATTTAATCTTTTAAATAGGAAAAAAAATCATATTTGCGAGCTAATTCGAGTCGTTGAGTATATATGTGTGCATTTGCACCCTTATAATGTAAATATCTATGGTCTTTATGCATTCACTTTAAGTTATTGTTACATTTTTTTTTTAATTTTTCGTATGTTTTCCCATTTCTGTTTTCAAATTATTTAAGTTACTTACTTTATATATAATAATAGATTACTTATAGAATAGACTAAACCGACAACAAGTTCACAGATTCACGTAAGTACTTCACAATGATGTATAAATTAATAAGCGGCCAAGTGCGACTCGGACTCGCCCATGAAGGGTTCCGTAGTAATATATATTTTTTTTATTTTTATGTTTGAGTTAATTGAATGAAAGGTAAATTGCAGTTTATGACATATTAAAAAAAAACTTCTTAATAGATTTTGTTCAAACCAATTTTCGCTGGTAGTTTTCATGGTAATGAACATCATATATTTTTTTTAGTTTTATCATTCTCTTATTTTAGAAGTTACGGGGGGGGGGGACACACTTTTTTCCACTTTGGAAGTGTCTCTCGCGCAAAGTATTCGGTTTAGAATAAAATGATATTAGAAACCTCAATATCATTTTTGAAGACCTATCCATAGATACCCCACACGTATGGGTTTGATGAAAAATATTTTTTTTAGTTTCAGTCCTAAGTATGGGGAACCCCCAAAATTTATTGTTTTTTTTCTATTTTTGTGTAAAAACCTTAATGCGGTTCACATAATACATCTACTTACCAAGTTTCAACAGTATAGGTCTTATAGTTTCGGAAAAAAGTGGCTGTGACATACGGACGGACAGACAGACAGACAGACATGACGAATCTATAAGGGTTCCGTTTTTGCCATTTGGCTACGGAACCCTAAAAATACGTAGTAATAACAAAAGTAGGCAGGTAGATTCATAAATGTAAGTTACAAAAAATATAGAAATATTTGTCTTTTTGGAACTTAATTTACCTTTAATTTTTTGCTTTTAATTCAAAAGAAATGCATCTCGACATACTTGCAACTTAAAAACCACTTTCGTCTGCACCTCGCGAGGTCGTCGACTTGTCTTAATGCACTTTCTCAAGTTCAAGTTCATTGTTTACAATGAACTTAAATTGCTTCCATGTTAGTCTGAATGTAGAAGCTGCTTCTCAGCTTAAGGGGACGCACCGTGAAAATGGGCATTATCTATTTCTTATTTCTCAGCGAATATCAGAAATTTAGAACTGATACTTGCTAATAGCATACTAGAACGCTTTTCTAGCATAATTGTGGTTGTGGATACACGATTATTTAATTTTTGTAACACAAACTTGCTCATCAAAAACACCTCTACCAAAACATATACGGTCTAATTTCTCACAAACGAGAGGGACTTCAGCTTTGAAACTTTTTATGCAGATTAGTAATTATGTAATCTTTAAAATTGTGGTACAATTTTTTTTTTATTGCTTTAGTTTTGATTTTAGAGCCATTTTTCTATAATTGATCAGTTTTGCGTGGCTTTAGATTTCAGTCTTATAAGCCCTTTTGCCTTCCTGAAAAATATTGTACTTGACGTCTCGCTTTTTCGCGAGTGTATTTAAATAAACTGTTCTTGTTGCACAGATTTTTGACAGTTATACACCAAATTGTCAGATGGCCGATGGGCCTCACGAAGCAAGGACGCGTCGCTCTTCACAAAAAAAATGACATTTGATTTCGTAAAATTATTGTCACAGTGTAGAATAATATCACGAATATATATGGGTCGAACAGTCTGTAAACAAACGTGCGAGTAACTTTCTTACACTGTGTCACTTGTCATAATGTCAAAGGAAGTGTCAAAGTATAGCGTGGCATAGATTGATTACGTGACAGACATGGTCGGCATAGATTTTTTTTATATAAGTAATGTACATACAGTATCAATTAATAATATTTTTTTTTTATTTAATTACCAGTTTTGTGGCAATAAATTAATTTTATAATAGCCAAATAAACTTATCTATAGATAATACTCTTCGGATTTATTTACTTTTAGATTTCGAGAAATATACACGTACAGTACATATTTTACCACTGACTGACTGGCTGACTGATTGATATGGTTTGGTTAGGTTTTGAGGGTTCCCTAGTAAACAAGGAACCCTTATAGTTTCGCCATGTCTGTCTGTCTGTCTGTCTGTCCGTCCGCGGTCCTACTCACAAATTTTAAGTACTAGAAAGCTGTAATTTGGCATGGATATGTATATTAATCATGGCAAAAAAGTCGTAAAATAAAATATGGAAATAATTTTTTTTTAGGGTAGCTGCCATACTTGTAAAAAGGAAGTCAATATTTTTTTTCACTACAAACATTATGTGGGGTATCGTTGAATAGGTCTTTTAAAAATATTATGAGCTTGGAAACACCATTTTACGATTTAGGGATCCGTGTCTGAAATATTTAGCTTTAAAGTGAATATAATGCTCAATCAAATGCTGCTTCACTTCAAAACCTACAACCTGTTCCATAGCCAACAATTCGGTTTTACTGGCGGGAAATCGACCACCAATGCGGGAGTAGCACTCGTTACACATATATACGATGCATGGGAGAACAAAAATGGTAGAATTGGATCATTTCATGATCTCTCCAAAGCATTTGATTGTGTAGATCATCCGACACTTTTGCTTAAATTTTGTCAATACGGTTTTGATGATAATTCAATTAAACTAATAGAATCTTATTTAACAGATAGGCATCAAACTGTTGATTTAAATGGCATAAAATCGCACGGATACATACATACATACATACTATCACGTCTTTATCCCTAATGGGGCAGACAGAGCATTTTGGGTCTTGCGGCTCTATGCAGAGCCTAGGGCCGCAAGACTCAAAAACCACTTTTAGCGTCATGGTGGGCGAGAAGATGGAAAAGCAATCAATACAGTGACGGGTTGCTAGCCGCATCGCCTGTTAAAATGATTCGCATTTTTGCCCATTCCCTCGATCGGCTTTTACGATCTGCGCGGGAAGAGAAGCAGCTGGTACATTCTAAGTATTTCGTTTCTCCCAGACCAGCATGGGAGCTGTAAATGTAATATAAATGTAAATAAAATCGCACGGATCTAATGTTTAAATAGGCGTACCGCAAGGTTCTATTCTTGGACCTTTTCCTTTCTTGGTTTATGTCAATGACTTGCCTTATATGGTTGAAAAACAGGCTGGCATAGTGCTGTTTGCTGATGACACCTCACTAATATTTAAAATAAATCGACATAGCACAAACGCCAGCGCAGTGAACAGCACCTTGTCTTCCATTTCTGATTGGTTTTCTGCCAATGCTAAAGGCGTTGAAAGTACTACCTTCTTAGAAATTACAATAGACTCAAAACTTCAATGGAGTGCTCATAAAATTAAACTTTCTAATAGGCTTAGCTCTGCGGCTTATGCTGTTAGGAGAATAAGACAATTGACAGATGTAGCAATTGCTAGACTAGTGTACTTTAGTTATTTTCATAGTGTAATGTCTTACGGCATACTATTGTGGGGGAGTGCAGTCGGTATTCAGACTATTTTTATTTTACAAAAACGGGCAATTCGTGCTATTTATGGGTTAGGACCAAGAGACTCACTTAGAGAATTATTTAAGAAAATTGATATACTTACATTGGCATCGCAGTATATATTTGAAAACATAATGTTTGTAAGGAAAAATATTTCCTTATACAATAAAGTAAGCGATATGACCGATAGAAACTTACGTAATAACAATGAATTATTTGCACCGTTTTATAGGCTCAAAACAGTTAGTAAGACGTTCATGGGGAACTGTATACTTTTTTATAATAAATTGCCACAATCGGTCCTTGATATGCCAGACAAAAAATTCAAAACTTATGTAAAGAAAGTACTTTGTGAGAAGGCTTATTATAGGACCGATGACTACCTTAAAGACAAAAAAGTCTGGCTTGAGCTTGGCGCGGGTCCCTCTTAAAGGTTTGTTATATCGGTACACGCAAATGTTCATAATTTGGTACATTTTGTACAAACTAAATCTACAACTTGACATTATTTTAAAATTTTGAAATTCTAAAAATTTAATTGACCGAGCGAGCGAAGCGTCTCATTTTCGAGATTAGCCAAAAATTCTTTTGTCCGTCTTTCTGTCTGTCTGTCTGTCTATCGGTCTGTCTGTTCTCGCCTACAGGTCGCATTTCTTAACCGATTCTCATGAAATTTTGTAAGCAGGTTCAGCAACCTAATAGAATTTTTTTGTCGAGCCAGTTTTTCGATATTTTTCATAATGGCGGAAATATGGGGGTTTAAAATTTTAAAACTGTCATAAATTCGCCATCAAAATATTTTCAAAAATGTCATTAGACTTTTTTGTTGCCATTATGAAAACTATTTTTTTTTATTTGAACAACTTTTTTACCTGAACAACTTTTTATATGTTATACTTACGGGTTTAGGATTACTCGCAAAGTCTAGCTGACTAAGCCTTCTTACAATATATACTGAAATTATTTAAGGGTGAATTCAGTCCGGGTTACTTATCAACTTTCTTAAAAATACATTTGCCCCCTGGGGTCCACGAAGTAATTTCTCTGAATAACTATTATGGTTATTATTTTGAGTTTCTTAAGTAGTTCTATAAATTTTATCGTATATAACCGACTTAAAATGAAAGAGTTTTGCTTATTTTATGATTCGTTTTTTTTCAGTTTTTGCTTACTTTGATTGATTCTTGGCTTGTTTATTAAATTTAGCAATTTTGTTGAGCGAACTTTCTTTCAATCGCTATCGCTGCTTGTCTGTGCTTCTGTAGTAGTATTAGTAATTATGCTACGAACTAACAAGAGATCAACATCAACCAACGCCCGGAAAGTAGCTTTACGAAGAGAGTAAGAAACCAATAAGTAGCGTAGAGCCATGGCAATACAAATAAACATTTAAACGAAAACCCATTAATAGTTTTATGGTTTTTCCAACAACGAGCTGACTTTGTCATTTAAAAAATGATGGGTCGCTTTTCGGTGAAAGGCTACTGGTACAGAACTGAATTTCAGAATCACGGTAGACTTCATATCCATAGGATTGTATTGTTGGAATGCTCCTGACATTTCAGAGCTGGATCAAAAGTCATTATTGGCAACTATTTTGGAAATTAGGTCACAACCATGAATCCGCATATCGGTAAACCTACACTTCATCCAAATCAGGTACATTATTTTGAAATAATAATCGCGAGGTCTAAGTTCGTGGCGAACTACTAGTTTAAATTATGATATGACATAACAAACAATGTATTCTCTGTCCATATTAACTTTAAGTATTAATTTATTTGTGAGATGACGTCCTTGAAGAAAATGCTGCAGTGCAGTTTGTTACCGCTTCTTCTGCACTAGCGCTTTGGAAGCGGTAGTAAACTTAGCTGTAAGTAACCATTTGACGTCAACAATTGTGCAACAAAACAATGACGATTATTAAGAGATATTATGAATATCTTATGATAATAAAAAAATATATTAGAAAAAAACCGATCGCGATTTTTTTCTGCACGTGTCGTTGGCTCAAACTAATAAATATTGATCTTTCATTATGAAGTTCGAACATTCTAGACTTCCCTCCAGAATGTTAGTCATTGCTCAGATTTCTTATTGAAAGCTAATACCTCTGGTTCATTGAACTAGTAGGCTTGATAAGTCTCAGTTTCAAAAACATAACGTAACTAATAGATTACGTCACATGACCTTTTTCAATTCTTTACAAAACATAACATGTTACAAAAAAAGTAAACATACTAGAGATACTTTTCATTACGTCATGGTTTTCATACCGTAACCTCTATATATTTTTAACTCTATCTGCATTGCATTTAGACATTACTACAAACCTAGCGGAAAAGAACGGACAACTTTTGAATCAATTTTGACAGATTTTGAAAAATAAAAACGTAGAGCCAAGCCTTAATCATCTAGTCAAAGTCGATGCAACTAGCAACTCATCACTATTTTGATTCCCTTACCTCTACGCCCACCATCGCGCTACGACCTTTGGGGTTTGGGGTATTGTGGCCCAAGGATTAGTCTGCTCCGTTAGGAAAAAATGTGTGATATGTAATAATGCAATCAGGTGATCGATCTATTTGTATGGGAAGCCAGTTTTTCTTGTCTATACGCACAATGCACATTCCTCAGACAATGTATCGGGCCTACCTAGTCAGAGAGTCTAGGTTGTGCAAGCGCAGGTCTGGCTTTCGCCATCTCAGAAACTCTGAGTGCCATCCAGTGCTGAGGTAGACCTATACGGGATCACACGCGCGAAGGTACAGGACAGAAGTGTGTCAATGTGTCTTAAAGTTTACGACAGTGTCATGACATTTTCAGATTTGTTAGATACTTAGAAAGTTAAAACTTGAAAAGGAGCCACAGGATTAGAGGCTAGATCTAAGTAAAAGTACTAGATTTTACGTATTTAAGTGGTATAAGTAGGGAAAGCATAAAATGTGCGTATTGTACTTCGGTATATTGTTTATTATCGTAATAGTAAAAAAAGTAAAAATGAATTTTAATTCATAGAAACAGAACAAGGTTTAACATGACAATATGTGGTGATATAGATTATAAATATTATCAGTTCAAGTGATACTAAATTAACAAATGCATTTAAAACTGTTACCAAGTGTGTGGTGAAAAAGGAATAATTAGCACAAGTATCAGTCTGACATTATTGTAGGTGTAGTAGGTATATTTACAAGTAGCTTTTTAGTTTCGTATACTAAAATCACTTTAAGATTAACGTTGTGCGAAACATTTCGATGGAAACAAAAGTGAAGTTCTGTATTTCTAGAACTTGTGTGAAAAATAAGAAACGGGTGCATTGCATACCTAAGTAGTTTCTTGCAGAGAAAATATTTCTGAATCTTGTGTGAAAAAATATGAAACAGGTGCATTTGCTTGCAGAAACTCGTGCAGATTGTTAATCTTTATACATACAATGGAATGTCATTATTCTGATCTAAGCTGGTAGCTATAAAAATAATGATTATAATTAGTGCTTTACATAATCTAAAGAATTGCACTTAAAATTAAAATGAATTTTATGATTATCTTCTTGCGACTCAGTTTTGTGTGTTGTACATTTTTTTCTACTCCTGTAGTGGAAATAGAACAGGGGAAAGTGAGAGGGATACGGTCGCTGTCATCAGGGATCAACCAGTACTTCGGGATACCGTACGCTACCAGCGAGAGATTTCAAGTGAGTATTACCAATGTGCCTCTCTTTTTCTGAGATCCTTAGCTAAAGCAGGATTACCGCGATTGTTTTCAGCCAAATATAAATATATAAATAAATAAATATATAGGGACAAATTACACTGAGCTAGCCCCAAAGTAAGTTCGAGACTTGTGTTATGGGATACTAACTCAACGATACTATATTTTATAACAAATACATAAAATATAAATAGATAAACATCCTAGACCCAGGAAAAAGGCTATTTTCCAACTTGCCCTGACCGGGGATCGAACCCGGGACTAGCATGGTGACCACTACGCCACGAAGGTCGTCACTAAATTTCGACAAAATTATATTAATAATTCTCAAAATGACCAGCGCCTGTGATCAGCTCGTCTGTCACCTACAAGCCCTATTTCCTAAACTGCACTTGCCCGTATTTATATACGGGCACTACAGAAAGGTGCTCGAACTTATGTTCGAGTACCTTTCTGTCCCATTTGACTGACTCAGTACAGGCTCATAATTTTTAAAAACTAAAAACCTACTTCACCCTCAAACTAGACAACCGATTTGGATAAAATTTCTATGAGACACCTGACAAGTATACACTTTCAAACAAAATAATTATTCAAATCGGCTTTGGCGTCTGCGAATAATCGGTGAACATACATAAAAAAACCTCCTCCTTTTGGAAGTTGGTTAAAAATCATCTCTACATCATCATACTCGTTTTCAGTAGCCAACTGTTACACATATGCCGCCCTTTTGAAGTCTCTAATTAAGTTCTTTTTTATGTCAGCCCCCACAAGAACCAAAGAAATGGGAAGGTACACTAAATGCTGTACACCGCTTCACGTCGTGCGCGCAGGCGGTGACCTTCATCACGCACACCAACGAGGACTGCCTGGCGCTGGACGTGTACTCCCCGGGCCACGCCCGCCCCGGAGACAACCTGCCCGTCCTCGTGTTCATCCATGGAGGAGCCTACTACTACGGCACCAAAGCCATCGCCGACCCAGAGTTTCTAGTCACTAAAAACATAGTTGCAGTTATCATAAACTATAGACTAACTGTCTTAGGATTCCTGTGCGCTAATGGCATAGCTAATCTTGGTCTTAAAGACCAGACTGCAGCTTTGCGATGGGTGAAAAAGAACATAGCAGCGTTTGGAGGCGATCCAAACAATGTGTGCTTGGCTGGACAAAGCGCTGGAGCCAGCTCAGCGTCGATGCACATGCTGTCAGAACACAGCAAAGGACTGTTCCACAAAGTTATTCTTATGAGTGGGACGCCACTAGTCCCTTGGGCATTCAATACAGAACCAACAAGACCAGCTCTAGAGGATGCCAACAAAATAGCAAGGGCACAGAATGAGGAAGATCTATTTAATATTTTCACAACTTATCCGATGTCGCAGATCCTCAGAGCAACGCTTGGTGTTTCCTACAATTCCCGATACTTCAAGTACAGTCCTTGCGTGGACAGCAACTTGACTGATCCTTTTTTCCGCGATGCTCCGTATGAAGTTATCAAATCTGGAAATTTCAACAAAGTGCCGGTCTTAATGGGCGTGGCGGCATTGGAAGGTTTGTTGTTCTACGGCATCAACCGGAGAAGCACTCTCCAAGAATGGGATACGGACTTCAAAGAACGGCTGCCATCAGTATTTTCATGGTGTTCTGATGAAGATAAAGAACGGATTGCTCGCAAAATTCGCAGATATTACTTTGGGGAAAGAGCAATAGATCATAATGCAAAGAAAGGGCTTGTTAAATTCTATTCCGACTGGATTGGCGACGCCACTTTTGATGCGTTCGCGGATCTTTTGGGGAAGTTCTCAAACCAACCTGTGTATAAGTACGTGTTTGCGTACGAAGGTGACAGGAACTTTGCCAGGCTGGTCGGCAGCGGAGCCCGCATGAAGGGGGCTACCCATTGCGACGACTTGTTCTACGCGTTCAAGCCGGGAGGGATGACGCTCGTGCTGTCGAAGGAAGACAAGCTCTTCATCGACAGATATACTACTATGCTGACGAATTTCATGAAGCATAGGTAAGTTTCCACAAGTTTTGTGTATGAGATTGTTATTATTTATTTTTCTATAAAGGCCGTCAATACTTTTCTACGTACCTGTTTACTTAGCAACTTTAAGTTTTAATTCTAAGTCAAACGAATTGTTGATATCAATCAAGTGCTATATTCTTACCGTAGAGCATACAAGCAGTAGTACCAGCTGTTTCTCTTCCGTATAAGCAGATCGCAGCGAGGGAACGGACGAAAAGCGATGCAGCTAGCAACCCATTACTATTTTGATTCCCTTTACCTTCAAAGTGGTCTCGAAGCAGACAGCCCAGGACCGTAAGACCTAAAATACTCTATTTGCCTCAAGGATACTTTAATCATCATGTCTTTTTAAGTCTCCACTGCAGGAGCACGACCCTCTCTGAGCTTCCAGAGCCATACTTGGCCAGAGCAGCCAGAGGGTTTAGCTTACACTCTCCTTGCTGGCCAGACGAGTTAGAGAGGACGTAGTTTCGCCGTATAATTTCCGGCAGAGTAGAATAGGATCACTCCAAGTCCTCCAGTGTATTTCGTAGAAGGCGACTTAGGAAATACAAGCCAAACAAAGCTTATAAACATCAATGAGATACTTTAAATACTTTATATGTACTGATTGATCATGTTTTTCTTGGCCAGATTGGTCAACAAAGCGACAGTAATTGAAATTCGCATCGAATGACCATAAAATTTGCAAGACATAATGATTTGCAAATCTACCTTTTAATGTTTACTATCGATGGAGCAACACGCATAAAGTACAGTGTAAGCGTATGGTGACGCAACGGTTAACATAAACCACTCGACACAAAATGGGAAATGGACATGTTTGTCTGTTTGTCGCAACAGAAAAGATGACACGCATTACCAAATAAGTAGATAGGTAATAGAAATCCGCAAATAGAATAACTGAGAATTGGGGAGCTAGATAGCGCAGCTAGATAACAGTAAAAAATAAATAATTGGCCAAGTGCGTGTCGGGCCACGCGTAGTATAGGGTTCCGTAGTTGTAAATGCCAAAATGCAGTCTAAAACGGCTAAGTATTGAATTTGTATGAAATCTTCCTTTTCGAGTACATTTTATAAGTTGATCGCCTAAAACTTTTTAATTTGTATACCCTACTTGGCTCTGATAGTTTTCCTTCAAATTAAATTATATATACTATAATTGTGATTTTTTTCACGTGGCCGTATATAACCGTTTAGCAGATAGATGGGGGGGACACTTGACTCGAACAAAAATTTGAACTTTAAACCCAAATATTTCAGAAACGGATTCCTAAATCGAAAAATGGTGTTCACAAAATAACAATATTTTTGAAAGATCTATTCAACGACACCCCACTCAATGTAATTATCGAGAAAAAAAATATTGACTACGTCTTTACTTGTATGGCAGCTACCCTGAAAAAAATTTTTTTCCATATTTTATTTTACGACTTTTTTGCCATAATTAATATACATATCCATGCCAAATTACAGCTTTCTAGTACTTACAGTTTCTCTGTAGGACCATGGACGGACAGATTGACAGACAGACAGACAGACAGACATTGCGAAACTATAAGGGTTCCTTGTTTACTACGGAACCCTAAAAAAGGTCGATATTCCCATACAAATTCCCATGGCGGCTGCACACTATAATATGAAAATGCCAATTTTTTTTATTTTTTTATTTGGGTACATCCTCTCATCTGGCAACAGAGCAGAATCTGTCTGACATGCATTGTTTTACTATTGTGTCTGGTATTTTGCGCAGACGACAGGATATACTGTATTAGTAGTTTTAGGTAAACTGCCTCCGTGGTGTAGTTGTTAGAGCGTTCGGCTCGTACCCGGAGCTTGCGGGTTCAATTCCCGACCGAAACGACTTTGCGTTGTTGTCCTAGTTTGGTTAGGACATTGCAGGCTGATCACCTGATTGTCTGATAAGTAAGATGATCCGTGCTTCGGAGGGCACGTTAAGCCGTCGGTTCCGGTCACTGTCTTTGACATTGGTCGTTACCTTAAACCATGTCAGAGGCCTTTAAGGCGGTTTAAAAATTCTGACACTAGTGTTAGTCACTAACACACACGCTATGAAGACTGTATTAGTGATCTAGTATAGCGCGTGGTTCGATTTATTACGGGTATGACCGTCCATGTCACTTATGGGTCTAGCTTAGGAAACATTCCAATTTTATTATATTTTCAGCATATCCCTTTTTAAATCATTATATTATAACAGGAATATGCAAGAAATACATATTTAGTTCTCTCACTCAGTAACCTACTGCGTATTTTTCAGAAACTTCCCGAAATATTTAATTTACCAACGAATGAAGCTTATACCATTCGCATTAAGCACTAATTGACTGTTGATGTAGGCAAAAGCAGATTGTGATGCTATGCTCTTTCAACATATTTTATTTGACTCTTTCTAGTCATACATTTTACACAATTAACGAAGGAACAGATTAATAAACATACATACATTACTTTCTTGTAGGGATTGATACTTTTAATTTATCGAAGTTATATTTATTTGACAAGGATTAAAAGATATTACTACTATCTGATAAAAAATGTGATAAAACTATGGGCGTTCTTTAGTATGTATGATTTATTATCATTTTTTCACAATAATTACAAAAAATATACAATTCTACATCGTCCGTGTAACTAAGGATGTAGGTATAAGGGTTTTTATGAGTTTATGAATTCGATATCAATGAGTCGATAAATAGTTATAAAATAAGATATGTTCTAAATCTTAAGTCGAGAAAAGTTAAAAACAATTTAGCCAATTTTCTTTTGAAATGTCAGGTGAATGATTTCATTCTAATGACAGTCTTTATGTAAATGAGGAACTGATTAGCATTTTCAATTGCAAATATACTAACAAAATTGACTTAATGTACCTAATCGACGCCGCTGGTGACAAGAGGGCTGGCTCATATCTCGCGCAGAGGATTGCAGTAGCTATTCAGCGCGGGAATGCAGCCAGTGTTCTTGGCACCATGCCACATGATCAAGATTTAGATTTTTAATTTAGATTGTAATTTCGATAAATTGAATGTTTCAATCATTTAAAAAAAGTGACATCTGTGCGACAAAATAACGTGCTAAGTATCTACTTTATAATAGGTACTTAAATCGTGCTTTCAAAGCGCAATAAAGTATTTCCTTTGATATTTCAAAGTAGGTAGTTATCTGAGCGCAATTAGGTACAGAGGTGCTATTTTTCTAACGCGGACTCACTAAACGAACGGTTTTCATATGGAAAATCCATTCATTTAGGTGACTCCGCGTTTCAAAAATGGCACTTCAGTTACGAGTTACGAGTACGTTTATCCAATAACTTTCTCTGATGACTTCACTGGCATTTCTCAAGAGTTTTCCTATGTTACCACACAAATGACCGCAAGGAAACTTTGAGGTGTCCGTTCAAAGTATACAGCACAAATAATAAAATACACAATAGAAAAAGCTATGCCGCAAACCTCAAAGACTCTTTTGAAAGAGTTGCGGTTATACCACTAATGAGAAGGTCACCAATAGCCAAGCGCATTAGCTCATTGAAGTGGCAGTGGGCAAGGCACGTAGCTCGAAGAACCAATAGCAGATAGGGTAGGTCGGTTAAGGTCTGCCGGGCAACGATTTTTGCACAACTGTGGTACCTACTTTCTTTACATAGCTACACCTATCACGTCTTCATCCCTAATGGGCAAACATATCATTTTAGGTCTTGCGGCTCTAAGCAGACTCAAAGGCGACTTTAAGAGGGACGTCCATAAATTACGTGAGACGTTCATGGGGGAAGGGGGTCGAGCCGAATCTCATGTAACCTAATTTTGGGGAGAGGGGTTTCGGCAAATATCACGTATTTTTTTCTGTAAGAAACATTATATTATAATATTAATTTATTTTTTCTTTTTTTAAATAAATCCGACACATTTACACTAGAAACACACACTTTGAAAAATCTCACTTGGGGGATGGGTGAGGGTGAGGGGGTTGAGCCAAATATCACGAAATCTCACCATTCAGAAAAGTTCCAAAAACGCCTTACGTAATTTATGGAACTAAGCTTGATGATGAGCAAGAGGGTAAAAAGGACTCAAAATAGAATTGCAAGCTACATTTCTACTTTCAAAATCCTACTTCTAGTATTCTACATTGTGACTGTGTTACAATCTAGGCCGAAATGAAGACCTTCATTTGATCGGTCATTTTGGAAATCTTTCGGAGAGGCCTATGTCCAGCAGTGGACGTTATGCGGCTGAAATGATGATGATGATTTGATTTTTATCTTTTATCTCTGTTCTCAGCAACCCCACCCCCCGCCGCACCGCCCTGCTGCCCGTCCCCTGGCCTGCCACCACCAGTAACAGCTCCTACATCATGCACCTGGACCACAGGCTGAGGGTAACCAAAGGACCCTGGTATAAAGACGGCTTCTTTCTAGATCTGCTCTGCACTTACGGACATAAGGGCTATGTCCCTTGTGACAGTAAGGAACAGTGTAACTTAAGAGCTCCTTAGTCATCATAAGACAAGTTATTTAGAAATGATCTCCCAAGTAATACAAAAAGCTGTATAAGAGCTATATATTAGAATATTAACGTTTAATGCTGAGTAATTTTGCTTAAATAACTGAGCTACGCTTTTTTAATCGTAAATCTTAAATGGATACAAATTTTTAGTTCACATGGCTGTTTAATAATAAATATATAAGGACAAATCACACAGATTGAGCTAGCCCCAAAGTAAGTTTGAGACTTGTGTTATGGGATACTAACTCAACGATACTAAGTATATTTTATAACAAATACATATAGAAGTACATAAACATCCAAAATCCAGGACAATTTGAAAAAGGCCATTTTCTAACTTGCCCTGACTGGGGATCGAACCCGGAACCTCTGGGTGGCGGACTAGCAAGGTGACCACTACGCCAAGGAGGTCATCTAATTTAATTAATAGCTATATAATGACTGTTTTAACGGTTACAAAGTTATAACGGCTGAATATCAGCTGTAAAGAGTGACTGCTTTTTAGGGTTCCGTAGCCAAATGGCAAAAACGGAACCCTTATAGATTCGTCATGTCTGTCTGTCTGTCCGTCCGTATGTCACAGCCACTTTTTTCAGAAACTATTAGACTTATACTGTTGAAACTTGGTAAGTAGATGTATTATGTGAACCGCATTAAGGTTTTGACACAAAAATAGAAAAAAAACAATAAATTTTGGGGGTTCCCTATACTTAGAACTGAAACTCAAAAATTTATTTTTCATCAAACCCATACGTGTGGGGTATCTATGGATAGGTCTTTAAAAATGATATTGAGGGTTCTAATATCATTTTTTTCTAAACCGAATACTTTGCGCGGGAGACACTTCCAAAGTGGAAAAAAGTGTGTCCCCCCCCCCGTAACTTCTAAAATAAGGGAATTATAAAACTAAAAAAAATACATGATGTTCATTACCATAAAAACTACCAGCGAAAATTGGTTTGAACGATATCTAGTAAGTAGTTTTTTTTGAATACGTCATAAATCATAAACGGCAATTTACCTTTCATTTAATCAACTCAAATATAAAAACTCAAAAAAAAACATACTACAAGACTTTTATATTATGTTATTTGCTACTACGGAACCCTTCATGGGCGAGTCCGACTCGCACTTGGCCGCTTATTTAGACTATTTTCTAAGGCTAAAAAGGAAAGGCAAAATAAAATATTGTTAAAAAATGAAATTTTAAATAGTCGAAGTAGCTTTAAGATGGTTAGATAGTGAAAGATTTTTTTAAACTTATGGGAGGAATTTAAATGGAATCATATCACCTTGCATAAATGGTAATGAATGTTATGGATGTATGTCAACTTATACGGGATATGTGATAAAGTGTTATTGCTGTGATATTATGTACTACCAAAGGGTTAGTAATAAACCTTAAATACTGATTTAAATTTTACTTACCTACTTTCTTATTTACTTTATTGACTCAGTAGCAATCATTTACTTGTTTAATTTCAGCGCAGTCAATTTTGAATTGTTTTTACATTATAATCCATATACTTATATATAAAGCTGAAGAGTTTGTTTGTTTGTTTGAACCCGCTAATCTCAGGAACCACTGGTCCGATTTGAAAAATTCTTTCGGTATTAGATAGGTTGTATAACGAGGAAGGCTATAATATTGCATCACGCCCGTGACTGCACTCGAGTGGTTAACGCGAGCGAAGCCGCGCGCTGCCTTTAGTTTATTATATAAACGGGGCTTGGCACGAACTTTTATTGTTTCGTCTAAGGTTTCGAAGGAGTTACATCCTTCGCGGTCGCAGACAGTCTGTACCGTAGACATGTAATTTGTTCAGTATAATGGGCTGAACTGAGTCCAAAAACTTGGCTGGAGGTTAAAAAGTCACCCTTTTTAAGTTTCTGTAGTCTATGAAGTATAGGATAAATCTGCCAACTTGCCCGCGGAAACTCGCTGCGATTTATAAATATGCAGATCAAATATTAAAAGGAGAGCCACGAGATGATCCCAGGACCCGAGGGCACGGCCGGGATGTCCGAAGATGCGCCAGAGGAGGTAGGAAATAAACCAAACCGCCGGACAATACTTATTTTTGTCACTTTCACGGACCTACATATTAAAAATAGTTAAATAGGTAAGTACCTACGCTAATATTGTTGCAATCTAGCATATTTACTTAGACTACTTAATTAACCTAGTTTTATGCAATAGGGATGTGGACTGGGATTATTTTATTTAGTCCGTCAACTAAATTATACAAAAATAAAGGACCCAGATTTTTTCGTTAAGGCCATACCCAAATTTTCCGGGGTCCAGTGACGCCGCCATTTTAAAATAAATCATTTAAAAGGAAACGGAGATATCATTCAAAATTGTGTCTTGGTCAAGCCTTAGATAACCTTTAAAACTATTTTATGAACTACTGTTTATAATTTAAAGTGCGAACGTGAAGCTTTTCTACGCACATTAGCTAAAAGTGGCCGTTGTTCGCAAATGTGCGTAGAAAAGCTTCACGTTCTCACTTTAAACTACAAAAAGTAGTTTATAAAATACTTTGAATAGGTATCTAGAACTTGACCAAGACACAATTTTTAATGATATCTCAGTTTCCTTTTAAATGATTTATTTTAAATGGCGGCGCCACTGGACCCCGGAAAATTTAGGTATGGCCTTAAGCAAAGTAGTTAAAATTCACAAATAGGCAGCGCTTCGAAATTACGGAGTCGGAGTGATTTATGTCACCTTTGGTAACAAATCGTATCTGATTGTGACGTATATTCATAGTCATTATTAGCTAAATAAACAAAAACAAATACGTATACCATTATTTGTCAGTGCCATCGCATTAGGTATATAATCTGTAATGATAAGTGCTTGTAAGATATTGAAATAAATAAAATAAAAAAATTAAATCTAATCTAATGAGCCAAAAACATTTAGTGCACAAGTTTATTCGCGTATGCGTTAATTTAGTTAAGTACTATGCGATATAAAAAAAGCACAAAACCCAAAAAGAGATAGAGTGATCCTATTCGAGGCTAGACACGACCCGACCTACTAGAGTCTCTCTTCCCATGATCCCATCCCTATTTTGATTTCATTTTCCGCCTCCAATACAGGCATCACATTGAAAATGGATTTTGATCTGATAGCCCGAAACTCTGTCTACCCCGTTAGAGATAGAAGTGATCAGTATGTGTAAGTATTAAAAGTGGCTCATCCACGAACCTTAAGAACTCGCGGTGGACGGACTGCATCGTCTCAGAATAAATATTCAATGTTTTCATTCAATTTGTCGTGGCCGGCGGACTGCGCCGCGGCTGCTAGGGTTGCCAGCTTGACAGCTCTCAACATTGGAAAGCTGGATTAACGTCAAGCATCCCGTAGGCAGTTTGTGTCTACAGCGGAAGGCAGACTTGGTAGACTCAAGAAATTCTGGCTTAACATCGTAAAGGATAATATAGTCTTACAACCAAGCGTGAATCAAGACCGTGCGACGTGGAGAAGAAAAAGCCAGAAGGCAGATGCGGGGATTTTTTTAATTTGCCTAGCAAATAAACTTTTAGATTTATTATTGTAGAAAAAAATATATACTAAGAGCGCTGTTTGACTCATTAGTTTATCTTCTTCTTATATTTAAGAGCTGGGCTCTTGTCGGTGGAGTGCTTTCCATGTAGAGCTGGGCTCTTGTCGGTGGAGTGCTTTACATGGAAAGCATTAGTTTATACTTCATGCAAATCTGATCGGTCGTTTTGGAAATCCTTGGGGGAGGCCTGTGTCCAGCAGTGGACGTCTTGTGGCTGATGATGATGATAGACTTATGACGTCATAGTTTCTTAAGGTCAAATAATGCTCTTAATATCAGTTTTTCTGCAATAATAAATCTAAAATCCATTTCAAAATGGATATGATCATGACAAGAGACATTATTTTGTGAAGTTTTATTTTCTTTACAGTACCAAATAATTTCTTTTTGACCCAGGAAAGTACGCAATAGTGTTGTGCCAGCCCTAGCCTCGCGACTTCGCTGGCGAAACACAGATAGTGTGCGGCAAACCGTGAAAATATTCGCAGATCGACTGTATTGACCGAGGAAATAAGTTCCATCTTGGTTGTTCAGTTGGGATCGTACATAATATAAGTATTAAAAAGGTTCTCGAATGGCGACCACGTACAGGCAAGTGAAGCGTAGGACACAAGGTGGTCTGACGACCTGACCAAGGTCGCTAGAAGGCGTTGGATGCAAGCCGCTCTAGATCTGTCATTTTGGAAATCTTTCGGAGTGGCCTATGTCCAGCAAATGATAATTCAAGCATATATATAATATTTATCCCCTAAGGTGTTATATTTAAAAAACTTCGTTTTTTGTGAAAAAATGAAAAAATTTAATTACCGGACGTCTCACACAAATGTAAAATACAGTGAAAATGAGTTTCTTTCGGCGTTTCTTCTCAGCAGTGGTCGTTGCAAAGCGCTGGAATCGGTAGCTTTTCTTTAAAAAATAAATCTTATACCTTTAAACGAGCAATTCTTATATATTTATATGTATATAAATTTATTTCAGTGATCTCGGAAACGGCTCTAACGATTTCGCTGAAATTATGGTATATGGGGGTAAACAATCGATCTAGATTAGTCTTATGTTTGGGAAAACGCGTGTGTTCAAGTTTTTATGCGTTTTTCTTTCCACGCAGAATATACAGATACAGATACATTTTCACGTCTATATCCCTGACGGGGTAGACAGAGCCCAAGGCCGTTAGGCCCAAAGGCCACGCTTAGCGTGGTGGTGGGCGTTAAGATGGAAAAGGAATCAAAATAGTGATGGTTTGCTAGCCGCATCGCCTATTACCATGATTCAAATCTCGCCCATTCCCTCGATCGGCTCTTACGATCTGCGCGGGAAGAGAAGCAGCTGGTACATTCTACGTTTCTTCTTTTCTCCCAGACCAGCATGGAAGAAATGCTCCACGCAGAATATGGTCGCTAATTTCATCCTGCCTTCTACTTGTCTATTTGGTACAGCGGCGGCAAAACGCGGACCGCAAGAAACGATCGGTGACTTACTTTTGTTTTTGCTTTTAAGCTATTGCATAGCTTCTATCGCGGGCCTTGAGCGCGGGGACCGAATCCAGAAATTCCGTAACGAAAAAACCTCACGCTCGCGCGTTGCTGCTTTGTCTCCGTCGTCCGTTTGCGACGTTGCCGTCCTTCCTTGTATCGAACCACCTTAATGCAATAGCTTTACCGCGGCAGTCCCCGAGTGCCACACGTCTTTATTTTTATATGTTCAAGTTTAGTTTATACATTTTTAATTTTTATTGTTTTTAGGAGAGGCCGTCTATTAAATTTGACAAATTTCACTCAACTTTGCGTCGTGTTTTTGAGAAAACTACAGGATTATCATTAAATTTATTTTTATATTATGAAAGATAATATCATATTATTTAGCATGAGTGAACCATTTTGCCTATGAACTTGCTTGTTTTAGTATAATTCACTGGAATCCAACGTGCGTTTTGCCAAATTTCGCAAGGCGCGTGGCGGGGCTTTCGAGATTTTCAAATGATTTAATCATTAACACCCGGTAAAAAAAATACACAAATATAGCTGAATAAGTATTTTCTGACATGAGTGAAGCTTTTTTCATTGTTTTATTTAAATTCACAAGGAAAAAAAATCAACAAGTCGCGTAATTTTCGCCGAAATCGATGTAAATAAAGTCGCTTGTATTTGTGTTTTGAGCTCCTATTTTAGAAAGATAAAAATAACGTTACAAACGCCATTTCATGCCCTTTTTAAATATGCCAAACACATCATAATTATATTTTTATAAATAATGTAAAAAAATAAAATCATATCGCATAAAAATTTATTTAAATAGGATGCGGTTTACCCTCCGACGGCAGTCCGCGCGCAGCGCTTACAGCGAGAGGACGTATTTCTTTGCGCCAACGCCGACCTCGTAGTCACTGTGCGATGACGTGCGCAAACCATAGAGTGACTGATAGGATTTGATCATTGGAAAACTTGATTACTTATAGTAATTTATTTGTGTCGTTGAACGTACTGTCGTAAATATAATGGGCTATCGGATAAATTTTTCAAACTTGAAAAGAAATAGAAAATTTATCAAGTTCTCCCTAATTGCCCCGTATTTCTGAAATGAAGATGTTGCTCCCATTCAATCGCTGGGCGGTGGTGTTCAGCGCTGGTGTGGCCCTAGGCCATATGCGCAGGCACTGTCTGCTCCGCGGTGGAAAGGGACGCGATGTAGCGGCCATTTTAAGAAATTCAGTTTACATGAAAATGCGATTTCACTAATATCGTCTAAGTAACCAAACATAATTATTGAAAGATTTTTTATATTTAATTTGCCGTACTCATTTGGGGAGTGTAGCACGGCAGCTGAGTGCTGGCACCGGATGCCGTCCTCCACACCCCAAATTTAAGATGAAACAAATTTTGAAAAATCAATAAAAAATAGTTAAATTCATTTTTATTCCAAAAATTTGTTAGTAAAAACTTTAATTTGGAGAATACAGTCTCCGAATATGTTGGAGGATGCGGACGAAAAAAAAAAATTGGTTGCCTGTAAAGTCGGTATACGGGCGAAAGTTTTACGTGACAACGCGATCATAGTTGAGTGGGAGAGAGACGCAAGGCATTCGGCGGGCCTCTCTCTCGTTCGGTGACTCATCGTAACGTTACCGAGCGTTACACTTTTTCATAAGTGACTCCCAGCCGCAACCTAATTTAAGACGTTGTCACGTCAAAAAATAGAATGAGCAAACGAGCTAAAAATAGAACGTTGATAATGTGAAACGGAAAAATAAATACTATGGTGCCACTAATTCTGCAAAAGGCAAAAAGTAAGCTTAAGTAACTCACTAGACAAGACGTTTGTCAGTTTGGTGTCTAGACTGGACCTGATTTGTTAATTAAAACTGAAATTATCAGGCGAGACGATGAGATTTGGGAAAATAAAATGTAAGACCGGTTGATAAATTTTTATCATAAATTATTACTACTATTAAATCATCGATCCGCCTAAATGTCGTTCAATGAAACTCCTGCAGCTATTAAGCCCTATATTATAATTATACGTGCTTGTACCTTCAATAAGTATCCTAGCTATTGTTACGAAAGTGGGGTTTGAGATTTGGAAAAAAATGCCAACACTCTTCTTAGGGAATTTATTCACTATGCAACCAAAGATTGACACACTAATATGGTCTTCGAAACGTCCATTGTCCAAGTCTTCATGCAGTCATAGTCCAAAATTCGTCGCTGAAGTTGTATAGGTTACGCGCCGATAATATTTGTTAAATCTCTTTGAAGTTATCTCACCACTTTTATATACGCCTGCCAAGGTACGAGAATAGATATTTCTAGAAAATTCATGTGCTTGACCCTCCGTCACCCCGACTTAGAATGTTAGTGTTGGTTGACCGATGTGAACTCGGGATTATTCTCAAACATTCCACAACCTTCTTTTTAATTCTTCATCATTCTGGATTATTCTATAAATTTCTAGAACATTCCACATTATTTTAGAACTTGCTAATTCTTCTGGAATTCTCTACTTCTAGTAGCTTTGCGACACTATTTCTCATCATTGTGCTAAATTTCATCGAAATCCGTTTATATGTTAGATATTATTTGTTTTGAGCACGCAAGGTTTAAAACGGTAGTCAGATTTGCGTGCTAACATGAGGCTTTTCTGCAATAATTTTAATCGAAAATCAGAAGAAAATGTAGCGTTTCCTGTCAAGCAGATTTGTATGTGTACTTTTTAAATGTATACTCAGACAAATTATACCAATTTTCTTAATTCTACAGTTTTATTTATTTTATTCGATAATAAGGAAGGCAACTTCTACTCTAGCGATGCAGTCGTGTGTTTCATGAACGCGCTACTGCATCGCAACATTCTCCATCGGTTTATGACCAGCGACTGCATAGCTACCAAAGAATTCACCGTGTGCTACCTCCCTAAACTCCTTTTCATTCGATATACACGCTGACTTTTTATTGGTTTTGGAAAAAAATGTCATCGTGTAAAAAAATTCTTCTATACATATTTGTGTATGACAAGACAAAAATGTTGCGAAAATGACTTCTGATCGAGACAACGTAGTGTTAAATAAAAGATTCGCATAGATTCCATGACACGTGTTTATCTCCACCGTCAATGCCCCAGAATCTTGTAAAAAAAATTTCACCAAAGACATTTAATTTCTACCTTCATTATTTATTCAGAATGAATTCTCACCAACCGGTCAATTAGTGCTGCCAATTTTTAAAATATCCGTCTATTCGTTACAACTTGCCACAGATACCCGACCGTACGAACGTACCAACTGTATCAATCGACTTCCACTTAGGTTTTATTAATTTAGCAACACTTATGACAACTGCCAATACTGTTTACAAATCGTGATACTTATTAGCTACAACAGATCTAAGAGTTTTAAATAAAAGTAATACTTAATAGTAGTTACGCCTGACCAAAACTGCCGCGTGAGCTCGATGAACTCTGTCAGGCCGGCCAGGTGGTGGTACTACTAATTGATCTCACGATTTTTTGTTCTGAATTTTTATTTATCTAGCTATTTAGGTATTAATAACGATCCTTATGAAGTGGCTTTCGGCAATAAAACCATTGAAAAATCACCATGTAGAGAGTAATACGGAGTAATATGGCTTACAATCAATGATAAGTAATACTTTGCACTACCTAATTTGCTAAAACTTGCCTTATTTAAGTTTCTATACAAATTAAATAATACTCAACTTTGCTAAAGTACCTGGGTGACCGAGCTTTACTCGGTTACATATCAAACATTAACTACATTTTAAACTTGTTTAAAAACAATACAAAGTAAAAAATTATATATAAACTTGAACATAAAAAAACAAAAGTACTCATTAACAGTCACCGAGTGGGATTCGAACCCGTAACACTCTTTCTAGCGGTCCACATCCTTAACCGCTGAGCCAAACGGATGGCGGCCGGTGCGGAGATATTAGCGACTATATTCTGCGTGAAAAGAAAAACGCATGAAAACTCGACAACACGCGTTTTCCCAAATATAAGACTAATCTAGATCGATTATTTACCGCCGAAAACCCCCATATACCAATTTTCAGCAAAATCGTTAGAGCCGTTTTCGAGATCATCGAAATTTATAAATATATAAATAAATAAATATACCTACAAGAGTTGCTCGTTTAAAGGAAGGAAGGATAAGTTAAAGAATAGAAGTCTCCATTATTATCACCTTCACGATTTATCATATTATTTTATCATAATATTTTTTACTTACCCGTAATCCAAAGCACTCAAGGATTTAATATTCATATATTATTACTCGCATTTAAATTAGGATGGCATTTGTAATAAAACTTTTACCAAAATTTGAATAATATCTGTTAGTTTATACCAGTTAGTAAGTTAGAAAATCTTTATTGCACCAAAACATAATGTACCACCAGTATATTTAACCAAAAAACATCAACGATCGCCGAGCGCACTATACCAAGCTTTACGTCGCCTACGTAGCTCTGTGTGTGTGAGCGGCATGTCGTTGTGTGCGTGCGCCCGCTGCCAGCGTGCAAAAAGATTACAGCGGGCTCTTAATGTTTGAGATAATTCACATTTTACTTTTTAAATTTATGTAGATTATAACCTAAATACCACCATATTACAATAAATAGTAGTTATATTTACTTACTACCTTACTTACTACCCAGGTACTTATATTTTAACATACACACGTATTGGGTAAAAGTGCCTGTAAAGGTATAGTTACTGAATATTGAATTTTGAATACGGAAAGACTTCACAGTTCTCTTATACAAAACGCCACTAAAACAGCAAGCCAGTATGCTGGATACAAATATTACAAAATTATTTCCCCAATAAACCTGAATGAAATAAATGTACGGGAAAATAGCGGCCCATGAAATAAAAACCTTGCGGCCCTGGGCTCTACATAGAACCGCAAGACCCAAAATGCTCTGTCTGCCCCATTAGGGATAAAGACGTGATAGTTTGATGATGAAATAAAAATACCAAATTGAAGCCGCCCTCCACGATTTTAACGATTTTATCAAAACCGAGCTACATAAATTACTAATTATTAGGACAGTCCGCTCAATCACAACGGCGTGGACAGTGTTATGGGGGTTTCATCCCCTTTTAATTTTCTTTTTCTCTTTTCCTTTGCCTATTTTTCTCTTTTTGCTACACAAGTAACTCATGCAAAAATACTATTTTCTTGTTATAGCGGATGGTAGAAACTTATTTTTGAAGCGCGATTTCATTTGATTCATTCGATGCTTTATGCAATAGGTACATAATAAATAAGGTAGATATTATGTCTCTGATCCCCCTCCGAAATAAATCCCTGGCTACGGACCCTATGCAATCACCCGGCAATTTTTTCTTTTTGCTACACACGTACCTGTACGTAACACATGCAAAAATACTATTTTCTTTTTATAGAGGAAGTTAGAAACTTATTTTTGAAGAGCGATTTCAATAACATTTGACCGATAAATAATGTAGATATATTATGATGTTTCTGACACCGTACCTTCCGAAATAAATCCCTGGCTACGGTCCCTACTCAATCACCCGGCAATTTATAGAATTCGCTCCAATATTTCTTGATCAATTATCATAATTATTCAATGATTCGTTATCGGAAATGCTATTTTTGAAACCGCGGAGTCCCCTAAACGATTGGTTTTTCCATACAAAAAATCGTTCGTTTAGTGACGCCGCATTTGAAAAATCGCACCACAGGGGCGCAATTTCGGACGCGCTTGTTGATAGGGATTTTAATGATCCATTCTATAATCGGGGTCGTGCCATCTGTCGCGAACAGTAGTCGCAGTAAAGTATACTTCGAAAAAGCAACTGCTTTTCTCCTATGATTTATTAAAATGAATGATAAGGAAGTAGGAAATCGTCTTTTTCTGAAACTGGAAAGTGATACTTTATTACTTTCATGATTGCTCCAAAAAAAGTGTAGGTATTACTTTCAGGGTTCATGTACCTGTGTACTATGAGTTTTATATGATTAACATTGAATGTATTTAATATTGGGGTATAGTTAAAATACCTTTTTTCTGAATATTTCCCCTGGTTCAGAAGTTTAAGGAGGTTTGCTACGTTGCCTGTTAGGAGCTCGATGGTCCAGCGGGTGTAATCATTGTTAGCGCTCAAGCATATCAAGCATCCTTATGCGATTTTCACACTTTGATTAGATAAGTGGTAAGGTAAGTATAAAAAAAACGAGCCTTAGGTTTTCTTAGAGTACTTAATACTCAGTACCTGGGCGACCGAGCTTTGCTCGGTTACATCTAGCGACCATATTCTCCGTGGAAAGAAAAACGAATAAAAACTCGAAAACACGCGTTTTCTCAAACATAAGACTAATCTAGATCGATTGTTTACCCCCGAAAACCCCCATATACCAAATTTTAGCGAAATCGTTAGAGATCACAGAAATTTATAGATAAATAAATATACAAGAATTGCTTTTGAGGTGAGCTACTGTATAAAATCAAACAAACATGGCAGTTTAAACACAATATATTATTAAAAAAGAAAACAATACAATATAAGAACAATATTGTAGAATCATCTTTACAGAGCGAGTACCACGGGCGACGAACTCGCGCGGACCTCGATCGCAACTCGACGGCGACTCGCCCGCGCGAGTTCATCGCCGAACGCTCGCAGGCGTTGGCATTCGGCGAACATGCATGTTCGCAATTACGCAAAGCCAACTCGCACACGACGCAATATATTATAGACTCTACAGCTTAAAGTTTAGATTTTAAATTAATTTATAAATAATTTGCTATAAAAAAAATCTGGACACTGCAGACATGGTCTCCCAACGTCTCAGGCCAAGGTCCTGATGAAATGAATTTTATTTCAATGTAATAAGGTTGAGATTCACCTGTGTCCAATGGCCCGATCGGGCTACGCGGCTTTTCTTTATCAAAGATGATAGATGTTTAATTTTACATCTTTACTAGCCTACCATCAACAGAACATCAGCTGAAACGATGGGATGAAAATCGGACCAAGTCAATAAGCAATGCGGCTATTTATCCCCTACACTCTAAATTTGGCCCTTGGGTCTTATGGCCCTGGGCCCAGTCTACCCTGTAAAAGACTTCGACGGGATGACCCTTCAGACTCGTCTCCTGGCCATACCTGGTGGTACGGTGAGTATTTTAAAGGTTAAAGGTACCACCGAGCGTAGTGACTAACTTAGTTAAATATTTTGTATCTATCACCCTTTTTAATATTTGAAATTGCAAGGACAAGATAAAACATATTTTAAGTAAAATACGTATAGCAAAATTTAAAATATAAATTAAATTACACTTATTGACGTATATTACTGCCTGTAAATCAACATTTGAATTTTGAATTTTTTTAAATTTTAAAACATTAGTATTTTTTTATGAATTAGAGGGTAGAAGTATATTAACTAGAACACAAATGGCTCATCTATTGGGCATTTCGTGTGCAAGTCGGCTCCTGCGTCAGCCCGCCGTGGGCCGGGGTGTTACCCTGCTCTTACCACACTAGCTCGGGACGCAGGGACAGTCTAACGGCCGACACTCCATCAGAGCCGAGCGAGGTTGTGCTGTGTTTTGACTACCAATAGGATTACCAGGCTGGTGCAAGCCGATTGAAACCTCAGCAAATAAATAAAAGTGGGATGACGACAGGGTCGGAAAAGTATTTTATTTATTTCGGAAAAGTAACAGACATTTCTTATTTATGTTAACAATAACAACAAATAGTATGATTGTAATTGGTCCATCTTTTAGATTAGCCAGAAATAATAGCAAATATTTTACCAAAAAATTTAAAATTTTCAAAACTACGGAGCATCAAGGTGCCGGAATGGAAGCATGGCGGGGACATTACTCTATCTCTTTCGTACGCACGAGACCTAATAGCAGTGACGTCAAGAGCTTTATATGTGCATCCTTTTTCTATTACTTGACAGTTCCCCCTTCCATCAGATTTTAAAAGCTTATAACCTACTTATTTTTGAGCAGATTAAAAACCATCTTTTTGTTTTCGGTTTCGTATTATGCTACTTAATGATATAAATAATAATAAAAAAATTGATTTAAATACCGTAAAGTGATCGGTTTGAAAACACAACACACGCTCGCTCAGCCCGAACAGTGTCGACCAAAAGCAGCGGTAACACTTCACATCTCTTATTATCTCTACGCGAATTCAATCACATATCATATAGCTCTAATAACTGCCGGCGGCACTGTCCGTCTCTGTGCATGGCACTACTTGGGAATAGCACGCGTGTATTTATATACTTTGGCATTTGAGTGCGAGTAACCGCGGGCTACACATTCCAGCATGTATTTGCCTCTCTTTCCTTCTTAACGCTGAGTGAAAGAGACAACAAACGCAGGAAAATTCCGGATTTGCGGGTCACGAATGGCGGCTGTTTTACACATAAGCAATAAGTATGATTGTATACGCGAGAAGTATCAAGATTTTGACACAAATGTCATTTCCAGTTGTGACGGCGCTAGAATTAATCGAGATCATTGTTATAAAGAATCAATAGTTCTGATTTTAATCAAAATCTGTTACGCCAGTGGGTTTTGCGTCAGTTCCCCGCACTCAATCCGCTTTATTCTAAAACACGGTTTTGACTATGACTCGCCTCTTATTGACAGCAACTAAATGAGATGTCAACTTGCTTTGGTCGAGTAATAGTTAAACCTGTAATTATAACCAGCCCTAAATAAGATGTATATTAAAATTGATCGACCAATAGAATCGACAGTGTCAGTTCGAACACATCATACAAAAGTTAATTTACAATGGCAATAACCTAAAATATAATTTTTAAAGTTTCAAAGTAAGACGCCAGCTATATGTCACTATGAATTAGCAACTAATTGACTTGTATATATGAATATTATCGTCGTGTGAAAAATCTTTAGATAACACGTCGAAATCTAAGCTCCTAGAGACCTATTTTTGAACGCAGGAGTCAGCGAAACACAAAACGTGTAGTTCAAGACCACTCGTTGCAAACCGTTCGCGTACGAGTGATTAAAAAATACGGCCCTCTCTGTATGACTCCGCTTTTAAAATAGGTCTCTTAAAAACATGCATTTATGTCTGACCAAGCGAAAAACAAAATGTTCTAGAAACATGCATGTTTTATGTTTGACCAAGCGAAAATCAGAATGTTCTAGAATAAAGCTGCCAAACTGTAATTTGATAAATTTTCGACGACAGTGCCCCAGTACCCCGTTACAATATAATATTCTATACCGATATATCTATAATATACGCTGACAATATACACAACGCGTTGGGTCCGCACTAACTAGCAACGTCCGGTCGTTGTCACTGTGTGCACACTACTGACGCGAGAAGCGAGGCGTCCGTGGAATGGGCTGATTTGTGCAGTCGATCAATAAATTAGGGTTGTTCATTTAATGATATTGAACAACTCTGTCTTGAACACAGCGAGAAACGGTTAATAGACAGTAGCGTTTAAATAACGCAATCATATCGTAATGTTACAAAGTAACGTTACGGTAATAAAGAAATCTTAATGAAGTTAGTTTTGGCTGTTTTGAAATATCGCTAGATATTATCGTTAAATTCAAAAAAAGCCTCAAGGGCATTAGTAATAACAGTATTCACCTTGAATAGAAAGCTTTATTAAGATTTATATTAGTAAAAAGAAAGTCTGTTTACAACATTTTTATATGGAAATAACACGTATTTTTGTTTGTGAGAATTTGAAGACTGCACAAAACAGCGCACCAAACGATACGTACTTATAAACTTATATAAAAAAAATTGATTGATTGGAAAAAATAATGGACATCACATTTTTAAAAAATCATTAGACCGTTCTATTTGACACTCGGAGTTCGGCCGCCGCGCCGTTTAGCTCCAAAACTCTCGCTCATAAGGCAATTTATGTGCGTTAAGTCCTGCGGATCGCGTGAGTCGATATTTATGTACAAAGTCCTGCGATCCTCGGCAGGCGATTATAATGCGTCCTTTAAATACTCGGCATACACGTGCGATATAATATAAAGCACAGATTAAGCATTATTTGGTTATATTACACGTTCTTTCACAACTTGTCAGTCGCGAACTAGTGCACGCTGCTTTTTGATTTCCATCTCCGTAAGCCACTAGGCGATCTAGGCATTCTGGTTTGGCAGTGAAGATATTCTGACCAATCTAGGTGTCTATTATTTTATATCAATTGAAGTATCACATTCCAGATTTTATGTACACTTTGAAATTCCCATTTCGCTGTCGGTGAAAATTTGACGCTCCTAAATACGTCTACCGTTAAATTCTTTTTCGTATAATATACTGAATGTCTTTCTTCAACTGTGAAACATGTTATAGGAAATCCTTCGGAATCTTCGTACAACCTGAAATATTGTAATGCTACTGAACGTTCTCGACATTATATATTTTCTCAGTCAGTCATCGAAAATACATTATTTATTTACATTTATGGAAAGCGAACATCGATTAAGACTGTCTCCCAAAAATTCATCGACCGATCCAAAAATTGTGGTGTTGAGAGATTAGAGTCAGTCGTCAATCTGGAGCGTGCGTTCTATGTAAGAGTCCTGACGATGAGATGCGAGCGTGCGTCGAGGTCGCGGGCGCGGGTGCGGGTGCGGGCGCGGGCGCGGGCGCTGGGGCGGCGTCAGCGGCGCAGCAGCGCGGGCAGGTCGGCGAAGGCGCAGGCGCCGAGCCCCGCGCGCGCCATGCGCCGCAGCAGCTCGCGCGAGTGCGACACGCACGCCTCCACCGGCGACACCCACTGCATGCCCGCCGCCTCTGCGGACACAGCGCACGTCACATACCACATCTCACACCGAGCCAATGAGGCTGTTGCGTCGGCTCTCTTTGAACAACATGGTACAAGGACAAAACAAATTAACAACCAAATTCTGAATAGCAGCAGTTTTCTTTTCATCATCATCAGGTCTTCTTAGTCTCCACTGCATGAAGCACGACCTTCACTGTACTACTGCCATACTTGGCCAGAGCAGCCAGAGGATTTTACCTACACTGTTTTTCCTAAGTCGCCTTCTACGACATACACGGGAAGTCTTGGAGTGGCCCTATTCTACTCTGCCGGAAACTACATGGAGTATTCTTTTCACTTACTTTAAATTTTTATTTACGTAATCATTGTCAATCAAACAGCTATTTATCAACATATACAGAACAAAAGAAATAAACATGTAGATGCTTACCGAGTATGGCGGAGTTAAGTGCCTCGCAGACGGCTTCGCGTCTCACGGGCTCTAATTGCCAGCCCACAGGGCTGTCCCAGGGATTACTATACGCTAACAGACTAAACGCGTCCTGCAAAAAACAATTACATTTATTAACCAAATATTTTTTACTCTTACACAGATAACAGGAACACAATTTGGACTCATCATCATCATTTCATGCAAAGAAGTCAGTTTGAAAAAAGACATACTATCTCGCCGCGCTAAGAACATCTATGAATAATTGGCTAGTACGCGCATCTCCTCCTTGTTCAATCCGCACCCAGTGATTCTTTACATTCATTAATGTATAAGATCTCCCCTCAGAAAGAGAACATAAGAAGTTTGTAGCAAAGAACACGTACCTCCAACATAGATTTGTGGTATAGATCTTGCTGCAGCTTCTGCGACATCGCATACAGCTCGCGGCCGAACGCCAGCATGCGCTCCACCGAGGCGCGCGCGCCGCACCCGCTCTCCGCGTCTGCGCACGCGCAAACGGTTTATGTGGTGCGTCTGACGTGATAGAACTAACGAGCCGGGGCCTACTCGGGCTCGAAGTTAGTGGCAAAAGAATCTGAATGAATGTTATTGTGTTCTGAGTAAATGTATTATGTATAGTGATCAAAAGATTAATCTTAAAATATATATACTGTTAATAAGATCCAAAATCGTACTTCGCTTTTATCTTTTTGTCGTTTAGAACAAATGTTCGCAAACTTTCCTAGATATTCGTTAAGCGAAAGTGTAATTTAGGGGTCGAATGTAACAATCAAAATAATCTTATTTTCGTTTTTAAATAAATTTCTACATTCAAATTCTTTCACCATCTCTACACAGATTAGTAAACAAGAATTCCTTGCAAAAAATAACAAAATGTTCTCAGAAATGTGATAGGAATTTAACAGTAGTGTAAGAGTTCGGTGCGCGAAACATCGCTGCCTTTCGGGCCACCCATGCACGGTTAGAGCCCCGTATATACTTAGATATATAGATATAATATTATGGCAATATATAATAAGCGATACTTCACCGCATGCGGTCGATCCCGAACCATCCCATTGCCCCATGCACCTCCTATCATCGACCATGCAAACAAATTACATAAAATATCTCCGAAATATCAAGCATGCTTTGTCTCGTGCTAAATAAACTATTGCCTGAATGTAATTATTGTCCTTGACAAGCAAACAACGCAGCAAGAAATCATTTTATCTAACACGTGATATAAAAGTCAAGATTTGTTCGAAACAAGCACGAAAAATCACATACCTAACTTAGCGCGCTCTTACGAGTTGTACCCTAGTGGGTGCTACCGAATCATGCTCCATATATTTGGTGCGATTTTCACAAATGATCGAGAGTACAACTTACGGTTGTTACAACTGCTGGCTTTCCAACCAATCTATGCTATGAATATGAACTGTGAAATTTCTTCAAATAACTTTACATCTGTTATTGAGAAAAGGTTGTGAATAGTACACTTATTGAGTGATGGAAGAGAGAAATTTCGTAGCACACTTCGGTTGAAAATAAGCCTAGAGATTTTTCTCGAAATGAGCTGGACTGTTCTTTTATTTTCATTATTTTTATCGTGTTAATCTATTCATTTCAGGCTTGCCAAATAAAATAAAACTTCATGTAGATACCAAGAAATAATATACTTAGTAAATCTTGAACTTACCTACAGCCGACACTGATGAACAAAGGCATACTTACTTGATAGCATGATCAATGTAGCAGTAATGATTCGTGATGGAGATATAAGAGCAAAAAGATACACCATAATTCAAATTTTCGTAATGTACCAGAATTGTCGAAATCTATCTATTTCTCGAGAAACACTAACCTGAACTAAATTATGTCAGAATTATCGTGTATCTTCTATCCGACATCGTGAAAATAAATAATGACAATTGGTGAGGAAACGAAGAATATCGTGAAAGAAGTCGGGGGACCTGTGCTTAGGAAATTATGTGACAACCTTAAGAAGATTTCCAAGCAAGAGTTACACTGTCTCTAAAGGGGAAAGGAAACAACTATGAATATGGATGTGTAAATTATATTAAACTTTTTTAATATTTCGACGTTTAGTGATATTGAATTTAAGATCAAAGGAAAATAACTTGGATATATACTACATTTCTTGGTTATTGCCTTAATACTAGTATTTAATCAATTGAATGGCCAAGTTTTGTTTTTATCTAGACATTGTCCTGGATGAAAAACTAGAGAAAAATGAAATAAATATAAAAGTCATGTTGAGACAAAATTCGGTGCAATCCCGAAACGACACCGCAAATCAGTTAAAAGGTACATTTGATGCAACGTGATAATTTAAAAGTATCTATATTTGGAAAGAAAAGAAGACTTAATCTTTGACTGTTTACGAAAGAAAGAGACGGCAACTATCATTTTGGAGACAGAGGGATTTAAGCAGTTCAGGGTAGCAACGGGAAATGTCCACACGATGAGAACAGGGCCGGATGTTCTGCATGAGAGATGATGCACCCACCTGGGAAGTCGGCGAGCAGCGCGGCCACGCTGGCCGTGACGCCGGGCATGCCCTTGACGACCGCGTCGCAACCTACAACCGCATGTGCGTCAGCCCGCGCCGCACGGGAGCCTACCACGCCCCGCACGGAGCCTACCACGCCCCGCATCTGAGCTGTCGCTCATTGTGCCGTGATGATCACTTAACGCCGCCAAACCCGACACCATTGAAAAGCGGTCCGATTCGTCAAGTATATATACATTAGCCACTACGCGCAAACGCATAGTCAAATAAAGCTAATACATCAAACAGGATTAACTGAGAAATATTCTGCACGACTAGCCTTTGAGAGAATCCTAAGTATGTATTCTGAACTTTAAGACAGATTTAAAAAAATGGTTAAGTATTTTAACATGACGCAAGGATCAATTTTCAGTTGACATTATTTACAGGACAGCAATATTTTCATCACGCCACAGTGAGAACCGGCTCTAAGGCAACGAACAAAATCTTTGTTGTTGCGATGTACGCGGATTCGTGTTCGATACAATGCACGTTCACATGACCGTCAACAACTTTTGTGAACATAAACATTAGGCATCTAAACCTTTACCTATAAAACTTGCGAGGAAATGCTTCTTGAGGTTAAATGTTCTAATTGATTAATATGCGAAGGGAGGCGTTGTGTTTGTCTCTGTTACATATATCTTGTGACGTAGGATGAAATATGGATTTCTTCAGACAGATACGGATTTTAAATACATTGATGGTTTAGTAATGATACAGTTTTGACCGATCTTTGCAAAACAGGCAATTTACTTGTACAAATTTAGCATCTTAAATCTGGCATAGTGGATTCACAAACATATGGACGAAGTGACAAGAAGATTTATTTATATACGCATTGAATTGGGTGCTTTTCTAAGTCAAAAATAAATTATTTGGTAGTAACGAAAATTAAACACCACAAAATAATGTCACTTGTAATTAATCATATCCATTTTCTTTTTCTTTGTTGTTGTGAAATCTTAAGATAATACTACAAAAGGTACAACTTAATGCTAAGCATCGTCTACCAGTTCACCTTTGGGATTTAGATTTAGGAGAAAAACTGATATTAAGAGCGCTATTTGACTTCAAGAAACTATGACGTCATTCGCCTGTATGAATTGCATAGAAATGTTTGTTTTGACGTTTAGAAAAAAGTATCTGGTTTGAGTTGTTAAAAAGAAACGAATTGCCACCCCAAATATTCAAAGTTATTGGCACTTTAGAGTTAACACAATTATATGTGTTCTTAATAAGATCTTTCGGATGTAGCGTCCTAGGTAGTCATGTGAACGTGCGAGTTGCTCACACCCTGGCGTCGGCGGCGCGGGCGGCCGCAAACAAACAAAAGATGCGACTAGGTGCCGATGTGTGCGCGTGCGGTGCGAGAACAAGCGGGTACGCATGCGCCCGGTTAGTGCCTGCCACGTAGCAACCGTTCCTACACCCCTCTGTACTATAGGGCATCGATCAAGTTGCCTATGCAACGTGGAAGGAACACAGCCGTAATAAATTGAACCACGGGCTATACTAGATCACTATAGTAACAGTAAAAAAGAAATAGACAAAAAAAATCATACTGAATTGTGCAGCCATTTGTTTAGGAATGTCGTATTTTTTTAACTATTTTTTTATTATCATTATACTATAGTAATCTAGTATAGTCCGTGGTTCGATTTACGACAGGTACGTCCTTTCCACGTTGTATACTCCATGGCGTAATGGTCAACACGCTAGACCGCCAACCCGGAGGTCCTGGGTTCGATCCCCAGCCAGGGCAAGTTGGAAAATGGCCTTTTTCGTATCCTATAACACAAGTCTCGAACTTACCTTAGGGCTAGCTCAATCAGTGTAATTTGTCCCTATATATTTATTTATTTATACTAAAGTGAAGACGCTAAGCACGAAGGATTTTGTACATTGACACGCCAGTTCCTATATCTGTCGAACGTGCATAACTATACCGCTGTCACGCTCACACAGCGGCGGCACACAGCGCGAACGGGACAGCCATATAATTGTGCGCATGCGATAGAGATAGAAAATGACGTGTCAATGTACGAATTCTTTGTGCATAACGTCCTTACTGTACCTGTTTTTTTTGTATAAGATTTATGATCAACAAAACGCACTGAGTGTGTGCGTACGTATAAGTAAGTACGCGTGCGTACTTGGCGTACCTAGTGTTTTTGTAAAACACAGTGTGTAATATCAACAGTGACATTTCGATGCCTGTCAATAATGAGGCTTAAAATTGCATTCTCTTGTACGCATCTCTAGTGCGTGCGAGCCACAGTTTTTACTTTATTTTTGCACAACACGCTTAGCGTGTTTAATACTTCTCTCAAACTCGCTAGTGCTCGGTATGCCCGCTAGTTTTAGGAAAAGTTTGTGTGATTAAGTACTTTACCGAGTGTAGCCTCGGTTTCTACTGCATAATGTTTCCATCCATCCACACAAAACCTGGATAGAATATATAGTTGTGTTCACGAATGAATTCAATCATTTTTTAAAACAAAATGTCGACTTTACTCCCTACGCAACCGATTTTGATAAAATTTCTATAGGACCACCTCGCAAGTACACCCTTTCAAACCAAAAAATAATTTTCCAAATCGGTGCAGTCGTCTTCGAATGATCGGTAAACATACATTTGAAAAAATCGCGACGAATTCATAACCTCCTTCTTTGAAAGTCGAAAGTCGGTAAAAATGAAACACACAAGCTGTAAGAAGAGTTGCTACGTTCTCTCTCTACCCCAATACTTACAATAGTTGTTATAATAACACTACCTATGTACGGTAGCATGTATAAAACTTTTTATGGACATACCCTCATATTCGTAAAAATTTACACTCGTTTCCTAAACCTTTTTGAGTTAAAACATGTTTTGTCCCTTTCCTTCTTTAACATATTTGACACTGAAAGAACAGGACGAAACATATTTTAACTAAAATAGGTTTAGTATTTGATATTTTTTATGAATAAAAGGGATAGAGTTTAGACCCTATGTAACTATGTATTACACGATTTAGTCACATGTTAGTTTTTGACTGTCTATAGTCAATCTGTATGGGATGGGATGGTATCATAACGTCCCGAACTTATATTTTCAAAAATAAGGCGAACTAGGATCAACCAAAACTTTACAATAACAACTTCAACACATAACATTGAACAACATTAATAAAACAATATGGAGATAAGAAAAAAATTGACAATCCATGCATATACAACGTGGAAGGGTCATACCCATAATAAATCAAGTCACGGGCTATACTAGATCACTATAGTACAGGGTGGCCAAATAACAGGTATACACTTTAGTTTTGTAATTTTATTCGATGAAATTCAAAATATATAAAGTATTCCTTGTTAAATATAATATTTAGGGCCGGCAGTTAAACATGGAAAATAATGTCAGACATGTCCACCTCTAGCAGCATCACAAAAGTAAACCCTTTTCATCGCGTTTTTCCTCACATTTTCACACATTTCCTACAATATCTAAGTGACTGTGTCTCGAATATTTTGTTTTAATTGCTTGAAGGTTCATTGGCCTGTTAGCATAGACACGTCTCTTTAGATAGCCCCACAGAAAAAAGTAAGGGACTGTTAAAATCAGGCAATCTTGGGGGCCAATCAATGTCACCGTTTCTCGAAATTAATCGACCAAGAAACATTCTTTTTAATGTTTCGTAAAACGTTTTAATAATTAAAACACGTTGTTCCGTTGTAAAATGCTCCATTGTAAATTTGCCGTATCTACACAAAGTAATAATCATGCAACAACTGTCATATTTACCGCCAAAACAAAATGGAGGCAAAAAAAAGTTGTATACCTCCAAGTCACACAAAAAAATGGAAACTTCTTTTTTTTAAGTTTTTTAGTTGTTATTTTAATTTCACACTATAGTAATCCAGTACAGCCCATGGCTTGATTTATTGAGGGTATGTCCCTTCCACTTCGTATATTTTTCTTATACCTCTTTGTTAATAACATAAAGTTGTTCAATATCATATTTGAAACTTGCCTAAAAAAGTTAAGGTTAACCAATAGACCTCATTCGATCAAAACCAATATCTAAATAAGCATGCGAACTAAAAGCGGTCAGCAAATAATAAATAAATGTTTGGACAATGTGTCTAACATAAACAAATCATATTAGTAGTATGAATGATATGAAGTGCAAATTATACCGTAACGTAAACATATTACATAAATTATATCATAAGTGTACAATTATTACAAGTAATTAAACTTATATATAACAATTTATATGAGTTTGCCAATTTTTGGATATTATATAATTTATATTGGGGCCAGATAAAGCGGAAATAATAATTGATTATTATTATGTTTGTTTATATTCAGCTTGAGCAGGGAGCCATCATCGTTTCGAGTCTACTGCTGGACATAAGCCTCGACAAGTAAATTTGAAACCATAAGTAGGTACGTACTGAGGTAGTAAACAAATATATGTCAAATTAAACATCATGCTTCTTATCATATTTCTAAATGATGGGGATACATCAAATTTTCGGGTTCCAGCGGTCCTCCACTTTAAATAAATTATTTCAAAGGAAACGGAGATAAAATTTAATTACAATTTAATTTCCATTCAAGTCTTTTATTTCAAATAATACACTGGATCACGAAAAATTCAAGTATCCCACTAAAAAAATATTTATATTTGTTTCCTATCTATTTACTACCTAAACACATACCTGCTATGGTTCTATGCCTTTAAAGAATATCGAAACGACCAATTGGCAGCATCCAGTTTCTGCAATAGTCGTACCGTACCAATTTTTTGTCTATGGTACGTTTCTGCACTTGCTTTCAAGCTAACTCGTGTCCGTCACATTGCTGGATGCTCAAGGGTCCCCCGACCCTAGACCAAAATACAACTTTCCATACAAACGTAGTCTACGTTTTATTTCAAAACGACATGTCCGATTTGGGCAAAATTTTGTAATTTCAAAGATATTGCAATTATCTAGGTTTATAACTAGTTTCCGACGGTAAAAATATGAACTTGAAATAGAATATAGTGTTTTATATCATTTTTGACCATTAGTATGGGAAACTTCTAAATCGTTATATTTTCTTTCCAGTTCATAATTTTACCATAGGAAACCAGTTATAACCCTAGATAATTGCAATTTCTTTACAATTACCAATTTTTACCGGAATCTGACATGTGGTTTCAAAATTAAACGTAGACTACGTTTGTATGGAGAAGTCTAGGGTCGGGGGACTCTTAAGAAGGGGCATATTTTATTTATACAAAAATACTTCGAATTCTTTTGACCCGGTTAAATCCACAGAAACAGCCATGAAAGTAGTTTACTGCAACAGTTAACCCAAGAAACTCGATTGCTAAAATGCATATTGCTAAAATTCTTCCATGGTAGTCTGTGAGAGAGGAAAAAACTGAAGAATGTACCAGCTGCTCCTCTGACCGCACAGATGGTGGAAACCGATCGTGGTAATGGGCGAAAATGCGAATGATGTTTATAGGCAATGCGACTAGCAACCAATCACTATTTTGGTTCCATTTTCCACCTTCGCGCCCTGGGCTACAAAGCAGACGTTTGAGCTACAAAGCATGCCTATAAAAATAGACCAAAACATACTCTCGAAAAAAAATCTCCAGAAGGAGTAAAACTAAAACATTATTTATTTTTACTAGTAGTTCGCCGCGAACTTAGACCTCGCGATATTATAACATAAATTCATTCCCTAAGTAACACCTAGATGGCGCTTTCCAAGGTTAAAACGCGCTATGGTTTCGTTTGCTACATAATCGTGAACATTTTTATTAATATTCTAAAAACTACTGAACCGATTTTGATGCCCAACGAATTTGAAAATTCTACTAATATTTCCTACTTGCCTACCAAATTTCATCAAAATCAGACCAACGGTTCGGCTGTTATCGCGGTACAAACATACATACATACATACATACTATGTGTTTTTGCCCCCAACTCGATTTAGAGACCATGCTCGCTTCGCTCGCTCGGTCAATAAAAAATATTTTTTACTAAAAACCAACTTCAACCCAAACTACACAACTGATTTTAATAAAAAAATCTACGGGACCACCTAACAAGTTTTTTTCTCAAAATCTTTCAGGCGTCTTTGAATAGTCGGTGAAAAATTACTCCTCCATTTTTTGAAATCGGTTAGAAAAACGTGACAATAACATTTTAACTATATCAATTCTATATTTTCTCGACACAAAATAGTATAGGAACTTTGCTCAAACTACTTCCATGGCGGACTACCCAAAGGCCATAACTAGCGGCGCGCTGCCACGGCACTTTGACCCCTATGTGTACTGTAATAGAGCGCACAGTCGTACCTCCGTGCGCGCCGTTGGCGGGCTGCTGCGGCGCGGCGGGCGACATGTCCACGTCGCAGTCGCGGCGCCCGCTGCCGTCCGACACACCTGCAATGCAACACCACAATGCATTTGCTTTAAGCCACTTCAAACTTACTTCTTCTTATCGTGTGTGTTAGTGACTAACACTAGTGTCAGAGTTTTTAAACCGCCTTAAAGGCTCTGACATGGTTTGAGGTAACGACCAATGTCAAAGACAGTGACCGGGACCGACGGCTTAACGTGCCCTCCGAAGCACGGATCATCTTATTTATCAGACAATCAGGTGATCAGCCTGCAATGTCCTGATCAAACTAGGTCAACAACACAAAGTCGTTGCCCCCGCCGGGAATCGAACCCGCGACCTCCGGGTATGAGTCGATCGCTCTAACCACTACACCACGGAGGCAGTCAAACTTACTTACATACATATAGACTAGGAGGGGGCCGTATGCAACCCTACCTCATCGAGTAGCATAATGTGACATATGTAGGGTGTTGCATATTAAAAAGATATGCCTTAATGTACAGGGTTGCCTGGGCGTAACCTGGAGCATTTTGTACAAGGCCCTCGATTTAAATCCGTCTTTTATTCACTAATTGCATAATCTTTTATACCTTTAAACGAGCAATTCTTATATAACGAGCATATCTTATTAATTTTTGTATATAAATTTATTTCTGGGATCTCGGAAACGGCTCTAACGATTTGGCTGAAACGTGGTATATGGATGTTTTCGGGGGTAAACAGTCGATCTAGATTAGTCTTATGTTGGGAAAACGCGTTTATTCGAGTTTTCATGCGTTCTTCTTTCTACGCAGAATATGGTCGCTAATTTCGTCCTGCCGGCCACAGTCCGTCTGGTCCAGCGGTTTCAGACGCGGACGGCAAGAAAGAGTGTTACGGGTTCGAATCCCGGTCGGTGACTTACTTTTGTTTTTTTATGTTCAAGTCCATATATAATTTTTAATTTTTAATGTTTTTAAAGTCTAATTTTTTATTCCGTAGAATTTTGACATTTCATAAGTGTTGCTAATAAAAAAGTTCTTCAGCTAAAAAGGGAACACGTATAAGGGCGATAAAAAATTTAATTCTTGATTTATTTTAATGTTTTAAGATAATATATTCTTGATATTGATATACTTTAAACTTTCTGGTATATTTAAAATGTTATAACATTTTTTAATACCGAAATATCAAAGTTATATTTTTAAGTAATTTTAAGTCAGCAGGTTATTTTTCTTTCCCTGGTATCACTCCCTACTAATTCATGTATCATCAACCTTTTTAGCCAAATGCTTATCAAATAATTAAAAATTAAAGTATGCGGCCATCAGCTGTCACGTCACGACTGTCACATTGATTGTTATATTTGTTATGTTTCTGTTAAGTTTTTTCTTGTTGAAAAAAATACTTTTATCTTAACTGATTTAGATTAAATTTGATATGGAGATAGTTTAAGAACCTGGAAAGGACGTATAAGCCATTCACCCACAAATTGACCGCGGTGGAAAGCTAATTGGATTTATTTGTATGGCAGCATCCATAAAGTCGTACGTGATGTCAACTAGGATATATATTTAATTAATAAGCAAATAATATATTTTGTTAATTTAGCGCATCACGTACTAACTGGACGTGTAGATTCAATATAACACTGTACAATGTTTTAGTATAAATACTCTGCAATAATCAAATAAATTATCCATTATCCCGTTGCCACTCCTGGCCTGTAGACAGTGATGGATCGAACCAGATCCAATGGGTTTCATTAATACCTTCCTGGTCGCTATATACCCCGACGTGGTCGCTATATACCCCGACGTGATGGGCACGCACCGCAAGATTGGAGCAAAGCGCAAGAAATCGACGACTCAAGCCTGAAGAAATGGGAAGAAGATCAACGTGTACATTTCCACTGGCCTCCCACAAGAGGGTCCCACCAGTGGAATTTCAAGAAGCACAGAAACCACCAGGCAACTAAAATGGACAACCCCAAGGCAACATTGGAATGGAAAAATCTACGTAACCCGCCAGCTGACACCGTAAACTCTATCAAGATGGAAAAATAGCGATAACATCATTGAAGAAAATACCGTCTACATTATCACTAACGTCATAATGATACAGAAATAGATATGACGTCACAAACTGCATCACTTTATTTAGAATTGCTGCGTTACGGACGAACAAAAATGCAGATGCAACAAAATTGATCGAGGTCAAGATCGCAAGGCCGCAGATGGCCGTATGTTGTTAAGAAAGGCGTAATAAAGAAAATTTTATATGTCAACGAGGAATATTGCACAGGATTTGGTGCTATCAATAAGTTCCAATGCCAAACTACTACCGACTTACACAGTGGTATAGAATTCTTGGTAAATAAGGAGCAAATATTTGATATCTATAATGCCTACAAGAGAAAGAGCGAACAACCTTATAATGGAACAGCGATCATGATTTTGACTAGAAAACATCTATGAATACCGATCACAGAAGCCAATATTTGAAAGCACAATTTCTACTGAAAATAACTCTCTCAAGATGCATCAAATGGTTAGCAGCAAGCAATCTCCAGAGCAAGCCAGCCAACGGGTCATATCCAGGTCCACAGCAGCCGACGCACCGAGCTCCTGGTCCTGAGATCAAGTACCCACAGCGACTATTATAGCGTTTTGCACATCCGCCCAGCTCACGCTTTGGATAATGAATTATGTCTGGCCACTCTCCAGCGGGGCACTACGGCAGGACTTCGACCGACGCTCGTCGACATTGTTCTCTACAGTCCCGACTCACTGCGGACTGCGAGCACGCTCACACGGTCTCATGAAAGACTACGAGCAGAAGATTTCTCCCGACTCACTGGGATTGAAGGAACTGGCAATTAAAAGATTAATAGAGAGAGAGACGCAAAGACTGCACATCAAAACCATATTTGAGTACCAAGAGAAACATATAGATTATAATATCAATGATGATAACGGAATTATAAGGAAGAAATTATTTAAGTATAATGTGTGACTCACAATATCAATAGATACTCCAAAATGCAAAGACGCACAATTTTGCCGCGCAGAAATTATTTGCCTACACAGCGTTTTTCAGCACGTGCAATGTGAATATCGTCAACAAAAGAGAAACTAAGAGATTATAACTCAATGAAGATAGCATTGGTAACGAGTAAAATCAACAAATTAGGATTCTACAATCTTGCTCCAGTTATCGACGAGATACTAATTGCTGCGCCGCCGAACTCCTATAAGGATTAAAATATCAAGATTCAAGCAATGAAGAAATCAATATTTTTATTTCAAGAAAGGAAGACATTATGCTAGCGTTTTTAGTACGTACTAATTTATAGTTCGAAATAGATTTTGTTATGTTCTTTTTTAAAAAAAGGGGGGAGTATTATGGCAGCATCCATAAAGTCGTACGTGATGTCAACTAGGATATATATTTAATTAATAAGCAAATAATATATTTTGATAATTTAGCGCATCACGTACTAACTGGACGTGTAGATTCAATATAACACTGTACAATGTTTTAGTATAAATACTCTGCAATAATCAAATAAATTATCCATTATCCCGTTGCCACTCCTGGCCTGTAGACAGTGATGGATCGAACCAGATCCAATGGGTTTCATTAATACCTTCCTGGTCGCTATATACCCCGACGTGGTCGCTATATGTATGTTTGTTAAATCAAATAGTTTTTACAGTTGTTCGTATTTTATGTCGGTTATTCAACTGTTCCTGATGAAAATATTACTCGCTGTAAATCCCCTTTTGATTTGGAGTACCGCACTTAAATAAATGGTTACATTCACTAACAAATAAAATGTGTAGACTCAGATGTTCACACTCTTATTGAAATTTGGAATTTAATAAAAAATGTGCCCGGCCAAAAAGGTTTATGATCTCTGATATGTCAAAAAATGACAGCTGTCAGAGTTCTACGGAATTAAAAATCAGACAGTAGACAAGTTTATAAAATGTAGTTGATGTTTGAGATATAACCGAGCAAAGCTCGGTCGGCCAGGTACTATACGAGGCGGTGGCATACCGTTGCCGTTGGTGTGCGAGCAGTGCGGCGAGTGCGCGCGGCTGGTGTGCTCTATGACAGAGGCGCACACGCCGTTGGCGGCGCCCGGCCCCGTGCAGTCGCCCTCCACGCACGTGCACGTCGTCGACTTGTTGCCGCACTGGAAGATCAAACATCTATATTTAATATATTATTGCCGTGTGGTTTCCGTCAGACTAGATGGCTAGGAAAAGACCTAGCTTTAATAATAATATAAAATATCATTTATTTCGACCATCATTGGATCATAAATTAATTACAATTATACATAAAATTATTAACAATACATTTTAAAATTATTAATAATTATAAATTTAACCTACAGTGAGTACATGAACCATCGCTGCATGGTTCATGTACTCACAGTCAAATCTGTCCGCAAATACCTTCAGGATGCTACTAGGGCTGGCACGCTTTTAAGCGTTAACCCCCAATAACTTTTAAACGGCTGAAACCTTTCTATCAAACACTAAGAAGCACCGCAAGGGAATTTGCTTTCACGTAAAACGACACCAAGTGTGGTCCGCACTTGGATGGGTGACCATAAGTGGCATAAAAGTTTCTCGAGCTATAGTAATGCAAAATGCGCACTTTAACCACTCAAAACATCGTCTCCCTCCCCCCTCAGCCCCTACCTCCGCGTCCACCCCGTTGACCATCTCCACCAACTGATACTTTATAATGACTGCATTAATTAAAGGATTGTTACTATATAAAATATCCCATATATAATCATCATCATCATCATTTCAGCCGCATAACGTACACTGCTGGACATAGGCCTCTCCCAAAGATTTCCAAAATTTTCCCATATATAATAAGTTAAATTAATGCTAATGATTTCAATTGCGCCCTGTATAGCCTATTCTAAACAAGACGAGGTCACTTTAACCACTCAAAACGTCGTCTCCCTCCCCCCACAGCCCCCTACCTCCGCGTCCACCCCGTTGACCATCTCCACGAACTGGCGGCACTTGAGCAGGAAAAGCAGGTCGGTGTCCCGCTCCAGCAGCCCGGGGTACAGCCGCCGCGTCAGCTCGATGGCGTCGCCGATGCGGCCCGACAGCACCAGTTTTGATACTCCTGGAACGGCAATACCAATATACTGACTTTTGTATACCTATAAGATTTTTGACCTAGACCATGGCCTTATTAACGTCCTTCGTAGAAGAAAACAGCTATAATATAATCAGAAAGTAGCGCGTACGAACGCTACATTCAGAGCATTTTCTGAATAAATTATTTGGCACTTTAATATTATTAAAACTAACGTGAGATTTATTCTATATATGTGTGCGTGAACTGCTAGACTGATTCAAATGAAATTTGGTATTAAGACCCGGAGAAGGACATTGGATAGTTTTTATCCCGAGATTCCCACGGGGAGCGAAGCCCTCGGGCACAGCTAGTAACTAAATATATTGTCGCGAACGAGATAAATGTAGAATATTCGCGAGTAAGAACCCTGCTGGCGAGATAGACTCGGAATGTTCGCGAGTGGAATCGTATAGAAAGACGTCAGGATAATGCAAGCGAAACTAGGCCTTATATTCTTATAGCATAAAGGCTAGAGTTCTTTGAATGGTCACCGGCTTAGTCGCACTCACACATACATACCGGCGTCTCGATGTTTCCCGTCAATCGAAATACATTCGTCAAGTGAGGCGAATATTCGAGAAAAGTATAGACTTCTGTATCGGCGCATATAAAAAGGCGATCGAGTGCGCGTCCCGCCAGTTCAGTACGAGCTACGAAAGCGATAACTTCGAAGCGAACCAAAGCGAAGGAAACCTACCTAAGTGCGACAAGTGGAAGTACCTGCGACTACTTTGGCGATATACCTGGACCTCAGCTGCTACGCGACTTGGACTTGGACATCAGGAAGACCATCTTCACGTGTCAACCTTTGGGTTCCGTAGTAAATAAAAACCCTCATACGAACTTTGGCGTTTTACTCCAAATCTCGAACCCAGTTTCGTAACAATATTAAACAGCGATTCTACTCACGTAGTAGTCGGAAAATGCCGACTAGTTTTGATCGACTGATGGTGTGTGGAGGCCTTCTTTAAGCCAGGCAAACGAGGTTGCAAGGACAAGAGCATCTAGATCCCACGGCATAGAACAAGCCAATATGCAGGCTTTCTCGTAGGAGGTCAGGCGATATCCCCTCAAGCCGGCGGCCGGAAGGTGGAGTGGGTTGATAAGTAGTAAGGAGTAAGGTGGTCTAACGACCTAACCAAGGTCGCTGGAAGGCGCTGGATACATGCCGCTCTAGATCGGTCATTTTGGAAATCCTTAGGAGAGGCCTATGTCCAGCAGTGGACGTTATGCGGCTTAAATGATGATGAAGTCCTCGCGTGAATGTCGTAGAAGACGACTTAGGAATTACAAGCTAAACAAAGCTTATAAACATCAATGAGAACTCTCCAACCCATCTGGCCAGCAAGGAGAGTGGCCAAGTCCCCTGACTGCTTTGACCAAGTATGGCGCTCTGGTAGTCCAGAGAGGGTCGTGCTCCTGCAGTAGAGACAAATTAACTGATTGTTATTAGTATTACGGGACTTACCGCGATTAATATCGTTTTTTGCCAGATATTTCGACGGCCCTTCGAACTAGCGACCATGATGGCAGAAGGGCCGTCAAAATATCTGGCAAAAAACGATATTAATCGCAGTAAGTCCCGTAATACTAATAACAGTAATTGTGACCGTGAAACTCTAAAATCATAAATTAACTGATGATGATGATGACACCGAAACAATAGGTCCAATATCAAAGAGCACAAGGCAACGGCTGTCCAGCTGTTCTCAGGTCGCATTTCAGTAGCATGCAAAAGCTGTATGTCTCTGGTAGAACAGACAGGGTCGTGCTCCTGCAGTGGAGACTAAAACACCTGACGATAATGATGATGATGCGATGGTACTCACTCTGCCTGTTCTTGATGTTGACGACGTCCTCCGAGATGGGTTGCGCGGTGGCCCGCGAGAAGGCCTGCGCCGTGCTGCAGTACCCGTGGTGCACCAGGTACGTCGACACCATCCTGCGGATAGATACACCGTCGTAGAAGTCTTTCTCAGCAAAGGAATTTAAAGTAATATCTACTCAATGTCGTTAGCGATATGGTTTAATTTAGCTCGCATCAGAACTCGACACCTCTTCTTTCAGGTAAGTGCATTGCAAGCCAATTTCATTCTTAGAAACAACTAGACATACGATTTACGTCACTGAATTTGCCACTTCGGAATGGTCGCCGCGCTCATAGTAATAATGTAGGTAATTTTCGATGCTTAGACGGGGAGTAACACAGGCCTGGTATTACATACAATATGCAATATGTTCTCGCCTTGTGGGGGTGTTAAGCGCCCTGCGGGTGCCTGGCCTCCTCGTCAAGGCGAGAACAGGGGAGAGGTGCAGGGACAGGAACACATATTGCGCGGATACTTATATTGATTCTGTGGAGGTCTATGTGTCACAAAGCAAGAGATTGTTTGTCAACAGACCATCAGACAGACTACAACACAAGCGTCAAACTTTTAACACTTCTCTTTTTTGTCGGGGCTTAACAAATATGTAGTGCCGGCACCTGTGCAGCACTTGCTGCCACTGGCCCTGCTCGTCCGGCAGCGGGAACTCGTCGATGGCGAGCAGCTCGCTGGCACACCCTGATATACCTGTGCAGCACTTGCTGCCACTGGCCCTGCTCGTCCGGCAGCGGGAACTCGTCGATGGCGAGCAGCTCGCTGGCACACCCTGACATACCTGTGCAGCACTTGCTGCCACTGGCCCTGCTCGTCCGGCAGCGGGAACTCGTCGATGGCGAGCAGCTCGCTGGCACACCCTGACATACCTGTGCAGCACTTGCTGCCACTGGCCCTGCTCGTCCGGCAGCGGGAACTCGTCGATGGCGAGCAGCTCGCTGGCACACCCTGACATACCTGTGCAGCACTTGCTGCCACTGGCCCTGCTCGTCCGGCAGCGGGAACTCGTCGATGGCGAGCAGCTCGCTGGCACACCCTGACATACCTGTGCAGCACTTGCTGCCACTGGCCCTGCTCGTCCGGCAGCGGGAACTCGTCGATGGCGAGCAGCTCGCTGGCACACCCTGACATACCTGTGCAGCACTTGCTGCCACTGGCCCTGCTCGTCCGGCAGCGGGAACTCGTCGATGGCGAGCAGCTCGCTGGCACACCCTGACATACCTGTGCAGCACTTGCTGCCACTGGCCCTGCTCGTCCGGCAGCGGGAACTCGTCGATGGCGAGCAGCTCGCTGGCACACCCTGACATACCTGTGCAGCACTTGCTGCCACTGGCCCTGCTCGTCCGGCAGCGGGAACTCGTCGATGGCGAGCAGCTCGCTGGCACACCCTGACATACCTGTGCAGCACTTGCTGCCACTGGCCCTGCTCGTCCGGCAGCGGGAACTCGTCGATGGCGAGCAGCTCGCTGGCACACCCTGACATACCTGTGCAGCACTTGCTGCCACTGGCCCTGCTCGTCCGGCAGCGGGAACTCGTCGATGGCGAGCAGCTCGCTGGCACACCCTGACATACCTGTGCAGCACTTGCTGCCACTGGCCCTGCTCGTCCGGCAGCGGGAACTCGTCGATGGCGAGCAGCTCGCTGGCACACCCTGACATACCTGTGCAGCACTTGCTGCCACTGGCCCTGCTCGTCCGGCAGCGGGAACTCGTCGATGGCGAGCAGCTCGCTGGCACACCCTGACATACCTGTGCAGCACTTGCTGCCACTGGCCCTGCTCGTCCGGCAGCGGGAACTCGTCGATGGCGAGCAGCTCGCTGGCACACCCTGACATACCTGTGCAGCACTTGCTGCCACTGGCCCTGCTCGTCCGGCAGCGGGAACTCGTCGATGGCGAGCAGCTCGCTGGCACACCCTGACATACCTGTGCAGCACTTGCTGCCACTGGCCCTGCTCGTCCGGCAGCGGGAACTCGTCGATGGCGAGGCGGGTGCGCGCGCGCAGCTCGCGCAGCATGTCCTCGATGTCGAACACGAACGGCTGCTGCCCGAAGTTGGCGTCCACCACCTCGCCGGGCGTCTGCAGCCCCACCGTCGGGTACAGGTTTGGCTGTGGAATATCAGGAAACAACTTTCTTTACTCAATTGAACAATATGTTATTGCAAAGCATAAAATACGTAAGACGGTAACAATACCATTTAAGATCATAAGGCTCAGTAATTTGGTTAGAGAACACAGTCAGAGTCTGTCTGTCTGTCTGTGTCACCAGGCTGTATCTCATGAACCCTAATAGCTAGACAGTTGAAACTTTCACAGATGATGTGTTTCTGTTGCCGCTATAAAAACAGTGAAGTTAAGTGAGATTCCTGTACAACAAACTTGATTTTTCATAGACAATACACGGAACCCATCGTGCGCGAGTCCGACTCGCACTTCGCCGGTCAATTAAATCAAGAAGATGTCCACTAAACGTGCACAATTAGGTCATGTTAATTAATTTTTACGATCTAGATTTTCTTGATCGAAAGCAATTTTATTGTATGCATAATGCATGCTCGTTAAAATCAGATTAGTTCAGCATTCGAGGAGAATGCTAGTAGTAGTAAATACTTTTTAATGAACTACCTATTACGGCTCGATACAAATTAACTTTGCAATAAAAAGTAATAAATTCAAAGAAAGTTTTTCTAAATGGTAAATATGATATTATAAGCGACAATGTAAATCATGCTCATATGCAACCCATCACTATTTTAATTCCTATTTCTACCTTCACACCCTTTATCACGCTAATGGTGACTTTTGGGTTTTACAGCCCTGGGCCCTGCTATCTGCCCCGTTAGGTATATACACGTGACATGATAATCATTCGTTATCATCATGAAGTCTTTTTAGTCTCCATTGCTGTACTACCAGAGCCATACTTGGTCGGAGCAACCATAGGATGTGGCCTTCACCCTCCTCGCTGGCCAGACGGGATGGAGAGGTCTCATGATGTTTATAAGCTTTGTTTAGCTAGATAAATAGACAGATGAATTATTTATTGCATCTATAGTACTCTACAACACATAAAAATAGAAAAACTAAACCTAATATAAACCAAATATAGGCATGTATGTGAGCTAAAGTATTACAAAATGCTGTAGCTCAGTGTGCTTGTATTCCCTAAGTCGCCTTCTACGACATCCACGGGTAGACTTGGAGTGGTTCTATTCTACTCTGCCAGAAACCACACGGCGATATGATAATGTAAGACTTAAAATATATATCTCACCGGTAGTCCTCTGAATGCGATCCCCAAATGGTGTCCGTTCTTGGTGTAGAAGCACGTGTTGTCGACGAGGTTGACCCCGCAGCCGATGACGTCACCCGTGGTGAAGGTCGGCCCGTACGGCTGCCCCGTGCCCGACGAGCAGAACGAGTGCCCGTCGTCGCCGTGGTACCCGTACGAGTGTTTGTCCCAACCTGAAAAAGGAACACCTAGGATTCAATTTCAAAAACCGATTGTCGGATTGACTTTTCGTTTAAATCCTTCTCATCTTAGTGCGTTCCCCAGGGCCTGGATTTGGAGGTCTGGAGGACTCGGGGCAACTTTTTCTTTCGACAAAGATGATAGTAGTAGCCCACAATCTCGTTTAGAAGTGCCTTTGGGTCTTGCGGCCCCGATCATCCGAGGATGTCGAAAATCTGTTCACGTTCAATTGTTCACGCCATGTGCCAACTGCCCACGTATCCGTCGCACCCTTTGGAGTCGATCCTAACTTCGAGGTAGTACAGCCAGGTAGTCCTTAGTCCCCACAGCGCACAGTTCACTGGGAGAACCGTATCCTTGCGTTCTACTGAGAACCAAACCTATAGGTTCTACTACTGGTCTACAGTCTACTCACCAGGTAATCTGTTCATGTTGACGCCATGTGCCGACAGCCCAATGCCCATGTATCCGTCGCGGCCTTTGGTAACGATCCGAACCTCGAAGTAGTACAGCCCACAAGCCACTGGTATACCCATATTCTCGTACGTTCTACTAAGAATCAAACCTGTGGTTTCTACTGCTGGTTTACAGTCAAATCACCAGGTAATCTGTTCATGTTGACGCCATGTGCCGACAGTCTAATGCCCATGTATCCGTCGCGACCTTTGGAGACGATTTGAACTTCGAGGTAGAATAGAAAGACAGTCCCCACAGTCCGTTGAGATACCCGTATTCTTGTGCGTTCTACTGAGAACCAAACCTAGGGTTCTACTTCTGGTCTACAGGGTACTCACCAGGTAATCTGTTCATGTTGACGCCATGTGCCGACAGTCCAATGCCCATGTATCCGTCGCGACCTTTGGAGACGATCCGGACCTCGAAGTAGTACAGCCCGCAGGCCGCGGGGATGGGATGCGTCGCGCGCACGCTCGCCGCATCCTTGTGTGTTTTGCCGTGACCTGGAATGAAGAGACGAAACGTGAAAACTCTTGCTTTATGAGTTACTACTACTCACTTTACTACCTGTTATCTGATCAAAACGGAGATGGTCGTGCTTCTGCAGTGGAGGCGAAAAAAAGACCTCATGATGACCTGCTCAAAGCTACATCTACATGCTACATGCCAAAGGAGCCGTTTAGTAGACCGCAGGGTTACAATGCAAGGTATAAAATCAGCCAGCCTTTTTGCATATCAGGAGAAAATAGTGTCAAAGCAATCCATAATGAGAAATAATTATAATAGACTGCAGCAACTGCTTTAATAATTTCAATTCGCGAAATTAGATCCGAACGGCTTCGGTATTCAACGTGAACAATTTGTTTAATTCGTGAAGAGCCCGCCTCGTCTGGACTTTGAACTACACTGGGGAGAAATATCAGACATCATTAGGGGGTGGTCTTCTCGTTTAAGCGGATCCTTGTTTGCTTCCTCAGATTATTTATAAAGCAAGTCAATAGTCACCTAAAGATGTCATGTCGAAGTGGGGGTAAAAGCCGAAACTATGTGGTTGTGACACGATGTGTCAAGCATTTCAAAGCTTTTCTTGCCCTACTGATGTGCCGTTCCCGGGAATTTTAGGCAATCTGAGGAAGTATTCCCGTTAACATTCCCGGCAATATTCCTAAAACTGGAAATGTAGGGGAATATTTACGGTAATATTCCCGTAAATATAAAATGGGAATATTTCCGTGAATTTGGAACATTTCCAGCAGCACATCACTACTTACCACGCTTTAGTTAAAATAGAGTGGAATCAACTAATTCTATTCCGCAGTCTAGTCTCGCTTCGCGAATTCCGATCCGAACGGGCTTCGGCAAAAAATGCTAACAATCTGTGTAATTTGCGAATAGAGCTCGTCATTATCCGTACTTTTTAGGGTTCCTAAATTTATTTAATGTTGTTGTATAAAACTAATCCCTGTAACGTAAGAAGTTGTAGTGGCTATCAATTGGTAATATTCGTGATAAACTTTACAAAATCTTGACCAAACTGTGCAACAGCAAAGAAGGCAAGGATTGGACTACACGAATGTAGTGTTGTTGCGTGCTGACATATGTAGCCCAACACTAATACAGTAAACGAAATCTATGCTGCCTGAAACTCATAAGCGAAATTCTGATCTCACATCTTTTCTGGCTTAAGATAATGCACAAAAAGCAAAAGAATAGAATCTTTGACATGCTGCTTTTACTGGTGGTTAGTTGCGAATTTTGTTCCATTGTGGCCAGTCCGTCCCATGCGACCAATAAATTTACACAACTAGGCGATTTGACCAAAACGACCTAATTTTGGCTTTGCTTATCATTATCACAATAATCACGTCTTAATCTTTACTGCAAACGAGTTTTTTTCTATAGGAAAATTGAAAAAACCCCGTCGACACCATCTAGTGATATGTGGCAGAACTACATAATACATTGATATCGTAGAGCCATCTATTATTTGTTAGGTATTTTACAAAATTACAAATTTGAAGCGTTATCATACAAATCATATCAGCTAAAAACTTTTAATCGACAGACAGCGGCACTATCTTCAAACTTATAACACCTTTTTTGACGGAGCTAAAAAAGCGTGAGACCAACAAACATTGACGTATTGCAGAAAGTCGCGGATGACTTTGCGTCGACATTGCGTACCCAGACGGCGGCCAATCGGTGGCGACCCACGCACTGCTTAAACCCTCGTTTCTTCGTAAATAGGACAAATTCGTTGACCCAATTTGTTATTGGGTTATTACTGTGAGGTCACAGCGATAAGGTTATCGGAGACGATTACAACTCATCGTTAAACCTGCGATATTTCGATAGTGGCTGTCCAGTTTATGTCTAGACTATATCAGTCTTATTTTATAAAACACAGAGTAACTTTGTTACTAGGTTTAAATTTTAAACATTATCGACTAAATCCATTTGACATTTTCAGATGAGACAGTGGCATATTACTAGATGTTAACTTGATTTGTCGGATAATGGTTTAACTTTATACCCAGTAACAAAGTTAGTCTGCGTTTTATAATAAGACGGTATACGTATATGAATGAGACTATTCTGAAGATCAAGAACTGGAGATAATTTGGTAAGACTTGAGTAAGATAAAATAAGCGGCCAAGTGCGAGTCGGACTCGCCCATTAAGGGTTCCGTAGTAGCAAATAACATAATATAAAAGTCTTGTAGTATGTTTTTTTAATTTTTATATTTTAGTTTATTGAATGAAAGGTAAATTACCGTTTACGATTTATGACGTATTAAAAAAAAACTACTTACTAGATGGTAGTTTTCATGGTAATAAACAACATATATTTTATTTAGTTTTATCATTCTCTTATTTTAGAAGTTACGGGGGGGGGACACACTTTTTTCCACTTTGGAAGTGTTTCTCGCGCAAAGTATTCGGTTTAGAAAAAAATGCAATTAGAAACCTCAATATCATTTTTGAAGACCTATCCATAGATACCCCACACGTATGGGTTAGATGAAAAATAAATTTTTGAGTTTCAGTTCTAAGTATGGGGAACACCCAAAATTTACTGTTTTTTTTTCTATTTTTGTGTCAAAACCTTAATGCGGTTCACATAATACATCTACTTACCAAGTTTCAACAGTATAGGTCTTATAGTTTCGGAAAAAAGTGGCTGTGACATACAGACGGACAGACAGACAGACAGACAGACATGACGAATCTATAAGGGTTCCATTTTTGCCATTTGGCTACGGAACCCTAAAAATGAGATGAAATTTATTGGTGGATTGGGAAGGACTAAAGATCTAGCTTTTTAATAGACCATATCTTCCAAACTACAGTTGCTTGACAAAATAGAAAAATTAAGAAATTTTTAAATGATTTGAATGGACTCTGGATCTCGGTCATTAGTCATTACTTGCATATCTAAACAATCACAAAACTTATTTTAAACATGGTGACGGAGAAATATGAAATTATATTTAAAAAAGTAATAAGATCGATATTAAGCTTTATTCCAAAGTTGGTAAATTTTTGGGCAAAAGTCAATACGAGCGATTCGATGACTATAAACGATGAACTTTGAACTCTACACAGTAAAATTGAACACAAACAACAACAAAATTACAGTTAAGATATGTTATTCTGAAACTCAAAGCAAAGAAAAGTCAAAAGTCAAAAAAAAGTCAAATTTTTTTATTCAATGTAGGATAAATTTATCTCTTATTGAAGGTCATTTTTGAGACATGGTACACTGTAGTTTAGAATCCTTCACACCGCCTAATAAAATTTACAGACGAAAACTAGCTATAATTCATGGCTTAGACACAGCCAACGACACGGGAGCCGAGCTAAATAAATTAGCAACAAAAAAACCAGAGAAACAAGGTCGTGCGAGCATGTTAACGACCCTACCATTGAAATAAACATAGATGCAAGCGAACGCTGTTAAGTGGCCAAAACAAAACAGAACTATTTATCAAAGCTTGCAATCGAAAATAAACCCTATGAAATCTATTTCAAGGTTTACACTATAGTTGTAATGCTAGGAGCGTACGCGATTGGTGAAAACCATCACTCTATCGCAAGGCCAAGCTCTTGACGAACTGCGTTACATTTTAATGCGCACCACTAAACACATTTCGATAACGAAAATAACAAGCATTATGACGTCACACATTTTAATCACAACAAACTAATTGAGGACGACGTTGGAGACGAAGATTCAGAAACAAACGTAAATTTTTAAATTTACAGCCTATCTTCATGTTATTGAAAACATAGTAAGCTAAAAATATAATATTTAAATTACAACTTAGTAAGTCTAAACAAAAATTGCCTTTATACGAAGACACTTTTCAAATATAAATACTCTTTTATCCCATTGAAATTTAATCAGAGTCCCTTCTGATTTACAGATCCACCACATTGTAGGTTACCGTGGCAACACCATAATACGCAGAAAAATACAAACGAAAATAAGCCTAACGCTGATGACACTAAAGTCCCTTTTAAAGTTGACGTTACAGAACATGTTACTACGCATCGTAGTTACCGTGGGAGACAGAAATCTGCAAGCTAAAATAAACTTTAAGAACGTGAAGTTAAAGATATTTTTTGAGTGAATAATGAAGCTTTATTACGCCTCAGATTTAGCTGCTGCGCACAAGCACACAAAGAAGCGTACGCACGCGGACTCGCAGGTTAACGACACCGGTGCCTGTTTACACAACACGAACACATGTGTGGGTGTTAGCTATCCTTGTGATGGTGCTGATAGCCAAAACGACTAACATCATAGATCTTCCACAACAGTAAAAGTTAGAGCTAAGTAAAAGCACCATGTTACTTTGCGAAAATAAACCAAAATATGTATATTTGAAAATAAAGTAAGCGAATAATAAGAAATCTAAACTTGTACTAGTACATATGTGTACAATAATATGTAGACCATCACTAACAATAACAACACAGAACACCTATCTTTAATATTTATTTTGCATCTAGGTGACCGCTGTTAAGCAGTTTTTCCTATTCTGAGTAAAATTTTATTCTGAAGTATATTTTTTGGTATAGGCATATTCATGGTATAGAAAAGAAAGTTGTCAAAACCCCTTTCAACACAAATTGTGTCTCCGACACTGACCAGTTCAACCGTCAAGAATTAACCAAACATGTGTATAATCTGCAATTCAAACTAACACGAGGCGGCCGCGTGGTAATCGTCATAGCCAAAATAGATAACACACTTAATCGTACGAACATATATATGCTCTAACAATACTGAATAAAACCAACACATTATTTGCAGATTAGTGAATGAACGAAAACTTTGTTGATACAAATGCGGTGGAAGTACTGGAAATAAGCGAAATATCCTTAGGCGACGATTATTCGCTAATTTTAGTAACGACATCTAGTCTTCTCTAGCGTTCTAGTGTTTACTGGACAAACTGGGCAGTGTTTCCTACATAGATCGAGAGGAATGCACCCAGCACCGACTCTGATCAATCCTGATCAAGGAAAAAAGCGCATGTCAAATATGTAAATGTCGAATAGAAGTCTATAAGTCAATTTTACATGCTGTTATACTGATTCGCGTTTTAAGCAAGAGGCTGATACAGAACAGAATATTTCAGTCAAAATAATCTGCATGACTACAATCTTCTTTTGAAAAAACACTACATGAACCGTTGGATTTGATTGCGACTTGAATTAATATAGTTTTCTCTTTGTATATATTTTACTAGCAGTCCATCCCGGCTTCGCCCGTGGTACATACATAGCCTATGTCACTCAGGCATAACATACCTATCCAACAGTGAAAGAATTTTTAAAATCGATCTAGTAGTTTCGGAGCCTATTCAATACAATCAAACAACAAACAAACAAATCTTTCCTCTTTATAATATTAGTGTAGATATGTATACTGTAGTAGGTGTCTTATTTCTTTCTTCTATTTACTAATGCTACTTGTTAATGTAATTATCGTATAGCACTGGCTCTTCTCTTTTCTATTTAACTTCTTCTTGTGGAGATTTAAATGGCTTTCTTTTTTTTATTGTTTCTATATAATCTGTACTAAAGCTGTACTAATCTAATTTGTAGAGCATTAGAAGAAAAAGATTTATCCAAATGCGGTCAAAGGTACGTAGCAAGTAATGTGAGGTGAAAGAGGAACCAGATGGACCAGTCCAAACGAAAGCACTTAACCTTCGACAACGCAAAACAGTTGAGTCATTATCTGGAATAATTGCTTTATGACTATGCATTCGTATACCAACGTTTCTCATATGATTTATCGGCAATGAACGTGTATTGTAATCTCTGAACTCCACATTACGAGTTACCATTAGCATTTTCCACAAAATCATAATAATAGTTTTTAATATTTGTTGTTATAGCGGCAACAGAAATACATCATCTGTAAAAAATTCAACTGTCTGGCTATCACAGTTCATAAGATACAGCCTGATGCCAGACAGACGGTCAGACAATCAGACGGACAGCGGCCCTTGCGGCCTTTTTGCCCTTTGGTTTCATTGGGTTCGGTACTCTAAAAAATTTAGTGTCGTGGAACACTTGGTTGGAAAGAAGTTACAAAAATGAAAGCTCCTAAAAACAACCTCAAAAACCATTGTAGCCCCTAAAAAAATACGTGACGGAAAAATCTTCGCCAAGTCCGTACCGTCCGAAAGTTCCCAAAAAAATCTCATAATTTTTCAAATCCCATGGATCGTGGATTTGGGAGATATAGCTGACATTGTAACAAACGATGAACACTACTCTCGAGACTCAAGATAATGTTATTATAAGTAATAACGTTCTAAAGCAAAATGGAAATATTGACAGTTTGCTCAGCCTATATTTCGAAAATTTTCAAGGATTACTTATAGTCATAAACATTTACTGTACAGGAATTTTCTTGAATGAATGTTAGATCAGACATTAGCAGTCTTACCAGAAAACGAGCTCTAACTTTAGGTCTTGCTGAAATAATAACTAACCAAACCAAGTTTAAACTAGCAGATGAGAATGTCAAGTCGTTTAGGTAGGATATTTTTTTTAACCGAGCAGTAAAGTTACCAGAAAGCGAGCTCTAACTTTAGGTCTTGCTGAAATAATAACTAACCAAACTAAGTTTAAACTAGCAGATGAGAATGTAAAGTCGTTTAGGTAGGATAATTTTTTTAACCGAGCAGTAAAGTTAGTCTAAGTTTCGATATATTGACCCAACAGTGTCAATGTGGTCATAACGACCAGACTATGACACACCCCTCCTGCCAATCGTGCCCTACCAGCTGACCGTAATCTATATGTCTCAGACAACGCTGTGAAAGTAGCTACCATCTGGAGGGAAAAAAACTGATTATTTTGATCTTTCGACACAAGAAGTCTAAGTTTTGCAATAAGACGATTATACTACATCCTAGAGCCGTAAACCAAAGCCGACTATTTTAGCACGGTAAACAAGGCGGCAGTTAATTGAATTAAATCGGAATTAGCCCGAATACCACGCCCGCGTGATGGAGCACCAGGCACGCGAGTGTTGGCCGAAGACCAACAGAAAACGCGTCAAGCATCTGAGGAAATGTCAAGACGCGAGGAGCGAGGTCGAGTGGGATGGGTCGACAGATAAATAAACTAATTGAAGCTATTGCACCAGTGATGAGACAAAGGCGATGAATAAGTTATCCGCCGCTAATCGTAATATGACTTGTATAACAACGATCCGATGGATAAACTCACACTGACTTAAATTCGAAATATGATATAAAATTGCCACAAGTGATTGTGATCCTCATATGATTGTAAAACAAAGTGTTTGAATATAGTATCATGACAATGTAGCTAAACTAATCTAAAAGAACTTCCAGCCTCCAAAAAACTCAAAACAATTAACAACACTTTATCAAAGGTTAACTAAACTAAAATAACCGACAACTCCAAAAAACACGAAACAACCAAAAATACAACATCAAAAATAATTGCAAAAAAAGACCAACCGAACACTGACATAGATAAAAATGATGAAAAAGGGGATCAGAAACACAATTATAAAGTTGGATTACCGTCCATCATCTGATCCAGAGCCAAGCTTGTCAGTGAAGTGTTTCCATGTCACTTACTTATTTTAATACTTTAGGACTAAGCCGAAAGACAAACAATTTAAGATTGTCCTCGTTTGAAGGAGATGCTTAACAAACAACTAACTAAATCAACAACAAACATCGCAAAATCGCAATCCAAATACGGGAACTTCAAGCTCGTTAGTTCACGGACGCAGAGCGCCAGTTATTCCATAAAACTAATGGAACACCGTTACGTTCTGTAAGATGATCTTCCGAATGAATTAACAGCTTACTTGGACACGCGATGTTATGCTTAGAATAAATACACAAAGAGTAAAATCTTTGTGGTATTTTTAATTTTTATTTTGTGGAGTACGATATTTTGGTCAAAGTTGTAGACACGCTTGTGAGGTCAGGAAATCATAGCTTGACTATGAAAGATTCATTTCTCCCTTTTCTAGATTCACAAATAAATTTAATAAACTATTTTTTATATTAAAATGAAAAAAATCTTCGGCACGGCTTCTAAGTTAAGAGATTTTTTTTTAATCTATCGAGTAGGTACTTCATCTAAAGGAGAAAGTCGAAAAGCGATTTATTTTATCGTTTTTTAGATATGATCAATGTTAACGGAAGTCAGCCTGTCATGCTCTTGAAGTCCTGACTGTTGATTGATGGTTCCATTACACACACAATACAAGTTTGTTTACTTAAAAAAACTCCAACTATCAAGAACGCCATCTAGTGGTGTGTAGCGGGACTACCGATACGACTTGATATCCGTAGCGCCATCCATATTTTGCTAGGGAAAGTTCTTTTAAGCGTTAATCCCCTTATAACTTTTAAACGACCAAACCAATTTTCATCCAACATAGCTAAGAACCACCGCAAGAAAACTTGCGTTTACGTAAAAAAACATCAAAATTGGTACATGCGTGCGAGCGCTACGGTGCCACAGACAGAGAGACAGACAGGCGTTAGCATCAAACTTATAACACCCCTCTTTTTTGTTGGGGGTTAAAAAAGAGTGAGTGAGAGAGAGAGATTCGCCGTAAATGGACCGAATTAGCAATCGTTGGGTGGATGCCCCGGCTGCACCTGCAGCGGGTCTGACTGACTCATCGAGTGTTGACCAGAAAATCTCCTACAGCTGAGCAGGTATCTAATAATAAATACTTGAATACTAACTCTAATGCAATGTGCAAAAAGCCAAATCTAAAGGAAATGGGAAAACCCTATGCCAAGTAGTGGGAGGGTACAGATTATTAAACTAAAAGCACGGAACCAAGAACAACTGGACACAACACGAGTTATGGTAATCAACCTTGACTAAATGTCAGGTAAAGCAGCTGCTCAATTAAAATTTCCAGGTCACACGCTTATTCACAATCAAAAACTAACGAATTATTGATAAAGACGTAAGCTAAACAAGCAATTAATGATGTATGTACGTACTCGTATAAGATGTGGTCGTATTGCTTTTTGTCTATAAGATGGCAACAACAACAAATTAGTATTAGTTAAAATTTGGAAATCTGTCTTAATAAATATATAGGGACAAAGCGCACAAAGTGAGTTAGCCGCGAAGTAAGTAAGAGACTTATGTTATTTATGTATGACATACTAACTCATCGATACTATATTTTATAACGAATACAAATATAGATAAATTTAACATCCAAGACCCAGGCTAATCAAAAAAGGCAATTTCTATCTTCCAAACTGGGGATCGAATCCAGGACCTCATCCTCCCAAAAAGATGTTACAGAGAAGCAAACAACCATAACAAGACTACGAGGGAGCTGATGTTCCTATACTTGAGGCTCACTGACCGAAAAGAAAAAACACAACACTTTTGACTCACTAAAATAAAAAGTATCTTTCAGCTGACAGGTTCCAGAATCAAGACCATAATTTTTAAATCAGATCACGGTGACTCACCAGGCGCTTGACCCGTCTTCGAATCCTCTATAAACTCGCCAATCCAGTCTCAATGGCCGGCTTATCGAAAGTGGACAAACATTTCCATTTTACGAGTTTAACGTGATCTCTGAATGCGTGCAATCACTTCGGAAGAATATGCTCGTATAATACGCATTTTATTGTAAACTGACTGATAGCTTAGTTTTGCGATGTTGTCTTTATCTTATGCGATATAAGACCGTACAACAAAGCTTTCGACTTATTAGGATAATTCACCCCGTAATTTGAATAATGGAGAGGACATTGAACAGCATCGACAGGCAAACTATTTTCCCAATCCTAGAGGAGAACCGGCTGAAAATTAATAATATGAAAGATTCTAAATTTCATATTTCCAAACGTAAGCATAAGTCGTATCCCGAGGAAGGGGCGTAAATATATAGCTTTATTCCGTCTAATACGGCTATAAATCTACCAGTATCGGAACTATTATCGAAGAACGGTACAACGCATGGTCGAATGAGTCAGCAGCCGCGAGCTGTTCGCGATTCGCGATGAACGGCCAACTGTTGCTGCAATCTATTATCATAGCACCATCACATTTATGCGCAGTTCTGGAAATTAATTTATTCTAAGTTTCACGCCGTTAATGTATTCATGCACATAATATAAGGGCTGGTGACTGGTTACGGAATTACAACACCGACGGGAATATTAAAGACGTGCACGTCGGCAGATGTTACGTAGGAATGCTAGATTAGACGTGCGTAGGCAACACTAAGGAGCTCTTCACACCAAATGAGATTTCGCGGTTTTACGTAAAATATGTCTGTAGAGTTACTAACGATGCTGTTGATGTAAAGAGACCCAATAGGACAGTCAATATGACATTTCGATTCGACCCCCTTGATTGTCCAACTTTTGTAAATGTTAATCCGAGCTATAGATTGCTTAGAAGGACACGTCATTCTAAAGAAGGAAAGACTCACTAAGAACTGTGGTTCAGCACATTCTAATGGTTTACTATATACGTATAAAGTGTGTAAGTGAAATGAAAAGCTAACACATACTGTGCTGTAAATTATTGGCTATTTTGGTTACAACGACACTAATAATACTAAAGATAGTTCAGCAGCGGGTGAAGAAATGGTAAGCAGTTTATGATGAAGCTAATTTACTATGGATGTTGCGCCATAAACAAGAAGTTGAATAGCCTTATGTTAATCACTAGTGCAAACATTATAAGCCACCATGTGATATATATGTGGTGATAATAGGCTTGCCTCAATTGGAGGAGGCCTTTAGTCCGGCAGTGGGCCGATATATTGGCTGGTAAGGAATTCGCTAGAAATTATGCGAAAAACGAAAAATAAAGACACGTTTTACAATCATACATATCGATGACGTTAACTCCATAGGACATAAGCTTCTCGTCCACACATGTCGCGCGGCGCGAGCAATAATCTTGCCGATTCATTCCGCCCGTCAACGACACGTGTCAACGTATATTTTTACACGAACGCAGGCAAAACGAGACGGGAATAGCAGAAATAGTACTCGATCACGCTTCAATGGATCGTAAACATATAAACATTGTTATTAAACACTGAGTGCTAACGAACAGAGCCGCGGCCTTGTTTTTCAAACCACATTTGTTTTGGTGGAAGCACGTCCTATTCAAGGTTGCCTTTAGAATTTCCTTTAACGAACAACTCCATTGGTCCAATCAAGTATCATTTGTTATAAAGTAAGCACCAGGATACAGTACATCCTGGTGCTTACTTTATGCATGACTTTGCAAATTCAAAGCTATTTTAAAGTTTATACCAAATCAGATCTTCTGGTTATTAATTAAACTTAGCAACGGTGTATTAGAGGATATTACATGATCTCAAAAATTTTTCTGTCAACCAAAGCAAATAACAGATATTCAGTAGCTAAAAAAATCTGTTGTTTGATGCAGGAAAAATCCACCAAACCCAGGTGTCCGTGTGAGGCTATCCAAGTGTGAGGTCAAAAGAAATCTGGCAAATACAAGGGCACATTAATTGCACGGATCAAGAAAAGGTTAGCGGTAGCTCTGTTGGTTAGCACGAGACAAGTAACTGATATAGATGTGGGTGACGTACGATACATCCAGAGGCGTAAGTGGAGGTAGGGCAGGTGGGGTCGGCGGCCCGGACCCTGCGTCCCACCTTACAACAAGAGAAAACATCCTTCCATTAAACAGTCCACAGTCGGGCCCCAAACACCACTTACGCTTCTGGCTGCTCGGCGACACGATCTTCTACTACGAGCTACAGTGTGGCAAAACACATAAGATCAGTATTGAGGAATTGACAGGCTGGAGGAAAGACATATGCGCGAAACGCACAGTAAGCGAACGTTATCTTGCCGTCCACGTCACTGCACTCCCTCAATTCGTCTTTCCCCTTGTAATTCCTCAGCCAAGATCTCAAGTATCTCACCACCCTAAAGCAATTACGCCGACAGTCCAGATGTTAGGTCTGTGGGCAGTAAGTGCTTCAAATAGGATCGCAGTGTAGTTCCTGAGGCCGCTTTTTGATCTGTTGGTGTTGATATCGTATCTACTTTCTATTGCATTTGTACTCATTTAGTGCCAATTTGGTAACAATACAATAGGAAATACAGACACGCTACCACACTAATAGATCAGGAAGTGGTCCAACTGGTGACGTGAAGACTCGACTGGAGCGTGCGAAACCGAAAGCTGGTTGACAAGCAGCGCGGCGAAGCTGCGGGCGAATGCGACATGCACACCCTGACCGACTAAACACGAGCATTTAGAGCAAAGTGGTGCCATGGAGCCGAGTACACTACACTATATTAAGCTTATAGTTAACTAGTTTAATTAAAAATAACTATAAGTACTTAAGTAAAGGATTTAGCAAAACACTCAGCCCAGTCGCAAATATGAAGAAATGTAAGATACATTTCATTCTTACATCAAACAACAAGTAATATTTATAACGATTTGGTATTAGAGCAATCTACATTTTAAGTAAATTAATACTAGTTTAGCTGAAATATATTTACTATCAAAAATGTCATTGAGCACGACAACTTCTACAAGACGTTATCTCGAAAACTTGAAAGGTCTCCTCTTCTATATTAATTCACAGACATAATAATATTAGCTTAACTATTAATAAACCTGTTAAATCAACTTCAACTATAACTTTCTTGACGGGGACCGCAACCAATCCCGAAAGTTGCGAGGCCTCCTCCTACGTTAATGAATACATTAGAAACGTTAATAAATGACTTGATTGCTTATTGTTATGCTAATAAAACGAGTTTTAAAAGCCGGCCGACATTTCACTTGATGTGGAGTTATATAGTCATAATGATAAAATGTTTTACCACGAAAAACATTCAGCGGAAAGATGTTCCGGTGAATCCAAGAATTTAAATCAAAACAGTGACAAATATGAGTGATCCCGTAGATGTTCGAATTTTATTTACGAGGTATAAAATATAATAGTTTATTAGGTGTGTCTTGTAAAACAGTGTATGTTTAGTATCATTAATTATGATCCATGAACGCAACATGTCATAAAAATATATGTTAAGGTAACAAATATCAACGTCAAAGTTTACAATTTAAATGTATCATGTGAGCATGTGTGGTATGATACGGTTTCAATAAAAATGCATTTGTTTAGCTTTTGAACATGAACACGTTAGTATATCATCCAAGTAAAAATATCAATATAAGCGGGAACTTTATTCGCCTAAAAGACCTTGCCAAAATGACCTTTAGTAACGTCCCTGCGACCTAAGCACATTCAGGGAAACCATTGATCATTGCGCAGCATATAATGGATAGACATACATCTGACAGAATATAAAAGAACGACGGGTTCCCTTTAAGTAACGCAGGGGTCGAGCTGTCCTTGCGTCAAGTTCCTCGCGATTACTTCAAATCGAATTAACTTCATACGTGTTTCGACACAAATCCCTTGCGTGAGGCCGATTTCGTGCCCGGCTCGGTAAGTCAGTGAGTCGGAGCTCACAATTTACATATCTATGTACATTAGGTTCCGGTACAATATAATTTGATTAGTGTGTCATTGAAGCATATTATGAGATAATTTAAAACACACAATGTCTTTGTTACATATCTGACACGTTGGATGTGGAAAATGAAAAGTAAGCGATGTAAATTCAAATTACGCTCAAGTAAATCTTTTACAACTTGCGTCTTTTAGAAAAAGAAATAAGTTTTTGTCTCGGTAAAACTGATAAAACCCCAAAAATTGTTTTTGCTTCCTTATAAAAAATGTCAACACAAGATATGATGTTATTTTTGATAATTATTTCTTCTTATTTTTTTTTGTTGACTAAATTGTACGGAAACAAACACCTAGTTACTGTATTAATTTAATTAGTTTTCATGTTTAGGTAACCTCTAAACATACATAAGCGTTTGTCCGGACAAACGTGGACAAAGTACCATGCAAATATCGCGCGTGCCTAAAACTCAAAACCGAGAACCAAGTTTTCAAACTTGTTTCACTTGACATTGATAAAGGCAGCCATTTAAACGTCTACTTATCCACACTCATGAAAATAGTGCAATAGCTTTTGCACGCTACTGAAATGTGACCTGAAGAGAACAGCCGGACAACCGTTACCTCGTGCTCTTTAATATTGGAACTATTGTTTCGGTGTCTTCATGATCATCATCATCATCAGGTCTTTTTGTCTCCACTGCAAGAGCACGCCCCTTTCTGTACTACCAGAGCCATACTTGGCCAGAGCAGCCAGAGGACTTTGGCCTCCACTTTCCTCGCTGGCCAGTCGTCTCTTCTACGACATCCAAAAGATGACTTAGACTTGCCCTATTCTACTAGTCGAAAGCCATATGGCAATTTTTCGGTGTAGTGTATCTTACGCAGTCTAACGAGATAAAATGTAATCTTAATACATCTCCTAGGAGCAATAAGAATTTGTTTTTACTTTCCTCCTAGCCCATAAGATTGCTCATTTAATATTCTGCTCCTATTCCAACACCGGATCGTCTCGGGTAGTCTCCTTGGCTGAGGTCGGTATTCCGATACCGGCATTGACGCCTGACGTATTATATTATCACTAGGCGACACCGAAGCTCACACCAGCTGTATTACAACTTTATCGGAAATATACGACCGTCTTTATTACTTCGCTGATAAAATTACTTTTAACTTGGAGCTTGTCATATTTATGTTTTCTTATTAAATTCGCTAAGTCAGTTTGACATTTTTGTATTTAATAGAATGCAGTTATATGTGTGATATCGATATCTCCAAGATTCTAGGATGAGACGTGCAAAGAAATACATCTGATACAAGGCGATAACAGAAGTGAAGACATATCAAGGTATACTTCATTACTGTAACCAAACAATGTCCTGTCCTGTGACTTAAAAATAATAGTGACATAACTGCCGTTGAAGAATGAAATATGTAGTTGCTTAGTATCTGAAAGAAAGAAAGAAAGAAAAATACTTTATTTGGTGCAAAACAGGAGTTACATTATCCATAATAAATATAAAACTATTTTTACACCAAAATGGCACCACTCAGCATATGGCAATGATGTATATACATCATGCCGCTGATCTTCCGTGGTACCACAAGATAAGAGAGAAGCACTACCAGATATCCATTGACAATGATCAATTCGAAAACATGTATACTATTTCCGATAATAATAATACAGTTTTAGGTTTATTTGCAATGGTTTCCACCATTGCAAATAAATGCGAATTTCATTTCCACCATTGTGAATATATGGAGAATTTAGATTTATACATAGCCAATGTCTCAGTATCGCAGAGCTGATTAACAATAGCTGCACAGGTGCATCGACGTGACTGAAACGATTGTTGATCTAAGGTAATAGTGATGCAAGTGTAAAAGCATTTCAGATAAACAATGGATTTGCCAACATAAGATATCGTATTTCGTAATGGTAAATTTAAATTATTTTAGACTGACATATGAGAACTTTTGTACGAGTATAGGAAACACTCGTTGTCCCCGCGTAAATAGCAGATAAAGGCCAAAAATTACTCTCGAAAAATCCCTCTAAAGCAAAGCAAATGCAAAAAGAACTAAGACTATCACACCTTCACAGTGACAAACAAGCAATTTTTCAATGTTAAATTAAGTTATGCATCATATGATAGTTTGTAATGATAAATCAATGACAAATGATAATTTTATACACAAGACAAATGAACATTTCACAAACAAGTGTAGTGGGGCGTATGGCTGCGAAATAAAGGAACAGAACTAAGAAAAAATATTACAAAGTACAAGGGCGGGCTTATTTCAGGAAGGGATCTCTACCAGCCAACCAATCTCTGAAAGGAATGCGTGAGTCAGAGTATAACAAGAAAAAGAAGATTGAAAAACAAATACATATTCCTATTTATACAATACTATTAACAAATAATTTATAATTAACGTAATTTATAGATCGATGCCTCCATTAGATAAATACGTTATACGACCTTTGAGTTGAATGTGAATTTATGACCTTTTCTGTCAATGCCTCATCTTGAGACGTAGACCTCAATTACCTTTGCAGAGGACGACCTATCGTCGTAAGTCAAATTATTAGCAAGAAGCACAATTTATTTTCTTTCAATATTATCAAATATTTAGTTCTATTGTTATTTGAAAATGTATGTTTATGTTTTTGAGTTTGAAGATTTATTTTACTAATCCCGCTTGTAAAATATTTTGTCATCATTGCACACGATTATTATATTTATTTATTTATAACTTTATATACTTATTCTCTGTCAGCGTATTAAGACATATTGCAAGTTACGTGTACTATAAATACATAAGACAAGACAAATCGCTATGAGTAGTAAAACATAACTATTCGATTTAAGGAATTATATTCTAACGCATCCAAAACAATCAGAAGTCCTTTCTATGAAAGCTGTGCTAAAAATAAACGACTTTGGGAACACAATAAACTGAAAAAACACAATGATTCAAACGTGTGAAACAAAGGAAGGTGATAATGAATCAGTGATTTACGCAAGTGTATAATGTGACTTTATGATTTATGCAGATGTTGGAAATAAAAGGTTTGTTGATGAGGAACTTTTTTATGCACCTGAGGGTCCTGTGATCCAAAACAAAATGATAAATACTCGTACCATCACAGGCACAACGGTAGTGTTTAAAAAAATGCATGTTTCTTGAGATTTCGTGATGGAATCGTCAATTGAACAATTTAATTAGTGTTAATGAAGACGTCTGTTAAAAAAAGGATTACGTACTCCTCAAATAACGATTTCATTTTACAAAAATAGCTTTCACCGTTTGAAAGACAAAGAGTCATGTGTCACTCTGTACTCAACATGTAATCAATACTGTTGGTACGAAACTTAAATAACATGGAAGCGTCGCATGTCGGCGACTAATAACAGGGAGAGGGGAAGTTTTCCATGAAGACGACATCCATCTCACTAGGACCCCTGGAGGAACCTACACCTGGCCCAAACACAAGGAAGACATCCAAAGTCGCAGCTCTAGGGAAATGGCCAGCTGACGCAGCCGAAAAGTTTGAGTTCTTATTGCAACGGGATAAGAGTTGAAACGTAGCATTTGTTACAGATATATTTCGTAACATACCCTACTGACCTAAATTCGCCGGCGATGGTGTTTTTGTCCGACTTCCAGAAAAAGGTTCAATTTTCCCCAGGAGCTCCAATTGTTTCTTATTTAAAAAAATCTATTTTCGTAGGATATTATATGATATCATCATATTACTTAATATTTTGTTAATTCTGTTATTTCATATTATGTATTGGTGTAAATCCGATACTTTTGAGATAGGAGTACAGGTTATTCGTATCTCAATAGATAGTTTTGAATATAAGTCTCGAACTTAGTCATAGCAGCAACTAGGATCTTGATTACACATACCACGAAATGTACGTGCAATACATACATTTCGTGGCATTGTTTTGTTTTGACATAGCGAGAGGAGATAGAAATCAGAAACATTTACGTTCACGGTTACTTCATTAGTGCAATGGAGTCAACTTTTTTCTTGAAAAGTAGAATAATCAGAATCAAACACAAGAAAATAATGTAGGTATCATACTTTCTTTAGCGCAGCAAGCGGTACTTCAACTGAAGATAAAATCGGAATAGACAAATCGATATGTAACTGCTCAGATACGCGATCTATTCGTGCCAATGTTAAATCGATTGTACGTGCAAATAACGCTGTTTCTAGCGGACGTTTTCATGACAGACAATGCTCAGCGAAGTTACGAGATTCTTTATTAACAAACGCAGCAACTAGCAACATATTTATACTATGAACATAAATTTTATTTTATTAATTATGCTGTATCAGAATAAGCAAACCTTATAGATCGTAATCTAAAACCTTTGAACTGTTTAAAACAGGCTATTTGGATTTACATCGAAATTATTCATGAAAAGCATCGTTTCGTAACAGTTTGAACGCAATCAGATTACAAATTGTAGTAATCAAAAGTAAAATTTGTTAAAACGAAGATATGACATTAAGTTTAATTTATGTAAAGAAAAGGTTCGAAACTGTAGTTGGCGATTACGACATTATAAATGAGTAAGTCGTTTTCGAATCATAATCGACTACAAATCCTTTTCACTTATTGTAACTGTTAGAGAACACTGTTTAACGCGACCAGCTCCGGAAGCAGTAAATTATATAGATTACGCGAATCGCTATCCAAGACACCGAAAGGGCGATGTTTACTCCACCACTGCTTGATCTCCCCGCCTCTATAAATTTCCGTGCGTGAACTGTTTTGAAAGCAGCCCCTGATTTATTGATAGGGGTTGCACTGTTGATAGTTTTACTGTATGTAATGACGTATTTTCTATGGATTGGTACAGCATAGGAGTTTAGAAAACCAGTGACAACTTTCGTAACCAATGAATTGGCTATAGATTACAATACTTTCATCGCGTTTGAGAAAAGGTAAACTGTACTTATGCCATTCACACACTTCACATAGATATTACAAGAGACCTGTTTTACGCAAAAACAAATACAATCCTGAGTTGGTAAGAGTTTAGTAGTATTTGCAAGTCTGTCGCCAATCTTGAAATAGTTTTCTATAAATTCATCTTTCATTTTTCCGGGTAACCTTTTTTGAGAGTTGTTCTGCAGTTATAAAATAGTTTTTTTTTTTGTGAATTGTAGTAGCTATTTCATAAGATAATATTGGGCAAGTGGCAACACTTACTCTACTGGCATAAGTCGAGTTTACGTCGTCTGTTGTACAAGAAGTTGAGTAGTTGGGGTATAACAGTAAGTGGGTCATGGATTGAATAGCTCCACAGTCACAGCGAAGTAAGATCAATTCACACATTATTTACAGCCCACGTTTGTACAGAGGCAGCAGTAAAACATAGTAGATTAGAGACAATGTTCTCGGGTCGAGCCTAGTCGATAGCTGGCCGTAGCGGTAAACCAGCGGCCGCACTTTCACTATCACCGCCCGAGGTGCTGTTGCATCATTTTATAGTCTTCCTATGGCACTTTATTGTAAATTTTCATTACATAGTTTTGTCTTTATTGCCTTGTTAAGTTTGTTGTTAATATTTCTTTATCTTGTTTATTGTGCGTTCTTAGTTACCTAGTGTCCTAGACTTGATATAAGATTTTCCCACGCAAAACGCATTCTGTCTGTTCATTTAATGTACATTTTGTTCTCTCTATTTATGTGTATATCTCTATAAATTAGAAACGTATCGAGCGCATTCGGTAACGCCGTTGTAGTCCTTCTGGTGTAGATAGGCAAAGTCACAAACGACTTATTAATTCAATATTGCAAACGTAATGTTGGAAACTTACTAACTCTTAACAATTTCTTTGCTGGAATACTGTTTTTTATTTTCTCAATGAATGCTTCGAAATTTTCAATTCACGCTAAGCGAGGCATTCAAGTCTAAATTAAATCTAATAATCTAAAATATGTTATCTAATCAAATGAAATAAATAAAGTAGCCACTGGTACTTAACCGCCACCAGACTAACCCTTTGTTTCTATTTAATACCCAGCAGTTAGACATAAAGGCGCATTGTTTTAACAAACATGGCTTCCGTTTGTTAACTTTATGAGTGTTCATAGAGCGATATTATTCAGAATCACCAGAGTTTTGATGACAAAAGTTGAATTACGACTTATGAGCACGGCACTCTACCAAACGCTTCATCTTTAAACGGATTGTTGGTCTGGGAATGTGCCTGATGTCAAGGCACATTCTCAGACCAACAATCAGAATTCAGATTCTCTCCCTTTCCCTCGATTGGCTTTTGTAATCTGTGCGAAGAGAGAAGCATTTGCTTCTCTATGGCAATGCGTTTGGCTAGCAGACCATCACTATTTTGATTTCCTTTTTCTATTTTCACGTTCACGCCGACCATCACGCTAAGCGTGGCTAAGTCTTAAGACACGTCTTTCTGCTTATTCTCAGTCTACCCGTTATGGACGTGACGTGTTATTGTGGTCTACATCTTTAGACCGAATAGTTTATCTATCGGTACTTGTACATAAGTACGCCATGCGTTATTATTTCCTATCATAACCGCAGTACGTAATACGAGTATATTATGCTCAGCCTTTTGTTTCCAAGTTATTTATTGTGTATCATTCGCCACGTCATTTACCACTATCGCATTTACCTCGGTAACCTTTTCCAGTGATTCTAGAGTTTAATTTATAGAGGCTTTGTCTTTCCCATATTTAAATAAATAAAATATAATATTCAAATAATTTGTTCGAGTCTTCCAAAAAACGAAAGTTATTAGAATCTTTCAGCTAGATTTATTTCAAAAACGTGTACATGTACAATAGGAAGTGAACAATTATTAATCTAGTATATGTGATTACTAATAAAATATATTCTTCGTCGAGAAACAAATACTTACCTACGAATAGGTATACAAATGCCGAGGCCCTCGCCATATTTATCATGCGATGCCGTCGCGAAAACAAAGGACTTACTAGACACATTAATTAATGGTTAACTTGCAAATTGTTAATTTATCACCATTTCGAAGCATTGCAATGAATCCACCATCAATTTCATAATTACATTATGTGGCATTATGTTCTTTTAGGTAATAACGAAGCAATAACATGAAAATCATGTCATGTATTGGATCAATAAGATACAGATACACTTTCTCGTCTTCTTCCCTGACAGCGTAGACAAAGCCCATAGCCGTAAGATCAAAACCCACGTTTAGCGTGTTGTTGGGCGTTAAGATGAAAAAGTTACTGGAGTAATAGATCTAGGGTGGACGTACCTAATGTCAGCCTTTTGGTACAAATTTCACCTTTAAAAAATTGTACTGCTTTAAGTATAGGCTGAAATCAATTGTTTCTTTTTTAGGTTGATAGGTTATGTATTTGAAAATCATAATTAATATCTGAATTGACCATAAATCTAACTGCAAATTTTTAAAACAATAAAATATAGAAAAGTACCCTTTGGCTCTAATTACAGCCTCTCGGTATCTAATACCACCCTTTCACGTACCGAATATCAGCCTAGTGTGATACCAGCCTCAGGTGGCTGGAATTAGGTACTCCGTTAAACCTAATACCAGCCTAATAGGGTGGCTGAAATTAGGTAAATAAATATATAATAATAAATATATAGGGACAAATTACACTGATTGAGCTAGCCCCAAAGTAAGTTCGAGACTTGTGTTATGGGATACTAACTCAACGATACTATATTTCTAACAAATACATATACATATAGATAAACATCCAAGACCCAGGACAATCTGAAAAAGGCCATTTTCCATTTTGCCCTGACCGGGAATCGAACCCGGGACCTCTGGGTGGCGGACTAGCATGGTGACCACTACGCCACGGAGGTCGTCTCCATCTCCATCTAACCTAATACCAGCCTAGGGTGGCTGGAATTAGGTACTCCATCTAACCTAATACCAGCCTAGAGTGGCCTAGAGTGGCTGAAATTACATACTCCATACATTTGATGTATCTAACTACAGCCCCATTAATTTCAGCTGATATGAGAGACAAAACCTAAATTATTATTTAGAAATCGATTCACAACTTTATCATAATACAAAATAAACCAAATCAAGAACAGTAGAGCTGAAGAAATAAGAGAAATACTTTGTTTTAGTGACTCCGGAACTTATCATTTTTTTAGCAAAATGGCCGCCGTCCGTAATCGCCTAGCTTTAATTGACGATTGACGTCGAAGTACTCAGTCCAGTGTCACCATATTTAACAAATATTTTGGACCAAATGGTTTATAATTTTTAAAAAAAGTTCTTGCCACGTTATGTTTACAGAAACCTTATTATCTAAAAAAACGTTGAAAGGCTGGTATTAGGTACGGGGCTGGTATTAGGTACGTCCACCCTATTTGATAATAATATGAATCGACGCGCTAAGAAGATTTGATTAGAAGGAATATTGTGAAATTCGTGGGCGTTGATCGTAGTCGAGCAGTATGGGCGGCGTAGGGCCGCCCTTGCTTTCCAAATGGGACCAAAATGGTGCATCTAGTAACTAGGTCAAGCTCGCCTGCGTCGGGTCGGGGCGCCTCGCCACGTGCTGTCCCCCCTCTACCACTCCCCCGCTTCAAACAACTGCAAGCTAAAACATATCATACCCACACGGCATAAGAGTCGTTTTCCTGCGGTTGATTTTTACTCTACCGGCCTTGGCTAACTGATTTATGTTGAGTTTCGATTCTAGCTCTTGTTGTATTGGTTTTTAAGTTTAAAGTGAATTGTAGGGGTGATCTGTTGCAATTAACAATGGCCGTAGTAAGGCTGTGCTGGGCTGTTTGGTCGTATTTAGAGGAACATGGTATTTGCATTTTAAATTCAGCGGGGCGGAAGTGGAGGGTAGGCTTTGTCTATGATGTTGCCTTTTTCAGCGCAGACATTTTGTGGGTAAGATATCACTTTGAAAGAACTTTTTCATCGCTTTCTTAGTTAATTTAAATTACTCAACATAAACAGATCAATGAAGCTGGGTCAGACAACGTTATCGGCGGATACGTAAATTTCATTGTATCTGGTAACTTGTACTGAATTGAAATTGAAATAATAAGTATCCATCCAAAATATTTTGTCCTACTTCTTTGTAATCTTTACGGTGTAATGTCGCTAATCAAATGCGGGCCCTCTGGCTCCTCTTGTCTAGTATGGCTGTGGTAGTACAGAGAGGGTCACTCGTGCTCCTGCAGTGGAGACTAAAAAGACCTGATGTGATGATGATGAAGTACAGGCCCTGCATCCTATCGTAGATCTGTCTCATTAAAGGTGGTAGGGATGCAACGCCGCTTTAAAGGTCTACTAATATAAGGAAGTGGATCATAGGTCAATGCTACTTACCTACTCAAGACTTCATGATCTATACAATGTCCTTTTTTATTAAGTACAAATATTTTAAGGGGTGATTCAGTCCATCATATCGAACAACTTTTCCCAATAAATGTATATCGAAATACGAAAAGAAAATTTTCATATTCCATAGTAATTATATCACGTGACTACTTCGATATGTATGAAAACCGAAAAAATATTTTTCGTATTTCGATATACATTTATAGGGAAAAGTTGTTCAAAATGATGGACTGAATCACCCCTTAAAATATTTGTACTTAATAAAAAAGGACATTGTATAATAAGCAGTTTTGATGTTGCTATGTAAAACGTTAAGATTCAAATTATTTCAGAAAGAATCTATAAAGTGCATGAGTTATAAATTAAAAATATATGTATACAAAATATAGATCGTACGTATAATAATGTTCTAGTCGAAACAACTCTCTGAGTATTGCAAATACAGTTGCCAAGCAAAACGCACTTTTCCTAGTCCTAACAGAGGCATCTAGAAAGTATGTACAGGAAAAAATAAAGATTCTGTCATTTATTTGCCTAGTTTGACTGCGACTAATATCATAATAAGTATCTTAGTTATTAAAATGTTCTAATCATAGCAACTCAACTAATTGCAAGTATAAATACATGATATAAAGTACTATATGATGTAAGTTAAACTAAGTCAAGGAAGCGGATCGTGGGTCAATGAGACTAATTCAAGGCTTGATCATGAAACAGATACCTTCTGGAACAAAGAAAATGCAGTTGCGATGCAAATCTGCTTAGAACAATGGTGGCTAGCCACAGTAGCAACAGATATAAGTATACATGGAGGATACTACTACGGGCATTTACGGATCATTGACTGCACACAATGGATGGCCGAAGACCTACAAGCAACAGTATATGATTTGGAGGCATATTTTGACATACAGTTCAATACGTGCATCAGTAGATGTAATTTTTACTTTTTGTTGACGAAAATTCTATCTTATAGTTAGAGAACTCTTATTAACCTAATCTTACATAAATCAACAGGACCTTGTTGGTTTGTAAGCTTGAGAGCAATTTGAATCACTGATCTTAAAAACCTAACTAATCTTGGACACCCAACATGCTGTGCATAAAAATTCTGGTAGCAAATATGTTTAGTATTTTTGTGGCTGTTTCACATACGCTGCGGCCTTGACAAAAACAAACATAATGCAGATGCACTGCATCATATAATTTATCCTCACGGTTCGCTATCTCAGCTATCTGTGGTAGCAAGCTTTCGGTGCAAATTAGCAGATATCCAGCGAACATCGCATTTCACGTCCCTAAGGGATCGCTCGAAGGGCGGGGACTGTAGATATGAGGGTCGTTCTCAGGGCTGCGACCTCAACCCGCCGACTTGGGAGTTGTGGAGTTTTTGGCCGATGAATTTATACTCATTGCATAGGTACTTATATTAATTTGCTCATGGCTCGCAATACCTTTGTCCACGAGCACACGATGCAAATCAGCAGATACCCAGCGTACATCGCATTTTACATCTCTCCTGATCATTAGGCGGGGATGTAGACATGACGTATGAGAGTCGTACTCAGGGCTGTGACCCTCGTAAACCTACGTGCTCCTATCTTGAGCCCACCGACTTAATTTTGTGGGTTACGGAAGTGTTGACTCTTCGTGATAACAATGCAAATTCCATTGTCTCTACAAATGTTGTATCAAAATAAATCGTCCAACATCGCATCGAAAATAATATAAATGTGTTTGCATGGTCGGTCACTCAGCCCTAGTGATATGAATGGCCGTCCCGCCCTAAACCATTCACGGCCTTTCAATTGCCCAGATAATTATTTCTATACTCACGCTACACTGGCACTTTCGTGAATGCTGTTGCTTCATAGCTGCACCCTCCCTCTTAAACTGACAGAGGTCATATAGGTACAAACGTGCGTGACCTTTTTTTAAAGTAACTCTATGCATATTAACTGATGCTGAGGGTATAAGCAATTTAGAAATTAGCTGTGTAATTGTAATTTGTGAAATCTCGATTTAAGATTGCATGCAGAAAACAATCCGATCGTTATAAACATGAAATCAAGGTAAGATTTGTGATTTTAGTGCATGATTAAAATTAAAATTTGGCCAATTTTAAAAATTAACTTCCTGAATAATTTGCATGCTTAGAAATTTTATACCAACCATGCACTTATAGTAACAAAGAAACGAATGGATAAATATAAATGAATGAAGAAACCTGTCGGTCTGAAATATTAGATATTGAAAAAATTACTATCGCTTCAATTGATAAATTAATCAAAAACGATTTTAATGGATAAGAAAAAGAAAGATGTAAGTTCACGTAAAACTGATTTGAACAAAACCCTTTAGGTTATTTTTTAACTTCATTGTAACGATACCTCAAGTTCGTGCTAAATCCCGTTATATATACCTCATAAACCTGCGAGCGCTTATAATTTCGGGCTATTTATATGAAAATGTCCGTTTATAGAAGGAAGGGTCAAAGGGTCACTTCTAATGGGGTCACACGCTACGCCCCGTTTAGATCTTCATTGGCTTTGTGACAAACTCCGGATAAAAGCCTCGTAGATGATTTACTTCGTCCTTTGTTAAGTAGCAACTTTTTTAATTTAAGTAATATTGATTCAATTCACTTGAAAACTTACCAAAGAAAACAGTACAAAAGAGCCTATTTATAAACTTCTACCTATTTCTAAACAAAACTAAAAAGAAGACTCGCGAGAGGAAATGGGAAGGTGTAATAATTTAATTGACTTGGCAAGAAATATGGTCTGGATATTGACTGACCATTAGATGGACTAGCTATTAGCTGACTGGCGAAAAGTATTTCTTATAAGGAAAGTGGTAGTAAATTCATATTATGTTGGTTTAAAATAAGACATAACTAGATGTCAACATATATTCCAACCCGTTCAGCCGTTGCCGTTGTGGCTTCAAAGCGGATCTAACTAACATAAATACTAAAAGATGGGCTCACATAACAATAACATGGATTCCAAGAGACGGGATACGATCAAGGGGAAAGCCTAAGATGACATGGAGGGATGAGATGACTTGTCTACTTATGACCAAAACACTTAATACACACACAATACTTTTTAGGGTTCCGTAGCCAAATGGCAAAAACGGAACCCTTATAGATTCGTCATGTCTGTCTGTCTGTCTGTCCGTCCGTATGTCACAGCCACTTTTTTCCGAAACTATAAGATCTATACTGTTGAAACTTGGTAAGTAAATGTATTGTGTGAACCGCATTAAGGTTTTGACACAAAAATAGAAAAAAAACCGTAAAATTTGGGGGTTCCCCATACTTAGAACTAAAACTCAAAAATTTATTTTTCATCAAACCCATACGTGTGGGGTATCTATGGATAGGTCTTCAAAAATGATATTGAGGTTTCTAATAGCATTTTTTTCTAAACCGAATACTTTGCGCGAGAGACACTTCCAAAGTGGAAAAATGTGTGTCCCCCCCCCCGTAACTTCTAAAGTAAGAGAATGATAAAACTAAAAAAAATATATGATGTTCATTACCGTGAAATCTACCAGCGAAAATTGGTTTGAACGAGATCTAGTAAGTAGTTTTTTTTTAAATACGTCATCATCATAAACGGCAATTTACCTTTCATTCAATCAACTCAAATATAAAAATTAAAAAAAAACATACTACAAGACTTTTATATTATGTTATTTGCTACTACGGAACCCTTCATGGGCGAGTCCGACTCGCACTTGGCCGCTTTTTTTATTTCTCTGTTTGATTTCATTTTCTGTTTTACTGCTTCTAATTTAAAATTCGATCATGATGAGAAATCTGTCCCTATTTTGGCTCGGCGACTACTTCCCGACTTGTATAAATAACTTCTGTTGCCAACATCAAGACTATCGAGAGTGAAATCTTGCAAATCGATGTTACACCGCTATTGCACGTCTCATATTTTGTTTCTTAATATTATTGTACAACTAGCCGAAGCCCGCGACTTCATTCGCGTAGACTTTAGAACTCTAGAAAATGCTCATCAGGCTGAACAACGTTTGCTAAAACGTCATTTTTATATTTCTTATAGTTTAGCTGGACCAATATGGTCCTGCATCAGGTATTCAATTTTCCAAAATCAATTGAACCCAAGATGTTGCCCAGGCTTAACAGTTATATAATAAAAAAGTTTCATTTGAATCCGTCCAGTATTTCCGGAGATTAGCGTGTGCAAACAGACAGATCGACATTATAAAATAAATCTTACTCTATTAATATGTCTCCATCGCTCAAATATTTTTTGGAAATATATTCAACGTACAGACACTTTTTTATTCTATGTATAGACTTAATTTTATTACTTTAGAAGCTTAATTACAAAAAACATCATCTTTTTTCCGTCGATACCGTTTAACCCAGCAACCACTGATTGGCCCAGCAATTGCCGTTAATAACGTTACTTCACGTAGTACAGTCAACGAATAATTGTGGAACGAAAAGTCGAAAGCAGTAATTTTGACTCGGCAACTTTGTTAGGACTAGTTAGGACATAAACATACTAAAAGTCCTTACCCCTCCGAGTTGAGCCCGCGGGGGGAGGGCACAAAGAAGGTCCCGTTTTTTGGTTTTTTGCTTACATCTCGAAAACGGTGCATTGTACGAAATTTTGTTGTACTACATTATGAAAGCTGATAAAATTCTCTATAACTTTGGCTTTCACAGTTTTTATCTATCTCCAATTTTTACCTAGCAATGACGTTTGAAAAAATATCGATTTTTAAAATGTGTTCTACACTCTGGGCGTATTCGAACCAAAAGCGCACGGCAAGCCCACGTCTAATGCATGCCTTTCATTCCGTTTCTATCCCCATAGTTCAAGAAAAAGGTGTCCAAACCAAGTCTGGACCTGATGGTAAGTAACAGCATAAGCCCGAACCATCTTGATAGATATTATTGGGAATTTTTTCTCTCTTTTGAACACTCATTGACCGAACTAACGGCAATGGTTGGACCAATGAGGGCTGCTGTATGACACTCATACATAGCAGACATTGGCCAACAGTTGACCACCAGCTCTTCGTAACGACGAAACTCATTTTCACAGTAGGCAAAATAATTTTTTTTGGGTCACAAGATAGATTATTAAAAAGTTGGGTATACGTATTTTTTCCTTTCTTTGATTAGCAAATAATGACAAAGATACAGCGCATTAAAATTACGCATGAAGTCACAATTGGCTACGATTTTTATCCAACGGTGACGTAAATCACCCCACTCCGAAACTTTGAACCGCTGTATCTTCGTGAATTTTAACTTCTTTGCTAAACGAAAAAATATGGGTCCTTATTTTTGGATAATTTAGTTGACGAAATAAATAAAAATAAAAAAACATTTTTTACCCGTCCACATCCCTATTAGTCGCCTACTCGCCAGAAGGGTCTTTTCATATTATTATTACGTCTTTTTAGGGTTCCGTAGCCAAATAGCAAAAAACGTCTGTCCGTCCGTATGTCACAGCCACTTTTTTCCGAAATTATAAGAACTATTGAAACTTGGTAAGTAGATGTATTCTGTGAACTGCATTAAGACTTTCTCACAAACAAATTTTGGGTTTCCCCATACTTAGAACTGAAACTCAATTTTATTTTTTTATCAAACCCTGTGTGTATAATAGAGGTACAATGTTGATCTTGATACATTATAACATGTAATGCTTGCGAATAACTAACTATATTATAACATGTATGTCATGACATGAAACACGTCCCTAGTCCTATAAATCCATATCCACGACTAAAACCTTATCTTTACGCTCTCAGCCTCTAAGTTTCACATTTCGCCGGGCGTATAAATTCCTGCCAGCAAGTCGGTATTTCGCTCGTTATTTCAAAATGTCTCAAATAATTTTAAGGAATAATTTTGTTGCCTGTGCATTTGATATTTTAGTTCGTGGTACAGATATGAAAGAATAATACTGATTCTATGTTTTAACCACAGCAGAAAATGTGAAGATTTGACTCCTGAGATGGAGGCAGACCTGAGTAGAAATGTATTTGATATCAAGTTTATTTGCTAGGCAAATTTAAAAAAAAATCCGACGCCATTTAGTGATAAGTGGCGGAACTAAATAATATTGAATTTGAATTGATATCCGTAGCACAATCTATAATTGGCCAGATAAATTACAAAACCCAACTTTGAAGCACCTTAACACCCAAAAGCTTTTAAAAAGGCTGATTTTTGTCAAACATAGCTGAGAACTACTGCAAGAGAACTTGCTTTTACGTAAAAAACCGCATCGAAATTGGTCTATCCGTTCAAGCGCCACGATGACACAGACAGACAGACAGACATTGGCGTCAAACGTTATGATATCCCTCTTTTTTGACAGGGGTTAAAAAGCGATAATCTTCACGTACGTAATAGATAAGTATACAAATCTCCTACGGGTACAAAGTACTTCAAAGTACTGACTTATACCGTCTTATTATAAAACGCAGACTATCTTTGTTACTAGGTTTAAACCATTATCCGACCAAATCAAGTTGACATCTAGTAATATGTCAGTGTCTCATCTGAAAATGTCAACTTGATTTGGTCGGATAATGGTTTAAACCTAGTAACAAAGATAGTCTGCGTTTTATAATAAGACGGATATACTTTTAATAATAGAAATAGAAAATCTTTATTTGGAGCATATATATTTTATAATCAATGATAGTTCCAGGAATTTGTTATAAAAATGGCTTCCACTCCTGTATTCATTATTATCCACCACGAGTACCACAGAAAGCCTATCGAACAATGCAGTTCGAAACATTCAGTTCTTATTACACTACAATAGAATCTAAATTAGAACTATATCGTTGCGTATAATGTGAGGTCGTCTGTTTGTGGTAGTAGGCAAATAGCTTCCAGGAAATCCACTAGTCGCTTTGATAACGCAACTAACTAGCTTGCCAATATTAATTTGTAAACAATTATCATATCCAATGAATTTACACATATAATAAAACAGTACAAAAAATTTGTCTGTACATTGAATATGTATATTTTCATAAAAAATTTTTGGAGACATGGTAATAGACAAAAAATGTCTGTCTGTTTGCACACACTAATCTCCGGAAATACTGGACGGATTCAAATGAAACTTGTTTGTTAAGTCCGGGCAACATAAAAGGTATAATTGATTTTGAAAAATAAAACACCTGATGCAAAACCATAACGGTCCAGCTAAACTGAAATACGAGTATGAAAATAGCGCCTTAAAAAAAGTTGTTCAGTGATGAGCATTTTCCGGAGACAAAGTCCACGCGAACGAAGTCGCGGGCTTCGGCTAGTCCTATCCTACTAATATGATAATGCGAAAGTGAGTTTGTATACTTGTTTGTTTGTTACCTCTTCACGCTTAAACTACTGAACCGATTTGGAGGAAATTTGGTATGGATATAGTTGAGACTTGGGGAAGGACATAGGGTACTCTTTATCCGAAAATTCCAACGGGGAGCGAAGCCCGCGGATACAGCTAGTAGCACATAAATTCATAAACCCTACATAGACTACACAAATATTTATAATACTCTATGACAATTTGTGAATGGTAATGATCTTACTTTATCGATATTTGCAATGTCGCGCTCGCTTTGTGCTGGTCGGTAAATCAATACGAGCTACTATTTCCCGGTAAACGCTTGATGGCCGGTAATTGTAAATGTAATTCGACATATGCGACACATACGACACTACGACAGGTCATTGGTTATTTAGTCTGTCAACTTAGATTATCTAAATAAAGGATCCTCTGGCTGCTCTGGCCAAGTATGGCACTGGTAGTACAGAGAGGGTTGTGCTCCTGCAGTGGAGCAACGACACCTGATGATGAAAGGGCCCATAGTTTTCGTTCAGCAAAGTAGTAAAAATCCACGAACATTTCGAAGTTTCAGAGTGGGGGGTGATTTACGTCAACTTTGGGTAATAGTCGTTAGTAGCTTAGGTGTTAGCCGATCGTGACGTCACGCGAAAATTTAATATTGGTTCATAATTTTTTAAATATTTTAATAATAATGAACCAGAAAAAAATATTATAGTGATCTATAGCCCGTGGTTTGATTTAATACGGGTATGTCCCTTCCAATCTCGGTCCTGTGCTGCTCTCATCCAGGTGCGACCCGCGACTTTGACTATATCGTCAACCCATCTCATTGCAGGACGTCCGACTTCTTTTACCCGTTCTCATGATGAGAGCAGCACAGGACCGAGATTGGTGGCGTAGACGAAGAGAGGCCTATGCTCAGCAATGGGCGGAAGAAGGGCTGACGTGATGATGTCCCTTCCACGTTACATATATGTATATTATATGTTTACTATACCAAATCATGTTTATATTATATTTTTAGAGTATAGGTATGTACATCTGACTTCTAAATCTTAGTCATTAAGGCTCCGGAAGGAATTCATTAATATTAGATAATTATTAAATAAATTGTCATTTATTAATCTACCCGAAATGAGTAGCGTCGACGAAGAGAGGCCTATATGCATCAGCAGTGGGCAGATGAAGGGCTGGGATGATGATGATGATGATGATGATGATGATGAATCTGCCCTGCAAGCACCAATGCCTGCACGACTAACCGGACGGTAGCTACTAAACGCCATCAAAGTAGAAAAGTTTTAGAAAGAAACCATATAACGCGACTTACCATCTAACCAAAGGAGTAAACAAGAAACTTCAACAAAGTTAGGAATCGGATTAAAAATTGGGAGAACAATAGGGATGTCGACTGGGTCAAAAATAAATTATTCGTACAGTTAATAAAATAAAACGTTACAAAATAGTGTCAGTATACAATTATACATTGATCGCATATTTATTCTCAACATGCAGAAACTGATATTAAGGGGATACGTGACGACGTAAATCTCTTCTACGCACTTTAGCTAAAAATAGCCGTTTTTCGCAAATGTGCATAGAAAAGCTTCACGTTCTCACTTCAAACTGTAAACAGTAGTTCATTTAGTACTTTAAAGGGTTTTCTAGGGCTTGATTGAGACAAAATTTAAAATGATATCTCCGTTTCCTTTCAAACGAATGCAGCACTGTACCCCGACAATTCAAGTAGATCGCTTAAGAGTCCCCTTACCCTAGACTTCTCCATACAAACATAGTCAACGTTTAATTTTGAAACCACATGTCAGATTCCGGTAAAAATTGGTAATTGTAAAGAAATTGCAATTATCTAGGGTAATAACTGGTTTCCTACAATAAAATTATGAACTGGAAAGAAAATATAACGGTTTAGAAGTTCCCCTACTGATGGTCAAAAATGATATAAAACACTATATTCTATTTCAAGTTCATATTTTTAATGTCGGAAACCACTTATTACCCTAGATAATTGCAATATCTTTAAAATTACAAAATTTTGCCGAAATCGGACGTGTCGTTTCGAAATAAAACGTAGACTACGTTTGTATGGAAAGTTGTATTTTGGTCTAGGGTAAGGGGACTCTTAAGAGCGTTATTTGACTTAAGAAAAAATGTTTTTGTTATGACGTTTAGTAGAAAGTATCTGAAGTGCTATTTTTGAAACGCGGAGTGACCTAAACGTATGGTTTTTCCATACAAAAAATCGTTCGTTTAGTGACTCCGCGTTTGAAAAATAGCACCTCTGATTTGACTTGATGTCATGTAGCGGATCGATACAATCAAGGTACAATACAAATAAACTTTGCTGCAATGAACTTATACAGGTTTAAACAAAACTAAACGACTACGTCCAAGCATTAAATCTTAGCATGTCATTCCTGCAGCTGGTTTTGTGGAATTGTTTTCAGCACAGGCCCTTCGATGCGAGTGCGGAGGGTAACGACCCTCGGAACCAGTCTGCGACCTGTTCTAGGTGGACCGAGGATGATCGCAGTGTTACTGTCAAATACGAATAACAAATACAAATTATCAGTTTTTAACTGATTTCCTAAAAAAATGAGGTTGTAAATTCGTCGAAGTACTCATAATAAGAAAAATAGCCGCAATTCCCTATCGGTAAATTTAATCACGCAGAGAGAAAAAAGAAGACTTTAAAATGTAAACAAGTATTTTTTAAAAAGCTTTTATATAAAACAATGAACTTGAAAGTTTAAAATGCTGGTCAAGATGAGACCAAACTCGATGGGGTTGCGCCGTGTCAATACAGAGTTCCTAAAACCACCTTTTGACTCCATCATCAGATCAGCTCTAAAATCATCATTATATTGCATTGTCACGCGATAAACGCATGCGTGCAAAATTTCAACTCAACCGAGAAGTTAGTCAATTTTAACTTGCAAGATTTGATTACACTCAGACAACGGGACAGGTGAAACTAAATAAAAGCTTGTAAAATCAGTTAGTTAAATATACGCAAGAACAATACAAACATTTTGCTCTCTATTGCTTGTACAGATAACGATTCAAAAAAACTTTTTACTTTGACATTGACATCGTCACGAAGTAAAAACTGAAGTCGTAAAATTGCAAGACGTGAACTTAAAGCTCGTAATTTGTTGTAAGCTCTGGAGCAGCCTCAAAGCATTATGTCATGTGACGTAACTTGACGTAAATGTTGTGTCGTCAAGGGCCGGCGGCGGCCTTCAAGCTGTGTTGGAAATAAAGTGAGTTCAAATGTGACGCTATGTTTATGTAGTCTTTCGACTCGAGAAGTTGTACCGCCCTTCAGCGATCATATCTCTCTCATCAAAGCATTATGTCATGTGACGTAACTTGACGTAAATGTCGTGTCGTCAAGGGCCGGCGGCGGCCTTCGGGCTGTGTTGGAAATAAAGTGAGTTCAAATGTGACACTATGTTAATGTAGTCTGTACGGCGCAGGGTTCGTTGTCACCTAGGCCCGCGCCATACATGAAGAGATGTTGATGTTGCTTGAAGATGTTATGGAGACGTCACGAAGAAACTGTTTGCTGTATGCTACATGTTGTAGAGTTGGTAGTGACGGGTCCTTTCTCGATCGTCGCTCGATAGTATCTCGTTTGATTGTTATAACTTGATTTAGCGTGCCAGCGAGATTTCGCAACAGTAAGCTACTGCTAGACGCCCGACAAAAAATAGAGGTCTTATTATAAGTTTGACGCTTATGTCTGTCTGTTTGACTGTGACATCGTATACGAGAAAACAAGCTCCCTTGCGGTGGTTCTTAGCTATGTTCAATGAAAATTCGTTTAGCCGTTTAACAGTTACTGGGGTAACGAAAGTCGTATTTTTTTAAATTTGCTTAGTTAATAAACATGTTGTTCAAACGCCTGACGGAGTTTGAATAGCACTTACGCACATCTTCTTTATTTGCTATTTTTAATCTGTGTCGATACCTCCTGCTATACTAAGCACATACAAACAGCGTCTCCAGTTTTTAATTTATAAAATCCCAGAAAAATCATAAAACCCCTCAACATTTGGTCCTTCGAGCCGGATGTGTAACTGAGAGAACCAGATAATATTTCAAGAAATATTCTCAATAAAATTGGAGAAATCGACGTGTTGAAAAATCCCGCCAAAAAGCCCGCCAATTTTCATACTGCATGGAGTGACAATTTATGTGGTGTAAAACTTTATATGTAAAAATAGGTATATAACCCAACACTCCAAGGTAATTTAATTGAGCAGGTTAGTAAAAAATATTATTTACAATATTTGATTAGGCCTACTTAATTTTATTTGTATAGATAGGTACCCATTGCATTGTGAACAATCAACACTTATTGTAAAGTAATAAATACATGTATTTCGTAAGGATTAAGTCTAAATCGTACTTAATGTAAGTATAGTATGCATCAATGCAACATTATTTAGCTTAATTCATAATAAAAACTGCGAATGTGTGTTATTGTTCATGTAAAGTAATTAACTGATAAAGTGCGTAGGTACCTACTTGTGTAGCATCTTGTTGCATTTATTATAGGCCTATTTTATCAATAACTTTCGAAGCGTCGAGTTATATTAGCTGTTTGTAATAAAATTCTTATCACTTATTTTTGCCACTAACCGTATCTATAGGTAAGACATAACTTTCACGTACGTTGATTTTATACAAGGTAATTCCCTCGAGTACTAAGGTAATATGTATGAAACTTAATTTAATACATTAAGTGCATTGTTTTGTTGTGTTTACCTAGTACATAATTCATAGGTTAAATAAATAGGATTTAAGTTAGGAATACCTAGTTAGTAAGTACATATAAAGAGTAGGTAGGTAATATTTACGTTTTGAGTTGTATAAGTACATTCTAAGGTTGACAACACTCGATTTCCAAAATGTCTGACGAAAAGGATCTGGTAAGGAAGCGAGCTAGCTTCAAAGGGCGTTTAACTTCTTTTATCAAATATTTGGACATGCTCAGTGGCATGACTATAGATGAGTCTATTACCAGAGAGTTGCAGTTGCGTGTGGGAAAAATGGAGTCGTTATATGAGCAGTACGATGAGGTGCAGTTGCAAATGGAATGTGTAGCTGAAAATACTGAAGAACAGTATTCAGAGCGTCAGGAGTTCGAGGCTAGATATTTCAAAGCTATAGCTTGTGCTCAGGGTTTTTTGCAAGTCTCAAAACCAAACTCAATGCCGTTGCTGAGTGCAGGTAGTGAGGATGGTTCTCATGCAAATCGCCGTCTTGTGAGGTTACCTACCATTCAGCTGCCCAAATTCAGTGGATCTTACGATAATTACCTAGAATTTCGTGACACATTTACTAGCCTTATACACAATAACGATGACATTGATGAAATAAATAAATTTCATTATTTACGAACGTCTCTGGAAGGGTCCGCCGCTGTGGTGATCCAGTCAGTACAATTTTCGGCTAGCAATTATTCGATAGCATGGAAACTCTTGTGCGATAGGTTTGACAACAAGCGATTATTGATACAAAACCATGTCTCAGCTTTATTCAATATCGAACCAATCACAAAAGAGTCATCTGCTATATTGAAACGTCTGATTGACCAAGTAAATAAAAACCTACGGGCACTCGAGTCTATGAATGAACCTATTAAGCAGTGGGACACTTTGTTAATTTATATTATTACGCAAAAATTAGATCAAAAGACGTACAGAGAATGGGAAGAATTCAAGGGGCGTATGGATCAAAATAATCCAATCACATTTGACGATTTTTTAACATTTCTTCGCAATCGCGCTGACTTAATTGAAACATTAGAGTTGTCACGCGGTAACCATTCAAGTAACAAGTCTACGGTTAAATTTAAGTCTATGGTGTCAGTGCCAGGTAGCTCTAATCAGCAGTCAAGCACGGAATCGCCTCAAAAACCTTGTCCTAAGTGCAAAGGTAATCATAATTTAGCTAATTGTTCTCAGTTTCTTGCGCTAACTGCTGAAGCTCGAATGGAGTTGTTACCTACTTATAAAATATGTTTTAATTGTTTCCGGACAGGTCACTTTGCTAACTCGTGCAAAAAACCAGGTTGTAAAGTGTGTAAACGACGGCATAACACACTTATTCACGTCGGTAATATAGGTCAGCAGGCACGACAGGAAAATATTATTTCATCTGAGACAGCTCCCTCAGTTTCTTCATCGTCCGTCTGTCCATCTAAGCCTACGTCTACTAGTACTAACAATGTTGCGTTGTCAGCGAATGTTTACAATCATAATCAGTGTAATGTACTTCTGTCCACCGCGTTAATAAAATTATATGACAACAGAAATCGGGAGCATATTGTCCGAGCGGTGTTAGACAGCGGAAGTACGTCTAGTATCATGACTGAAAGACTGTGTCAGCAGTTAAACTTAGAGACTCGTCAAGTGAATCGATCAATCCTTGGCATCAACAATGCTGTCTCAAGTGTGAGTAAAACGTGTCATGTAAACATGACGTCATTAGATGATAGTTTCTCTTCAGAACTTCATTGCCTCGTTTTACCAATGATAACTAGTGGCACGCCATGTCATGAAATTAATATTTCTAATTTTGAAATTCCGCCTAATATTTGTATGGCTGACCCTATGTGGTACAAACCAGCTGAAGTTGATATTTTAATTGGTTGTGATCTATTTTGGGATTTATTAGGTTCACAACAGCTAAGGCTAGGTAAGGGCATGCCAGTTATATGTGAAACAAAATTAGGTTGGGTAATTTCTGGTCCCATTTTTGGTAAGCATATCACTAATCGTATGCAAACGTGTCATATAAAGTGTAACTTTAGTCACGTTGATTCAAAATCAACTCAGTCTCTAGTAGACATTCAAAATGATTTGACACGTTTTTGGCAGTTAGAGGAGGTATGTGCAAAATTACCTAATTATTCACCTGAAGAACGCTTGTGTGAGGAACACTTTGTTAAAAATACTTCTCGTCTTGAAGACGGTCGTTTTTGCGCTCGTGTACCGTTAAAAGAAAGTCCTACTTCTTTAGGGGACTCACATTCAAGAGCTAAGCATTGTTTAATTTCCTTAGAGCGTAGATTGAAAGGCAAACCTGAATTGAGTCGTATGTACTATGATTTTATGACAGAATATGCAAGGTTGGGCCATATGTCTGAAAGAAAAGCCGATAAATTAAAACCGAATGGTTATGTCATTCCTCATTATGGGGTATTGCGTGAGCAGAGTACTACGACAAAGCTCCGCGTGGTATTTAATGCCAGTTCACCCTCGTCATCAGGCGTAAGTTTTAATAACATTCAAATGGTTGGTCCAACTGTACAAGACGATCTGCTGGCAATCTTGCTGCGATTCAGACAGCACAAGTATGTTTTGTCAGCAGACGTAGAAAAAATGTACCGGCAAATCGTCGTCCATCCTTCTGACAGGCATTTGCAACAAATACTGTGGCGCGACGATCCAGGTGAGCCAATTAAAACATTTACTTTAAACACCGTAACATACGGTACGTCTAGCGCTCCATTTTTGGCAACCCGTTGCCTTAAACAGTTAGGTCTTGAATGTGAAAATGATAAAATTGCTGAAGTCATCAAACATGACATGTATGTTGATGATTTACTTACAGGAGGTGACATATTTATTGAAGTTCAAAACATTAAAAGGGAAGTTACTGATGTGCTTGCTTCTGCTGGTATGCCACTTAGAAAATGGAGGTCAAATGAGCCTAAACTGCTATCTCAAAATAGTCAGACGACATCACTTGATTTAAATATTGGCAGTGACAATCCAGGAAAAATACTAGGTTTATGTTGGCATGCTAGCACTGACGAACTTCGCTTTCCTGTAAGTACTTTAGCTTCTAAATTCAATACGAAGCGTGAAATACTCTCGGTCATTGCGCGAATCTTTGACCCCATGGGACTCTTATCTCCATGCGTAATTAACATGAAGATTCTGTTACAAAGCCTCTGGCTTAAAAAGCTGTCATGGGATGAGCCATTGCCGCATGACATCGATAGGCGCTGGACTGATATTCGTGATACATTACATCTTTTAAATGACATTCGCATTCCACGTCATGTTATTTGCGATTCGTATCAGTCGTTGGAGTTACACGTCTTTACTGACGCATCAGAACGTGCATACGGCGCATGCATATACATGCGCAGCGTCAATAGTAAAGGTGAGACCTTTGTTCGATTGCTAATGGCAAAGAGTCGTGTGGCGCCCGTCAAACATACGACAATTCCTCGTTTGGAATTATGTGGCGCGTTGATTGGAACTCGGATTTATGAAAAGGTAGTCGATTCGCTTCGGCTCAAGGTCAGTCAAGTCTGGTTTTGGACTGACTCCACAATAGTTCTGGGTTGGTTACACATGCATCCTTCTAGACTTTAGCCCTTTGTGCGTAATCGCGTCGCTGAAATCCAAGAAACGACAAGCAACTGTAATTGGAGACACGTTCCAACTGATAAAAACCCTGCAGACTTGTTGTCTCGTGGTGTAGATACTAGCCATCTACAAGATTTAGAACTGTGGTGGTCAGGTCCCAATTTCCTCCGTCTTGACTGTTCTAAATGGCCTTCTCAGCCCAACGAATACAAGGAAACGTTACCCGAGATTAAACCAGACGTATCTTTGACGTCTGTTATCGACAACGCAAGTCACAATAAGTTCATTGACTTTAGTCGTTTTTCAAATTATTCAAGGCTTGTTCGATCCGTAGCTTATGCTTTGAGATTTATTCAGGCATGTAAAAAACAAAAAGTAGCGTCAAACTTCTTAGAAAAAGAAGAATTACGGAGGGCCTTCAATTTAATTATTTCAGTTTCTCAAAGTGAATCATTTCCCGAATACCATTTACTTTTAAGTAAGCATAGTTTGCCTAAGAAAAGTCAGCTATTAAAATTCAATGTTTACTTAGATGAGAACAATATCATGCGTGTTGGTGGTCGCATCGACAACTCTAAATTTTCAGAAGGGAAAAAGCATCCTATTATTTTACAGTCCACACATCAGTTTACAAAATTATTATTTAAATTTGAACATAATAGGTTGTTGCATGCTGGTCCTCAATTATTGTTAGCGTCTATAAGGGAAATGTACTGGCCTATTGGTGGTAGAAATTTAGCGAAGGCCAGTTACCACAATTGTGTCGTTTGCACTCGTATGAAAGGTAGGATTATTACACCTTTAATGGGAAATTTGCCACGCCAGACTTCTTCCAGACGGCTATCCATTTGAAAGTGTTGGGGTGGACTACGCAGGTCCTCTTTTATGTGCTAGTCGTCAAGGTCGTGGTTGTAGGCTAGTAAAAGTGTATATCGCACTATTCGTTTGTTTTACTACCAAGGCCATTCATTTAGAGCTGGTTGGTGACCTCACAAGTAACAATTTTTTACTCGAATTACGTCGATTTATGTCGCGTAAAGGAAAACCAACTGACATTTATTCAGATAATGGCACCTCATTCGTTGGTGCCTATAATGAGATCTCCAAATTCCTGAAGGGCAACTGTAATTCTTTTTGTGAAAACGCAGCCGCTGAAGGCTGTCGATTTCATTTTATACCTGGGGGAGCTCCACATGTCGGAGGATTATGGGAATCGGGTGTTAAGTCGACGAAATTCCATTTAAACAGAGTGTTGGGCAATTGTAAATTAACTTACGAAGAACTTAACACCACGCTTACTCAAATAGAAGCAGTTTTAAACTCGAGACCCATTACACCCCTTTCGTCGGATCCAGCGGACCTTTCTCCATTGACTCCAGGTCATTTTCTCATCGGGCGGCCTTTAACATCCTTACCACAACAAGATTACCAGACTCAGTCCATTGATCATTTAACAAGATTTCAACGCATTGAACAACTGCGCCAGCACTTTTGGACGCGATGGAGTAAAGAATACATCGCTGAGCTCCAACAACGTATAAAGTGGCGACCAACAAGGATGATTTAAAACTGGATACTATGGTTGTGGTAAAGGAGGATAACCTTCCGCCGTTAAAATGGAGGTTAGGAAGAGTTGTGGCAGTTCATCCTGGACTTGATGGCATCGCCCGTGTCGCCGATATCAAGACATCGACTGGAGTGATCCGAAGAGCATTTAGCAAGATATGCCCGTTGCCTGTATCTACAAGTTCGGTTGAAAGCTAACCTTCAAGCTTTCAACGCCCGGGGGCATGTTCAAACGCCTGACGGAGTTTGAATAGCACTTACGCACATCTTCTTTATTTGCTATTTTTAATCTGTGTCGATACCTCCTGCTATACAAAGCACATACAAACAGCGTCTCCAGTTTTTAATTTATAAAATCCCAGAAAAATCATAAAACCCCTCAACACATGTAAATTTTTGCAGTGTCCTCACGAAAACTCTGAAACTCGTTTCTGTACTCTCGCTAGTTGAGCGTTTCGACAAGGCGGGTCGGGCGGAATATTAATTTGGCCACGGATTGTTCTTGTTGTTTTTACACGCTAATCTGATATGGCAGCTTATTCGATTTGTTGATACAGTTGGATTTGTTGTCTTTTCAACCCCCGACATAAAAAGGGTATAATTTATAATTGTATCTCTGGAACAGGCTGTGTCATCGAAGCAATTTATACTCATCCGTTCGAACGGACAAGTATGTTAGCCAGGAAAATTTACCTATAAAATCACGTTTAGTTGTATGGCAGCCTCACTTAAATATTTGTTTAATTCTGTTTTTAGTATTTATTGTTATAGCGGCAACAGAAATACATCATCTGTGAAAATGTCAACTGTCTAGCTATCACAGTTCATGAGATACAGACTGGTGACGGATAGGCAGATAGAAAGACGGACAGATGAACGGACAGACGGCGGACGGAAGGACGGACGGACGGACAGCGGAGACTTAGGAATAGGGTCCCTTTTAACATTTTACCCTTACGGAAAAACGATCGAATCTGTCAAGTGCTTTTATAACACTAAAATTTAAAGGTTTTTTTGTTTATTTGAATTCTCACAATGTCACTGTACTGAATCTAGGTCGCAGCTAAATGCTGCGTTTGTAAAAAATATTAACTAGAAAATTTTGGCTTTGCCTGAACAGTGGGTATCCTAACTAATGTTTATAAAAGCGAAATAGAGTTTGTATATTTGTGTTTATTACCTTTACACGCTTCAACCACTGAACCTATTTAGATGACAGATATGGTTTGATATCCAGGGAAGGACAAATGATAGTTTTTATCCCGAAATTCCCACGGGGAACGAAGCCCTCGGGCACCTGCTAGTATTAGATAAATAGAGACAGCCAAGCTCTTAGAAAAGCCACTTTGGACTTTTGGATATGAAATTTCCTTGAAAGGCACATGCCTTTTCGCTAATTAAACTGCCTTACTGCACGTCCCGTCTTTAGAAGCAGCTAAATTCCCGCCGGCATGAATGATGAATGCTTTACAAAAGCTAAAAAAGGCGCCCGCACTCGCGAGCACTAGCGAAAATAACGAGGAAGCCGAAAAGTGAAGCTGAAATGGCCAGTAGGTAATTCTTTGGTAGGTACTTTGGACTTAGGATAGGAAAATGGTATTTTTAATAATTTTTTACTTGCTTAAAAACTCACGCACACACGTCTATAAAGTTCAGTAATGCGCACGGCTAATAGGTACTTTTTAAATAACGAGAACGGCTACAAACGAACAAAATATTATGTATTTCTCGCTTAGTATCCAACATTATATTAGGTGGCACAGAACAGACCAATTTTAAGGACTTTTGGATAGGAAAATGGTATTATTTTATCATATTTTTTTAGGTTTTTTAAAGTGACATAAAAAAAAAGTAAAAAAAAAAAGACATGCTTAAAAACTCACGCACACACCTCTATATAGCAGTGACGTGCACAGTTACTTTTTATAGGGTAGACCTAAATCTTACTTAGAGTACGAGAACGGCTACAAATCCAACAAAATATTATGTACTAGCCGAAGCCCGCGACTTCGCTCGCGTGGACTTTATGTCTCTGGAAAACGCTCATCAGGCTGAACAATTTTTACTAAGGCGGCATTTTTATATCTCTTATAGTTTAGCTGCACCATTATGGTTCTGCATCAGGAGTTCCATTTTCCAAAATCACTTATACCCTATATGTTGCCCAGGCTTAATAGCTATATATCAAAAAAAGATTCATTCGAATCCGTCCAGTATTTCCGGAGATTAGCGTGTACAAACAGACAAACAGACAAACAGACATAGAGACAAACAGACAGACATTTTTTTTAAAATTCTTACTCTATTACTACGTCTCCATCGCCCCCAATATTTTTTTTGGAAATATATTTAATGTACAGCCACACTTTTTTTACTGTTTTATTATATGTATAGATTTCTAGTATCCAGACATATTAGGGTGGCACAGGGAAGACAAATTATACGTGTCTGTTGATATGATAGATGTTTGCATTGTCTTGACGAGCACTTCATGGTAGACGGAAGGTGATCGATGGAACTAAAACGACGGAACTACATCGAGTTTGGGCTTATTTCATTAATCTTATCCTCACCTCACAAGAAAAACACGTATTTTTGGAACGAAGTTCCTTATCGCGTGTTGCGAAAGGAGGCTAGACGGAAAAAATTAAGACCAAAGTTGTAACGATACTTTTTGCTATAGTTGTAAGCCGTGCGGCGTGCGCGTGTCTGTCTGTCTCTCTCTCTCCTAATTAATCGAAAGGAACTTCGTTCCATCCGGGTGTTCCTTGACACCTCTCAAGTTTTTTTTTAAAATCTTAAGCATAATATCCTTCCAAATCAAGTTGATATTGTATTGACAGATAATGAGATATTATACTACAAATTGTTAACAGTAGATAATGGTTGAAACTTTTAAACTTGGCAATAAAAAGTTAATAAAACAATAATTTTCAAAACTAAAACCGACTGCAAACTACACAACCGATTTGATAAAATTTCAATGGGACCACACAACAAGTATGCGTTTTCAGGCGTCTCCGAATGGTATATTCACCGATACACACATATAAAAACCTCTATACAAAAAAAAAGATCGAATGATAACCTCTTCCTTTTTTTGGCAGTCGGTAAATAAGACTACAGTGCAAGTCCCGTTGCTTACAATGTAACGTAGCAACTCTAAGGATGAAAACATAAACAGCGCTGAGATAACGAGCAAAGGTCCCCGACCCTAGCGGTGCCACAGTCCCCGACCGGTAGCGCCGCCCGCGGCAGGGCTGCAGGGCTCCGGCAATTCAGAACGATCGCACTCAGGAACTACGGGTCATAAAGTAAAAGGGGATCTCTCGGCCCCCGCCACTCTTTATTTATTTGTAAGAGAAAATCTTTGTAGTAGAACCACAGAATAAAAATACTAGTCTGTGCTAGGACTCACGAAGTAGTGTAAGCGAACGAAGTTCTGTCTCTTGGACTATTTTTGTTATGAATATGTTGATAGGTAACTCGAAGATAAAAGAGTATCTCTAGATCGGAATTTTCGTAAAATCTAGCCGAGGTTCCAGATTAATTCAAACATGTCAGCCAGATCGGTTAAGGCAGTCTTTCCCAAAGTGGGCGATAACGCCCCCTTGTGGGCGCTGCAGGTCTCAAGGGGGGCGGTAAGAGACCCAGAAAGAAAATGTTTTTTTTTTGCTAGGAGCTTTATTTAGCTAGGAGGCCTCTTAAACAACGACTGCAAGAGCTCTCGACTCTCAACAACAACCACATAAATATCATCCTCCACTTTGAGAATAAATATTTACATTAATATACATATATAGGTCACAATAATTAATTAATTTAATTTGAAGTTATAGTGGTTTTTAAATAGGTGAAAAAATGGGGGCGCTAAAAAAATATTTATTCTCAAAGTGGGCAGTAGACAAAATAAGTTTGGGAACCACTGGGTTAAGGGGTTGCTGAGATATGGGATTGTTCTGTACTGTACCTATATACCGCAAGTAGGTACACAGTTGAAGGCGATCTTGTAATAATCATACTCAGTACATAACTATATAAATTATACATATTATCAGTACACCAGAACCATTAAAAAAATGCGGACTAACTTGGTATACTAGGTTTATTAGCATTATCTGCCCAAAACAAGAACGAGTAAAAGCGAGTTAATTCGTTTATGTGACACCGCGTTACAAAAAAGGCACTTCAGAAATAGTTTGCACTTAGCGATTAAAACCCTTCTAGACTTCCAGGAATGGCGCAAGGCGCACACCAGACAACAAGGAGCATTGGAACGCCAGGTCTTTGCCCCGGACAGGGGTGCAGTCTAGACGCGGAATTAGGCAAAGACGGTCCGGTCAACAACCGGCGAGACGGATAAGTAGCTGTAGTACAGAGACCAAGTTACTTCGTTATAAGTTTTCAAAACTAAAAAACGATTACAAAAACTACACAACCGATTTTGATAAAATATCTATGGGACCACCTCGCAAGGTCTCAAACAAAAAAAGTTTATTTTTAAATCGGTCCAGGCATCTTCAAATAGTCTGTGAACATTCATAAAAAAATATTATAAAAGATCACGACGAATTGATAATCTCCTCCTTTTGGAAGTCGGTCTAAAAACAATTCTAGCATGCACGGCGCACACCAGACAACAAGCATTGGAACGCCAGGTCTTTGCACTTGACAGGGGTGCAGTCTAGACGCGAAATTAGGCGAGACGGACCAGTAGGTGTAGTACAGACCAAGTTATATCATTAAAACACTTCTAGCATGCACGGCGCACACCAGACAATAAGCATTGGAACGCCAGGTCTTTGCCCCGGACAGGGGTGCAGTCTAGACTGCACCCCTGTCCGCGTCTAGACGCGGAATTAGGCAAAAGACGGGCCGGTCAACAACCGGCGAAACGGACAAGTAGTATAGAGACCAAGTTGCACCAGGTTTAGACAGACGGCGCCAGTCAAGAAAAGGCGGGACGATAAGTAGATTAATAGAGAGTTTAAGCTACTATCTATCGTAGGGATTGTGTGCATACAAAATGATATAACATAGTAATAACCACTGCCGCGGCGAGTTTATATATAACTAGCCGAAGCCCGCGACTTCGTTCGCGTGGACTTTATGTCTGTGGAAAATGCTCACCAGGCTGAACAACTTTTATTAAAGCGGCATTTTTATATCTCTTATAGTTTAGCTGGACCATTATGGTTCTGCATCAGGCGTTCCATTTTCCAAAACCATTTATACCCTATATGTTGCCCAGGCTTAATAGCTATATAACAAAGAAGGATTCATTCGAATCCGTCCAGTATTTCCGGAGATTAGCGTGTACAAACAGACAAACAGACAAACAGACAAACAGACAAACAGACATACAGACAAACAGACAAACAGACAGACATTTTTTTTTAAATTCTTACTCTATTACTACGTCTCCATCGCTCCCAATATTTTTTTTGGAAATATATTTAATGTACAGACACACTTTTTTTACTGTTTTATTATATGTATAGATTACGAGTTCCGAGTTGCGTTTTAAACGAGTTTCTACATAGACTATTTGTCTTATTATAAAACGCAGACTAACTTTGTTACTAGGTTTAAACCATTATCTGACTAAATCAAGTTAACATCTAGTAATATGCCACTGTCTTATCTGAAAATGTCTACTTTAAATCTAGTAACAAAGTTAGTCTGAGTTTTATAATAAGACGGTTTGCGTTTAAAACCATTCGAGTCTAACTCATAATATTAACAAAATACATATACACGCGCGGCACCGCAGCATTAAACCGCTGTCGCAGCGACGATGTGTAAACGCTCTAACAACGTATGACTAAGTAAAAAACCGTCAAGTAGTATTGCAACAACTCAGCAAGGATTATGTTGTGGCATTATGGTAAGTATGAAGCTATTCCTCTACGTAATATTTCCCCTGTGCCCGAGCCGCCGGGCCCGGTCGATACGGCCCGGGTGCGGTGATCGCTGCACCGGGGGCTCCTTTGTCCCGATTATTGGCACAGCAATTAAAATGCTCCCCGCACAAACACTTCAAGCTACATAAAAGAGTACAAAATAATCAATTTACTAAAAACGACCAAATATTTCTGTGGTATTTTTTTTTTTAATCTATACATATAATAAAACAGTAATAAAAGTGTGTCTGTACATTAAATATATTTCCAAAAAAAATATTGGGGGCGATGGAGACGTAGTAATAGAGTAAGAATTTTAAAAAAAATGTCTGTCTGTTTGTACACGCTAATCTCCGGAAATACTGGACGGATTCGAATGAAACTTTTTTTGTTATATAGCTATTAAGCCTGGGCAACATATAGGGTATAAATGATTTTGGAAAATGGAACGCCTGATGCAGAACCATAATGGTCCAGCTAAACTATAAGAGATAAAAATGCCGCCATAGTAAAAGTTGTTCAGCCTGATGAGCATTTTCTAGAGACATAAAGTCCACGCGAACGAAGTCGCGGGCTTCGGCTAGTAGGATAATAAGTTTTTGAAATGTAAATGAACCAAGAAAATATAAATAATATCGCCAGGTTTTGTCTGATCTGTTAGTATCATCTATTGACTGTATATTAGGCTGGCTTGAAGAGATTAATAGGTCATACATAACAATAAGTCCGCCTTTGTGCCTGTATTGTTTCTTGTTGTTATTGTAATTTTTTTGTGCAATAAAGTTAATTTGTATTGTATTCTTTTAAAAAGTATTTCCTAGGAATCATTTAAGTTTAGGATAGTTTAGCAAGGAATGAAAAGTTGGTAGGATGATATAAATTAGTAAATGCTTAAAGTATTTAGGCTGATTGTCAAGCACTGGATTTCAAATATGATGAAATTTATAAAAGTAGGCTTCTCAAAAGGCGACAAGCTAGAAGGCTAACACCTTGTTACTTTTGACATTGTCATATTAAATGATTTACCCACAACCCACATCTTATTAAGTGTAGTGGGTATTGCATGGTCATGTTAAGCGAGTGTCACATTATTTGACAGAAAAATGTTACTGTCCACGCAAATCAGTGTTATTTGAATTTATAACACAAAATCGCAGCAATCAATCAGACAATTATTTTTTTTTGTTTTCATATCTGCGATCAGTCTCTGACTATAAGCAGATGAGTTGTGTATCAGTGTGGTTTTTATAGAGGTTGCTCCCCAGCGGCAGCAATCCTTTTTTATTTTATTTTCTGGAACTCAGTCCCTGAACATCTGTCTTTTTAGACGTTTTTTGTAACTAATATTGATATCTTGTTAAATATTGATGATTGAATCAGACAAATAAACTTTAAAAATAAATATAGGTTCTTAAAACTCAAAGTGAAGTGTAAGGGATACTAACAAGCAGCCAGTTAAATTTTAGTATCACAGACACTAAACAGATACTCAAATAAAATGGGTTTAATATGGAATTACTAACATAATCTGAAACTGCTAAATGGTTCTTTAATCGATCAACAAATAGTAAATTAAAGCTTTTGAAATCTGATGGAAGGAGACACTGTCAAGTAAAAAAAAAAGGATGCACATACAGGGCTCTTGAAGTCACTTCTATTAGGTCTTGTGCTTATAAAAGCGATAGTTAGATGTCCCCGCCACTCTCCATTCTTATATTTGAAATGCTAATTACTACTTCATTAAATAATCAACCAATTTTCTAGCTGTTTTCAAAAAATATTTTGTAAGTGGTATTTTTTTAGTTTTATATAAAATACTAACCAAAATCATAAACAGTAAAATAACCTATTATACATATAAATGAGAGAGCTATAAAATAAGTGGCATCGTCAACTTTCACCTGACCCAGCTGGTTATCTAATCTGCGAGCGAGCCAAGGTTACTACAGTAGTAGCCATTGTTCATATCACCAATAAACCAGTTTTATTGTGCAATCAACATTAATAATTAACAAAAAATTAACATTTGTTATTTGCAATATCACACTCAAAATTATTGAATTTGTGTCAGTTTTACCACCTACCCAAAAAGAGGGTTATAAGTTTGATACCAATGTCTATCCATGTGTCTGTCTGCAGCATCATTGCTCTTGAACGAATGTACAGATTTCAATGCTTTTTATTTTAAAGCAAGTTTTTCATGGTCCTAACAATGTTTGATGAAAATCCTGTGAAGAAACCTCTAAAGTCCACAAGATATCATAGAAATAGGTGTTTACGACAACTTTATTTTATTTTATCGAACTTTATTTTTCCAACGTAAAAATACTTATACATTTATCAAATGTTAGCTCATTTAAATTTAATATTTAAATTGCTAGGAAAATAACAACAATATATGCTATTCTTTACACAAACACGCAAGTGCAGCGAATAGGCTAATGGTCTTGTATGTTAGCAAAATAAGATTATTGTTATAAAGTTTCATGTACATCCATGAACTACTAAAATTGAATACTTATCAAACAGTAAAGCACTTTTTAAGTACCTACCTAACTTTTAACAATGTTTTGATGATAAATCATAACTTAAAAATCAAAGCAAAATTAGCATAAAATCAAGTGTTCATTCATAGATGATCTTTTTGTGTCTGCCATTTTATAGAAGAGGAGACCTTGTCTACCAATATTTTCGACCACAAATGATATCGTATGATAAAGCTACGCTGGGAGAGTTCGTTTCGGATACATTTCAGTGGTTTAATTGAGGAGAACCATTAAATATCCCGTGTTGTTACAAAATATACGATCAGCTGATTTCTTTGTTTGACTAATGCGACAGCAATAGCACCACACTACGACAAGGTGTCCTGACACGTCAGATGCAATGCTAATTACGTAAACTATACTAAACTCTCCTCAATTACACGTACATTACATCACATCATAAGAATAGGGTGTTTCGTTAATTAATAATGCAAAAACAAACCTTGAAAGTTCTTACCTTTGTAATGGACTCGAAGATTATTTTGAGACAATCCAATGTAGCTAAATTTGTCCTTGGTACTCCACGATCTCGGTAAAGGTGTTTCATCTTCGTTAACATTTGGATAAAGCAATTTTAAACGATCTACAGTATCACTTTGCACTTGATTTTGGGAATCCATCGTCCCCCGTCCACTACCTATCGCAGCCATTTCTAATTTCTGAATTTCATGTCAGTGACGTCACTTCCACTAGTGTTTGCAATCGTGAACAGAGGGCACCACTGCGCTTGTTTTACAAACCATAGAGAAAACCGATAAAAAACGTAAATTTTAAATCTTGCCGATTTAAAATAATATAAAATCGAAAGTATGTATAACGTTAAATACCCTTATTTTAATAGAATAAGTACCTATTCAGTTTTGTTGGTTTTGCAAGCATGGTGCAGGCCCTAGGCCCTTCAGATAAAAAATGCTGGCGGTATATAGTTAGAATAAATACAACTAGAGCGCAAAGTTTTATGAAAGATAATCTCCAGAGAAACGAAATTATCTGTTTGATAAGATTAGAACTCTCATTAATTTTATTAAAGCTTTCCCATATTTTATGTATCTTGTTTCCTATATTATTTCTGACAATGATAGCAAATCCAGGAACTCCTAAATATTTAAAGCAAATTATTTGCACGTTAACTTGCAAGCTTAAACTCGTAAAAAACTGTACAAGTGAAATTTTAGAAACAGAACAGTTATATCGTGATGAAATACTTGAGGTAATCATTATCATACTATCATCATCAACTCACCATGTCATCATTCAAGAAACCACATTTGTGCAACGCTACGCCCACTGTCACTTCAATGAAACTGGTCTGTGTACTGTGATAAATGTGTCAATGTTTTTTGTTCTTTTAGGACTCTCCATTTTTAGGGCTCCGTACCCAAAGGGTAAAATCGGGACCCTATTACTAAGACTTCGCTGTCTGTCCGTCTGTCTGTCACCAGGCTGTATCTCAAGAACCGCGATAGCTAGACAATTGAAAAATACGCAGGGCAGAGTAGACAACTGCCTACGGGAGCCGCATCAAAGGACTGAAAAGGGGCCCAACGAGTCCCGAAGTCAATACCTACCAACAATTTTTTTTTGTCACTTTACCAAGCTACCTTTATACTTTCTCAAGTACCTAATTCGCTATTTTCCAACCAGTCAAATCAGATACTTTTTTCTGAACGTCAAAACAAATATTGTAATTTGTATGAAATACTGGTAGTCAAATAGCGCTCTTATTATCAATTTTCTGCAATAATAAATCTAAAATCACGTTGAAAATTTTAAAATTGATATGGTATTATTTTGTGACGTTTTATTTTCTTAACAGTACCATACCATTTATTTTTAACCAAGGAAAACAATTAATCATTTACGGTTTACTTATTTGAGTAGCATGCTAATGATGTCTGTGTCTCAAGTTAATTTTAACCAAATGAATCTTATGTAACGTATTTTTAAATTTAATATGTTTTTTTTCTGTTACAGATATACCAAGAAGCTTTTACATCTCTTATTGAAAATACAACTACCTACAAAGGTATTCTTAGTGAAATAAAACTGTCTTATGAAAATGCACTGCACATTAGAGACGAGCGTATATCTCAATTTCTCATTCAAGATGTAAGTAAACTTATTTATTGCAATACAATATGCAACGCAACAGTTGCAGGTAGAGATGGGCGGTGGGTATATACCCAATCTACCCATTTGGGAATATACCCGGTAGATTGGGTAAATACCCGGTAAATACCCGTATCTACCCGTTTGGTGGGTAGATTGAATTTTATGAGTAATTACTTTGCAATTCGTGTCTGAACGTGTGTGCAAGGGCTCTAAAATGCTTAAAATGCAGGTAGACGTCGAATCTGACATTAAAGTATATGAAACAACATACTAATCATACTTTGAAAGTAGGCTTCTTTGATTTATTATCATTTTTTTGCTGGGAGGTGCGCAATTACATACTTATAAGTGTTTCAATGAGCAATCAGCCATCAAATGCGATGAAAATATATAAGCACCCTCATACATATACAACGTCCCTTTTAATTAACTACAAATACTTTAACTGCTGCTTCATTTAGGGTTGAAAAACAGTTTAGTCGCATAAAATAAAAAATCCGCAGGTTAGTTTTTTTTTTCACTTCTTCTAACAAAAATATTAAATTATTTTCGCCATCCTCCTGTATGTGGTCTACTAAAATTCATTCATACTTCTAAACACTTAAAGGCACCGCCCATCGCCATCTATCTCCCTCTTACTGTAGCAGATTGTGTGTGATAGCCAGAGTCATTAATGTCAGTCATTATCATTAATCCTACGTACAGTACACATACATCTTTGTAAGTAATAGTAAATCAATATGAAATAAGTAAAGGTACATACCTGTTACAAATTCAGAAAACCTCAAGCAGGTGCATGAGTCATGGCCTCATGGAGAGTATTCCGTCAATCTCCAAATGGACTATGAGGTCTTATGCGACTGCGCTTTCCACCCGGGCTTACACAAACATTCACACTGACACTTTAAGACCAAACGAGCTGGCATTCAAGCACTCAAAAATACTTCAAACGACGAAATTTAACTAACACACTGCACTGTAGTAGGTACAAATTCGTACATTATCTACGAATATTTAAAATCCCCTGCACTCTGGTGAATGCAGTACTTTTGAAACAGTTTAGATAGTTAAGGACTATTATCCTAAATAGGTATACTTAGCACTTATCGGCGACACTACGATCAACTTCTGCAAAGCCGCGAATAGAAATTTTACCTATTTTCATGACGGAAATTGCCGGTTAATTTCCAATTAAAAATGGTTTAAACGCTTTTGTTAGTAATTAATTAATCACATCACATGCCACCTAAATAGGCCTATGGACTCAAACAGACTGAACGAAACAAACGGAAAGCCGGCTAGTCAAGGCTAGGTAGGTAAATAGCGTCTTGGCGACACGAGGCTAGAGTGAGATGCGACACAAGGGAAGAGCGAGATAAAACTGTCGAGCACGTGTTTGTCGGCACTGTGTCGGCGAATGGTAAAAGAATTAAAAAGATACCGCTTTCGTTTACGATTGCCGCAAACGGCTATTAGAAAAGTACAAAGAAGTGCCGCAGTAGCAAAGAGTTCTTACAGTACAGATGTGACAATTGTTTTTTAACATCCTCAATGAGAATATTGTAATGAATACATACATATTTTTATCTTTTATTTTAACTTGTAAAACATGTTTCCGATTTAAGATCTACTTAGGCATACTTACCTTTGAAGTACGTTTTTTAGTTTATACGATGGTATTAGTCTTTAAGTATGTGAGGAACTACACAGTACATTAAAGCTACAACCTCCTATTTTGGGACATATTATTGGGAAGAGGATTTTGACCTGGGATTTGGTAGTTTTAAAATTCCATAATGAAGAATAGTAAATATCTCATGACTTAATTTTTTTATAAAACGGATTGGTAATTGGTATGGTAATGGATACATCGATTTTTATTTATTTATTGTTTGAAAAGTGACTCAATCAAGAGTTTATTTTTTGCTAAGATTTAAAATTTTACTCAGCCGGTTTCGCTAGCTTATGTGCTGAATCGCTAAGAGTGCGATATATCTTACAATAGGTCTAATTGCACTGACCTAAACTAACTAAGGTGTCTAGTCGGAATGATATTGTGAGTGTGTACTACAATAGCAAAGCTATGGAACGAACCATCTGTATTTCAACTTTTCTATGGCAGTAGCTTCGGACAGCTGAAAGTTCGATGACCGTAGGTATTGAATGGGTTTTGGAAGGTGATATTTTAAATTAATGAATGAATATTTGCGTAAAAGGGGCGTGTACAACGTAATAGTATAGTAAACAAATAGTACGCAATACGCAATGTCGTCTACAGGATGTTGTATGCGTCTCTTTAAGGAAAATTTGTAAGTGAAGTTATCTCGAAAACTAACCTGCGGATTTTTTATTTTATGCGCCAAATCTGTTGCTCCGCCTTGAATAAAGCAGCAGTTAAAGTATTTGTAGTTAATTAAAAGGGACGTTATATAGTGAGTAGGTATCTTTGACTGCTTATAAAAAAGGCAAAACGACTGATTTCGGGGTTGGTCTCGGAACAAAAGATATTCGTATCAATGAGTTCTTTGATCTCCCATTAAAATATTATAACATTTCCCGCAAAATAGTATGCCGGGTATTTACCTGTATCTACCCGTTGTATGGGAACATACAAATTAACAGGTCCAAGTTTATATTTTTTGCTGGCAAATGTTTGTGGACCTAATTATATAGTAAAATAAGCAATCAGACATCAAATGCAATGTCAATATACGAGCACTCTTATACATATATAGAGAGTAGGTATCTTTGACTACTCATAAAAGACCCAAAACTACTGATTTCGGGGTGGGCCTCGGAACAAAAGATATTCACATCAATGAGTTCTTTGATCCCCCATCAACTTATTATAACATTTCCCGCAAAATAGTATGCCGGGTATTTACCTGTATCTACCCGTTGTATGGGAACATACAAATTAACAGGTCCAAGTTTATATTTTTTGCTGGCAAATGTTTGTGGACCTAATTATATAGTAAAATAAATAATCAGACATCAAATGCGATGTCAATATACGAACACTCTCATACATATATAGAGAGTAGGTATCTTTGACTGCACATATAAAAAGCCAAAACTACTGATTTTGGGGTTGGTCCCCGAACAAAAGATATTCATATCAATGAGTTCTTTGATTTTCCGTCAACCTATTATAACATTTCCCGCAAAATAGTATGCCGGGTATTTACCCGTATCTACCCGTTGTATGGAAACATACAAATTTCCAAGTGTAAGTTTATAGTTTTTGCTGGCAAACGTAAGTAGACTTAATAAGATGTTAAAATGAGCAATCAGACATCAAATGCAATGTCAATATACGAGCACCCTCATACATGTATAGAGAGTAGGTATCTTTGACTGCTCATTCAAGAGCCAAAACTACTGATTTCGGGGTTGGTCTCTGAACAAAAGATATTCGTTTAGATGAGTTCTTCGATGCCCCATTAACTTGTCATAACATTTCCCACAAAATAGTATGCCGGGTATTTACCCGTATCTACCCGTTGTATGGAAACATACAAATTAAGAGTTCTAAGTTTACATTTTTTGCTGGCAAACGTAAGAAAACCTAATAAGATGTTAAAATAAGCAATCAGACATCAAATGCGATGTCAATATACGAGCACCCTCATACATGTACAGAGAGTAGGTATTTTTGACTGCTCATTCAAGAGCCAAAACTACTGATTTCGGGGTGGGTCTCGGAACAAAAGGTTTTCGTTTAGACGAGTTCTTCGATCCCCCATTAACTTGTCATAACATTTCCCACAAAATAGTATGCCGGGTATTTACCCGTATCTACCCGTTGTATGGGAACATACAAATTTACAGGTCTAAGTTTACATTTTTTGCTGGCAAACGTAAGTAGACCTAAAAAGATGGTAAAATGAGCAATCAGCCATCAAATGCGATGTCAATATACGAGCACCCTCATACATGTATAAAGAGTAGGTATCTTTGACTGCTCATTCAAGGGCTAAAACTACTCATTTCGGGGTTGGTCTCGGAACAAAAGATATTCGTTTAGACGAGTTCTTCGATCCCCCATCAACATGTCATAACATTTCGCCCAAAATAGTATGCCGGGTATTTACCCGTATCTACCCGTTGTATGGAAAGATACAAATTAAGAGGTCTAAGTTTACATTTTTTGTTGGCAAACGTAAGTAGACCTAAAAAGATGGTAAAATGAGCAATTAGCCATCAAATGCGATGTCAATATACGAGCACCCTCATACATGTATAGAGAGTAGGTATCTTTGACTGCTCATTCAAGGGCTAAAACTACTGATTTCGGGGTTGGTCTCGAAACAAAAGGTTTTCGTTTAGACGAGTTCTTCGATCCCCCATTAACTTGTCAACACATATCCCACAAAATAGTATGCCGGGTATTTACCCGTATCTACCCGTTGTATGGGAACATACAAATTAACAGGTGTAAGTTTACAGTTTTTGCTGGCAAACGTAAGAAGACCTAATAAGATGTTAAAATGAGCAATCAGACATCAAATGCTATGTCAATATACGAGAACCCTCATACATGTATAGAGAGTAGGTATCTTTGACTACTCATTCAAGAGCCAAAACTACTGATTTCGGGGTTGGTCTCTTAACAAAAAATATTCGTTTAGACGAGTTCTTCGATCCTCCATCAACTTGTCATAACATTTCCCACAAATAGTATGCCGGGTATTTACCCGTATCTACCCGTTGTATGGAAACATACAAATTAAGAGGTCTAAGTTTATATTTTTTGTTGGCAAACGTAAGAAGACCTAATAAGATGTTAAAATGAGCAATCAGACATCAAATGCGATGTCAATATACGAGCACCCTCATACATGTATAGAGAGTAGGTATCTTTGACTGCTCATTCAAGAGCCAAAACTACTGATTTCGGGGTTGGTCTCGGAACAAAAGATATTCGTTTAGATGAGTTCTTCGATGCCCCGTTAACTTGTCATAACATTTCCCACAAAATAGTATGCCGGGTATTTACCCGTATCTACCCGTTGTATGGAAACATACAAATTAAGAGTTCTAAGTTTACATTTTTTGCTGGCAAACGTAAGTAGACCTAAAAAGATGGTAAAATGAGCAATCAGCCATCAAATGCGATGTCAATATACGAGCACCCTCATACATGTATAGAGAGTAGGTATCTTCGACTGCTCATTCAAAGGCTAAAACTACTCATTTCGGGGTTGGTCTCGGAATAAAAGATATTCGTTTAGACGAGTTCTTCGATCCCCCATCAACATGTCATAACATTTCCCACAAAATAGTATGCCGGGTATTAACCGTATCTACCCGTTGTATGGAAACATACAAATTAAGAGGTCTAAGTTTACATTTTTTGTTGGCAAACGTAAGTAGACCTAAAAAGATGGTAAAATGAGCAATTAGCCATCAAATGCGATGTCAATATACGAGCACCCTCATACATGTATAGAGAGTAGGTATCTTTGACTGCTCATTCAAGGGCTAAAACTACTGATTTCGGGGTTGGTCTCGAAACAAAAGGTTTTCGTTTAGACGAGTTCTTCGATCCCCCATTAACTTGTCAACACATTTCCCACAAAATAGTATGCCGGGTATTTACCCGTATCTACCCGTTGTATGGGAACATACAAATGAACAGGTGTAAGTTTACAGTTTTTGCTGGCAAACGTAAGTAGCCCTAATAAGATGTTAAAATGAGCAATCAGACATCAAATGCGATGTCAATATACGAGAACCCTCATACATGTATAGAGAGTAGGTATCTTTGACTACTCATTCAAGAGCCAAAACTACTGATTTCGGGGTTGGTCTCTTAACAAAAAATATTCGTTTAGACGATTTCTTCGATCCTCCATCATTTTGTCATAACATTTCCCACAAAATAGTATGCCGGGTATTTACCCGTATCTACCCGTTGTATGGAAACATACAAATTAAGAGTTCTAAGTTTACATTTTTTGCTGGCAAACGTAAGAAAACCTAATAAGATGTTAAAATGAGCAATCAGACATCAAATGCGATGTCAATATACGAGCACCCTCATACATGTACAGAGAGTAGGTATTTTTGACTGCTCATTCAAGAGCCAAAACTACTGATTTCGGGGTGGGTCTCGGAACAAAAGGTTTTCGTTTAGACGAGTTCTTCGATCCCCCATTAACTTGTCATAACATTTCCCACAAAATAGTATGCCGGGTATTAACCCGTATCTACCCGTTGTATGGGAACATACAAATTTACAGGTCTAAGTTTACATTTTTTGCTGGCAAACGTAAGTAGACCTAAAAAGATGGTAAAATGAGCAATCAGCCATCAAATGCGATGTCAATATACGAGCACCCTCATACATGTATAGAGAGTAGGTATCTTTGACTGCTCATTCAAGGGCTAAAACTACTCATTTCGGGGTTGGTCTCGGAACAAAAGATATTCGTTTAGACGAGTTCTTCGATCCCCCATCAACATGTCATAACATTTCCCACAAAATAGTATGCCGGGTATTTACCTGTATCTACCCGTTGTATGGAAACATACAAATTAAGAGTTCTAAGTTTACATTTTTTGCTGGCAAATGTTTGTGGACCTAATTATATAGTAAAATAAATAATCAGACATCAAATGCGATGTCAATATACGAGCACTCTCATACATATATAGAGAGTAGGTATCTTTGACTGCACATATAAAAAGCCAAAACTACTGATTTTGGGGTTGGTCCCCGAACAAAAGATATTCATATCAATGAGTTCTTTGATTTCCCGTCAACTTATTATAACATTTCCCGCAAAATAGTATGCCGGGTATTTACCCGTATCTACCCGTTGTATGGGAACATATAAAGTGACAGGTCAAAGTTTATATATTTTGCTGGCAAATGTTTGTAGACCTAATTATATGTTATAATAAGCAATCAGATAACAAATAAGATGGTATGTGTATATTTAATATGGATATCATCAGTGATTTTTAATGTTTGTTATTTTTTCTTTTAGAGATAATCATTGTTTTATACATTAAATAACCTTTTTGTACATTTCTACACATAAATAGTGGACCCGCACTAAATTTTAAATAAATTTTCCAATCTACCCACCCAAACGGGTAGATACGGGTATATACCCGGTGCATATCGGGTAAATACCCAAGCGTGGGTAAATACCCGGGTAGATGCCCATCTCTAGTCGAGACAGGTTAAAAACAATATTGAAATTTAAACTAAAATCAAAATATGGACATCCCTATTCCAATGTTTTGATTTTTTGATGTTTGTTTTGACAATTTGACTTATTTGACAGTTGACAACTGTGCAGACTGAAGACTGTGACTGTGTGTAGAGTAAACAAGCCGAGATAAATTTCATAATTATTTTATTTTCTTACTGCTTCCTTACGTTTCTATTTTGTACTTTGTTTCCTTTGTAATCAATTGTTATACTGGAAATCTTGGGAGTAAAGTTTACTGATTATAATGTCTGCAACCGGCGACGGCAATGTTCCCACGGTTTTCGTACTGGACGGTGGGTTTTCTTCGCAACTATCGCGGCACGTCGGCACCACTGCTGACGGGGACCCGCTATGGAGCGCCCGGTTTCTCCAGACACACCCCGAGGACGTCGTCCGTACGCATTTAGATTTTCTACGGGCCGGCTCCGATATCATCTTGACGAATACGTACCAAGCTTCTGTCGGCGGATTCGTCAAGCATTTAGGCGTTACTCCTGAAGAAGGCCTAGGTATAATACGCCGTGCTGTAGAACTTGCGAAACGAGCGAGAGAGCTGTACCTAGCAGAATGTCAGGTGCCACCAGAGCGTAAGCCCCTTATTGTCGGCTCGGTGGGCCCTTACGGCGCTTACTTACACGACGGCTCGGAATATAGCGGTCATTACGCAGATAACACATCACTGGAAACTATGCGTGAGTGGCACACTCCTAGAATTAAGACTTTGTTAGAAGCAGGAGTAGATATGCTGGCATTTGAGACAATACCCTGTCAGGTTGAAGCCGAAATGTTAGTGGAGTTGCTGAAAGACTTTCCCAAAGCAAAAGCCTGGCTCTCATTAAGTTGTAAAGATGACCAGAGTCTAGTTCACGGTGAAAATTTCCAAATGGTAGCAAGGAAATGTTATGATGCAAATCCAGAGCAATTAGTAGCTATTGGAGTCAACTGCTGTTCTCCAGTTGTAGTCGCCAACTTGTTTAGAGGTGTCAATGATAACCGGAAAGAAAATCCAATATCTTTCGTGACATACCCGAATTCTGGAGAGAAATATAATCCGGAGCTAGGATGGATGGACCGGGATAAGTGTGTGGCACTAGACACATTTGTTCACGAGTGGCTGGACTTGGGAGTCAGATATGTGGGGGGGTGTTGTCGGACATACGCAGAGGATATCAAAAATATAAAAACACAAGTTGGAAGTTGGGTTGAAAAAAAGTCAAAAGCATAAATAATTTTTATTAATTTTTGTTGTGATCCTGAAGAAATTTTATCAAAATTAGTTGAGTAGTTTAAAGCAGTTCTTAGTTTTGAATTTTTTTACAAAAATACAAAAAAAATCCAGGCTTTATAATTTGATGAAGACTCTTTACATAATATGTTGTCATATTCTTTCTTTTATCTGGTGTAATTAATTAATGTATTTACTCATTACGAAAATATCTCAGTATCTTTATCTGCTATCTGTTATGTTTATTTGAACAAACATGGACTTAGGAAAATAAATAAGAGCTGTACTTCAAATTATGATTGTACAGTACACTATCATGTCTATTATTATAGGTAGACAGAGCAAAAGGTTGAGAACTAAAGGTTGTAATGAGTTTTTATTAAAGGATATAAGAAAGACTGGAAGAAACTTTATTTGATGCATTCAAATAAAGTTTCTTCTAGTCATTTTTCTAGCGAGATAAAATTTACAATAGTTACTAGAAATATTCTTAAATATAATTAATCAATTTTGTATTTTCTCACAAAAAAGTTTCAAAAAATAAATATTTTTACTGTTGCTGATCTGAATAAATAAAATAAATATTACGATTAATATACTTATGAAAAATAAGAGGATTCCTATATAAATATACAATCAGTTTTTGTATGAATAAATCATTTACAAATGTACATTTTAGAAAGCATTTGGTCTGTCAGTGCGCAAGAAACAAAGAGACGATAAAATAAAAAAGCTGATGACTGAGAATGAGGACTTGAAAGAGCAGAACTTGAAGTTGAATCTTGAAATATCTAAACTGAAAAAGGATATGGGCAAGGTGTGTTAAGTAAGCTTTACATGGACTGAAAAAATGTACCGTGTGTGTATAACGAAAAAGAAAACACTTAAGTAGTATGTTTCTCAGTAGTTTATAGTGTACTGGGCTAGTATCAAAATCATATAAAACTCCATTGATTAAGACTGATTAATTCATAAATTATCGGCCCAGTGCGAACGATCGGACTTGCGCACAAAGGGTTCCGTACCATTATCTATAAAAAATCACATCTATTTAACCTTGTGCCTGTATTGTTAATGTTGTCTAGTATTTGTTCTATGAAGTTGAGTGCTATAATTTCTAAATTAATGGGTATAAGACTGTTATATATTTTATCTATATTATATTTAGAATGTTTTGTGTCATTGTGTTGGACTAATTACAATGTTGAACTGTTTATTGTGTTTCATTTATTTATATTTAAGTAAGTACATACATAATATATAATATGTTTACTTATAACTTTTGGGTCTGGGTGATTTTAAATGATTGTCAAAAAGTGTGCTCAAATTTTTAATTACGAGTAACTAAGTAGATAGTTATAAGAATTTTATTGCAAATGTTAGATATGGAACAAATAAATATAATTCATTCGTTCAAATGGATGGCGGATCCGTTGGCGGCTTGGCGCCCACCATTTCAGCGAACGGTCTACGTGTAATCTGTGGTACCTATTGCTTGAGTTAACGCTTTCCACTGCACATTGCACAATCAATAAATCGTGTGCCAAATCATAACCATACCAAACTTAAAATGTATATGTTACCGGCAATCTGTAAAATACAGGCATTATATACAATGCCTAGACTATGCATAGATTGCCTTGGGCCTTATACACTTCATGGTAATTGTGTGCTTGGTACGTATATGTGTTCCTACTTTCATTGTTGAATGAGCATATCATCATATATTTTAGGCGCAGTTTTTCTAAAAACAGAGGCACTTTAATGTCACTATTTCATGGTAATTGTATGCTTGGTGTGTATATGTGTTCCTACATCCATTCTTGAATGAGCCTATCATCACACATTTTAGATGAAGGACGAGAAATTCTCGGACTACCTTACCCTGATGCGAGAACGCGACGCTCGCTACACGCTGTACTTCGAGAACCTAGGGCTCCAGATGAAGCTCAAGGAGCTGGACGGCAGCTCGTACCCCGTGGACGAAGTTTACGGGGACCCGCTCGTGCTTAGGATCGCTCTTGACCGGTGCAGGTACATCTCAGACCAGAGATAAATACCTCAGAAGGTAGTAAACGTACATGTAAAGTGAGAGAAGACTCATGGAGATTCTTAGTAATTTCACTGCTAGTCCGCCATGCTGTGGCATTGCAGTGTCATGCAATATTGAGAGCTACGAAATGGTATTAAAGTCTAATTTGGTTTGACATTTAATAGGAAGACACGGACGACTGTCGTGTTGTTTTATGAGACCTGGGGTGTTACTCCATAAAATAATATGTTAAACGTATTTACGTCTATGTCAAACCAAATTAGACTTTATCGTCATACGTTAGTGCTCAATGTTGATTGACACTGAAACGCGGATACGCAGTAACGTCCGTCCTGGGTACCGCTTTTGGAGTAACCCCCTTGGTCGTCCCAGATCAGGGACGTCACTCCTTACTCCATAAAAATAGAGAAAACGTAGAATGTACGACCTTATTCAATAAGGTCGTACATTCACTATAAGGCTTATTGTCATTTGTAGGTGTGTTAACAAAAAACGTACCTACTGCAAGAGAATAAATTCTTTTTTATTCTCTGGGACCGAATTCGAAAATTTCAATTAATATCAGTATAAAATGTTAAAAAAGTAAAACAAAACATTATCTATATAGGTACATAAAAATTACGTGTCACGTTGTTTTTCCGCGATGGACTCCTAAACTACTGAACCGACTTTAAGTTTGATTTGCACACCATGTCCAATTTGATTTACCTTGAAAGTTAATCGTAGGATAGCTTACATCTCATTTTCTTCTTATATTTAAGAGCTGGGCTCTTGTCGGTGGAGTGCTTTCCATCTCATTTTATAGTCGCAATATTATTTTATACAAAAACTTGATTGATACCTGTATGCTTTGATCCTGTTCCACTTTAGGGAGCAGTTGGCTACAACCCACACCGAGCTGAAGAAGATGACAGAAGAGTACGCGGACACGGTCCCACAGCGGGCCTACGACGTCCTCAGCGGGAAACACGATGAGAGCCTCAAGCGGCTGCAGCAGCTGCAGACGGAGCTTCAAGCGCTGCAAGAACAGTTCAAACGGATGACCAGTAATTACCAACCTACCCGCATTAATCTTTCATAACTTTTTTTTTGGGACTTTTCTTTAGGACTTCTGGCCATCAGACAGACTAAACCCCTTGTAGGCCGGAATATCAGACACAATAGTTAAACAATGCATTCTCGCGTAGATCTATGCAACGGCATACGAGAAGTTATAGAAAGTTTTATTCATTTAAGGCAATAGAAATCAGTCCATAGATCATCTTCTGTTTTGTTTGGGCTGTGGTTTAGGCACCGATTCACATCTTACATTTCGTTCACCTATCACACTACCACCATATTCGAAGCTGCCGTACTATGGCGCAGCAGTGATCGCATTTTGTATATGGAAGTTATTATATTTGATTACTCATTACCCTGAAGTCTTTATTTGCAATATACCATACAAAAATACCATGAGCACAGAAATTCATTCACAACACCTCTCCAACCCGTCTGACCAGCTAGAGCGTGTAGGCCAAAGATCTCTGATTGCTCCGGCCAAGTATGGCTCTGGTAGTATAGAGAGGGTCGTGCTCTTGCAGTGGAGACAAAAATACCTGATGATGATGATGATGACCGAAAATCATTGCAGCGCTAAAGAAAAGCTTAGAAGAGGAGCTCATCGAGTGCCGCGAGCGCTGCAGCGAGCTGGAACGCGCCGGCACGCCGCGCCCGCAGTGGGAGCTCTGTGCGGACTTCATTGGCGGAGGCCGAGACAGGTAAAACCTCAAACTCCCTCTCGGCACCCCCCTACAGGCTAGTGAAACTTTAAATGCGTTCGGACTAGATGAAAAAACTGGCACTTCTGTTAATTTCTTTTTGCCATTTAATTTGATGGTCACTTTTGTGAGATATTATTAAGTGTTATTACTTAACTTCTTTGTATAATGTGCAATAAACTTCAACGGGTTGACTCGCGAGTTCTACACCTCACTCACAGACCACACTTAGTAAGTATATATGACACCAAAGCTACACCAAACGTAAAAAATATGTAAAAAAACACTTGGGGCTTGACGTACTTAGATGGCGACAGCTGGCGAGGGGGCTGTCTTCGAGAGACATCTTGCGGGTTCTACTGAAGGAGTTAGGGCCTGCGGCAGAGAGCGAGCAGCTTGAACACTTTGATGGACTGGTGAGTAGTTGATCAAACCCTAGAATCATACACAAAAGGACAACCATCTACTCTATGACTGTCAAAACTGCATGAGTTCATTCCACTAAATCTATTATAATTAGCTAGCACCGAACAGATCAGAGCTTAGCCATGGATCAGGGTTAATTTTGTTGCGTATCTAAAACTATACCTCCTGCTGGACTATTGCTTGTTTATGCCGCGATCATCTGAAGTACTCTTCAACATTATTTCATGCAGGGTATGGACCCCATGATTCCTCCGTACCTCCGCTACGAGGGCAAAGTCCGTAACTTGCGCTTGTCCCGACGCGAAGTCAGCGTCATCATCAACGACATCTGGCTGGGCAAGCTGCAGCACGGCCAGCTGTCCATGCAGGACTACGTCACCAAGTACTTTGAGGACAGGTGAGAAGTGAAAGAACTGAGGTTGGTCATTGTGGTATTTTGAGACCATCTAGCTTGGTGCTAATGACGAGGAGTCTCAGTGCCATCAATCATGCTTTCCGGTCATGCTTGATGATATGGTCTTGATATCAAGCCAGTTCCATAAAATGCGATACACAATTGCAAGGATAAATCATGCACTAAAAGTTGCTGTGAAAAGATAACTGTATTGAATAGAATTTCTAAACACCAGTTCACCCTACCATAAAAAAAAAAATTTCAAGCCAGTAGTTTAAGTAATACAAATTTCTGGGACCCACCTAGTAAGCTTTGAAAAAGCCTGTGGCAGGGGTACCATGACTCAAAACTTAACCGAAAGATCTGAAGATCCAGGAAACGTCTTTTTAGTTTCTTCTTCAACCTTAAATTGTAGATACCAGCAGCCAAGCGTCCGCGCCGAATGGGCGTACAACCTGTGCGCAGGCGCCGAGCAGATGCTAGACGAGCCGCAGGTCAAGCTGTTCTGGGGGGTCTTGCATGGGCACCTCAGTGAGGACATCTACTGGAGTCACCGCGCGCAGTGGCTGAGGCTGAGGGAACTGCTGTATAAGCACAGCAAGGATGGGGAGGTAATGATCTCTTTTCTACTACTTCGTGTGGCCACACTTACTCCTTTGTCATTAGCCGAGTTTAGCAGTCTATTACATATACGGGGTGGGATGGCATGGGGTGGGATTGGCATGAAAGTAGGACAGCCGCAGCTCCACAATCGCATCGTTATTGGAGAAACCCCATTTTGCTCGGATTTTGTGGCACCACTAAAATTCTTCAGATTCTTCTTATCTAAGACTTACCACGAGAAGCAGTAGCTTTGCCTGTCAGATTCTTTCATTAAGTTTTCTGTTTGATAAAGAAGAAGCCCCGGGAGGACGGAAGTAAGCTTTACAAAGCATTTTCCAATGATTACAGTAGTAAAATAGACTTTTTTCTGTGGTCATCATTACATATATTATTAGAGCACGTCCAGTCTACCCCAATGCAAATCAACTCCGTATTACGTTATGAGTTAAATCTTCTTCTTTGTGTACGATTACAATGATGACAACCGAAACGGCTTTAAATGCCTTCCGAAGAACGAAGATTTGCATTTTGCTACTTATGGTCACCAATCCAAGTGCGAAAAATGTGTATAATCCCACTGTGGTAACGAGCTCCTTAAAAGTTTAAAGTTTAATACACTTTTACCCAAGGATTTCCTAAATGATCGATCTAGGGATAAAGTGGACGTTATGCGACTGAAATGATGAAAATAATAATAAATAGGGACAAATTACACTGATTGAGCTAGCCCTAAAGTAAGTTCGAGACTTATGTTATAGGATACTAACTCAACTATACTATATTTTATAACAAATACATATATAGATATAAACATCTAAGACCCGGGACAATTTGAAAAAGGCCGTTTTCCAACTTGCCCTGACCGGGGATCGAACCCGGGACCTCTGGGTGGCGGACTAGCATGGTGACCACTACGCCACGGAGATCGTCAAAAATGATGATGTTAAACACTTGTACAGACGATAACGACGGAAGAATTCGAGAAGCATGCCAAGGCTGCGTTCCCGCTGAAGAGCGAGGTGGACATCAAGAACCTGATGGACGTCGTGAGGAAGCAGCTCAAGCTAAAGATGAACAGTAACGAGGTCAATTTGGACAAGCTGTTCCAAGAGGTAAACCACGCTGTCACTCAGTATATTTGTGTGTAGATAATGTAGATTACCCTTCAACCGCGAGCGTCGGATATATGTGACAAAAAAATGCTCGTATGGCGAATAACTTACGTATCAATATCCGTTTTTGGTTCTAGATAAGTATTTGAGATTTACCATGTCCCGCGCTGGGAGTACGATGATATAAAGTCTCGCGGTGAAAGGGTTAAAGGTACGTTTCCGCGCATTTCACAAAAATCAATTATTTTTAACCCACGACAAAAAGAGGGGTGTTATATTAAGTTACTATTGTGTCTGGAATCCCTAGCGGTCAAAAGGGTTAAGAAATCCATTGCCAATGGTTTCGGGTTTCTGCTTATTCTTTTTTCTAAACTTATTCCGATTCCGATACAGAACGAAGAAGGCTTCGACCGGGTGGAGTTCGCCCGCGAGCTGTACCGGCAGCGGCAGTTGGCGCAGGACAAGTACATCCGCGAGGTGGTGGGCGAGCTGGGGGGCAAGCACGCCGCCAACCACGCCGTGTCCGTGGAGAACGTGAAGAGGGCCTTCGCCATCGTCGACCCTGCCATCGGTAAGTCAGAAAAGCATTGAAGGCGATCGCCCGCGACGCCCGCGCGCCCCGCGCGACCCACAACTAACATGAGTGTGTCGCGAGCCGGTGCGGTGTACGGGGAAGTCACATTCGCCCTGATAAAGACCTCTGGAAAAAGTCGAAACATGACGGCAGTAGCTGACTCTATACGTTAGTATTAATGAGTAACCCGTTCACTAAGTATAATAGAGCATAGAGTTGCTTTGTTTCTGCTTCTTTTTGTGTCTTTGCCCAAAAACACTAAAGGCTTATAGAAAAAAGTGTGTTAGGAGCCAACATTGTTTACAGATTTTTAAAGCTGCTTAATTCATCTGACATAGGTTAACGACTGCCAAACAGTCGGGACCATGGCTTAAAGTGCTTTCCGAAACACGGAGGAGTTCGTGAAATTATTATGCTACTAGTGGTCACCCACCCAAGTGCGGATTACGTACGGTCACTTAACTTGCTAAAATGCTAGAAGTGTGTACCACTGGGCCTAAGAGCTTCTCAAGTAAAAATAATTAAAATCATGATGTTAATTTATTTGTGGTGGTGTCAGATCGCTGGAAAGAATCTGGACTTCTGGATTGCTATGACCAGAAACAGAAAAGATGGCGCAAACAGGACGCTATGTCCAGCAGTGGATCGCTGAAAGTGGCCTTGGAATCTTACGGTCCCAGAGTCAGTCTACTTGTCTGATACGGGACAAGATAGATGTTTTGTAACCGAATTCCAAAAAGAAGGAGATTATCAATTCGTCGGAATATTTTGTTTTTATGTATGTTCACCGATTATCAAAGACGTAAATTCTTTTTTGTTAGACTGTCAAGTGGTCCCGTAGTATCATAATCACTTGAGTAGTTTGGGGGTGAAGTCGGGTTTAGTTTTGAAAAATTATTGATTAAAAGTATTAAAACTAAAGGAGACTGTCTCCTTTAGTTTTAATACTTTTAATCAATGCATGTGTCTCCTGGAGACACATGCATTAATAGCATATATACCTATAGATTGTTGTTAAAGTACCTACTTACTACCATCCCGACATTTTCATACTCATTACTTGAGTCTTGATCAGATAATGCTAAAACAATAGTTAAATCAATAGTGATGCTCGTGATGTAAATATGACAAGATAGCGGTGGGTGTCGATGCGGATCAGTTGCTTCGTTTATCTTATCAGTTGTAAACAGGCAGGGTCGTACAAGTCTGCGATAGATTCAACATAGAATGCTGTACATAATATCATGCAGAAAATTAATAGTAAAGTCACAATACCGATACACTATCACGTCTTTATCCCTATGGGATAAAACGAAGGCCAACTGGGAGTCTGGGACCTTGAGGCCGCTATACAAACGATATTGTTTATGGAATGATCTTATCAATTCAACAACTATCTCACTTACACTGTAAATATTAGTTCAAAAAATAGTTTGAAGGGTTCTAGAGCATGATGAGACCAAATTTTTAATTGATATCTCCGTTTCTTTTCAAATAATTTATGTCAAATTAGGGCGGCAGCACTGGACCCTGGAAAATTAATGAATATGTACCCTTAGGTGCAGAGGCGGCGTAAGGCGTGGGCGGTGTGGCCCACCGCCCACGGCCTCGCAGGGCAAAGGGCCTCGCGCCTCACAGACAACCGAAAATATATTTGAAAAAGTAGGGAAAATTCAAAAGTACACGCCACAAGGTTTTTCTTATATTAAGTATACTGATGTGTTAGTGGCATGAATAAACGAACCTCAGAGTACAGAGGAAAGAACGTATGTTTGTTCTTGATTTAATATGGGCTGGGCAAGCCTGCTTTTTTTAGTTAAACTAATTCCCAACACTGAATTGAGGGCCTCGCGAAATTTACCGTGCCCACATTAAGTTGAGGTCTTGCGCCGCCACTGCTTAGGTGGTAACCATAGTCTGCCTACAACACCAAGAGCGAAGTGAAATGGAATGTAAAGGATTAGGCTAATTTTAGCTAAATATGGGTACTTTCCTCCTGTGGATGTCGTAGAAGGCAACATAAGAAATACAAGCTAAACAAAGCTTATAAACATCAATGACACCTCTCCAACCCGTCTGGCCAGCGTGGAGAGTGTAAGCCAAGTCCTCTGGCTGCTCTGGCCAAGTATGGCTCTGGTAGTACAGAGAGGGTCGTGCTCCTGCAGTGGAGACTAAAAAGACCTGATGATGATAGGTACTTTTGTGAATGTTCTGCAGACCACATCCGTATGGAGCGCTATATTCGCTGGTCGTTCTCCGAGCAGAGCGCGCCGCTGAGCAGCGTGACGCCGCTGCCGCTGCGCACCGTGGCCGCGCGCCTCGCCGCCGGCGACATCGAGCGCGTTGGCCCGCGGTACAGGTCACACCGCAAGACCTACAAATAATACTGGCTGGGTTGGCTCTTGAAGATGAAATGCAGCAATCAAATATTTAACAGCATATACTTAACTAAGATTATTCGTACGATACATACTTCGCTTTGTAATAAGTTTTATATTGTGTAACAAAGTTTAATTATGTACTGATTTTATTAAAATAAATAATTTTATTCTAATACATCTTTATTTCTACTTTTGTGATTGAATCGATTATCGAAATTCTCGATTTAAAACAAACGAGGGAAAGCACTAACTTGTCAGTGTTATCCTTCCATTTTGACAACAGAAATGTCAGTGTTATTTAGCAATTTTAGCATTCAACACATGTGGGTTTGTAGTTTGTTATTGTTTGTATTTGTTAAAATTAGTTTATTTTATTGAAATAAAGTGTTAATTAGTTGAAATTATGGCTGATATAATTGACAATGAAGAAATAGATAAAGATACTGTAGATTCAGATACTTTAGAGAAACTTTTCAACAAGAAATACGACATAATCAGCGAAACTACAGTCTCCTTAAAGAAATCCTACATTAATAAGTTATCTGGCACCAAGTAAGTATTTCCTGGTTATATTATCCGCTTTTTGTTTTAGTAAGTTTCATAATATGCATTAAATTCATTGCGATATAAACGAGCAACAATTATTTACAATGAAATATATAACCTAAAAATGTTATGTTTACATACATTAAATTTAGATGCCTGGCTGGCTAGATACAGACTGTATACCAACATTATATACTAGATCTTGCTTCATCTTCTTCTTAGCGAGTAGGAATGTTTTATATGATTGTGGACCAGTGTGTGGCCACACTTATTCCCCTGTTATTACAAGAGTAAGTCGCCCATCTATTGTACAAGGTGTTGAACTGAACTGCTTCAGGCATGAGAGAAAGTGGACCATGGTTTAAATAGCTGCACAGATCTTCTGAAAGATAATTAATTAATAACTTTGTATTGTATTCAATTGTATATCCAAACCAATCAATTTTTATTATTCAAACAATATTTCTACACTTCCAGATCACTAAAATTAGCAGTCAGTTTACAAGACAACAGCATTGAGGTGTATGAATACCACAAAGGGTCACTATCTAAGACATGCCGGCTCAGCGGGCACGGGAAGGCTCTTAAAGAGGTGGTGTTCAGCCCCAAAGAAGAACATTTGGTTTACTCGGCGGGGGAGGATGGGCTTGTGAAACTGTGGGATACACGGCAGAGCGGGTCTTGTGTCCAGGAGTACAAAGGTAATAATATAAAGTTCAGTAAACAGTCCTTATTTGAGGGTATTGGTGAGTCTCACAAAAGTACAGGAAATAATGAAATCCATTAATTTTTCACACTAATTTTTTAGGACTAAAAACCTACTTCAACACAAAACTACACAACTGATTTTGATAAAATTTCTATGGGACCAGCTGACAAGTATGCCCTTTCAAACAAAAAAGAATTTTTCAATTTTTTATTACAATACATGTAAACGGCGACTTAAGATCGAAGGCCTTTACTTCCAGTGAACCTAATCTTATACCTTTAAACGAGCAATTCTTGTATATTTATTTATATGTATATTTCCGTGATCTCGGAAACGGCTCTAACGATTTCGCTGAAATTTGGTATATCGGGCTTTTCGGGGGTAAACAATGGATCTAGATTAGTCTTACGTTTGGGAAAATGCGTGTTTTCGAGTTTTCATGCGTTTTTCTTTCACCGCAGAATATGATATAACCGAGCAAAGCTCGGTCGCCCAGGTACTGTTTATTATGTGTAATGTTTATTAATAATTAAATTATTAATAAGAAGAGCTACTGCCTAGCTTTCGCAAGAACACTGCTAGCAAATGTAATTATTAAATAAATGAAAAGTTGTGTTATGCAAGTATAATGATGCAATTTAAAATTAATTTCAGATGAAGAATCAGACATATTGCGACCATATGAGTGTATGGACGTGTCCTGCAACGGACGAGTGTTGTGTGCGGGCAGCCAGGTGGTGGAAGATGATGCTTACCTCGTGTTCTGGGACACCAGGGTCACCAAACCCCTGGGCGGCTACTGGGAGTCCCACACAGATGATATTACCCAGGTAGGTTTCTTTTTTTTTAAATCTATTATTTGACCGAGACTTTAGTTCACTTGGTGTGACGGGGGAATTGGGTACTTTCCTAAGGCAAAAATAAATTATTTTGTACTAATAAAAAAATAAAGCGTCGCAAAATAATGTCACTTGTCTTTAAACATATCAATTTTAACGTTATTTTAAATTAATTATTGTAGAAAAACTGATAATAAGAGCGCTATTTGACTCCTAAAATCTATGACGTCATCTGCCTGTATTTCATACAATATCCCATAGAAACTGTTTGTTTTGACATTTAGAAAAAAGTTGCTGATTTGACTTGTTGGAAAATAGCGTATTGGATTGAGTATTCCATATCATCTCTAACTTCTGTGCACTATAACAGCTTGCAAGTATAAGTAGGTGGTTTTTGCCATTTATGACAAGGAATTGCTAATGTTAACATTAATATCTTTCTTTATCTTTTATATTAGCACACCTGTATGCCTTTCTTACTTAAACTTCCTCTCTCACAGGCCTGCTGGAAGAGATCTCTTTTGAGATAAGTAGTGCCTTTGTACAACTTTTATTTTATAAATTATCTGTATAAATTTTTGTGTACATAAATTGGGTAGTCTTGCTAAAAACCGGTCACGTAGGATGGTATACTGGTCATATTCCAGCAATACATGTATCAAGTCTTCTAACTTACCACAGTAATTACATAAGTCTGCGCGAGTTACTGTCATCATTAAAATAGGATTCTCTTCTGAGCATAGCAAGTTATGAACATAGATTACTGTTACAAAACTGGGGTTCGAGATTTGGAAAAAAACTCCACTTCTTGTAAGAGTTTCTTTTTGAGATTTGATGCTATAAGACATATGGCCTAGTTTCGCTTGGATTCTACCAAAAATGTTTATGTGTCACATTAAATAATCTCTATTTTACAGAAACTTTAATTAGTCTTAGTTTGCACTTAATTTTGTGCAGAGTCAGCAGAAGTATACATAAAAACTAACTGCGCCCTGCGGTGTTACTAAAAGTAGCCTATGTTTGAAGCCAGGGTGTTAGTTCCCTGCCTACCAAATTTTATCAAAATTGATCCGGCCGTATGCGCGTAAAGAAATAACAAACATACACGCACACTCACAAACTTTCGCATTTTAATATTCGTGTGATTACTTTTTCTCAAACAGGTGAAATTCCACAAAGAAAAGACTGAAATCCTAGCGACGGGCTCCCTGGACGGGCTACTGAACGTGTTCAACATTCTGGAGCAGTCCGAGGACGATGCCCTCGTGTACTCGCTGAACGTGGAGAACTCCGTGGAGAAGATATCCTGGCTGGATGACAAGCAGCTGGCTTGTGTCACTCAGTCCAACGATCTGCAGTTGTGGGACTCCGATACGGGGGATTTGGTTAAAAGTTATGGAAGGGACAAGATTGCTAGGAGCATAAAGGTATAAATTTTATATTTTAAAGCATTAAAAATAAAGCCTAAAGCCCTCTTTTTAGGGTTCCGTAGCCAAATGGCAAAAACGGAACCCTTATAGATTCGTCATGTCTGTCTGTCTGTCTGTCCGTCCGTATGTCACAGCCACTTTTTTTCGAAACTATAAGACCTATACTGTTGAAACTTGGTAAGTAGATGTATTATGTGAACCGCATTAAGGTTTTGATACAAAAATAGAAAAAAAATAGTAAATTTTGGGGGTTCCCCATACTTAGAACTGAAACTCAAAAAAATATTTTTCATCAAACCCAAACGTGTAGGGTATGTATGGATAGGTCTTCAAAAATGATATTGAGGTTTCTAATAGCATTTTTTTCTAAACCGAATACTTTGCGCGAGAGACACTTCCAAAGTGGAAAAAAGTGTGTCCCCCCCCCCGTAACTTCTAAAATAAGAGAATAATAAAACTAAATAAAATATATGTTGTTCATTACCATGAAAACTACCAGCGAAAATTGGTTTGAACGATATCTAGTAAGTAGTTTTTTTTAATACGTCATAAAGCATAAACGGCAATGTACCTTTCATTCAATCAACTCAAATATAAAAATTAAAAAAAAACATACTACAAGACATACATACAATATTATACTAGTAGTTCGCCACGAACTTAGACCTCGCGATTATTATTTTAGAATGATGTACCTGATTTGGATGAAGTATCGGTGCAGGTTTAACGATATGCGGATTCATGGTTGTGACCAAATTTCCAAAATAGTTGCCACACACAGTCCTTTCTTCAAATGACTTTCAATCTAGCTCTGAAATGTCAGGAGCACCTTCCAACCATACAATCCCATGAATATGAGGTCTACCGTGATGCTGAAATTCAGTTCTATACCAATAGTCTTTTACTGACAAATGACCCATCATTTTTCAAATGACAAAGTCAGCTCGTTGTTGGAAAAACCAGAAAATAAATGCTTATTTGTATTGCCATGGCTCTATGCCGCTGCTCATTGGTTTCTTACTCTCTTCGTAAAGCTACTTCGCGGACTTTGGTTGCTGATGATCTCTTGTTAGTTCGTAGCATAATTACTAATACCACTACAGAAGCACTTTTTTAAGTCGGTTAAATATGATAAAATTTATAGAACTACTTATGAAACACAAAATGATAACCATAATAGTTATTCAGAGAAATTATTTCGTGGACCCCAAGGGAGATATGTATTTTTAAGAAAGTTGTTCAGTAACCCGGAGCCCGGACTGAATTCACCCTTAAATAGTTTCAGTATATTTTGTAAGAAGATTTGTATTGTATATCCGCACGGCTTAGTCAGCTAGACTTCGCGAGTCACCCTAAACCCGTTTAAGTATAACGTATAAAAAAGTTGTTCAGACAAAAATGTTGTTCAAATAAAAAAATATCGTTTTTTATAATGGCAACAAAAAAGTCTAATGACATTTTTGAAAATATTTTGAAATGGCGGATATGTGACAGTTTTAAAATTTAAAACCCCCATATTTCGGCCATTTTGAAAAATTTCTAAAAACTGGCTCGACAAAAAAATTCTATTTAGTTGCTGAACCTGCTTACAAAATTTCAAGAGGATAGGTTAAGAAATGCGACCTGTAGGCGAGAACAGACAGACAGACAGACGGACAAAATAATTTTTGGCTAATCTCGAAACTGAGACGCTTCGCTCGCTTCGCTCGCTCGGTCAATTATTTGCTACTACGGAACCCTTCATGGGCGAGTCCGACTCGCACTTGGCCGCTTATTTAATTAATCTACTCTCACTGCCACCTTGTCAGGAGTGCCATTTTTAAAACGCGGAGTCACCTAAACTAATGGTTTTTTGTTTACTGTTTTAAAAATAGCACCACAGTTCTGCGTCACTGCTCACTGAGTCGGTTTTCTGTAGGTGGCAGTGGGCGGGGCATATAACGCCAAGAACGATGGTCGATGGGGTAAAAAAAGTGCTCGAATGGCGGCCACGTACCGGGGCGCGCAGCGTAGGACACCCACCTGCTAGATGGTCAGACGACCTGCGCAATGTTGCAGGAAGGCGCTGAATGCAGGCCGCTTCCGATTAGTCGTTTTGGAAATCCTTGGGGAGGCCTATGTCCAGCAGTGGATTTCCTGCACCTAGCTGATATGATATATATATATAGGGACAAATTACACTGATTGAGCTAGCCCCAAAGTAAGTTCGAGACTTGTGTTATGGGCTACTAACTCAACGAGACTATATTTTATAACAAATACATATATAGATAAACATCCAAGACCCAGGACAATTTGAAAAAGGCCATTTTCCAACTTGACCTGACCGGGAATCGAACCCGGGTAAAATGATGATAGCTTACAATGGATTTCTAAGTATCTAAAAAAATAGGTGCTGACACGAGCTAAATTAAACCATATCGCGAAACACAATGAGTAGATATTTCTTTTACACCTTGCTGAGTAAGACTTCTGTACTAGTACCTGTGACCTTATTCATAGGCGACCAGGGGGGTTACTCCAAAAGCGGTACGCAAAACGGACGTTACTGCGTATCCGCGTTTCAGTGTCGAGTAACATTGAGCCCTAGTGTATGATGATAAAGTCTAATTTGGTTTGACATAGAAGTAGGACGTCACTATCGTACGACTAACGTATTGTTTAATGGAGTATACCCAGGTCCTCGTCTACCGGAAGTAAATCTTATACCTTTAAACGAGCAATTCTTGTATATATATATATATATATATATATATATATATATATATATTTATAAATTTCTGTGATCTCGAAAACGGCTCTAACGATTTCGCTGAAAATTTGTATATGGGGGTTTTAGGGGGTAAACAATCGATCTAGATTAGTTTTATGTTTGGGAAAACGCGTGTTTTCGAGTTTTCATGCGTTTTTCTTTCCACGCAGAATATGGTCGCTAATTTCGTCGCGATGTGGTGACTTACTTCTGTCTTTTTTTATGTTTAAGTTTAAATATAATTTTTTTATTTGCATTGTTTTTAGACAAGTTTAAAAAAAATTTGTTAATGTTTGAGATGTAACCGAGCAAAGCTCGGTCGCCCAGGTACTGAGATGTTGCAACACAAAAGGTAATTTGGTTTTATTTAAATTTCCAGAGAAGCAAAGACGACGACTGCTACGTAGTGGACGCCTTCACGAGTATAGACGACACTCCGGTGCTGCTGGCGGGCTCCTACGGCGGGGAAGGGTGAGAACACTATTAAAGCCTAAACTCTACAATATAAGTATTACATACAGAACGGAATCTTCTAAGGTCCCGCGCAATATGCATCCTATTCCCCGTCCCCGCACCTCTCCCCCGATCTCGCCTTGTCGAATGTGTTGAGCGGCGAACACATTGCCGTGTGCACGGATGTATAGTTTCGTTGGTAGTAGTAGGCATACATGATACTCCGCTTGTATGAAGTGTCATACCTGTGATTTTTTTCCTGAGATTTCGCCTCAAATCCCTAAGGCCCATATACACAGTGGAAGTTTCTTGCCTGTTGCAAACAACTGGGTACTTACCTAGGTCAAAATAAATAATACTGTTATGAAAATAAAACTAAATAATGTTTCAACGTGATTATAAATTTATATATTGAAGAAAAACTGATAATAAAAGCGCTCTTTGACTTCAAAAAACTGTGACGTCATTAGTCTATATTTCATAGACATCTCATAGAAAAAAATTGTTTTGAGGTTTGAAAAAAGTATCTGATTTAAGTTGTTAGATATCCTAAGATAAATAAATGATTTTGCTTTTGAATCCTTACAGTTACAGTAAATAATGTGTCGTACAAATTCCAGGAATGTTCTGAGGTCGCTCTCAATAACAAACAAGAAACTGCTGCCGTGCTCCAACTTCACAGAGAATAAACAAGTCGTTAGGTGTTGCTGGTATCACAAAGATGTAAGTACTTACCTATTTTATTACTAACATTTATTTAATTTAAAAAAAAACTTGAATTGTAATCGAGTGAGTCTAGCTATTGCGATCGAGTGGTTTTGTTATATGTAAGTGGTTGGTTCGAGGCGGTCTCAACGTCCATGTAATTTATATTATAGGTACATTGCCATGGAAAATAGAGTTTTTGCGAGTAAGATAGTCGTATCTTCGTAAAATCTCCATATTATTATGCATATCTCGTTCGTTTTTCAACCAATTTTTATCCTGTTTTCATTGTAAGTACATTACTTTTGAATGTTTATGGCTAAACTGGTTAGATCATCATCCGAGCGTATTTTCCCGTTGCATTCTCAGCAGTAATTGTTCAGAGCTCGGCGTCCGCTACCTAATACACAGTGGTACGTGTGTAAATATTTTAAGATCTTTTTGTAACCTGTGTTTCCACAATAAAGATGATTTGATTTTTAACCAAGAAGGTTTGCCGAGGTTACTGTTAGAATGTGTAAGTACAGATATGAAGGAACGGGGGGCTAGTGCAAATATGGTGACTGACAGAAAGAAGTGGAAATAGTTGACATCCAGAGCCGACCCCAAATAGGGAAATGGCAAGGATAATGATGATGACTGTTACTTACACTAGTATTACTCTGCTGTTACTAACGATAAACTGGTTTACATATATGTTTTTCATGCATATTCTTTGTTTAATTTCCAGAACGACTTGTTAGTGACGGCGGGAGAGGGCGGCACCGTCGCGGTGTGGCAGCGCGCTACGAGCGCGGCGCCCGCGCCGGGGAAGCTCGGCAGCTCGCTCAGGAAACTGCACGTCAACAGACACCGGCCTTACTGAAATATACTCTACCTAGTCAATCTTACTTGTTTCACTTAATCCCTCAATCAAACCGAGGGAGAATAGCTCCCACATCAAATTGAACCTTATGACATTGACATAAAGTTCAAAACCAATTAAATAATTGTAGCACTCATGCCCGATTAATGGTTATAACATGCGCAAAACTAAGTACGAGTCGGACTCGCGCACGAGTGGTTCCATACCATAATATGTCGGTTCCTTTATTGCTTATGTAACTGCTATAAGTGGAGATTTGTAAATGACTTCATGTTTCTTAAAATGTAATGTAATACTGTTGTTGTAGTCGATAATCTTCCTTACAAATAAAATAAAAATAATCTATACATAATATCACGTCTGTTTCCCACAACGGTAGGCAGAGACTATGGACCTTTACTTGCTACGATCCTGACAAACCACTTTTGCTTCATCTAAACTCATCAATCTATAGGTATGTACGGCACCGTTAGTGCAGCAAGTACAAAAGGGGAAGGAGTTAGGTACCGACGAAATAACCAAACTCCACGAGTGCTGTTTGTACACTGAATTTATTGATAAAATTAGGGAAAATAATGCATCGCAGTGCAAGCAGATTGCAACTATGCACAACACACACATACATATATATAATTGTAGTGATTTGGCGTTTTGAGTGTAACATGTATATTGTATAACATTATTACACAAATGCATGTACTTTGTACATCCTGCCCACTTAAACAAACAAGAAATTTGTACAAAAGAAAAACATGAGCAGGTGATCAACGAACCAAATCTCAATTACAAGTTAGCTAATATGCGTTATGTATTAACGACATAAAACTCAAAAATTATTTAATTGATTATTAGTAAGATAATGAAAAAGTAACATAAATTTAGATAATATAGGTCCAATCTGCGTTGATTTAGCTTCACTACACTTCAATTATTTCACTTATCACTATTTCACTATTCACTATCACTCACGGTTGGAATGTTTAATCGCACAGACCGTAGAATAGCCGTCGGCGATGTAATAGTTGCCTTATCCACGCTTAACGCAGAGGTATGTATCTCACTGTGAACCGCTCGTGGAGCCTCCCCCTGCTGCTCGTGCGGGGCTGCGGCCGCCTGGAACACCACCGGAGCAGCTGCTGCTGCCACGCACCACCCGCGCCTGACTCGGTGCCAACGTATCGCGAGGTACGTACATGCCAACATACCTAGTATCGCTATTATACTGTACATCACCGAGTATTGGTGAATATCGTGCACGCTTAGTGAGCCGTCAGACTGCGACTTCATATCCTCGATGCGTCTCTGTAAGTCACGCCAGGTGTCTTCGTGGTTTTCTGATATGAAAGTCTCTGGTAAGGTTGAATTTACTATATCGTTTAGAACCGAGGTAGTAGGATCAACTGTTAACATGTTTCCAACCTCTACCTGGCTGAAGAAATTCCTGTGTCCGTAAAGCGAAAAGGATTCTCCTTTAATTACACAACCTTGACCTATATCAATCAGCCCATTGCCGGTCATGGTAATCAGTTGTACGCTATCGGAACAAAAAATGCGTAGCGAGCATTTCTCACAACAGGTGAATAGCCACCGGTTATCAATGTTATGCAATTTGATCCACCGCTCCTCGCACCGCGTTTGTTTTGCACTGCATATTGTTCTATTATTTATCCGTATGTCGCATATATGTTGTGTTATTCTAACACTGTAGATTTCTTTTTCATGGTTGCACAATATTTTTTGTGAAGATACTTGGATACAAGATTCCATATCCTTTTCTGTCAGTAGGAGAAGTAAGTCCTTTTGCAAGTTAAATGCCAGATACGGAGTCAGGGTTTCCATTACAAAGTTATTCACAGGTAAACTGAAAACCTGGTCGACCTCATACTGTTCTTTTCTAACTAATGGTATTCTTACTTCTATGATTAGAAACCTAGTTCCTACCTTAGCATTAATTTTGAGCAATTTATACAAAGTTTGGATATCATTCTTATCTACAGGTAAAGATAAGTCATTAGGAATATGACCGGATATCATATTAATCTGCTCTTCAAATTGTTTAGGAGGTAAAATGTGTGGGTCCATATGACCTTGCCAAATATCGGTTACAGTATCAATCAAATCCTTTTGAATACTTTTAATGTTAGATACAATTATTTGAGCCGATAATAAAGAAGATAAAATATTCAATTCATTTTGATTCTGTAACTGAATACTATTTAATTTTAATGAAATATTTTTAATATGCTCATGTATAATACCAAACTGTTTGTTCATAATATCTTCATTTCTTCGTAAAATATTAGACTGCGCCTCTATAACACTAGTCTGGTTTTTAAGCAAGAGTCGCAAATGGTTTTCGTTTAATTCTATCTTTTCAACATCTTTTTCGTACCGTTTTAAAAAACTATCATCTAGTACACCAAATAAGCTGTTTGCTAAGTAACCAACTCCGTTTATCAAACCCCTTTTTACCCTGCTATTTTGATTGTGAATCATAAGAATGTCATTATAATAGTTTATTTCGGATAACTCATGTTCTAGTTGGAATTGGATACCTTGATATTGTGGCGGTAACTTTAGATCGCAAATATTTTTATTTAAATGGTTGACATATTTACTAATGCTATGTAAACCTATCCAATAAGTGGACATGTTATAAAATACGACTAACTTCCATTCGTCGCGAATGAGGCTCATGTCCTTTATTTTATGAAAGTAAACACTTTGATTGTTATCAAAATAAGAAATGTTGTAAAATCCATGTATAGAAGGTATAATAAAGAGGAATAGCGTAAAAAAGGTAAATGTAAAATTACAAAGACGATTTCGTGGGCCAGTGCGCGCCCGTTTCTGGGGTTTTATTGATGCAGCCGTGACGTCACAAGCCTTGTTTTGGACGTCAGGGAATGACGTCTCTGAGTTTGTTTCCTCTTTCACCGGGAGTGGGACGAGTTTAATAATCGGCCTTTTTATAACACCATTTTTAGTTTTAACCGACACGACTCTAACTAGGCCATCCTTGCCGGCATGAGTTTCCACGATCCTTCCCAGAGCCCACTTACCAGAAGGCAGGTTTTCTTCCTTGATGACGACGATATCGTCTATCTCTAGATTTTTAGTTGGTTTGCGCCACTTCGCTCGTGACTGCAACTCCTGTAAGTATTCGGCAGACCACCTTCTCCAGAACTGTTTGTTCATGGATTGTACCATCTTCCATCTTATGGTCAAATTAATGTGCTCGGGGTCTGTCTGAGGTCGAGAAAGTAAAGATCCACCCACCAGAAAGTGTCCAGGGGTCAGATACTCATCCTCTGGGTTTTCCGTTAAACCAATAAGTGGGCGAGAGTTAAGGCAAGCCTCTATCTGATGGAGGATGGTGATAAATTCCTCATAGGTGAGTTTTTGTTCACCAATTACTCTTTTAAGATGGTATTTCATGCGTTTAACGGCTCCTTCCCATAAGCCACCGGCTTCTGGATTTCCAGGTGCATTAAATATCCACTCGACATTGTAGGTGCTAATATCACGAAAGAAGTCATGATTTATAGTTTTTATGATCTCCTCGTACTCCTTTTTAAGCAGCCTGTTAGCGCCAACAAAGTTGGTTCCGTTGTCACTATAAACACGGCGAGGACACCCTCGTCGAGCACAGAACCTTCGGAACGCAGCTAAGAACCCTGGAGTACTGAGGTCGGACACCAATTCTAAGTGAACTGCCTTGGTGGAGAGGCAGACGAAAACTGCTACGTAACTCTTGGAGGTTTTAATCCCACGTCCTTTATTTATTTTAGTGTCAAAATGTCCTGTAAAATCCACTCCAGTATACATAAATGGACGTGATGGGGTAACCCTTGGCTTTGGAAGATCAGCCATCAATTGTTGTGACTTCTGTTCGCTAAAACGTCGGCATTTAACGCATTTTCGTAACTCCCGTTTAACCGTGCGTAGCCCACTAATTATCCAATATTTCTCCCTGATGTACGAAAGAGTAAGGCGAGGACCACCATGAAGCGTCAATATATGGGCCTCTAAGATTATTAGATTTGTTAGACGGCTGTGACTCGGTAGTATTATCGGGTGTTTCGCCGACGAGCTTAAAAGTGAATTATTGAGCCTGCCTAGGACTCGCATAAGCCCATCCTTATTGTCTATATAGGGGCAAAGGCTTGATAATTTACTGTTTTGGCGAACGTTTTTGTTGTTAATCAAACGTTGATAATCTTCCCCGAATTCATATTTTTGTACAGTTTTTACTATGACATCATATGAATTTTGTATTTCCGAGGAAGTTAGGTAGCTAAGTTGCGGAACGCCTTGTTTATTGCGCAACCATGCAATGTAACGTGATAGCCAGCCCAGGTTGATGGCCGCGCGACGCACCGAACTGCACTCATTTATTAATTGAATAACAAATGCATTGTTATCACATAAGGCTACGTTCGCACTGAAGGGTTTACTTTTGACTTCTGTATCTGGGGGAGGGTAGAATTCGCTGTGTGCGTTTTTAATGTCGTATTCATGAAGCCATTCGGGGCCCTCCCACCACAAGGAATGTTCTTTTAATTGTGCAACGGTCATTCCTCTCGTCGCACAATCTGCCGAATTTTGCTTTGACTCTACATGACGCCAACATGAAGGTGGAATGACGTCAGTAATTTTCTTCGTCCTGGTGGTCACGAATTGTTTCCATCTGTTTTGGTCTCCGTGGATCCAGCCAAGTACAATCATGCTATCGGTAAAAGCATATATTTTTTCTATTTTATTTTGTAGAGCATCTTTTACCTTTATCATTAGGCGTGATAACAATAATGCACTACAAAGTTCGAGTCTTGGCAGCGTCAATTTATTTTTTATTGGCGCTAGCTTTGTTTTTGCGGTAAGTAGCACTGTTGTGCACTCACCCTTAGTATTTCTAGTGCTTACAAAAATTGCACTAGCATACGCCTTTTCTGAGCTGTCACAAAAGGCATATACGAGTATGTTTAACTTATCACCGTCTCCAAAATATCTAGGTATTTCAAACATTTCAATGTTTTGGAGATCTTTTTTAATTTGTTGCCACTCCTCTACTAAGTGAAGCGGTAATTCTTGATCCCAGGACGTACAGTTCTCTGACCAGGTTTTTTGAAACAAAAGTTTAGCCCTGATGGTCAGCGGAGCGAGCCATCCTATGGGGTCAAAAACCTTTGAAATGTTAGACAACAACTGTCGTTTAGTAAGATGTGTTTCATCTTTAGAGTCCCGGAAAAGGTTTTTAAACGTAAAGGTATCTGATTTAGGATTCCATCGTAAGCCCAGCGTTTTTCGGGACTCCGCACATCTGAAATCCAAGGAGTCCACGTCCTCCGATGACAGGTTTTGAATGAGCGCGGAGTCGTTACTACTCCACTTACGAATTTTCATGCCAGCCCCCTTCAAAATATCAATCAGCTGTTGCTGAAGTTCCTTTGCCTGTTCTATGTTACTGCAACCTTCTAGAAGGTCATCCATATAGAATGAATTCTTCAGAGCTGCAGCCGCTAATGGGTACCTTTGTGCGTCATCCTCAGCGAGTTGCTGTAGTGTGCGCATGGCTAAGTATGGGGCGGCTTTGGTGCCATATGTGACAGTCGTTAGCTGATACTCTGCCAGGGGAGCTTCTCGGGACTCCCTCCACACTATACGCTGAAGATTTTGAGTTGACTCGTTTACAAGGATCTGTCGGAACATCTTCTCGATGTCCGCAGTAATGACGTATTTATGTTGGCGCCAAATTAAAATAAGGCTGTGCAGATCCTTTTGTAAATTTGGACCCCGCTCCATCAAATCATTTAGGCTGTTACCTGATGAAGTTTTGGAGGATGCGTTAAAAACTGTTCTTAATTTTGTTGTAGTTGAGTCAGCCTTTATAACTCCGTGGTGTGGGAGGTAACATGATGGCCCTTGTTGACTGTTATCAACAGGTTTCATATGACCGAGGCTTAAATATTCGGCCATAAATTGTTTATAACTTTGCGAAAGCTGCTCATTTTTAGTTAATTTGTTTTCCAAAGTTATAAATTGGGCAATGGCCTTGTTTTTTGATTCACCCAATTTTTGCTCAAAATTTGGTTTCATAGGAAGCGTCACTTCGTACCTACCGCTTTCTAAACGTTTGGTAGTACTTTGATAAATCTTTTCGCAGTATTTTTCATCTTCCGTCAAATTAGTAGCTGAATCATTTATTTCCTCAATTTCCCAATATTTAGACAACTCGGAAATGTTATTAATAACGACACTACAATTGAAAGTTCTCACATTACCCGATAATATCCAACCCATCTTTGTTTGTTGCGCAATGGGCGCTTTGCTAGTGCCTTTAATTAGACCGCTCATTAAGATATCGGAATAAACACTAGCGTCTAATAATATATCTATGGGTTTTGAGATATTATATTCCGGGTCTGCTAGCTGGATATGCTGGAGGTGTTCCCAGGTTTGTTTGGCAAAGGAAGTATTGGGCAAGTCGTTTATTACGTGATTAATGACTAACGCTTGTGTTTCAAACGCATAATCATCGTATATAGACTGACAAGTCAGATTTATAACGCCCTTGCTTTGTTTTGCCCCATAACCTATACCGGAGATAGATGCTTGGTAACGTGACCTCGGCAAACCTAGCCACTGTGCGGCGTTTTCGGAAATAAGCGAGATTTGGGAGCCCTGATCGAGTAAGGCCCTCAGAGTAATGTATGTACCGTCCGCCGCCTTTACTTTTATTAATAATGTAGTGAGGAGAATCTCCTCATCATCGTTAGTGACGTAGTTAACGTTAAGTTGTTTTGGAGACGAATTTTGCCTCTGCTGGTCTTGATAGGTTTTGGAGCCTATCTTTACGCTCGTATCGACAGTGGGCGTAGTAACCTTGAGCGAAGAAGTGGACCCATGTCCATACTGACTAGCGGCAGTGGCTGGGGAGGGGGGAGTGAAGTTTGACGCAAATGATTCGTGCAAAAGAGAATTATGATTGCCCTGACAAATTCTACATAACTTCGTGGAATTGCACGCGTTGCCGTTATGACTAAACAAGCAATTGGCACAGATATCCAATTTCTGAATAGTTTTTAATTTCGCATCCGGTCCCAACTTGGCGAATTTGTTACATTTAAATAAAATATGTTTTTGCTTACAAAATGGACAATTCCAAACACGTGTAGCATTGGTTTGAAACTTTTCATTGCGATTTGATGAGCGGAATTGGTTAGTATTATTCGATTTGCTCGATGACGCTTGAGATGTATTAGAATTAGATTTATAAACGGCAGATAAATCTTTTTTGCTGATCTCTTCGAGGGCCGTAAACTTGCCCTCTAGAAAGATCATGAGTTCATGAAGGGAGGGCAAGTCACGTGGTGACTTACGGGCCTCTTTATAATCGTTATAAGATACGGGATCCAGTTTTTTAGAAATTAAATGAACCAATATTGGATCCCACGAAGAGGTGTTGACCCCTAAATTTTGTATGGCGTGTATGCACTCCATACTAGTGTCATAGAGACGTTTAATTTCAAAGGCTGATTGCTTTTGAACACTAGGTTGATTCAAAAAGGTTTCCATGTTTTTAGTAAACAACAATTGGGTATTATTATACCTACGAGTTAACAGTTCCCAAGCAGTATCATAATTGTCCGCAGAAATGTTAAGATGCTGTACTAACCTCTCCGCTTCCCCTTTCAACTTACCCTTTAGGTGTTGCATTTTCTGGCACTTAGTTAACAAGTTATTACTATGAATAGTTTCATTGAATAAATCAAAGAAAGTAGGCCATTGAATATACTTTCCTGTAAAAACCGGAATTTCAATTTTAGGGGTTGATTGTTGAAGGTGGGAAGTGGATGACAATTTTTTATTTATCGACCTTTTCATATTTTTGTACATTGTTTCATAATAGCTAAATTCACCATCATACTGAAGATTGGAACCCTGGAATATGTTATCTATTTTAAGATGTAATTTATCAATCGTATCCCAACGCGTTTGCAGATTGCGTAGTTCGTCTTCCAGCTCCCACTTATCCGTTATGGTATCTAAATCCATACCTTTTATTTGCCTCGAAAGAGCTCTGAAGTTTGTCTGTTGTTGCGACAACATTTCAGCAGATTCAGATGGCGAGGGTGCGGGAGCTTGTTGGTGTTGGAGGTCGCGCGGCGCCGGGGTGGCGGGAGCGCGCGGCGGCGCGGGCGGCGCGGGCAGCGGGTTGGGCGTCCCGGCTCTGGGGGTCGCGTCGCTTGGAGTGCTGACTCCTGTTACCGACTTTTCATCGGTGTCCTGGTTACTTACGCTTGGTTTGCTGACGTAGGGTGGAACTGGCTGACAGGACGCTATCATATAACGGACCCTGTTATAATATTCCTTTGCTTGTTCATATTGATTCACCGAAAAATAAGGAGAATCATCCCTAAATGCTTCTAGCTTGTTATCGTTCGTGTTAAACTCCGACCAAAGTTTGTCGATAGTCTCGAGCCTAGCGTCTAAGTATTGACGTGTTTTGCGATCGCTAGAGTCTTTCTTAAAATTCCGTTCTACTTGTTTAATGGCCTCAAGGATCTCAGACTGCCGCTTGATCAGTGACTCCATGGTAGCAGAAGTAAAATAGAAAGATCTTACTTGAGAGACTCGGGTGTTGACTTGCGATGGCTTACGGTCGGGCCTCTGATGTTCTCAGCGAGCGTGCGTTGGGGTCACACCGGAGCTATCCCTAGCTCACAGTGCAAGAAATCCAGTTCCAAGGTAGCAAACCGAAGTAGGTCAACGCAAATGTCCTACGTTTCACGAAACACAAAGTCACGTGTTGCGAAAATGTGACTGTTCACCACTTGTTAAAAATGTCCAAATTATAACTAAAAATATGCTGTATGCACGTTTGTGACTGTTATCACGAGTTTTGAACTTGAAATTCGAAGGACCAAAAACTTTGTACGGCACCGTTAGTGCAGCAAGTACAAAAGGGGAAGGAGTTAGGTACCGACGAAATAACCAAACTCCACGAGTGCTGTTTGTACACTGAATTTATTGATAAAATTAGGGAAAATAATGCATCGCAGTGCAAGCAGATTGCAACTATGCACAACACACACATACATATATATAATTGTAGTGATTTGGCGTTTTGAGTGTAACATGTATATTGTATAACATTATTACACAAATGCATGTACTTTGTACAAGGTATGAAAAATCACGTTTCTTGTACAGGAGTTAGGTATTTATTGTTTTTAACCCCGGACAAAGAGAGAGTTATAAATTTGACGCTAATGTCTAAGGTTCTGTCTGTCTGTCTGTATCATCATAGCGTTCTAACGGATGGATCGATTTTGATGCAATTTATTTTACGTGAAGTTCCCTTGGTTTTTAATTATGTATGATGAAAAACGGTTCGGCCGCTTAGAAGTTATTGAGTTATCGCTAGACAGGGTAGTTTGCCTGTCAAATAATAGATGACGCTACGGATACGTAACTTTTGTACGATTTATTGGCGATACTGATTAATTTTACTATTTAGTTCCTCCGCCCATCACTAGATGGCCCTACTAGTACCTACTTTATAAAACAGACAAATTGAAACAATATGTTATCAAAGTTGAGAAGGGAATTATCAATACCTAAGTAACCAATAAAATTATTTCAGACTTTTCATCCATATTATGTTAGTACCACTTAAACTTATTCTAGGGTTATTAATTAAGGAAATTTTAAATTATTAAATCAAGATTTGCCTCCGATGGAACTCCTGTGCTACAGATATTGGCAGCTAACAGCAGGAGCGTGAAGCTGTATCCAGCGACTCAACAGAGGAGAGTCCCACCGGTCGGCCAACGCGTTCAGGATGGCGTTCGACGAGCCCCGCAGCGAGGCGCATCGCGTTCCAATGATGGTATAGAAGCAGTCAGTATGCGCCTCCGCGAACATACCTGACGCGCTGCAACAACGCGGCAGTCCGAACAAAATAAAGAGGATCGTAATAAAAAACAAATTTCAATAACTTACTCCTTTATTACGAGTCCCGAAGTAAAAGCTAACAATACGAAAACATTTTACTAATTAAAAATAAGGGCACTCCCTTGTATAATGCAGTAAACGTAATTAGACGCGAACACACAAACATGCCTTTATTCTAAAATATAGTTACAAAATATCAACGGCCACTTTCTATTGCTATCCTTTACACAATCACGACGTCGACAAGGACCGCGATAGAAAATGGACGGTTTTCCAAAACATCATAATAGACCTCCCGATGGCAGCGCTATACAGGTGATTTTTAGTGACCAAATTTTTGAAACAAGTTTAGTTCATAATTCTAAACTACTTTGTATAAAAAGTTATTAAAAATCGATAAAATAATTTTCGTACTCCCATACAAAATCCGTTCGGCCGAACGCTGAATTTTTCGTTTTTCTCTAATTGTTTCTATGAAAAGTAGTTCAGTGTCATGGATGAGACTTGGTCCAAAAATTTGGCTAAAATAAGCTTGGGTAAAAAATCACCCTTGACATTTGAAAACGGGTAAAACTTCTGCCAATTGACAGTCGGTGGTATCCAGCTAACTAGAATATTATGGAATCATAATCAAGCTCAAAAACGGACCCCATCAAAAGTACATTCAAGTAGGCAGTACTTTAAAATAAAACTACATCTTGTTTTCCACCAATGCTGTACTGATTCTGCAGATAGCGGCACGAAACTCTAGCGCTGACCGTAATTGCGCAGAAGTCAATAATTAGAGCTGTACCCATGCGCAGTATCCCCTCTACATTTCTCATATATAGTTTTTCATATTATCCAAAAATAATGGACCCATATTTATCAGTTTATAACAAAAGAAGAAATTCACAAAGATACGAAGCATCGAAGTTCCAGAGTGGGGGCTTGCAACGTCACCGCTGTGTAAAAATTTCAATGTGCTGTATCTTCATCAATTTTTGTTTCTCGGTGAATAGAAAAAATATTTTTTCAATCGTCATGCCTATTGCTGGACTGGTTAGGTTGGTTGTTGTATGACGCTGCATCATGCGTCAAGAAAACAAATTTCGTGGAGCCGTTTTCCGCGATGATACTGTATGAAGTTACTTTTTCATATGAGTTCACTAGTGATGATATGTTCCAGTGCTGCCATCTGGTAGTCAACCAACTTTCGACATTTAAAGTGGACAATTTAGTTTTCATGTAAATTAGAACAGATCTTCCAAATAAAATAACCAATAATGCGGATCCGGATCTTTAACAATGTGGATTTCAATGTCAAAAGTTGGTAAATCAATAAAGTTCTAATACGCTTTTATTTCACACTCTTTGATTCTACTGAACAACTCTTTAAATATTTTTATCAGTCTAATATTGTCAAAGTACCAAATTATAGTAGATGCCAATCAGCATGTCAGTAACGGTCAACAACTCTTTCCATGTAAAAAGTATGCCTGAGTGGAGTGTATATTTAGGAGCGGCCTCGCATGCTCGCACGTGGCACAGTTGAGATTATTTAGATTTTGCTTCGCAATCAAATACACGGCCCCGCAAACTAGACCGTCGACGCAACTTTGACCTGCTCCGCCTATACTCATGGGTCAATGACCGCTACCGTTATTTATAGTGACATCTAGTACAAAGTCAAAATTGCTAAAGAGTCTTACAGCAGAATCAATTAATAATATATTAATCTTAATAAATACTATAATTTACAATATTCAAGTCAAATAAAGATCAAATGTTATAAAATTAAAATAATCCCGATGTGATTTGAAAATGTTTTGTAAAGAGATCACAAATCGCATCCATTATGGCGTACTCCGACTGTCTTATTATAAAACACTAACTAAGATTAGTACTTGGTTTAAAACATTATTCACTCAAATGAAGTTGACATTGACAAATAAAGATGTGACATATTGCGGGAGGTCTTCTTGTTTTGGACGGATATTGGTTTAAACCAATACTACACGTAAAGTTAGTTCGTGTTTTATAATAAGCCTTTAAATGTTTATTTACACTTAATAATTGAAATAATTTTGATATATATCATTTGTACTCAATATAATTTCGGAAATATACAAATTTGGATAAAATTAAAACCAACACAAACAATGCACATCATTATAATATTGCAAATTAGTTTGCTTGTTACGTCTAGCCTTATATACCTATGGGAAATCAAATATGGCAAACAAACCTCAGAGGCGGCACTCGTCAATTTTAAAAGTCTTAATTTCAAGCTATTTGTTTTTAATACTTCCTAAATGGAAACTGTTTTAGTAGCATCTTTATTTAAATAAAAAATATTAAAATTGCATCATCTTTGGTTGCGTGAAGCTTGGACAGTTGAGATGAAATACCGCAGAATACCACGATAGAGAAATGAATGGGTATTAGAAATCGGAACAGTTTTTAAAAATGCAGTTGTCTTTATGCATTAAATTGAGGCATAATTGCCGTCAGTGGCGGATCCATGATTTTTGTTTGAGGGGTCTGAGGACCTTAATTCGCTACTGACAGTCGTCAACAGAAGACTTTCAAACAAAAGGTACAAGTAGTATTACAAACGTCATTTAATTTAACATCCCTCATAGCGTGATATTCCCGGAAACACCGCCCGAAATAAAGCGAATGCTCAAATGTCAAAGATAAAAATTCGAGTATTCTAATCATAAAGAAATACTTTACTCCGAAAAATAATACATCAGTTCTGTCGCATGACAACGCCAAACAAATCGGGTTTTATCATCATTTAGTAGCTTGGCACTGCAATGCGGACACATAAATTCGTGTTGATGTACCATTTTAGAAGTAAAGGCCCTAGGATATCCCTGGGGTTTTATTTATCATGTGTATAAATAAAGTTAGCCACTTTGACTGCAAAAGTCTTATTATAAAACGAGGACTAATTTTATGCCTTGGTTTAAACTTTTAAACCATTATTCACCCGTATGAAGTTGACAGTGGCGTTTGAGGTGACAAATTGCGGAAGGTCATCTTGTTTTAGGCGGATATCGGTTTAAACCAAGTACAAAAGTTAGTCGTGTTTTATAATAAGATGGCAAGTGTTTATGCGCTCGTTGTGGGCGTGTAGATGTGGAGGCTGTATCTGTCACTTTCTCTACGTGGGACAAAGATAGACGACTTGCAAAGGTTTTGTTCAACTCTGTCACTTTCCCTACGTGGGACAAAGATACCCAACCTGCAATAGTTTTGGCCATATCTTTCACATACTTTACGTGGGACAAAGATAGACGACTTGAGACAGGTTTGGCCATCTCTGTCATATACTCTACGTGGGACAAAGATAGAAGACTTGCGACGATTTTGGCTATCTATGTCACATACCCTACGTGGGACAAAGATAGATGACTTGCGACGGTTTTGGCCATCTCTGTCACACAATATACCAGCGACAAAAACGTTAGTGGAATTTTTCTAAATATAAATTTAAAGATGTTATTGTTAAAGCGAAAATTCAAGA